>OW052037.1:37015589-39515589 GCA_932526305.1 Epicampocera succincta | reverse complement strand
GTCGATCAAAATGTTTGCGCCCACTTGTGCGTGGGAACTTCGACCGATTTAGTCTCACAGCTCTTGCTGCATGTCGGGTTGAGGCCGTTTTCATTTAAAAGTTGTTGTTGTTATTTGCTATTACCGAAATATAAGTAGAAGCCCTCGTCCTAATGACTCGTACATAAGTACATGCTTACGAGTATTATAGCGGCACTTAAGCGATACTTAAAGCAAACATTTCAATTGAATTGCAATGTTTGGAAGGAGGTTGTGTCTAGATGACCGTCTTTTATTAATCTGCTCACTCCTTAATTCAGTTAATTTATTACCTTGTATGGACATCATTAGTTTACAGTTATCCTTATCAATTTTGGGCCAAGTCAACGTTTGAGGCAAAGGCAAACTAAAATCAAACATTGTCCTGTAAAGCATTAGAAATGCAGAGCATTTCATGCTCGATTATTTGCCTGCACTAGACATGCAGCGGCACGTCTGCGCTGGCATCGACTACAGGCGCCCAGTTTGTACACAAGATGGAGTTTTTGTTAAAATAACAAAGTACTAAAAATAAGAACTTTAATGTCATTGAAAGACCAAGAGTAATAATCAAAAATGGCATATCTACATATTAAACACATCTTGACACACTGCAAGGTATTCTGTACGATAAGCACTTCAAATAATGGGTAATCCGTTTCGGCCTTCACTGCCTGTGATTGTCAAATTTCTGGGTGGAAAGGCGCACAATTAACAATTTTCTTCAAATTATTCAGTGATCCAGTGATTCTATGACAAAACCGTTTGCCTTCTTGGAAACAGTATTACGAGTTCCTAAGCGCCGAACTGACAATACATGACTTAATGATTAAAGTCATTAGTTTTACAGCTGACATACAAATATCGTTATGGCAAGGGTCTAAAAGTCTGTCTAAAAGTTACCTTGTAGCATCCCGAACCATCTTCTATTCACAAATTTAAACCCTTTCGTGTACGTCCACAGGGCCTCAATTAAAAGGGGGTTGGTTCCTTGCATCAGTTTTGGTCTACATCATAAAAGCAAAACCGGAGAGGTGTCCTGGCCCTCTTTATTGCTATTAACAGCATCCGGTCCATATTTCCCTGCTCATTGAGGATTGCGGTATCACATTGATAGGCTCTTGTCTCTTCCACAGAAAAGCAAGAAAGAAATAATGAAATAAATGGGTTATTTGGGCCGTAATATTTTCGCTGCTCTACTTTATTCAAAAGTAAAACAAATAGTCTCATTGGGTCTCCCATTATTAGAACCGTGTAACTCCACCCTCCCACATAAACATACTAATTTCCAACCGAATTTGCGGGGCTATCATTTTGGGCAGCCCCATTAGACCTTATAGTTAATGTGCTAAATCCACATCTACGATATCTGTTGCAAATGGCCCGCGAATATTACACTCCTGTCACTAACAGCAGGAATTTGGTCCAAAGAACTGATATTTTAAGACCCTTTGCCTTCCTGGAATAATTTAATTACTATATTTTTTTTATTTGATCGTTTGGCCCATTTTGCAAAATTTACTCAGAAGTTTTTTTTCTTCTAGGAATTCGCACTTTTCCAATATCCTGTAGGACATTGGTACGGCGAATATTTCTGGCTTCCCGTCAAATCTAGCAATTATTTCAGGAACAACATATTTCAAATATTAAAATGCAATTTCTTTTTTTCCGACATAACTTATTGAAAAAGTTTTGGTGTGGCCACACAAACCACTAACCATCCATCCATCAGCAGTGTTCATGTGCATGCACTGTATTTCTTAATGAATTATCAATGTTGACTAATAACTTTTGCACAAATGAGTACAAAGGAAAGAATAGTTGCTTTTATTTTCCACAATTAACGGAAAATGGTGAAAGGGATTGATCCTGTGAAGGCCAACATCCTGCCAAAAGTCACCAATATTTTCTCATTTATTGAAAAGTTCAACGTTAAATTTTAAAATTTTATATGTATCTCTAGAGGAACTGAGGAGCTTAATTATTGTTTTCTTCACTTTCGTCCATTCAATCCAGAAATGGACTGGGTCCTAAAATATCAGAAATAGAGCTTCTATCCAACTGCCGCGGGTCTTATGCAGCGAACAGACAGATGTTGGTGGTACTTTGTGGGCTGAATCGTGTCCAGTTTTGTGGTGGCTGGGCAAAACAAATTGGGTAAAAGTTTCTATTGGACATTTCCGTAACAACAGGAATCCATTACTGATTCTTGTAAATTGGAAAAAAATATTTATAAAATATAACAAAAACATAAAGCAAAAATAGAGCCGAAATTGATAAAAATTTTAGACTTTGTTTGAAGAATAATTGTTTTTAATCTATTTATTTGCAATCTATTTTACAATCACTTAAATTATTAAGTTCAAATGAACTTGAAACATAAAATATGCTACTTAATTATTAATATAGTGACACACTTGTGTATTTATCTATGCATATATACAGGGTGTTTTTATAGAGGTATAAAACTTTAAGTTGGCAGCAGGTTTTTGTCAGCTGTCAAGTGATTTATATTTAGTTTGGTTTGGAATTTCGTGAACGTGAGTCGACTGACGCCTGAACAACGCTTCCAAATTATGCAAATTTATTTTGCAAATCATGGGTCTGTTCGAAAAACGTATCGCACCCGAAATGATTAACCACTTAGAGGACAACATTCGCCGCGTTATTGTCGATATACGGTCACAAATGGTAGAAAAAGTCGCCGAAAATTGGACCTCCAGATTGGACTACATCAGCAGTCATATTTAAATTCTAATGCCTGAAGATTAACTTTCGAATAAAGTAAATTTCATGTCAATTTAAAAACTTCATCTTTGTTTTATTCCATTTCAGAGTTCTATACCTCAATAAAAAACACTCTTTATTTAAATGATTACTTTCTACAAGCGAAGTCTAGTATATGAAGTCTTTAGGTCTTCTGATGGCTTCACCATCATCTAGAAATAACTTTGAGCAGTATTTTTTCTTCATTGAACATGACATGGAATACGAACACTCAAGGTCCTTGAAATAGGCCGCCTAGATAACCTTTTAACCAGTTGTTCGCGTGAAGAGTTTTGGCAAATCATTTCTGATTAATTGGATTTGCCGGCAATTGGTAACAATGTTTTTCGTTTCATTTTGATGAAATAAAACCAATTTGAAAAGTGTAACTGTCGTGTGTCAAACTCAAATTTTGGTTCAGACGAGTACCTGTCAGTATCTCTACGCATATGACGCAGAATGTTTTAATAAAACTGTGATTAAATATCTACTTAATGTAAAAGGAAAATGTCACTGTCGCTTTAATCTATAGAATATTATTGGATAACGAAAACGAAACGAAAGGTGGCTGAGCGCGTACTATTCGATAAGTTGGAAAATAGTAATCGGTCACGCGCAAGTTCATTGCTGTTCACAGACACTGAGCCAACACTTCACTACCACATCAAACCTCCAGACAAAGATAAGATAAGTTGCAACTTATCCTTTCAAAATTCCCAATTATATGGTTTGTAGAAACTCAAATTAGTTAAATAAATATTAATACAAAAATAGTTCCAAGAAAATTCGAGACACAAAACAGTTCCGCATTCACACTTGATCCACTAGTCCTAAATTTCGTTGTGTTGAAACGTATTGCTCAGCTATAAAAGCCGTTTATATACCTTCTTGAATCATGTTTGTTTCAGTAGCGACGTTAGTACTCAGTGTTAGCCCGCTTTATAGGATTTGCAAAATTTATTTACATCAGCAACTGCTATTATGATTTAGTCCGATGGTGGCTGAAATCCACTTGTGAACCACCGCCCACTTGAAACTTCTTCTGATAGTTGCGAAAGCAGCACATAACACAAACCTTTTGCTCGAGAGCTCAGGCTCCTCTATGTACAAATCACAGAGGACTATCAGGACTTAACCAGACTCAGAAGTACATTCCCCACCATGTAGTTCCAGACGAACTGCAGCACTTTGCTGGCATTGGGATTGTGAAAATACTGCTCTATTAGTAGTACCGTCTTTAGGTTTAAGCCACACCCAGAACGTAGACACCCCGAAAGGTAGACGGAACCTCAATCAATGCCTAACAACAGAATTTCTCTTGCAAGGATCCTAGAGGCGGGCCACAGCGCCAATTCATCTTAGAAAGAGATTGCTAAAGAGTACAAGAAATTTTGTAGAGTTTTGGCTGACCTTCTAACCGAAGGAACGCCTTCCCGCCCTACTATGCCCCGGAAAGTAGAGGGCCTCAGTGTGGGTGCATCAAGGCCAAACCTGCTTGGCTTAAGGAAAGTGCACAGTTTGCGCCATAATAATTCATACGATTGAGCAGCATATCCAAATGATAAAACTGAGGGAACCTCGGGGCGTATGAAAGAGGCCTTAAATTTTTGGCCGAAAAATCATCACTCGAATAGTGTCGCCATAAGAAGCGTCTTCTAGTCTTTGGAAACACTTTTTGTGAAAACCCGTAGTACGCATTTAAACGTGTGATTTTTTAGCGTTTTTTTTTGTTTTGGCATTTTTACTAAAAAATTTGTTATTAAACGTTGAACCATTTTTAACAGGATGCTTTTTATGATGCAAAGTTATTAGTGCTAGAAAACGGTGGAAACAAAAGTGTATCCTGAATTTAAATGAGTCGCAAAAGTAACTGTTGGTTACGTATCCCGGAGAATATTTCCTGTCAAGGCATTCATTTGCCTGCACTTACAGCATTAACTTTCCGTCATCCGTATTTTTAAACAAAAATCAAATAAAAAGCAAAACAATGATGAAGACATGTTCGGGGCGTACACAAAATGTACGAATATTATTTAAAAAAGTACCAAAAATTAAAAAAAAATCGGCAATAACTGATACAAAGTTAATTTATAATTTATAATAATATAAAAAAAGAGAATATTAACATTTTAATAATTATATTATTTTTATTGTTACATTTTAATTTTAAATGGAACATATTTTAGGAAATCGGGGGGACAAAATATTTGCCGTAATGTTTTTCTTTCGTAATTACGAAAGCTCCGGCATTTGCCTAAATAAAATCATCTAAATCATATAAATTCAGGGAAAATATTTCACTCAGAAACAAAAATTTCATTAACTTATTCAAATATAACCTGAAATGTTGAATTATCAATAAAGAAATAGTACCAAAACAGGGCTTTGCTCCGCTCTGCCGTTCACAATGATATACATATAACATCACTGACAACATTTATCTCGTAACCTCGTAATAAGATGTCAATTTATACACGTTGAGACGTTACAGTTACATTTCATTACAGTCGGGTAAGCATTTCCACAGCTGATCGTACAGCAAGAACGATCATCAAACTCCACCACATTTACGTTTCTACATTTACGTTCGGCTAAATGGGACTTAAATCTTACGCATTTAAGCGGGGAACTCCCTGAACGTAACTGAAGTGTTTTTTTTACTATTCTTTATTCCATTATTAAGAGTTCTCAACGTTGGCACAAGTATGTACAAGTCCTCAGCAGATAATTCAACTGTTTTCATACATCATACAATTACGTACGTTACTGGCGGCAAAATCGTTGCAATTCTCAATTGAGCAAGTCAATGGACTTTCCCCAATAATTTTCTTCCTTTAAATCATATTTTACCAAATACAAAAGTCCATTTTGAAAGTCCTACAAGATTGTGCTGAATAAATCATTTAGTTCTCTTCGCCTGTTTGGACAAATTGTTCGTAATTAGATAGTAATTTACCCGTAATTGCATCGTCATTATTGTCATAAATACCTTTCAGCTATTTCACCTAATGGCATCATTAACCTTTGGTTGACATTTGTTGACCTTATTGTCTTTAATATTTATAATTTATTCAGCTGCCACATTGTTTTTGATGTCTTGGGTGCCATAATATTTTAATTTAATTGAAATGATTTGTGGGTGTTGGCCGAGCAAACTGTGTTTGATAGGAGCAAAGGAGGTAGGATGTCCTACAGAATAAAATCACTTTATTTTCATACGGCCTGTACGACCTCAACATCGTCTAACGGTTTTCCGTTTAACTCAGTTTAAAGGAATTTTATACGAGTAGGAAGCGAAAAAGTAAAACACGCACTTCATAATGAAATTATAAAGACTGGCGAGGTGCAAGCAGGTACAAGGAACTCTTAGCAGAAACAGAAGATGAACACTTGCCCGTTTCCTTATTAATATAAGGTTTCGTATGGATAATCGATTTAAATAAATATGCTCGGAGATCTCGAAGAATTTTGCAAAAAAAAATTAGCAAAGCGGGTATCCAATTAAAAATATATTCAGTCCAAATGAATATTCAATCCCTTCAATTCCCTGAGGTACTCGACTATTTTGAGTGCATAAGATTCACTGGTCACAAATTGTGCTTAAGTTGAGGTCTTTGGATATATAAAATATCATGTTTCTTTTCTGTTTGGCTCTTAACTTTAGAGCAGGGGAAATTTGTTGATTGTCCACTAGACAAACAAAAGCATTCTTAAGGCTTGTTGCTGCCTTATTGGATTGTCGTTGAACTTTGTTAATTACCATAAGAAACTCAAGGTGATCAGGGCGTTGTTGAGTAATTTTAGGAGATTTAACTTACAGGCTTTTCGACATTTCTTCCCAGAGCGTATCTTGGTTTCTGAGCTTCAAGGATGCTGGTGCGTATGTTCTAGGCCTTTAACGTTGCTCGGCTCAAGATTCTTTGGCTCCAATCTGTATAGTTCTATTTAGCCCAAACCTTTCTCTATTTTGCGCACTACAACATCTATCCCCACTATAATTTGTAACGCTTTGTAATTATTGTATATATATTTATATATATAAATAGCAAAAGAAGTCTTACGCAGCCAAAGCCGAGCATTCATTACTTGAAGATTTAAGTGCCTAATCAAACTCATTGTCAAAGACCGTGATTTTGCCGAAGGCTGAATAAAATTCATTTGAAACAAAATGAAAAGAACACCTGCGTGAAATCCCTTTTTCTTTTTGAAACCAGTTTTTGTGTCCACATCGTTCTTATACTATAATAAAAAAAAAATGATAGAAACTGAAGTTTGTTAAGTCATTATTAGGATGTCTCAAGGATGTGCCTGTCCCAATATATAGAAAGATAAATCTTCATTCCTACCATCCTTAATCACTATATCACTGTAAATGACAGTAAAGCGATATTGGACTGCAATATCTTAGGCGCGATTTTTGCGACATATTTTGTAAAATATTGTGCCGATTAATTGTCGTTCAGGAATTCACAATATAGTGCAGCCAACTTCGAGTATGTCTTGAGCGCAAGATAAAAATTGTAATTGAATAAATAATGTTTTTTAAATTAGATGCCACAACTGCGTAAGTGGTAAATTTTTATCAATAAGCTTTTATGTTCGTTTTCCTAAAGTTGCTCCGTCACTTAATTTATACGGAAAAAAGGCACTTAGAAAATTTATAATATTTATAACGTCCAATTCACTGTCTTTTTGGTGCCTTAATTATCACAGTCACTGTGTTCATCCTCAAGTTCAGTCGATGAACTGTCACCACGTGTTTTTTTATTTCTAGTTTTACAACTTTGTGTTGGCAACACTCAATTATTTCATATGGGATTGACTTATGACGGAGCAACGTTTTCAAATTGTTAAAATTTTTGGTGAAAATAATTGTTCCTTTCCATTTCAATCTTGTTCTCCGATGGATGCCGTTTTTGGTTGAATGTGTACGAAAATAACAAAATTGTCGCATTTGAAGGGAGGATGACCCACAAGCTTTTGTCGAAACACATGTACAGAAAATTACTGCATGGGGCGCTTTATGCGTTGGCGCAACCATTGGCCCAAATATGTGAACGCAGAAAGATGATGTTCAAGATTGCGTGTTGTCAGGGTCTTTTAGCAAGAGGTTTCATGTATTTTATACAAACGCTTGAGATTTATTCTGTTGATTTTTTCATGTTCCCCATAATTTCACGAATTCCGTCTTCGAAGTAACTAATCCGTTGCGGGATATTGGCCTGAATCGATTGCCCTGCCTCTTAGATAGACTGACAATATGCAAAAAGCGCTACAAATAGTCTAACCTTGGGGAGACTTTTATGTTATGGGCATAGTTTTTACTTGTCATCTGTCTGCTCTACTCATGACAAGTGTTAAAACATGAGATATTGACAAGGAACCGTTTTATCAGCACAGCCTGTGTATAAGTTTCTCCTCAAATTACCTTAACTGTGTACTCGTACATTTGGGTAGACAAGGACAAAAAATGTCCCTGAAATATGCAAGTAACAACTATTTGTAATGGAAATTATAAAACAACAACTCCATCAAATAGTAATTTTTATTAATGAGTTTTCCGGGCAGTTCAGACAGTTATTAGATTTTACAACGTTGCCGAAAAATTAAACTAAAAATGTTGTACACGGGATGAAATGTCACGTTTTGCCAGACAAAAACTTTAAGCCGCCATTGCCACATAACTGGCAGATATTCACCTGTGACACCTTTTTTACTGTGAAATTTGTGAAAGAGAAACAGAAAAATCCAGTAATTTTGTAAATATTAAAAAGAAATTAAAACAAATAAAAGTTAAATATTGCATGAATCTGCATTACAATAAATAAAAACATTAGTCAAGAGTAGTGAAGGGAATAAGTGGCAAAACTTAAGTGGGTGATATTTGTGACCACACAATGCCAGCGCAAAGGATCCGGTTGTACCGGAGCTGATGCTCTTTATTTTCATGTGAAGGATCCTGTTGCGCCGAATATGATATTTTTTACCTGTGTGCATCATTGTTGCATAAAATTTAAGTTCAATAAAATATGTTAAATTTTTCGCCAAGACGAAGAAAAACAACGAAGGACATTCTCAACAAATTTTTGGGAACAACGATTGTTGATTTGCTCTTTCAACTGAGATGAGTGCGTTTCTTTTGGAACCTGCTGCTGGCGTTTTTTTTTTTAAGTGCAAGATGTACTATTGAGATCTTGTATGCGGCGCCCAGGCAAATCCCTGTCAAGATATTGTGTGCAATACTTTTCCCACTCCAAAACCTACCTTATCGCTCATTCCCTCAGTGCCAGGTCTTTCTCCTCAAAAGGTTTTTTTTTGCGGTGCAATTGGCAGAAGCGTCCTCCAGTTCTAACTTTTCATTCGCAGACAACTTCAGTTTGATGTAGCGTTTCCAGTCAACCACCGCCACCTATAAAAACAAAACTTATGGCGCACATCATAATTCCATAAATTGCACATATTTTTCCCTGCAGTGGTATTTTTCATAGGTGGCCCTAATACATTCTTCCAAGAATGCATTTATTTTTTCCTTGGGCCGCTCAGGGTTACCAACTTTTTATACTGTTCTGGTGTTGCTATTTGGTAAAATATTTTTCGAATTTATATCTGTAAGTTATAAAATTTTTATCGTAAGTGAAATATTTTATCACAATTTGTACTTACATTTTGAGTTTTTGGTGCTCTTTTAAAGGCTATCAATATCAAAATTGGAAGATTTTCCTGCACCTGACAATGACACCACTGCCGCAGATACGAGTTAGTTTCTATTGGCAGCACCAACAACAAATGTGACAAGTTTTGGCCATCCAGTAATCTGACAACCGTGTGAACCGACAACTTTTGTTGGCAGACAAATAATCTGTTTTTTACTGCACATTGTGAAATCTTACAGTACTGTAAGACATGACAGGCGTGGGACATTTTGTGTTGTGATCATATATTTAAGAAATCATATTTGATTTTTTGCTTTACAAAAAACTGCGGGTTTTAATTCAATTAAAGTTAAACTTAAATGCTTTATGTCAAGCCAATTCACATCCTGCGAAGCCGCTTACAGGAAGGATGCCTTTTTATGCCCACATATATTTTTACTGCACTCCTTATCTTCTCTTACCCAGCGAATTGTTAAAGCTTTAAATGCTCAACAGTATCCCCAACGTCTAAACTCCTCTTTAATAAAATTGGCGTAGCCAATTGTATGCAAACATGTTCAAATTCATATTTGAAAACTTCCGCTGGCCCCCCAGTCAAGTGCCAGTAGGGTTGTTTAAATGTATTTGCGGTTGTCGCTGTGTTCTCACCACTCCCACACATACCCAATAGTATATTCTGCTATTACAGTAATCGTAATCGCTAACTTTCATCACTCCTTATGTCTCTGTTAAGAGCACCCAAGGACATTAAGGCAGTCAGCCGCCGCACACTGAGCAGCATGATGCGAGTAATTAACAGAGGAGAAATGAAGGATGGTGAGACGAAAGTCCCAGCATGACTGCAGCTGGCGGTCAGTGGTTTGATTTCACATTGAAATTATGATAATTAGTGGGGCACAAATGCAGATGGGGTCAGATTGAAAGGGAATTCGTTGTCTTAATAAAAATATATTTCAAACGCCAAACAAGTCCTGATAATTGAAGTGTTTTTCGAGTCACTACATAATTTATATTAATATTTTTCTTTAATTTCTTATTTTTCAGGTAAGTTTTTTCCACCTAAAAGTTTAAAGTCAAGTAAGTGAACAAAATCGTTAATAAAAATTATGATTCTAGCGATGTTTAAAGTATTTGTGCTTCAAGGCTTGCAATAATAGAAATTATTGCTTTACTTTCTTACGTCAGAGAAAACGTCTATGCAAAGACAGAAATTTAGGATGGAGATGACAATATTCTGCGTGTCGTCCTCACCGTTGTTGAATTATATGGCTGCAGCGAACCAGGGAATTGTTGAAATTTAACACACTATTATTGCTTGTAACAATTTTATTGTCATGGCACACTAGTATTTGTTTAACAATTATCCAGCTGAACCATATTATTGTTGGAATCAACAATGTTACTTGTGAAAATTAACAATATCGATTAACTTTTGTACAATAACTGATTATATTTGATCATATTTTTGCATATATTTATGTAACAAAGCACTGAACAAGTTAGTTTTGGTATTTATGTCCAGTTTCAGAGGAACTTCTCTAACAATTTGCTTTCAGATTATTTATAATTATGAAAAGAGGAAACGAAATACATTTGAAGCTTCTTGGACCAGAAAACTGTTTATTCATACTTTGCTGGTGGCTTTAATTTGCAAGCCGGTGATATGGAATTTTTTTCAGATGCGAAATTCAGCCTCTTTCAATATATTACGATGACTGCCAATAAATTTCGTAAAGTCTTGGCTTTCATCAAAAGATGCGTGTTTCTCTTATGCTTAAACTTAAAACTGGTAACTTCAATTCAGATTTTCTTATGGGTAAAGTAAAGTCAGCCGCCAATGCAGCGCTTCCTGGTATTTCAACAGATGCCGCCAAAGTGCGTCTAGCGGTGAACTAGGGCAAAACGAAGTGTAAGAAAAAGTACGCACAATATCGACGACTTAGACAGAACGTCAGCATAGGCAGCTACAAGTTCGAGGTATTGAAGGACTTCGTCTACCTCGGCTCCCAGTGAACAGTGCGAACAACATCAGTACCGAGATTAAATGCAGAATAACTCTTGCCAATTGCTATTTCTTTGGGCTCAAGACGCTCGTTCATAAAAGACCATCCCTGTCCTTCTCTGGACAGTCTCGAAGGCGGATAAACAGGTCCTGGCTATTTTCGAGAGAAAAGTTCTGCGTTCAGGCTTTAGCCCTGTTTGCGTTGATGGTTTCTGGAGAAGAAGATTCAATCACGAACTGTACGGGCTGTACAGCGACATGAGCCGAACGAGGCGTCTACGGATCCAACGGCTAAGGCGGTTAGGCCCATAAAACCTTCGTCTCCCAACCAGTGGCGCAACGCAATTGAGGGACCTCAACAAACTTGGTGTGCAAAATTAGAGGCTGCTGGCTAAGCATCGTGCTGTAAACGCTTCTTGGTTGAGCCACAGGTTCATTCCAGACTTGGGCGCGAAAAAGAAGAAAGTAATTTTTGTATCCCTCAACGATCATTGCGATCTTTTAACCCGCTGTCTGTTAGAGCTTCACAATGCCGGACCCGCTTAGCAGACTATAGACTTTTGCTTAAATATTGAAGTTATCAAAAGCAACTTTTCTTTTTTTTTTATTCATAAAATGTTTTCAGATTGTTTCCGAAAATTGAAGTATATATGTATGTATGTATGTATGTACATAAGAAGAAAATAATATTCGACCAACAGTCCAGAGCTCGTAGTTTCGATTCGGACCAAAGACTTTGGGGAAAAAGTTCGCTGCCAAAATTCGTCATCTTTTATCTAAACAAAAGCATAATAAAATATACAACGATACAACGATACATGCATAAATACAAGCAGTCTGTAACCCAACAAACAAATCCATATAAATTGATGTTTGACTGTACAGTATCGTTTAAATTCTGACCTCCTCTTCTCCCCATTAACCTGCCTCCGATAACCTTTTTCTGGTACACTGCATCTGCACATATGTAGCCATCTATCCCTGAGTTCTGGTTCAGAAAAAAGAAGTATTCGTCTCAACGACAATAATAAAATTGTTCTGCAAATTTGCTTATGTTGCAGCGTAACCATATACTTGTTTGCAACAAGTACTGCATTATTTTGCGGCTTAAAGTCTAATATTTATGGCATCATTTGTAAATATTGTTGTCACACTCACACTCTCCCGTAGGCGGTAACGATGGAATTATATGAACATATTCCAGCTTCAATCGATATTGCATTGCTTGCAGCAATAATACCAATTGTTGGAGAAAACGTTCCAATATTGCTGCCACAATATTTCGAAATGTATAAAAGGCGCCCTTTGGTTCAAATGGATTAATGGCTTTTTGAAACTTATCTGAGATCTTTCGCCGAAGTCATAGTGTGAAAGATTTGACATCGTCACATGCGCTCCAACACGACAATATCCCGTCAAAGCTAACATTTTGCTGCAGTTGTCTCGTATGTAGCTGGTTCTTGTTCATGCCGTTATAGCTTTGCAGCTCCCGCCGGGTTAAAGCACTTTGCAGTATTTGGATTGACAAAATTCAATTTCTGTTCCTGTAGGTGGAATTCGGAACAAAAAGAATTTTCAATTTCTCACTTAAAAAAATAAAAAATTCTCCAACAAACAAAAATCTTATAAACAAAATTTTCTGGAATTATTTTTTTAACGGTGGCAAGACTTAAAACAAACGCTAAACGCTCGCAAGCTACTCAATACCGCAAAGTTTTGACTTCTAAAGGCCATGTTTAAGAACTCTCTGCCCGGGAAAGTCGACATGAGCTAAAGCAGAGTTCTCACAATATTGCAAAGGAAATTGTGTGACGCCCCCAAGAGATATTAAAATATTTAATTATTTGCAGATCTGTGCAGACGTGAAGTGCTCTAAGCAGAGATCTAGTAGATCCTAAAGCCGTGTTTGGCGTGCACGGAACGCCAAACAAAACGTACCTGAAAATAACTATATGTACATGTATGATCGCGTGTACGTTTTAAGTTCATATAGTTTAAGACACTCTAGACGAAGTTGAAGCTTCCACCATTAACTTATGACCCAAACTGGCCACTGAATTCTGGTTTAAGCAGTCCGATATATGTAAATACTATATGAAAGAAGGCGAAAGTATTTATTAAAATACAGTTCATCGAATTGTAAGGGCAGAATTTGAAGTTGTTTAGTCGTAATACGGAGCGATGAAGCCAAAAATAACTTCATGTTGTTACAAGTGCCAAAAAGAAGTGTTTGTCCGCCTTAATGTTGCCCGTCAAAGGGAATTCAGAAAGAAAGGGACCGAAAAACTTGAATTTCACAATAAGAATATCCTTCAATAGGTCTATATAAAATACATGTACAGGAAAATTATTTCTAAAAATATAAAAAAATTTTTGCTACTTTTTTGTTGAGTTCTTTTTTGGAAAAACTGACTTCCAAAAGTTGCATTATTTTGTGTTCCAAAATAAGAATCATACAATAGAATTACAGATTACGTCATCCCGAACACAAAAATTTTATTTTCTGCGCAGGTTGGCCAAATGACATATAAACATAACAGTGGGGCAATTTCTTATGTTTTTCCCTTAAATAATTTTGTGAGAAACTTTTTTATATTGGCTTTAGCTATTAACTGAGGTCAAAGTTCGGCATAAGAAATACTACCGCTAACGAATTCGCGATATAACGAACAGGTTATTTTTTAAAAGTAACTATTTTATATAGCGAGTGTTTTAATGTTTGACGCTGAATATATGAACGAAAAAATATATTTTATAAGTTTAAAAGTGGTCCAAAAATTCCAAAAATCTTCCTCATGTACATCAAAGAAAATGGAACGATGACGCAACAGGTTCGTCTTGGGAGGTGCTTCCAGCCAAAACATTTGCTCATACTGGAGAAGCAGAAAGATACATGATCCCAGCAAGAAAATATTAAAAGAGAGAAAAACTTTGCCAAACGCTCAAAAACAAACATCTATAAATAAGTATTTCACATCCCTGTAGGTAGTTATTAAATTGAATGAATCCACTTGATTATCATTAAACGCAGAAAATGTTTAAAAGAAACTGCTGTATATAACGAATAGATCTGACATTATATCATTCGTTATACCGAGGTTTGACTGTATATTATGAAAATAGTCAAATATTCAAAGGATATATAAAATTAAGTAACATTTGAAATAAATATTTCACTCATTTGCATTAATATTTCAATCATTTGAAATATATATTTCAATAATTTGAAATAAATATTTTCAATGTTCTTATCGAGGGAAGTGGAAGGAAAATGTTGTCTTCTTAATAGTGATTGAGTGGACAATGCGGTAAATTTTTGCCTTTTGTCACCGTTTTAATTTTTGTTGTTTGCCCTTTTTCTGTATTTACTAACATTTCGATCTACGTCGCTGATCATCCTCACGGTTTATCAAAAAAATTCACATTTATGTCAAAATTAAAACTCCTAAAACTCGTCTATTTATGTAGGAAATGCATGCCGGAGTTTATTTTCCCAGGATTCTTGTCCAGTTGGTTAACTTGTTTATTGTCCTTTTGATTTTGAGTTGAAAAATTAAAAAAAATATATATATTTTACTTGAACTTTCCATCAAATTCGGTTGGAACTCATATTTGTCTGCGAACTCAATATAAATCTTTTGCCTGGAAAAATTAATTATATTCTTGCCACGTTTATAAAAAGAGATAGACAAATATATATAAAAAAGATTAATTCCAAACTGAATTTATTTCAGTTTGTTTACAAAAACGATCAATTTATTTTTCTCCGTGTATTTAATAAGAATTATTTGATTGTTTCCGTCCAAAAAAACTCACTTCATTAATAAAACTATTATTTAAATGAGAACCATCTTTAAGCATAAAATCGGCTTGCAAAGGGTTTTTCAATAAGAGCGAGCAGATGTTGAATTTGAATACAAGTCATGTAGGAGATATTAACGAAACTTTTGTTTTATTTGAAAGACGCAGCTTTTTACAGATTTTACAAAATGCCGACTTCATGTAGGGGGTAAAAATCAACTGTTCCGGGCTCTTGTGCATGTTTTCAGGTATCGACGAACCAGTCGGCGGGAATGTGACGAATGTCTGCACTATACGTACAAACGAACTTTACTACCAAAACAGACAGATGCCATTAAGACAACTCGTCGGTCCATGCTGTGAAGACCTCTAATCTCTCCAATTCAAAAACCCTTTAATGCCACTTTAAGGCAATAACGCCGAAATTAAATGTTATTTGCTGCCAAATATGGAATTTCCTCAATTAACTAATTTTACATTAAATGAGAATTTTCTTGCTTCTTCTTAATTACAGCATAACAAAAGCAAAAAAGAAAAGAAAGCTTTCAAATTATATGTTTCGCTACAAAACGAAACAAGACCCACCTTCCGCCATTCATTTATTCGTTCGCTGATTACGTGCCGCTTAAGTCACGAACATTCGTAATTGTAAATTGTTTTATTAAATGCAACACAATTTGCTAACAGCAAAACACACACACAAACAATTTGCAATAAATAATTTATAACTTCCTGGTATTAGACTATAAATAAAACAAGTGAATGAAAAAAAATACGTCTTGGACAGACCGACAATTTTCAATGCAACAAAATCTTACCCGTAATGAAAAACATGATTCGACAACTTTCGGCGCATCAATCAGTCACCAGTTGTGGAGTGTTCCCGAATCAGGATTAAATGCAAGAGTGAGCAAAATTGTAATGAAAATTGAACATTTAATATTGAATGCTACTGCCTTTTAACCCGTTCGGAGCCAAACAGAAGCGAATTAATTGTCATTTTTAAAATATTGCGAAATTATCAATAAGGACTTTGAATAACACCAAAATCGTTCCAGTTTCCTGTTTGCCCTTTGCGTGTTGTTTTGATTTTTAGCATTTCTTACCTGTTCGTTTGTCAAATCGGTCTGCGGACTTAATGAAGCGCTAAAACAACGCAAAACCATTACGATGCCACACATGACTGAACTTTAACTTTGGCATTTTGAGCATCATAACTAACACTTTCATACATCAGCAAATGCACATTTTGCAGACGGAGTAGCAACAACATCAACATTATTGCCAATTATTGGGCTTTTCGAAGCCACCGATTGTAAACGGAGCAGAGAAGACAGTGGCCCTGACCTAAAGACAGACTAAACAAGATTTCGTTTCAAAGTGATTTCACATCTACACACATCTACCTGTTAAAGGAAACCAGGAAACTAATAGCAAATCTTCCAGAAAATACTCGCTGGTTGTTGTATTACTTCATATTCAGTTTAGGAGTTTATAAAAGGTTTTAGGACAATATGTCCTTGGGCAGGAGGTTTTTTAACAGATCATTTCTTGGAAGGTGTTTTTTTTTTAAAGGAAACCTCTATATTTTTTATTACTTCTCTTAAAAGGATGCTCTTTTTTTTTGTGGTAAAAAAGGACTTTTTCAAAAATGTTTTTCTCAAAATTACTCTCTTCTAAACAGTAATTTTTTAAGCTACTTTTTGCACTTAATATATAATTTTTAAAAGAGAGAACTTTTTTTTCTTAAAACTTCATGTTTTAAGTACTTTTTGTTTTAATTCACCTTTTTAAAATATAGACTATTTTAATGGGTACACTTTCAAAAGGTACATTTTTTAAACGCCAAATTTTGAAGCGCTCCGACTAAACGGAGTAGCCTAATAAAGGGCAATATCACAAGCAACGACCGACTACTTTTGAGAGACCATTACGATTTGGCGTTGATTATTTGACAAACAAAAAACCGCAACAACAAAATTAGTTTTATGTTTAGGTTTATGTTGTTGCAAAATAAATTTGTCCAAAAAAGTTACTATCAAGTCCATTTCAATTTGATAGAGAAGAAAATGCTCGTATGAAAATGAGGCAACTTAAACACGAAACCCGTGTGGTAGAATCATCTTGCCGTTAACTTATCGCTTACTTTTAATGCAGTTATATTGGGTGTTTTTTATTGAGGTATAGAACTTTAAGTTGGCATCACTTTTTTAACTGGCGGCCATTTTGCCAGCTGTCAAGTGATTAATATTTAGTTTGGTTTGCCATTTCATCATGAACAGGTTGACAAAAGAACAACGCTTGCAAATCGTGCAAATTTATTTCGAAAATAATGGTTCAGTTCGCGAAGTTTACCGCAAGCTCCGTCCATTTTATGGTCATCAGAGCAATTAATTCGGTTAACCATGGATCGTTTTCGCACTACGTTTACTCTATGTGATAATACGCATCCGCAGAGACGTCGAACAGTGCGCACCGAAGAAACAATTGCCGCTGTAGAGCAAAGTGTTGAAGAGGACCCGAATGAATCGATTCGCCACCATGCACAGCAATTGGAGCTTTGTCCATCAACTTTTGTCCATCAAAAATTGGACCTGTAGAATTGGCTTTATTCGAGCCAGCCGCGGCGGCCACATGCCCGAAATCATATTTAAACATTAATGGCATAAAATTATCCTTCCAATAAAGCCAAATTGATGGACATTAAAACGATTTTCTTGTGTTTTATTTCAATTCGAAGTTCTATACCTCTAAAAAAAAACACCCTGTAGTAATGGAAAAAGATTTATGTGACAACCTGATGCCTTAAACAACATCAAGTTGTAGTAGATAAAGGCCCTAAAAGGTACTTCTGTCAACAAATACTTTTTTAAAAGAAATAATTTGCTAAAACAAAACTCTTTCTAAAAGTTACTTTTGTCCAAGAAAATTTTAACAGACAATTTTTAGAAGACCCTATTTCAGGGCTCTTTTTGTGAGGTACCTTTTTAGAAGTCTCTTTTTTAAAATAATTTTTTTTCTTAAGTCTGATTGTTATTGGAAGGTACATTTGTTAAAAAAGGTTTTTTTTATTTATTCCAAGAAGTACTGTTTGTAAAAGTACTTTTTTTTGTAAAAGTACTTTTTGTGAAATTACTTCAAAAAGTCACTTCTTTCAAATGGTTATCTAAAATGGTACTTATTTAGCACAATATCTTGTGGAAAAGTAACATATATTTCTACTTTTATAAAAAGGTGCTTTCTTAAAGTGGTACTTCTTTTAAAATGGCTCATTCTTCATATTTTTTGATCTGGTACTTTTTTTTTTAACAAACATATTCACTTCATAAGGTGATTCCTTTAAAAGAATGCCTTTTCAATACGTAGGAGTATTTTTAATGTTTGTTCTTTTAAGAAAGTACTCGATTTGCACCAGTTATTTTCAAAAGTTGCTTTTTTCTTAAAGTACCGTTCCTAAACGTGCTGCCACACGTACATTTTCTTGACGTGTTTTTCTATAAATATCTATAAATTTTTAGCGATTTTTGCTTTAGTGGCAAGTGCGTATTTTATATCATCACTTGCAACTCAGAAGTGACTTTACTATTAAAAAAAGAGCTGTTTCGTATCAATACAAAAAGTAGTTCCACAACACCATTTCGTCTTCATGGGCACTGTTCCACTCGTTATTACATTGTGTGCTATTGTCTGCATTTCTAACGATAACATAACCTCAAATGTGGTTCATATAAACGCACGCACGCACTCACTTGCAAACACTATTAGATAGTCGCACGCACGTGTCACAGACCCACATCTTTATTTATTTTACAAAGTAATTTCTCTCCGATGGCACAACTTGTTTTCTATGCTGAGACTCTCGCCTGCCGCCCTCACTCCTACTTGAATGTAGCAACAATGTCACGCGAATTAAACCTCTTCTTATGTTTGAATGCAGAACTACTAATTTAAATGTTGTTGGGTGTGTGAAAAAATATATTGGTTGTAAGTGGCTGTTGTTTTAGGTGTTCGTGCTGCCAGCCAAAGCACTTGCACTTGTGACACAGGCAGTTGAAGCCACAAAATACTGCTGGCCTAGTCCTCTACTGAGATTTTATAGTTTATTTTTCAATTGGAGGGTTGGATTTCCTCCTTTAACGTGTGTTCTGTTATTCTTTTCATAAAATTCACGCTACTTTTTTAAGACAAGTCTGTTCGGTTTATTGACTTGATTGACTTAGAAAAAGATTCAATTTTCTTATTCACGAAATTTATTTCACCCAACTAAAACACGGCTGTTAGATGAGTCACGTTAGCGTTAAGCGCAGCAAAGCAGGTTACAACCGAAGCCAATATGGCTTCATCTTGAAAGCTGTTTCTTTTATGAAGGTACTTTTTTAAAAGGGGTTTTTTGAAATATTTTTTTTAAATGGAACTTTTTTGAAAAGGTACTCTTTACAAAAAAGCCTCTTGTTCTGAAAAGCTCTCCTTTTTTAAAATCTATTTTTGTTTAACTAAATTTTTGTGAAAAGTCCTTTTTTAAGCGCACTTTCTAAAAAAATTTTGTTCTTCGAAAGGCACATTTTTTGAAAGATAATTTTACCAACTGTTTTTTTTTTTTTTGAAGATAATTTTATAAAAGGAACTTTTTCTGAAGGTACTCTTTAGGTGGTAGTTTTTCAAAGGAACTATTTTATAACGTTGACTGGCTGAAAAGGTACCTTTTTAAAGGCATTTTTTAAGACAGTTTTTTAGAGATACTTTTTTAATTTTTTTTTTTTTTTAAATTTGTTTAAGAGGAACTTTTCTTAAAAGTGACATTTAACAAAAAAAACGCTTCTTTTAAAAGGTTCTGTTCAATGCAGTGGATGGTACTAGAACCGGATTATGGGTATGGCAGGAATGAAGATGTCAGAATTTAACCAACTGTCCACAGCCCAGTGTACATCTATTCAACATAAATTGAACATAATAAAACAACATTGTGTTTATACGGGTGTTTGGTGGGTTATTGACTGTTTCTTTTGTATGAATGTGTGTTTTTTGTTATGGTTTTTATTTAAAATAATTTGGCTATTGTTTTTTTTTTTACCAGAGCGTTTGGTTTTTGAATTATCAAAAGCCTTTGATCTTATAGATCATAATATTCTTTGCGAAGGCTGAGTTAATATGGTATCAGTGGAAATGAACTTTCAGTTTGAAAAACCTTTTTAACGGGAAGCAAGAAACAATTTGTTAAAATTAATGAAAAATTAAGTGAATTGAAACATGTTTAATATGTTCTTATAGGCCGATGAGTGAGTGAGAGAGATGCTTCGCTAATTTCAGAATGTGTTCGTATAAATAAACTTTTCTTAAATCCTGACAAGACAAAATTAATACGATTTAAGCCATACTTTGCCTTTAATAATGAGTTTAATATTTTTGTGAACGGAGAGTTCATGTGTAAAGTAATTGGGTATTTTTTTTCCGAGGGTTCTAATATAGAGCCAACATATGAGAAACCGAAATATGAAAGTCTCTCCTGCGTTATACAAGTTTAAAAATAAGTTTGATAGGAAGCTAAATTTTTAATTTTTCAAGCTTTAATTCAAAGTCATATTAACGGATTTAAATAAACCGTAGAGTCAAAGTCGCTTCGGTGTAGCAAATTCACCAAACAGACTTCCGACAGCTTTCCTACTGTTTTACCAATTTACGGCACTTATAAACTGCAGCAGCTCCTCTACATATTCAAAAGTATAAATGGTATAGGACAGACATCCTGCCATAAAATGTTCAATAAACCAAACTGATTTCAATACAAGAAGTAGAGAAAATTTTGAGAATAGCTGTCTGTCAGTTTGAAACGACTAAAAGATGAGGTTGTTGCAACAAGACTTTCGCAATTTAAAATACTTAATACTTATTACAACACGTTGAGCACAAATTATTTTACTTCTGTAAACTTTTTTGCAGTATTAATGAATATAAAGCGTGTTTTTTGGAGTGTCACAACTTTGAGTTGGCATCACTGCTTTATTTGTGCACCCATTTAACAGCTGACAGTTGCCGTTTGTTTAGTTTGCTTTGAAATATCATTATGAATCGACTTACACCAGAGCAGCGCGTGCCAATTGTTGAAATTTTTAATCAAAATAATTGTTCTATTCGTCCAACTCGTCAAACGCATTTCCATTCAAAATTTTATTTTGCGGTGAAGCCCATTTCTGGTTGAATGAGGATGAGAATCCACAAGCTTTTGTCGAAACACCATTACAACCACAGAAAATAACTGCTTGGTGCGCTTTATGGGCTGGTGGAGTCATTGGCCCACATGTCTTCAAAAACGATGATGGTCAGAATGTTACTGGGCCTGGTGAACGGTATAGGAACATGATTCGCAATTTTTCGTACCTCAATTACGTGGCATTATTCTTGCTGATATGTGGTTCCAACAGGACGGAGTCACATGCCACAAAGCGGGCGCTACAATTGATTTAGTCAAAGAAACTTTTGATGAAAAAATAATTTCACCAAGATCGTGTGATTTAACCCCATTGGATTATTAAGTCACTTAAACACCTGGAAATCAACATTCGAAGAGTCATCGTTGCGAAAAGTTATTGAAAATTGGTGTTCCGCCTTCTACGCCCCAGCCGTGGCGGCCACATGGCAGAAATCACATTTAAACATTAATTTCATAAAAATTTCTTTCCAATACAGCCCGTTTCATTGATATTAAAAATATATTTCCTTGCGTTACTATGATTTAAACTTGTGCCACTCTATAAAAAACACATTTTATAATATATTGTATTATTATATTTATTATTATCATTATTTTTTTTACACATATATTTGCATATTCTCTTGTACACATATTTATAAGTTGCTCAAACTGTATGAAGCCTAAATTTTGCCAACGAACCTCTTCGAGCTGGCGCTGAGGTACAAAATTTCATAGCCACTGTAATATAATTAATATAATATGATAAAAGAACAAAAATCGCATGATCGAATACTCTCCCATCTCCTCCATCGATATAACTTTAAGTTATAGGTTTTTTAGATGTTCTGCTTCTAATAGAAACTTTTTAGAAAAATCTTGCTTGTTAAAAGTGTTCTCATTTGAAAGGTCCACTTTGTTAAAGCTAAAATGCTTGTAAGGTACTTTTCCAAATAGTATTTTTGAAAAGGTTTTTACTACAAATAACCTCTCTCAAAAGGTACTTATTTAAATATATAATATCTAAAAAAGTAAGAGAATATCTTATCTCTTCATAAGAAATGTTTAGAAAAAGGTAATATTTTCAATGGTACTTTAATAAAAGAACTTTTTTAGGAGCTCCCTTTTCAAATCTAGTTTTATATGGTAGTTTTTAAATGCAATTTTATTCAAAATTTTTGTTTAATTTTAATCATTTAGATGGCTTTTTTGGAATATATTTGTTTTAGGAGTTTTTTTTACTTATGCCCTTTTCTAAGATTAATAAGAAATAATTATGTGTCATTTGATCCTTTCGCTGCCAGTTTCAACGGCTGACTTTAGCTGGCGAATAGGGAAATTTAAAGTCGTGTTGGCACATCAAATACATTTTTCCCTACATACGCTTTTTGGTTGTTGCTCTTTAAGTCGGACAGGTTGGCATGGAAATGCCTGTAAAAATGTCGTTCCAATAGCAACTGATAGAAAGAAAGAAAATAGGAAAAACATGAAATTAAATGCAAATGTGCAACACGCGTAAACCATAAAATGAAAACAGTAAAAACTCACTCACACGCGCACACGCACACGCACACGCGCACGCACACACAGACACATTTAAATAAAACATTCTCATGGCCACACAAAGTCACACATTAACATCAAGATGCAACAGCATCCTTGCACGTAACACCTCCAAGGATGCTGCAAGTTTGTACTTCATATGAAAAACAGTTGAAAGAGAAGAAGAAAAATATTCTAAATTGACTTTGTGGTGCCGAGAAAACTCAATAAAATTGTAAATGATTTATTTAGTACATTTCTTTAATATCTTCTCTTCCTTTTTATCTTTTATTTTGTAGTTGCAAAGTTGCACTTTGCAGTTGCTTTCATATATGCACATATTTTTGAATTGATTTTTTTTTTATTATTAGTTTTCTGCTTAAAGAATTTTTATGGCAGACGTTTGGTTTTTGATGAAAACTGGGTCTAATTTGGGGTTTGTTCGATTGTCCAGTGACGGCAATTAAACGAAAAGTGTTAAACATCTCTTTTTGTTTGCAAAAGAATGTTGAAGAAAACTGTTGGCGAGACAAAATAAATAATAGTTGTGTCTTAGCGATTTAGCCAAAATCGGATTGGCCACCCTGCTGCCACCTGTCTTCAGAGTTCATACATTCATTTGCGTAAGAAATTCAGTGTTTTTCAACAAAATAAATAAATTTAAAAGAAAAAAATTATTAATTAAATATTATTCGGAAATCTTGCTGAGCAAATTCATGCCAGACTGTTTTCGATTCGGGTTTTTACAAAACTATTTTACTAAAACGATCTGAAAACTGTTTTCGAATTAGTTTTAGTTTAGATTTTATGAAATACAACCTTCTTTTCTGGAGAGAGATCACGATATATGAAATATTACGGGAGGGGAGAGTAATACTTTGAAGGAGCCATAATAGAGTTTGATGAATAAATAAATATTTTTTTGAGGACAGTGAAAATTCTCCTCATTTCTTGGTCAGACCTCAGATATCTGACTGCCTTTAACAACTCATCATAAAATGAATTTTGAAACATTTTTGAGCCAGAGAACATCGTCAAATACAGACCCAAATTCATGGTGACCAAGAGAACAGACAAGGAAATATCTGTAGAGAGCTTCTCTTTGTCTCTGATTCTTTGTTCTTGGTACACATTTACACACTTTTATGCGCCTTCGTTTAACTTGTAAAAAAACATCAACAGCCGAAAACTGCTCATTGGCCAATGAAACAAAAGACTTTTAACAAATATTCCTTAATTTTTTCCTTCACATTTCGTTTATTAATCAAATTTTCAATTACTCGACAATTACTCGTGTTTGATGTTTTAAAATAAAAGTTCAGGCAAGTAAAGGAAGAGCCGACAACAATTAACACACACGCGCAACTCAAACAAATCTCCGTTGTTGGCGGATGTGATTTTCTCATGCCTCTTATTCAAATAACAACGAAATGAATTTATGCAAAAGTTTCAAATCACGTTACAGCACACGCAACTACAACAACAACAACAACAAAACAAACAAACAAAATAGTGTTTTACAACATTTGTTGTGTTGCTCACTTGCCACTTTCGTGCTTTACAGCAACTGGGACCTGTTGATTAAATAGTCTTAATTTTCGTGTTGTTGTTATTTGCTTCTAAACTTTCACCTGATCCTTTCAATAAACAACCCCTCAAACTTTAGGGATGCACCAACACTTGTGCGAAGTTGCTAATGATTTTAACACGCACACAATTAAGGCAATGCTACGCGCGTACTTTCGCCACAAACTCAGATGCGTTCCACTTACGTCCAGCAAAAAGTTTGCTTCGCAAGGTCGCCAACAACAACAAAATTACCGCAAATGTGTAAACAAGGTAATAAATTACAAGTTTTTGGTCGAGGTCGGTCAGGCTACACAAAGCGCGAATGGCGAAAAAATCTTTATTTGAGAAATAAATCTCCAATAGAAATTGTTGGCCAGGGAACTCATTAAATCAAACAATTAAATGCTGACACAAGTCCAAGAAATGTATGTATGTAAAATTTGACCCTAGAGATTTATGGTGGAGACATTTTTGTTTATTTTTTTTTTTTTGTCAATAAAAGGTTTTGAAAACAGCCAATTTTCTAGAGACAACTGGGAGACCAAAAACATTTTTGCAGGCAATAAAAATTTCTGTCTTGAGGGCAAAAAGTTTTCTGTAGAAATTCGTTTCTTGGAGGCAAAAATTTGTTTGTAGAACATTTTGTTTGGAAGTGAAAAAACTATCTGTGGAAAATTTTGTCTAGACGGCAAAGAATTTTCTCTAGAAAATTTTGTCTTAAAGGCCAAAAATGTTCTACAGAAAATTTTTTCTTAAAGACAATCTTTGAAAACAAACAATTTTCCGTTAGAAATTTTGTCTAAAACGCAAATAATTTTATGAAGAAAATATTTTTTTTTTTCAAAAGAAAATTTACAGTGGAAAAGTTTTAGCCAAACGGCCTCTTTTCAATAATTAAATAGTTGGTGTATTTTATGTTCGATGTTTCCTTTAGAAATTGAAAAATATTAAGTATTTATTTGTTAATTGCACTCCTTGGCAACTTATTTTTATATTTGTATGCAGTGGGATTCCCCTCTAAACAAAACTCAAACAGCGCCCAGGCACAAGAAGTAACTTGAAGATGAGCATGGAGGTGGCCAAATTACACAATGTGCTTCACAGCTGCAGTCCTCGGACTTCCAAAAACTGCAGGGAAAGGTGTGGCTGAAAATTAATACTCAGAAAAGCTCAATTTTTAGGCACAACATCCTGCAGACCATTCACAGGACGGTTTACAATTTTTTGTTGCTCAAAATTTACAAAAAAAAAAAAAAAAACACTCTTAAAATTGAAACTTGAAAGAAGAAGAAGATGGCAATTTAAATTTTACCACTCCGGCCAATGTGGAGCAAAATTTCTTTTTAAATTTTTTCTGTTGTTTGAAAGAAAATCCGTTAACGAATGACTCCTTTGTGCAACGTTTTTAGCGGAACTGTGCTGTGGCTCTGTTCATGTCCATTGTGCCCCAGTTAGTTGGAGTCATTGTTCCGTAGGTAAATGCCTGACTCAGACTTGTGCACATTGTTAACAAATTACTTTCCATTCCAGTAATGACACATTATGATGACAAATATTTTTACGACAAAAATCCATAGAAATGAATGATTTTTCATACTTTGGCCTGAACGACTTGCCAGGCTTCTCTTTTGCTCTTATTTTCTTGCATATTTTGGCGAATGGGTGGGTGCGCGGGTGTGTTCCAGAGTTTTTGCTCAAAAATAAAACCTGACATGATTTTCAATTTGTCAAGCGTGCGTGGCTGTGTGCGTCCGTGTCCTTAAAGCACATGAGCATTACTTTGATAAATGCACAATAAATCAGTTTTGTGAAATATTATAAACAGAATCTGCGCTCAAACTCGTTCAGCACTAAAAGAAGCAAAACTATAAAAATTAGTTAAAATAAAGTTTGACACTTCAATAGAAGCGGAGTACAGATTTGTACAAAAAACTTTATCTGGTGTTTTTTTATGGAGGACCCTGCTGTTGGAACTTTAAAAGTGAAAGCATTTTCCACATTGACATGAAGTTTTCAATCGGGAAATGGGAAACACTTACACAAATTTAAGAGTTATTGGGCAATAGTTTAAAAATATAATAATATTTCCTGTCCGACAACATATTCCAATACAAAGTGTCATCCCAAGTTAATATGAAAAAGCGATTATCTGCAATCTGAACACGCAGCAAAATATATAAGTCCTGACTCTATTTCAAACCAGCAAGTTTTTTTTGTTTGATCAAAATTTTCTATCGAAAAGATTTTGAGCCACTAAAAATTTTCTGTAGAAAACTCTTAGTCCCATTCAAAATTTCCTTTGGAGTATTTTTGTCTTATTCAATAGATATTTTCTATAAAAAATTCTTGCCTCATTCAAAATTTTCTACAGAGAAGTTTTCGTCGTTGTCAAACTTTATATTGTTGTTGTTGTATTGCAGACTTTTGAGACAACAATTTCACACCATTTGAAATGTTGTACTGAAATTTTTGTACTTTCTCACCGAAAACTTTCCGCAGAAAATTCTCCTCTTAATTTTGTTAAATTTGTTCACCGCATTCAAATTGTTCTGTGGACAAATCTTACGTCTCTTTTAAAGTTCTTCATCTTATAAATAAGTTGATACTGAAAATTATTCCTTACATTTATATATTTCTACAGACTCTTTGCTGATCCAACTGAACTTTTCTACGGAAATCTAGAAATTTTATTTAAGACAAGTTTTTGTGCCATTCAAAACAACTTCTCTTCCCATTTATAACATTTACAAAAACTGGTTTCTAAAGGTATTTTTGACACATTCAAAAATTTCGACTATTTCTCTATCCTGTTCCAATTACTTATGGATTCGTTAATCCCCTTTACAAATTCGTTTCGGGAAACTTCTGCGTCTTTTTTTTTATCACTTTAGAAATTTTTGTTCATCTATTTCTATAAGTTTTTCTTATCTTATTTGAAAACCAGATAAGATTGATAATAACTACTTCCTATAGAAGCTGTAGTTCCACAGGGATCCTACTTTATTTACGTACGATGTGCCGACAAATAACGTTATCTGGCAACACTTGTCTCATCAAGCGCATCACCATCAAAGTCGTCGTTTGATACTATTCAGGCACAGCTTGATTGTCTGGATCATGAAGTATTTTATAGGTTTTCCTGAAACTATATCGTTTGTCTGCACCCAGAGTCTTTGGTAGGAATTAAACCTACAACTCCTACCCAGCTGGTTTCCAAGAATGTATCGTAAAATATTTGGTTCTCCATTTGAATAGGGGTTTTACATGGACTAAAAGGAAACAAGGAACAGATTCTTTTTGTTGAGTTAATTTTTTTTTTTTAGCAAAATTTTCGCCGCCCTCAAAATTATTTCGTTTCACTTAAAATTTCGTTAGAAAATATTTGAAAAGAATTTGCAATTTCACCAAAGTTAAATTTAGTAGATTTCAATTAAAATCTGCCCCAAAATTTACCTATATCATTGGCAACACTGTTTTCGAGCACTTATCAGGATTTCATGTCATGTTTTCCTGCTTTTTTTTTTTAATTAACAGCACAGAAATAATTCAGTTTTGTCGGTCGAAGTGTCACGTTTTAATTGTGCAGAGCTGTATTTATTAGTCCAAAATGAGAAAAATCAGAAAGAAAAAAAATCATCAGAAAACCGTAGAATTGAGGAGATTTTGCCAAAATCTATTCACGAAGTGGATTTCATTTTATATGGGAAATCCCGCCAAAAATCCACCAGACTTGGCTCTAAATATCTTATGAACTGGATTTCGTTTTGGTAGAAATGGGCTAAAACCCCTTTCAAAGATTCATTACAGGAAACTAAAGTAAATTTTTTTATCTGAGAACTATTTGGTTTCCTAAATAATATAGAGGCGCAAAATGAACACAGAAGAAAAATATATTCTCCAAAATATCTTTCCAAAAACGGACATTTAAGGATAAATATTTTTACAAAAATTTTATGCTGGGAAGATTTAGTTTTTTTGAAGTAGTTTTTTCTAAATGTATTTTCTGAAAATGTGTGTATGTACGATTATGTATGTATTTCTATGTCTAAACGCTGATTGCGCCAAAATATGTTAAGAAAATATTGGACTTTGCATTAGTGAGTTTTTTCTGCGTGCGCTCGTCTGATTTGTTTTCGTTTGTGTCAAATTATTTCTCCAACTGCTTGTGGGTTTCTTTTCAATACGGGTACATGTTTTCCCTGGGCAACTATTGATTTCCAAAACAAACTTTGGCCTCTATAATATGAAAATAAAACCTAAAAATCAACAAAAAACTACCCCTTCATATGAGGTCGATTTCATCAAACACACACATACAAACACGCATTTTTCAATAATATTTATTTGAATGCTTTTTTCAAAGCTTTTGCTTAGCAAAGGAAATTTTCCTTTAAACACACGCCCAGTCAGAGACACGTAGCAAATCCAAATAAAGAGGAAAGGCGAACGAACGTGTTCATAACTTAAGGCTAAACAAAAACCAACAACAAACACACAATAATAATAGTAGCAACAACAACAATGACATATTGCCAAACTGAATATACAAACTTGTTAGTGTTTTTTTCGGAAGAGCTTCTTTGGTCTGAATATTCAGGACAAATGGTGTCGAAACTTATCGACAGAGTTGTCAGGTTGGGTTATATCTCGCTAAATGCGGCGATTACAAAAAACCTTTGGTGACTTCAAGCTGTGTTTTCTGATATGGGCAAAATTTGCGCATACAAATATAGCAAATTTATGTCTTTCATTTTGTCCATTTCAATTCTTCGCAAATGCTTTAATTTTTTTAACAGAAATTTCTTCAGCCTTCTTTTAGAAAACACCGAAATTAAGTCTTCTGTGTTTGTTTTGTAATAGATTAAAGATAAGACATTAACTTGATCATTGATCTATGGCAAAACAGTCACATAACAATTCCCAATAAAGTAAAATGAACAAAAACAGTTTTGCGTCGTGGCTGGCAACTAAAAAAACAATAAAAACTGCTGCGCCAATTTCGTAATAGATTAAAGGGCTCACAGACACTTATTACGTGATCATAATCACTATCAATCAAGCATAATGAACAAACGTCGGGTTTGATGATTAACACAAATAAGAAGTTCTACATGAGTTTTGTAATAGATTAAATAGCACTCATGGAGATACTTATTAAGTGATCTATTACAAAACTGTGGCATAATCACAATCATAATGAGAAATAACAGTTTTGATTCATACCAATTGAAAGATTTGGAATTGATTTTATGCCAGCACCTGCCAGGACGGCTGTATCTGGCAGTCGACCAACTCCACTTGAGTGAACTAGCGCCTCCATGCGACTAGCAAGGCTCAGACAGGTGGAAATTTCTCACGATATGCTGCATGGCACAAACAATGAACCCCTTGCATAAGAGCTCGGGCTATCTAATGCCTTTTGTTTCACACAATTCTGCAGAAGGCGAGAAAAGACAAGGCTCCTGAGTTGACAGCCCGAAACCCACAAGGAACATCAGGCTGGAACCAGCTCGTCTGTACATTACCCTCAATCTAGTTCCTTGCATAAAAGAAGACCTGTCACAAGTCAACAGCACGTCCAAGACGTTCTTCTTCCTGCAACTTTAGGTTTAAACCACAACCAGACCGTTTCAGCCAAGAATAGGCTGCTCAATCAATAAACGACCCAGAAAGCCAAAAGGTATTCTGGGGTGCGTCGGTCCCTTTGCTTCAGGTTTCGGAAGAATATGCATAACCCCGAAGTCATACATGAACTTCCTAGAGTTGTCGTTATCGTCCCAACCGAAGGACCCCTTCCCTATTCCCCGGAAAGCAGAGTGACCCCTGACTGGGTGTTCGTCGTCAAGGCGTAACTTACCCCCCAAAAGGAAACGATTAAAAGAAATAAAAACTTTTGCGTTAGTCTTGGCAAAACTGTTGTACTCATTTCTTAAACTCGCCCTCATCATATCTGGGAGATTTTGGTGCTTATTTTACACATTTCGGAAAAAAGGTATAATATGAGAATGCAACACAATAGTTTTTTGTTCTTCTTCTTGCACAAGCAACCTTTTCTAAACACAATAAACGACAGCTAGAACACATAAATTGTTGGTAAAATGCTTTTTCTTGATTCCAAAAAGAGATGAGTTGTTGGTCTGCCCACTGTGGTATAACAAATTTGAGTTAGTAAATGTTTCAACTGCCTTAAAGGCCGGATAAAATAAATGGTTTAATGCATAGAACACAAAAAAAAAACTCCTTTCACCTTAAACTAGTTTTTCTACTCTTTTCGAAAATGTTTACAATTCAATTTCCCCTTAAAGGAGTGGTTTAAATAAGAAAATTAGAGAAATTTCTAGGTAAAACTTACAACCACACAGGAATACAGAAAATAAATCAACTCATTGTGGACAATTCTGGTCAATATGCTTAAAGCTGAAGGGAAAAACTTTAACTTGAACACTTTCGAAAACAAAGAAGATGTTGAAACTAGTTTTTCCAAAAGAAAATATTTTTTTTTTGTTTCGTAGAAGTGCCGCAAACGAAAGAAGTTTGTATTTGATGAACCGATAAAAACAGGATAAGCCCCTGACAGAAACACTTACATTCTTCCTTCGCTTATAATTATCTCAAAAAAATTAGCTTCCTGAATGTCGCCAAGAGCAGAATTTAACCCTGGCGACACTTATTTAACAGAGCATTTAAGTTTTTTTATGGCAGCCATTTCGCGTTACTAACAAAAAGTACAAACTTCAAATAAGCCGTTAGGAAATGGTACATCTCAATTCAATTCCAGAGGATTCCTGCTGACTGGGCTTTGAGTTCGTAATACTCAAGTAGCGCTAAGACCGCTTTTGTATGTGTTCCACATTCCACTGCTTGCGAGAGTGTGAGGCAGTCGATTTGGTGGCGGTTAAGTTCAAGAAATTTGCGTTATAGCTGGTGGCGGCATGCCCCCGAAGGTAAAGCCAACAACTTGTGTGCAGTGAAAGGCCACTGAGCTTGCACCTGAATAAAATAATCTTGAGTGATGAAGCCAACTTCCGAATGAAGGGCTCCGTCAGCAAAAAAATGTGTGACAACTGTAGTCATGTGAGATTCAAGAGTGACCCATATAACCCTAAAAGGCCAATGTTTGGTACAGATTTAAGAATGATGATTGTCAGTATTTTTTAGGCTTCAATAGGACAGCGCTTCTTATCACATGATATAAACTGGCCATAGAAATCGTGCGTCTAACGAGATCCGAAATATTCTTGTGAGGCTTTCTTTGCGAACAAGTCAAAGGTCCAAATATGTCAATTTAGCCTAAATTTTGCTCAATGGGTATCTGCGAACGTTTTACACTTAAATCTGAATGAATCGAAATGTGTGATTATAGCCTGAAGAAATTAAAATCTTCATCGCAGACATTCCAACATTATTCTTCTTCTTCTTCTTCTTTTGGCGCCACAGTCCGTGGTGAACCTGGGCCTCAACCAACAAACTTTTTCAGCTGGCACGGTCTTTAGCCAATTTTGCACACCAAGTTGGTTGAGGTCCCTCTCCACTTGTGTGCGCCATCGGTTCCGTGGGCGTCCTCTAATGCGTTGTCCCACAGGTTCGGAACGTTATTAGTGAATCAAAATACTGCCTGTATTGACTCAGCTAAGAACCTTAGGATTATCTTTAATGGACGGCTCGTATAAATTCTATATCGGGACAAACATAGACATTTAGCACCTTCAAATATTCGCCTGCTTTTAGCTAGATCTTATCTTTAACGTCTAAGTTGTTGTAGGGCTGTTAAACTTTTGCGTATTGCGATTCATATACTGTAAGAGCAGACTTATTGGAGGCTACAGCGCGATCTTGTGGCATGTATCCGGTATCAAAAGATATGCTGGAACTTCACAGTTTTCTAAATCTTTATACGGTGTTGATTTCCTAGATCTGCTTAAAATAAGGCCGCTCATATTTATTATTTATTTTATAATCGAGGAAAGACAGACAGCCAACGTTAATGTCTGAGTGGCAGTTCTTTACTAATACCAAACAACTGTGGTACCTCCCTCCTTAACACTACGCCCAACACAGGCAATGATGTACAATTTCAAAAGAAATTGTTTTCAGGTTTTTAATGCTGTTTTTGATTTTCCGTTTCATTATAAAATTTTTGCTTCAAAATTCCATTTTTTCTTTTCTTGGCAAATGATTATAAAAGTTAAATATAATCGTAAATATATTGTATTTTGCTGTTTGTGATATGGAGTTGTTTGTTAGTAAATAAAATGAAAAGCTAAAATTTCATTAGTATTAGTCATTTACACTGGGCAACAAAATTGAATTTTATTTCTCCCAAACTTTTTAGATTTGCCGACGGTTTCTGTTACTGGAATACTCGTAGTTGGCAGGCACAATCGAAGGTTTGACAGTTTGTGTCTAGATGGAAAGACTGTGATTTCCCTCTCTCTCTTGCTGATGCGCCTCTGCTCATTCCTGTTTGCTCTGCTCTCAACACAAAAATCAATATTCTTGTTTGCCGTGTAAATAACGAATAGAATTTGTTAAAAATTTCTATGACCTTATGGGTGTTTTTGTTTAAATATTTGATAATGTTTGTTGATTACCTTGAAATACCCCATCAGACGTTCCGCTCCAACTACAACAAATCGCGAATTTGCATTTCTGTGCACTTTGAATTTATATGAATTATTATTTCCAATTCATTTTACATTTGATATTTATTTAACAAGGTTCGTGGTATGTAGTTATTTATTTGAACTTTAATGCAGTTGCTCATATTTCATTATTAGCTTTAACCGAAAAGAATCTGTGCAAAAAATACCATAAAAATAAAATTGTTATCTCTGTGATGCAGCCAAAAACAACGCTGGAGTTGTTGACGAACTCAAGTTGCAGTAATTTAAGGTGGTTCAAAAATTAAATGAACAAACAGCGTTTTTTCCCCGCCCACACAAAACTAATTTGCCAATAACATTTGACGGCGATGGGCTGGCGCAGGTTGTTCTTAGGGAAATAGGCATCGCCGGCAAAATGCTGCAGTTTTCCTAATGCATGGAACACTCATGCATGGTCTTATCGCTCAACATCTTCTCTTGATGAAACGTTACTCTAACAGAATATTAATTTTGATATAAAAAAAATTTGTTAACTGGGCTAATGAGTTAATTAATTAACGGTCAGTAGTTCAGATGGAGCCACTAAAGCATGATCGCTACGAACGAGCTGAAGCTCGAGGAATACAGATTCTAAGACTCTGTTGAAACAAACTTTTGAATTAGCGCCACAATTTACGCAGTTACACAGTTTTCCAATTCTAAAAATATACTTTTATGATGCTGAAACCCACGTTCGTCGTCCAAGACACATTCAATTGTGGGGCACCCGATGCTTTTTTTGTCGAACTAATCCTTAATGGAATTCCTGTTGCTGTAAGAAAGAAACAAATAACGAAATGTAGGCAATAAAATTAGAGAGAACTTGAAATTTGAGGGGGATTTTTCTCAAAGTTGCAGACTTATTCTGTTCAGCGATTAAAGAATACCAGCTGTTTGGCATTAATCTAGTGGTGAGGGCCGTAGATGTGATTTATAAGCCATATTAGACTTGCCCGGCTTGCTGTAGAGTTAGATTTAGATCGAACTCTTCCATATGCAAAAAAAAATTTGTAAATTGGATCACAATTGACAAAGTCATTTCATAATCAATTATGAGAGCGGGCAGTTTAGAACACCCTCCCCTCCCTTCCTATTTTCAAAAGGAAAAAATAGTAGACCTTTTGGATATGCAGAAAGAAATTTTTAATATTGATCCACAAACAACAAAATTAATTTAATAGTCCATTTTTTTGGGACACATTTTGCCCCTTCGCTATTAGACAAAAAAAAATAGCCAAAAAGATTTTTGAAAATTGGTCCACAAAATGCGAAAATACGGTCCTCTGTATTACAAAATCTGTTAAGAACTATGCGGAAGGAGTAACACAGTTTAAGAAATGGGCCTAAAAGTGGGCGTGGTTGAAAGAAAGTAGCCTATAATTCATTCGAGAGCCCGATTTAAATATTGTGATGAGTTCAGGAAGATCGGTCCAGCGGTCTGGTCTCTTATACGGTACGAAGAAACAAACAACCGGCCATTCTGCTTTATATACATACATACATTCATACATATGTACATCCATACATACATAAATATGTACATAGATTCATACATATACATACATTCATATAACACAAACATTGAAGTTCTTATCAGTTTTTCTTAATTATACGAGCATCGATTGTTAAAGAAGATAAATTCTTGTAAGTCCCGGTTTGTTGATCAATTGGGAATAACCCAATTCTCATCTATTTTCATCTATTTCAACCATTTTAGTTTTGTTTCGCTTCTAAGTTCTAAATATTTTGACAATTAATTTTATTTTAGTTCAAGTTTCTTTTACTTTATTTTTGAAACCCAGAATATGAAAGGAAGTGTCAAAAATGTTAACCTGCAGCTAACTTCAGGTATATAATCCCAGTACAGGCAACTTCATGCCAATTACCTTCCTTCTTTCCACTCTGCCCCATAAACTCAACAGTTACAGCGTCCAAACAGACACCATAATAAAATAAATGTACAGATAGAACGATGATACCAGTAATTAAGTAAAACTCGGGATTAAAATGCTGTGAACAGACATAACGAAATGAATTGAATTCATTAGGGGCAAACAATTCAATGAAAGATATACATACATACATTTTATATGCGACGTTACAGTGCGTCTGATAGAACCTTCAAAACCAGTCTGATAAAATCAAATAATTATACTAGATATTCTCACAATTCCTTAATGTCTTGTAATGGCAACATATCGAAACGCAATTCGTTGCCATTGACGTTGGCCAATTAGGAACAAATCGAATTCTTCCGGACGCAGATGTTAATTTTTGCTTTGTTCTTTATCCATACATCGCTAATTTGATACAGAATCGTTATTTTCAGTTAGTGCTTTACGCCCGACTATCCCTAAAAATCACGCTTATGTTTTATACAAAAACAACGACAACAACAACTTGTTCCGCAAAATCTTCTTAAAGGTGTTCTGATAATCACATTTTATAAAAGTGAATGGAAATCACAAGAAAGTTGTTCTGTGCCTAAAATTATGTGATTTTAAAACGTTCAGCTCCGTCAACTACTTTTTCAAATCACTTTTTTCGGCTTTTCTAGGGAAAACATCATAATAAATTAATCAAATAAATTAGTCTTGATATCTTAAAATATTATTAATTATTTAAAACTTGTACTTTTAAAATTAAGAAAATTCCAAGACCCATTTTCTGCTGCAAAAAATTATGTGCTTTTAGATGCGATTTCAAAAGAATCAAAATAAAGAAAACCGCCTTTTTGACGTTTTGTTTCGTCAATTGAAAATCCTTCCCAAACATGCGTGATTTACAGAAAAGCAGATGACCATGAAGTCATGTGGTTTGAAGTCATATGATTTTCAGAACAGACATTTATAACTATCAGTTGCTTAAGCAAATAATTGGCGCCTTTTGAGTGGCTACATTGTACTTCTCGAACGTAAATACCTTCTAGGCTTCAGGAAGTATAATTTTGCAGAAACTATTACCTTTTTTAAATCCTCAAAATATTCATTAAGTATTTGCGAAATTTGATTACATGTTGGCGACTTATATATATACAGATATATATTAACAAAAACATGGATTATTAGAGTTTTTTATTTAGTTCAGAAAGCAAATGCAAACGATAATAATAAAAAAGTACTAAAATTAAAGAAAAATTGTGTTTGTCATCGATTGTAATTTTTCATTTGATTTAATCATTTTTAATAAATATCAAACAGCCGACCAATTGATAAAACTTTAGTATCGAAATGGGTGATCGTAAGTGCAAACTCTGCCCGTGTTGCGGCCATTTTACCTCCAACGCAATGAGCTTTCTCAAACGTTTAGAGTCCAACTTCGAGATGAGCAGCTCGATCAAAAATAGGCCAACGTTTCTACTTCTAAGGCGAACCAGATCATTGTGAAACATCATCACGATCTGTGAAATTGTGCATGAGCGGCCGAAATAGTTGCATACAAGAATTGTCAATGTTAAGAACTCAACACGTCTCACAGCGAATGCCAAGGTGCACAATCTGCATGCAGTACCTGAGGTCATTAGTTATCTCTCGACGAGGGTCTAGTTTGTATATCAGAGAGGCCAAATGAGTTGGCCACCCAGATGTTTCAATTTGTCTATTCTTTGTGGGATTTTCCCACAAGTCGTAGCACCAGCAGGATCTGTGTGGTGCTGAACATTTGAATGATTTTTATGATACAAAAAGAAAATTTAGTGCACACCATCATGTTTACGATATTCCTAGAAAAAACCGGAGTACTAAACAATAAAAATTAACAACAAACAGATTCGAATGAAGGCCATAAAACCCCACAAACGCACCATAGCGGATAGTCACACATGCCTTGTTTCATTTTACTTCTAAATCTATACGAATTATGGCACAAAGAGCATCAAACGAATTAACAGAAGAGGATTATAGACTGTCCCAAAGGCAGACTTACGAAGTGAAGTGTTCGCATGTCGTGACTATCCAGATCCTACTGTAACTGAATGTTTTAGCTTGAAGTTCAATTCGTATCAGTGTTTCAAACTATTCACGAGTTGCAGGTGTTTGCCGCCGAGTCAATTTCTAGTTTTTTGCAGCAGCACTTTTCCTTTCCACCACTTTGCAATAAATATGATAATTATACAACTTGATATTTAGTAGCCTCGACTACTTAACAGCAGCATCGGCACTTCACTAACTTTTCTTCAAAGTTTATTGCAGATTTTGAAAACGATTTCAGTTGTCTCAAGCGTCTGCTCCCACGACGAAAGAAATACTTTCAAAGCTGTTTATAGTATTCATGTAGGAGTGCCAGTTACTTCTAAGTTCGTGAAGTACAATATAAATTTTGATAAGTGAAAGTTTCTATAGCGCTTGAATATTGTTCCAAAAACTTTCAATGCTAATTGATAAAAGTTTGCGCCGAAAGAAAGTGAAAATGCCATCTGTTTATTATGGGGCAAACGTGATTGGCGAAGACAAGACTTGAGACAATTGAATGCTGTGGGGTTTGCGAACAATTATTTTCACTACAGATTTAGTTCGTTAAATACTTAATTATGAAAATTTATTTCCTTTAGCGCAAATTTCGAGCGACAAAAACAACATCTCAGCCGAAACATCTGGCCAGATTATGATAAATCTGGCTGAGAGATATAAAAATTTGCACAAGAGCAACACCGCAGTATCAACCAACTAATAAAAGTGTAGAAGTGTGTGAAGATAAATTTTAAAATGTATAAGCCTAGACACAAACCAACTAACTTAACAGAGCCCTGTTAAGGTGGGCAATAGCACTGTTAAACATATTAAATCTTGGAGCATGAACTAAACTTGTTGATCCAGTGGTCACATTTTTGGATCCAGTCAACCTTTTAGGAACTGCTGTTGCCAAATGGCAACACGCGCTATATTATTATTTAGCCAGTAGTTGCTGACAGTGTATTTATAACGGTAAAACAAATAAATGCGCGAATTTATTAAGTAAGAAAAAGTCAAGTTTTGTTTAAGCGTCTTGTGTTGATAGCCTGTTTTTTTTGAAAGTGTATGGCAACGCCGGCACTATATCGTGTTTCATATTGCGCATAGTGAGTATATAAGAATTTGACACGCAGAAGGCTCTGCGCTCTGCGCTATGATGGGAAACATCATTATATTATACCTCTTGCAAAAAATTGCCGCTGTGCTGGAGAAACTGGGAAAACACTGGTCGGTCACACGGCCTGCAAAACGTGCGATCTTGATTGTTTGGTTTTGCTGATAACCACGCAAACTCATCGTATACATATAAATATAATCGCAAGTACACACATATCGTTACCTGAAGCACTAAACTCTCTAGTTGGCAGAAAACTCAAAGTTGTTTGTTTTGATTGCAAATTCCAATGTTGATGAGTTACATTTTTATTTGTTTTTGCCAGTTAGGCCGGTTTGCGTTTTAGCTAACGTTATATTTTTGTGAATATATAACTTCAAACATTCATTCATTTTGTGAATATATAAATAAATTTTGTGAATATATAAATTCAAACATTTTTAAAATTAATTATACATCGGTAATAACTAATTATTTTATTATAAGTTGAAAGATAGGACAGTGCCTGGCGTTGCCACATGGCAACAGTCCAGTCAGTTGCTGACTATCACAGGATCAAGATCAAACAACTTATTAACACGGCAGGTTTGTCGATGTTGATAATTTCTTTTTGAATTTGATTTAGCAAAGTACTCACGGACATAAAGGGTTAAGCAAAAGTACATAAGGGAACTATAATCCACAAGAAATCACAATATTATCCAATTAGTTTTCATATTTTATATATTCCAGAAAGTAATCCGAATTCCTAGACAACCGATGAAAATAGGCGACATGAACTAATCGAATTAGACGGCTTTATGCCTGTCGCATGGAATTTTTGGCCAGAAGTAGGAATGCCAATTGGGACTGATTTTTGCTGCGGGATTTCCCAAAAATGTTCAACCTTCCACCTTCTTTTAACCTCGAAAGATATATAATTTTTACAGATATTTTTTGATAAAAACGTCGTATTTTGTTTAATATTTATGTTAGTAATTGCTAATTTGTCTACTTAAATTTGAATTTGTTGAGTTGTTTGTTGTCTACTCGACTTTAAATATTTGCTTACAGCACTAATCGCTGGCGTCAAATCTGGAATCAAGGAAAACTCAACGCGGTGTTTAGGTATAAAAATCCTAACGAATGGCACCGACGAATTATTATAAGAAACGACAACTTGATTTTGGATACCTTCGGCAGTTTCTAGACAGCCAGGGCAGCCAAACAAAAATAGAAGCTCAACCGAAGCAGAGAAGCAGTGCCGACACACATTAAATCAATAAACCATTGACACCTTGATCTTCATTGTTCTTCTTCTGGACTGTTGGTCCGGGGTGAACCTGGGCCTCCACCAACAAGCTATTCCAGCTGGTAACATCTTTAGTCAGCAGCCTTCAATTTTGCCCACCAAGTTGGTTGAGGTCCCTCTCCACGTGTGTGCGCCATCGGTTCCGTGGGCGTCCTCTATTGCGTTGTCCTACTCCTTCGGACTCTTCATATTATATTTAAAATATTTGTAAGCGACTTTTTTTGGTATTGTAAACAAACCGAAACAGCTGACTTTTGTTTTGCTAGTTTTACCGCCACAAATAAACAAAGGAATTTTTCAGAAATAAAATCTGAAAAAATGCCTAAAGAAACGGCAACAGACAATCATTTTGTGAACCATTTGGTTCAAAATGCAGTTGATCAAATCGAAGTTTGTTGAAACGATAAATTTACTTTATTAACAGCAAACAAGGGAAAAAAACAATGTGGCGCCAAATCTGCCAGCTGTTTCACACTTGTAAATAAATGGACTTACTACGTTTACTAAATCTACTACTATTTTTGTGTGTTGTAGGGGTTGTTAATTTAGTAAATTGAAAATGTATGAATTTTGTTGTCGTCAAGTTTTAAATTTATCAAGATACTAGATAGTACTTGGATACGAAGCGTGAGAACCGCTATTAACTTCGATATTTTATTATTCTATATAAAATGGCAAAATGTGACTGGTTCTGGGAAAGGCAAAAATTACTTACATGAGTGAGGAATAACTAAAACTGGAGATGGAACAAATCATTAACTGATATAAAAGGCCCGAAAAATAATCAACAATCAGCTATTGATGGGGTCTTTTTCTGTGAGCAGGCCTCGACCCCTACATATGTATGTACTGCAGTGTACCAAACCTATATCACGGGGCGAAGAAGGTGGCTTTGTTTGTTGGGTTATTGAGTGCTACACAATGATACGTATTGTACGTTCTATGTTCTGTTTGCTTCAATGCCAACCATTTTGACTGTTGTTTTTATCGGAATCGAACCTACAACCTCTGAACTGGTGGTCCAATAAACTACCAACTGATTCAGGGCGGCACTACCTGACCTTTGTCGATACAAACTGGTGACTTTAGGCATTTATACAACATTTTTGCTTCTAAGTTTCGTGTAAAAATGCACGTAATTTTGTTATTTTAACAGCATTAATATTAATAATTCAGTTGTTTTTTTTTTGTCGATCCAGCAAAACGTATCTCTTGCTAAAGGTGATGCCAATTTGAACATTTTCGAAAATATATTTTATTTCTGCAAAAATCCACATTTGGTTGGGATTAAAACAAGTTTGATTTTTCAGGTTTGTGTTTGACACCAAAATGAGTTGTTTGCATTTTTGGGTCTTTTACATCAATCAACTGATATTTAACGCCACAAACTTCTTTTGGAGTTTAAGTTGAAAGGCGGAAAATGCTGCGGTTGAAAAACGTTGTGATATTTCACCTCCGTTCGTGTGCAAAAATTGTCTTAAGCCATTTAATATTTGTGTTTGCAAGTTATCAGCATAAATTAAAATGTCGTTTGTTGTTGACCTTTTTTGTTGAATGCATTTAATAAATTAAAACAACTTGCCATGTGCTGCATGCCACAAGAGGCGCATACGAATCCAAGGTGTAATTACGTGGTGTATGACGTCCGCAAAGTGGCGGCGCTGGCGCAAAAATGATTAGGAAATATTTGAAATTATAATAAAACCTTCATTCCGCTGGCGATCCATGTTGCGAAAACAACTAAAAGTAAAAAATTCGTTGCAACAGAACTGTTTCAAAACTTTTTGGTGGATCTGCTGCATTCGAGCAAAAATGTCGCTCATTGAGTGGATGATGAAAATATTTGGAAAATAAAAATCTTTTTTTTGAGGGAAAACGTTTCCTTCAGTTCAATATTTTGCTATTTTAGTGAAAACAGAAACACCCGGAGTCTTTGGTGGGAAACGAAGCAACTACCTCTGGACTTGGACTGGATGAAATACATGGGAATATTATGTAAAAATGTTTCTGCAAAATGACTTGATATCTTGTTTGATTTCTATTTCGAGATCTCTATTTATAAGTCGAAATTTGTCTTTATTTTTACTTTAAATCATCAGCGTTGGATGAAATAACTTCAAGGATGTTGTAAAGTATCAGAATGTATATAAGTTTCCTTTCGTTTTACAAAACACTCCATCTCACTATCTCTCTCTCTCTCATTCCAATCCCCACCCGCCTTCCCACGGTCAGAACGTTTTGCCATGGCGTATATCCAACTAGGGAATTCTGTTCTTCAGGGTAAGCAAGAAAGGAATCCCTGTATTGGCAAAGCAACCAAAACTCTAGGGGAAAGAAGAGGTTACGTGGGTATTCGGTGATCAAAATGTTTTCGAAGCCTTCTGCGTAAGGCTTGACGTTTCTTGAGGATTTCCAGCTACTAATTCTGCTATCTGGGGAATTACTGGCAGAAGTCATTAGATAAATTGAGCTTTCGAACAACGGGTTTATGTTACGTGCCGTCCCCACTTAACACGAGAAGTTGCAAACCTATATAAGTAGATGTGTGTGGTAAGCCACATTGGGGCGCTGGTGAACCGCTATTCAAGTTCACTAAGTGGAGTTGGTCCACTGCCAGATTAGGCCATAATGGGAAGTGTTGCTGTAAATCAATTCTAGAATCCTGCTCATAGCTGCGAGAAGTCATTTAGAAGGAGAAAAGTACCCAGCGTCGGAGGAATGGTTTTATTGGTCACAGTTCGAAATCTCTATCTCGGCTGACACCATCTCGGTGTAATTGAAACCTTAAGTCGCGGAAAAGGGTACCAGTTATTGCCAATAATGGCGATGTTGAATGGCCTTAATTTCCCAATAGACACCTTGTTTTATTAAGGAACTAGATGGTGGCTACTATCGGCCGAGTCTCGTTAATTTAAACTTGGTACTCTTGTTGGGATTAGAAATCCAAGATCTCGAACAGGTAGTTAGTAATGTGTGTCCATTTGCAAGCCACACGGAGGAGCTGGTGAGCTGTTTTAGAGTCACCCGACATTTTCTCCTTAGACTAGACCTTAACTCACTTAATTGCGCTTCTCGTGTTAAAGAGTGTTAAGCGTTCAATATTTTTTGGTAAATCCACAATTGGATATTGTAGACAAATTTTTTGTCTGTTTTGGCTGTTTTATTTGATACAAAATTAACTTTTACTTCTCATGGTAGTCCACTAGGCTAGAGGGTAAACTTGCCTTTATCAAAAACTGGGCGAAGGAGTTTATTGATCCTTAAGTAACAAAAGATCTATACACATCACTTTTCGTCATCATTTGAACACGGATCAGTAATATAGGATCAATACAACGTCCTTCAGAAACAACTTAGAATACTTCTGACATCCTTCTCTCTGGATATCGCTGTTGGCTAAAGTACATTCGACTACCGTCCCTGGAAAGGGACCATAATTCCCGGAAATGACGAAGCTGGATTCTTGACTAATAGCATGTTTTTCAATGGGCCAGAATACGACAACATCAATTGCGGACCCTTAAAAGGTGTATGTCTGAATTTCAACGATTTATACCCATTTTTTCGTCATCTTCAAATGTTCTCAAACGAAATATATTATTCATATTCATTTAAATACCCAAATTCTTAAATACATTTTATACCACTTTATAGTCTGAAACGATTAAATCCGTAGACTTTTAAAACATATAAATAAAGAAAACTGTTTGGCACGATTCGTTCTTTCCTCTATTTTACAGAACTTACAAATTTGTGAAAATATTTTAAATATGTTGCCGATTTGGGGAACATTTTTTGAACCACTCCTACGTACATATTTAGATATATAATTTGTGGCAAATGTTTTTCGCAATAAGAATACGAAGAAAATCTCAATATTTTCTTAGCGAGATTGTGCTTGCAGTCAAATTGGATCCACTGAGTCCCTAATAGCGCGGTTTGTTTCCGCGTATTTAATTATCTATAAAGAATGTGATGCACCTGCAAGTATTTTATTTGTTGATTTCGGTGGGATGACCTATTTTAGCGCATCTTGCTTTGGTACGACCATCTCTTAACCTTTAAAATTAACACATGTTGTTGGCTTTAGGGACAAAAAAAAAACATTTTTCCCCTAAATATGAAAGAGGTGGCAGAATTCATTTCTAAGAAAGGAAACTCCATAGCAGCCGCCCCAAAATTATTCATCTACCATGATTTTTACCGGTTTTAGCCGTGCAGCAAATCCAATGCATTAAAGTCAATTAAAAACTTATTAAAAAACAACTCAAGAAATTGGCTTTGCCGCATGGAGTTCTTTTCCCAAACATTTCTACAATCAATTATTTGTTTGCCTAATTGCTGTTAATCAATTATGATCAATACGTTTCATTTGAACATTCGATTCGTCAGTAATTCACTTACCTACTCGCTCATTACGAATTACCATTGTTGGGTTTCCTCTATTGATTGCAGAAATATTATCGAACCCACATTCGAACATATGGAAATGCATTATTGTGCCCATTATTGTGTCGTCGGGTTTGCTTTCCTGTGCGGCAGTGCTGTCATGTAAGTAAGAACTTAAATTGCACAAGGGCCATTGTGTGAATATTCTGGCGTTTGAAGACAAAACGATTGTCTTTGTTCTATCATTAGCTGTACTTTCAGAACGAACATACTCGTGCAGACGTAAGTAGTTCATAACACATGCAAAAGCAGTTGAAGTTGTGAATGACGGGAGCAAACTTAAAAGACTTTAAAATTCAGGTCCTACTCTGTTTTACTATAACGCCAAACGCTGACGGTAACACAAACTCATGCCAGGTATTGGTGTAATTAGGAGCTATACGGGCTGCAGGCGTTCCGGCACTCCAAAGTCAAGGAATTCGGATGTGCGCGGTATTTTAAATACAAATTTAAATAATTGAATAAATATAATAAATTTTTTTAAGATTTCGGTTTTAGTAGTTAGAAGTCAATTTTAGAAATGAAATCTCTCAGTGTTTTTGAATTTATTAAATATACATTTATTTAAGAAATAAGATCAATAAGAAACAAAAAACTTCCTTCGCTCTTTGTTTGTTTAGAATAATCGGCAATTTCGTGATTTTGAGATTTTGGGCCAATTCCATGTTTTTTCCCCAAAAAACAGGCTCTTCCCTCGTAAACAGGCCATCTTTATTGGTTGTTTGAAAAGTTGTGTGAAGCGGTTACCCTACACGCAAAGTCAGTTCGTATTCGCCATCATACCTAGACTTCAAGTCCATGTGAAGACCCCCATTATTGTTCAAAAACAATGTACTTGAAAAATTTCGTTTTTGAAAAGGAAGTACATAAATAATTTCGCATAAGTTTTAACAAAGTGTTTTTTTTATTATTTATATTAACTTTTTGTTCTCTTTTTCACTTTCAACGGTTCTTTTAAGCAAATTTGTTCTTTTAAGTTATTCGTTCCCAGACAGCTGTTCTACTGATGAGCCGTTAACAGCTGTCTTTTGTTTACAATAAAAGAGACTTTTTCGATCATTTTGTGTGTAAAATTTGGTGTGAAAATAAAATATTATTGTAAAAAATTGGCATTGGACACAATTGATCTGTACACGGAATTCCCACAAAAAATTAATAATAATAACGGCATAATATAATGAATAGTAATAATAACAATAAATTATGGAATAGGGCGAAAAAATTGGCATTAATTCAGGCAATAAAATGCACTCATCTGTTTGTGTGCCCAACCATTTTTAAAAAAATTCTTCGATAGAGAGAAATAACTGTCAAAAAACTAAGATTTATAATTTTTTTTTTCTATTTTAAAAATAATTTACTAAAAACTACAAATCTGCGCAGTTCGGCAACACTGATATTAATTAATTTTACTTGTTTATGGCTTGAGGGTACGCCGTTATGGGTACGTCATGTCTAACTGAAGCTCTACTTTAATCTTCAATAAGCGACTGGAAGTAGATGAAGCGAAGCAAGAGAATTTACAAGAAATGGAGAGAATCTGAATCTTTTTACTCAAATAGTTTGCATCTAATTTGGATAGAAGTTTCTGATTCCTTGAAGTTTTGTTTATGGATGTACTATTTTTAAACACTATCTTGCCGGACAATACAGTATCGACTATAAACTATTTACAGTCACAGTTTTATTAGCCACTATTTGCAAAGTGTCCATATAAAATTTTGCTTGTAGGAAGAGGATTGCAATTAACGCGTAAGTGTCTTTGTTTTGAACTTTCTTTTCGGCGGCATGTGACAAAAGTAACGTTCTCACCTTTTAACCTATATTTTGAACTCCAACTCATAGTATCTGTGTCAGCCTGTCGTTGCCATTCTTGTGCTGTCAGCGGTACCACATACCCACTACTCAGTAGTCTTTACCGGGTACCACTCAACGTGAGAAGCAAATTGTTTGCTTTTTATCCTCGATACCGTTCAACACCCCATCCAAAAGTTCCTATTAGATTTTAAGATTTGAATAAAATGAAAATCGTTAAAAAAAACGACTTCATTTAGGGCTGGTGAGATTTTTCTGTACAGCCCTCCTAAATCCGGTCTTTCTACCGTAATTAAATGACATCAAGTTGCTGCCGAACTGAATCAGTAGTTTCCTTTCTAACGTGTCACTAGGTCCAGAATTTAGTCAGCCTCGAGTTAAAAGGTTGAGTTTTATACTCTGCTGCATTTAACACATCCTTTTATGCAACTTTGAACCCCGAAGCTCAGCGAACTGTGTCCCTGCAGTGTTGCATATACTGGCACTTTAACAAGAACTGCTATTGCACATTAACAATCTGCAAACAAGGGTTAAAGCATGGAACTTTAGGTTTCTGTAATTATGAAAAATTCGGCTCAGGCGTTTACGAAAACCATTCCACTGACACGACCCGCAATATATCTGTAGTCTCCTTAAAATATAAGACTTTCTGAACAACCCATCCTTTGATATCAGCTTTTCTTGTTTCGTCCTTCGGAAATTTACTCGCATACAAATATGTTCTGAATTTTTTAATTCACACATGCATTCAGTTGAAGAATGTCTGGAATATGTAAATAAAATTGGAGTTGTTTCACCCAACTTTAATAGTTTCATTAAATAAATCATGTAAAATGCCTGATGAATCAATTTTCGTGCAAGAATAAACCAGAAAGAAAAAAGCAATCAATCGCCCAAATGTTTGGGATAATTATATCGGATATCGGCTTTTAATGGATTCTCTTTTAATAAATTACAAACGACTGAAAAGGAGATTTATTTCAAAGGATATTTATTTTATTTGGAAATTAAACAACTTCAAGGTGAGAAAAGTTAAATCAGATGTCTGCGACCAACAATATCTTTTTTTAGCCGTTTTTAGTGGCCTGTAGAAGATCAAATAATCCATCAAGCGACACTAGCACGTGTCGTTTATTTAATGGTTTTTCGGAGGCGTTCAAAAAACCGTCAATCATCATTTGTACGGTTCGATCGTTTCTAAACTGGACCTCTTCGGATGATGGGTGTAGTTTTCATAAACAGAAGATGATATAAAAAAAAAATCCAGATGAAAATTTAGTACAAACGGGTAGTCCCAGTTACTGTAAACTTCCAATCATAATCAAAGGCGGTTAAATAGTTCGCCGTCAATATAAATTATGAAAAGTTTTTTGATTTTAGTCAAATAGAAGAGACAGTGCAGACGTAAAGCCTGAGAACACGATTGCTTGAACACACCTTACAATTGAAAACTCAAGCCAAATCTAAATTCATATACACTAATTTGTTAAGGTGTAAAACCTGAGGCTGGCAACGTTGTTTCACAACTTTCACAACGATTCGGGCAAATTTTTGCGAACAAAAATACTTCATACTGTGTGACAACATGCCTCATGGCATATATTTTTGTAAAGAGGAATGAGGGGAGTTTTGCCCGGCGGTGCTGCTATCATTGCAGGAATTGCGGGGTTAACGAGAGGCTAGACTTAAAAGCTGTCCTCTAGTGGTCATTATACCACCAGCAGCTGTTATTGCGCAATATAAGACTTTCTTAATACCTCAACTGCGAAACGTGGGGAAGTTGTTTCCCATTTGGCGATTTCTTCGTCGAGACTTCTGAACCTAAGAAAAGAAACAGTGATTGAAGGGGTGCAGAAAAGTGTCTTAAATTGAAATACTGAGCACAATTAAAATGCAAAGCAAAAACACATGGACATATAATTCCAAAAAGAGAATTTCAACGAATCTTCGTCAGACCTATCGATATCGGTAACTGTCGTTTGACAGTTGAAAATCTAAATTTGTTCGATTTAGAATGGTTTGGCAAGGGATCATGAGTCGTTTAACGCCAGAATAATGTTACTAAATTGTGGAAACTTATTTTGACAACAAAAAAAACATATCTACCCGCGAAATTCATAGAGTCCTTTGTTCGTTTTCGCACTAGTTTTACTCTTCTTGATTCATCCTCCGGGGAGAAAGTTAAGCCTGGGCGTGGCATTCTGTCTGGGGAAGGGACCTTCGGTTTGCAATACAATCAAAACTGGAAGTTCACGTAAGACTTCGATTCTGCAGGTTCATGTGAAACCTTCACAGGATCCCCTTGAGCATTTTGCTGTTGGTCATAGATTGAGGTTTGAAACGTTCTAGCCGTGGTTTAAGCCTAAAATCGAAGGAAGATGTTCTGCTAGATACCAGGACAGAAATCTACGCTTGGTGACTTAGAATTGCCTTTGTCTTGAAATGGATTGTGCTCTACGTAAGAAAGAAGAGTGTTGGTTAAGGCCTGATGTTCCATGAGGATTTTGGCCTACCAACTCAGTTTTCCGTTTACTGTCTAGGGCATTACTTGGCAGAAGAGATTAGATAGCCGGTGCACTACTGATAATAATAATGATAATCCACGACATTTGGTGCGAACAATACGGCGTAACAACAATAACTATGTCTTATTTCAGACTCTCCCTTCATGGATGAATCCGGAAATCTTCTTGATTTTGCCTTCGTTAATTCTCCTATGGAATTTTGTCCATGTAACACATTGCCTGTGAGTCACCCTGTGGACCTTCATTATCCTTCTTTTGAAATTGATTTATCACTGTCGGACAACAAAACACTATATGATTAACAAGCAAGACTTGCTGTTTTGCTCACACCAACTATACTGAACTCAAGTAATTGTTAATTGGGATTTTGTGCTGGCTGATGAACTTTCCGTTTGTAAACAATGACACCGTACTCACGAGCTTAAAGTCCCTGAATAACTCGCTTAGTCCCGGTCCTGATGGTAAACCAAGCTGTATCCTTAGAAAGTGTGCCGCATCACTGTCCGCGCCTCTTACTGCACTATATAACAAATCTATTGAATCGTGTTATTTGCCATCAGTGTGGAAGATATCATATATTATTCCTTTATTCAAGAAGGGCAGTAAAACTGATGTGTCCAAGTACAGGCATCCAATTATAGGCATACTGTGGATCACAAGCTCAACTTTCGTGATCATATCTCTGGTATGATAAATAAAGCCTGTGGGGTACTTGGATTCCTGAAACGCTAATCTGAGGAGTTCCTTGATCTTTCCTTGCTCCACCAATTCTTGAGTATGGATCCTTGTTATGATGTTGTAGTATTGAAGCGGTACAAAAGCAGTTTTTACTTTTCTGCCTCCGTGATCTTGGCTAAAAGTCGTTTGTGTTGCCGCCATATCATAGTAGAATCTCTTTGATAAAATTGCCTACTCTGATGCTGAGCGCCTTATTTTTCCAGGTCCTGCTTTATGACGATGTTGATGCCGAGTTTCTGCTTAATCGACTAAACTGCAACGTTCCCGCAAATTTTGAACTTTTGGCATTAAAATATTACAGTTCTGTATGTGCCAATAATGATTCTTTACGACGTGCAAGTGTCAACTTCAATAAATGTTACCACATTATTAACTTGTCTGAGAGTAATAGCGTATTTGAAGAAATATTACGTTATTTTTGAGATGAGTTGTGATCATTTCTAAATATATTTATTATTCATATTAAGTCACGTCTATTGACGTAACAAATAAATGATTAAAATAAATAAAAACTTGCCCCACAGCGCGCTCAACAATCCGCAAGATCAATTTTGTGAGAACTTTCTGTTTGTTAGTGGCATTCAGGCATTGGTTGGAGATTGAGGAGCCTTCCTTGGCTGAAACGTTCTGGCTGTTGCTTAAACCTAAAAAGGCAGGAAGGCTCTTGGAAAGAGACTGGGGTGGTGATTCTTTTCATCGAGGTGCTGTTGTCTTGCAACCGACTCTTTTTATGTAATTAACTAAGATAGAGGCCAACATGCTGGCGGCTTTGGTTAAGTTCTCAGTAGACTTGTACTCCCTTAGCTGGCTGGCGATTTGACATAAAACAGTTCTCTAATCTGTTCACTGCTCCCTCCAATTTTTTGGTCGTGTGATTTAACGCCCTTGGTTTGCTTCTTATAGGACTATTCTAAGTCATTAGTTTAGGCCGATAAACCAGCATTGAAACTTTGTCACTTTGTTAATAAATGAAATAAAACATAGAAAAGGATTTTAGTAACACGCCCATTCTTTTAGGACTTATTATCGGACTACGCTATTTCTAACACCAAACGCCAATGAAATGAAGAAAATAAAATATAATCTATAGAGTGGATTTACATCCACGATGCCAGGAGGGGATTTATGCCTCTCGTCATTTAGCTTTAATGAAAATACAGTTCCTAAGTGCTATAAAAATATATTCCTACATTTATGGTAACGGTTAAGGAAATGTACGATTATTATTTTACTATTATTGTTATTAGCATTAAAATATCTGTATGTATGTATGTGTGTCAGCTTCTGAAACCACATGCCAGCAATTCTTGTCAAAAGTAATTGTACCAGCGTATGAGATAAACTGCACAAAACTACAACTGGCTGGCACTGCCACTGCACCCCACCACAGCCTCGGGTATGAGTTTCCCTTTAAAATCTTTTCGTCTCACTTAAGAACTTGCAACAATTTTCGGTTATTGATTTTAACAAGCACTCACTGTCTCTCAAATTCATTTACTCGAATCTTATTATGTTGAAAGGACGCCAACGAAAATTCTGACATCTTGTGAGTCAGACACTTCTGGAAAATATCTGATCTTAGACGTAGGAATGATTGGAAGACGAGATTTACTAATGAAAATACATAATTTCTTACACCTCCATGTGAATGTACATTTAAACTTTTATTGATACGGTTTTGAAACTCAATCCATGTCTTTCGCAGGAAACGCAGTTTTGATTTTTTTTTTAGCGAAAGTCATTTGCTGATGGCTGATTTCGCACAATTGTCTGGATTCTACTTGGAGGAAACTATAATGGAAATCTCTCGTTTGCCGGGCAAGAAAAGTATCTACGAAAAATAATAGACCTTTTTTTTGTTTTACAGTTAATTTTCCTTTAAATTTTTGTGGTATTCCTTAAGCTCGGAGACTTTTTGTTTCGTTTCATGTATTATTAAGTTTTTCAATAAAAAAATTTATATAATAATTTTAAAAAGAATAAAGTATTAGGATGATGAACTTCGTATTTCAGACTCCTATTCTAAAATTGATCTTATTAGGGAGATGTAGAGGTGTCTTGAAATATGTAGAACTTGAAGCTAAAGCACAACAGGATCTAAGTGGCTGCCCTTTGAGAAAACAATTGGAGGGACTTGAGGTTATTGAACTAGATGCACCCAAATGACACAAATTAAATTGATAAACGACAAGACATAATTTTCCTACTTGGACTGTCAGCAGAGAGGGAACTTTTAAGTTTCCTTATTGGATGTCAAACTAAGATTAGAACTCGAAAAAATTCGTTTAAGGCTAAAGTTTTTACACAATTATTTTATTTATTATGTATGATAATGAAAAAGAGACGCAATCTTATAAAAAAATTTAAAGTAAGGAACCAATTTCTAACTGTATCACCAGATGTTTTATATCTCCGTAAGACATCTTTACGTTCGATCTTTTAAAGATGTTCTCGGACAATTTCCTGTGATATGCCAGTTCGGGGTTCAGTACACTTTCAGGTAAAATGATTAAGCACGTGAGTAAACAAGGACATCAACAAGTATTGGGACGTTTTCCTCGTGCTTAAGGCAATGCATACATCGAGAAAATTAAAAAAAAAACCTCTTAAACCATCCGGTTGTGCTCGTGTTACGAGTAAGAAAATTTATTTTTAATTATTTGTTGAAAATGTTCGTCAATTAATTTTTCGTTAGTCCTACATTGTTTCTTACAAAAAGCTTTTCTAGTGCACGTTTGCAAGCAGCGAAACACCTGTTTCACTTTCTTGTATTCGTCGTCACTGTCGGCACTAAGTCCACGTACTTTCACTGCTAAGCTCCAGTTTTTTCTTTGTTTCCATAAACATAATATTGCAACGTCTCATGGACAAAATACTTGAGGAGTATAAAACATGCATCGCATTTAAAGACTCTGCATTTACCATAATGCAGAGTCGTACGATTCATTCACAGCAAAATCTTATAGAAATCTGTCCGACTGCGACACAAAAAATTGTATTTCATTTGTGTTGCAAAATAATACAAAGTTTAAAAAAAAGGAGAAAAGGTTTTGGTGTCGGCAGTGGTTTAAGTGATTGAGTTTTGTTTTTGCTCTTACGACTCAGTTGCTTCATAGAACTTCTAACCCTGATCCATCGCTTTATGAACATTTTCATTAAAGTTTGCAAATGGAACAGACTTGCCAAAAAAAATCCATCACACAGGTGGGGTTTTAGGTTAGACTATCATACTTTTTGAACACTCACGAACACTCAGGAACACGGCCTTAATTGGCACCTCAGTGGAAGGCAAATGAGATTTAAAATCTATCTAAAGTAGGCTCTAGCCTGCTAAAACTGACGTTCCGGAATAACATTAAACTTTTATATTTTCGGCGGAGTTGACTATGATTTTTTACCATTCTCAAGATCTCATGCACAGAATAAGGAACAGTAAGTGACCGATTTTCTTCGCATTTTCTATGCTGCAGACGGAATACTGATACGGCGGATGCATAAGTTTTTGGTAATGCCATGTGACCTTAAGCCTCGCTAGATTCATTTTTTGTTAATAAGAATACCAAAATTTAAATACTTTTCTTAGCGAAAAAATCTATTTTTACATTTTGCTGCAGCAATTCAAATCCTTTAAAATGCATTTCATCGGCCCTGCATGTAAGATATTACCCGCCATGATGTCCGGAGAAGTCTTTAGTCTATTCTCCAACCCATGATGAAGTTAAAACCCATGAATTATTCACAATCCTCCTTCATAGGAGAAAAAATGGAGGATTACATAAATTTTACTCTCATTCTCCTAGAAAGGATTAGGACTAGTTGAAACGTTTTTTCTCAATCTTTCTCGGTTTTTTGCTTCAGCCCACCAGACTTTCCACATTTTATTATTCGGTTCAACAATTTTTCATCTTTAAGATGTTTTAGCATATCGTAAGCGGAAGGGTGTGAGGCTGAATACAATTTTGTTCACAGTGTATGTACGAACTTGTATTTTCCAAAATCTCTCTATCATTTTTCAACCGGTTCAAAATATTGTTTGTGCATATTTTATAAGAAAGCAGAAACTCCTCGTGCCTTCTCCACGACAAAGTTTTATTTGAAAACCCCATGTCTACCATTTTAAAAAAAAATCCTGCTCAGTTCGAGCATTAGTTTCGGCCATGTTGACTTTGAGGACACAGCAGAGACTTGCGACTTCCGGAAACCGTACAAGACAAACTTTCGTGGAATCAAATTGCACAACTCGTGCCACTTCTGCGGGGTATAGCCATATCAAATCGTACATGCTGAATGTGTGCCCTGACAATCGGGAACGGCACAATTAACGTCTTCCTGATAGGAGCACCAATTTGGATCCAAAGAAATTGGTAATTGGATTCTACGGCGACTCCTCGAAAACCTCGAGATTTTACCGTGAAAGGCTTAAAGCGCAAAGTTCACTCTAACAAACACTTATTTTTATGACGAATTTTTGTCATTTGAAAGTGAACTACAGATTAGACAGACGCCGCCAAAACAAAATGGCGATCGCAGGCTGCCAACAAACACCTGCTCCAACTGAAATCCTCAGTGTTTGCGGCTTAACACATTCCACACACTTATTTCTATTAAGAACTGAAACTTAGTTCTGAAAGTTATTAAAAAGGAATGAGTCAGTGACCAGAACATCTCTTAAGTGTTTTTCCAAATTTAAATCATTGCCGAAAGCAGGAAATTTCCACAATCCTTGTGTTGCTATTAAATTTTTGTAAACGTTTCGTCATTCTCACTACTTCATTGTTGTCTAACAAACTCTGAACTTAAACAATAATATTTTGATTACATACCAAGTAAACATTGTTTAGCAAAACAACTCTTTAGCTTTTAATATGGGTGTATAAGTCACTGTTTGCAATAGTAGAACAATTGCACCAAAGACGGACAAATGGAGAGGTACGGCAAGTAAACAAGCACTCGAATTATTATCTTACATTTTGTGGAATTTATTCACATGATTTGGGATGACTCACTGCCTGACTGACTGACTGACTGACTGGCTGACCGACTGACCGACTTAATGTCCTTATTCACCAAATTCTAATCACTCTGGTTTGTTTTGGACTTGAGCAAACAATGAAAGCCTTTAAAGTAAAATAACACAAATTGCCAAATAATGAAACTCTCCTTAATACAAACACAAAGAAAATAAATCATGATTTTATTTGTGTAACGTGTATTTACTTGTGTGTGTGTGTGTGTGTGGGTGTGTGTGTGTGTATTAGTTTCGTTTACACAAATAATTACGAGTGTTAAATTCGTAAGAATTTTAATTGTCCATCTTTTGTGTTACTTGACGCAGTTAAACAGAGAGAAAATTGTAACTTCGAATTGAATTTGGAAATTTAATTTGCGTACTTTGGCTCTTGTTGGTGTATATTTACAACTGTTTTTGGCAAAGTAGAGGATACCCAGCAAACATTTAACTCGGGAAATTCAGGTAAATTTTTTTTTATTAGTTTTTCTTATAGTTCAGGATTTTTTTCTGTTATAGATATTTCGAACAGACTCAGAATTTTATGTGATCAAATCCCTAAATTCGGTCGTCCAAGCAACGTGACGATTTTGGGTTCATCTCAATTTGACACTGGTACGAGAGGTCCACCAAAAGGTGCCATTCTTGCGGCTCTCAACACTTAAAAGTAGGGAATTTCTTAGTTTAAAGGCACATCAAAAGGCAGACTTTTCACTTAATATGACACTGAATGATGTCAAGTAATGAATTTTTTATATGTAAGAACGTCTCACTTGAAATTATGGAAATAACTCTGAATTGTGGGTAAAGGGGTCGCTCAGCGTGGGCTCCAATTCTGCTTGGGTCCAAAAATAGAAAAGTATTTAATAAGAAATACGCAAAAGAACTCTTACAGCTGAGTTTGTTTAAGCTCCTAAAAGTTTTGCTATTTAAGAACAAAGTATGTTGCTACTAATTGTTTAGTGCTTTCCAGCTGGTTATGTGACCACACTGCGTATCCCGCTCGTCTTAGACATCTCATTGCCTTTTGGAAGACCATCGAATCTTGAAATCTACTGGCAATTATCTAGGAACGCACAAAAACGGATATAGTTATATATTTATTTTGTACAAAATCGTCGTAAGCACCGCTTTAAGAACTAGATTTTCGTCACAACAATAATCGAGACTTCGAAACCGCAAAACTGGGGGCTAATTACGGGACTCGTGATCGAAATAAATTCGTATCTAAATTAATTTCGATTGTTCGAGTTTTTCTGATGATGGGACTCGATACATTGCGAATCGATTTTTTAGTACAGTGTTGTAAAAGATAAAAAAAAGACTTTATCAACACCAGAAATAAGTAAACAAAAAACATATGCTTACAAAGCAAAAAAATAAATTATCAACAAAAGTGCCAATTTAATTTTTAATTTTCAAAGTTTTTCTTTTTTTTTAATCGGTGACATGGACGTAAATCTATTTTTTTATTCTTCATCATCAGAATCGGACAATGAGTGTGACATAAACTCAATTAGAAGACAAATCCGAGACACTAGTGACCCATTGGGCTTGCCGAACAATTGCTCCAACTCTTTTATTCGAATTTTTAGCTCTGTCCTCTTAATTTCCATATTAATTTGGTGTAGTTGCGAACTCATTTCTATTTTCTTTTCTTTAATGGCAATTATTTGATCAAGTCTTTTTAAAACGTCATTATGGTATGTTTCAGTTGCACATATATTTTTTTTTAGCAAAATTGTTTTGGTTTCCCTCGGCTCTTTTCTTGAAGATGACGTGTCTTGGTGCACTGATACATTCTTTTTTGGTGTATCTTCTTCCTCAACTATATCCATTATTTGTAAGATTAAGTCATCACTTTCTTGAGACGGAGCTGTGCTGTTGTCATTTATTTCTTCTTGCTGGTTTTGGGATCCGAATGTCCGGACCTCCTTTAAGCCAGCTACAGCAACTTCAACGCCTGCTGCTTCCAAAATTTGTTCATCAGTAACACTTAATGGTTTTTCTTCAAAAGGACCTCCTCCAGTTTTCTTGCGTGAAGATTTATTATAAGAAAGCTTTTTCTTAACCATTTGCTTTTGATCAGCATACACCTACCGAAAAATATACATAAAAGTTTTTATTTGCAGCATGTTAATGTGGGAAACAATGAATAATTTACCTTTCGCCAAGTTTTTACATCTTTTAACGGTGGACCAGAGGCATTTAATTTATTGGTCAAGGTTTCCCAAAGTCTATTAGCCGTAGCCTTTCCTTGACATGTATTTGGTAGAATGCCTTTTGCCAAATTGCTGTGTTCAGACATAAACTCGGCAAGAATTTGTTTTTGCCTCAAATTTATTTTTGTTGTATTTGACCTAATAATTAATATTTATAAGTTAATATAAAAAAAAGTATAAAAAATTTAGCTTACATTTTCTTGTTATCCAACGAACTATTTAAAAATAAAATTCCGATATCAAATTTGCTATCGAATTTAAACTCGCACGGTTGCATTCGAACGCGAGCTCGCTATCGAGTGCCATCATCAGAAATTTCGATACAACTTACTCGATAACGAGTGACAGAATCCCAAAAGTAAAAAAAATCGAAACTTCGAGTAAATCTCGCATGAGATCGACTACGAGAATTAGCCCCCTGGTGCTCTGAATAAATTTGTTGCTGAATCAGTTCTTGGTGTTAAGAAATCCATACATTTCCATTATTTGGTAGTTTGATTGTTCAACCCAAATTGGGGATATCTCAGTTGTCTTGGAGTGTTCTTGTGTCTTCAGCTCAGATCAATTTCCGGCGATTTTTATTGTGTCAGATCGTCACACATATATTTTTGTATGATCCCATTGTCGCTGTCTACTGAGACAATTTTATTGAATTCAAATCTGCCGAAGAAAAAACAAGCATCGGTTCAATGCGGTCACGCTACCTTTCATCACTGCGCTAAATTGAGTCACGGAAACAATTCAGGAATCTTTAAGAAATTCGAAAAAGTTCTTCGTCTAAATATTTAAAAAAAAAAAAAATTAATATAAATATATTTATATTGAAAAAATAATAAAATTTTATTGAAACTTGCTGTCCGCGCACTTTTTTATAAACAGATGTTTTCGTGCCAGAGATGGCAAAAGCGGCACAATTGCAATGTTTTGGAAGGAGCAACTTTTAATAAAAAAGTTGTCGACAGCACAGATTTGTCAACTTGATTGCTGCACCGTGCGCAAAAGAGTGTTCACCATATCGCAAACTTAACTGCACTCCATAAATTGAGACTTCGTAAGCCGCCAAAAACTCATATCGAGTTCTTTATATGAATTAATTCCTGAATCGCTTTGTTTAAGCACAAGATTAAAATAACTGATGCCTCCTAAAATAAAGGTGGAAGAATCAGTAGCTCCGCTGTAATAAAAACCTTCTCTCGTGACGAACGCCCTTTTAAATTTCAGTGCTAAAACCGCTCATGCTACGATTGCAAATTAAGTTGTCTGAAAAAAACAGAAAAGCGTAGAAATCACAAGGAGAGCTCGGAGAATTGCATGTAAGTCAGTTTGACTTCTTTATCAAAATATAACAATTCTGAACTGATTAAGGACGATAAAACCAACATTAAGGTAAAAGAGGCTGTCAGCTATAAAGTGGATTTTAGAGATGACGATTCTGCCTGTCAGTGCCAAAAACTTCCTATTTCCTAGAAGAGCTCAAATTAGCTGCTCAAAGTTCTAGTAAATGAATACTGTAAGTGGATGTTGATATGGTTTTATTTTAATTTAAGAGTGTTGAGGTCTTTTGGCATGTGACAAGTGAGCAAAACTTAGTTACAAGCTTTCGGTTAGGACGACTGATAAATGCAGCTCTATCCCTATTTTAGTAGTCGCCGGTACGAGTACACGGTTGCCATTTCATTGGCGCTTATAACCACTTGAGTGGCATGTGCCAACCAAAGTGTTTATCCAAAATAATAATATGTTAAATATATTGTCTACGGCATCTCTTACACCCGTTTGCACTAAATTTTATGTTGAGTTGTTTAGTCTTATTTTACATCGATTACGGTTTCTGACAGAACGGACAGACGCTAACCAAAGCATTCTTGTAAAAACGGTCATCTAATAAACATTTCTGACATAATCATTTGAAAACTAAGATTGAACGGGCAAATTTTTTCCAGAAAAAACATGACTAGACATTTGAAAGGTTGTCATAAAAGAAATCCAAGAGAGATCCTCGAAATAATTTTGATATCTTTTTCCGCAGGATTTTATTCTACTTAGAAACAGCTTCATTTCGCAACATCGTAGCGACAAAATACATATTTTATGCTCTTGTAAATTTGCGGAAACTTTTTTTTTTTTTACAATTGCGAAGGGAAGATAAATTGTTTAAGTTTCAATTTTATTTCCTGCACGTAACGCTCTTCCCCCCAACTTTATATGCTGGCCATAACATAAGCTTTTAACACCTATTTCTCTTATTTTTTTTTTTATTGTTAACTGTTTTTTGTTGACTTCAACCAGTCTATGCACACACACACACACAAATACACTCACGCTGCCAGGCCTTGAAGCAAGAAGCTTAGCAAGCACTTATTACCACATCTTTATGGCGCATAAATGTGGCCCGTTAATGTGTGTGTGTGTGTGGGCGTACAAGGGGATGTAAAAACACTTTCGCATTCATTGTAACCGAATTACAAAAAAAAAAAAAAACAAAAAAAAAAACATCCACATCCGTTTATATCGGTCACTTGATAAATTTTATAGGCCACACAAATATGCGAAGTAACTTTTATAATGTCTGTTTGTAGACTCGCTTCCATGGCATACATTTAGGCGCCGAAAAAATTGTCCACATATTTTAGCACGTACAATTACCGTTACACACAATGACATTAACTGTAACCAGGCTACATTGAAATAAAAATCTATGCAGTGTTCATATGTGGTCAGTGTTGCCATAATATGATTTCGAAAACATTATAAGTTTTGGCAAAATAGAAACTGATTTACGAGGCAAAAAAAAAAAAAAATGAAATGCTCATGAAAAACAACAACACCTCGAGCACAAGGATCAGCAGGGCATCTTTCTAAGCCACAGACAGAACGTTCCAGCCAATGAAAGATAAAACGCCAAGAAAGTTGAAAAGATCGTTGATGTCCGTTCTGCCAACTGACATTTAGTGAAGGGGGTTGAAAAGATTTTGCATAAACAAAGTCATACATGAACTTCCTAGAATTTTGGCTTTCCATGCCCTTGAACCTACATCTTCCCCCCTAAACCTAAAGGTTAGAGTGCGTCGTGTTGATATACGCCAAAGCAAAACCTATTTCCCGGAGGATGAACACTCTTTCGCACAATATCCTTGAATTAAAGGATCACATTCGACATTTAGCGCCGCTAACTGGTAAAGTTTTGTACCTCTTTCAGCTGAATTGCAGTAAAAATACATTTACATACAAATTTGTTAATAAATATTCAATCCTTAAAAAGTAAATTAAAGAAAGCAGGATGCCTTTTGGCCGAACACGGCATTTTTGCCGCCTTTGGTTGTCTGTTTGCAAATTAATTATAATTGACATCACTTTTTTTACACATTATCGGCGCAATACATCTGTATCAAGCCGCAGTAGTTTTCTGTTTTCGAGAGTGATCCATTTCGAAAGCAAAACTCGGTCTTGCAATAAGCAAATAAACACGTTAGTGGAACCGCACTATATCAATAATTGCCTAAAACGAAATTATGGAATGCTTTCCACTATAGTACAAAAACCCCTCCGTCGCACATTATGGCCGATGGTGGGATCTTAGCTTTATGTGTAGATGTGTCTGAATCCCCACTGGCTTCAGAAATTAGAATTTAAATCACTAAATTGAGCGTAAAAACTTAAAAGGTGGAAACGGCAAACCCCGCATAATTTACAGAAATAGCTGTTTTTTTAATGCCTAAAAATCCACACATTCGGCAACACTGTTTATGGTAGAATATTATTACGTTTCCTTTTGAAACTTGTTTAACGCAAATACAGAAAATACGACTCAATTTCATGCGTTGAATGCGGACTGCGCGACTTCTGCGAATTTAATGTCCTGAATCATAATATTGTTATTTCTATTGAAAACGCACAAGCGGTTTTGCATATCGAATCAGATTCAATGTAAAAACATTGAATGAAAAGCAGAGCTTTCGATTCCATTCGCAATAACTTTTATAAAATATTTTCATTAAACAATTATTTTTATTTCTTTTCAGGTAAGATTCAAATCTTTGCGTCAGTCAGTCCGACTAACAAAAATCAGTATCAATAAGACTCGAAATTGTAAGTACTCACATTGTTTGAATAATATATTTCTTATATGTCATAAATACAAGGGCTAATTATTTTGGGTCTGGCAAGGCGCACATTTCGCACAACTTATTGCTTTTAGTGATCATTTTAATTTTTATCATTTCACCTTTTATGTTGTACTTATGCCCGTCATGTTGTTCCGCCATAAGGCGGAATAAGAATGATGCTCGAATGGAATAGCGCAATAGAGTCGACTTAAATGCCAGTGAGACCCAGTGCTGCAGGCGACTGCCAATCCCGATATATCTGGCAAAAACAGGAAGAACCTAGCAGGTCTTGTATGACTTCAAATGTCAAGAAAACAGCGGCTAGATGTTGGCGCCACCTGTCCTATCACTTGTTCATTATTTAATTTCAAGTATATACGATTGAGTAGTGCCTTCAAACGGCCAAACTCTATTATCAAAATCAGAAGAGGATCGGAATTTTGGTTAAACTTATAATCATTAGCGAGCGAACGAGGCACATTTTTGGATGAGTGGCTCTATTAAAGAGCAAAACTGCATTATATGGCGCAGTGCCAGCCCTCACGAGGCTCATAAGATGACAATGTGTCCACAAAAAGTTACCGTTTGGTGAGGATTTTATGCCGCGGGCTTCACTGGTACCCATATTTTTGAACACGACTTTGTCGTGTCTGAACTAGATCCACCGTAGACAACATGTGGTCCCAGCAGAATGGCAGACAGTGGGCGCCACGATGCAGATTTTGCTTGAATGATTTGACGGCATCGTTATGTTTGCCAGATGTGGCATGAATTGTAGCGTTTCTGAAGTTGCAGGTCTCTGCCGCAAGCGACCGATACTCTTCCAATCAACGCAACAAGGCAGTTGCTCATTTTCGGTCGGACATGTGCAACATAGTCATTCACAATGCGACCACCAGCCTAAGAAGGCGCGGCGGGCATTGAACGATAATATATTCCAGACATAGTTTGTTTTATTTCACTTAAACATCTTCTTGCCCTTATTGAAGAAGTCCCTACTACCACTAGTAGTTCCCCCCGGGGGCAGGTTAAGCGCTGACGGTTTCACACTCAGTCAGGGCACTCTGTTTTCGGGGAATAGAGCAGAAGGTGTCCCTCAGTTGGCACGGCAACCAAAACTCTAGGAAGTACATGTATGACTTCGGTTATGCATGTTCTTACGAAACCTTCAGTTCAAAGGTGAACTGATAGAACGGGGACCGACAAGCCGCCGGGAAGCCTTCTGGCTTTCTGGGTCGGTCATTGCTGGAGGAGCCTATCCTTGGCTGAAACGTTCTGGCTGTGGCTTAAACCTAAAGACGCAGCAAGAAGAAAATTGTCGAGGTGCAGTTGCCTTGCGACAAGTATGTTTTATACAAGGGTCTAGATTGAGGGGAATGTACAGGCGATCTGGTTCAGGCCTGATGTTCCTTCGTATATTTCGGACTGCCAACTCAGGAGCCTAGTCATTTCTCTTCTTCTAGGGAAAATTATAAAGCAAAAGGAATTAGAAAGCCCGAGCTCTCAAGCAAAGGGCTTATGATTTGTGCCGTGCAGCATATTGTAAGAAATTGCGACCTGTGTGGCCTACAAGCCACATGGAGGCGCTAGTCCCCCTGTGCACTCAAGTAGATTTCATCCACTGCCAGATTTGGCCATCAAGGCAGGTGCTGGAGTAAAAAAGTTTCCCCTGAACAGCACAATGTTGTGCGTTCGAGTATAAAGATGCTTCCAAATCTTCAAAGTAAAATGATTGAGTGATAAGAAATTGCAATTTCACTAATTGAATTTTTGTTTTTATAAGAGTTGCAGGAGATTATCTGAAGCAACTAAGCAAATTACGAACCGGTGCCTGTTGGAGTGACTTAATGATTGTATAGATCTGTGAATGTAGTCATGAAAGCCCTCCTTATGGAGTCTCCATTTATCGGATTTTCTCATGCAATACTTTGCCGTTGCCGTTGCTGGAATATTGTCACCTTTTCCATGACACTTTCATCCAATCAATTTGTTATTTATTTTCTTTTTTCTAACTTAATTTAAAAGTCGCCATGTTGCAAGACATTTCTACGAGTTCGTACTAATTCCAGTTTCGTCACCTTGACATAGTTGCATGCATTTGATACAGGCTTCCTTATCTGCCTTCGTTTTGGGATAGAAATATTCTTTTCTAAAGCATTTATCGTGCCCTACATAATTTATGTTGGTCATAAAATTTCCTTGGCGGTTGTACGTCGTTAAGCGTTTGGTTTACATTTCCTGTTTAGCACAGAAATTAAATTAAAAGCTCCGTTCACTTGGTAACTAGTACTTATTACAACAAGTACAACTTACAACAAAAACACAAATATACACTGGGACAAAAAGTCCACTAAATTTTCATAAAATTTACTTTGTGCGGCACAAAGAACAGTTTTTATGGCACCAGCGATACTAAATTTTAATGACAAAGAAAACGAAAGAAATTTGAATTAACTTTTTTTAATGTCGATTTAACTTGGTAAGAAGCCATGATGTGGTTTTATTTTCAAAACAGGGATCTAGTTACCGCATGCGATAGCGAGTGCTTCTACTATCATATCGAATAGCATTTCGATACGTGTCGTGTCGTAGTTTTGAAGAAATTTTAAACGAAATCTTGTACGCCTTCGTGTGGAGTAAATTTTCAAGGGCTAAAAACTATTAAAATAAAAATTATTTAAGAAAAAAAAAATTTATAATTTTTTTATTATTATTAAATAAAAAAAAATTATAAAACTATAAATATTGTAACTAATAAAAAAAAAGGAGTACCAGCTGATTTGGCTTTCAACTCCGAAATATAATTATAATATGAACTATATCAGGTGCTGCAAATTGTTGCTTGATAAAAATTCGCAAATTAATTCTATCTTTTTATCACAAACATTTTTTAAAAGATCCGTAGGTCGATTTGATCTGAATATTTTTTGTCTGGATGAGTTATACTTTGGACACTCATCCACAATATGTAAACCGTTTAGATGTGTGTTGCAGAATGTACGTTTTGGGGTTGATGATTTTCCCAGTAGGTGCTTGTGAGAGAAACTGCACTGGCCAAGTCTGAGTCGGACGACAGTTGACGTTACATTTCATTGTCTAAGTCTCACGACTCCACAACTTTCGCCATAGTACGAGCAGATAGTCGACTTATAAAAACTGGATATATATCGAACCACTGTTCCAATTTTACCGCAGAAGTATATGCCATATTTCTTGCGGTGGAGTTCGCTGCTCTAAGCTCTGTACAGATAGACTATCGTCCATAAACGCCATACAAAGCCGAAAATACGATTCACCACTAATTAACGACATTCGGCATATTCTTGGCAAATCCTCAAATAGTGCAAAACTTATGTGGGTTCCTTCGCATGTTGGCATTCCCTGAAACGAGTATTCGAAAAGCTGCCCCATAAATGTAAAAAACTTATAATAAAACGTTTAAGGAAAATGGTTTTCGAAGGAAGATATATTTGTAAGAAGAGCCACCCCCTTTCATTGCCGTAATGAAAATAAGATCATCAAAGGAAGCGTTTAAATGTCTTCTGGGCAAAACAAGCATTTTTTTTTTGTCACATGTAGTATGTCGAAGTCCATACCACCCACAAAGCAGCTTTCAGCAGGGAATGTTGTTATCTTGAAATAGCGCAAAGTATATTGTTCAAATTTGTCAAATAATAATAGTCCTATAACTTTGTAGAGCAGGAATATTTTTAGGGGAAGACCCCTATTCATGTGAACTCATTCGTTGCAAACCCATCTCTAACAACTCTTATTGTGTGATTGCTGAGAACGCCTCATATTAATCGAGGGAAGCCGTCAAGAGTGCACCATGCCACACTCTGTCGAACGCCTTAGCAATATCTAGATCAACTACTTTACTTTCGCCGAAATTGTGCATTTTTGCGCGAGGAAAGCGCAAAACATATTGCAATTTGGCGATAATTTAGAGGGTTATTTGCATCTCCCCGTTTTTGGGATTGGCGTAACATTTGCCACCTGCGTGCGCTTTATAAACTCGCCAGGATGATACAAAGTGTGCCAAAGGACGCACTGCTTCAAGACCAGTTCTGGTATGCCGTCCGGCCCAGTAGACTTCTTGAGATCAGCTAGAACCCTTGAATAACCCTATAGCTAATCACATCAATGTTGATAAGTGATAAACATAACACAATAATATGGTATAATCCGCAGCAATTTTAGAATTCGATAATAATTGTTGCTCTTAGAACAACTCTACTACTTTTCTACTCACAATCTCCCGATACGGAATTCCTATTTGGAACATCATTTTATTATTATCTACTAATATATGCAGATTTGACTTCCATTCACTCTGTCATTTACACTAGTCTACAACTCCCATTTCATACTGCAGCGCTTAGAACCTTCTCGCTTTAACCCTTAACGGTCTGAATTCCGATCACTTTCCCTCGATGGACAAATTTAAATGTTTTTTCACCACAACAGTCTTGATTAATCACGTTTGAATGTCGTCTGCTTTCAGCTCCAACTTGTCGTCTGTAAACCAAAACTGCGAAGACCTTCGGCGTTTGTTATTGAAAATATTATGTGTTGCCGTTGGTGCATCACTTATTGCTTTTTAACGATTAAAATATATGGCAAAACATGCACCAACAATTTTTTGTTCCATAAAATATGCGCCAATGCTTATTAATTTTGTTATCAACTTTTTATGGTTCATCTCATAAAAAATAGTACAATAATTTTGGCAGAAACATTTTCTAAAAGATCCATCCATCCAACTTTTGGTCTTACACTTGTTTTTTTTTCTTTTTTTTTTTTGTGTACACAAACCTATTGCTCTTTAAAGAGACGAGCTTCCCTTCTTCATAAAAAGGAGAAAGGATAACAAAACAAAATTAAATTCATTTCGCTTCAAAATTTCCTTTCAATATCTTAATTTTCCATATTTTTATCTTTTGTGGTTGATGGTGGCTTAAAATTAAAATATAAAAAAGTTTTCGCTTTTTTCATATTTTTTTTATTGAGTTTTTTTTTGGAAAGGAAACCAAGTATTTGGTCATAAAAAATATTTTAATATTCTTTGTAGTGTCAACATCATCGCTCAGCATGGTGGCAGTAGACTCAAGTACATTGTGGCTTTTAGGGTCCAGCTTAAGGCAATAAATGTTAAAAATACTGAGGGCTTGTCTTCAACGTTCCGTAAGGAGTCTAAACGGTCTCACTCATTTAAGAGCTGAGTCTTCCCTTAAAATCTTACTACACAGGCTTAAAACAGAGTGAAAGCTGAAATATCCTTAATAGCTTCAAAGCTGTCTAAAGCATTTCGCAAGAAGAGCATAACGAAAGCTGATAACAAAAGCAAAGTTGACTATCTCCAACATTATAGTGGATTAGAGTGTTTGTGGGCACTATCCCTATACGGACAGGCTGCTTTTAGTGGATTGATTGTGAAATTTCTTTACACCAGCACCAGCGATTTTCGTCTAATCTGATGCTGGGCCAGCTTCACGGTACACAGAGGTGCCTACTTTTTGCTAGAAATTTATTCTCTATAGTTCTTTTTGGAAAGCTCTTTCTTGGTGAATATCGCCAGATGGTGGAACCGATTACGTTATTTTTCGAGAGTTTTTTTTCCCCATTCCCATAAAGTTTTCAATCAAATCTGGTTTTCGTAATGATATTGTACATGAGTATATGTGGCCTTATTCAGTGCCAACTCTTCGCCCTGAAAAGCGAAGTACCCCCGTCTGCTAGTTGCCTTTCCCCGTTGCAGCCATTTTTTGTCGCTATCTTTAGTAAATAATTAATTTAAATAATGTTCAAAATAAAGTTAAGCTTCCCCTCAAACACCCATAAGCTTTTGGGATTTGCAGCTGTCCAAGGCAACGTACCGGTTCCCATCTAATACTCGATTAATGCCTCTGACGTGCCTGCAGACTTTAAAGTTAATACCTCAACTTTTGCAGATGAAACAGCACTCCTCGGTGGCCATGTTAACCATCATTTAGCATTGCGAAATTTAAATGTAACACATTTACAAACTGGAGAAATCTCCAAAACTTTGGAAAATCAAGTTTAATGAACAAATATGTGTCCCTGCTACATCCAAGCGGCGTAAAGAAACATATTCGCCCAGCAATATCAACAATCAATTAGTTCCACTGAGTAGTGATATCAAATGCCTCATTATCCACCTCCATCGTATAGTGACATTAAGGGAACTTAAAGGATTCTAAAGCCAATACAAGGCCGCAAAAAATTTAAATCCGACAAAATAATATTCTTCGGGCGATTAAAAACTGACTAATTCAGAAGGACGTAAGTGTACCTGTGATAAAAGATGAACTTTCAAAGCACGCGACCAGGTATACCAGCAAACTGGAACTCTATCCAAACCCTCTTGCGCGAGTTATATCCTTTTACAAGGATTGAGTAAAAAATATATTTTATCTTTTCCTGCACCGAAACTTGCACTTTTTCTAAATATATTCTCAAGACTAAAGATAAAAAGAATACTTAACAACTGCTTATATTATTCTCTGCTCTACCACAAGAAACACTCCACTGGCTGAACGGTACTAATCCTAGACATCAGCGAAAATAAATAAAAGATTTTAAATTCTTAGTTAAATATTGATCCCAAGCCCAGCCGCATTAAAAATAGACTATAAAATAGTTTGCTTAAGTAGAACTCCTTTGAAAACACAACAATTACTTAATTAGTGGAAACAACTACAGATAACAGTTATGCTGCGTTAACGCGCGCAATATCCTTTACTTGGGGGGGCTATACTCGCTTGAGAAGGCAGCTTTTAAGGTTTGTACTCATTCTCATGCACTTTTCGCTCTTGTAGCCATATTTCGCCAATAACTCCTCAAATGTTGATTTTCACATGTTCCCGGCTGACGGTTCTACACTAAAAAAAAAACTACACGATGCTACTGGTCCAATCTTCAATGATCAAGAGAAACTGTTTTTGTTTGTCAAAAGTTATCGTACTTTGAAAAGACAAATTTTAGAGGACGCATCCTGTTACTACCAGGTAACAGGATGTAACAGTGGTAGTAAAGTAGTAAAAATCCATTACAATTTGTGCTTCAGCTCATTGCCTCGAATTTGATGTGCAAATGATGGTCGTTCCTTGGAACTTGAAGAGCTGCTAACACCAAGATCCTCTCGTGAAGGAAGTCTTCCATAAAGTAAAGTCGAATTGATTGATGTGAGTCTTTTTCAATGCTTTGCCTTACAGTAGCCAAAGCTTGCTCAGAGCGCACTACTGGGGGTCCTGCGGTTGCCACATTATCATTAAACGTAAATGCAGCATTAAGATTTGACGAACTTAACAATTCTATTGACACAATATTCACATATTTCAATAGCTTTAAGCTCGAAAATTTAGTATGAAAAATATTACACGTAGCAGCCGTTGCCTCCAAGGCCTCTAAGGGGAGGGGACAGTAGCCACAAGCGGCGTCAACAATATAAGTATTTGTGTACTAATGACATAATACAGAACAATATTTAAAAGTTAATATTTCTGCACATTTTTTGCAGTGGAGGGAACGGCTGGCTGTTTCGCGGCCACTTCTCGGCCGTCAATTTCTCAACCAGCTGTAATGGGAAATTCGTTATATCCAAAGTTATCGAATACTATTTAATAGCTCAACGAAATGGGGCCGAATTAAAACCTATGACCAATCCACTCGTCTGATAATTTACAAGTTTCCTCTCTTGATTATTGTAAGCAATGAAAACGGTTCAAATATTTAATAATTAACAGCTGGAATGAGTTCCACGAACTTTCTTAATTTCAATGCAGAAAATATTTAAAAGGCAAAATAAAATTAGTTGCTGCGTGTGAACAAACTGCTTAAGAAGTTATAAAACAATAGTTATTGTGCGGTATGTCTGCTGTGCGGATCACGTGTGACTCGTGTCTTACTACTCTGACTTTATTCATTCGGCGCTGATGTGGAAAAGATGTTTAGTGGGCTTCAAGTAACCCCTGTGCTTAAATGCTACCCTCCGAGACCTCTACTATTAGTAAACTTAAATAAGGTACTGGATTAACCCATAATGGTAAAAGATAACTGCGGTTGTAGCGTCCTTTTGTACGGAATAACTTTGCATAATTTTGGGGAGCGGCTGCGCTTGAATAATCAAAGAATTGTTTGAACAACGAAAACGCCACTTAAAATATACATATAAATAAATAAATAAAAATTATGACAAAATATGGTTTTTGGAAAGTTTAATAAATGGAACAGTCAATTCTGTTTTGCGCTCTAAATTTCTGAAAAAAATACGAAGAACCAGATATAACGTTCTGGTTGCTTTGCGTGCTGCCAGCCAGAACAAAAAGTTTTATTAAACTGTCAATCAAAACTAGCAACCCCTCCCCCGCCGCCTGCCAATCACATACTCCCACTTGAATAGAACTAAACGCAACTATAGAGCAAATATTTAACACAGTTTTATCCATTTTTCTTTTCTTTAACACTTTATACATTTTACATAGAAAAAAAAACCAATTATTGGTGTCATCTTTTGTCACTGAAATCAACAGCATATGGTGACTGACTGACGGACTGCGTGCCTGCCTGCCTCATCATGCCTGCCCCGCATCAGCGTCATCAGATTGATCACATGCCTGCCTTTTAGCAATAAGTTCGGTGATTTTATTGTTTTTTATACTTTTGTTCGCATTCTATTTGCATTTTAATTTAATCCTCCCACTCTGACACTTCTGTTTATTTGCAAAATAGTGAACAGCACATTTTATCCGTTTAACACAAAAGGTGCCCAAATCTACAATCCACAGAAAAAAAAACTTCAACCAAAGACACACACACAGACACACATTCACACATTCACTCATTCACATATTCCCATCCAAGCCCAACCTAGAAACTGTTGTTGTAGTGTTGTTTTTGCCTTTTGTTAGACAATACAGACTTTTAAAAGAATACAATTTTCATCTAATTAAATCGTTGTAATTTCCGATATCTTTATCATTTTCAAGACGAAAGTTCACAGGGTGTACAATTCACAAAATTCAAGTCACTACAGGGATATTAGTGGTAATTTTATCACATTTTCACTGTTGCATTTGGCTGATTTTCAAACATGATTGGCTGCAATAATGGTATTTCAATACGCACAAAAATAATCTGGTTATTTTGATCATATACATGTTAGATTCATGCATCTGCCACAGCACACAAGTATGTTTTCCATTGTTGTGTTTGTTCAAGCGATCGACAAACAACTTTGTTTTGTGCCCCTTTTATTTTTATGTTACTCAATTCGAAAAGTGTTTGTACATAGAAAACAACTACGATTTGTATTTGAATGCCGATCTGGGCAGGGATTTGCCCCATTAAACGAATCGATGGTCTAACATTATATTTTTTATGGAAAAAACTTTAACAAAAGTTGTTGACTGGAACAACCAACCAATCAAACTTTTTGTTTGTTTTCCTAAATGAGACCCGGTTTTGAAAGCGAAACTTTTATTTAAATACGAGCCTAAAAAGGGACTTCATTGGATCAACAAACACCTTCGATGCAATAAAGAATGATTTGTTGATTCTGTTGCAGGCAGCCATAAAATGTTGTTGTCACCTAATAAGCAAATTTTTGATTTTGTTTTTTTGTTGTGCAACAACACAACAGTTTACCTGGAAAATTTTTTTAAATTTAACGTATTTTACGTTATAAAATTTCAACAAAACAGAAGAAAAACCAATCCAATCCGCTAAAATGCAAGTCACTAAAGGCCTGTTATGGCGACCCAGGGCAGAACTATAACTTTGTGCAACTTTCCCACGGGAAAGAAAGCCAGAAATTTCGCCAGCAGCCATCTGTGAGGGAGTCCGGAAACACAGGACATCCGTTAGGCCTTGTCTTTAATCAGTTAAACAGGCACAGAAAACAAGTTTAATACCATTTCGATTCTTTCGTCGATTATTACATTCTTTTATAGCCCTGGCTTGCCATTTTTTTTCTTTTCTGCTTTCAACTGTTGATGACATGCATAAAATTTTTTAATAAATGTAAAAAAAAATTATAAGTTGTTAAAAAATGACAACCCTGTTTGTTATAAAATCTTAATTTTTAACTTTTAAGTTTGCAAAGTACGCACAGCATACGGGTACAAGCATCGCTGTCTGCTGTCTGCTGCCAGCTGCCGGCTGCGTTCATATGAGCGATGTTGGCGGCATGAAAGTCAAAGCACGTCTATGATTTTATTTCAGGTGGAGATCTTCCGTGGGGATATTTGCATATATCTTTTAGTGTTTTTTTTTTGCTTTTTGTTTTTTCTTGTTGAACAAAATAAATTTGCATAAAATTTATAGTGTTTTTGGCTGCAGTGAAGTCGAATGAGCGGCAGATTAAAAGTGAATCATAATGGGCTCTTACGCTTCTTTATATGTATCGGCTGATATCATTTAACAAGTGATTTACATACTGACAATGAACCTTAAATGAATATCAACGGAATTGCTGTGAAGTTTTTACAAAATGTCATATTTCGAATATTTATTTAAAAATGTTCCATTGCGACAAAGAATATTTTCTGGCTGATAAAATTCAGTTAAACTGTCACTGTGCGATGTGTGCTGAAGTTAAAAAGCATAGTTGCATTTATCAAGGGGACTTGACTTAATGAGGTGGGATCACTGGCCCAGAAAAAATACATTTTTGCTAAAACTATTTTCAAATCATGCAATTGGCCGTTAAACGGAACAAAAAATTCGTCAACATCAAATTGAATTCGCAATCGCGGCCGCCCTGTAGAATTGGCAGCTCCATTATCTGTATATTTAGAAACTTTGATAAGATTTTGTTTTCTTACAGAGCTGACCTGACCTATCGAGTTAAATGACTTTTTTTAAGAGCTTAAACAACATAATTCACAACTTAAACATTTCATTTGAGTAACAAATATTGAACGGAATCAATAAAGTCTGTGTTGTCGACCATTTCAATAGTTCATTCCTATTACGATTTAGTATTCCAACTTTGACAAGTTCGAGCAAAGCTTATCTGTCAACTCCGCCGGCATCATGGTTGTGTCGGTATGTTTGGAACTGGAACTGGAAAAATTCGGTTGATTTACAACTACAACACAGTAGAACATGGTGCATATCAGACTGCAGACTGCAAACCAAAGAATATAAGAGAGACAAACATCTCATAACTGAGAAAACGATCGGCTCCAAGAAGTTTCATAATGATAATCTGGCCAGTTGAAGTTTCCTGTCTAGTCGTCGTAACAAAATTTTTCAAATCGTCAAAACAATTTTTTCAAATTGGATCTGAAAATCTCTTAAGTTGTTCTATAAAACTCTTGCAATGTTAAATAAAATTCATTTGACATTTCATTTCACTTTTATGGGGACACCTAAATTTCCTAAGTTCATAGATTAGAGTGAACATTCCGATGCCCCTAATTTTTTTTGCCATTATTTAAGCTTTTGTTTCCCATAAATTAAAATATGGGAATATATAAATATGTACTTATATATAATACAATAGATAGAATGATCTTAGTTTCTGTGCGTTTTATAACTGAGAAAATCCATGCGCCCAGGCAATTCAAATATATGTCTTTATATATGAAAATGCATGTCTGTCTGTCCTTGGACCGATCTTCCTGAAATTTTCACAGCATGTTACAGTGTGTCTGGAAGGATTAATAGGCTCTATGAAGTTTTGATTGGAAGAAGGGGCGTGGCCTCGCTCATATAACGCAAAATTTAAAATCGTCATATCTTGGGCATTTTTGACCAACGGCGGCAGCATTTGCTATATATGGTATTGGCATGAATAGAAACGCGTACCAAAAGAAAAGTGGGCGGAGCACGTCCCTTTGTTTGTGATATATTAGAGGCAGCTCCATTCTCTTTCTCCCACAACTGTCGGCAAAACAGTTGATTTTGGAATATATAATTCTAGCTGAACCCGGTGAAATTAAATAAATAAATTTTTCTAAATATATACTAAATACTTTTAATTTTATTTTATAACAAGGGGTAGCGAAGCACAGCGGGTTCAGCTAGTATATATGTAAATATGTGTATAAAGAAATCGCCATAAAACATTGATGAACCATCAACACAAGACTGCCGTCCACAGCGGCACTGCAGTAAAAATATCAGTTTTGAGGCTGACAATCATCACGATGAAATAACTAAATGGAAAAGATATAAGAAGCTGCGCATATACATACTTATATATATAGCAAAATGATAAAAGGAGGAGGAGTTTCATTCAAGATTCAAAAGGGAATAGTATTTGGCCAACATAAAATATATCTAATAAACGGAGTTTGACCTTAATTTCAATAATTTGCCCTCATATTTTTAATATGGTTTCCATGTTTATTACGTACGAATAAGTTTAAAATTTTTTAAAAATCGCCAAAGTTAAGATACAGTCTGGCAACCAGTTCGCTGCACTTATATATAGATGTGTGTATGTATGTACATAAAACTGGAACGATTTGTTTTGTATGGCAGAGTTTTTTTTTGCAGTGATGCCAACTCTTGGGATACTGAACGCGAGAAGACACACACACATACATATATAAATAACGCGGCTTCAAAGCTACCGTTAAAGAGTTTAACCAAAAAAAGTGCTGTAATATAATTTTTAAAACAACAGAAGTAAATCATTGAAAAATGAAGTTTTAAAATTTGTCACTGTTAAAAATGACAAGTTTTGAACGCTGTAATGATATTGGGACCCGTCTCGTGTGTGGGATTACATACACAAAAAATCCTCTCTGCTTTAGCATTTTGAGCCCGGCTATATCACATATGGGCGGCAGTACTAGAAAGGTGGCGAAAATAATAACTGGACAAACGTAAAAGACGTGCAAAGTATTAAAAGCAAAAATATGGAGAATTTGCTTTAAAAACAGGAAGAAGCTTAAGTCTAGCGCGTATAGAGCTAAGTTGGCAACACTGTTTATTTGTGAATGTTCAACAAATCGAATATCTTTAGTTTCACTGGAATTTCTGGTATGCGGGTACAAATGGATGGAAAAAAATTACAACAACCACAGCACCAACATTATCATCTATAGACCAGAACGAAAATAAAATCTTTGGATGGTCAATGGAATCATATCAAATACCAACAACTACACAACAGCAACAGCAACGCCAGCAAACAAACACAAACAACAACAACAAAAATAATAACAAAACTTGACTGTCTGACTAAGAAAGAAAACCAACAATCAAACAATCATGAGCATTTTCAGGATCAACACAAAATAGAAGGGGAACAAACAAAAACATACATAAATGGCAGTAACAACAACTATTGAAATGCCAATAACAACAATAACAAACAAGAAACAAGAGGAAAAATAAAAACACAGATAATCAACAATGCACACAACAGATCAAGATAAACAGTGCGTTCAAATAAAATACGTACAGTATCGGACAAAACTGCAGCACGCAATCGTTCTTACTAATAGATCGTTAAGCAGCCAAATAAAATTGTTTTAAACAACATTTAGTCTGGTTCATGTGTCAGTATTCTTATATAATATTCAAAAAAAAAAACAAAAGCAACATAAATTCAACATTTAAAAATATCAAAATGCAATAAAAAGGACAAAAGGAATTATTTGAAGGCGACCAAATTAAAAAAACTCAATATTTTGTGTTCTATCCATTATTTTTCTGCACATCTTCGTTGCATGGAGTCTATTAAGCCGGCGAATACCTCAGAAGAGATTCCATTCCAAATTTGTTCCACATTCCTGAAATATATGTGGCAGCTTTCGTGGACTACAATTTCCCATAGAATTTCTATGAGATGGGGATTTGGCGATTTTGCTGGCCGTTTCAAAACCTTAATTTTGTTGTTAAAGAACCACTCTTTCACACACTTAGATTTGTGTTTAGGGTCGTTGTCTTGTTTACATATCCACTTAGATCGCAGTTCCTCCTCAGCATGTGGCAGCATTACATTTTGCATATACAGATGTCGGAAAACATCCTCGGACCAGGCGACTACTTCCGCCATGTTTCAATGTGCCTTTGGTATAACGTGGATTAAGACGTTGGGCTTTCGGGTTTCGAAATCATCTCAATCCATCGAAATCTTTCAAATTAAATTTTGATTCATCAGAGAAAAGAACCGTGCAGCATAATGTGGTGCTCCAAAAATGTGTTCCCTTGCGAATTCAAACCTGGCCAGTCAATTTTTTGGCTTTTTGCACTTTTGTATGGTTTTAGGACACCTTCTACAGGCCGCTTTTGAATTTTTCTGGTAGTAAAGCTTCGGGGCAACTGTGTGGCAAACGTCATCTCCTCTGCTGGTCTTTCGTGGACGTCCACCTTTATGTTCTGTCGCCAAAGTTCCCAAGCAATGAAAACGGCTTATAGTTCTACATATAACGCTGTAATGAATATAATTTGTTTGGTAATTGAGGTCACGGACCGGCCATTATTAATATCAGCACTGAATATTTATATCCTGTCATTGGAACCCACAGAAACAACTCAAAAATTAATGTGAATATTCTCTATACGCGCTAAATTTGATCTTTGAAACAATAACAGTATTTTTTGTAAGTAATTTAATAATTTCTTAATAATTTTATTTTAAATTTAATAATATTTTCTATAAAATAGGAGGTTATTGTAAAGTTTATTGAGAAGCAGGAGTCCGTGCTTTAATTTTGCCCGATACTGTATTTGCATTTGCTTAAACATATATACAGTAGCTCGATCGCATAATCGGACAGTCTTGACTTTATTAATTAGTTTTATTATTAATTGCCTGATTCCTACAGTAGATGGATTGTTTCCGTATGGAGCCATTTTCATTAAATATTAAAATAAACCAAATTTAAGTGGAAATTATCTATGAAAACGAACGTTATTTTGTTTTTTCCGACTATTGTTTTGAGCTCGAGAGTTGTTTTCGTTTCTCAACTGGAATTATTATCGGTTATTACTTAGTCAGAATTTACGAATTGAAAGTACAATCCAGTTTGTACCAAAACTTAGCCATCTTAGCTAAAAGAATTGCCTTATGTAAATGCTGACTTTTTCTTGCTGGAGCAGAAACAAAGGAACTTGAAGTACCAGTTAAGCCTACAGACACAAACAAAATGTAAATGTATTTTTAATTTAGGTAATATTTTTGTTCAAGAAAATCGTGTCCGATGAGGCGGCGGGGCCACTGTAGATATGTATGCACTGCACTCGTTTGCTGCTTAAGAAACCCTAAACAACAACAAACACAAAAAACAGTTTAAATTACCCCACAACCGAAACAAGAACGCAAACGAAATAATGAAAAGCAGAAAGACAAATAAAATCAGAAAAAACAAGACCAAAGATCGCCTGTTTGTTTAAAGAATTTATTTAAAAAAAAAGGGGAAATACATTTTTGCTTCGCACTTTTAAATGAAAGAGTTCAAAACTGGGGATAGTTTTTTTTTCTCATTTTGCTTGGTAAAAACATATACTAGTTTATGAAGTGTGTGTGATATTTCGAGAAATTAAGATTTTTTATTCGATAAATTTTTAATTAAAACAAGTAGGAATGTGGCATTTACTCGGCCAATGCGATTGTTGAGCGCGCTGCAACAAATATTTAGTTATTTCGTTAACTTGTAAGACACTTGATTTGATGGTGATGGGCTTTCATCTACTTATTCAACGTCTTGGTACGCTACCTGAGGCAAAAGTCAAATGCAGCAGAATAGGGGCGTGGACTGCGCGAATAATGGATACAAATCTGGCATTTCTTTTGCCTCCCCCAAAAAATAGTCAATTTTCAGTAACCGATTTCAAAAATTAATTAAAATTTTTGCCGAATTTGCCAAGGATCTCGGGCACACCCATCAATCATCTTGTCAACACAGTGTCCGGGAAGGCTGTTCAACAGTTATGTACTAATTTAATGCCACAATATGAGTAACAAGGAGCGGCTGCGTTAGAGGCGAGCAGACTGATGTTGTTTATATCGATTGCAGTAAAGCCTCTGATAGAATTAATCACATTTGGGACTCTTGGGACTTTCAACGAACAAAAGATCTATACACATCACTTTTCGTCATCATTTGGACACGGATCAGTAATATAGGATCAAATACAACGTCCTGCAGAAACCACTTAGAATACTTCTGACATCCTTCTCTCTTGGTGTCGCTGTTGGCTAAAGTTCATTAGACTACCGTCCCTGGAAAGGGACCATAATTCCCGGAAATGTCGAAGCTGGATTCTTGACTAATAGCATGTTTTTCAATGGGCCACAGTACGACAACATCAATTGCGGACCCTATAAAAGGAGCATGTCGGAATTTCGATGATTTGTACCGAACGAGTAAAATCGAATTAGTCCGTCCCACTTTGATGCTAGAGTCGGCTCAGGGCACACTCTTTAAGACCAACCAATGTGTGCATTTTTATGTACATATTTAAATTATGTGAATATTTAGCATTACGGTCTAGCCGTAATGTGAAACCAAGTCCACGGGTAAAATTGTCAACGGCTCACTACTGACTTCATGCGTCGAACAAGGCACATTTTCCAATATGTTCTATCGTTCCTGTCCTATTAAAGACACCAGTCCCTGTCAAACAACTTTAATACAGAATTTGATTTGCTCCCCATTAGCCGATGTAAGAAATAGCGATAGATATATAAATAGATTATCGGTATAGCCAGCGGCCAACGCTCCGATTGTGTATATTTTAGAAGGCACAATTGGGTTTGGTCGTTCGTATCAGTTTCATGCATTTTCATGCTGTGACTCTTCAGAATTTCATGAGCAACTTTTGCTGGTCTGTGGTCGAGCTGAAGTTTGCATTTCGCGGTGTCTACGCCGTACCACAAAGTTTTCAGTTCAACGGATTATGTTTAAGCTGCACTTATCAACTCGCTTACACTCGTTATCGAGATCAGTGTTGTTGGCAAACTTTCTGAGGGCGGTAAGAAAATAGTGCCGGAATGTTTTAACTGCCCTCGTAAGCATTTTGATAAGTAACTTAAGCAACCTTCGCCCGTCAACGAAACAGCACAAGGACTCTTAACATCGTGGACAGCTTTTCTCAAATTTATTACAATAATAAAAATATTAATAATTGTTATTGATATTGATAAAAATGTTTATTAAAAAAGTGAAAACTTGAGAAAGAGTCAATTGATTCGACAGTTTATGTTGGTTTTGACAAGTTGTCGAACTGATTGTTTATGACTGAGTGACTTGAATGTGATTTATGCACGAACATCTTTATGTCTCTTTTTATTTTTAATAAATATAAATACATACATATAAATAAATGCATTTTGCTATATGCAGATCTATATTTATTAAAAAAGGAGAAAAAAATATTCGTAACGCATTTAATTCCCTTCAGATTTCAATATGCGAGATACGAAAACTATAAAACTGAAATTTTAACTCACTGGAATAAAAATCGTGTGCGGCTACTCAAGCGGATGTTTTATGAGTCATATTGTCATAATTTCTTAATATTTTATTTTAATATTATACTTTCTGTTGTAAAATGGCAGCAGAAAGGAGAGAGAGAGAGAGAGATTGGCAACCGGAAATCTTGAACTCAACTATAATTAAATAAAATAAAACAAAATCACTCTAGTTGAAAAAATTTAATAAAATTTAGTTTAATTTCTTGCAAAAGGCACTCAAACATATAATTATGGGTTCAACAAAGTTTTCTATTTTTTAGAACTGCTGCACAGTCGGAAAAAGGCACTTCCATGAGCTGTTAGAATCGTAATATTTGTGGCATTTAATACTTAGATTCTTCGGCTTATTGATGAGGAAAATAGTTATTGTTCATGTTTCCTTATTCTCCGTAGGAAAAACTGGTGAAAAAACTACGGTGAAATATTAACTTTTTGTTTCAATTCATGATACTTTTCCACCCGAATTTTTTCGCAGCGAAATTTTTACTCATAATAGATGGAGTGAGAAGAAACGAGAGAACATTTTTGCCGAACTGGCTATAGAAATAGTGTTTGGGGAATCGCTCGATTTTCAAAACAAATCGGCAGCCCAATTTTAAAGACTTAAATCATTCGGAAAATAGTTTCAGAACAGTCAAAGTTATGCTGGAACAAACTTTAAAAAGAAAAGAATTTCAAACGAATTTGTAACCTCCTCCTGCTTTAAACTTCTTTAAGGTTCAATGACACTCGCGCAAATGTTGCTCTCAAGTCTCTATGGACACAATTTGGCTGTTGCTGTTCATCAAACATTTATTGCAGTTATTTGCCATTAAAAATTTTGAAAGCAAATTTTTTCTTCCCAAAAACACATGATTTGCTTATTTTCTTTTTTTTTTCTTTCCACAAAATGTTTTATTAATATGTATGTACATGTGTATGTCTGCCTGTACGTTGCGGCAGACATTCATACAGAACTATTGTACTTATGTACACATGTGTATGTGTGTGTGTGTCGGTGCCGGTGTCGGTGTTTTTTGTTGCTCAAGTATTCATTTAAGGAGAAAGTGTAAAATATAAATTAGACACGAAAATGCAACGTTTGTGCCTACGTCCAAGTATTTACTTCTCTCTGTTTTCAGTTTGAGCAGCATTTAATTTAAATTCTTTCATAAATTTTTCGAAATAAAAAAATTAGAAATATGCGGGATCCAGCGCTTCCATTGGCGTAAATAATGCCAAGTTTGATTTGGTTTCGTTTCCAGTTTTGTGTGAGTTTTGTATTAACTGGGGTTGTTTGCAATTAGTTTGTTTAGGTACGAGGGAGGTTTTTTCCCCAATTGGTGCCTGTTTTTGGTAACTCGGATGTCCTCTGAGTGCTATAGTCTTACAACAGATACTTATATATATATTATAGAGGATCTAGTCCATCTAGTAGCTTTTTCTACAAAATTCACAAGACACAGTTCGAGCCTTGATAATATTTCCAAAATGGAAACTTTTTAACGACATTTTTATTTGTGTGTGTCCTGCGAGTCGCAGTACCCATGTGACATACGTTGCTTATGGGTTGCAGGTTAATTTTCAACGAAGTACTGCCGGAGATAAGGATGTTCCAGTTAAAATGGTCACAAGAGGATGGCGGTAACGGACACTGACCAACCTCTGAGCTTTTATTTTTTGTTTTAACAGAGTCCCACAACATATTGGACCTAAAAGGCATGCGGCATGGCAGCCTTCCAAGCTGGAACACTCTAATTTCGGTGGTATAGAGAAGAAGGGCTTTCTCGATAGTCACCGTAACCAAAACTCTACAAGACATCTGTCTACGCTTGTACAGGTTCGTCCAAAAAGCTTTAGCAACAGTTAACTGGCAGAACGGGGATGCCTGGAGAGAGGGATTCTGATGTTGGACATTGGGTAAGGTGCCTTCATTATCTGGAGTGCCAGAAAGGAGCGTTGGTAAATACTAACTATATTCTTCTATTTTCGATGATCCATAAGTGCTCGAGGTTCAACAGATTCGTGTTATTCTTAAGAACTAAGTGGTGGGGAATTTTCAGGTTAGTCTGAATGAGGGCTGATTTTTCTTTGTGATTTCTGGCTATTAACTCAACTGCCGGAATTTCTTCTTCACTGTCTAGAAAACTACTGGCAGAAGATATTAGAAAGCTCAGGTTCTCGAACAGGGCGTTTGCGTTATATGCTACGCCTTGGCGTATTTATATCAAACTAGGGCGCTATACTTTTTGGGGTAAAAATGTTGTTACGGCAACCAAAAGTCCTGCATATTTTTCGGACAAGTTCATCGACGTGAACCCGGTAGGCCTTTGGGCATTCTGGTGTTGGTCATAGGTTGTGGTGTCTACCTGGACTGAAACATTCTGTTTGTGTCTTAAGCCTAAAAGAGCAGGAAGAGGCTTTGGTAGATACCGGGATAGAAATCGGCGCTGGGTGGTCCTGTTGTCTGTTCTTCGTAAGCAACTAGATTGATGTGCCCTGAGGAATCTGAGCTACCAACTGAGGTGCTAAGCCCTCCTTAAACTGTATGGACAATTACTAACTGAAAGGTTTAGATTGCCAGAGCTCGCGAGCTGTGGGGTTGTGCTTTTTTCCGTAACCACATAACACGTGCAGAATGTGCTTGCAAAGCAAAATGGGGGTGGTGTTGACAATTCAGCTTGGCCTACTATTGGTCGAAAACCCTTCACCCCGTAGTCTCAAACTTATATACCCGTTGATTATCATGTTTTCACATAAAATTTGTTTCAGGTGTTTTCCCAGTGCACAAATCCACCATCGTACAAGGTCCAAACGCATGCATGAGATGGTCGTTCGGCTGGGGATGATTGAGAGTGAAATTTTATCAAACTAAAAACATATGCATGTGTTTGCATTCATTTATAAAAAATATGAGCGTTTCATAATTTTGTTTTGTTCGTTTTCCCTGCAACGTTCAACTGTGCGGTTGTGGCATGACTGGTGGCAGTCGTAGAGATTTTAACATTCTTGGCTGTTAATGAGTCGTAATTGTTAAGAGGCACGTTCGGGTATTTTGTTTCTATTTTGATGTTATTTTTTAGGAAAAAAATTAGATTCAAATAATTCAAAAGTTAAAGAATAAATTGAAATGTGGGTTAATGTTTTTCAACAAAGATAACAAACATCTTTCTACATAAATATAATTAAAAGAGATTTATGTATGCAAATGCAGGCGAGTTGTAGCAGCCCGCTGGAGTCTTGTGTCATAGAAATCACCACACAATTTTTTTATACGCTCGTATTTCGAAAAACTTATTTAAACCGATGGCGGAAATATTATTATTCTTTCCTACGAATGTTATTGTTCATTTTATATTTGTAGTGCACTTACACAAATATGTGTTGCTGACATGACAATGTTCTAGGAGCAACGTACTATTATTGAATTATGCATATAGTTGTGTTGAATAACAAATAACACATGGTTGAGATGTTGATGCTATGGTCCTGAGCAACCATATTATGTTGAAAATTTACACTGTGGTATAATTGTCAGGACTAGTCACAGTTCCGCATTAGATCATAATATTATTGTGAATAACAACAATTTAATTGCTCAAATGTTATATGTTATTTTTACATCTCCGTCTATTATTATCAAAATCAACGATATTATGTTTTAGACAGATCTTGCTCCGACTGCAGATTTCTGCCGACTTTCTGTTTACAGGCTGCACTTTAATTTTTGTAAAAATAAAAAAAATTGGAATTTTGTGACCATTTTCCAAGGTAGTAACTTTCAATCCAACAAAATCCACTACCCGTTGAGTCTTTGGGATTAGTAGAAAATTTTATTGTTTTAAGCATTTAGAATTATTCTCACTGTAGACTTCGACTCCAATTCGGTGCCTGATGAGTTCCGCTATTTAACATGCCTTTTGAATTCCACAGTGGATTTACCTGGGTAATTTCCTGTGTGTCAGATTTAAATTGATGGAGGCTGGCTTGGATGTTAAGGGTCCCGATGATCAACCTGAGTAGCAATCCAAAATAACTTTTCTGATGCACAAGCAACTTCCTAACGATTGATGCATATCTCGATGTTGTCCTTCGCAGCCATTTCTATTCGTTCTAATATATCACCTGCAATAATTTCAATAATAATATATAGAAATTAGTATCATAATGCCTACAATATAAAATGGATTTCGCCACCTTCTACGACATCGTCTGGTTAAAGCCAAAAGTGGGAATTCATCCCAATCCCTCGTGCCAAAAAATTAATGAATTGATTAGTTTTGCAGCACATGATCAAAATATTTGCTCTCTCAGCTACTGCAGTTCAATGTATAAAAGGAGCGACCATTTTCGTAGGGACTGTTACAGTTCTGCCTAAGGTGGCGCATTGATCAACGCTGTAGCTCTTAACTGACATACCTGGTTGCTAAAAACTACGTCGCTAACTTGACAGTTTTGACACTGAATCACTAATAATGATGGGAAGCAGCTAAAATAGCATTAATTTTAAGTTTTCACAGCCAACTTGCCTCTCCATATACCCCTTGCGTTTGTCACCTTTAAGAGTGCCCTGTCTTATGACATCATTGACTTGAGGAATGACCATGTCTTGTGTTTTAGAACCAGTTACCGGTTTCGTAGGAATATGTGCAAAAAGCATTATCTTGTCCCTTCGTAGACAACGTCGTTTAGAGTGCGAGATTGTTTAGAAGTCGATTTAGATCCAAATCCAAAAAAATTGCGCTAATTGGTCACAAGCTGTGAAGATACCAGTGAAGTGCAAAACTACTCCCACAATATAAGAGAATTTCATTCCACACCCATTAAGTGTGTTTCTCTAGGGCTCCGGTCAAGTTCAAATTCTCATGAAATGCGTTTCTGCCATAAACAGGCAAATTTAAAGTCAGCTTTAATTCTCTTCCATTTCTTTCCAAACTTATGATCGGTAAAACCTGAAACACAATATCAACAACTCAGAAGAATATCAAAAGGAAACAATAACAAATTTAAGAGGCGTATCAAAATTTGTTGTCTTCTGTTGCCTTTTGTGTTTTCATCAGTCAAACTGCAGCAGCAAAATGAATTTAATTAAGAAGACGAAATACAAAACACACACAATAAAGGTTTAAATATGACAACAACTACAAAAACATAACAAGCACAAAAACGTGATTTATATAAAGTAAAACGTACAAAATGCAATTAGCAAAAGCGACATTCTCAACATTTAACAAAAGCGTTTCAAAAACAACCGAAACATCTCTGGCGTAGAGATGCTTTTGCATTCATTCACTTGTTGCAGCTTGTGGCTTTCAGTGTGTTCCTGACAATGAAGATGCATAAGAAGACGTTTCAGCTCTTAACAAACACTTTTATTATTCGTTTTTGAATTTTTTGCTGTCATGCTGTTGCATGAAAACGAAAACTAACTGTTTAATTGGGAGCTTTAAAACCAACGATTACGTTTTTGATTGCAAAATGAATTTTTTGTATCAAAAATAACTCGATAACTGTTAAACCCCATTGCAAAGCTTTAAAGCCAAGGCCAGCTTTTGTTTAAAAATTTAATTTTACAGGTTAAAAGACTACTTTTCCACCTCATTCGAGTGATTAATATCAGTCAAGCCGTATTTTACTGCAACTTTGCACGTGTGATTGTTTCCTGGCTTTAGACGCACTGCGGTCGGAAGTAATCTTTGGCCCTCAATAGTGCCTAGTTCGGCGGCCTAACCTGGTGGCATTCAAAAGCCTCACGGCATCCAAAAACCTGTTGCTGATCTGATCCCTCCGTATACCTTATTCTAGTTTGCCAACTGCTTCAGGCCACAATTTTCGGTTCAAGCACCCCGCCTCAATGATATTTCACCTCAAATGATATTGTATCTTAACTGATTATGTCTTAAGAATAATCCACTGCCGATGTTGAGAAACAAACATCATCTATTTGCATACTTCAATACCAGATTTTCATCCAACAGCTGTAACAAGATTGAAGCCCGGCTCTTTGTAATCTCCTTTCAATTATTACGGGGGTGGAGAGCAGTAGTGTTCATGGTCAAAAGGTACTTTTCATATCCACACAAGAGGGCTGAAGCTCTCAATACAATATTATGAACTTTGTATTGAAGGCCAACATTCTATTGAAGTCTGCTGCTTTTACCACTGACGATCCATAAGGATAGCACAAGGCTCCAACAAGGGGAATCACTTAATCTGGAAATGCATGTCTTCAATTATCCGAGCTGAATGATAGTGACGGACAATAGGGAAAACATCAGTGGATATTGAAGAGTATCGAAATTTGGCATACCAGAATTCATTGTTCATGGAGGTCAGGAGCACTCCTATCTTTATGTGTTCCCCCGACAGTCTGCTTTTTTCATCCGAGCCTGCTAAACTTACAGCAGAAGCAATTTTTGTAGATGATGGCCCCAGCAAGTTCAAAAAAAGTAACTTTCGAAAAAATCGATTTGCTTTCTAAAAGGGTTTGGACCAGATACTCACTGGGAATGGAACCTGTGTGGCATTTGTGTTAAAGGTTAATAGTATCTTGTACCTGCACTAAATAGAAGAGTTCTTAACTTCATCTGTAGTTGTTTGAGCAGACCTTAAGGCGGTTATAATCTCTCCAGAAAAATCTATACTCAAATAAATGGTCCGATATTGATGCGTAGATTTTTGTGATGTCGGCTGTATATATTGGTTTTCTTTTCTGAACCTCGATGTTTGGATATTTCGTTGCATTTGTTTCCTTGTTTAAGAACGGCTCTTCAACTCTGTGGGCTCCAAAAGTGATCGAGGTGCCTGTAACACTTTACAATTACCGTAGCGATGATGGCATCGTCATATTTACAGAAAATTTCAATGCAATAATGACTCGTTTTAAAAGCCTTTCTTATAAAACATAGAAGATAAGGTAACATAGAAGATAAGGTAACATAACTTCGTAATCCAATTTATTAAAAACGGGAGGAAGGAAGTCCATTCCAACACGGCATTCAGACGTGAATCATATTTTCGTGGCTTACGCCAGAATACAGCGGTTCTATTCATTTCAATGCAACAACTTCAACACTTGGGAAAAAGTGTCTTCCCCTTCCGGCCCCAACTCCTTTATGCCTTGACGAAAATGCTGATCTTTAACTTAAATAGCCAACTCATAACCAGTCTTTTATCAAAACTAATTAACATTATGCACCATGTTAAATCATTATGAATTCCGGAGTCTTGAGAAATAAAAATTCCTTTAATTAAATTTTCTTACAAATTACCACGAATTTCTGTTCAGCTTCTGCGGTCTTTTATGAAAATGGAAATTTTATTTAACTGCCATCCTCAGCGAAGCAGCAAGTTTTTGTAATATTTTTTTTTTCGTACAACTGGGGAGTAAGTAATTTAAGTTGTAGATTTCCCGTGCAGTTTGTTTGTTAAAACAATATCCAGCCAGCACAACAGCTTAAGCAATTGCCGCACAGCCACTTCTTGTAGCCTGAAAGAAGAAATACCTGCTGCAGCAGCGAAGGCAACGTCTTTGCTAGTTTTGTTGCTGCTACAACATTTTGTTTTCTACTTTTGTGTTTTGTCTTCTTCTTTTATGGACCAAACATGCTTAAATAAATACAGAAAGCCAAGTAACTTCTTGTTTTATTTTTAAAGTTGGTTTTCGTTTTGTTTGTCTTTTATTTGTAGTGTCGTTTGCAAAGAAGTTCTGGTTATTCTTTAACCATGTTGCACATTCAACGAGCAACAATTGCAAGTTTTACATACTTTAGGAATAGGCGAATTGTAAGGAGGTGTTTTGTTTGAAATTCTGCAATTTCATGGTGCCTTTTGACTACAAGACAAAAAGAAAAGTTAACGAAACAGGAGCTAGAATTGAAAAATGATTCGTGGTCAGTTCAAACCATGAAATAAAACAGAACAAAATATACTCCTCCGAAAGTGACCCGTCGATTCAATAAACATCTAAATAAAAGGCCGATCTGAAATCTGGAGGTATGAAATTACCTAATAGTTCCTTAATAACCTAATAGTTCCTTAATTACCTACTAGTTCCTTTAAAAATTTCCCTCAGAGTACCTTTTCGGTTTTATAGGCTTTCAAACAATTAGAGATATTCAACTGAAAATAGACTCCGATTAGGTGATTTTTCCCACGTTTAGATCCATAGACGGACTACTGGACGAATCGTTACTCTCTAAGATTCGGTTTTTAAACGTTTATGAAGAACGAAGAATACTAAGATGCAAATAGGTGTGTTTACAACAAGAGCAATTACATATTTACTGGTTAACAGTTACTTAAAAAATCTAAATTTTTCAAGCGCCAACTCCTTGTTGTTTATCAGGGAAAAGTCTATGGCGGGCACAATGCAAGGTTTGGGCAATAGTAGGGAAATAGAGCATTCCAGGAGCCATTTGGAATCTAGAAGATATTGCAAACCCAAATTTAAAAATTCTTCAGGCAAAAATGTAAATTTAATAGAAATGAATCAATGGCTTTAAAGGGATATTGACAAAAAGAGACCAGCCTGGTATTTCGATGTATAAAACACGAGCCATTTGAAACAGACCTGTTCGATACTGTATGTGAAAACCCCCAAAAAGAGAACAATATGCTACAGGGTACGAAAGTTTGCTGGAGCAGAAAAAATCTGCTAAATGTATTCCTGGACAAAGGAGGCGATTATCAAAAGTTGTTTTTATATTTGAAAGCAAATTCTGATATGTTTGTAAAAGCAGGTAGGATTTTATTTAAACCCATCTCAACGGATTTACAGATTTATGTCTTTATTTTTACAATTTTCTAATTTTTCTCGAAACGCCGCCTTTTGCGTCACTCTTTTCGTACTTCAACTAACCCGAGTTGTTTAAGCTATTTTAATACACCAACCAAAGCAAATTTTCTTTAACTACTTCGCTACTCGTCGTTTGTATACAGCACTCAATCGTTTGTCATTCAACTCGCATCCTTAAGATGGCTTAAAACAATTTAAACTGGAAAACTGAATACATAAGTAAAGGGGAAAATATTAAAAGATTGAAGTAACTTCTTGGCAACTCCTCAGTTGGAGTTTTTTTTCACCAGCCCTTTTTGGATTTTTCACAGTTGAACTGAACAGAAATTTAAGTGCAAACTGTAATTTTGCTCAAATGAATGTTGAAAATATTTTTAATTGAAAAAATATAACACTGAAGTTGGAAAATACGGATTGAGTTTTGTTTAGTTTTAAGTCTTTAATTGAAAATAGAACTGCCTGAGGACTGAGGAACTTAAACGTTGTGTGACAAATTGGGAGCCATTTGGCTGCTCTAACGAAAGGGTACATCAGGCGGGGCAATTTATTATGTAATGGAGTATGATGGTCTCAATGTTCACTCATCAGTTGGCCACATAAATTAAATGCTGCAATTGCCCTGAAATGTTTTCCTTGTGATTCCGTACGGCCTAAATTTTTCGTTCATAAGCCAGAGTTTTCTGTAAATAGAGAGATGCCATCAGCAGCAGCGAAATCAAAAGTCATTTCACAGCACAGTTGCGGTCAAAATTTAAATTATGTTTTCTTTGTACAACTCGGATCAGTTGTAAAACGCTGGAGAGCTGAAACCGTTCAGGTATGATCGTATGGGGCATCAAATGGCAGGACAAGGATGAAATCTGTATGTTTTTCAAAGCCATTGTAATGTGAGCAGGTAGTGAACTCATAGAGAGACAGCTCACAAATAGTTCCCAGGCTCCCTCCCACCTAAAGAGAACACAAGAACTTCTTTTATTCGACAGTAAGATGATATAATTTCTTGTCTATATCATAACATGTGAGGGAGACATGTGAGATCAGATAAACAGTCGATATAAGGAACAAGAACAGGAGTGCGTTACAAATCCTCTGCGTGTATGTCTGAGTTCTGAGATCTGAATGACAATATACAATATATATAGCGATATAAGGACCTTGGTTTCCTGTAAACAATCGGTTGCAATCAATTAAATAAAATATTTCAAACTTAAGTGCAGAAGGACTCCCATTGAACCATGAAAGGCGGGAAATCTATTACCATCAAACTGGCATGAATTATGGTGGTAAAAAAGTTTTTAAATTACAGTGGTTAAGGTTTTTCCATTTTGACACATTTTGAAAGGTTTTTTGATTGATACAAGATTATGGATAAATATTTTCTGAACACATTAAGTGGGGGGAATTCCCGAATATGTTAAAACAAGCTGCAGATTAAGTGCGAAAATAGAACAGTGATACATTTCTTCCCTCTTCCTCTTGCTGCCCTCACCAGGTCATTTCTCCGGAAAGTCTTTTTTGGTGTCCAAATGTATATAGTATGAATGTTTGTATGTATATTCTTAACACAATTGTATTCAAAATTAGTGACATCACGCGCAGCATTGGGCTTTTTGGTATTTTAAATCTATTTATAAAGAAAATCTATTTTTAGTGTTTGTACAAATTTGTTGCTTGTTTCGAAGTGAAAGACAAGATTAATTGCCAGCAATCGGGCCTAAAGCCATTCAAAAGAGAAATGTGCCCACAAAACATGGCAACACTATACATGTGCACACACACATTCGTATTCGTGTTTGTGTTATTGTACAACCTGTAGGCACGTTGCAATTTAAGTCAGAAAAGTTACGATTTAAAGAAACAGAATGAAAAAGTTTGCCAGAAAACGAAACAACGTTAAAGGAGACGGAGACGGAGACGAAAGAAATCTTCAAGACAGCGCACGATATGAGAGGATTTTGAAAACTTCACTTGACATTCCACAAATGAGGCTCTTCTGCGAAGATGATGTTGACTTTCTGGCTTTTGTAAGCAGAAATGCTTTTTGTTGGCAGCTTTGTTCGGATTCTGCTGGTTGTTGCAATTCAAAGTTTTAGTTTGTTACAAGTTTAACTGTTGCGATTTCTGGTTGTGCTGCATTTTTGCTGTGATTTTGTAGTTGCACACACTTGGGCGACCATCAAACAAACGGTGCAATTGTTCCGAGCCTGTTTGCAACACACTCTCGTACATTCGCAGGTCTCTCTATACATCTGTTTCTTTTTCTTCATGTTGCTGCCTCTTGTTTCTCGGCGCACTCAAGACACCTTTGACTACAACAAAACTCAAGAAGTTGCAAAATCAAAGGCAGCAACAAATATTTCAAATTGGTGAAAGTTACGTATTTTTCAAGGTCTTATGAGTCAAGTTTTTTTTTGCCTCCTTTTAGCTGATTATACACCACTCGTACTTTTTCGTTGTTTGCTGAGAGATTTTCATAATTTTTGGGAAAGTTTTTTTGTATCATTTTGTTGGCCGGCTGCAGCAGGAGACGGGGGATTTTCTTTCTTTTACTTCTTCTTCGTTCACATGCTCTTATTAAACACCAGGAAGTCTTTGGCGAAAAGGAAAAGCTCTTGCGATCTCTTGTGGTTTTGTAATACAGTATTTATAGATTGTAATTTTCTTTGTGTGAGAAGATTTTAAATTGCTTGTGCAACAGCGAGTTGCAAGTTATCTAATAATTAAAGAAAAGCCATCATGACTGCTTTGTTGGAATTAAAAAGTTTGTGTTTTGTGGCAGAAATGATGTTCACACAAATTGGCCATCATTTACTTGTAACTCTTCCAGGTTTTAAATTCATTCAAATATGAATAGAACAAAACGGGCTGGAAGCAATCATGAGTTTTTAGAATTTGTCTCGAGAAAAGTTGTGCTTAAATGACTGCCATCAACATGGAATAATATTGATTGATTGATTGATTGATTATTTCCAATAGAAGTTGACATGCAATACCGTTTAAGCAACATTATTTGCGTTTAATGGAACTTTATATCGGAACCAAAAAATACAATATTCATTTAATATACGTACATATATGTATGTAGTTCAAAGTTCAATATTCCTTGAAATATTGTATTTGTATTCAGGCAAATTAATTTGTATTCAGGCAAAGACCGAAGTTAATCCGAATGTACTTTTAAGAAATCAATATAATAATTTGAACTTCGTGGCTAAAAGTTAATTGGTGAAAAAATTCACTAGTGCGAGTCAGAACTGGTTTTACATTAAGTTATTATTCCCACCCGATTTCCTAACGTTCTGATAAGACATTCAGAAATTATCTCACAATTTGAGACCTAAGGATGCGATGAAGTCGCTGCTTCGCGGTGCGTAATTGGTATCCTGCGCAGAAGGTGGATTGTTTGAGTTTAGGGATATTGTGCTGTGTAACACTGGTTAAGTCTTCGACATCGTGCCTTCAAAAGCTCGCTATCACCACTTTGTTGTTCATTTAACGCAAAAGCTGATAATACGATCCCCTTTTCCATTGATTTGTTATAGGGGTTGTGTCTAACACGCACAACTGAACAAGTTTGACACAAGTCTTGGTTCAATTGATTTTCCAAATTATTAATCCTTCAGCCGTAAAGAGAGTTTTAGAAGGGAATTGGAAAAGGCTTCAACAACGCTACCGTTTTATATAAATTTTCTTTGACTGAGTCATCCGGGGAACAGTGAATAGATTCCATATTATATATATTTTATAAAGGATAAATTGAGAAATTGATTTACACCAGCAGCTGCCACAATGATGGCTGCTAATCTGATGGTGGCGCAATTCCGTTTGGTTAACTTGAGAACGGTTCCATGTGGTAGTGGCAACTCTTGCGGTATGTGACCAGCTGCATAAATCTCTCCAGCCACTGGCTTGGACTCGCTACTATGTTATCCTTTCTGTCAGAATTTCCCTGGACAGTTGAGGAAATCAAGGCACCTTAGTCGGTAGCCCATAACTGCAAAGAAATATCTGACCTTAATTAGATTCGCCAGAAAATTGCTCATCATATAGTTTTTACGAATAATAGGAATCTGTAGCAAGGCATTAGGATCACCGAAAATATGTACATATGTATATCCTCTACCAACGTCCGTCCTGTCTTTTGACATTTAAATCGCAGCTGTGTCCTGTGACCAACACCAGGACAACTCAGCGGCACATTGGACACCATTCTGCCAATTAACCAACGATGAAAGCTTCATGCAGGAACTTCCCTTCTCCACTACAACATCAATATGTCAGAAGTAGGCGCGTACCAAAAAGCGAAGGAAAGGATCCAAATTGATTAATTCTTCGCCGATCGCACATTTGGAAACGAATGTAGGATAAGGTTAGAAAAAAAAAGCTGGAACTCCCGATACGGTCCCATGATTTTTTGTTTAAAAAGATAGAGGACAGTGAACCGGTGGGAACTGCGATGCCGCAATAATCGAATTATTGAAATCAAAACTTAAATTTATTTTTTAGAAAATAAGTCGTCCAAGGCCGTACGATCGGACACATCTCGACTATTTCCTGCGGAGCTTTGAGAAGTTACTAGTGTCTGCCCATAAATTAGCCACATTTGACATCGAGAAGGCCAACCTGTCTCTTGAAAATATGACCTAAATTTGTCAAATTTCTTACAATTTCTCAAGGCAAATTCGTAATACGTGGACTCGTCTTCTTAAGAAATAATATTTAATTATGACATAATTAATAAAGTATTTAACGTAAAATATACAATAAATAAAAATGTAAAATACATCAATTTCCTTTTTTCATTTTTGCGTTATATTTTTAATTTACAGGAAACAGTTCAACGTTGTGTAACAAAAAGTTTTTTACTGCGGTTTTAAAAGTCGAGAAAGGCGATCAGGTAGTTGGTTGTACTCGATTGGACCAGCAAACTGAATTCTCTGCTTAGTAACCTCGAGCCGGCATCTGACGGCCTAGTTGCTATAGTGCTAAAACCAAAACCATTTAAGCTCTTAAGGACCTACAACAATAAGGGCTGTGTGTGTGAAGGCCTTCTATTGGCAGTATCCCATTAGCGTATCTTTTAAACAAATCGATCGTTTTGGGCTGACTGTACACTGTGAATAGATCAGCGAATGTAATTACCTTCAATTACATGTGGAGCATCGCAATTTTGGTGTTGATTGTTGAAGTAAAATATTCGATTAAATTCGTTAAATTGTGGAATGTTTAAAACAGTTTAAAACTTTTCACTCTTCACGTCAACTGGTAATATGTAAAAAATGCAGGCACGCGTCAAATTAAGGGACGACACCCTTCTACATCATATTTGTTGACTTGTTACCTAAACTAAGTGCCTCGTAAAAAGTATTGCCAAGCGAGCATTTAAAGAATTTAAATTAACTTTATAACAATTTAATTTTTAAAAGGTTGTAGGAAATCTCTTATGATCAGTTACTATTTAACTTTTGTTTTTGTAGGATTGTGTGTTATATGACCCTTCACTCTATTTGATATGTTTTACGTTTGTTAACAATTTTCGATTATTTTCATTGTTCTTTACCGCAGTGTTTTAGTTCGGTTATTTAACTTGTTCGAACATTTAAAAGACTTTGAAAATTTGAAGTTTTCATCACTGTTTTTCCAGTTTTTATTGCAATTGTTGTGGCTGTTGTTGCTGTTGTTGCTGTTGTTGCTGTTGTTGCTGTTGTTGCTGTTGTTGCTGTTATTGCTTTCAACTGCAAAAGAACAAAGAAAAAAAGAAACAAGAATAGAATTAATAACAACAAAAACGTATAATAATGCCCTTAACCGAGTTTCAGATTGAATGTACGAGAATGCTGGTGAATACAACTTTTAAAATTTATTAAACAACTTGTTTTTAGCACTCTTCAACACCAACAACATCAGCAACAAGAAAACAAAGCTGCACTACACTATCCAACAGCAATCGCTGCCAATACTTAGTTATACGGTGGCCAGCAGGCCAACAAAAACAACAGCTACCAAAAGCGAAAAGAAACAGACAACATCAAAAACAAATAACTAGATTTTCTAAAGTTACACTTCCATACCTGCACGTGTATGTGTTTTAGCTTAAATTGTTACATGTGTTGCCAGTATCTGTGTGCGTGTGTGTGTGTGTTGCATACACTTGCATAACTTGAGGTAGCAAATACCAGTATCGCAACAAGTACACACACACACACACACACACACACACATGCATATGAGGCGGACAATCTGTGTGCGGAGCAAAATTATTCATTTGAACAACAAGTGCTGTGGCAAGTATTCACATAAAATGTTGTACACACTCCATACGAGTGCGAGTAGCATGAACGCACACACGCAAACCTGCTGGCGCATGGCGGCCAATAAGTGTGAATGTAAATTTCAAACACTACAATTTACAAGTGTGCGACGTGCAACGTTGCTGCAAGTTTTCCTAGTGTTTTGGACGGTCTTCTCCCTTTCCAACTTCCCAACCAGCACTGCAACCAAAACAATAGTTATGAGCTCTTAACATGTGTATTTGCCATTAAAAACATTCCATACCTCGTGCAACACACAAAGACACTGGGGCACACACAAACCAGCAAATTTGGTTTCCAGAACGAAACAGAAACAATTTGTTCTCGCAGCCATGAGTTTGAATAGATGAGTGAAATCTATAATAGATTTACAACTTTCGGAAAGAAACAAAAATGAAATGAATTTTGTAAATCACTGCAAATGTTGCCCGTGATTTGATGTCTGTTATTGAAGCTAAAATTTAGTGTAACTCTGCTGAGAGTTGGAAGAAGTTGAAAACTCTTACAAATCTTTTATATTGATATTTAAACTGAATGCTAATTCTTATATTTGTAATTGTGTTTTGAGGCTAAAAGCTTCTGGCAGATGGTAAAATGGCTTTACAGCAGCAGCACTTGATTAATTCCGTCCCTCCTGAGGTTTACCAGGCACATGTGTCAACTTCTGGTGATATATGAAAGCGGCACATAACTCAGACTCGTTGTTCGAGAGCATCGCCCATATCATCCCTTCTGCCAGTGACTCGCTACACAATGAGCAAGTTTTTAACGGCAAATCCTAAAGAAACTTGGGGCCCTAACCAGTCTCACTTGCTCTTACGAACAACTAGAATCTGTTGATCCTCGGCGAAATTAAGATCAATATTAGTATTTATCAACGCCCCCTCCTGAACGCCCAGCCCGAATGTTTCAATCAAAATAGGCCAACACTAGGATTTGTTTTTCAAAGCATCCCAAAGCACGTTCCTGTCAATTGACACTTGATGAAGGTTTCGAAAAGAAAATCCCAAAAGCAAAGTCATACAGGAACCTTCTAGAGTTTCGTTGCCATATCAGTTGAGGCACTAACTCGAAGTGGGAGTGCTTGAAATACACCAACGCAAAACCTGCTCCCGCTGGAGAGGAAGCTTTTAGCATAAGCTGGGGTACACCAGCTCTACCTGTTCCAATCGCATTTACACTAAAATCACACTTAATGAAACATTTCTTCAGACCCACTTGACGCCTGTTCTGTGCGATCGTTCACTAACGTTCGCCAGTACAGTGTAGCCTCCCCTCACATGTCTGGACAAGTTTTGTAAGTGCAGAGGTTTAATTACCGCACATGGCCAATAGATTTTAAACGGTTTGGTAGACACATGTGTCTGGTTATTTCTCTATTTCAGACTTACTCAATTTGAACCATGGAGAGATACACAATCCAACAACGTGTTAAAGTTATCCAGACTTATTATGAAAATGGGAGTTCAAATCAAAATGCAAAAAAAGAAAATCATCTTCAGTGATGAGGCACATTTTCACCTCAGTGGATTCGTCAATAAACAGAATTGCCGCATTTGGGCGAATGAGAATCCAGAAGTGATTGTCGAAAAACCAATGCACCCACAAAGAGTGACTGTTTGGTGCGGTTTATGGGCTGGCGGCATCATCGGGCCGTATTTTTTCCAAAATGAGGCCGGTCAGGCAGTTGCTGTGAATGGTGTTCGCTATCGTGAGATGATAACGAACTTTTTATGGCCCGAATTGGAAGATATGGATGTGGACGATATGTGGTTTCAGCAGGACGGTGCCACTTGCCACACAGCTAACGAAACAATGGCTCTTTTGCGCAACAAATTCAATGGCCGTGTTATCTCACGTAATGACGATGTCAATTGGCCGCCAAGATCATGTGATTTGACACCGTTGGACTTTTTTCTTTGGGGTTATTTGAAAGAAAAGGTGTACGTCGATAAGCCAGCAACAATTCAAGACCTAAAGGATCAGATAATTCGGCACATTAACGGCATAGAACCTCCATTATGCCTCAGCGTCATCGAAAATTTGGACCATCGGATGGAGGTGTGCCGCCGAGGTCGCGGCGCCCATTTGGCCGATATTTTGTTCCATACATAATTGAGTAATACCAATACATCATAATAAAATAAAATTACAATAATTTCCTAAATAGTTTGTGTTTTATTCAAAATCAACATCGGCCCTTGAAATTTAACCACCCAATAATACAGGGAGGGCAAAATTGGAACGCCTGTACTTGTTTTTGTACTATTCAAACTGAAAGAGTAAAAATAGCACATTTAGTACAATTAAGCAATACCCCCATTTTGACTAATTTTATATATCTAGAAGTCGTCACTGCAGCCATATCAGTGTGAACACATGTGTATAAGATCAACACACATATGCACTTTTTCTGTTTGCTTTATCCAGTCTTTCTCGCTTGCTCTTAGGGCGCAACTTGTAAGGAAGAAGTTAGAATTAGCTGTCAAAGATTTAGTTACTGGCTGGACAGATGAACACAATTTACACCACAGAACGCCATTCAACCTGCGTAAACGGTCACGTGTGATTTGTATTATAGTACAAATAATGTACACAAATGCAAAAAAAGTATCACAGTACAATTAAGGTCAGAAAGGTACAATATTTCAAACTATTTGGTACGATTTTAAAATGTTCAATGCCATCCCTGAACTGATATAATCCTACTTTTTTAAATTTATTCAAGTTTAGAAAACAAATCCTTCAACACGGACCAAGCAGCTCTTTCCATGCTCACTAGCCCTAAACGAACACACTGTAATGTTTTTCTGAATTTAGAAAGTGCGGCTAAAGTATTTGTTTGAGTCCCAAAAGTGGCAAAGAAGTTTGTAATTTGATTTTATTCACTTCAATTTATAGACATAAAATGGGTTTTATTTTGTGACATGAAAACTAATGCTGGGAACACAACTGCAAGGAAGCACGAATTTTTGGTTGCGAATATTTGTCGCCAAAAATAAAACAAGTGAAAGTGCACACAATCGTGGCGTTGGAAGAAATTCGTCATTGTCGTTGAAAGAAATTGATTTCAAAAGGCGAACGAAACAGTATCAGCTGACCAGGTTTCTGGTGTAGAAACAAGTCCTTGTCTACCACCTTTAACCAATTTACGTACGAGGACGAAAGCAACAAATTTAAAAGTTGTTTCTTAATTTTTTTTTATTTTTTGCTGTTTATTCGCCGCTATTGTGCTTCACGCGACGATTTTGTTCCATCTTGGTGGAATCATTTGTTAGAACATTGAGAACTACCAGACGTAACAATTTTTCTACAGCGTACGATACTTTCAAAAAACTACGAACCATAATTCCACACCAAAACGAGCGTTTCAGAGACTGTTTTGGGATTTTGGGTACTCCGAAGTCGGCAGTTGTGCTTATTAGCAGGTCCACGTAAACGAAAGTGTGCTTTATCGCTCGTAATACGATTGTTCCTTTGCAGGAAAAATTAAACTATTAGCAACCATTTGAGTTTCATAGACTCGTAGACTCAGAGGGATCCGTGAGGACACTTTCTCGCACAGCATCCACAGCTTCTTCAAGTGCGAACAGATCATGCACCAGTTCTGATTAATGACACAAATATGAAGGAAGCATCACACAAGGCAGCTTTATAATTCCATGACTTCCAGTATAAAACCACGTTTTTCCCTCAAACAACTGCGTTCTTCCTTTACATTCGATATGCCTATTTAGTCCGTCCTTTTTCTACTATTTTTACTTCGTCCTTCTTGATTGCTAATTTTCGTGTGATGCAAATCTAAAACACTTTCCATTCCTTGAGACTTATGATGCAGAGTTCCCTTTTTATTTATCCAGCGCTTGTTTGGATGTTTCTTTTGATGATGTCCTTGTTACGTAGTTCTAAAACCGAAATCAAAATGAAGTGGACATTTGCCAAATATAATCAATTAAATAAATTCTTCAAATATCATTTTCTAAGTTCTCCGTTTCTATAAAAATTCAAAACCTTGTTTCTTAATTGGAAAATTACACTTGATGGGAAAAGCAAAAGTTTGAATAGTTTTCCCACCATAAACATGTATAAAAACATTCTTGTCTTTTTTACTCTTAACTTGATATTAAAATCTCTAGAATACGAATATATCCAAGCAATTTTTAATTTTCTTTTACTCCTAAGTCCGCTCACCAAAATCTTATTATTTATTTACTCGAGCAGATGAATTTAGTAAAAAGAATAAATAAAATATATCAAAAACAATCTTAATATGTATTCATTTGTAAACTTTCCCTAGTACTCAGCTGTAAAACAGGCACGCCTAAGACCTTTTTTAAACTCTTCCTGTTTTAACAGTGAAGGTATTAATTTTTGCAACCGTTTTCAGCAACTTCAGGAGATTGGAATTGGAACGAATTCAGGGGCACCGCAAGGCTCCATTATTTCCCCTACTCTATTTCTTATGTTTCTTAACGACCTTCCGACTCAAACTTCCAACCCTATCCATTCTTTTGCAACGGCATATGTCATTCAAATTCGTTCAGTTATAGGCCAAGCCTTTGGCAGATTGAGGCTATGAAGCAAAACATTAATGATACACTGAATAACGATCTGATTGCAATGTCTGGTCAGGGGGTTTTTAATCATGGCAAAACTCAGTGTTCGTTATTGACAAACACGGGAACGCGATCACCAACGCTGCTTCATCTGTTGTCATGGGAGGAGTCGGAAGCTATTGATGTTCTTGGCATTAAAATGCTGATGTGATGTTCGTTGGCAGGCCCACATTTTTCATGTCCCAAAGGAAGCATCCAGTGTGGGGTTCATTACATTGTTCTCTAGATAGTATAAATGATTTTTACCTGATGAAATCAGTGAACTTGTTTTCGAAAGCCCCACATTTTTACGCACATTGAGAGTTCATCCCTTTATGAACGATTGGCCAGTGAATCGTACATCGCATTAGGGGAAAAATTCTTTCTTCAGCCGCACTGTTCGCAGAAGTCTTGCCCAACACTCTCAATGCTTCAAGTTTCCAAGCGAGTGTACATAAGCACTAATCCCTCTTTCCTTCTCCCCATAACCTTTTTTGTAGATCCGCAAAAGTGGGTCACACGTCACATGAATAGCAGTCATCCTGTGAGTGCTGGTCATATAAAAAAATAGCCATTTGAAATTTGCTTTGCGAAATTAAATATGTGCGAACCCCTTTATTGTCCAGAAGTTGGATTATTCTTCTGACTAGTTTCCTTAAAATTTTTATAATATACTATAAAATCTAGTGGCGAGCACGTTTTTGTTATGCCAGTTCGGTAAACAGATTTTTTCAAAGCAGTAATGGCAACATCGGTACAACATCAATGTGTTGGTAATGGCGGCTTGTATTGTTTTGGTCAACATTTATTTCACGATCACAGATATCGGCGCTGATTGGGTTCGCATTATCTGTGCAACAGCATTTATTGTGGTTTCCCACGGAAATTATTATAATTCATTATTATAAAAACGCAACCGTCTTAGATCCAGAGAAAAAATATTTTCAATAAATAAATAATAATTATTATATTATTAAGGGGTCACATATGAGTCTTTTTGCTAAATTTCACCCGTTTGCTTGAAGGTTCAATCTTCGAATCTGAAACCTTTAGCCAAGCTTAATCGGCAGAACAAAGACCAACGTGCCACTGAGGTGCCTTAAAAGAGGCATCCTAGTAAGGTCATACCTTGGCCGAATCGTACTGGCTGCGGTCGAACCTAAAGGCGCTGGAAAGAACGTTGGGGTTTCAAATATAGCCCAGGGGCTGTTGTCTTGCAAAAGATTCGTGTTTTACAATATCTAAGAACCAGATAGTGGAGTTCATTCAGGCGAGTCGGGTTCTGATGTTCTTTTGAGATTTCTGGAAGCGGACTTTGGTGCCTCGACTTCGTCCACTGTCTAGGGAAGTACTGTACGGAGCGATTTATAATATGATGAAGCGTTTACAAGTTCACTACCTGAAATTGGTCCACCATCAGTATGACAGATGCTGCTGTAAATAGATTTCACAATCAGTGTTTTGAAATGTATTTTTCAATATTTTTCGCATTGTTTATTAATTTTTTTAAACTGTCTATTAATATTTCTCAGTCCGGTCAAAAATGCCATGATTTTTCATTAATTTTCTTAATTTACTAATATTTCGAACAACGTCGTTGATTATCCGCAGGGTTCGATCCGACATTAACATCAACAACAAAATAAATACATACATTATAATATTTACATTTGTGTCAAAATTAAAAGTGCTAATTATTCCCCAGGATTGCTGTCCAGTTGCTAAAAACTTAATCAGTGTCCTTTTGATTTTTGTGTTCTTATTAAATGGCTGTATGTTTGCGCGCAGCTCTCAATGTCTTTTTCAAACTTCTATAGAATAAATTGTTTATGCTGCAATTTTTATTTATTTATTATTGCAAGTACATTCTTGTGTTTGAGATTTTGGCTTTACTATTTTAAACACAAGTTGCCAAGCGATCCAAGAAGCCCGAAACGAGAACTCTGCATTTAGTTAAAATTGGTTTTCCAAGACAATCGAAATGTATCTTAAGATTTGCGTAGTTGGTACTGAAAAGTAGAAAATTGCTAAAATATAAAGAGAAATACTAACACAAAGACTGGTTGAACTTTATTGCAGCTGAAACATTAACGACTTTCCAACTAAGAAAACCTATCGGCTACAGATACGGGGTGTAGTGACCGCGAAGCAGCTGGCGGTCCCCCACAATTTACTTTTCTTGCTTCCTTGAGTAATTAATTAGATAATTGTCTTTCTTTATCAACAATAATTACAATATATCTCAATCAAATTGAAGTAAAACTTAAAAATTTCCCCCAAAAATTCAAAAAAAAAAAACATTTTGTAAAATGAAATTTTGAAAAAGAGAACACCGATCCTCCTGTTGAACGAAGGTAGCTCGGCATTTCTGTTTTGGCAAACTGCATCGTGGCCGTTTTCAAAGAAAATGGTTAAGTCCAAAGTAGGGAGAATAGAACAGAAAACAGAAAACAGCCAAGACGACATTCCTTTCTTGAAGATGCTACTCGAAAACATTTACCATTTTTACCACTGGGTGAACATTGCTTGCGAATAAAATACATATATGTATGAAAAAGTGCTATAACTGGTGGCAAATAAAATACAATATTTATGCACTCAACTACTAAAACAACAACTACCACAATACAAAGCAACAAACTCATAACAGACTATCAATCCGACAGTAAAAGATGAAGATGGAAACAAAATTCACATTTAACAAATAATTGTAATACTGAGACTGGTTAGTTTTTTTTAGCAAATTTCCAAAACAATAAACAAAAACACGTAAACAAAAAGAAACTGAATTTATTTATGTGAGCTTAGCAGTACAGTGTCAGACAAAATCTTCAGCCTTTAAACAGATATTTATCGGCTGAGGCCTTTAGAAAAGCGATTCATCGTGGCACAATTTTGTTTCGCGTGAGTATTAAGGGAGGTCAATCGATACGAATCAGAAATGGTGAGAAAAGCGTGCATGAAATTCATTTAGAATTCGTTTGTAGTTTATTGCAATCGACTGTTACAGAACTGATGGTTCTGAAATCAAAAACCCCAACAACACATTTTTGTAGTCGAAACTCGTTTGGGGTGTTTGGAAAACATTTTCAATAAAAGAGAGTTCTTCTGGGACGAAACCTTGTGATCAATAATTATTTATATATGTTTGTGTGTGTGTGTGTGTGTGTGTGGGAATTTTTCAAAATCCAGTTCCATTTTGCCATCCCTGGTTACTATAACCGATCAAATCACTATTACAAGCTTGACCGGTTTTATGATAATCACATTTTGATAAAAGCGAAACTTTTGCTGCCAGCAGTAATTTTTTGCCTAAAAGTTAAACTTTTCAGAATTACAACCTTCCCAGAACATTGTGTTGCTTGGCGGCATCGCTCGCCACTGTAAGTATCTACATACATATTATGTATGTTTATGTTGGCCAGTCTCTTATAGATGAAATACTTGCATAAACAAAACCAACACAACAAGAACAACATCTAATCGTTTCAATATAACTTTGCAACAACAGCAATAAAGAGACAAGAATGAAACTTGATTTAAACAATCTCTTTACAATTACATTTTGTACTCCACACCAGCAAAACAAACACAGAGAGAAACACAATAAATTTGTTTGCTATCGCATCTAAAGAGTGTGACCATTTAAGCATATTCAGAGAATATTTTCAATAAATCAAGTATAAACCAATTCTAAGTCCAGCCAGCATAAAATGTATGTATATGACTTATAATACATTTGCAGAAGGGAACTCGAATTCGAGTTGGACGTCCCGCTTTCAATACACTTCAATGCGACCCTTGAATTCCAATACAATGGCCGATCCTGATAAAAAGTTTCATTTTCATAATTGGCAAATAAAATAAAATTTGTCCATCACGTCTAAATGGATTTCAGTTATGATTTTTGTTAAATCTTTTAACTTTATTTTGTTTGCAGAATCTGGTTTCTTCCCTCTCAAATTTTTATCTACAGAAATATTTGTATAACAATGAAATTTATTTTATTTTTATATTATAATTTTATTATTATTGTTAATATCTTTTAAGCCCAATCGTGGGCCCGCAGAAAATTGTTCCATTCATTTCTACTTGTATTTATAATTTAATTCGGTTCCATGATAGATTTCCTCATTGTAAGTTTATCTCTTCTTTAAGACTACGTTTCCGGCTGCTTTGCGGCCTCATTGACTGGTTTACGCAGCATCTCCATTTTCTTTCACTTATTTCAATAGCAACAGGTTTCATATTGCTTCTATGGCATAGTTGTACATTTGATACCCAGTTTTGTGGCCACCATATCTGGAGAATATAGCGCAGGCATTTGTTGACAAAGGCTTGAAGCTTGTCGTGCGCCCCTTTTCGCATCCATGTATTCTAGTAACACAGAGAGAACATTATTTTTGAAGAGATACATTTTTGTTTGGGAGCTGATTTGGTTACATCGCCAAATTTCATATGGGCTGGCAACAGCCCCTTTAGCCTTCTTAATGCTATTAAGTGTATCAGCTCGCGCACCTGCATCTGATGTAATTTGGCTGCCTAGGCAGGTGAAATTTCTAAAGGACTCACTCGTTGAGTAAGTGCTGTCGTGCGTGTTGCGTTTAGCGACTAGGTTTCGTCTGCATTGATCTCTAGGTTATATTTACTCGCCATTGTATCAATGTCGTTAACCTTATGCGAACGTCAGATTGACGTTCAGATAATGCGAGTTCATTTGTGTGTTCCATGTCAATTGCTACAATTAGAATTAGCATCCTTGCCTCAGGCCTGACTTTACTGTTATTGTAGGAGATAGTTCGCAGCCATGTTTTACGCTGCCTTGAAAATGCTGATTCTGTGCCTTTTTGCACATGTTGTCGGGGATGTCTCATCTGCTCATAGCTTCACATATGCGTTGGTGTTTTGCGAGGTCGAACAATTTTGTTAGTCAATAAAAACAAGGTGGAGTGTTTCCTGCATTTCACTTATTTGGTCCATGATAATACGTAAAGCTGCAATATGGGCTATGCATTATTTACGTCTACGGACTCCTGCTTTTGGCGACGAATCGTACCATGTATTTTACTTTCTTTACGACTGCGTATGATTTTGCTAAATATTTTAAGGCAGCTACATAGTGTTCATGATTCCTTTCTTTGCATTACAATCGTTTAGCGCTCCTTTCTGAAGTACTTTAACTATGATCCCTTGCAGCCAGTCCGTGGGAAATGTTCGGGTTCTTTCAAAAAGCTCGTGTAAAATTCGTTCAGATAGTTTAACGCCAGCTTAAAGAGTTCTATATAAAGATTGGCAATTGCATTTGCTTTGCCACTTTTCATGCCCCTAATAGATGCTTCGAATACGGGGATGCTGGGAGATTGACGCATATCCGCGCGTTACTTGCGGAACTTCTATTTCAGTCAATTTAGACTTGGGGGCTCGACAAAGTGTTCAAACAACGCCTGAGTTACTCTGCTTCTGCAGTAAGGACTTACTTTTATGGCGACATTTCCATTTTTGTGCCAGGCCGACAGGCGTTTGTTTAGTCATCTGGCTTCAGATATGCCAAGGATTTCGATATGTAATCGAGTCAGTTTACCAGTTTAGGACAGTGTTTTTACCTTCCAGATTGCAATTCTTGTTAAATTTTCTATTGCTTCAGTAGCGGTTGTAATTTTGGAGCAGGAGTTTGTTAACCAAAGGTGCTTAGGCTTTTAAATGGAGAGACGGACACTGGATGAAAGGTGAATTTAGGAAATGTACCATATTTATGGGCTGCACCTACTCCTGTCGATGTAGTAGAGAGTGCTGATTTGACTTGTGTTAGCTGTTGTAATAAACATGGATGATGTTAGATGGAAGGAAGACATCTGAGTTATAAACTTAAAAAAGCACAACAAAAACATGTCGTCTGTGGGTACCTTCACTAAACACACAGAAAAAATATTAAATTTTTCGAGCCCGCGGCCCGATAAATTAGAGTGCAGTATGCAAACAGTTTTGCGGCGGGCACAGGCCCATGCAAGGCGACATTGCATCTTAAGGCTTAATTCACGTCCAGAACGCTTCAGCCGAGGGAGATACCTCAAACTAGGACTACCACCATTATCCCTCCGAAAAGAAGGAATTTTTCCAAAAATAATTTATTTACTCATCAATTTCTATTTTGTTCCCTTCAAAGTAGTTCCTCGCAGGTATAATACACTTGCGCAAGAGTTTGCAGCGAAACAGTTTGTTTCAGCTCTTTTTGCGACACGGTTTTAATGGGTTATTTCAATCTGGGGAAAAGCAAAAAAATCGCATAGGCTCAAATCTGGTGAATACAGTGGCTGCCGAAACTGGATACAGTTGTGTGTACCAACACAAAAAAGTAGAATGTATGTAAGAAGGCCGAGAAATTTAAAAATTCCCCTTATTTTTTTCAAAAATGTCGTTAGTTGATCCCCGTTCTGCCAACAGCTTTTGATGCAGGTTTAGGGAGTTGCTGTAGTAATGCATTCGCTTCTTAGAACTTTCTTGCCGCGCCAACCCAAGTACTAATCTATCCCACTACCTAAATAAGCAGAAGGGCACATTTTGGAATACGCCAAGGTGGCTGCTCATCTGAGGGATGGAAATTACAGCGTACCAAAAGCACTGACTGTTTGTTGCAGATTTTGAGCTGTCATCGGTATAGGTAAGGCCATCATCGAAGGGTCTAGGTCGATAATTACAGTTTCTTTTGACCTGAATTGGATGATGTGGGTGCCAGCGAAATGCGCTTTTGAAATGGGGCGCTCTGTTTCACAAAGCTGGCAACAGATTGGTCATTCTGTGTCTGTGATTTGAGGACATGGTCATACCATGTGGAGCCGTTGACTAAATTCGGCACCTGAAACGTACAATTTGTTCTCATTAGTGCCAGGTAAAAAATGAAATGAATGTAAATTTAGTCAGACGCCTGATATATGGAAAACATTTATATTTCGATTTTGTTTCATAACGTGAACCCACATTCGCATGATGCCATATTTTATTCATAATGACAACGGATATCACTGACTGGACAACGACACAGATGGAGTGTTGCAGAACACTCGCCGTCTCACTCAACCGATCCAATCGATTGCTGACTTTTTTATAGCGAAGCTGATTTAAAGCAGAGGCAAATCGAATCTATTACCGAATCGAAATTTAAAATCCATGATGAGAATAATGAAATAAATAGAAAACATCTTACGACTGGCGTAAAGGTTTTTTTCGGTCGCTTTGATTTGGCCTAAAATGGAATTAACTTCCAGAGCTTGATAAATATATTGTATGTTGTTGTGCAAAAATGTATGTTTCAAAACCAAACTTTTTAACTAAATATTTATTTCTCAATTTAAGGAACTATAATTCTCCTATATGTGAATTGTTTCTTGACATACTGTGTGCCAATTTAATTATTTAATAACTGAAACAAGTTTTTTCTTTTTAAGAAATGATAAACACGAATGAATATTGAAATTCATAAAATTAATATTAAATCAAAATAAAAAAAAAAAAACACAGATTATTCATCCAACTAATTTTCAAATATTTTGCTTCTTTTTGTTGTTTTAGGTGAGTCAAATTTCGACTGTGGACTTCTTTGACAGAAACTGTTTACACACTCAGTAAGTGAAATTAAATAATTTTGTGTTTTCTAAACCATTTTTAATTTGAGCTGTTTGGGAATTTGATATATTTTTGTATTTAAAATTTCTCTTTGCAATCACAACAACATGAACAAACATTTTCAACTTTGTTTGTTCAGGCGAATTTGCATAAATCTATTATATTTTTACTGTATATCCAATCCGATAAACTTGATTGCCACCTTTTGGTCAAATTTCGATATAGATTAAACAATTTTAGGCCGCACTCTGCAATGAAACCAATTAATATGGTCGATAACGCGTCTGGGTTTTGGAATTACAAGTGATGAAATTCGCACACTGGATCGTCGATCGATAGAAAGTTCATAATTATTTCGTCAGAAAATAAAAACCTAAGGAAAGGTTCTGCTGTAGAGTTTCGACTAAATAAAATGCAATTGACTGAAGACGAAAAATTTCGTTTCACAAAAGAATGCAAAGACTTCAAACTCAACATATTTTCCATTTCCAGCAGCCGTCTGCAGTCTTATAGCACATTTTTCCCTCTCAATTTCACTGTTCTGCAATTTTTGTTCAGTTATAATTTCCAGCATAAAACACTCATTCCGCCGCCAACAAAATATGAAATTACTATAATTTAAAATTGTACTCATATTTTTCATCAGCAGCAGTTGCCTGAAAATGTTATTAACAATCTACAAAAATATATAAAAAAAAAAAGAATAAATTGCTAAAATGTGAAAACGCAACAATATGTACGAAATAAAATGAAATGAAATGCATAATAAATGAGGTCATATTGTGGTAATTAATGCATACTCGTACTTTAGCCATAAAATGCCAGTTAGTTATCAAAAATTCAATACAAGCATGAAACAAAAGAGCCCAGCAGCTCAGGAACAAGAATTTCAGCAGCTCGTGGACCACAAAAGGAGGACAAAATTATTAATTTTAAAAAGTATATTTATTGAAAACCGCATAAAACAGGTTTAACTTTTTGTAAAAAACTACCTTTTATAAAAGAATTACGTCTCCAAAATTTATAACTGTTATTTAAATGTAAACTTTAGACAAAAAAGAGCCTTTTGGAAAAAGGTACCTTTTATTAAAAGGAGCTTTTATAAAACAGGAGTTTTCAAACGACGTAGCTTTTGTGCAAAGCACTTTTTATAAAAAAGTACCTTTTAAGAAAAAGTACCTTTTAAAAAAAATAACTTTAATAAAAAAGTACCTTTTATAAAAAAGTAGCTTTTAAAAAGTGTAGCTATTATGAAAAAGTGTCCTTTATAAAAAAGTACCATTTATAAAAAAGTATCTTTAAAAAAAATAACGTAAAAAAAGTAACTTTTATAAGGAAGTACCTTTTATAGAAAAGTGTATTTTTTAATATGGCACCTTTTTTTATAAAATGTAGCTTTTATAATAAAGTGGCCCTTATAAAAAAGTACCTTTTATATAAAAACTACCTTTTGTAAAACACTATCTTTTACAAAAAATCTCTCCCAGCAGTACCTTTTAAAGCAACTACTTTTTATGACAGTATACGAGTACCTTGTGTAAAAAAGTATTTTTCGTTTAAGAGCATTTTTTACAAGGAAGTACCCTTCCTTTTAAGTGCGCTCATTATTCGAGAGTTTTGCGTCTCACTCGCACTGGTTGACTGAATTATCTCAAATAACTGTATAGTTTTACGGTTCATCTGAGGCATTTCATGTCGGCTACTTTTCTACCTCCTTTCGAAAAAGTACCTTTTGCAAAAATTTGCCTTTTAGAAGAAACTGAAAGTGCCTTTTATAAAAAAAAAACACTTCGAAAAAATTATAATATCGAAAATCCAGGTACTTTGGTTTCTGAGTCTTATATACAGAGCAAAGAAAACGTATTTATATATATTTCTGAATATGTTTCGAGTGCAATATCGGTTCGGCACATAAGTCCCAGTTTTTGTAGCTGCCCTACAGGTGCTCGAAACTACTGAACAAAGAAAAACAGCACAAGTGGGCAAAATCCAAAATAATATTAATTTGCAACCAGAAATATTCCCATTATAAAAAATCATTCATGTGATGACTGGCTGTAGTTCAGTTTTCTTACTCTTTGTCGGCGGTTGGACTTTATTTAGCATTAAGTAAGTGGATGTGTTTCGGGATTACGTGAATGGCATTGGACTTTACCGGCAGTCGACTACGAAATCTCAAAAGAAATCCTTGCAATATTGTAAACCTGAAATACTCCAGATGGGAATCCTGACGTGAATTCTGAGGACTTGGCAGTTCACCTAAAGAGCGTGTCCAAGGCCTAGTTAACAAAATTTGCTAAAGAGCAGTGGCAGAAAATTATTATTGAATACGACCTACTTAAACTAGTTCATTCGATGCCTAAACGCCTGCAGTCCGCAATTAACACCGGAGGACTGAAAAATTATCAATTGAAAAGTATAATTGACAAATTTTCTTTTCGTTCCTTTCATGAAAGTAAATTTATCATAGAAATAAGAGTTTCTCTGGATTTCTTTTTTAATTTTTCCTCCAGTGAAAATACACCCCAAATTGAATCTTGTTTCGCTCAAGTGCTTAAGAAAAATATTTATTTCCTTTAATGTTTCTAAGGTTGTTCTAATTTTCGGTTTTAAATTAGAACAGTGTTGAAATGCTTTAGCATGAAACAAATGTTGGTCATAAACCGGAATTTTGTTGCAAGGAAATCAGCACAATTTCAAAGCAAGTCCTTAAAATATAAAAAATATGAATTTATAAAAACAAAAATAAGTCACAACGAATTTGTAAAAGTTATTTTTCATGATTTTCCATTATAATTTTAAGGCGAAAAGAAAAAGTTGAATGAAAAACTTCTTATCTTTGATTTTATCTTTAATTTTAATCTAAACAATGCAAATTACATCAAAGTTGGATGAGGTTCAATGGCTGGACACATGGTTCGATTACGCAATGCTCCCTGTCTGCTCACCTGAAAAAAATAAGAAGAAAATGAGCAAGAAGAAGTTCTTTTCAAAGTCAGCTTTTAAAAGCGGTAAAGAAAATTTCCAGATAAGTTTCCAATATTTCGGTTGTTTTGTTTTTTGCCGGGTTAAAAAAAAGAACTGCTTTAATGTGTACTTCGCACCCTCCTCAGCCTTGCAAATTGAACAAAAAAGTAGTTCCCAGTTATTTATGGTCCTTCGAACCGACAAAATGGCACTGGAAATTTTTCAAACCGTTTTTAAGAGTCAATTAATTAACCACTTCATTCGCAAGGATTATTTTTTTGGCGACAAGATTAGGGGCTTGGTGACACCCTGATTGCCCTTTTCAAAAGTTTCTGGTGTTGGGATTTTTTTTTGTCGACGTTGTAGAACACGTGAACTATGACCTGACCTAGCCCACATTTTTGTCAGTTAAACTGAATGTTATTGTAATAAAAACTTTAAATGGCTTATTGGCTTGTGTGCTTTTTAGAAATTAAGTTGTTGTTGTTGTTGTTGTTGGTTTTCATTTAGTTTCGTTTTTAATGCTGCCGATTTACATATTCGTACACACCAGGCATGATAAATTCAGTACAATTCGATTGTTAACAATTGGTATTTGTGACTTTAATAAAATAAAATTAATCTGGTAGAACAACTTTGATAAATCAAAAATATTTTTTGTGCTGCAAAGCCGTTGTTTGGACCAAACCGTCTCTGAGCAAACTGTCAGTCCGAAATACCGATTACTACTACAAAGTAATAATACGTTACTGTTGCCAGCTTTGACAAAAGCTATGGATGACAAAATAAAGAGCTCCCTTTTCTTACAGCTGCTACAAAATCTCCACTCATTTCTATGCGATGGCGAGCAAATTGAATTTATATATTTTCTACTTTATGCAACAGATTTGTTTAACAAATATCAATCATCATCGTTATGGAAACAATGTCACGTTCGATATGTTGCGTATGGATCCAGATTATGGCTTTTAAGGAAACAAATCAAAGCATGTTGGCTGTTGCTGGGTTTCTAACATTAGACGACGGGCCAACCATCCATTTAAAAAGTTTTTCTTGCAGTTTGATCCATCCGAAAATATTGGACCTACGAATAAACTAATTGTTAAAAAAAACTTATTACAAAATTATTTTTAAAATCTCCTTCCCCTTCCCCCCTTTTTTTACACCACATTGTTATCAAATCTATGAACATGCAACTCATATTTTTGTTCTTTGATTAACTTTTTTGAACTGGGTCCTGACATTCTTTCCGCAAAAAGTAGTTCAATAAAGTTTCATATTTTATGCAACCAACCCTAGAATTGCAATTCTGTGTTTTCACGATTATTTGTCATCCAATTCAGAGCAAAACAATTATCCTCACGGGAGTCCTTTTTATAATCGAACCTGGGGAAGAAAACGTTGTAAGAGAATTGACCTCATATACTTTTTCTTATTGTTTATCTTGGATGACAGGTTTTTCCATCATCCATAGTCACAAAATTGAAAATGTCTCTCAAATAGAAATGTATTCGGATTGTGTTGCCCAAAAGTTATTCCTTCATTTGTGGCCTTTAATGACGCTCTCTTGCATGCAGGTATCGCTTTGACTAACAAATATATCCAAAGGCGGAAGTTGCGCTTCTTCAGTTGCAGTCGATCCAGGTCTCATCAAACTGTTTACCTTCTACTAATATATTGAATGCCTTTCAGGTGAAATAGTGAAATGAAATCGTATATCTGATGTTGTTGACACTCACAATAACTCTCAATGGGATGCTTTCTCACAAAAGCCAGTGAAATAGAGTAGTGAACTGAAGTAGTTTTCGTATAAAAAACCCAGGAAACCCTGATTTGAAATCAATTCGCTATTGTTTCCATTATAGTTTCATGGCTGGCATTTACCATCCCTGCCAACTGAAGAAAAAAAAGTGAGGAAAATCAAAAGCTCTGCTGTTCTCTATCACTTGCAAGTCAAAATAAAAAAGCACACAAAAACAGAATGCGAAACAAAACCCATTTGATTTGTTTCAAACTTTTATTGCTGCTGCTGCTGCTACAATTTTTGGAAAAAATTTTTCTTTCTTTCCTTCTATGACTTTTTTTTTTTGCTTTGTGGGTGGTTGAAAAATTACAACTGTGTGTGGTGGTTGGTGTGTTGTTGTTTTTGCACAAAAACAATTTCCATCGATTGTTTGCATGGGCATGCAGAATTCAGCGAAACTGAATAAAATGCATTCATTGATTTAAATATGTACGTTCCGCTTTTATTGTATTTCTGCTGTTTTCATTTTCGCAAATCAATGTGTCGTCTCTGATTTCTTTACGTGAGCGGAATTTGTGCGAAATCTGTTGGCTGCTGCTGTAAATTTTCTACACAAATAAATTCCACACAGAAATATCGATTTTATGTTAAACGTTTCTGGCGTTCTTTGCCTCAGCATTTCTGCCTTTATTTTCCGTCTAGTGGAAGTTTTCTACCTTTTTAAATCTGTTGTAAATCAGATGTCTGTTTGTGTTTGTCTGGTCGTTGGTTTTTTTTTTTTTGTACTTAAAATGTATCTTCTTATATTCTTATTCTTGTTAGAGGTCTGAAATTGGGGTGCTTAAAACTTAATGAAGGCATCGTGTAATGGCTCATATTCAGAACGGCGAAAACCGCAGTTACATATTTTCATTATTGTCCTGGAATGATCAAAAGCAGTAACTAAATTTTGTTCAAATCAGTTGGTATTTGTACGAATTTAGTTGCAATAAGATTGATTTCTCGTCTGTGGGACTCACTCATCCAAAATTTGTTTTATTCCTCTACAAGATGAAACAGAGTGAAACGTTGCAAAGTGGAGGTTTGGCTAAATTGTAATAACAGCACTTTGCATATTTTTCATGGAGTTTTTCCGAATGCACTTGAACTTTTTGGAAAAAGATATTAATAAATTTGACTTGTGTTCGGTGCGTCAGATAAGAACTCAACTGTTTTGATGCTAAAGCTCATAAGGGAAAGATTATGATTACTGTTATTAAAGGCCTTACAGGAATCAGTGTTTATGCCATCGTCTTGCATTCTGTCCGTAAAACCTTCATTAAGAAATATATTTAGTCCAGAGTTATTAGTTGCGTTTGAAGGAAACTTCGAAAAACCATCATGACAAGGCGACAATAGAAATGAAATTTAATTATGTAGCACTTGTCTTGGAAGTTCTGGAATGGCATGAATGATATTCGATGTCGTCCACGGCGGTGGCAAATAACGCAATTCTATAGCCGTGCTGTCAAAGGATGCAACTTGGTATCCTATTCCCGCCAACGAGTTGCTTACTGACCCCAACTTCGAGAGAATTGTATTGATATTGGCAAGTGCGTAATAGATACCACAAGAATGCGTTGCAACAAAAGAGTAGGAAGTTCAATGTGTGAATAAAGGGAAGTCGAAGAACATGCCTGAAGTGCCTTAGGGCAACCTAAAGAATGAATTTGTGAAACACTCTGCCATTTATTAGCAATATTTTACTCAAATCCTGGTATATTATACCTTCGAAAACCAGCAGGAACGCCAATTCTTTGGTGTTTCTTATTTTTAACGTTCCGTAAGTGATTATTATTGTACATGAGTTCCAGGCAATAGTAGATAACAAAACATGAGGTTCAGTGTGAGGAAGGAAAGCCGCAGTAGTTCTAATGGGCTTAATACTTTGCATTTCCATCATAAAATAGTTATTATCCGATTTCGTTTAGTTTAATCATAAGTTTTTCAAAGCCCAGGGCAATTTCCATGTCTGTTAAACATCGCGATATGTTTGATTTCATTTCAGTACTTCGTCTAATAATATTTTGCTTGCGTTGACATCTTTCGGACGCTATCGCAAATTTTCTCTTACGAGGTTCATTCGACAGTGACTTCGCTTTATTAAATCCTTGATGAAGATTCACTCATTTGTTGCGAACAAAATGTTTGTAAGTAGAAAATATTTATACGTTTGAAGTTTGACGTTTCCCTTCTTGACAAAGATTTTGTGCAATTGATTTGTATCAGCATCTGCTAGTGTGATCTGATCTGATGGTGGAGCCACTCTTGTGAGTGGCGTACCAGACACACATAGATGACCAGTTCCTGTAATATGTGAGGGCAGCATATAATAAAAACCACGTGCCCGCGCTATTAGGCCGTAGTGACATTAATTCCATAGACGGTGGAGGAATTCGAAGCAGCAGTTATTAGCCCCAAGACCTAAAAGAACATCAATCAGGTTCACCTGAAAAATCAGACATATATTGGAAGATGAGGGAACTTCAAAGACATTTGGGTCCCCTGAAATTGACCAGAATTGTCAGTATCTACCGAAGCTCCTTCCTGCATTTTTAGATTTAAGCTACTGTCTGAACTTGATTTTATGCCAGCACCTGCCATGATGGTCTTATTTGCCAACGGACCAACGCCACTTGAACCGGGTGACGGTTCACCAGCGCCCCCATGTGGCTCACATATGTGGCAATTTCTGAAATGCTGAGGAGCTCGGGCTTTCTGATCCCTTCTGTTTTACACAAATCCCCAGAAGGCGAGAAAAGACACGGTTGCTGAGTTGGTAGCTCGAAATCCCCAAGGCACATCACGCCTTAACCAGACGCGCCTGTACATTCATCTCAATCCAGTTCCTTGCATAAAAGAAGACCTGTTGCAAGTCAACAGCACCTCGAAGACTTTCTTCTTCTTGCGTCCTTACTTTTAACCCACAATCAAAACGTTTCAGCCAAAGATGACCGACCCGGAACGCCAAAAGGCATTCTGGGGGCGTGTCGGTCCCTGTTCTGTCAATTGGCCTTTGGTAAGGAGAAACATTTTTCAAAACTAATTTGTTCGCAATATTTTTTCAGTTTTGTTTGGTGAAATTTTAATTTGAACAACATTTTAGCCAAATGGAATGGAGCTGCCACATTGTATTTTATGCATCTACATATAATAAAAGCGAATGTTGTTTCATGTTTATTAATTTGAAGCAAATCCCATTAAAACCAAAATAGCTATTAAAGATTTTACAATTTCTTAAAAGATATAAAGATCTATATATGTATGTACGTGTGTGTATGTATGTGTTTCACTCATCAAAAATACAGAAAAGTTTCATCGTCTGCCTCTGTGCTGCCACCTTGTAGAACAAATAGCCCTGGCTTGCAGATGTTCTTCATATGACAACTACAATCTTCCACACAAGTTGTGCGAAATGAATAAATGAACGAACAAATCGCGGGGGAATATATTTGCTGGGAGTTTTGGTCAAGGCGAAAATCCTTAAAAATGTCTACGAGAAATTTGTGTCCGAAAATATTCGTTTTATTTTCATTATATTAAGAAGTTGGTTTCGTTGCAGGGTGTTCTCAAATATGTGCAATACATGTTGAATACAGCAAAATTCCGAATAGTATTATTTTTGTCATTTATGTATGTATGTATGTATGTATGTATGTATGTCTGCATACATACATATTTATGTACTTACATCATGTCGTTATAGTTTTGTTTCAAATTGCATCTAAACTGCAGCGTACAACTGAAGTTTGCGTTCATATTGACACAGATACGCAGCAATTAATTTTTTTTTTCGGTCAAATCTTTCTGGTTGCACTTGTTCTTGTTGTTAACATTATTTACTTGATTATTTGTTGGTCTACAGTTATGTTTGTTTTTTTTTTCTTCTTTTTAGAGTAGAAAAAACATGTTTGTTTGGAATGTGAATTCAAAGAAACAAACTGTTTGAAATGGTAACAAAATGATGTGGAAACCAGGGACCGTAACTATTCGAAACTTATTTGGTGGTAGAGAAGGGAGAAATGCAGGTTGTACGATTATACGTATGTAATTCGACTATGCGGGAAATAAAACTTGTACATAATTGTTTTCTATTTCCTGCCAACTTAATTTGTTTTGCATCATGTAACACCGATTACCTCTATTATCTTATGTTTTTCGATTGATTTTGCACCATCAATCCCCATATGAATAAAACGAAGAAAGGGAATTCCCTAGTTTGAATGGACAGGATTAGTTTAATTTACACGTTTGATAAATACGAATCGTGTTCATAGAAACTCGTCAAAGAAAATATGAAGTTTTTTAAGAAACTATATTTTCCTGTGTTATTTGAACATCTATTTATTAAATCCTTGAATAAGTAAATTACACAAAATTCTGCTCAATTAATTGGAAAACTCGATAATCCAGAACGCTTCCGGTGCCAATAATTGCGTATAATCCAGATCTCACTGTAGTTTTATAACTGTTTTTAAACTTATTTCTTTCTCGGTTTTATACGTTTTGTAGCCCTGTAAACATTTCTTGTGCTTTATTCAGAATAAAATCCAATATAATGGGCCATATTCTCAGAGCCGTCATCGTTGTCTGGGCGTTTTGAAATTATCGTTACAAGCAGGAAATTTCTTTACGTCGAGCTGACGACTCTGCTAATAATCGTGCAATCGTGCATATTTACTTTTTCAAAACCTAAAAACTGCAAATGTTCTGGACCCTGGTAGAAAGAAATCGATGTGCGCATTTTCGACAGCGACAAGTTCAGTTCAAAAGTTGATCCACAAGATTTGAACAAACAAATATTTTAGAGCCAAGTATATCTTCAAGCATTTCATTAAAGTTCCGATCCAAAAAGTAAATTACGGAAAACAATATCTTCCTCCAACTATATATAAATAGTTGGCAACGTTGTTGCCAGCTGCTTTGATGCCATTCATTAATTCATTGTTTTTTGTGCTCGATAGAACAAAATCACTCTTGTTGGAAAAATCAAATAAAACTTGTGTTCTAAGCACTCAAAAAAATAAATATCGGTTCAACAAAACGTTTGCAGTTTTCTCTCTTCTACATATCCATACAAATTTACACTGGCTGCCGAGTTCGGAAAGAGCCGCATCCGCATAAACTGTTTGAATTCCATGTGCTTTCATAACATTTGTTACATTATGTTTTTAGATTCTTGGATTTTTGCATGAAGAAAATAGTTATTTTTGAATTTGAAACTGGAGAAAAAACTACAGTGAAATTCTAACTTTTTCTAACTAAGACACTTTTTCTTGCCGCGAAATTTTTATTCATAATAGAAGGAGAATCGCAGAATAATTTTCTACATTTTTAAAACTCTTATCTAAATTAACAATTAATTTACATTTTAGTACTATGAATATTTGCTCAATTGCAAAATATTTCTTTTACTCTGCGGCCAATTTGGAATCTTATTTTCAACAAATTTGATAAATTTTTGGTTTTTCAAAATCTACTGACTTCCATTCAATGCGTTCTTACGAAGCACTTTGAAACGCATCTCATCTCTCTATCTTTTTATATTCAATTAAACCCTCGCTCAAACGACACATATCAAATAGCAAAAAAAGAGGGGAGGAATCTCTTGCGTATCTGCACTTCAGCCATTAAACAATCAACGCCATGACCGCCATCAAGCAGCATCGAACTAGAAGTCATTTGTCACATAAAATAATTAAAATAAATTAACGAAAATGTTGCAAGTAAAGAACGGAATTCGAGTGACAGATGCTGTAGCACAACTATTCACTGGCCACATTAATTCAGCATCAACTAATGGAAAGGAAGGAGATGCCTTCCAAATTCGCTTTTCTCTTCAATCAAACTTTGTTGAAAAAAAACTTATTTTTTCAAAGCAGCTCTTATACAAAAAAGTTATTTTAATAAGAAGGAAACTTTTGTTGCCCGTTTTGCAGGGAAATAATTTATGTATGTAAGAAAATATTTGCAAAAAAGGAAAATAACTGCTAAAAAGTACTTTTTAAAAAGGTGCATTTTTAAAAGAGTACCACTTAAAAAACAAAATCTTTTTACCAAAAACTAGATTTTAGGAAAAACGACCTTTTATGAAAAAGATTCTTTTGCAAATTATGTATCATTTATAAAAAGACCTTTTTTAAAAGGCATCTTTCAGAAAAGTACACTTGGAAAAAAGAGTATTTTATTATATAAAGTAACTTTTCTAACACAGAAGCTTTTATCAAAAGTAGCACTAATTTTTAAAGAAAATACCTTTTCAGAAATAAATCGGATTTGGAACATTTTTAACTCTTCTTCTTTTTTTACAGCAGATTTTATGAAAAAGTATCTCTTAGCAAAAGTATCTGTTACAGAAAGTAGCTTTTATAACAAAGTAGATATATTTAATAAAAAAAAACTCTTTCATAAAATATTACCTTTTATAAAAAAGAAGATTTCATAAAAAAACGTTTATATGAACAAAAATACCTGGTGTGAAGAAGTACTTTTATAAAGAGATTTCTTTACTACAGAGTACCTTCTATAAAATTTAGCTTCCATAAACAGAAACTTTCAAAAAAGTACCCCCTTTTTGAAAAGTACCTTATTTTAAAAAGTACCGTTTTTTAAAAAGTACCCTTGTTTGAAAAGTACCCTTTTTTAAAAAGTACTCTTTTTTAAAAATACCCTTGTTTGAGAAGTACCCTTTTTTGAAAAGTCCATTTTTTAAAAAGTACGCTTTTTTAAAAAGTATATTTGTTTGAAAAGTACCTTTTTTGAAAAGTACCCTTTTTTGAAAAAGTACCTTTTTTTTGAAAAGTACCCTGTTTTGAAAAGTACCTTATTTTAAAAAGTACCCTTTTTTAAAAAGTACCCTTTTTTAAAAAGTACCCTCTTTTAAAAAGTACCCTTGTTTGAAAAGTACCCTTTTCAAAAAAATTACCTTTTTTTGAAAAGTACCCTTTTTTGTAAAGTACCCTTTTTTAAAAAGTACCCTTGTTTGAAAAGTACTCTTTTTTAAAAATACCCTTGTTTGAAAAGTACCCTGTTTTGAAAAGTACCTTATTTTAAAAAGTACCCTTTTTTAAAAAGTATATTTGTTTGAAAAGTACCTTTTTTAAAAAGTACCCTTTTTTAAAAAGTACCCTTTTTTAAAAAGTACCCTTTTTTAAAAAGTACCCTTTTTTAAAAAGTACCCTTTTTTAAAAAATAACCTTTTTTAAAAAGTACCCTTTTTTTAAAAAGTACCCTTTTTTAAAAAGTATATTTGTTTGAAAAGTACCTTTTTTGAAAAGTACCCTTGTTTAAAAAGTACCCTTGTTTGAAAAGAGCTCGTTTTTTAAAAAGCACCCTTTTTAAAAATAGTACCTCTGATAAAAAGTACCCTTTAAAATACCTATATTTACAAAAAGCTCCTTTTATAAGAAAGTTGCCATTATAAAAATACTTTCTATTGTATAAAAATAATCGTTTATGAAAAACGTACATTTTGAGGAAAAGTTTTATTGTATAAAAAATGTTACTTTACACCCAAGTCCATAGTTTTGATAAAAGTGAAAATCGTACCTTTTATTGAAAGAAATATGCACTTATAAAGACATATTGCATCTTGCAACAGGAATTTGTTTCCAGCCCTACCCTTCCCTACTTCACAAAGCGTTTTTCAGCCTGATGCAAAACCTTGTTCTTTTTTGTTGCGTGTTCATCTGCCTGCTCTGCCACAACTGCTGTGACAGTTGCTGAATTGCAACTATTACATATTTTTGTCTCCTCTCTAAGCATGACATTAAAATCGGCGACGTTGGCCTTTTCAGCAGTTAAAACACAATGTGCATGTTTCTGCCTTGGCTTGGGCTTGGGCCTGCTGTTTGTTTTGCATGTTTTGCTTGAAATCAGGAACAACCGCAACAACCGTGTTTAATTTAACTTGGCTTGAAGTAATTTGATTGTAGTTAAAGCCCATATGGATGTATGTGTGTATGTGAACCCTTGTTTGCATCTAGATTCTAGATATGCATGTGCTTATGTATTTTAGCACATATGTATGTGTGTGCATATGTATTGAGAAAATAATGTGTAAATAGGCATTATTGATGTACATGTGTACTCATGTATGTGTGTGTGTATGTGTATGTGTGTAGAAAAGACCTTCATGCTGAATGTTATTATTGCTATTTACAGAAAGTCTTATCTGTACGTAAGACTGAGGCTGCCAAGTTCTGCAACGTACTTACATATGTACATACTTGCAAAACAGGTATCTTTCAGTAACTTGCCAGCATTTTGAGCAGAAAACTGATCATTTTAATTGTCTATTTTCTATCTCTGCTTCGTCGTTTAATGAAAAATTTTAACTCTGCAGTCATTCTTGACTCAAGTCAAAGCAAAGTTAAAGTGAAACCAGAAAACAAATTGTGTTGCATGCAACTTTCAAGACATAAAACATGTTTTTAGCAGTACGTAGGTATTTATTTAGCAGCTCCGAGAGTTGAGAGTTCCCTTCACATTTTTCGCACACAACGAAATCATCGAAATTATACAAAATAATAAACGCAGTTAAACTTTATACAAATAGCAATAAATTTATGCACACACACACACACACATACATACATACATACATACATATGAACATACGTGTGCACATGTATATATCTTGTCTGTACGTATGTATATGTGTACGTATGTGAGTTTATTGAATGCAATGCAACCATCTCGCAAAAATTGCAGTGAACAACATCTTAAACAAGAACTAGTGTGTAGACAGACACGTTAAATTAAAGTTAATATTGAATAAAAAATTCAAGAAATATTTTCTATGCAACCAACTTACATGTATCATACAATTAACATCGAACCTGGCAACACAGTCCAGAGGTGGATAAGCTCATTCTATGCTTCTCCATTAATATGATGTTAAATTGTTAAGGCACATATTTCCACACGTCACATCGATCTATTTACTTATCTTATCTTCAGCACTGCTTTATATTTAAATGCCTGGAGGCGGCTATCAAGGCTTAATCCATAATTTTGTTTTTAAACTGCTTCCAGTATGATTTTTTCCCGGGGATATCATAAAATCAAAGAGGTTGCCATATGTTCGATTCTGCAGTTTTTGACAGGCCGGTCGTTCTATGTCTCTACGTGAAGATCCAACCTATGACGTCAGGCTTAATGGTATAATATTCTGGATACATCGGCGCACAATGCATATTTAATTCTGTTTGAACTATTAAGATGGACTGAAATGGGAATAAAAAGTACCAACGAAGAATTTATTTAGAAGAGCTGGGGAATCAAATATATCGTATAACGCATCTGCCACAAAGCAGTGAGGCCAAAGCAGTCGTCAGAAGCGTTCCAAAGGACCTACAGTTTACAGTGAGCACTTTGTTCTTTTGCCCCAGTCTTTCGAGTAGCACAACATATTCAAACGAACGTTTTTTTTTACAAAAAAACTGGTCCAAAAATATAATTTGCGTGTTATGTTTTTAGTAGAGGATAAATATTAAATTTCGGAAAACGTAAATGACGCATATTGAGGTCTGGAAAAAGTTAAACTGTTTTTTTTTTTTTTTGGACCCACATCAAATAATGATAGTTTTTGGCTTTATGTTTTGTTAATGGCTTAAGTTTTAACATGTTCTTTTGCAAACTGAACTCATTCCGATTAACGGGTTTTTTGTTACGTCAAAAATGCGTTAACTTCACACCCTAATACGTGACGTAAGCATTTTTCGCCAGAAATCAGTTAACATGATTAATGGCTATCGAATGTAAAAATCTCACCCTGGTTCGTTTCTTTTACCTACAACTTCACATTGCGACTGTTTCGTGATATATATATAGAACATACTTTTATTTTTATTATATATATTGTATTATAAAACTGATTTGCAGCTCATTTTCTGTACCTGGTTCCAAATCATACCAGCTGGTTGTCTTTTTCTTTTGGGGTGAAATAAAATAAAAAGCAGGCAACTTGGCACGTGACTGGTTTAAACAAATTTAGGTACTCTGAAAAACGTAAAATTCTGGACCTTGAGTCCAACTAAAAAAGGAAAATTCTGGCAACTCTGGTGTATTGGACCACAAATCTCACTACACAACATTAAGTACTTATTGTTTTTTTTTCTCCAACAGTTAAACTTTCAATAGTTGGAGATACGAGCTTTCATTTTGCTATATAAAAACAAAACTAATATATATTTTTGTATATTTCATCGTGACAAATGGACCTACGATTCTGCTTTAGTATTCAGCGCAATTGTGGAAACAGCAATCCTAATAGATCAGTTAAACTATACTGTGGAGAAGCTGAGAAAAAGTCGATCCCAAGGGTGGCGGCAGCGAAAACAATCTTAATAAGGTACGATGGCTATTAAAATCTATGCTCTTAATTTCAATATTCAAAAGCCTATTCACAACTTGACTTCCATTCTTCCGATCTTTCTCTATTGTAGCACAAATACTACAGGCTTCTAAGAGATTGTACGATCTAACAAATGGGTTCATATCATTGTTTTCTAGTCTGGGCCACCCAAAGCCATTCACACAGAGTTTGTTGGTAGTGAATATAAATTTGCTATTATTTTGCTCATGAATTGGCCGGCTTAAGGGTCAGGATGCACAGCAATAAATCTCAGATTCTGATGATAGCAAAAGATACATTATTTAAGTATCAATGTCAGTACAAGTACCCCAATATTAATAGGACGGTGTTTTTGCCGCTCATTTTCTTGGTGCGGTAAAACCGAAAACAAAGAAATTAAACGACTTAACTGAATATTTTCCACACAAGAAACGAAAAAGATGTTTTTTAGTGCGGAAGAGAGCGAATGTTACGCTAAAAGAACTCCCAATTCTATCTGTTGTGTTCAGAAACATTTTTCGAGAGGTAAAATTTGCTAAAGAGATACTATGGAGTCCCATAATTAATAGCCGTGTCGACCAACATGAGATTTCGAACATGTTGGGAAATGTGGTCCAGCTAATTTGCGGGTTCTGTTCAAAAGTTAAGGTCAGTTTTCAGATTTAACGGCCTACGTTCATTCGATAGTCGTTTTTTTTTATGGTGGTTCACTCGTCTCGCACATGTGTTCACTGTTTCATCTACTTAATTTGTTTGTGAGATGCCTAAAAGTTAGAAACATTTTGCGTATTCGGCGATTTTCTGCTGCTTAGAAGCACTTGAAATGTTAACAGCTTCGCAAGGTTTTCAAAGAAAGTCGAGAAAATGTGAACGACGACTATCGCCCTGTACCAACCAGCACATTAAAACCCGAAATAAATGTTGAGGAAGTGAGGATAATTATTACTATTAGAGAAGTTGCTGAAAATGTCGACATTTTGAAGCGCGCACGCCATGCAATTTTGGGGAAATATTTGTTTAGGCGGCGTGTGGCGACGAAAGTCCTTCCAAAATTGCTCAACTGTCACCAAAAGAAAAGTTTTTTGTTGGGCAAAAATAACACTGCAATCATGCCTCATCCACCGTATTCACTGGATTTTGGCCTCCTCCTCTTCACTAGATTGATGAAAGCCATACAAGGACAACGTTTTGCGACGATTGAAAGGATAAAAAAGTCGCTGAGAGAGATTAAGTGGTTATCAGCGCTGTTTAGGGGATTGGCTGGGATAAATATCATAATTCAACTTAGAATTCAACAACACAGGAAGAAACTTGAATCGGTAAAAATATGCCACAATGGAAGAAGTCTGCCCGGGGGGGCAAAATAACACATGAAGATATGGCGTCGAAATGTTCATCAACATCCAGCTCATGTGATCTATGAGCACTCCCAGACATTTCATTGATAGAGTGAACAAATCTAGGATAATCGGTGACCAGGGTGAAACTTGATAGCGTTGGTTTTGCTGGCATTTATCGCATGCAATAAGATGCTCATATTAACAAAGCAAGTGTTAAAGATTAAAAATAAAAATTGTTCCAGATGTTGAGTTTTGAACACTTCTATGGAAGGTTCCAAGCTTTAAGTTTCTGGTTCATTTCAGTGTTCAGTCCCAAAATTTTGATATTATAAAGATTGCTTTGGCGACATGTACTTACTTCAATATTTTGACAAATATATCTGGCAATATTTTACCGCTTTGGTACTTCTATCTCGCTCTCCCCAAAAATGGTGCACTAAATTAAAAATCGAGCCCTGTTTTATATGGACTTTTCCTTTTGTGGGTTAATGGAGAGGAGAGATCTGGCAGGAGCACCTCGAAGGTTTGCTGCTTCCTGCGTCTTTAGGTTTAAAACACAACCAGAATGTTTCAGCCAAGGACAGCTCCTCAACCAATGACCGAGCCAGAACGCCAAAAGGCGTATGAAGTCATACGTGACCTTTCTACAGTATTGGTCCTCGTGCCAACCGGGGTCCCCTTCCCCTCTATTCCCCGGAAAGCAGATTGCCCTGACTGGGTGAAAGTCGGCAACGCTTAACCTGCCCTCGAGGGCAGAAATACCTATTGAGTTGAATTTCTATCACTTTTTATTCTGATTTTCATGCCTATTGGTGAGTAAGTTTCTCACGTAGGAAATATCGGTATATAGACAGTAGGGCAGCCAGTTTTACTTTTCTAAAAAGCGGGAAAAATAGAAAAAAAAATTCCAAAATAGCGGGATTTGCGAAAGTTTCGCGGTACAAATAAAAAATTATGAAATTTTTATACTTATAAGAATATTTTTATTGAAACAAGTAAATTTGTTTGATAGTTTAGAGTTCACAAATCGAATTATTACAAAAGGACTTAAAAATGGAAAAAATATTATATAATTCATACGCAGTCTACTTTTCGGAATTCATTTACAATCATTTTACATATATTTTATGTCTAATTTCTATATAATTTATTGCAACGCAATAACATGAACGTATTCTCTTTAAATTCAATTTCAGTCTTCTAAATAGTATTCAAGGTTTCAAACATCAAATCCTGTATTAAGCAAATCAAATTCGGAATTTTCAAATCGAATTTGGTTTTTAAAAAATCAAAACTATCCTCTTCCATACCAGACTCAGCCTTTTAAGTTCTAACTTTTGGGAAAATGTTGGTGAAGCCTTATGAAAAATTCTATTTTTGGTTAACAAATTTTTATGAATAAATCTGATTTTTTTATTTAAAATGCGAAATTTAAGTTAAAATTGATGAATTTGATTTATCGAATTTGGGTGGGAAAAGCCCGAATTCTTACTTAAAAAGTCTATATTTTAAATTTAATATCATTAGGAACTTTATTTTTATATATGTTTGTATCTATAAGTTCGATAAGTTCGAAAAAAATCTTTATTATAAATAAATAATTTGTGTGGCATGAAGTTATAACAACGACTCTCATTTTATGAACTGTTATAATCGTATCATATTTTATTGAAAGCTGATAGTGCTGAATGTAAAAACCCTAATCAAGAAAAAAGGCGAATTTTTAAATCACGCGCGTGATCTAAATCTGAAAAGCGATACTTTCACGCGAAAAGCAGTACAACTGGCCGCCCTAATAGACAGCCAAATTGTTGCACAATTTGAAGGAAAATTTAAAAAGTTTTAAATTGTGAAACGTACATCGATTAATCCGGAAAGAGTTTTGACCAAGTTAATTAATTCAAACATTCCACCACACAAGCAAGAGACTTGCCCGAAAAGTTTTTATATCTAGAAACCATCAAGATGTTAAATCCTCCGCTTGTTACATCTTCATACTTTGTAAATACAGTATTTACCGCATATATGGACGTTGGTTATAAGCATTTCCCGCTTTTATGCATGTAAGTTCGTGCAATTAGCAATTTAAAATATACATGGACATTTCTTCTATAAGCATTTCGCTTATATGCATTTCCCGCTTTTAAGCATGTAAGTTCGTGCAATTAGCAATTTAAAATATACATGGACATTTCTTCTATAAGCATTTCGCTTATATGCATTTCTCGCTTTTATGCAGCAATACAATTTGTATAAATTGCATGAAAAAATGAAATGAAAATCAATAACACAATTTCCAAAAATTGTACCAAAATTGTTCTAAAATGATAAATTCGGAAGTATCGTCCCTGTCCATCAATATTTATCATCACTCCACCAATTCCAAATTGTATTTTAAAATGCTTGTCATAAATACTTTGCATAGCAAAACAACCAACTGACAGTTTTCTTCTAGCCACTACCGCCAATGGCAAGTACAGTGAAAGCTCTCATAGGCGGACACCTTCCGTCGGCGAAGATTTTGTCCGCGAGGTGGAGATGTCCGGTTATTGGAACGAAATAAAAAAAATTCTATTTAAAATTTTATTTCATATTAAATATTTTAATTTTTATTAAACAAAAAAAGTTAAAATTAGGAAAAAAATCTAATATATTTTTTTGTTTTAATTTTGCTTCATTTTCTTTAATAATTTTCTCCCCATAATAGCATTCCAAATATTTCAAGGGTTCAAATGCTGTGTAGTCTTCTTCCGCAAACTTCACTAAACGTCTAACTTCTTCTAAGGCTACTTTATAAGAAGATATTTTGTTATGGTCATCTTCTACGATACGTATGTCATTATTTTCTGATGAGCTTATTTCCACTTCATCGACAGCAACTTCTATAACATCAGATTCGCGTACTCAATACTCGAAAGAATAGATAAAGGGATATCATCCTCTGCATTATCAAAATCTTTAATAAATCCTGCTTTACCAAAACAGTTTTTAATGGTTTCCAGTGTTACTTTTTCCCACGATTGTTTAATAAAATATAAAGCGTCGAGAACATTTATGGTGTTTTTTAAGGTTTTCGCAGAATCATTAAATTCAATGCTTGACAAAAAATGTTTATGATCACAGTTCTATAGTGGACCTTGAAGTTTTGAATAACACCTTGGTCTAATGGTTGGCAAACTGAAGTGGTATTGGGAGGCAAAAAAACAATGTTTATATTTTTTAAATGTATATCTTTAGGATGGGAAGCTGCATTGTCCAAAAGCAACAATATCTTTCTGTTTTCTTTTGACATTTTTCTGTCAAACTGCTCTTGTTGTGTTTCCAAAATGCTGGTAAATCTTTGATGTTCACATTTTTAAATGCCCGAGGTCGAGCTGCTTTTCCAATCACCAATAGTTTTTCCTTTTCTCCTAACATATTTACGCAAAACAAAATGGTGAGCCTCTCCTTAGACAACTTTCCACCAAAACACTTTTCTGATTTAAATGCCATAGTTTTATCTGGTAAAGCACGGAAGAAAAGACCACTTTCATCACCATTGTAAATGTCGCTTGGCTCATAACCAGATAATATACACGAAAGTTTGTCCTTAAACTCTGTCACATCTAACTGATTTACGCTTGCAGCTTCTCCAGAAATACACTTGAAATTGATGGAATGCCTCTTACGCCACTTGTGGAGCCATCCATCAGAAGCAATCACACTTGAAATCATTTACTCTACATTTGTTCTAACATTTTACTACTGTTTTTTCATGCTTTATTTTTTCAAGTGTCCGCGTATTAGAATTTTTTGAAAAAAAAGTGATTTTCCGTTTTAGGGAATGTATTTTGTTTAGGTTTATGAAATCGGTTCCGGAGATTTAAGAATTGTCCGTTTTAAAGAGATGTCCGCTTATAAGAGCTGTCCGCAAAGGGAGCTTTCACTGTATGTACTTGATAAAATCGCTGCATACTTCACTGCTGGGACAATTCTAATAAGCCAGGAATTTTTACTTTTTATGTTATTAACCTAGAGACTGATTTCAGTGAAATGCTACCTGTAGTACAAAAATTTTATTTATTATACTGAATTTAATAAATTTAAAATAATAAAAACTAATATAAAAAAATTTAAACATCTTTTTGTCTATATGCACCCTTTATGCCAATATCAGAGTTTTTATATATGCACGACTGATGCATTTCAACGAGTTTTCCCCAAAAGCACCACATATGCATATAAACGAGTCTTTATATTTGCATGCCCCGCTTATATGCACCGAAAATCGTGCATTTTCAGGAATGCTTATAACCGATAAATATTGTGCGTGTTATGCGACCAGTGCAAGTCACAGAGCAAAACGTGGCAATGCTGAGTTCAAATGAAATGCATTCAAACAAGTGCATGATTTGTTAGTGTTCGCTCACAACATGTTTGATGCTTACGCGATATGCCAACAAAAACAGAAGCATTCCAACACACAATTATACTATTACTACTACTTCCACTGAACACAAACGGCGCCATTGGAAGTGGGAGCAGATAAAATACTATTAAACTGGAATACAAACGAAAACAGATGATAGTCGCTCAGCTCTTGTTGTAGAGGTTGTTTTTCCTTATACAAGTTTCGAACATTTGGCTGTTGTTGTTGCTGGTGTTGTGGCGACAAAGCCGGTTACGAACCGAAAAATACAAAAACAAATTACAAATAATTCACACGCACACACACTACCAGAAATACGTGTGGGAACCTTTAGTTAGAAGAGAGAATTTATTAAAACTCGACGAAAATTAATTTAGAAGAGAGCCATTGATGGGGAGCCAGAGCTCTATTCCAGGGAGCAAATTTAAAATTGGAAAGATGTTTGCGTACTTATGGATGTATGTATGTTTGTGTGATTGTACGGTTGACGGTTGCATGTTTCCTTGGGCTCGAAAGGGGGATTTTCTTGGCAGTGTTTTGTTGTGTTGTTCTTTTCAGCTGCGAGCGGGTGGTGGAGGTACGAGTGTATGAAATTGCGAAAAAAAAAACTAAACCGGCGCATTGCCAGTTTAACATGTAACAACTCGATTGTTGTTGTTATAAATTCTTTTTGTCAAGTACGAGGCATGTAATGGAAACTCAACTCATTTTGAAGTGTTTCTTGTTTTCGCTTACGACGGCTGAGCGTTGGAATTGGATATTTAACTGCAGAGCTGCCATATCGAAAAACTGTACTAAAAAATCTGTGGAACTGGCTGCTGAGAACCCTTCTACATTCATGCATATAGAGTTTTAAGCTTTTTGGGATACAATTTTGTGAATTCATTTCAGAAATGTGAAATGCGACAGAAGAGTGTATTTGAATAAACAAGATCGCCATGTGTTTTGTTCCGTTGCTGGCTGATTTGTATCCGGTGTATCGAAGCCGTTGGGGCACCAATTAAACAGGTCAGTGATGGAAAATTCGTCACCTTGTACACTTAACACTTTGTTCAGTGCTAACGCTATGCAAATCTGTTCATCGTTTCTGAGCTTTTCGATTAATTTATTTTATTCTTTTAAATTTTGAACAGTTAAAAAATAAACTTCGAGTCGCCGGTTTGTAAACTGTTCTAATGGGAAGCGCCAAATTGTTGTGCTACGAATATTGGTTTACACTAGCAGGCCAAAAATAGTGCCTCTTTCCCTTTCTGGCCACCTTGAAAGCGCGAAAGAGGACAGGAAAAGAACAACTAAATTCAACTGTAATGAATGAATTTTAAATCCTTCAGAACGAATCAAACTCTGTTTCTTTACTTACATATTCTCATGATTAAACTTATATAAACACATTACAAAAACAATATAACAGTTGTCCGATGGGCGTATACAGGAATACCAACTTTCTTTCCACACTGTTACATAAAATAAGTTTATTAAGAGGTTGAGATAAGCCTGGGAGACATTCCAGGATAAATGGGTAATTTCAGCCTGAACTTTTATATTATAAATGAAATTTAAATCGTTTTTCAGATGGCGGGACGAATATCAAACAGGGTTTCCTAAAGAGTTTTTTAGGGGAATTTAAGGACCATAAAGGATAAAAAGGCCATTTAAAAATTTGGTAACATTCTTCTAAAGGCAAACAAGTTCCATAATAACAAATCTTTACCTTTAAGATTTAAGGAGATATTTCAATCCAGTTGTAGTACCCCTAGTCTGAAAACTTCACAATTAATAGGATTGTTGAAGCGAAAATGTCACTCAAGATGGAATCTTCTTCACATGATTCAATACCGATTCAATTTCTTATAAGAGTGCAATTGTGCAAAGAACGCCAGTTTAGAAGAGTGAGAAATCTGCGAAGTGATAACAACTAATTTTAAGAAGACGTGTAAGCGAATTCGAATCGTGGCGCGGCTTCTTAATATTCCTGTCTTTAATTTTAGTATCCAGCCAAAATACGTTCTTCAGCGCTTTTCCAAGTCTATATTAATGTTCTTAGTTTTGAGATGTACAGTTTTCAATGTAGCCATGATTGTCGCAATTTTTGGCTGTAGTCTCTATAAAACAACAATGCCAAACTAATTGCTATACTTGAGTAGCTGAGTTCTATATCTCATGTCTTGTTTGTAACTGCCCCACATTATGCCGATATTGTATTAGCAGCGAAAAAAGTATTTCAAAATTTTCTATAGACTTATAATCGGGAAGAGCCCCTAATAGTTCCTGCTGTACAGTAAAACACCACGAGGAGCAGAGTTCACCTTGATGTATTGCTGGTTATTGGCAGAGTTTTAAATTTGGACTAAAGTCATGAGAATTCGTGCATCCAAATGTCCTCGAATTGCAATTTTCTTGCAGCAGATACCTCTTTTTTTTGGCAAGAAACTGAAAAAGTCAACAAATAATTGATTTTGTTGTAACTATTCTATTTTATCTGTGATACTTAACAAAATGTGGAACAAAGTTAAATTCATGTTGTGTAATAGTCGGCTTCTGAGAACTGAAAGCCATTTATTTAAAAATACGAGTCTACGAGTATCATTTATTTATAAATTATTTTACAGAATTCATATTTAAAGATAAATCTCCAGCTGCCTGTATTACTAGCAAAGAAAAGGGCACAAGTCAAATTAAAAACCATAATCAATATAATATAATCCAAGAAATCGACTTTGAATTTTTGTCACTTGTGATGTTTTTAAAATTATATAACGATATATTCGTGTTCGTTCTCGTACTTAGCCCTGCATGTTGGTGTTTTTTTTTCTATAAAAAAGTCAGTGGATAATCTACGAAAATTTTCCAAGTGTTGCCAACTTGGCGAATAAATATGAAGTGACAGGCCAACAATATGGGAAACAACAAAAATAAACAAAAATACTTCACAGAGTAGAAAGAGAGAAGCCAAAAATGGACGGCTTCTGTATATGAGAGAGAAAAAGATAACATTTGGTGAGAAGACAGGGCGAAGGAAACTCGTTGGTATATGATAAGGAATTTGATAGGATAGTTTGTTTGCTAACATATCACGTCAGTCGCATACAGCAACTGGCTGCATTTGTATTAGTTGACGTTACAGGAAGTTCACTGTATAACGATAAGCATCACTTTGGGCCTGTGCAGTTTTATTTTTGTTGTTTTAGCCAAATTTTAAAAATTTACTCTACTTATTTTGTCCGCTGGGTTGGATGCAAAATTTTTTCAAAATCTGGCAGCCTTTATGTTTGGAGCCTCTGAAAATGTTGTATGTTTGTGTTGGATGCAGGTTTGCTCCATTCATTTATGATGTTTGATGTCGTTGACAGCGCCGCCTGTTTTTTTTTTTTTTTTTTTTTTGTTGAACATCAACAGCACGAAACGAGAATAGACTTGTAAAATGAAAACAATACAAAATTGGAAATAAAGTACACACAGCCAAAAACAACAACAACAACAACAACAACAACATAATCATCACCATTTTATTGGAAAACAATAACTGGCAATGTGTACGTACACTTGGCAGGCAGACAAACGAATAGTTCGATTCTAACATTCAAACCGAACGGTTTACAAGTAAACTGAAATTGTTTTGCGAGAGCAGAAAAAAATCGTACAATTTTTTTTTCTAAACTTTAAAATTCATTCGTATAATAAATAAATTAAATACTGCAACAAAACATATGTAGATACGAGTACATTTTGTAAAGCAAATTGTTTAAATGTTTCTGTTTATTGGGGGACGTTCAAACACTTGACCGTCTTCAATTAACAATTATAACGAACATGAAAAACTGGCTTTCAATAAATTAAGAAGACGAAAACAAACAGAAAATACCAACATATTAAAAAAGAATTCAACAACTTCTCTTTAAAGGAAATGGAAAAATATTTTCTTTAACACAAAACTTGCGGTGCGTGTGTGTGCGTTGGTCTTAATTAGAAACGAAACGAAACGAAACGAAATCTAAGATTTTCTAACGCTAATTAATTAATAAACAAAAAATTTATGCTTCAAAAATATGGTGTTCACATTGTTGCAGTAAAAGAAAAAAATAACACTTTGATCATTCACACTCAAAGCAGCGAAACTTCGTTTAACAACTAAATTATCTTTTTCAATCGAATACCAACAAACAAACCTACAAACCTATTGCGGGTATCATCGATAGTTGCCAATTTAAGCTGTTTTTCTTTGAAAAAAGGTGAATATTTAATATTTTTATTTTGCACAAATAGAAAAAAAGTTACTTATTTATTCATGGCTTCAATAAGTGGAATTTCAAATGCCTTCAAGTGAGGAAAAACAGAAAAAAAACAAAAAAATTGCCAGCCAGTTGCTTCCGGCTTAAAAAAGGTTTCGCATAAGAATTTTGGCTTAAATTGTTTTGTGCTTTAAGAGCCTAAAGTTTAAATCAAACTAAGGAATTTCACATCAAATTTTAGCTCTGTGTGTGTGTGTGTGTGTGTGCGTGTGTGTGTGTGTGTGTGTGTGTGTGTGTGTGTGTGAGTCTGTAATCTACCTCAAACGTTGACGAAATGTGGAAAATCTTGAAAGAAAAATTATGCAAATTTTAAAGTACCAGTTCGTTCTACTTGCAAAAATTAGAAAAAAAGCAAGAAAATATTTATATAATTTTTTTTTAAATTAACAAAACAACTTCTTACAAAAATACAAAAAATAAGAAACAAAAAACCATGTAGCAAAATGATTAATATTATTGATTCTGGCAACTGAAAACCCAATTCGTTATAGAAAACTAAAAAAATGTTTATAGTTTAATAAAAACAATAAAAGGAATTATATAAAAGTATGAAAATAAACCACCTGAATTAAAAAAGCAAGAATAAATTACTACGGATGTGCAAACCGACTGCAAAAAATAATATTTTTTGGGGCAAAACTTGTTTGTCATGCCCCTTTTTTTTGAATGGGACGCCTAAAGTAAAAATCTTTGTAATTCGGATTTGCCAGCCAACCTTTTTAAAAGACTGGAATTTAGCTTGTTAAAATTTCTAAGATGCTTTAATATTTTTGTACGTAAATTTTTCCAAATAGTGAAAATCGGTCGTTACTAAAAGAACTGGAACAGTGTTGTTTTTGCTTTATAGCTCCGTTTAAAAAAAATATACAATATTTTTAATGAGTTCTTTCCAAAATCCAAAATTTTGTTGTTTAAATGCAAAATTTTTCAAACTGAATGACATGATTGTGGCGTTGTCCAATCTCACGTATGTGACACATCTGCAAGCAGTAACTTGCCAAAGCAAAGAATAGAAGAAACTGGTTTTATAATAAATAAAAATTAAATTTACATATATAAAAGAAAGTGCACAGACAAAATTTGAACTATTTTGTCGATTCAATTATGCTTTTCTTTGGCACTTGCAAATTCAGCAAAAGAAATACGAGCATTTTTATTGGAAAAACAATAGTTTTCCTTTTTAACAAACTTTGTTTTCTTTCAAAAGAAAGAATTCTTGCATTAAACTAATTCAACAACAAAAATCTTTTGTCTGAATGCATGACAAAAAAGACGTTGTTCGCCTGATCAATACCTCAATAAGAATTTAATTCCGGGGTTACATCATTGTCAGGAAAATATGCCTGTCAGACTTACAACCCTTTGAACCACCAACGTTTGTCCTACAACGTACATACATATGTAGTTGCCAGCAGCTGACAATGACGCCACCGTAGCAGAAGCGGTTGTGATTCTTGCAACAAAAGTGTTTGTTGATTGTGAAAAATGTCGCTGTTTCAGCGAATTATTTGTTTGAAAATACGTTTTTATAAGAGAATAGAAACATTTTTTTGTAATAAAATCTGCTGAGATTTTCCCCTACAAGTGTAGGGGTGCAAAACTGTTGCTGAAGTAATTTTCAATAAAAACCAAACGATATCAGACAACTCACTCGAATGAATGAACTCAACTTATAGGTCCACATCCAAAAAAAAAAAATCGTAGCTGAATCCAGTAAAATACAGCCGCAGTTTATTCTGTGGTCATGCAACACCTTCAATTTAACATTTTTAACATTGAAATTGTTTTCAATTGAATTTCAATTAAATTTCACCACATACTGAGTTGGAAGGTGCAGGTGTCATTCGCTTGTTTCATGTTTAATCGACATGTAAAACATGTTAAATCAATCTGAAATATTTGTAGTGAATGTAACGAGGCTTTGTACTAAAACAACTTAATTGCTATTGCAAAGACTTTATGTTAAATCATTGAAGAATTCGTTAACTCAAAAAATTAAAAGGCAATTATTTATCATTGTTAAGTTTGAGGTTGGTTTTGTGATGACATTTTGTCGTGCAGTGCGTGGGTTAATTGTATGTCAATTATTTCGTGCGTAGAAAATTATCAGTCACACTGCGAAGGTGGTAATAAATAAATGACTTCACAAAACACATCAGTCTTGTTTTAAACATTTTTGGACAAATATTTTTGTAAAAGTGTACAAAAAAGTGACGCATGTTTGAAAAATAATTAAATTTACAGAAAATCTTGAAACGTTAGAAGTTTTGAAAGGTGAATGGATCAGTAACGGCCGGTCTGGGAGGGCTCAACCCCCCAACAGGAAACTTCAAGTTTTTTTACTTAAATATTCAGTTTTATTTTATAATTTTTTTTTTAAGTTTTAATAAGTTCTAAATAACTAAAGCCAAGTTTTTTTCTTAGAAAAAAGCTGATGCGGATTGGCGAGACCAGATTACTGGCCTCTGGGGCTGACTTTTGAACCATACATTTTCTCTTCAACTCTAAATCATTGCACAAACTTTTCCTCTGCCGAATTATAGGCAAGGAGGACCCCTAAAGCTGTTTTAATTCTACAAATGTACATAAATATATGTAAATAAATGACGTGGCTATAAATAAATAGGTTTAAAGAAAGACATTAGTGTTTACAGTGGAGAGCGGTGCTCAGTCCCTTAATTAGCTTTTTTATTTTGTGATGTTACATTTCATTAAGTTAATCGTGAATGAAAACATATATTTAGAGCAGATTGATTGAGGCAACTTGAGTTGTTGTGTGACATTCTCAAATAAACAGCAAACAGGAGTGGAAAAACAAATGAACTGGTATTTCACTAAAACCATGTTTCAATGCTTAAAGGAAGATATTTCGGCAATCCGTGCCCGGTTATGGGAACCAGTTTCCATGCAAACACTAATGAACATAATTCTAATGAGAGAAAAACATATTCGCTAATGAGAGGTGTCTGGTTATAAAACGTGTTCCACAGAGCAGGTGTCACGATAGAATCAGTCTGTAATTCATTTTAAATAGCAAAGTCAACATAAAAGTACTTTTGATTCGATTGGTTGCAACGTTAATTCAAAATGCTGCACGTACTACAATAAGTTGTTTTAAAGCAAAACGAAGTTGCCCAAATTTAATAATAACAGCACGCAAAACACATGCAACAAAATTGTTTAAAGAAAACATTTTAAGTGAACATGAGTGTGATATGAATTGATTTGACGACTGTGATATGACAGATGTATGAATCGATTTGGTCGACTCATGTTTGAATATATTCAATTTGATAAGTTGCTTTATTGCGCTTTTCTCTGTATTCAGCTCAATTCTAAAAATTATATACGAGTATGTTTCTGGCATATTTATCGAACAAACCCTGTCTGGCGACCATACGAGTAAAACAGTAATTGATAGTGTACAGCGAGAGAGTGACAGTTGCTAAATCCGAAAATGGACCAAAATAGAAATCATTCAGCGACCTACGCACCGCTAAAGTTAAAACATACTTCATAGTTAACATATATGTACTTATGGCATTTTTCGAGCAATTTATTTTACTTTGATACCAAGTTCGCGGTAAAAACAAATTATATACCGGTGAAATGAGTTGAAAACAATTTTTTTCGGATGAGCTGTTCAGCGTAGAGGCGCAGCAAAAGTTGTTGATACAGACAGCCACCATCAAAAGCAAACAAATTTATTAAAATTGGAAGCTTTTCAAACAAAAGTTTGCAATAATTCAACGATAATTCGTTGCAGGTCCTGAAAAAAGTTGGCTCTCCGGCTTCCATGTGCGTTGCTTAAATTTTTATTTTTTGTATGCAGAAACTGTTGCTGCTATTTTCTGTAATAAGCATTTTCCTACACATAATTATTCAATTCACCAGCTCCTATTATCATCTTATGCCGTATCGAATCCCCCAATTACACCGTTTTTTTATATTTTTGTTGTTGCTTACACGGATTGTACACCTGACAAATTTGTATCATGTCTTGGAATATATGAAATGGTTTGTAATTGGTGTTGTAAAAGTAAGTTGTGCAAATAATTAGTGTAAACGTGGTGCATTTTCTTCAACTTTTGGTGGGCTGAGAAAATTTTGTAAAAAATGACGTGTTTTTGGTGAAGTGAAACAAATAAACATCGAATACGATATGACACTTAGTTTGACACGTGATGTCGTGACGGATATTGCAGGCTGTCAGATGTTGTGTTGAATGAAATAACCATAACAATAAATTAAGGCAATTAATGTGATGTGAATTGATAAATAGACCAGGTCTGGCAACTTGTAGACAGACGTCTTTTCAAACGCAATAACAAATACCAGAAACTTAATCGTTCTTAACTGAAGTTGCTCAGCCTGAAGAATTTCGCAGCATCTTCGGTTTAATTTTGTTTTTGAGATTTAGAATTACGATAACCACAAATATACGCAAATTCGTAGCAGGCAGACTGCATAGTGCAAGAATGAACGCGGCGAATTCTAAGTGTTCGTGAAATATCAAAAAAAAAATTTACTCCAAAATTGTTGACATCCAGAGGAGGCTCAAAAGAAAGAAAAGTGATCAGCTGCGCTCTCAATTACACCTGTTATGAATTCGCCTTGTATACGACAGAGGCTCTGAATTCGGTCGCGCCGATATTTTATCAATATTTCGAGAGAACTATTCATTTTAAGCTGTGAAATATGAATTGTAACTCCTACATCGATAGAATTTTGTGCTATTTCCCTGTCGAAAAGGGCAAATTAGTACCCTGAAAGTATTGAAAACCTATCGCAGGCAAGGGGAATGGCAAACGATCATATCCACAAAACATGTAAATTTAGGCGCTTTTATGCCACAACGATTACAAGCAGCCTTAAATGCTCGTGGTGCAGCAAAGACATATTGATTTGAATAAAAAGCTATAGTTTTTAACATCAGAACAGACTTTTTTCTTGTCAGATAAAAGTTCAAGTTTATGACAGTTTTTCTTTTTTGTTTTTTGTTCTTTATGAAAATACAAAATCGAGTCGAGACCCACTGTGCAGCTATGAAAATTATGTTTTATTCAAAAACTTTTTGTGCTCCAGCAGAAAAAACTGCTATTTATCGTATTTAGTTAAACGTTTAAGATTATCTTGGAAACCCTGAACAAACGGAAACATAATTTTTACTTTGAACTATTTACGATAGTTTTAATTGATTTATTTTTAACTTGTGAAATACATACATACGTGCAGATTATCAAATCAGATAACACACATTTTCAGGTAGATAATCTACAAGTTTTTTTTCTTAATGGATAATTAACAAAAAAATGAGTTATTATACTGGGCCTCTGGACGTACTCGTATTAGTTTTACGGTTGTGCAACTCAACATACACCCATCAAACAGTTTATCAAATGCGCCAAAACTACACAGTCATTCTCTTTCGCCTCATCCATTTATTTCCCCTGTGGAACTCTTCGCTCGTAAGACTTGCAATATTCGTTTCCTTTTTTTAAGTTTATAATATAAAAGCAACAACGCGCATCGGCCAATTAATCGATGAAGTTTCGTTTTCTCATGGCTGCAAAGTATTGTAAATCAAAAGAAACAATTTTTTATTAGTAGCTGTAGCCGCAAGCTTGTCTACGCAGAAAAGTTGTTTCAAAGAGGCGGGTTCGATGTCAAAACAAAACCATCTGAAAGAGGTTTTAGTATTGAAAATAGATTGTGCTAGAAAAAGTGTGTAAAAAGTTTGATTGATTTTGGAAAAAGGGAAAGTTTACGAAGTCAAAAGATTTTAGCTTTCTGATAAATAGTGAAATCGTGTTAAGAGAAGACCTGTAAAAATTTACATCCTCAGACTGGCCTGAAGTTTGGTCATTCTGGGGCTTTCAAATCAACTGTAACCGATTGAAAAGTATACTTTTAATGAGGGACCTCCGCTTTGCCGAAATACATCGGCTATCATTACTTTGTAGCGCTCTCCACTGACGTTAATAACCAGTCCGACGTCGATCCGCTCGACGAGATCAAAGATCTTTTGTATTGAACCGCGTGGGGGTTGACGTTGCTCCTCATACCACAATTTAGCTGGTTAACGCGGCCATTCTTTCCAAAATGCGCCTCATCATTAAAGAAGGTTTTTCGGCCAAATTTGGGATCCTTTTCCAAACGCTTCGAAACTCAGCCAGTTTTATATAAAAAACAGACTAGTCAGTCGCCACCAAAACAAAATGGCGTTCCCAAACCACCAACATCGATCCAACCCAACTCGAAAACCCTTTTGATTAGTTTATTCGAAGTTAATTGTTCATAATTTGCTTATCAAAATAAAAGGTTTTTATTTTGGACTCAAGTTCATTTCAATTTTCATTGAATTATTAATATTAATATACATGTATGTATATATTTTTTCTTAATACAAACAATTTAGTGGCAATTAAATTTAAACTCAAGCCCTGAATAGGAATTTGGCCACTTTGCTATGAATTTATTCTTCCCTGAAAAAATATTTGTTTTTAACATGAAACTTTTATTGAGCAAAATCATAAAATTTATGGCGATCTTTAATTAACAAAATTATCCATAGTTTTTACTAAATATAATATTTCAAAGTTAATAATTTTATTTTATGGAGGCCTTCACCTCATCTTTCGGTACTTTTATTCGAGGCACATTTTGTTGCTTTGCGTTTTAATGTGCCCACAAATAAGGTTACATGGAGAAATTGTTTATGAAATTTTATACAATCACATACTGGCGCAACTGCAACAACAGCAAAAACCATATAAGATAAAAATTTAAATTGCCACCACCATCGTCATCATCATCATCATCGTCATCATCATCACCCTCGTTATCACCATTGTAATTAAGAATAATAACAAAAACAACATGGTCGTTGTTATTATTATTTTAAACAACATTTCTGTTGTGTTGTGTTGTGTTGTTGGTTTTGTTGTACTCCCTCGCTCTTTGCTGCTATTGATGCCTGCCAGGCTGCTTGCTCTTCTTCTTTGTCTTCTTTCACTCTCATCATTCAATTGCTTTCATATATTTGTTATTTTTATTTGATATTATTCTTTCCTCTACACGTGTGTGTGTGTGTGTGTGTGAAAAAGTACAACAATAGCAATAATGAAAAAATCTAAAGTTACAGTTGCTTTTCTTTTCTCATCTTTCTTTTTAATTTTTTTTTTGGGTCTTTCTTGTGTCCACAGTTTTTTAGATACACATTTGTAAATGCCCATCCAATTCAGGGCTGGATAAATACGCGCATATGTACATACACACCACAAACGCCATTTTAAGTTTAGCACGATTTCAACTCATAGTAAATCAGAGACAAACGGAACAGCAGCAAAACGTCAAAGCGCAAACAAGTTGCCAGATAGAGCTCAAGAACTCTGCTTAATTTAGTTTTAGTCCAAAGTTCCGTATGTTCTAATGGGGGATCCACGGTCCCACCAGTAGTTGAAGCTTCTGAAGCCAATATGTCTTATTTAAGCTGGTTGGTCGCATCACCACAGGCGGATACAGTGTCCAACAGAACTGGCACGTAATAAATAAATCTGTTGTATCCCAACGGGTGTTCAGTTTCGGCAACGTTTCGGTAAAAAAATAACATTCTGCGATGAGGTAAAGGGTGTGACAGCCAACAAAATGATCGAATTTGGGACGATATCAACTCACATGACATCGAAGCTCCTACAGAGAGTGACACTTTTTAGTGTGAGTTTGAACTGGCGCGGTGGTCGGTCCATGTTGTTTTCAGAAAAAAAATTTTTTGCCTGACTGTTATAGCACCAACTACAACTCAATATGAAAAATTTTACATTTTATCCACGCGTTTTTACCCTAAATTCAAAAATAGGAAACGGTTATGAAAGTCCCGTAAGTTCTGGAAAATTGATCAATTTTAAGAACCTTTATGTTCACCCTCATAAAATGTGTGATCGTTTCGCTGGCATTTCTTGCTATTCCAACATGAGTTCAGGTGCAAAATGGGCATTAGAGCTTTCAATAAAACAAAAAACAACAACAAAACTACATAAACCCTGGTTCAATGTTGTTATTTCTTTTCCGAACTCAGGGCACATTGGAAAAAATTGGTGCTTTGCAAACCTTTTAACATGTATTTCCAATATATCGGTCGCTTATATGTAGGTGCCAACGCATGAGGAGCTTTTGGGATATAGTTCTTCTGGACACAAATATCGGAGACTCTGCTTATTTTCTGTCAAATTGCCTAGACCTTCATACAAGCGGGTCAGATCTTCTAAATTTTAAAGGATAAAAGAAATTAAATTTTGAGAGTTGAAGTTCAGAATGTTAAGGAAAATTGTGTCAACTACCGTCATTTCCTCCTTGTGCACTTATTTGTATCGTTTAACCTTTCGTGTTACCCCAACCGACATTCATGAAGTCGGGCCGCTTTTGAATTACATTCCTACGCATTATTGTAGGTACATATAACCACTGGGTGTCATTTGGTGGAATTTGGCTAAAGTAAAAACCAGACTGAATAGTGAACAAGTATGAATCGAACACGGAGCCTGTGGTCGAACTTGTTCATTTATTCATTTTCAAAAAAATGTTTTCTATTGCGCGACTTTTATCGCTCTTTTGGGTCTAAAACGAACAACTGAACGAGTTCAATACAAGTTTTGTGTGAAGTAAAAACGCAATTTTATTATATTCTATAGCCCTTCACGAAAGAAAGTTGATAGAGGTCCAAGTTGTGTATTAAGACATTTTTTTCGGACTTCTTAAGGCAAAATTGTGCGCATGATTCAGAGTGGGATACCAAATTATAGCGTGAAGTTCCCTCCGTTTTCAATATTTCTGGATTTAACAGACTCTTGTACAGAAGCTGTTATCTTAACACAATAAAATATGTAATTGATTTCATTTACATTTAAATGTTACAATTGTTACAACTACAACTACAGAGCTGTTGCTGCTGTGACTTGTAATATGTATATATAAATTTTTGAGCAAATTTTCATATCAGATCTTGAGTAGATTATCTAAATAAATATGTATTTACCGCCAATTCAAGAAAATAGTAAAAATTTGGTTTAAAGAAGCCTCCAAAGTTGAAAAGGTACTTATACGGCGCAAGCCCCTAACAATGAAGATTTCAAAACTATATAGTTTATATCCAAAATCAGTACAGGTTTTGATAAATTGGTTGTTGGAAAAAGCAAAAATAGTAAATTTTACCATATTTGATATTTTCAAAACCGATCACTGCCTCGGTACAGGAGTACGTCCAATACTGTAGCACGCCCAATTCACACTCATCACATGAATATGAACGGGTCCCTATATTTGATTTGCGTACATGTGTGCAATGAACTTGGGAAAATTCTGAAGGTCTTAGGACTGGAAAATATGTACGTACATCGTGGACAGCCCTAGAATTGTTAACGACTGTGCCGAAAGTTCGATAAAATTAGTTGGGGAACGCCAGCAAAACTTAACGAAAGCCGGAGCACGTTTTTAGGGTAAACCATTGAGTAAGATTTTTTTTGCCAAAATCGTTATTTTTGAACATCAGTTGTATATCGGTTTTGTGCACATTCAAGGCAAAAACATCGCGTTCGAATTACAAAAGTCCATTCTTTTTATATATTTCTTTCTTTTTTCACTTTAATGGAATCCTTTATTATTTTACGAGAGCGTTTTAGTAAAACTGCAACCCGCAAAAAACGCATAAGAAACTCATAATAATTTCAATATTCGGTAACTTTGGACCCAAGGTGTGTTAGGGGTTAAATATTTTGCGTAGGAAAATGTCTTAATATGATGGCGAAATTAAAATTAACATACAAAAATATTTTTATATTAAAGTTAAACAAAAATACAATTATAGGAGGTTTTTCGACCGAACTTTCCAATTTGATTGACCTTTTTAAACGAATTCATCGCGCAACTCTTGCAATGAATTTCAGCACAACATTTACATATAACCAATTGTTGAAAATAGGGGTCTGAGTTATGGAATTTCAACATTTTGCAAAGTAGGGGACGCCCTAAGGCGTCTTACTTATGCACGAGTATGTTTGTATGTATGCATGTGTAAGTTCATATGTTGGTTAGTTTGTATACATGTAGACGTACGTATGTATGTGTGTGTGTGTATGTGATTTAAAATTTTATCTAATTCATCTTCGTTTTAGCATGAATTTTTTTTAATGATTTTCTTTGCCTTGTGCGTTTCTTTCTTCTATTGTACTTTATAGTGCAGCAATTATTCAAAGAACAACAACAACAAACAAACAAACAAACAAACAAATCATTTATTTTATTTATTTTCTTATACAAAAAGAAAATATTAAAAGAACAGAAATTGCAAAAGACTCAGAAATCTTAACATGATTTCTTTCATATATTTTTTTCCTAAAGTCTCAAGAGCATCAACTGGAAAAATAGAAACCCAAGGAAGTGAAAAAATAAGAATAGTACAGAAAAATATGATGAAAACAACGCAATAAAAACAACAAAAACACATACACCGAAAGAATTAAACAAATTTGCCATTATTTTTAATTATGCGACGAATCTTTTGGTGTCGATACTAATTAAAATTTTCCTAAGAACTCCAAAGTTTTTCTTTGGTGAATTAAAGGCAACTCCATGACGATCAGCATTTTCTATAAAAACTGCTGTTTCCAAATCGAATTTTCAACCCATTTTGAAGAAACTCCAACTCAAAAAGATAATACCTGGTGATTGCCACAGTTTAAAGGTTTTTTTTCCAAAAAAAATATTATTTTGTTTCAAGCGCCCTAAAAAACATATTCTCTACTAATATCGGCAACTCTCGGAAAAGTTTTATTGCGTTCTCAAACAAAAGCAATAAAAAACTGGTTTCAAGATGTCAGGGACTGGTCAAAACTTTGCTTCAAATCCAGCTCAAATTATTTTGTAGGCTGATTTCCGATACTTTCAGATCTAAAGTCCTAGAGCTGGAGCCAGGTCGTTCGTTTTAGTGACCGGTCAATTTCCTTCAACTAACAAAGAACGAACGGTGCGTTCACTTTGAACGACCAGTATTGAAACACTTCTTATTCTTGTGATGTTTTTTTGCTACAATAAATCTCTGATAAAATTCGTTTTGATCCAGAACAAAAACTAATTTGATATGAAGCAATCGAACGGTGCACTATTAAATTGAAAGTGCCCAATTCTATGGCTCCGTTCAATTTAACCTGTTCATTCACAAACGCTACAGGTCTCGGACAGTCCCCTTCGTTGTTTACCATTTTTGTCTCCTGCGGTTGAGCACCCGCTTCAAGTTGTTGATATCGTGATAATAAACTGATGTCGAATATTTACCAACTTGGAAAAGAAAAAGAAAGTTCTTGTCCACAATTTGGTTTTTGTGCTCCCAGTTATATATTTCTTGGACATGGGGTTGAAGCAGTTCCATTGAACTATTGAGCTGTACCTCCTCACTTGAAGTGAGTGTCTTTCCGTTCGGTGTCATGTTTTTGTTTTCTCATGAGAAACCAAAAATAACTTAATTGTGTTCTAAAGTAAGTCTTTAACATTTTCGGTTTGAACGGTTGGGCTTCACAAAAAAAATTAGTCTAATTATTTTGGCAGAGTTTCAAAAGAAACGCTAAAGATTAATGCTTTACATTATTTCCAACAGAATCTGTTGTGGATTCACTGAAGTTCCTTTGTGGGTTCGTGTTGAGACCAAAATTACGCCGATTCAGAGAAGTAATCGATTGAAAATATCTAATGGAAAGTTTGATGTTACAGAGTGTGGCCAGACTTTTCTGCAAAATTGTTGATTGTTGAAATTCTTTGTTGAATATGTAAAAATTGGCGCTGCGGTTTAGCTGCTTTATATTAGAGGGAAGCAAAAAAGACTATTGCATGTGATTAGAGTAAAAACTCGTATTTGGGTGCCTATAGTTTTCGTTAGCCCTCCTCGGACTAGCACATCTATCCGATTTCCAGTAGAAATATCATTGTGTGCGGAAACTCTTTATGTGTCCACATTCAATTCAAATGTTCTCCAATTCATTAAAAAGTACTGCAGGTACATTTTTTAACCACATTTTTTAACACAAACGTTAAAAAATACTTAAGTTTTGAAGTTGAATACTGCCGCAGATCACGTCGATAGTTTAAAAAGAGTGGCCGGCCAGAATCATAGAATACAAATTGCGTTGCTTGCAAAATACGAAACAAAATGTATTACAAGTTATTTAAATGAAATATAAAAACATTTGCTTAACGGTCATGTAATAGAAATGAAATAATCCCACAAAAAACAAAAAAAAAAAACTTTCGAAAACAATTCAGAACTTGAGTACAATGTGGTGTTTTCGTAATGACACTTCATTACAATTAAATGGCTGTTGAAGGGTCTGAAGTACGGACACACATACAGACACATATTGTATTTGAAAGGGGGGAGCTTCGCTATGAATGTGTGTGTCTCTGCCTTCGCAGGTCCTTGGAACGACGCTCAGCCACATTTCTTTTGATCCTATTCATAATTGTGGCGTGTGTTGTTGTGTTTTTGGAACTAATTTTATTTCGGATTTAATTTGAAATTTTCTCCGAAGAGTTCCAAAAAATAATGTGCGAATTTTGTTTAACTGCTGAATTCCATTTTCTGTTGTTCGTTTTTGTTTTTTCCTATTAAAATGATTAATTACATTTCATATTTTGTTTTTAGATATTTTTCTTTCTTTTGTTCGTTTCAGTTGTTTTGCGAAAATCCGCCCGCCCTGTTGTGTAAAATTCGAAATAGGTTCGACAAAAAAAAAAAAGATTATTTGTGTATAAAATGATTTGGATAAAAATTTCATACAACTCCCAAATATGTATGTATGTACGTTAAGTAGGTGACAAATTTATTCTATAGCACTTTTGTATAATTAATCATTTGAGGGAAATGAAAAGAACAATTTTTTCTGAAGGAAATTAAACTTCAATTAAACTTCAACGAAGAATTAGATTTTTAGGGCGCTGCTTCATTTGCAGTCTGTTGGATGTGTTTAGATCCCACTTTGAAACATGAGAGCAAAATAAAAACAAAGATTTGGAATAGTTTAGACCTCTGAATTCTGTAACTTATGTTGGTCTCAGTCACCGCTTGCTGTAAAAGGCTCAATTTTGAATCGCTGTACGATTTTCTAATGAAAACTATATCTTTTCCTCGAAATTAGACATGTAATCTCTACGGATCGAGGTAAAGGGTGACACAGCTCATGTCACGTTAGTCATTCTGTTTGAGTGTCAAGACATCCCGCTTAGAGGTGAATCGAATTCGCAGCTCGTATTAGAAAATCGTTTCCTTCATGCATTTTGTGCGTACGTGACACTTTTGTGGCAGCCAGACAACCTCTGATGCGGCAATTTAAAAATCCTCCAGAACACATCCTCCAACGCCAAGAATAACATAGAAATGATGGAAAATGTGCCAGTAAAAGTATCTGCCACTTGAAAATGATTTATCGTTGTGTGACAATGTAAAAAGATTTGTCGTCAACGCAGCACCAACAGTCGCTTTCATTTCCATTGTAGTCGGCAACTACTTCATTATTCCGTTTTTAAAATGCCCCGGAATGCCGTGGAAGCGCGATCCTGGTACTGGTCCTAAGTAGAGGTGCCTACGTTGGTTGAAGTCCTTAAGTAGGGGACTACATTGGGTTATCCAAATCTCCTCGTGGTGCTGTTGTCTTGCACGATAAAGGCTTCTTTTCACTGCCTAGGAAATTAATGACAGAAGGGATTAGATAGTCCGAGTTCTCGGCTAAAGTCTCTGTGTAGTCTGGTAAATTACATTGAGTTGATCCACCGTCGTCAATCACTTTCACAATCTGTCCGTTGCGGATATTCAAGTTGCAATTGTTTCATATCGTATCAAATGCTCTGAGTTCTCAGTTCTCTTTTAATTGCCTTAAATTGTTCACCGAATTTTTATTGTGATATCTTTGTATGTCCGGTAGGCTTTTGAAGTAACATTCTTTGAAAGCGTCATATTATATTTTAATATTAAAATCCTTGGACAATGGCAGGAGGAGGACTTATTCCTCTCATTTGAACTTAAAGAATAATACATTGTGGTTCAAGGGGTGGTGTTCAAAATTCTATGTTAAATCGATCAAATATTTTCGATTGAGAATTTATTGCAGCGATGGTTACAGCTGGACCATGATGAATGAAAGTCTTAACGCAAAGTCTTAAGTAAAATATGTCAGTGAAAGTATTTCTATTCCAGCTGGAACCAATTTACATTTTTGCAAAAACAAGTGGATGGCAGTACTTTTGACATTGCGCGTTGCCACACTATTCTTCCACAGTTGGCACATGTTTGCCAACAAATGGCAACTCAAAGCGTAATATGATATGTTGAAAAAAAATTGTTTCTGTTATTTGAACTTGTTTGTAGTCATAAAAAAGTTCAATGGGTGCAAAAAATAAAGCATGAAGTCGTGAAAAAAATTGTAAAAGCAACCAGTAAACAATTATGTGTTATAAGCGGAAAACGAAGCAACAATGCGTGAAGTGACTGGCGAAAAGGAAACCTGGCAACAAAAGCTCTTTATTAAACGAAAGAGATATTTAACCAACAAAATTGAACTAGAATTTGAGTATTTAAGAAACAGCTACAAGTCAGTACAAATTGCAAATAATATTTAGATTTTCTTTAATTTGTGGGGTCTTTAAAATCATTTATATCACTTGTTTAATGTGGGATGTTTCTTTATAATTTGCCCGAAGCTTCATGTTTGCTCAAGAGTTGCAGATATTGTTTAAGGTTTCAAGAGGAATTTATTTAATTGTTTTCATTTCATCATCCCAAAAGGGAATGATTTTGGTTCGTGAGCGTTTCATATCAATTCAACATGATTTGACGTTAAGCGCAAAATTGTTTCCGCTCGAATCGAACGGCAATGGCGCAAATATTTCTTCTTATGTGGACTGAAATTCTCAGCATAGCAACAAATATGTCTTTTTTTTTGGGAAAAAATCATAAAAATGTTCCCATGTCAGGCAACCGATTTCTTTAACCAGGGCTTTAACTCCTTCCACAACATTTTACTTGTTTACGGGTATTTACTAAAAAGCACCCGGCATCCTTTTTACTTCACAACCAGGTGTTCAATTACGGTCCAGCGAAAAAGAAGCCGCTCTAACGAAAAGCCACAAAACTATATATTCACTCTATTCTTCTTCTTCTTTTGGCGCTACAGTCCGTGGTGAACCTGGGCCTCAACTTGTCTCGTAACTAATGTGTTTTTACACGGTAGGGAAGTTACCCCCACGCACAACCCCCGAAACCTGGAGGACCGGGTCCTGGTTTGGACCCCTGGACAGAGGGGATTCGCTGCACACTTTGGTTCACCTCTAAGCGGGTGCTGTAGGGGCTATCCAGGGGCGCCACGAGGAGGCAGTATGTCAGCTTGACCAGTCCATTTTCAGGGATCGCTGCTGGCTTCTCGCCAGGTTGAGAGCAATCAACAACTTTGCCCTGAGTGCACTGGCCCATTTCCCCCATATTCACTCTATTGGTTTTGTAAAATTTACATGCATTTTAGGGGCTCTACAATATTTTAGAAAATAAAAGAAAATGCCATATCGAGTGATGAGATTTGAATTGTTTGCGTGTACTGCAAAAAGAGCGCTTTGTCTTCCAATTCTACGGACTAATGGCGCGAAATATATCGCTGTTTTGCAAGAACTTAAAGTGTTGTTGCAATATTCCGTCTTGGACTCAGTCACCAGTTTTTTCTTCTTTTTCGCCGAATAAGAAATCTGACTTTGAGCAATAATATTAGACACAAAAAGTAAACATGTGTACCGGTCCATGTTTACAGTGCGTTATAACGATGAACTATTAAGAAAATATTGCTTGATCTAAAGATTAGTTGTCTAATTTTTTAAACATTTCAATTCACATCCTGCGAAAGACATCAAGTTTGAACGTGTTTGAATTATGTACGAGAGCGCCCCTGTCTCATATTACTTTCATTTCAGTGCTGCAAAAGAAAAGTATGCAAGAGTTGCCAAATTGAGCAGCAACGTATTGACCTCGATGTCAGACCGAATCGATTTCCTTTGTTAACAAATGAGCGATTCGTTGAAAAGGGAAAAATTTTCAACACAATAAGAGTGGCAAAATTCACCGAGTCTGAGACGAAAAGTTACAGACCGCTAAAAAAGCGTTCAAATTGTGATCTTAACGCTCGTTTGCAGTGAACTGGAAAAATTGTACTAGCAGCAATTTTGTGTGCTGGGCTGCTCAGTCTCTATTTCTGCAGACACATATTTCACATATGACTACATCGGCCAGTGTTTATTGTTTTTGTAGTTTTTTGTTCTACACAAACTTTGTGATCGTCAATTTACTGATACCAGATTTTGTCCCTGTATTTTGTTCTTGTTTTTATCGCAAATATTTGTATAGGACTGCATAAATCAAATGTTCTGTAGTCTGGGTACTTTGTTCTCCGACTCGTTCCACATTCGGGGTGGTCAACTGTCGGATGTTGCTCCAAAAAAAGTATTACTTGAACTACAAATTTTAAATTTTTTTTGTTTATGTTGTAGTTGTTTATGTTTTTAATAAATATTTATTTACTGTATCATTCTAGTAGATACACACATGATGTGAATGTGTTTTTTGTTCAAAGGGGAAACAAATGAATATCCGCACCAGCAATTGGCCGGAAAAAGTGTTCGTTGCGAAATTATTACTTATTTTGGGGATATTTAAAAAACAATTATTAGATTTTTTGGAGTCAGAAAAGATGAAATTGCAAATCAATGAATACTTTCGAAGAGCAAATGTTGTGAATTGTGGTGTTTGTTGAAAACGCGCAGCATTTTGTTGATTCCGCTTGAAGTGCCTGTTTGAGGGGAGCAATATTTGGCGACATGTTTTGTCGTTACATACGTTTTATTGGGGTCAGTATTAATCTCTGCGGACATTTTTAAGCCATTTTTTCCAATTCCCTGGAATTAGCTGGTGATGTAAGTACCAAGACGTGGCAGAGAATTGTAGTATTTTTTTGCTGTCTCTGTCGCAGAAGCAAAAACTAAGGCCTTATATGGAGTGTTTGTTTTCAAAATAAACCACAACAAATTCGGTGGAATAATCAAATTTTTTTGGTTTAATTAGCGTTAAAATTTTATGACATTTAAGTTTTAAAAATAAATATTTAGATTTCACAACAGCACAATTTTCCGGCGCTCTTCTTAAAACGTTAAAGTGCGCCGAATGTTGGCGTCAATCGTTTATGTTTATGATCGATCGCTGTTGGTTTATCAGCACAGACCAGGGATTTGACATAATACATAAAACAAAGTGATGGCACTGGTCCATCTTGTGGCAATCATTTCGCCTCCAAATCACTCGAATTGACATGAGAAATAATCAAATCACCAGTCATTAGCCTGTAGCGTTCGACAATAGCGCTGGTGTTGACTCCGGTTCCGAATTTAGGGACAAAAAGGCTCATGACGTTTTTTTCGGAAGGTAATGAAGTCTGAAGAGTGTCGTATGGATTGCACCCTCTCCAAAACAATAATTCTGTTTGCGTAGCAAAAAACGAACACCATCGTTGCAGATGAGTTGACGATAAAAAATTGGTTCAACTTTCAGTTTATTCCCAGCCCATTCACCGAACACATTAAGAAATCGATGGTCTGCTGGCTTTACATTACACTTGACATAAAAAAAACGTTGGCGACCACATTTCTTATTTCTAAAAAATGCCAGCGATCATTTTTAGAGGTCACTAATAGGACAGAAGCCGAACCTACACCCGAAATGTTTTAACACTTTTACAGATTTTTAATTTCGACGAAAAACTGGTCGCTTCCAGTTCTTGTTCTTGAAGGCTGTTTTGAAGACCACTTATTAAGGGCTCACAAATGATGCCAATTAAATACATTTTTTTTTAATATTTTACATTCTTTTCTATTTCCAGAGCTGATAAAGTTTCATACTATAAGAAAATGGAAAAATAAAGTAATAAAAATAACAACAAATATACAACTTCAGTGCAATATAATAAATGATTTTGTGATTCTAAACTAAAGTGAAAGCTTAGCATTCCAAAAAAGCGTAACGTTTTTCAATAATATTGTTAACAGAAATTTCTGTTGACTATAAAAATTAAAAATAATCAAAAACATAATCCACTTAAATATTTAAGCTTAATTTTTTCTATTTACGAGAAATTTGTCTATCCTCTTTAGTAAATCTTACGCCTCACGCCTTGATTCTGTTTGCGGCCCAGCAGAAACTAGCAACGAATTTTACACAAAAACCTTTTCAATCGCGACCAATGACTTGTAACTTCTTATTATCCTAAAATAAACAAACGAATTTTCTTAAATAATACATAAACTTTTGAAACTAATTAACATAAAAATTTATGAATATAGAAAATTACAAATTTTTTTAAAACAAACATATAACATTAAATGCATATAAAAAAAAGCAAAGTTGTTGTTTAAAAATAAACCAAATGGCTAAAATTTTGTTATATATAATAAATAAATAAAAACTAAACCCTGTTTAATACATAAAAAACAATTTGCTTATAAAAATTTAAAGGAAAATAGTGAACAACTAGTTTTGAAATATAATTTAACAAGAAATTGTGCGGTTAAATTTAATGCAAAAAAATAAAAGTAATAAAAATATAATATATTTTAACAAAGAAAACTAAATCTTAATAAACAGCCAAATGACTAAATAAAACGTAAATAAATTAATTAAAAAAAATATACATATAAAATATCTTCCCACTTAAAATCTTCAAACTAATATTATTTACTAAATATATAAAAAATATATAGAAATTAATAAATAAGAAATTAATTCCTTCCTTCTATAATATCAACAAATTATTATCCTTTCAAAGGACTTCCTACCTTAAATAAAAGCTCATAAAAAATTATATAGTAAATTTTTAATTATCTCTGCCTCACTAACCTTTCAAAGGATTGTTTTGTTTTTTCTTCAACAATTAAAAAATAAAAGCTTTTTCTCTACAACTGCTGAAAAGGAAAAAAAACCTTTAAAACTTGTTCATCATCATGTTTTTTGTTTCAACAAACTGAACAAATTGTTAATGCCAGAGGATAAAAATTAAAAAAGAAATCCACAAACAACGTTTTTACCTAAAAGTAAGTAGATTTAATTAATTTAATTAAAATAAATTTTTATATGCAAATATTATAAATATTTCTGTTTGTAAAACTCAACTCATGTTTATTATAAAAAAAGGACATAAAGCATTAAATATAAACACCTGTAAGTTTATATTTGGCTCTATAGTTCTCTTTTCCCCCTATTCGGGGACAGTTAAATTGTTCCTACCGAAAAAGAAAAAATAATTCCTTAAAAAGTCAAAATTATGGAAATCCTGTAAGAAATATTCCTGGCGCCGTGAAAAGGAAATTTCGTTTAAATGTTCTTCTTCAGAGCACAAAAGGAGGAAACAATTACCTCCATTGCGTGTTATAAAATTTATGAAATAGCAGGAACAATTTAGAATACTTTGTTTTGGAATTGCCAGGGGAGAGACAACAGCAGTCTAATACTTGAAACTCCCCTGAGTCGGCAGTATGCTCTTGCTACAACGTGCCAAAATCAAATAAAACGTGTTTTAAAGAGAAAACTTCACTCACCGAATTCACGATGATTCTAAATCACGCACGATTTACAAAGCACGCGGGTGATTCCCTAAGTGTTCTGAAAATCAATAGATCTTTCATTTTAGTGGAGATCTACATACCGAAATCACGTACGATTTTGAAATCACACGGTTGAATTTTTGAGTGTTTCGAAAATCACAAGATTTTTAGCTTCAGATTTCTGCATCACTCTCTCTTGAAGAACGGAAAAACATAATAAATTAGCGGTTTAATGAGTCACCTCCATAAGCAGAGTAAAAAATGTGTTTGGAATAGTTTTATCGCCTTTAAAAAGAAGCGGTATAATAATCCACAAAAGTTTAAAAATATAAATTATTTGTGGAAGAAATAATTAATTTTAGCGACAAAAAAGCGAAATGCTTAGAAATCCAATAACGAAATTTCACGCAAAAACCTTTTCATTGATTTGAAATCATCTCGCTATAGAAACATAAAACATGCACGACAGGTTCCGTAGTAAATTTGTATTTATTACCGAAATTTAAAATCCGAAATATGGAATTATTTTTAGTTCTGTATTAAATCAATTTGATCGAAGATCAGTTCATTTCGTATTTTCAATGCCAGAATTTTCAATAGAATTTTGGCGGTTTTGAATCTCACAGTCGTTGCAAGTTGCAATTTGCAGCAGTTTTCATTTTTGTTGGTACCAGTCTGTATTTCGGATTATTCAAGGTTTAAAAAGCAGAATCCGAAGCCATTTTCAATACATCACAGTAATTTGACATTTTCCATCTGGTATTGCTCTCTTCAGGAGAAACTAAAAATAAATATGGACAACTTTGGTTACTGGCGTAAAGGAATTGACGCAACATGTTGCCATAGCGAATAAGTCTGCTTGTTTCTATTCTCTGTACAGGTTAATACTCTGTTCTTAACTGCGAGCGCCAACCTGTCACAATACCTGAAAAACCCCTCAAATGTATTCAGCAACAGAGCGCTTGCCTTTAGTGGAAAAAATGGAAAGGAAAAAGCATCTGCAACATGTTGACATTCGCTTTAAATGTTCTGGTTTTTCTTCTGCTTGAGTCAACTAAAATCCATAAATTCTTGAGAAATGCCTGGTATTTATTAATTTCAAAAATTCGTTCTAAAAATACAATTCTTAAGTTTTTGTACAACTTTTTAGAATTTTTTGGCAGCGCATTGCAACATGTGGCCGATATTTTGCGAACTAATAGTTCGCAGCATGATGCTGGTGTCACTACGCAGTTGTTAATAATTAAAAACGCTATAAGTTTACAAGTCGTAAGCCCCTTAGGGTGTGTGTTGTTTCGGGCATTTCGGATTATAGTTAATCTTAGGCAAAAATGGATTCGTCTTGTAATAGTTGTGTCAAAAGGCTTTAAAAAGAATGTAATAAAATCTTGAGTTCATAGTTTTTCAAATATTTTTAGCTTCAAGCGGCTGTTTTACCTCAAATTCCAAAAATGGCGAATCGCAACATGTTGCTGATATTATATTTTTATGTCACATCACGTAAAAAATTTTAATTGTCAAGCAGCAGCGCTGATTGTGCTTTTTACGTTTTACTTTTTACTTTATTTTTTTGTGAGTTTCTTTCATTTCTGCTCATAATACCTGTAATAGATGGTTTTGGCCTACAGATTATTATTTTCGTTTCGTTTTGCTGCAGCTTTTTTCACCTGCATAACCTATTTTGTGCAACATTTTTTTCACTTTCTATATCATCAATCAATCACTCATTAAATGAAACTCAAATATTTAAGTTTACTTTTTATTCATTTCATGCAAAAGCAACATATTTATTGGTATTTTATTGCTTTCGTAAAAAATGTAGTCAGTATCTGTTTAATACAAACATTACGGTTCGAATAGCAACAACATGAAAACAAATAAAAAAAAACACAATAATAGAAAAAAGCCTATTAAAAACATGCACTTAATGAAAATGTAAACAAATACCGAAAGCGGTCTTAAAGTAAATAAATAAAAAATGAAAAATTTGCTTAAATTAACAAGAGGAAAAAATATGTGTTTGTATTTATAGTGAGCGACAAAGTGGTAGAGATACTTTTCTTTGACAGAAAAGCAGACTTTTGGAAAGATCTTTTATCTTTCATTTATAAAGTATTAAAATGTTTCTCTCAACATGTTTCCAGCAACATTTTTCTCAAATGCCAGCTGAAATGAGCAGCATTTTTTACTCCGATCGGGGTAGTCTTATTAAAAGACTGACAGATCGTTTATCATGATATACTAAGAAAAAGAATCCTTTTTCTCCGTTCACAGTGTGAAAAGTAATAAAATGTTTTTCGCTACATGTTTCCTGTCAACATTTTTCTCAAATGTCAGCCAAAATGAGCAGCGTTTTATATTCCGATTGGAGGTTTGTTTGCACCATTGTAGTCTTATTAAAAGACTGACGGATCTTTTATCATGATATACTAAGAAAAAGAATCCTTTTTCTCTGTCCATAAGGTGAAAAGTACTAAAATGTTTCTCGCAACATGTTTCCTGTCAACATTTTTCTCAAATGCCAGCCAAAATGAGCAGCGTTTTCTATTCCGATTGGGGTTTTGTTTGGATCATTGTAGTCTTATTAAAAAACTGACGGATCTTTTATCATGATATACTAAGAAAAAGAATCCTTTTTCTCTGTTCACAGTGTGAAAAGTAATAAAATGTTTCTCGCTACATGTTTCCTGTCAACATTTTTCTCAAATGTCAGCCAAAATGAGCAACGTTTTCTATTCCGATTGGAGATTTGTTTGGATCATTGTAGTCTTATTAAAAAACTGACGGATCTTTTATCATGATATACTAAGAAAAATAATCCTTTTTCTCTGTCCATAAGGTGAAAAGTACTAAAATGTTTCTCGCAACATGTTTCCTGTCAACATTTTTCTCAAATGCCAGCCAAAATGAGCAGCGTTTTCTATTCCGATTGGGGTTTTGTTTGGATCATTGTAGTCTTATTAAAAGACTGACGGATCTTTTATCATGATATACTAAGAAAAAGAATCCTTTTTCTCTGTCCATAAGGTGAAAAGTACTAAAATGTTTCTCGCAACATGTTTCCTGTCAACATTTTTCTCAAATGCCAGCCAAAATGAGCAGCGTTTTCTATTCCGATTGGGGTTTTGTTTGGATCATTGTAGTCTTATTAAAAAACTGACGGATCTTTTATCATGATATACTAAGAAAAAGAATCCTTTTTCTCTGTTCACAGTGTGAAAAGTAATAAAATGTTTCTCGCTACATGTTTCCTGTCAACATTTTTCTCAAATGTCAGCCAAAATGAGCAACGTTTTCTATTCCGATTGGAGGTTTGTTTGCACCATTGTAGTCTTATTAAAAGACTGACGGATCTTTTATCATGATATACTAAGAAAAAGAATCCTTTTTCTCTGTTCACAGTGTGAAAAGTAATAAAATGTTTCTCGCTACATGTTTCCAGCAACATTTTTCTCAAATGCCAGCTGAAATGAGCAGCATTTTTTACTCCGATCGGGGTGGTCTTATTAAAAAACTGACGGGTCTTTCATCACGATATACTAACAGAAGGCATTCTTTTTCTCTGTCTATAAGGTGAAAAGTATTAAAATGTTTCTCGCAACATGTTTCCTGTCAACATTTTTCTCAAATGCGACCGTTTACTATTCCGATTGGAGGTTTGTTTGCACCATTGTAGTCTTATTTAAGCTCTATGTGCCCAAAAGTTTGACAAATTACTAAAGAATAAATTTAAGTAAAATCCAAAAATATTATTTACGAAAATTTTCCATTTATTTCTGGTGAAAAATCTCGCAAAATTAAATTACTATCCCGGCTACATCAAATGTGGTCATATTGTGTTTGTGTGCGTAATTGAAACAGTGTTGCCTACTTGAAGCCAATAATGTTTAAAGTTGCTCAAACATTTTTGCAAGTTGGAAAGCGCGAAGACAACGATTTTTAATAACATTTTCTGTCAAATAATTCATTGAGCCAGTGACAGTTTTGCTTGAATACGCCTACAAAAGAACTTCTTTGATTTTCGTGTAAAGAATTTCAACTCGGAATTCCGCATTTAACAGGAAGTGTTGGCATAATTTTTGCGGCTTTCTAACCTTAAGGGTTTTTATATTAATCGATGATGCTGTGGTATGTTCAAATCAGTTAAACTTGTGTGACCTTATCCAAGTGTAGCGCACTTTAGCTGAAAACCACAAAAGACATTGTATTATTGAATTCGTAAGAAATACGAACACCAGCAATAGTATGAAACCACCATCATTACGAAAAGTTCAGTGACCGTTGATAAAAGTTCGAAAAGGTATTTAGCTGTTGGCAGCAGCGGGTTGGGAAAACATAAACTCAAATGGCAGAAACACTAATAGCAGAAAACATTGTATGCATGTTCGATTATTAAACACTCTTAACACGCACATACATTCATACGTGTACGGACAGATCTTTTTTCACACTAATGGATTAATATTCATCCATATAACAAAAGTTATAGAAAATGTACCCGGTTTTTTTTTCTTTCTTTTCAGTTCAAATCATATTTCAAAGCATTATTATGTTCTCCGTATAAATGTTTAGAGAAATTTGGTCTTGCGTGGGACGTAAAATAATTGTCCAATGCCAAAGTAACATTTGGTTGGCATGAAATGAGCTTCAAGCTTAACATTTTGTTATAAGACAACGTTGTTGTTTCTTTTATATATTCTACAACCAAATTCCAACTATTAACTATTATTGACTATTATTAAAATTAATTTAGCTTCATCGCAAGATTGTTAACTTTCTTTTAAAATTGTGATGCGCCGAATTCGGTGGGGACGGCGGCTCTCGTAAAACTCATCTCCCTGTTCTTCTTGTTATCTGACGAACTATTGCTTCTGTTGGGCAAAATATTCGACATCTTATTCGTAGATACTTGCGGTGCCTGTGCTGAAGTTTTGGTCACCAGTCAAGTTTCGCTACCATAAGACAGTGCAGAGTTTACGCCAGCATTGAAAATACGGATCTGCGTGCATTGTGATATTTGGGAGCCAGCCACGTGTTATTTAGGCTGACCTTGAATTCTTTTTAACTACCAGACACATCTTTCTTCACAACACCGTCGGTTGGCAAAAGTGTTTTACAAATTTAGTCATCTGGTTTTGTATTCTGAATTGAATATTGCCTGTGTCTTTTCAATCTTTATTTCTAAGTCAACGGCCTTTGCTAACTTCTCTAAATCATGCAATTTGCTTGCCATGTGAAATCCAAGTCTTCCAGATGTTTGTGAGAGCCCCACACAACAAACACTACTTTTCACAACTCAACATAAAAGTAATAAATTATGTATTAAAAATGTTTCTCCGAAACTAAAACTCTAAACTAGTACCACCAGCAACATGTTGCCAGAAACTAAATTTTTGCCTAAAAGTACTCTGCACGAAGCTGCAGAAACGGTTTTTTTCTAGCGGAAAATTTAACGTTCCACGTTATATCCCACAAATATGCTAAATTGTTCTGCACTTGCAAAAATACCGGATATTATTGAAGCGAAACAAGTGCTGCTTTAATTATTTGTCGGCAAAAAGATAAAGTTGCTGGAGACATTTCATATGTTTTTCTTCCGCAACATTTTTTCTTGTTGCTAAGAAATATTCTATGGGAACTTGCGAAAATGTTTCTGGAACTTCAGTTACATATTTTGCTTTGGGGAATTTGTATTTCCAATTTTAAGTTTGAATCGAAACCGGCTTCTTTTGTGGCAATAACTTTGATTTTAGCTGTTTTTCTTTGGTCTAAGACTCGCAACCTTCAGTGTTTTTTTTTTTAATATTTTGGGCAAAACAATCCTTAGCAGTTGGTCTGCTGTATATGTTATTTTGTAGTTGAAAAAATGTTGCACGAAACACTGTGGTGTTGGGAAGACATGCTGCCTAATTTTTCGCTATAATTTCACTCGAAATAGTTCACAAGTCTACAAGTAGAGTCAACACCAGCCTTAAGAAGAAAACGAAATTTATTTTTCTAGCTCCATACTTGTAACGATCTGATTTTTCAGTTAAAATTATAGTTGTATAATTTTTAAGGGCAGGAAACATTTTAATTAACATTTTCATACTATGGAAGTGAAGTTTTTTCCCATTTTTAATATTTTTGGGCGCACCAAGCTTTAACCAGAAAAACAGAATGACAAGTGGGAAGAAACTACAGCTCATTTGTACTCAGTTGGCAAAATAGAGGGCCAGAAACATATTGTTGTTAGAAACATGTTGTTGCCAGAAACATGCTGCCAGAACATGTTCGACTTTTTACATATGTGAATTAGATAGAACTTCATTAATTGTACAACTTTTTCTTTCAAATCCATGTTGCTGATGACTAGAGTGTCATATGCACCAGTTTTTGGCTATTTTTAAAATTAACTAAATATTAATGTGGGAGATAAGTAGCAACTCTAACGTGCTTTTACCCTTAAAAATTTCAATTTAATTAATGACTCTGGCCTTCTGGCCAATTCTTCCTAAGTATAACTGTAATCATAGAGGAATTTTGGTTGCCGCGTCAATCGAGAAATGCCTTCTTCTCTAAAACCCGGAAAGCAGAGTGCCACAGTTTGAAATGCATCAAGGCAAAACCTGCTCTTGAGTGGTATTTATAATATAATGCAGCCTGACAAATTTATAATGCGAATGTAATAGTGCAAAAAACGGAAACAAAATGTGTCGATTTATTTTATTTTATCATTTGCCAGTTACTTGAAAACATTATATTGATAAATGGCAATTCAATATATATTATTGGCGACTCTGCAAAATAAAACGCTAAAAAAACTCTTCTCAGACGCCACCTAACTTGCATCTCATCAGTGTTCACGTACATGCACTACTTTTCCCATTTACTGCTTGTAATAGTTGCTGTGTTTAGCGCAATCATTTGTATTGAATATAAATTGGCTTTAAGAGTGGAAACATTCAGTACAAGCAAACACTAGTGAATATGATCTACCGACAGAGTAGCCGGCCGTATAAAGATGGTCTTGAAGTCTGGTACTGCCTGGACTCAAGCATAAATTTTATTTTAGTATTAAGATTTGTTATTGTTAGTTCATTTCTTCAGATTCAATGAATAAATTATAAGTATATAAGAAAAATAAAAGCGGAACATAATTAACCCGTTGCCATCTTTCCCAGCAATGCAAACCTTCGGCGCACTTATTTCTTTGCTCTATTTAAGTCCTCACCCTTCGGCTGCCTGCGCACACATTTCGCGAAAATAAAACTAAACTTTATGCTTCAGCATGAAATAAAAAGCAATCTTAAGTCAATTTTAACTTGTCTTGTATGTTCGCTTCTCGCGAATAAAATGTTATTTCATACTTTAACGAAATGTAGCTGTAAAGCTGTTCCTGAGGGTAAAAGTTTTACTTTTCCCGTGTTCTTTCTTTTCTGGGTTTTGTTTTGTTGCTTTAAAACAACTTCTTTAGAAGTTTTAGCGGAAAAAAGGAAGTGAAAAACACTTTCTCCTGGTTAAGAAAAAAAGAAAGAAATGTTGTACATAAATTTTTATTAAAAATAAACGTTGAATTGCTCGAAAATGATGAAAGAAGAGCAAAACTGCACGCATTTAGCAAGTTTGTCTGTTCGGCAGTATTTTTCTTGCTATTGCTGTGGAAGCAAATGAAACTAGTTTTGAAAGTTCAAGTTCTCCTGCTACTCCCCCCAAAAACACTTCGCATTATACCGCTTCTTATTTGTGTTGTTTTTTTTTTGCCCCCAAATACAGAAACCTTGAGGGTAGCCTGAGACCTGAAGAGCTTTAAGGTTCGGGGTGGAGTTTAACAGCCACTCTCCACTAAGTGGAGAACAAAAAAGAATTGAAAGAAAATGCTTGAAATTATTAATGTGTTTTACATCAAAGGAAAAGAAAGTTTGCCCCTATAACGGGTACCTTCCTGGGACGTACCAGCCTGTCGATGTGTGACCATATTTATATTCATGTTTTATTTAGGCTCAAAGGGACTTTCTATGTCAACACTTAAGTTATGAACTTATTAAATAAAATTCATTGATAAATATTATATATGTGCGTATATTTGATTCGCCACAAGAGCCTGATTTACTCGGGGGAGTGGAAGATATAGTGATGCACGTAAGTGCGATTCTTATGCAGCACAAAAATGTGTCGCATGTAAATGAAAAAACTAATTTAAAAGAGTGATAGAAGAAGTATTAAAACGTCTAGTAAATGGAAAGAAAATTTAAAAATGCGTACAAAACCAAAATTAGTCACATGTTAGAATAGTGTTGCCATTCAAGCGTATATAATTCTGTTTAAGCGACTTTGGGACTTATTAATGAGCAGCAGCAACGTAAAGCAGCTCTGGGCTAAAGAACAGTTCTCGCATCGGTGTAATTTTTTTAAGAGCGGTCAGGCTTGTTGTTGTTGTTTGGCCTTCGAGAGTCTTGCGTTTCACTTGCACGTGTTGACTGATTTATCTCGGATAACTGTATAGTTTTACGTTTGATTTGAGGAATTTCGTGTCGGCTACGCTGCTACATCCCATTTAGAGGCAGGCATTGGTCGCACAAGTTAAACGCAGAGACATTTAACACCATCATGGGCATATGCTCTTCGTTACACCGGCCATTCTGTGCTCTTATAACTTGTAAATTTAGTTTGCAAGTTGTAAAATAATACATAAATAATTTATAGCCGCATAATCCTCCGACATTCCAAATACCGACTTCAGGAACACCCACAAAGTCACATTTATCCTGAAACCTACCCTCTGAGGTCCTCCGAACTGTCCGTCAAGTTTTCATATGCAAAATGGAAATTCAGAACACAAAGTTTGAATTACAAAATATTCGTTATCAGAAACTTATGGTAGTTTTACTTGAATGGACTTCATGCCCCCCACAGAATTTCACATAACAGAGAAATTTATTCTGGGAAAATTGTCTTTCATTAATGTTGACGGCACTTGGGAAAAATAAAAACGTGGCCGGCGACAAATCAATCAAATCTGAAAGACTTTTAGAACAAGTATCAGAGTCCTATCAGAGTAAACATATCAGCCATCTTCTTACATCAATTCTAATTATGAGACCGTGATTAAATCTCTTGACTATATCACACTATATAGAGAAACCAGTTACTCACTTTGGCAATTTGCCATGTGAGAAGTTTAATCAAAATAGTGCTTTTTTATAAAAGCACTCATTCAAAATTCTAATGCATTGGAGGGTGGGAAGGGGGGAATAATATAGGTCGCCAAAGTTGTGCGCCATAATTTAAGTGTGTCCAGCAACATTATTGAAATTTTGTCACTTATGCGATTCTGATTTTGACGTATAACCAATATCGTCTAAGGCGTGGCTTTGAAACGTTTTTGTATGAAACGTTTTTGTATGAAAATTAAATTGCAGACATTAAAAAATATTGTGATCACCGTGTAACTTCTGGGTTCTAAATATTTGTTGTGCGTTTGACGGCTGTCATGCGTCAAATGTTTCCGTATCAATATATTTGTTTTCAAATCAATTTCACAACTTTTTCTATGTTTTTAATTCTATCCACACAAGAAACTTGAATGAAGACCATAAGGACGATCAAAAACCGTCAGAAATTAGTGAAACTATTTGGTAGCGATCACCTTTGTTCGTATATGGATAAAAATGTTGCCAGCAACATGTTGCCAGCAACATGTTGCAAGGGCGAAAATATTCTGTCAGAAAGATTTCGACACATTTCACAATATGAACAAACTACAAATTCTCGAGCCAAAATTTTGTCTTACCGTTCTACAGTGCTTTCGTTTGACAAACATTTATTTTAATTCTTTGCCTTTTTTCCATTCGTTTTGTGTCACAAATGCTTTTGCTCTTGGCAAAGCTTACACAGTTTTATTAAACCAACAACATGACGAAAAATTAAATGAAAGAAACACACGACTGTTTTTTTTTTGTTTATCTGGCAGTCCGTCCATTCTTACTGCCAACCAAGCAACCAGCCAGCCATCCAAACGGCTTCGCTATTCGGTTTTGTCAACATTTTTTAAAGTCAATGAACTTAAAATTGTTAGTTTAAGTGTTTATCCAAAGTGCTGTCATTTACTTTTATTTTTTATACTTTATTTAAATGTGCAAAATGTTTATTTGTATTTAAAATGTTTAATACATCAAAGTAAATAAACGAATACTTTCATTACGTTCGCTTTTACTTACACACACAGTCAACACCTCAAACAGTTGAATGCTTCAAATTTCGAAGTGTGTGTTTGTCGCTTTGTTCGGTAGTTTAAGGTGCTACCCAAGGCACACGGCCACTCCTAAGCTGAGCAGAAGTTTTGACATTTAAGGAGAGTTTATCGATGTTTTATAACTTAAATTGCCAAAACTTGCAACGTGGTAAATTGGAAACAACAACTTTTTATAGGGTTCACAAAATTTTGATTCTCTTTTTGCTACTAAAACTAAAAAAATACTGCAACATGTTGCCAGTGCAAATCAAACATATTCAACACTGGACTGTCGTAAGTGTTCAGTGAACTTTTGTCGGAAAGCAAAACTCATATACTTCTAAAATCCAGTTTCCTTTTGCAAACAGAAAAAACGATCTTCAGTCAAATTTTGTATAATTAGCAACATGTTTATATTCAAATAACTGCCCACAGCTTTGCAATTGCAACTTGGTGCACCTAGAATTTTCAATTGCAAATTCGTGTATGTAATTGCTGGATGCCTTCCTGTCTTCAGCGCAACTGGTGCTTCGATGTACGGACTTGTTTCTAAGTTCTATACAAACATTTTTGATTTCTACGGCATTTAAAATATTTAATTTTTGTAATTCGTATTTTATATTTATGAACATTTTATGTCAATTATTTTCGGTTATATTTTTTGCTTTTAAATGCAACAATTTGATTATTTCATTCTGGTTTTTATGCCGTATTTCTGGGTACTGCGCTATGACTTTTGGACCTTAATAAGCACTTGTTAAATGTGTACATTTATTTGACTCATTTTGCATACAAATATGTCGAACAAGCACGTAATTAACATACAACTTTTCCTATAGATAAAGCTCTTAATCTGTCATGTAGTTTCACGCTTTGCAACATGTTGCTGGAACATGTTCTAGACTTATCTCTTGGCCACATGTTGCTGGAAATAGTTTCTTTGAATTAGCAACATGTCGGCAGAGCCAATCGCAAGTTTTTTTTGTTATTTGTGATTTCAAACTTCAAGTCTGTTGTTTTGTCGAAAGAACTTTAAACTTTCTTCGTTAATTTCAAGTAAATCACCCAGGAATGTCCTCTGAACAGCAAATAAGTCAAGTAAGAATATTATTTGTTAATATTTCTCGATTATATCAATAACTACATGGTTTAAAGATACTCAAGTCCCGCAAAGTATAGTAATTTCTAAGCAACATGTTGCCACAAACACGATTTGGTTTTTCTGGCAACTCATGCACTATGGGAGTAAAGGATAAGAAAAAAATGCCTGAATAATGTTCTTAAACCAAAATCGATACCGCTCACAACTAATGTTGCGTTCTTTAATATTCCTGCAACATGTTGCTGGTAGCACTTTAAATTCGATGTCATTAAAATGATAAGTTTTTTCTTCTCAATATAAATTCCATTAAAAATCTAATTTCACATCTTACTAATTTCCATATAAAATGCTTTTAACCAGAATCCGTCTGTCTTCTTTTTTCGTTGAACAAATACGAGAAAATTACATCCTCAAACTTTTATTTATTTAACAACAGCAACAACTGGCTGCGCTAAATATTTAAATAGCAAAATCATAAATTGATGTTAAAACATAAAAATATTTCAACATTAACATATAAATTTAAAAAGAGCACAAACACACACACACACACACACACACAAACAAACACGGAATGTTGCACCAACTTCTCCTCCTTTATTGCAGCTAAAAAAAAGAGCAATCGCAGACACTATTTTGTCTCTGGAAATTTTAAATTTGCTAAAAGGAAAAAAGAGCAAAACTGCATAAAATACCGTCGCAAAAAAAGGGAAAAAGAAGGAGCCTGCCTACTGACGACAGTGACAACAGTTTGTAGACTTTAGCGTAACGGAAATACTTGTATGCCAAATACTGACAAAAAAAAAAATGACAACATACTAAAAGGAATTCCTAAAAGCAAACAAAAAAAAAACCGTTAGCATAAATTCAATTCTTGTAACCTTTTTTGTTCCAAGACAACTGAATGCCTCGCAAATAGCGTAAGACTAAAGCGAAAAATTTTAGATAACGACAGAAGAAAGAAAATCAAAACAGGAACGGAAATGCAAAAAAAAAAAAAAATTAGAAGATTTTTTCCCCCCTACAAAACTGTGTGTTTCTTATGATTTTCGTGTCCTTTGCCAAAAACGAAAGACAAATTTAACGCAAAACTAATCAAACACGAAGCATTTAAAAAAGAAATTGCAACAGACGCTGGCCGGATTCTTATGCCTTTATGTGTGCAGATTAGATGTGTTTGTTGCAGCGAATGTGACACCTAAAAGCCTTTTTTTGTTCAAACAAAAAGAGATGCAACATTTTAGTTAAGCTGGCAACATGTTGCCAGAAAATCGTTATACATATATTGCTTAAAATCGAAGCTTCACTGAGTTGAATTCTGTTAGGAATTTTAATGCTTGTGGTTTAGGGAAAGTGGCAAAATAGAAAAGATTGCAAAAGTTTGTCAAAACTCTTCGCTTTTACACGTACGTCAGCTGTGGCATACCGGGGTATGCCCACACATTTTGTATGACAACTTGTTGCTAGAATGATTGTTGTTGGTTGGTTTAAAGAAAACCGCACCTGGAAAGCCTTAACAAGAAGTGAATTTGATGCGTATAGAGGCATTTTATTTTTGCTGAGTAGCGCAACACATTCTGAATACGTTCATACTGAAGATGTGTGGAAAACAAAATCACATCCGTTGTAGGGCGCTGCCACGAGTGTACACCGACGTTGGGAAACCAGCCGCTTTATACGTCTTGATAACGGATCACGCAGCGGGCACAAACAAGCAAAGGGGCAGCAATAGCAAATGTATTTTTGATGTTGGGTAATAATCCGCACGGTAATTATCAACGTCACTGTTGACGACGTGCAATTGAATGCTCGCGGTGGTGGCACTGCTTTCAGACAATATATGCCACCAAAAGCCGCCAAATATGGAATATAAGAGGAGGTGGGGGAAATCATCACGGTGAACGGGAAATAAGTGCAGGTGAAAGAGTTGTGAAGGCCTTGTGTCAATCTATAATTTAGCAAAACAGTTTGATGATAAACGTCAATATTGGATACATTGAATACATTTTGCTGATCAAAAAGGGCTTGCAAAACACTTCACCAGCAATATTTCGTCCTAACAAAATTGCAGATCCAAAGAAGAGGGCCTTTGGCTTTCTCTTATAATATTCTAGATGTGATATATAATAATATATAAATATAGATATACATATAATTTACCTGGAAGACAACCTGGACCTAAAAGCTTTCATTAGTCCTCAGCTTGACATAGAAGTAAGACGCAGGTATTGCCATGCAATAGGAATACAATCTACACGCAACGCCATTGAAGCGATAATCAGCGGTCTACGGATGATATAGTACCAACTGAAGAAGAACGGAATAGCAGCGGAAGAATGAAACTGAAGGGAAACTGTTATATATGTACATACAAATGTACACAACGTCGGACCGTTGAAATGCCACAATGTCATATTTGTGGTTGAAAATTTCCAAACATCTCAGAACTTTTTCCGTTAAAACATATTGCAGCATTAATAGATTTTCGTGCGTTTTGCGTTGATGCAAAGGGTAGGAGTCGAGAAGTGGCCGTGGATATGATAGAATTACAGAAATACAAGTTGCGAGTACAATCGCTAATTATATCAAGACTCTCGCGGAGTGTAAAGTTGTAAGACGGATTTAGATTTAAATGTCTGTTAATTTAAAGAAAAAACAATGAAACGTTTTAATTATATGCTTTGATTTGAAGTGTGGGGGAACGTTATAATTATATTCGTATTGCGGCAATTCCGAATTACCGGCAATTTCAACTTCATCTTTCAGTACATGATTCCCACGCTAAGAACACCATTTTTGCACAGGCAGTTGCACAGTTTAAACTTATTGTAAAATAATGATCTAGTTGAAGCGAGATGCATTGCCCGTCTAAAGTCTAGTTGGAGCTGTCAAGCATAACAGCTGTTCGGCAATTCACAACCAAACAAATGGTTTTCAAAATCAACATTTTTATTGCCAAAATAAATCGTTTCAATTTAGAACTTATAAAACTGTGGTACGAAAACATAAAACAATTATTGATTTTAATAAGTTTGACTTCGTGCGCTACGCTGATTTCTTTTTTTCTTCCCGCCTTCCTTTGTCTGCTATCTTTGATGATGCCATATCGTTTATGTGGCGCGAAATGTTTTGACATTTCCTAAACAGCTGCGGAAAAACAAATTGATGGATCTTCGCCGCCTCATACTTTATTAAAGAAAAACCTTTAAACATGTCAAATCCACATCATAAAAATAATCAACCGCAACTAAATAAATAGATAATCAGCAATTCGCACTCTGTGACGAGGCTCAGGTCGAGTTTCAAAAGACTTTTTGAGCACCAATGCGAGTTTTTGCGAATATTTTGCAATCAAATCAATCAAAATCGACTAACGAGCCTTTCGTTATTCAGCGGCCCACTGGGCCTCTCTGTTGCATGGCCCTTGCATTCATAAATATGTTTAATAACTGTCGCAGCCTTCTGGCAACATTTGCCCTTATTGTCTGGCTAACACTCTCATCTGTCACGCAACTTGCACTGAAAAGCATTAAATGCCTTGATGTTTGCGTATTTATTTTATTATATTTTAAGGCACGATGATGTTTTCCTCGATCTAAACAGGGATCAAAAGTTTTTGTTTCTTGATTTGATGATCATTTTTCGACTTTCCTTTCTGTTGCTTTTGGATTGTAGCAAGAATTAAATTTGTTTTGTTACCAACTGGACGAAAACGAAGTTTGTCTTCATTAAAGAAAATTTCATGACATATGAAAATCTTTGTACCGAAAAGTTCAAACAATTACTGACACACAAAACAACCGCCGTAAAACTTCCTCCTCACCAGTGTTCATGCTTAGCACTGGTTTTCCTATCGATTAGATCACTAAGGTTAGATTTTAACGAATACGCGAATTGTTCAGACTCCAAATAGTATTTTCTTTAATCCATTTTCGCAATGAATGTCAGGAACTGAGTTGCCAGCCTTCAGTTTATATTAGACAGAAAAATATTGGTTTCAAATACTTAAAATATCATTTATATGAATGCAGTTTTGATGTTAACACTCCTACTGAAGAAGGTAGTCCGGTTCCTCGACGTACTAATGCCTTGAGGGGCGGGTCAAGCACAAAGTATCCATTCTAATTAGTGCTAAATTTTGTTGTGTATTTGTGTCTTTATACTTTTTACTTCACACACTTTTATACTCTAAACTTGCTGAGAGTGGCCCCAGAGTGGCCAGTATCCCCACTCTATTTGTTTGCCTGTGTGTTTAAAAATAAATTAGACTTCAGGTGATTCTTATCCAGGCAAAAGTTGTGAGATGAGGGAAAAAGAATTTTTATGAATCCAAATTCTGATAAAAAATTCCATTCATTTCATGGGCTCTGTAAAAGTTTGCTGGAAGCCCGGATCTGAAACTGTGCCTTTAATATGCTTAAACCAACTACTGTTATTTTTTTTTGTAAGCGAGTGGCCTTTTTTGTTGTTCCCTTTTTTTTGTTTTTTTTTTTTGGTATTCTCTTCTAAATTGGTTTTATGGGACTTTTTCTTCGCCAAAATGAAAAGAAACAGGAAAGAAGTGAAAAATAATCCCTTTTCTGCATTACAATGATTTTGGCCACAATCTAATCTATATTTTTTTCTAATCTCGTTGTTGTTGTTCTTTTGTTTTGTTAAAAATAATGTTTTTTTGACTGGCACTACGAGGGCTGTTTAAACTTGAAGCGCAACTTTCTGTTCGCACACACCTTTCAGAAGTCCCCAAAGAGTTTCGAAGTTAAAGTTTATGTAGTTTTATTAGATTATGACAAAAACGAAATAAAAATTAGTTAAGTTTTGACAGTTACAGACAAAAGTTGGGGGTTATACAAGTTTATCGAAAAAATTTAACCAGTTCGAAACAAATGAAATGATGTAACACTTTTAATCCCTTTTCCAACCAAATCCTTAAATTTTCCACATATTTTTTTTTTTTTTGTAAACACTTTGTGGTAAAGCGTGCGCTCACCTTCAGCTTTAACTGTACACTTTATTGAAGTTACTGTAGAGTGAGCAAAAATCCTGTTTTGCTCTTCCGGCTGTTTTCCTCTTGGGCGTTTTGTATACGGAACTTTTTTTCAAGGGTTTGTCAAAATCTACAAAAATGGCGTTAAATAATTTCTATGCCATTATTTTTGCAGCTTTAACTGGGATTTTATCGTATAATTTATGTAAAAGCAAACTTAGTTTTTGTCTCTTTTAGCAGAACTCCTCAGTTGGTTATTCATTCTTGTACTACTTGATGGTCTCTTTTGGGTAGTTTTGTAGGTAGTTGGGAAAAAACCAAAAAACTTGGCTTATATTTAAAAATATTGTTTCTAGTTAAATGTTTTTTGTCTCCCTGCACTCACTGCTGCAAACTTATTGTCCATTTCAGCAGTTGGTTTCATTTATCTTAAGCTCAGACGGCTTCTGTTTTAACCAGTTTTAGTTTTTGTTTTTGTTCTTGTGTTGTTTTTTTGGCTGGAGATTTTATGTGTTTTAACATTTTTTTTTTTTATTAAATTATTTGTCTCAACCGGGTGGTCTCTTTGGCTGGCACTGCCCGTCTTTGTTTGCGGTGTAAAATATTGTTTTGTTGTTAGTATTTATTTGTCGTTTTAATATCGGGCTTTTGTGTATGTTAAAAGCATATATTATTGTATGGGTACTTCCACAAACAGCTGCCTCACGTGAACACATAATTTAAGCACTCAGCAAAACTGAGGCAACCATCTTTATGTTTTTAATTTTCAGAATACAGGTCTATTCACCATTTCGTGATCTATTCATGATTTCAGAAGTCAATAAAAACAAAAATTCTTGTCAAATATAGCCGAAGCTGTGAGATTAGCCGACAACATGTTTTCCTGCTCTTCCATGCAAGTTTCATTGGGTTTTTTTTGGGGGGGGGGGGGGGGGGAATATAAGCAGACTTGTTGCATATGAGTAGCCAAGACACGGCTACAGAAACCCGGCCGGCCTTTGGCCGAGAAAGCGCATTCACATGACACTAAATTACTTTATCTTTCTTTACACGGCGTGAACTGCGGCATTCGCATTCCGAACTTTCAGCCTTTATATGACGAAATAACCAGCCAAAGCCGGGAGGGCACGACGACAACAGCTAGATCGGATCTTAGCGTAAAAAGTAATGTTTGAGGAGCACAAAAATTGCACTATATATTCGATTTGCATTTGGAAAACAAATTTGCTGTTATTTGTTTTCTTACATTTTGATGGTACTCACAGTTGAAGGACGTAAATTCGTGTGCGAAGCTCCAGTTATTTTATGACGTCACAAATATCGGCCTGCCTTTGTAATAATTAGTTAGTTTTCAAAAATATTCTGTTAGAATTTAAATCTTTTGTGTGGAAACACCCATACATTAATTGTACCAGCTCTTGTTCTATTCACATGACCCTACATTATTAATACATACAAGCATGAGGTTATTGTTAAATTGTCCGAGATCTTTTTAGCTTAAGCTGACATAAATCTTAAATGACTTAAATATCAATAACCAGACAGAACAGAAGTTTAAAATAGTTTTGGGAGAACTCGAGAGATGGAATCTACAAGTCCAGGGGAGACACTTACACTCGTCTCCTTTAATCAATGACTGCACGCCATAATTCAATAAAAGCAATTTGACTATTTGTAGGTTCCAAATGTATAAAAAGAAGGTAAACAGGGGCTTAAATGACGTGGGTAGATTCAGGCGCACCGTGACCGCCTTTTTGTTTTGGTGACTTGTGTCTAATATGTGGTTTGTTGAAGCAAGTTACACGATTGAACAGAACGTTCACGTGATACAACTTCATTATTGGGGAAGTGAGTGTTCATTCGTGCAAAATTAGGGCGCGCTAAGTGCCACACAGCGAACTCTACAATGCAAACTCTGCGCGGACGACTATCTCTCGCGGAGGTGGCCTGTATTGCGCACATAGATCGTGCGATTTGACCCCACTAGACGTTTCCTTGTGCGGTTTCCTCCCGTCCCGATAAGATGCTGTCAGCCGATGCCCTTAAAGTCAACACACCCCATTCTGCCAGTGCGCCATATTGATTGCAAATTGAACTATTCGGATCTGTGCCAACATAAGGAGCCGCCATGGATACTTGCATGTTGTTGTATTTCATATAGAAAGGCGTGGACGGATCTTGCAAACAAATCAAGAAATTTATTAATACCTCACGCTCAACTTAGGAAATGTCCAAGACAAATGGCGTTGCCAGGTGCATCAAGCAACTGTTAGAGACTAAACAGAGTTGTAAGTTGGCAGTGGCCAACCGCCTTATCCACCATAAAGCGAACTTAAGATTCTCACTGAAAAGCTCCGCAAAAGAGCATTTATTTTATTTTACTTTAATGAATATTTTTATTTATTTGATTAGTTTCGTGCGCTGTTTTCTTAAATATCAGGTCTATGCGGCTTTCGAAACCAATATAATGACATGACAAACCAAATTTAACTGCCTTTCATGCACCAGGAAATAGGATATATCCAAAGTGCGACGCAGGTACTACATCGCAAACATTTTATAGTCCTTCCAACTATTTGGATGCCACTTTACATATTCGTCGTTTTAGTCGACATAAAAATAGGAAGCACTTAACGAAATACCCTTTAGAAGACATGATTTCTTCAGTCTGCAAACATTTTAATTCCACAAGATTTAGTCATGTCTGTCGCTGGCATGTGAGCGAATGAAAAACGAACTATAATATTTTCAAACCTTTTGTAAAAAATGTATCTGTAGATTTTGCCGCAACTCCATGCGTTACTTTGCAGCACAGACTTACTCACTCTTGTAATATATTTCTCTCAAGTTCTAACAAAATCCTGCACATTTTCTGAACAATTTATTCGCAAATATTTATATTTTTATGCGCATTTATTTTATTTAGTCTTCTATAAGATGCACAACAACAACAACAACAAAAAACAGAATGCACATGTGTTTCAGTGTAAAATTTTCTACACATTAATTTTGTTTCCTGTTTTATTATTTTTATTTTGTTTTTCTGTTGTATTTGTTATTTTAGTTGATTTCGTTTATAAAAAATATGATTTAAAGTTTTTTCTCCTGTTTGCAACAAATTGAGCTGGAATGTTGTTGTTTGTTATTGAACTACACGTCGGAAAAACATGTGTATGGTTGCGGTGACAAAGTTTTAGCAACAACATGGTTTTGTTGAAGTTTGTGTGAACGTTTGCGGTTCGTCAAATGTAGAACAACAAAACACTATATTGCAAAAGTATTGTTGCTATTGAGGGTAATAATCATATTATGGTTAAAGTTTGCATTCTTCTATCCGCTTTGGAGGCACATGTTTTGCTATTGAAAACGATTTCAAATATTAAATGAAAAGTTACTGCTGTCTTCTTCAAACCCCTCTTAAATATGTGTAAGTGATACGATACCGTTAAAACGGTGAAGGAGATTGATTGGAAAATTTTCTATTAAATATTATGGGAAATGATAGCGAATGCAATCAGTTCCAAATACGAGGTCTCAGTCCAATCAATATTAAAGTCAAAGGCAGATTATACTCCGCTGTAACTCTGATGCTTTCTTTACGAATATAAAATATTGGATGGCAGAAACGAAGCCGCACAAGCTGCCAAGTCCCGTCCCATAGTGCCCGTCCAACTGAGCTTCCATGCTATTCCATGATCGTTGGCTGCAAAAGCAAGAACAGGATAAAAATTGTGGTACTTGCAGAAAGCTGGGCGCAAGGTGACATAATCGTGAAAGTGTTTCACGCGTCGTTTCGTGAGTGAGATGTGGGTCTACCAGTCCACTCTCAAAGCAGAGGACAGGCATTGCGACGTTTTGTTGGAAGCTGCTTCCGATAATTTTTATTGTTTGTTTTCTAAAAGGAAGAACAATCAACAATTCATAAAGGAGTTAATTCCGAAATATTCATTCATTCGTATGAGCCGAAAGACAAAGTTTTGTTTCATCCAGACAATTTACCAGTTCACAAATCAATTAACTAAAGTTCGAATTGAACCTTGAACCGTTTTCTATACTGAAACTTGGAAAAGCAGCGGGGTAGCAAGAGATTTGCCAACAGTGAAGAGTTGGAGTCTATTTTAAGGCGGCTGGTTAAAGGAGATTAAGTTGAGACGCAGCATTTTCGCGTCGTCTGGTTCCCAGAACCGCTCTCTTTTATATGGTCATGATAAACAAGTTCTCGCTGTCTATTTTAAAGGCTTTTGCTGCAGCCACTTTCAATTTTCGTGAGTGTCATTGTTGCAACCAACCGTAGTTCAACACTCTTAGGCGGCAACAACAGAACTATAGGCATTTTATGGAAATTAAAACCATTTTAAAATCGACTATACATGAGTTGCATCAACACGAAACTTGGTTGTAGAACACTGACTATTCTGGCCACAAAAATGTTTGAAACTGTTTTGCTTGCAAATATGAACAATTCGAAAAATTTGAGTTTTTAGTGTTTCACGACAAAAAATCATAAAATGTATGTCTTAAAATTTTCTTATATATAAAAAGATTTACAGAAACCAACCACCAGCCAACCGGGCAGCCAGGGATGGGACTCTTAAGCTTAAGTATCTGTATTTGAAAGTGCAGTGAACATTATAATCGATTTAATTGTCCTGTTGTGTCTTTTGAAAACATTTTCGAAACTCTTGCGAACTGTTTTCCCATTTTTTTCTAACAATTTCATTTTATTTTCTTTTGTTAAGGAGACAAAAAGCAACAAATTAAAAGTTTCGTCTTCAATAGTCGTCTCTTTTAACTTTTATTCCATTCGAAAACTGTGATTTATTTATTTATCTTCGTTTTTTCATCACATTTTCCTTTAACATTAAATGTCTGTCTGTTTGTCTGTCTATTCACAGATCATGAATTTAGAGGATTTGTGCTGGAAAAAATAAAAACTGTTTAATGGCGATAAATCAAACTACGAATCATATATCAAGTGCTGCTTTTTTCCCCAGTTTGCTTGACTCAAGTTGAGAGACTCAGGCATTAACTTTTTGCTCCAACTTAATTTATACGTTTATTTCTGTTTTTTTTTTCTCCTCACAGAAGTGCAGATGAGTTTTTCGTTTTTGTTCGTTGGATAACATGTGATGTGTGATACAATTTCCTGTAGATTTATAAAGTAAATTGAGTTTTTATTTACTACATGCATCAAATAGTGACAAAACAAAAAAACTGCACGTTATTTCGTTCGTTTGATTTATTTAATTTAAATCTAAAAAAAGCGAAACTAAACTTTTTCTACAGTTGCTTAAGCCGAGCTTTCGAACGCGAGGGGTAGATTAGTTATTGCTCTGGGGCTCGTAGGACCATAGGTTGCGCGATTTTTCTTCGAGGTGGAATAGATTTGTGTGACGTGACAATAAATTTGGTGGTAAAAATGTGCGGGCATTGCACAAAAGTATTTGCAACTTTTTCGGGCCCTAAAAATAAGTTTTTTAACGTAATTTTTTATTTGCTTTATTTTTTAGACATTAATAAACATCGAATTTAAACTTTGGCTATTTAAATGTGGGGGATTTTGTGCGATGCTTGGCCGCTTCGATTTAACAAAAATATTCTAAATATTCATGATAAGAACAAATTCCTGAATTTTTCAAATTCATTTCGATTCACATCTATCTGGTCTTGCTTTTTTCCAAAGCAATACTGATACATAGAGAATATATTCACTTCCGTGGATTAGATTCAGGTTTGGTTTTAAGTGCGAGTAGGAGGTGATTTTGAATTTATAGAATCAACAACGGACCGATGAACATTCTTAAGAGAAGTGTGGAGCAAAATGCTGGAAAAGTGCATTTTCTTCTGGTTGGTTTTTTTTCAACTTGATAATGATCTGAGTCAGACCTCTAAAATCGTTCGTTTTTGGCGGTTATACAATGCTCCGGAGATGCTGCGTGCCCGCCTAAAACCTTCTGATATGAATAGAGCCCTTATGACCGTTACTGGAGAGAGAGAGAGAGAGAGAGAGAGATCTATCAGAGAGCAGTAGCAAGCAAGACAACCCTTAAGCATTGTAAAGTAATCAAGGACAAGCAGAGATCACTTACCTGGTTAACTCCCTGCAGAGCAGATTAAGACAGTTTCTTCAGCGTCCAGCCTATCCAACCTCATGTTACTGTTACAAAGTGCCTGAATTAGTGTTGAAATTAATGTTTCTTTTAGCACAAAATTTGTTTTATTACTTTTAGTATAAGACGAACAAAGTTGTCGATCCATGACGGCAACTCAATGAACATTTTGTTAAGTTTTAAAAAATTTATGAAGTTTTCCTTTAACGCCAATAAAAATTCGTTGATTTGTGGAACTTTTATGTTTCTTATTTTTATATATATAATATTTTTATGATAATAAAAAAATACAATGATTTTTCTTAGTTTTCATTTGCTGCCCAATATTTCGATCAACAAATTTGATCATCTTCAGGTTTTATTTATTATGTAAAAATTAAAGCAACTACATTAAAAACACATCAATTTCTCACGGAGTCCACTGCCCCAGGATTATTGTCCAGTAGCTAATATTTTTTTTCAAATGCTCTCTTAAGCAGTAGGTTGTAATTGGCTACATGCTTAAGCAGGCAGTTAAATGATATATGACTTCATTTGCCAGAAATTGTTCTGCTTTATTGGAATTTCCTTATTCTCTTAAGTTTGCAAAGCAAAACTGATATTGAAAATAAGTTTGCGCCTGCCTTCGTTATTTCATAATTTCATTTTTACCAGGATTATAAATATGTCTATCTGCACATATTTCTGTACTTCGAGTTTAGATATAGAAATTGATTTTGATGTGGCTGAGGGGTTTTGAAGAATGCAGAGATTTTTTGTTTTATTACACTTTTTTTCCTCATTTCACTGTTTCCTGCTTAAATTTTCATACAGACAACTCTTAACTACTGCTGCGCTGGATATAGAACAGAACGTAAAATATGTTTGTAAAACTGAACTCATCTCCGCAGCAAAAACGTAAAAACTTTTCTATTTGTCTTCATCGAGGGGATGTAAAAGCAAACAGAAGAATTTCGAGCAAAGTGTTAAAATTGTTTAACATTGATTTTGTAAAGCCTGTTTGTTTTTTTGGTAAAAATAAAAATAAAATGGGGGAGGGAAAGCTACAAAATGCGCGGAGTTACGGATAGAGCGTTGTTTGCTGTTTAACACCGAAAATCAGGTTGGTTTATGTCTTAAAAGGTCCGAAATGCATTCAGAATAATAGTGTTTTCCGGGAATATTTAATACGTTCAGAACATAAAATTGCAAAAAATTTCATTAAAAATATTTGCTGATCCAAGGAACAAGGTTTTACATTCGTTTTGGCTGCAGTGAAGACTCTATGAAGGTCCTTTGAGTCAGTGAATTTTTTTTGGAAAAACATATTTTTTGTTCGTTCAGAGCGATAAGAAAATATTTTTTTTAAACTGAAATTCTTTCGCATTCAACAAAAATCATAATTGAATCCACGAATGGTTTTTCTGTCATACACATAAAATTGCAGACACTTATGGCTGGTCTGCAGAAACGCCCAAAGTCTGTGGTAGGAATCGAACCTACGACCTCTGTACTGTTGGTCAAATACTTTAACTACTTTAACAACCGATCGGTCTCATCAGTGGAATTTTCGACCACCCCTTCCAACACAACTTTTTGCAGATTTTATCGCTGTAAGTCCCTCGCCTCGGCTTTTAGTTTAGCTTCCCCTCAAGTTGCGGAAATCATAGTTTCGTCTGCCTGCAGTAAAATGCGCTCTAAAACTGGAAAGTTTTACTTAAAAAAAAAATAAAACATTTTGGTTTCTAATTTCGTTTTATCTAGATTTTGCCCTTTTGTGCTGTCATCCATTAATGTTTTGTTTAGTGCCTGATATGGATTTGTTTCAAATTAAATTCAGAAAAAATAACCATTTTTAAATAATATTTAATTTTGTATTTAATACTAAAACATTTATAATTATCGCTTCAATAATATTTTTTTAATAAACCATTTAAACGCTCTTCTTGTCAATTTAAGTTGAAATTAATTTATGTAATTTTTTATTGTTGGTAATTTTCATGGAAATTCTATGCAAATTTTTTTTTTTTTTTACCAACAAAACAAAACAACATTATAAAAATCAAATAATAAAGTCAACAATCGGAGTCAAACAATTTATTTGCGAATTATAATAAAAAATTAAACTATAATAAAAACATATTTAGAGAGATTTATATTATTATTTTCGAAATAATTACAATATTTTGTATTTAGTTTTTAAATTAAATTACTTAACACAGGGGCCCAATGCGGTGTCAGTGGACAAAACCACACATTTGTTTAATAAAATATTCGGCTACATTTTTTGCAACGACTGAACGAAAGTGTCAAAAGATTATTGGCAACCGCTTTGTAACTGGCATTTGATAAGGAGCTTTTTGTCTCCAAATTGTATTAAAGCAAAATGTGGAAGGCCTAATGAGTATCCGCTACGGCTGCCTCGAGTGGTATTCAATTTTCACTGTCTCTGGCGCATAACTCAGGCTGTGTTTGGCCGATGTCATAAATTATGTGGTTTATAGTTGGTTCATGGTTTTGCCACTTGGAACACCGTACCGTACAAGAAAAGAGGTTAATGACGTAAATTTGTACAACCTCAGTGCTCAGTTCACAGCACCTTCACGTGCGCTGACTCAAATTGCCCGCGCTAAATGTCCAAACTGGCTTAAGGTGGGTGGCACGTAGCGTCGTCTTGTTAAAGCTTTTGAAACCACATTCCTTTGTTGTCCATGTCCTTCAACTCAGGCAAAATGAAGTTGTTAACCATCAACTTGTAGGACTGGCCATTGGCGGGAAGCGATCACGCCGATAACTCAAAATTTTCGGCAAACAGTGACTTTATCGGGAGGCAGGTTACGTTTTTGGGTATGAATTGTTGTGGTCTGAAATTGTGATAATTTCGGCCTTCCTGCCTGATTGGGTAGTTTTGCCTTTTCTCTCTTCGTTTCACTTCTGCCGTTGGCCGAGAGTTGGAAAAAGCTCATCATAGCCAGCGTTACCAAATGACAGTTTTTTTTTCAATCAATTCGGGTTTTTCCAAACTCAGTCGCAGAAAACAAAAAAGCTTACATTTACCACATGATTGGGGGGACATGCATTCCCATGCAACAGAATGGTGCGGAGATCACAGAGCCGTTGCAGAGTCGACGGCCAACGTTAAGAGGATATTCTGCCAAATGAGTGTAAATAAAACCAACGTAATAAATAATCATCTTTTGATGATGAATTACAAAACGGAATTTTCGGCCAGTGCCCAAATTTTGTACAAGCAGACAAAATGCAAACTAAATTAAATAATTTACTATGATGATGAATTATTGAGTCATGTCATGTTTATTTTTTTATATACATACAGATATAAGTACATACTCGTACATACATATTGTGTAATATAAATATTTTTGTGTTTTTCTTTATTTTTTATTGTTTTCTTTTAACTTAATCGTCAAAGGAGCAAATTCTTTCTACAAGCAGACCGACCTCTTTCTTAAAATTGTAAGTTTTGTAAAAAAAAATATGGCAACTTTGGCCACTGCCAACAATGGCTAATAGCTGGTAAAAAGGTATCGTACATTGTGCAGACCCAGGGGTATTCATAGCAGGTACAGCAACTCCACTCAGCGAACTCCCTACTCTGTAATTTGTTTTTGTTAAATATTTGTGTGTGTGTCAAAACCAAGCAATTCACTCCCAAACAGTTGGCATCCGAAAAACGCGGAATCACAATAAAAGGAATCAGCTGCGCTCTCACGTTCACCTGTTATGAAGTCGACATCAGAAAATGTATGTAGGAATTTTGTTTGTGTGCCACTTCTTTTTATCAAACCGATTCATAAACACAGAGAACTATTCAAATTGTCTTATTCATTATGGAGGCAGATCCATCATCAGCTTGTTGTGTTCCATATATGACAATGTTTTATTAATCTGGACTTCCCTCAGCCGATTTGTTTGCTTCGGTTATATGTACGTTATTGACCCAATTTATTGAGCACAAACAACAAGAAGCACAAGATTGATTTGCAAATTGCTGTGATCAATTAAAAGATTTGTCATTTGTAAACAGAACTAATGACTTGTCACATATAAGTTGTCAAATGGCACAAATCAAAAGATGATTTCAGCAGGACAAGTTTTCAAAAATAGCAAAAAAAAAACTTTCCAAATGTAATATTTGAGAATTTGCTAATTAAATTTTGTGTAATTTGATGTTTTTCTCGTTCGAAAAGTGTTCTTAAATTTACACAAATGAATAATTTTAATCGCTTTAAAGATTTAGGGGCAAACTGGAGTCTCACTCAACGGACACTTGCCATAAGCAGACACCTCCTTTAGACGGACATTGTTGCCAGGTCCCGGCCGCGCTTCGTTAGAAAAGCATTGCAGTTGTTTGCCCTTCAACGGATGCTTCTCAGAAGCGGACGCGTACACCCGCCCGTCTCCTGGACGGAAACTGATCTGTTTCTATCCGATTTTTTCATATCATAATTTGCGACTAAACTCTTTAGTTGTTCGCTGTAGCAACAAGCCACAGTTTATCATATCTTCTACATCACGTCACACACTTCAATGTGCGTGTGATCAATATCTAACGTAGGCTTCAGCCTCGGGCTGTTGGCAGTACTGAGTCTTGCGATTGCGAGCGTATGGTGTACACACCTATTTGAGCAACGAGTTTCAGGGGATTCCCCAAATAAAACAGAGGCGCGTTTGTTTATTGTAGTATCATTGTAAACATTTTTGGTTATTAAGCCCAATAAAATTTAACAGTCTTAGATAGTTTTTTTTTGTTGACTTGAATTTGTAGATTTCTCTAGGGCGGACAGTTCGCTGTCCGCTCAAAAGGCATTCCACTGTAATGTACAATATTTTGGAATTCTGATCAATATTAATTTTTTGAGCAAATCAAATTTAAAAACGAAAAGTTGGCGAGAGAACAGTTACACATAAATGTATTTTGTTGTTGTATTTATTTAATAAAAATTCATTGAAACACTTGTAAATTGGTTTTTCTAAAACTTTAAACCGAGTGCAGCATTTATGTACCTCTACTCAAAACCAGTCAATATTTTCCAATGACCAGTTTCCGGAAAATATGAAATAAAATAGAAAACCGTGTGAAATTCAACAGCACAATAAAACACCAGAATTTATTTGCTCAGGCTGTTTTTATTTTTTTTTTGTGGCAAAATTTAATGCTGCTGCGGCAGTCGCAGCCAACAAACCAACGAACCAACAAACCCACATTTATTCCGCAGTTGTTGTTGCTGCCGTTTGGAAATCAATCTAAGCCATTTATCAAACAAATCATATTTCGGATTATTACATTTCGCCGCCGAAATGCATGTGAGTGGCAAATGGGCATTCTCGTGCTACCACGAGTGAAAGAAGTGAAAAAATCTACATATCCGTAAGTACCGACATTTACACACCCTAAACGTATTTGGCACATGTGTATTATTTTGTGCAGCTGCCTCTCTCTCCCACTTTACAGACTGGCATCAGGGCGGTGAATTTTTTGCTTTTCATTATTTATGTCATGCTGTCGGGTTTTGTTAAAACAACATCGTGTAATTGTGGTTCAAGTGCTGCTACTACGAGTACAATATCCATGACTTAAACCTGCATTAGCACAAATAAAGCACTTAACTGGCACTTAGTTATTCCAACACATTTTCCAGTTTAGCCCAAAGTAAAAAGGATCAAAATGGTCAATTGTTATTTTGTTCTCTACTCTATTTCTGTGTTTTGAAAAGCCTACAAAACAAAATTAATCGCTTGGAAAAATCGCTGCAAATGTAAGTTTTTGTTTTGAGCTTGAATTAGAAATAAAAATATTTAGCTGCGTGAGTGGCAACATCTGCTACAAGTCACTGAGACGTGTCTTATTGCCGACTATTTGGGAGTTATGATGACATTGCAGCAATTTAGCGATATGGCAGGGATTTGGTTTCTACAGAACTTCGAACTAATTTAGCACGAAACAATTTCATCGCGTGATTTTACTTTCGAATTTATATGAAGTCAAGAAAAAACTAAACGAAGCAAAACTGTTTAACCGGATTCCAGTTTGTCATTTTGAAATAGCTGAAGAAAATTTAGAGTTGGTTTTTGAGGTTATATACATATAAGTATATTCTAAAAATCACATGATTTCAAATCACATGTGATTTTAAAATCACATGTAAACTTTTTACAATTCTTTAAATTCCTCCTGATCATATCCTGTCTAGAACTGATTTCTTAACAAAAAAATTTTTAAAACAAAAGATATTTTTGCAGCAAAAGAAATGGTCACAAAAATTAAATCTTTAAGCCTTAAAGTAAATTTTTATGAACTTTCCACTAAAAAAAGACAATTCAGTTGATGATGTACGAGCAATTGACCGGCTTAAAATCACTTGGCTACTGAAGATTACGTGTACAGAACAGCGCTTTCGCTTGCAATCACAAGAGGCTTGGTTTTTTTACTTAAGCCGAACTTCACGATAGCGACAAAGCAGAGCTCAAGTAAGATAAAACTGGCTTCCTTTTACTTGTAGCGACAGATATTGTAGTAAAAATTGAAGGCTTTCAAATTTAAAATTATTGATTCAAAAATGTTTGTTTTGTTTTAATAATATTGTGTTAACAGCTGATTTTTTAGAATGACAGACTGCAAGTAAGACGCGCGATCTTCAAAACACCTAAAATCAATTTAGCGTTTTTCATGTCGCTTCACGATTTGCAAACCCGGTTCTGCAGTCAAATGCCTGAATATTTAAGCAGATTTGAGTTCGTGTTTTATTTCGCAACAGCTGGAGAAAATTGACGGCAGGATTCTGTGTATCACAGATGACAAGACCAATTTCTTACAGTAAGAAAGGGTTTGGGGAGTTTCAGCTGTTACCTGCTCAGAGTACCGCTCATTGCCAACGAACTGATATATTTTGTCTAGTGAAGAAGCCTCTACGTATTCCACGAAAATCGTTTATCGAAACAACGGAAGTATTTGCCGACACACACACACACACACACACACACACACGTTCTACAAATATTTGCAATAAAATAATTTATCTGAAATTGTATTGTAAAAACTTCATTGTTTTTTGTTCATTGGATGACTGATTTTTTGTGTCAATTGTGCAACAAACAGGAACAGCGGTCACGCAACGTTCGTGTTTGCTGGTCTTATTTTGCAAGGCATCTGATTTTGTTGCCGCTCTCTAGGCAATATTTCGCTTCCTTGTCACGTTTTCAGCAATACGGATCAATGTGGGGCTTTGGCGAAAGTACGTTGTCATATTGTTTCGGAATATTAAATGAAGCTGCTCAGCAAATGCTTGCTGGGTTTATGGTATTCATATCTTTTCAGTTGGTTTTGCGTTGCATAGTTTTTGCGGCTCAAAAATTAAGTCTAAATGCGATAAATATTTGGTAAATTGTTTAATTTTCCCGTTAACAATATTAATTTAAATGAACTGTTCGAGTGCAATTGTGTGTGCAAAAATGTGCTTAAGCGCTGGGCTTTTTACAGGCGCTGTCGGTCGACCGGCTCAATGGCAGGCTGGTTGCCTGACTGTGTGATGGTCTAATAGTAAAATGCGTATTAAAACTAATTATGGTTAAAAATGGTGATGGTAGTTCTTAAATTGTTTACAATGGGAAACAAAACAAGAACATCTTAACAAATATTTGAACGAAAACTTATGCGCCCTCAAGCCTTTGGAATATATTTTGCAAAGATTTGTTTTCTTTTTCAATTAAACCCCGTTTGCTTTATCTTATTGGAATCCATTATTTTGATCTTTTTACCCCCCTTGTGACAAGTTTTTATTTGCTTTTAAATTACACATTCTCATATCCATTTGGTTTGCTTTTTTTTTTTTTTTGCCTTGGGTCCTATTTTTCTTGCTTACTGCTGATTTTTAAATATGGTTCTGCTGCATGTAGTGCGGTTTTAATTGGAAAATATGGTTTTGAATAATAGAAAAACCACTTGCAATAACAATGTTGAATTCGTATTAGGAGCGCGCCAACAACTGGTGGAGAGGAAAGCGAAGGAAAACAATTTAAACAGTTGAATTTAAAGAGAGAAATAGTTGCTGGATCAGAACGAAAAACATACAAAAATTTAATAAGTTCATGAAACATTTAAATGGCTTTTAAAAAACTTCATCACTTTGTTGACTGTCAGGCGGCTGTGACACCCATAACGTTTCAGCCATTCACGTTGGTTTGAAAAGAAATCTGTTTTGATTTCTGAAAAAGTTTCTTCTTCACTCACATTTACCACATCAGTTGATGTAGACAGTTCGTCATCAGTTCAATGGAAGAGGCGTCATTAAAGCTTCAGGCAATACTGTCAGCTATCGAAAATCTATCTGTACTAAAAATTATTTAAACTTGAGAAAATAAAATTTGAAAGTGCTGAAAACTGTCGTCCTGAACAGCTTCGATTATACCGGATTTCTCAAAATGTATTTTGCAACATTGGCAGCTGTTAGCGGTCGCACCGTGTGAGTTAAATCCCACAAAGTCGCCCTCAATTAATTCATGTCAAGTCATAGTAGGAGAATAGAACTAATGAAACTGTCAACCAATTCTAAATGAAATTGACGGTTTCAAATCGAAATTGAAAAAAAATGTGAAAATTCTAATTTAAAAATGCGAAAATGCTATAAGAAATTGGACATTTTAACTTTAAAATGAACAGAGTGGAAAACTTTGGTGTGAAATTCAGAAAATTTTAATCTGAACTAGAGTTGAAATCATTCCATATGAATGTGAATTTTTAAATTGAGAATTTGAGAAGTTTTTATTTTAAATGGGAAAAATTATATCATATAATTTTTATACAATTTATAAATACAAAATATATATGACACAACATTAGGACCAAAGAAAATATCGGGGGTATATCTCACTGATACCGATATCGAGCCGGTAAAACATTAAAAACTCAAATATCTGCCCTCCCATAGTGCGAGGATTTACTTTGCAGTCGGTCTCAGTTATAATTATGTAGCTGGAGAGTAAGAATTCTGATTGATGCTCTGCTCCCTGGTTCCCCCTACCCTGCCAAAACCCGTTTGAAAAATTCAGGCGATTACTGCTTAATATTTTTTGAATTCACTTAATTTTATATGGAACTTTTTCAATGAAAAAAAAAATGCTCCTCGAAACCGTGTTACGCCGGACATAATTTCCTTGCTGAACCTTGATTATTAGCAGGGTGCTGGATAAATTTGAGTCCATCGGCTCGATTTACAAATTGTTTCGGATGATAAGGATGGGAACGACATGTGTTCACAAATCCACAAATCCTAATTTATTTTTCCACACAACCGATAATTCAAGCAGGTTCTTCCTTATGCCAAGAGTCGATAAGAAGAAAACAAGGTTTTAACCTGCATGTGACGACTGTAGAAATAAAAAGGATTATTAAAGAGAAAACTTTGTGCAAAATCATTAAAAGGACTTATTATAATGATCGGACAGAAGTCCGTGGTGACCACATTTTCCCCAAAAAATTGGCGCACAGCAGAAGTTTGGGACATTTAAGCGCTCATGCCCTGAACAGTACTGCCACACTTTCATAAAATTTTATACTTTTTGTACACAAAATGCGAAGAGAAAAAATAAACCAAAAGAAACTAAAAATACAATTCAATACAAATACGAAAATTAAAACTGGAGAGAACTTAAGGCTACCGCTTTGGACCTTTATTTTAAATTCTTTTCAAAGTAGTTTTTTATTATTGCCTTCAATAACATTTAATCAAATCAATTCTGAAAAATAGAACCAACGATAAATATTTTTATTTTGTTTGTATCCATTTCATTTCCAATCTAAATAAGAAACAGCAAAATATTTCAAATCAAATTCAATAAAAATTCGCCGTTTCGTTTCATATCCATTTACAGTTGCCAGTTTTTCGTAAGTCCATTAAAACTATTCATGTTTTCTTCTATGCAACAACGCAAACAGAAAAATACTGGGATTTTGGAGCTTAAAACAGGCGAAAAATATTCAACTGCAAACAAAAACTGGGGTGGGGATTTTCCCTAAAAACTATTATCTATATATATATATTTATATAGTTGAATAAAAAAACAACTTAAAATTAAAAAAAACCCAATCAAATATGCAGGCAAACAAATTTGTATACAGTTTTAATATCGTTTTGTGCCATCATCGTGTTGTTAGCAGTTAGAAGCCACGTTGCCCGGCAGTTCTGAGAAACTGAAAGCGTATCAACAAAATGATGTGTGCAAGAAACGCTGTTCGTATACGTTGCCACAGGCAGAAGGGCTGCTTAGAGCCTGTTTCGCTATTTCGAACGTTAACGTTCATTTGCTATCTTGAATATAAAAACAGTCTGATTTGTGGTCTAAAATAAGATTAAACACTTTTAAATTCACAAGCAAATTAGATCAAAATTTCATTGCTAAAGCTCTTGAGATATAAATTCTCAGTGGCGTAGTGGCCTTCATAGACCAAATGATGACTGAATTTGTATGGCCGAACGGACAGTATTTTATTTCTATATTAAACAAATAATTAAATTTGTTCATTGATACAGCAAATTTCGCTTATAAGACTGGGCTGCTGCTTCAGCAATTAGTTTGTTTGAAAAACTTTCTTCCAACAAAATTAGCTTTTCAATTAATATATCCGTCACTTCAATGAAGAGCTGTTGTTGCATATATTAAAATCGTTGCTGATGCTGGTTTTTCGAGCAAGTATTGCCACAACAACTTGTTAAATTTCCTCTGCCCTCACCGGAACCGTTGGGCTGGTTTCATTGTAAGTTTTTATAGCAAACAAAATATTTGTGCCTTTCAATTTATCACCGTTCGTGTGATGAACACGCTACCAACAATTTATTTATTACTTTCAATGGTTTGTTGTTAATACGTACACAAAACCCAGTCATTTTATTTGTTTCCATAAAGGGACTTAAAGCGAGTACTTTCTCGGCTTAAATAAACACCACTGTAAGTTTACACTGATAGAACTGAAGAATTTCATAAAATATCGCAATAAAAATTGGAATTAATGAGTTTTGAATAGCGGAATGTGTTTCAAAATGCAACTCATTTAATAGTTTTATTAAAACGAAAATACACACGATATATGCTGGAGGGGGCACTTGCAGTGCAATATGCGACATTGAGTTCCACGTGTGGAAGAAAATTTGGTTCTCTATCAACGAACGAGAACATCGTCTGTGTTCTCGTGGGCTACCAAATGTGCTCCACATTAGTGTTTCTGTTCATAGATTTCGTTACCCAAGTTATCAGGTAGCTAAGCGAGCGATATGGCTTCTAAGACAAACTTACTGAAAGCGGAAAGAACCGTGGGGGGAGTTGCTTCGATTCAAACATGCCTTTAATTTCTGTGCTCTACAATGAATTCCATACCCGTATGTTTGTTTAGTGATTCCAGATCACCAGCACTACTGACTTGTTATACCCGCTACAATACTTTCGTCCATTGCTACTTAACACGGGCTTGTTATTGGACATCTGCTATTGACTTGAGAATTGGTAAGTAGAGGCTGCTGATATGACGACCGCCGGACTAGTGTTTCTCATTTTCGCCGGAATTGTTGACATGTTGTGCTCTACGCATTTCCTTTTATATTGACTTTTAACATGGAAATCAGTCAGTACGAAAAGCCACTAGTGGTCCGTTGGTGAGACCCGTTGAAATGTACGAATTATAATTATATTTATTGATGGTTGACTATATTGATGTAGGTATATATGTATGTATGTGCGTCAAGCCTTTTGGACTGTTAATGTAGAAATATGTACATCTAGCACAAGGTATTTTATTTTATTATATATATTTTTCAATGTTTCATCGAGTTCAAGTTCATTTTTCATTACTTTTATTATTAATTAAAAGTTTCGTAGGGCTTAAGTTGGGGGGACTGTAATTTGTTTCGCGGTCGCTGAAGCTAAAAAGAAATATTTTTATTTAAAAAAAAAAAAAACTGCTGGCGCTGCTCGTTTTATTTGCCGTGGATGTGTTTTATTTTAGGCGATCATCAAATCAAAATTTTAATTTAATAAAAATGAATCAGCGAAATTTTTAATTGAATGTCGATACATCAATAAAAGAAATTTATGCATTTTTTTGTGTATTTGAAGAAACTTTGTTTTGTAGCGGCAGCAAATTTATTTATTTTAAACTTGTTTTTGTTGAACAACAACATTTTTTGGGCAGTTTCATCTTTAAATATAAGGAATTTACCAGCTTTTCTTACTTAACAGATCTTTAGAATGGGCAATACGTTATAATATCTTAGAAAAACTTTTTGTAGCTGGAAATAGGCAAAACTTTATGATCAAACTGGAACAAAATGCCAAATTTTCACTTAAAATGAGCTGGAATATTCATTAATTGTGAAGTATGCAAAACTCGAATTTTTCTAAATAACGCCTTCAGACATGCATCTGCTTGCAAAAAACATAACTGTGATCGCTTAACATGCCCTAATTTAGACAGTTTTAATAAAAAAAATGGCACAGCACTCGTATGTCCTAATAATTCGATGCCATTTTGTTGCAAATCCTTTGACTCGAAAGACTTCAGACATGCACGTGCATGAGCCATTTATCTCCAGTTTGCTTCATTTACCTTTTGTGGGCTTATTTGTTAGTTAGTGTTACTTCACTATCGAGGGCTTATTCACAACTTAAGCAATCGTGTAACCTTTAACTATTATTATTCAGTTACTGTATATGAGAAAAACATCGCTATGAAAATGCTGTAATTAAAATCTTACAATTCAATGGAAGTTGCTAATCCGCTTAGTTTTACATTTATAGAAGAATATAAAGTTTTCGTACAAAAATAACTTATTGCTGAATCTGATTTAAATCAAAACAACAAACAAGCAACACCTAATTCTTAAAACACCATCACCACGGCCACGACCACGACCGCTGCGAACATTCGCTGCAGCATCAAGGAAGTTTTTATGCGATTCTTGTATATCAAATGCCAGCAGCGCCTCCCTCCCATTCCATCTCAGCACTCGTTTGCCACTCATATTTTGTTATTTGCCAACTAAAACCACGGATTATAAAGTTAAATCGAAACCATTTGTCTTTTGTAACTCTCAGCCATATTTTTGGCCGTTTTGTTGCAGTTAAGCCTCCTGACAAGAAGTTGTTGTTAACAGAACAGTCGGATTTAAAAAACACAAAACAAAAATATGAAAAAAAACTTACCAAAATATAAACATTAGCTGGAACTGCTGGCGGTTACAAATCGAGTAAAGTTTTTCGTAGGAGTATTAAAAACTCTTAAACATCTGACTAGTTTTGGCTAAATTCTCAGCCAAAACAACAACAACCGCCTAGATTCTAACAACCGCGTGCGACTGACTTGCAAACCTAAAATCTTTCCGATACTTTTTTCTTATAATTCACCAACCTAAAGTAAAACAAGAAGAAAGTTAAAACATCGGCTAGAGCGAATAAATAAAAGCAGAGGTTTGGAGCAGAATGAAACAACCAAAAAGGGAAAAATGTATGAAAACAACGACTTATTGCGATTTATTTTCAGAGGTTTTAAATTTTACTCGAAAATAACCAAAAATAGCAGCATAAATAACTTAAGGGCGTAAGTAGCTTACGGGGAAAAAGGGGAATTGAAACGGTTCTACTATTAAATCACAAATTGTTTTTTACAGTGAAGCTGCCCACAATCGATGCCTTCTAAATCGGGCACCTTTCATAACCGCAGAAGTGTCTCTCGCTCGTAAGTGGGCCCACCGAACTCTTTCAGCTATTGTTGTTGAATAAAAGTAATAAACAGTTTTATTGTGTCAATTAAAATTTTAATTCATTCAAATAAAAGATTTGTCTTTGTTGCCGAATATGCTCGTTTGCATACTTTCAAACTTAGTAAAAAGTTCGATCCTCATCGAAAATTAGGCGTTCAGATTGGAACTGAGGAGCAACTGCGCAGCACGGCTGCATTAGACCCACTTGGTCGCACAATCGGTGGCAACCGCTTCATTCATTTTGAACAATTTGCCCCGCAAACAGGTTATTTTTGTGCGTTTTATTGCTCTTGTCGTCCGAAAATTGTCTGCCCGGCCCTGAAATAAGTTTTCGTGCCATCGATTGCATACGACAGTTGCCACAAATGCTCTCTGTGCTGCTTCTGTTGTGATGTGGCAGCCCGGTTCAACTTTGGCGCAAGTTTGTTCGATGAAACATGGAAATAAAACCAAATCCATCCCAACAATACTTATTTCTCTTCATTTCTTTGTCACTCTACCTCTCCCTCTTTCTCAAAAAAGACAAACCTAAAACAACATAGACGAACTTTTTCTCCGCACAAAAATATCTTTGCGCACAAAATGACAGTTTGTGGGCGCCTAAAATGCCTAATTCCACTATGATGGTCGCGACCAGGAATCTCATGGGAAAGCAAATGCACCACCCCAACACAAAGTAGCCGAAGTACTATTGCACATCAACCGTACAAAAACAATATGGCTTTTTATTGTTGTACTGTGAAGACATGTCTCAAATGACAGCGGAGTGTTGGCATAGTTGCTTAAAAGCGTATGTCCGCCGTATATTGCGTTGTGCAATGTCTTCGTTCGATAGTATTTGTATGACTAGTCATATATAATTAAGATCTGGACTGAAATAAATCGCATCAAATTAAAACAATTCTTGACTGAAATTCAACTGAATGTGTTACAAATAGAATGCAATTTCTGTTATCAATGAGGTGCTTTTTATTATATATAAATATATTTTTTGCATTTGATTTCTCTTCATTAAACATATATTTTTAATTAAAATAGTACTCGCGTTATCAAAGTGTTTCTTTTTATCAAGAAATTGCTTTTATACTTAACAAATTAATTGTAAGAAAAAAAAACAAATAAACTTTTTGTCCAAAAGTCTATAACTATTTTTTAATAAATAATTTTTGTTTTTTTTTGGCTTTTTTTATTTTTTTTTAAGGAATATTAAAAATGTATTTGGGTCAGTAATTTTTCCATTTATCCAAATCGTATTTTCTTTGTTGAAAAACTTGGCTATTTTCGTGCCACAACTAATTTTGCAAAATTGTTGTTTAATCCCGCGAACTATTTGCCAGTTGCGTATTCAAATAATTTATCAATTCGTCTAATTCTTGAACATGAATAATTAAGCAAAATTTTTAACAAAAGCCATATTTCAGCAAATAGAACATTTAAAAAGAATTGTTGTTTTGTAACACTTTTATCAGAAAAATACTTTTAATCCAAAAAAAGTTTGTATTTTTATCCGTCATCCGTTTAGCCTACAACGATCCTCCGAAAGTTTGCCATCCTACTCGCCGGCCGCGCAGCTGAACGAAAAAAAAAACAAAATAGCGATACCAAGTCAGAACATCTTCGCCAGAAATGTTCACTAATCTATTGCCGCCAGCGACCCAAATTCCACCGGACCTCTTCTCCCTTTTACCTTTTGACTATCGCCTTCATCCTGAAAGGCTCCTCATCCCTCAGAAATCACATAATTTATTTAAAAATTAAATTAAATCGAACCTTTTTACAATATCTCATGACTTTCCCCAAATGCCATAATATAAACGTGTTTATTGGATTGGATTGAAACGTCTTTTATAAAAAAATTATTATTTATGTCCGAGAGACATTTTTCTTTTCAAAATCATAGTTTTCATAAAAAAATATCTTTACAACAAGAAAGTTTTCTTTTATCTAAAATTTACTTTGCCCCGACAAAGAGTTTTTCATCAAAAAAGACATTTTCTATCAAAAATTTTATGTTTTTAAAATCAGTACTTTTATTCCTTAAGAAAGTACTTTTTTCTTTATGAAAAAAGTTATTTTTTTCGTTAAATATTTATATACTTTTTTCACAGCTCAGACTGCCCAAAAAAATAACTGATGAACTGATGAAATAAATGAAGTCGCGGTGATATGAATTTGCACTGTAGGGAACAACGGTCCAGTAATATGAACAAATTTCCAATGCAATTTTGGGAGTCCCCGGTTTGCTAATACAAAATTTACGTGCCCCTGTGGGCACTTACAGCTCAGCTAATATGTCAATAGGGAAAAGTGAAATATATTACATTATTTACAACCACAACAAAAACGAGTGTGACAACGTTAAGCCAAATGTGAATATAGAGTTGGAAAAGTTCCTGGAAGTTCCAACGAACTAAATTCTAAATAAATTTGATAAAATGATTAGCTGTGATCTTTATTGGTTTACAATATCGAGAGTTCACTGTATAAGTTTATAAAAACAAAACGCCTAATAAAGAAAAGCTTTTAACAGTACAAGATTGCAAAACTTTATTCTTGGAAATTAATTTAAGAATCAGTTTTTAATTTAATCTAGAAGAGCATTTCTGAATAAAAATATATTTCTTCAACTATTTTAATTGGCGAACATTCATGAACACATTCGTATGTAATAAATATGAATTGTTTGGTGCTACAAAAAATGAAAAAAAAAACCTTTTGCTGGCACTAGTTTTTGTTAAGTTTTTATCAAACCATTTATCCAACCGTATCCATAACGCAGTTGTAATTATAACAAAATGTTATTTTATACAAATTGGAATGAATTTATACGAACGCAAACACACACACACACACACACACACACACACACACACACAGATATATTGTTTTTCTAAGATAATGAAACTTTTTAAATACCAGCATGTTGGGGCACGGAATAATTCCAAATTACATTTTAACACACATATCTGGCGATTAAGATATTAATACCATCACATGCACATATTTTAATGGATGTTAAACAAAATTTTACTCATACGTTCGTTATGAAAAAAACAAAAAACAATAACAACAAAAAACAAAAAAAAACCATTCATTTCCATGGCAGAAGACAAAAAGAAAAAAAAAAACACAAACGAAATCAAAGAGCAAAAGAAATAAAAAGAAGAAAAAAACTAGTACGGAAATTGTTCATTAGATGAGCAATTTGCGCGTGCAAAGCTGCTAAATTGAGGGTGGCGGGGTGTTGCAAACAGAAATACAAATAGATGTACACAGTCCTGCTTGTAGTGTCGCTTACGGAATGCAGATAAAAAACGTTTGATAGCACGAAACGAGGGTGGAGTGGGCCCCGTTAGGAGTGGGGCAGGGGCTGACAGGCAGGCAGTGACGGCAGTGTCGCGGCAGTGGTTCCAAGCAATTGAGTTGTCTGGTTAAATGTAGACATTTACAGCAACATCGGACTTTCATCAGCTATTGTGCTGGTGTTCTGTTACTATTTCATATCGGTTTTTGTGTGAATGGGCTTCTTTCTTTCTTTCTGCTCTATTTTTAGCATTTTGTTCTCAAACAAAGCGACGCTAAAATACCAGAATCTACATACATACATACATACATACATATTGTATTACCTACGTCCCAACAAACAACAAATATTGGGATGAAAATAGCGCCGATTGATATATATTTAACAAAAATACCAACAATTGTTGCATAGAGGGGCAAACTCGACCGTCTGGGAACTTAAGAAACGAAACTCAATACTAAGACGTGTCATGACATTTGACAACCGACAAACAGGCCAAAGAAAGTTTTTTGCACACATCTCTGAAAAATATTGTCTAAAAGAACAAGATACCGTTTGGAAGCATTAAAATCTTGTTGCAGAGGTTCAATTCGCCATTTAAAAAAATCCTAAATTCTGTTTTATGATAAAATCGCTTTAAACCGGACTTCTTTCGAACGACAGTGCCAAAGAGAGCGTAAGCGTATGCTGGCTAATTTGAATTTCACAATTTCGGAGGTGTTGTCAACCCTACGAACGGAAATGTCAAAATCAAGCAAATGATGCTGTATATAAATGGAGTCGGATAAAAGTTGATCATATATTTTTTTTCTTCGAGAAACTACTTTGCAGGAACTGTAGGCTCTTGTGCCGTATAAGGAAGGAAAGGGCTTAGCAGGTCTCGGGAGCTACAGAATCAAAGCCATTATGCAATTTTTTGAATTTATTTCACTTTGTACTTTGTTTAATTAAGTTTTCAGTTGAAAAATACTTTTTATGTGTCGTACATGTTTTTGTTTAAAAAAAAATTGCTCAAATCACACACTAACCGTTTTGATCTGGCAACACCGACAAATTGATATTCGCCACATTATGAAACTGGACATCGGGAGACTTGCCATCTCTCGCCTAGAAATAGAAATACTTTAAAAGTACAAAAATAGTACTTTTTGTTTATGATAAATTTACTGTTTATGGAAGAGCTAAATTTTTCTAAAAAAGAAGACACTTTCCGAATTATTTTGTTTCTAATTTTTTCCCTTTTTTTTAAATTATCTTTAAAATAAAGAGCAGACTCGAGGTCTTTTAATTTCTGTTAAAAGAAAACTTTCAAAAGCAAAGAAAATGTAGAAAATAAATCATGTTATTTTTTATAAAAACAAAATCGTGGGCTTTCATTATGAAAAATGAAAAAAAGTACTTTTGAATAAAAAATCACTTTTTGAAAAAGATACTTCTTGGGGCAAAAGGCACTTGCTATGGCTAAATAATAATTTACTTTGTGTGAAGAAAGTACTTTTCGGTAAACCGAAACCTTTTGTAAAAAAAGAAGTACATTTTGTAATAAAAAAATCTTTTCATAAAGACGCAACTTTTTATTACAAATTCAAAATTACTTTTATGAAAAAGGTGCTTCCTACAAAACATACTCATTAAAAAGTACTTTTCATTAGAAATGCTAATCAAGAATTAACTACCGATTTTAAAAATAGTTTATATGAGAGAGTTCTTTAAAAAAAAAAATCTCTTAAAGAAGAACTTTTGACGAAATGGTAACTCTGTTTTAATAGAGTAAGTTTTTCTGGTAAAAAAAGTCGTTTTTCTGCGAAAGTACCCTTTATGAATAATTTCTATGAAAAACTATTATATAATTTTTTGTCGAAAAGGACATATTTCTGTGAAAGGGCTTTTTATGCAAATGGCAAGTTTTTTCTGAAAAATGGTAGTTTTCTTATGAAAAAACTTTGGTTTACGAAACGTGGAAATACCACGTCAAAGCTGGTTCTTGTGATTTTCTATGGTTTCACATAAAATATACTTTTTGTGAAAAGAAACATTTTCTATTAAATATAGTTTTTAAAAAGTCTGCTTTTCATTTGTATAGAATTATATATAAAAAAAATGTTTCAGACCCTTTGGCTGGGAGTAGGTTTGAACGGAGTGAAAAAGCGGCTGAGTATAAAAACTTTTCTAAACTAAATAAATAAATAGTGTAGCGCAAAGTTTTAAGTGATGGACGATTATTTGAACATGTTAAACCAAAGTACGAAAAAAGCAGGAATATTTTCTTTGTATTTTGTTTTCCATGGAACAATTAAAGCAGAAAATTGGCCAAATAAAAATTTCGCAGCACTAAAAATATCGTTTTTTTTGTTTTTTTTTTGTTTGCAACAAATAAAAATCATTGTCTAACTGGGTTTTGCTTAAGTGAATTAAAAATCACTACGTGTTATTCAAATAATAATTGCCACCGGTTTTTGTTCTGAAAAATTTTCTAACAAATTCTGACGCTTTAGAATGAAAAACGAACAAAAACTTTTCAAAGTTCTGTGGCTTTTAAAGGATTACGACGACAAAAACAGAAAACGAAAAAGTGTTTAGAAAAACTTTAGTTTTTTTTCATTACAATTGGCCGTTAGAAAAAAAGATTTCTAGCTTTTAATTTGTTGCAAACAAATTTGTTGTGCTGTTATCGCATTAACGTTCAATAGCAGTTTTGCTGCTGCAGTTTCATTTACCAGCCCAATCAAAAAAAAAAAAATAATAAACAAATTAAATAAATCGTGCTTAATGGCTGTGACTGGCTGGGCTTTTTGTTCTGGGTATTTGTTTTGCTTTTTTCTAGGAAAAATATATTTTTATTCATAACTTTCTATCTATTGTCAAACAAAAAGGCGAAAAAAATGAAAAATTAAAACTTATAGTGCGCAGTTTTTTCTCTTCAACAAATCTTTGGAAAAAACTATCAATAAAAATATTCTCTAAAAACTTAATTGAAAGTAGACAACATAATTTTTGGTTAAATGAGAGAAAATCATTTTCAGCAAAAAAACAAAAAAAAATTCAGGTTCTGAAATGATTGTTTGTTTTCCAGACTGATGCCACAATCACTCTTGACTCCTAATTCATGTGTTTTTAGCCTTGTAAATGGAATGGATTGAACTCCTTGTTTCTATCTGCTATAAGTTTGTTAAAATGAAATACCATTCAATTAGAATAAATAGATCTCCCACATTCAGCGAATTTTTTGTCTTGTGTCATAATATTATTATTGAAAAAAAACGGCTTTTGCAAGCAACCAAATTTGTTTACCGAAACAACGAAACTTTGTGATTCTCGAGCAAATTCACAGCACATTTAGTTTAACAGAACGAAATTTTTGTTCAAAACATTTGCAATAAAGTAATTCGCTGAACCAACGACATTTTTAATTGAATAGGGACCGTATTCAAAAATTCAAAGAGCGTTTCACACAATCAACAAAAACTTTTGCTGAATTATTCTTTGTTTTTGTTTCACATAAACATAAAACGTTGACGTTGGTCAGCAAATATTTTTACTAAAATTCTTGCCACAAACAGCTTGTCCTGGGAACACCTTCTAATCATTCTTTCTGTACAAAAAAGTCCTAAAGTAACCGGTGAACAACTTCGTGGAATGCTTTGATAGTCAGGAAAAAAATTTTTAAAAATTATTTTATTAATTAATACATATTTGTTATACATATTAATAAGAACAATTAATATTGCCGTTAAGTTGAATCTATATGACCTTCGCGACTGGATGACAGTATAAAACTTAAAGTTAACACGAAATTTGTGCCACATCATTAAATTAGAAGATTGTATCGATCATGAAATCGGAACAGAATGTCAGGTCAGAAAATTCCCCACAATCTGGTTCTGACGAACAATCTATTGCCAGACATCCGCACCTCGGGGACATTTGGATCCCTTTTTCGACTCTCTAACTTTTAACGTAAAAGTTGTTCTTTGATGTGGGTGTTGGGCTGGCAATGCCATCGGTCCTCTTTCTTTTAGCGAAAGATATTGGCTATGGCGTCCTCGGCGAGGGATGCTCAACGTCTGTTGGCCGCAATTGGAGGCACCAACGACGTGTGATTTCAACAACACAGCCCTCATGCCGCATTGAACACTGTGTGCGTGTGATTTGAGAGCATGTGATGAGTGAACTTTGCGTTATTCGGCAAGAGATTGTGTTTCACACGTGGTGGCATTCAAAAATTTAAATAAAGTTACAACGAAATTCATTCAGAACGAGTCCTTAAATTTTACATAAACCTTTCCTTTCAATTTCATGAATAAAACAGAGTTCCCCAATGGCTGTTTTATAACAAAGTGTTGGGTTTTTGCAGTCAAAAAAAAAAAACCTAAAAGAGAATATAGAATTTTGTGGAATCAATCATAATTTGTGGATTCAATTGATGATTTTGTGGAATCAATTTAAAAAGACAAGAGAAAACAAGCGATTTTGATAACTTAAAACGGATGAGGCGTGGCTTCTTTTCGCCTTCTCCCACTCTTTATTAAATCCTTAAGAAACTATAAACTTGTGCGATTGTACTAAAACCTTATCGGGCCAGTTTTTGACAAATTTGTGAAGATTCATTAAACAAAATGTACTACAAGGTGGCGCAAAAGTAATCCTCCTATCAGAAAATGCTATAAATTTTGCGATTGGCCCCTAATGTCAGTTCTGTTTTGACATTTGTGTAGTAAACACATGCGAAATACACGTTAATAAACAATGTTACGCTGCACTGCTGCAGAACGCGGAATATTGGTGACTATTTATTTGACGAATAATCGGTCGGTGACTTTGGCACAACGTGAATTTCGTCGCAGATTTCCTAGCCGTCCAACGCCTACTGGTGAAACACTGCGACGTTTAGCCGCTCGCCTCGAATAGACTGGCACAACACGAGATGCTGCCAGGCGTGGCAGATCCCGGAGTAGCCGTTCTGCAGATAATATTGCTGCTGTAGCTGAGGATGTCATGGAAGCGCCGGCGACATCGACCAGACGACGTGCCACGCAAATGGGTGTCAGTCGACGGTCTTTAGAGCGAATTTTGGTACAAGATTTGAAGATGTTTCCGTACAAAGTCCAGAACGTGATGGAATGCCATAAAAAGGGCTCAAATGACAATCAACTGTGGCGGCGGCCATTCTCGACTTGATGTAAAAAAAATTAAAAGACCAAATAAAAATAATCCACAAGAAGAATCAAAGTTTTTCATTTTTTTTTTTTAATTACAGCCAAAAAACATCAGAAGGTTATTTTTGCGCCACCTTGTATTTAATATCCCAAAAATTGTGGCGAATTTTAAGACTTTTCTATTTCCATAAGAAGCCATAAATACTGCAGTCAGATTGAAGTTCCATATTATTGATGGAGGTAAAATGGCGAAAACTCGCCGTTTTTTAGCTGATTAATATTCCAAAAGAAGCGTCCAGGACTTGAGTGCTGCAACAGAACGTACAATAAATTCAACACAATATTTATTTCTTTAACAAAATGTTTTTTTTTTTTGCCTCAATATTTAAGAACTGAATTAGCATCACATATTCCAGCACTTAAGAAACTATTATACTTAGCAAGAATTAAATTTGTTCTGTTCTCTCTTTGCACAAGTTTGTGCAAATTCTATGACATGTTTAAAAAAACGAAATAAATACTTTTGAGAATAAACAGACAATTTGCATTTAATTTTTTGTTTTTTGTTTTGTTAAATAAAAAAGATTCTTAACAAAATATTATGCATTTACATTGTTTATGAAAAAAGGAATGAAAATAAATACTACAACTACTCGCACCACCACTACCGCCACCGCCACCGACCCCAATTGTAGCCGTTTTTACGTACACATGGATTTGGGGCACCAAAAACAAATATACGAACACAACAATATGGCAAGAAGAACTATGAAAATTTGCAAAGAAGAAGACAAAACAAACAAACTTTCAAATTCACAATACAAGTTCAGATTTTATTGCCAACACCAAAACACAAATTTCATTTTGTTGTTGCGAAAAAAACACGTCCTGACACTTTTGTGTATGAAAAAAAGAAGGATTTTTATTTTTTCTTTCATTCTCATGTCTTGTTTCACATTCATATTCTTCGCAAAAAGCCCTGTTCAGCACAGAAACAACCAAAAGCAAAAGCAAAAGCAAAAGAAAAACTAAAATACTTGAAAACATTTTGCACTCACTTATTACAAGGAGCAAAGAAAAAAAAAAAGGAAAATCATTTCAACTAGAGGTTTTAACAAGAGCGTGTTTAACGTATCTGATGGCAACAGAATCTTTTGTATTTTGTTGCAAATGTAAAGATACGAAATCCATTTTAGATCCCTAGATAGCAGAAATATGTAGTTTGAACATAAGAGTTTTTATTGCATGTATAGAAAAAACACAGCAACAACAGCAACAACAGCAAAACTGGTGCTTGAGTCCATATTTCATGTTTTCTTGTTGGAGTTCTTGGCAATTTACAGTGGTAAAAATGGTCGTTCGTCCAGCATTTTGTGCGACAGAAATCGAAGGAAATTTGTTGCGAATGTCGAATAGTCTGATGTCGCTTTCACAATATTACAGCTCCAGACAGATGAAAAGTTATGAATAGAATATAAGCAGCTGATCAGAGACGGCTGATCAGTTTGATGTGGGCGGCAGTCTCTATGTACTCGTACACCGTAATTTACCGTAGAAGGATATACTTTTTTCGAAAGATTGAATTTGCTATTTTGAGAAAGACACGCCTGATGGCATAAGGAATCGTTTCGTTTAAAAGAATTAAGTTATTGGATCTGTTATCGTGGTATTTGTCACTTGCGCAATATTTTACTTTCTCTTGCGTATAATTTGAGTTTTTGCCACGTCTTAACGATCATTGCGCAGAAATGCTTTATAACAAAGAGCCATTTGTAGTGAAACGTAATACAAAAAGTACGTAAGATTTTGCTCTATAAGGGGTTGAAAAAATTTCTTAATGTCACAGCTCTTTAATATATGAAGTTTACGATTCCAATTGCCTAAATGGGTGGAGTGGTGGCCTTGCAACGGCCGCCTAGCCTTGCCTAGCCCTGCGCAAAAACTCTACAATTGAGTTTCCTTGCCTACTTGCGGCACGCAGGTTGTAAAATTGTTTTGAGACAACGGCTCACCAGCGTCCTTATGTTGCTTGCTAGGTACACATTGGGGGCAACCCAGGGAGGGCTGATCTGGCCAATCCTTCCGGTCAATAATTCCCTGAACCTCGAAAGAAGTTAAGGCACCTGACTTGGCGGCCCATTCCAATACCAAACAGACCTCCTATCTCAATCAGACCCACTTTATGATGGAGCCCTTTCCTCTGCTTCTATGTTTAAGTCGCAATCAGAACCTTTCGATTCTGTAGCAAAAAATAATCACTTCCACAGATTTTACGATATTTTCCTGAAAGTATTGTTTTATGTTGGTAAATGTTTTTTTTTCTTCACTACAGAGTTGATCAAAATTGAATGAAATTTTGTTATTGGCATAATTAAGGGAATGTTAATGTTTTTTAAAATAGTTAAATAGCGATCTGGTCTTAAATGGTCTCTGGCCGTTGACAACAAGTGGTCCTTCGAAGTGTTTGATGACGAACTCACAGAAGTTGACTGGTTTCTGTTGGGTGATAACACAAATATTGTACATCAAAAAAAATATCACTTTTTATGGCCACAACATTTTGGATTTTCCATCCACGCACAATAGACCTGATAAATCAAAATTATTTGCAATTAACTGCAATATTTAGTAATTCCAATTGTTATGGAAAAAATAATAGAAATACTTTCTGGTAACTGGCTGACGCCGGTTCCTTTGGCAGATTGCTGATATGAGCAACAGACTCAACATAAGATTCGAATATTTAAGTTTTACAACCGTTTCACAACTCCTGTCCACCTCACGATTTCTCAGTTTAGATCCATTTCACAAGGTTTTCAGATCCAGAAATTAATAGAAAAAACAGAAAATTAGAACGAAAGTCGGCGCAAGTCCATTCTCAGCGTATTCACCGACCACACGTCGTGATTAATGATCCGCTAGCTGCAATCGGTTGCATTTCATATGAATAAAGGTCAAGTTTTTTCCCCAGAATCACAAATATTTCATTAGTATGACAGCTGGTAAATAAGTGGAGTAATCTATTGCCCCAAATTTCTAATAAAAACTTCGGTTTTGTGAAGCCAACAACTTTTATCCTGTTGACAAGATTTCGAATAGTTGTTCTAAGGGGAAACAAGTGATCCCAAAACAGTTATGGATTCGAATCCTGAGAGGCAATAAATTAGATGCTTTTAGTAGTTTAAAATGAGCATTACTTTTGTTTCACATTCCGCGTTATTTGTAAAAATTTGTGTGGAAATATTTATGGCCGCAAGTCCAATAAATCTGTACTTAAATATTCGAAAAAAATGGGAGGGGGGCGGTTGTCGGTGGACTGATTGTTAAGGAAAAGTCCTTAGTTTGAGTCTTACTCCCATTCGAGGTTTATGACAAATAAACATCACACCATTTAACCCGAATGAAACAGTTCCGCTCTATTCGAAAGAAATAAAGCCAATTTTATAGTCTACTTTTAGGTCGGCAATTAAACGAAAACTGAACAATATTTCATGCTTGTTTTACAACATAATTTATGGCCAATAGTGGAAAGAAAAACTGAAGAGAAACGCAATAGAAGTCAGTAATGAAAGTACCCCTGCCCTTTCAAGAAAAACAAAAATGAAACCTTAAAAAATATCCATTTTTTTAATGCAAATTATTTCACTTGTTCTGCTATAACCTTCTCGGCAGAAAGGATTAATTCATTTTATTTTCCTCGAGTCCTTTTTTGCCGCTGCATATTGTAAAATTCTTGTTTTTAAATTACACTTTTACCAACGGAATTCTAGAACTAAACGCACACTGTGTTAAATTGTATTTCTGCTCAACTGCGGGCAAATAAATGAAGGAAAAGAAAATTATTAAACTCCACTTCTCTGGCGTTAAGGATTTATAGAGAAATAACTGAAAATTATATATATATTTGCCACAATTTTAGTACAAAAAAACAGAAAAGAATCACTAAAAAAGAAAATGAACTGCAAAAGAAAACAAATTATTTGTTTGCACAAGTTTCGTTTTTCTTTTACAGAAGCTCCTCTTTGATCTTTTAGTTTCTTTTATTATTATTTGAGGAACAAAAAAGAAAACTAATATTAAAATAAATGGGGTGCTATATTTCTGTTAAGCAATTTAATTATGAGCAGAAAAGCAGCAGTAATATAAAGTTTTTTTATGTATGTAACAGGGCAAGAAAAAGGCAAAATAAAATTGTCATTTTAAATGAAAGGAAATGCAAAAAAAGGATCAAAGTTTGAAGGCCATGTTTATGGGACACGACATACAATTCATAAATAAGAAAAAAAAAAACATTTAGCTTTCAATTGCAAATTTAATATCTTTTCATTTCAGTTTCAGTCGCTTGGATTGCCTGCCAGCACCAGAAATAATGAAAAGAAGCATTCACTGGCATAGTTTTAAGGCTTTCAGCAACATTTTTTTTGCCAGTCCTTAATTTAAATTAGCTTTTCGAAAGCCAATTTTAGTTTAGCTCTACATTTGCTGTCATATTTTCTGCCAGAGTTTGTTTCTATTCCGTTAATGTCTTCATAAGGACTTAAATTCTTCTAAATTGCATGAAATAAAAAAAACCGCAACCCTTAAAACTACAGATTACATGTCCCTCCCTGTCTCTCTGTGAATTGCCTGAAAGCAGTTCTTATACCAGAAAAAGAAGAAAATTAAAAACATAACTTTTTCAATTATCAATAAAAATTTTAAAATGTTGCAGTTTGCAACAGGAAAAACAAAACAAGTCCTTTTGGTTTCCAAAAACATATTTTCGCTCCTTCTCTATCGCTCTCACTCTTTTCCGCTGTTGTAAAAACAGGACACATGTCTTCATAGATGTTTTAAAGTATCAACTGCTGAGCTAGACGCAAATGAAAGACAATTAGACAGACAGACAGACAGACACTACAATTAAAACATAAAACAACGTGACATAAACATTTTGCAAACTTTCATTCACGCACACACACAAACACACAAACACACACGCGTACACTGAATAGAAAGAAGCACCAGCACGACGAATATTAGTTTTTCCCCAGTTGGTTCAATTTTTGGAACCTTTTTAAAATTTTTCATTTTTTCCTCAACTCACACACACGATGCGTTCACATCCTGATGGAGTGTAAACGACAGTGAATGAGTTGGTTTGACTAAAGTTCGGTTTATGTTAAACATACACTTAATTGAGGGGGAGTTGTAGCAGTTGAGAGCAGCGTTGTCAAGTCGGTGCGAGTCGCACCATTTTGGGTGCGTTTTAAAATTCTTGGTGCGAAAAGTTTCCTCAATAAACACAAGAAATTCTAAACGTGGTCCCTTGTTTTTTTTCTGGAAAAGCGCTTTTTTCCCTCTTCGCTAGAAAAGAGGGTGCGGGCTGAAAACTGTAACTCTTGTGGCCGGAAAGTGCGCCGACTGCAATCATGCAGTTGACCCCACTTTGAAAGGCAACTTTGCCACAGATCTGTTTGTTACAGAATTAAAAAAAAAAATAATTAGTAAAAATATTTGCTGATCCAACAACGGACAATGTTCAGTTCATATATTGTATTAAATGAAAACTCGTAACATTTTCATTTCGCCGCCGCATCCACAAAAAACTATTTTTGGCAATTCAGCGAAACTCTTTTGTAGGCTCGTATTCAAACAAAAAAAAAAATTTCTTTGTAGGACCGCATTCAAACAACAAATTTTACAGTTCAACGAATTATTTGACTGACATGACATATTTTTGAAACAAACGTTGTTGTTTCGGAAGAATTCTGTATTAAATTAAATTTAACCTTTAATTCATATTTTCATTATTGCACTGAACATTTTTTCGCTAAATGTGAGAAAAAGGTTGGTTGTGTTTTTCCTTCTTTTAAATAAATAAGATAAGTTTTGCTGCTCAGAATTGCCGACAATCTGTTCTAACAACATGTTTAAGTAGCAGAATAATTCGATTAACAATAAAACGATTAACTTTGGCAACTCGCACTTAAAAAAATTTTAGAGGAGAAAAACTGCAGGGAAATCGTTGCCTTTAAAGACGAAGATTTGCCCAAAGAATGAACTGCTGGCGTTGCAAAAAAGCTTGCAAAGAATTTTGTCCGAAAGAGCGGAGTCCAATTTCCAAAACGCATTTTGTCCAGCTGTAATTACAGAAAATTTTGTCGAAGCCTGAAAAGCCTCTTGTCAAAACTTGTAGATTAAAATCAGGTTGTGCCACTATAAATATTTCGCAAGCGTAGAAATACGAGTGGAATTCACCGGCCTGTGGCCACTGTTATTATTTCGAACCGGCACGACAGCTGATTTTCGTTTGTCTGCAAGAAAATAATGTAAATTCGAACGAAATCCAAATCGAACAGTTACGTTTTTAAGGGTAGTAATCAATATATCGAGCAAGGCTGCAAATTTGTCCAAACGTTTTCTAAAAGGTCCTGTATTAGATCCAGGCGCAAAAGGAAGCGAAAAGGAATCCAGAAACACGATTAGCAAATGTCGCAGTAATCGATTTTCCGGAATTGAATAAAACAGCAGCCCAACTATTCCAAACAGAATGATAAATGCTAAATAAGAGACGCATTTATATCTCGAACCCATCCGAGAATACATATTTTTCGCAAGAAATAACTAGACTAGTAGACTGCGCAATCATTGAAATAAACAACTGAGTTGAGGTGATAATCGCCAAGTGACAGAGTCATACTTCGAATAACCCAAGTACTAAACTAAAGGAAAATTTACTTATAAAAGTTGTTATTTTTAAACTTTTACTACGGGTTCGAAAATTGCTTGGAACCGAATAACAGACCAATTCGTATGAAACTGCACGTAACAAGGATTAACACTTTATTCGTCCTATTTCGGACAGCCAAGCTGGCAAATTGGCATAGTAATTTGAAATCAAGTATGTATTTGGGTTGAGAGTTGCAGGGAAATATGTTTGGCCAATGTTTTTGTAAAACATTTTAAAAATGAAGGCGTCTTAAAATTCGAAATGTCCTGTTTTGAGTCTAGTCTTTACACATTGCTGAAAGCCTTTACGAATACTTTTCATGGCTCTGGAGACAACAAAATTTTTATTGAAGCTGTAAAATGTTAACCATAAACTTGACTTTAAAGAGCACTTGACACTAAAGTTGGTTCTTATTTCCTCAAACACTTTTCGTGCAAACTGTCATTTTCTGTTCTGTTCACAAGTTTTCTCAAACGTGAGGGCGCGAACTCAAAAGGATATTCATTAAACGATTGTAAATAACTCGAAAATGGAAAATAACTAAACAATCGTTGTTAAATATTTGCGCCTGTTTAAGAATCAAAGCAAAACTATAGCAACTGCTTCAACAAAACGACATAAGGCAAAGTCTTGCTTCAGTTTTTCGGCAAATGTGTTGCAACTGTGCACGGAATAACCTCAACGTTGGCAATAGATGGCAAAAAAGAAAAAAAAACTAATAAAAACACCGAAAAATGTTACTGCCACAGTTGGAGGTTGAAGCCTGTCTGCCTGCCTGCCTGCCTGCCTGCCCGCCCTGCCTCCTTGTTGCAGTTCCCATTATGATGTTGATAACGATGACGAGAGTTATAAAATATTGTAGGAACATTTTTGTGCTATAAAACTTTCAGTAGAAATATGTTCTTTTAATTCTATTACATTCTCTTATTTTTTTGTTTTTTTTTTTTTTTTGTTTGTAGTCAAGTTTTTGTTTTTGAGTTAAAACCGTAAAATATTGCACACCGAATACATGTGTTTGTGTGCGTGTGTGTGACTAGTAATAGATGTTCTGCTAGTTAGTCATCATCGTAATACTTTTATAGCTCGAAAGTACAATTTATGCAAAAATGTTGCAAAAAGAAGTTGTAAGCGGTGCTTCATAAGTAGATTTATATCTTGTTTAAATAAAATTGTCGTTAAGGGTAAAATCTAATTAAATTCAGCGAATTTAATAGCTGCTACATAAAGGATTAAGTAGCTGCAGTGAACTGAACTGAACTGAACTGAACTAAAAGGGAAGCGCTTAAATGATATCAAATGAAGGATTTTTTCTTAAAAAAAAAACACAAAAGAAACGAAAATAAAACACTAATACATTTTGTGGTAGATAAGAGTAGGACAAGGGGGCCGGGCAGCCCAGCTGCACAGCCACTTCGTGCGCCATCAGTTGCCTACTGGACTGCCAATTTATAAGCCGATCAGTACAAAACTGAACATGTAGTCAGCGGTGTCAGATTTTTGACAAGCAAAAGCGGTGTGGCGCTTAAAAAATATTATTATTGTAACTTAGCGAAACATAACCTTAAAAAACACAATACTTTGTAATGAGTTTGTACAGTCGATTTATGTGGATGCAACAGTAGAACTAAATGTAGAGTAGAACAGGTGCCGTCGTCAAACTTATTGTAGAATAAAAATAAGTCTAACGACATTTCTTAAATGCAGGAAATCGACACTACAGATTGTGGCAATAGGTCAGAATATTTTTAATTCCAGTCGTATGTTGCGAAACTTTCAATATATTTCGCAAAAATTTGCATTATTCTCAAATACGCAGCACAAAAATCCGGGTTTGGCCTCTAATTTAGTTGACGGTGGGTGCCTGTCCTTCTTTTGGCAGTTGTTTTTTTTTTTTTATTAATGCAAATCTCCAGTGATGAAAGCGACCTGTGCCACGATGTGTCGATAACTAACGTTTCTCCACATTTTGATTAACAGACAACATAAGAATCACACTGATTGATCTCATCGCAACAAATCCGAAATCAGTTTCAAAATATTGGCGGCGCACGTTAACAATCGCTTGGCCAGGCAATTCATCATAATAAAGCGTTAATTGTGGCGGGGTGCGCCTATTATTTAAAAACATAAATAAAAATTTCGGCGACAAGAAGGGGTACTTTTATGTGCTTCTTTGTATCTGTTTTAAAAAAGAAGTCTGCGCATATAAAAAGTACCTCCCAAAATAGACTAAAATAAATAGGGAAATATATAACTAAAAAAACAATTACTCCCGCATTCAGTCACGTTCTGATCCAAAATAGTTATTCCCACATAAAATCCAATCGAAAGAAAAAGAACAAGAGAAGGGCATGTTCAGTGACACCCTTTTTACGGTGAAACATGTAAAAGGGAAACAGAGAAATGTATTAATTTTGTAAATTTGTGAACAAAAACTTCTGATTCCATAATAAAAATAAATAAAACTTAAATATTGAGTCCATTTCGCATTAAATAAAAACATAAGGCAAGTGTGGTGAAGTGAGTAAGTGGCAACACTTAAGTGAGTGGCCACACAATTCCAGTGCGAAGGATCCTGTTGTGCCGCAGTTCGTATTCGTTATTTTCATATCACTTTGCAGTATAAAAATAAAGTTTAATCGATTAAATTGAACAGAAGTCTTTCTAAATAGAAACCAGAACATTCTTAAGAAATATTTGTGCCCAGGCTGTTGTGGTCTGGAGGATCCTGTTGTGCCGGAGGTGATAGTTTTTATTTGTATGTGAACAGTGATGGTAATTTTGCTTCTTCAGCCGAGATGAATGCGTTTCCTTTGGTAAACAGACTATCGAGATCTTCTGTGTGCCCAGCGTTATCTACGCCTTCGCTTCCTCCGGTGCTTGCCACTTCCTTTTCGTCCGCAAACGACTTCCGTTTGATGTAGCATTTCCAGTCAATAATGGAAATTATTTCATGAATTTCATTCCATGCAGTGATATTTTTCATAGTCAGCCCTAATGAATTAATAGATATTGAAAACTCTTGCCGGAATGCCTTTAACTTTTCCTTGGACCGCTTATGGTATCCAGACGATTCCCCTGTGTTGATATACGATATAAATATCAAAATTAAAAGACTTGCAATTTACGATCCGAATCGAAAGTTGGAGTAAGGGTCAGCGGATAAAAGCTTACCTAAATATATATTTATACAATATTCTTTGTAGCTGTTAAATTCAAAAATGTTGCGGTATAAATTTGCGAAGCCAATCCTACACATTTGTTCTCTCAATGTATTTGATTTTAAACAGAAAAAACGAGAAAATAGGTGAAATGGCAAAAGTGACGTTCAGAAGTCCCCAAGTCACTCTTCTTGCATTCACATTTGCGTAGATGCTTTTGTTTTTCGGAACTAAAAACTGAAATGTGAGCGAACGACTGGTCGTGGCCTTAAGCCCAGCCACAGAGATTGCGAACTGCGTTTTAGATTTCTCATTGTCTCTCACAAATAGTTTTTTTCCTCGAAACCTTAAACTTTTCATCACTAATCAGAACAAGGCCAGCCTGACTAAAATGTTGTATTATTTCATTTCATTTTACTACGATGGCGATAAAAGACCGCTTTGTTCTGGAACACCACCAGCCCGAGAGTCACAACTTGAGCGCAACACCCTTTCGAAATTGACTAATGATCATTATTAGTTTGCAGAAATAGTAGACTCTTCAAATAACACGTTGAACATAAAAATGTACTTAACAAAACATGTCGTTATTAGTTTTGGCTGGGATCTCGCAGTCAGTCAGCCACGTAAAAGACTAACAAGTTATTTGTGCTTCGCGTCACACTCGGAAGAAACATGTCGGCCATAAATTCTTCTAAAGTTTCAAAGGGAAAATGTTTCCAATAACGGTTAGGAAGAAAAAAAAGCGTTGGGAATATTAAAACTGTTGTTGTTGTTGTTGTTTATGGACGCTTCCTTATCACAAGATTACAACATCTTGCGCTTTTTTGTCGTATCGAAAACGTAGGAAAAGACCCGAAACTGAAAACTCAGTAAGTAAATGATGAATGCGAAGCTGCTCTCCGCTTTATAGCAAATAAATTATATTCCATTTTTATGCTGTTTGCTGAGCAGCAGAAGGTGCTTGCTGGCTGCTGCTGCCAGATGAGCAACAAAATATTTCGAGTGCTACGTGCGACAGGATGTTCTGCTTTCGTTTCCCGCGGAGAAGAAGTTGGCAGAATTTATTTCGGGTAACTTTATACTTTGTACTCGATATTAATATTGTAAACTTTTAATGAGAGAAGCCTTAATGCTGTTATTATTTGAAATGTGCTTTTAATGATGTTGAGAGTGCGCCGGCCGTGGTGGTGTATGTCTTCGCTAAAATTGTAAATAAAAGCTGGCATTATTTTACAATGTTATTTTAGAAATTCTGTTGCATATAGAAAAACCGCACAAAAGTGTCAGATTTTACTTTATTTTTGCCTTTGCTGATTGTGGCAGTAAATTATGCTGACAGGCGGTAACGTAAGAGAAACTGGAATGGCAAAGAATGTCAAAATTTAAATAAATTAAGTAAAAGTTGAAGTTTCTGCTCATAGACATTGTTGCAGAATAGTTTATCGTCTCATTAAGTTGCTGGCAAAAAGAGATGGGGTGGGGAAAAAGAAATAAAATATGGCAGTTGTAGAAAAAGCTGAAATGCTTCTACAATGTATCCTTTTTCAATGTATTTTGTGAAGTTGTGAAGTTGTTTTTCTTCTTCAGCGCAATATAACACAACATGAAATGTGTAAAATATTAATTTTGCAATAAAATTTTGTTTTAGTGACATTTTTACTGCTAAAGAGCTGCCAACAAGATGGTTGATTTTTCTTTGATGTGAGAGTTGCCAACTTAGCATGTTGCAATCACTGAGAGGCAACGTGTCCAGTTAAATCAAGTTAACCGAAAAAGCGATAGAAATAACAAATAATACAATTAAACGTTAATAAAATTTACGTATAACTCTGGGAAAATTTAACACTTTGAATATTTTGAGGGGCAAAGTAATGCACGCCAACGCCTGTAGAAAGTTTCAAATATGATAACGAGCACTTTACCCGATCAAGCACGTCTTAAGATTTTCACTCAATTTTATGAGCAAGAAACCGAATGAGATCTTTTGCGAGTGTTGCAGTACATTTTTTGTTTTTACACAATTGCACCTCAAGTAAAATGTCAGCTAAATTCCTGATCACAAGAGCATGAAATTAAGTAAAAGAAAATTTCATTACGGTGTCAATGAAATAAATGCCTCTACATTAATGACTTTCCAAATTTTTGGCCAATGTGTGGCGTAAAAGTATACAATTAGTGAATTTAAATTACATTAAAGTGAAAAAGCAACTCTGATAATCTGTCTGGCGGGCTGTAAAATTGAAATTGTTACCGTGTGCATCTTCATTGAGTTTTCGACAGGTCTTAGCATAGAAATTCTGAAGATCTTAATGGCACAATGGGCGTAACGGCTGTAACCGAGCGTTGCCAACCCTCATCAAAAACATTATGATAAGATATTGCTGGTAGCATTTTAGTTAATTTACCTGCAGCATAAACGGTAAATTACAATAATGAAATTACGGACCAGCGGAGCTTCGGCTGTTCTATCCTGAACTGTTGAAGAGTAGACTAATTGATGGCCTGGCCGGACTTGTTTCATTTATCGAAAGTACAACAGTTTTTAATTGTGAAATTGAAAAAGTTCTAAAGGAAATTGAGAGTCTGTGATTTATATTAACAAAATTCATCATGAAACAAGTGGCGCTTAAATTCAAATTATTTCATCAAATTAAACTGCATTCGGTAGAGGAATCTGCCATTAAATCGGTGTTAAAATTGAATAGGGAACCTGCCTAAACTTATTTTGTTTAAACAAATTCTAATTAAAATAAATAAAACGAATTTTTATGCTTGGAATCAATAAAAGTCGCGTCCAATTCTGTCCTTTTGAGGGATTTGTTTTATGGATTGTAAAATGTCAAAAGCAAATGTAGGGCTCTTTGTCCTCCAAAATCATCTCCTAAGGAGTTCAAGTTATATACAATATATGTAATTTATTTTTGTTGTTGAATTTAAATTTTTCCAAAAACTAAATGCAATTTCAGAATATTGGTTTTGTAAAAAAATTTCTCAATTTTAAATATTAATTCCAAATTTTCAGTGAAGTTTTCTTACTGCGAAGTGAAAGTTTTCAACGCGAAATTTTGTACTTTCAATTTGAATTAATTGTGTACGAAGTGAAAATTTTCAATTTCAACTGCGATTTTCTCAATATTAATTGGAATTGGAAGTGATCAATTTCATTCCGAAATTTCTCAAAATTTGTGTGAAAATTTAATGGTTTTGGGAAACACTTTAATCTATTGTGACAAATTTGAATTATATATATAATTTGTTCTGCAAGAAATGGAAACCCTCAAGATGTACCGGAATTTTCTCAATATGAACTTAAATTGAAATGAAATTTCCTAAGATCTTTGTTTGATTTCAAACTTTCTTACTGCAATCCATATTGGAACAAGCCTCAACTTCATTTGAAAGCTTTTCGAAATGCAATCGCCGTCTAAACTGAAAGTTCTCAATTTCATTTGCCAAAAATTAAATTTTCTCAAAATTGTCCACAATATTGGAGCTCAACGCGTCTAACACAATCCGTTTGCCTCCTTTTTTAAAATACGGCTTTTATTTTGCACTCTCGGCTAACGCTTATTTTCTCACTTTAAAGCCTAAATGAACGCTTTAACGCATTCACAAACACATGTACATACAATTATCATAATTTACTTACGTCATGTCAAGTGAATCGCATTAAAATAAAACATCATTGCAAATTAAATAAAAATAGAATAAATAGATAAATGGCTTATGGCGATTTGTAGGTATTTCACTTAATAAAACTCTTGTAATTACAACAGCAAATACAAGAGAAACTAATTATTACGTTACTACAACGTACTTTTACGTATGATTGACTACGTAATAAATACCCCTACGATATTGCAGCACTGCCGAGACACTTATTTGGATCCAGGGGTATTAGTAAATCGTCGACAGACAGCCACGTCTACTGCAAAGATTATTACGCTTGTTAGACTTTGAATACAATTACAACAACAAATAGCAGCATAACAGCACAACCGAAACCGAGGCAGTAAAAAGAAGTCGAAACGCAAAAATAGAAAAAGAAATGCGAACCAAGAACAAAGAACAAAGAAGAAAGACTAGACGACAACTTAACTAAAACAAACAGCATAAAAGTAATTTCTTAAAAACTTGTCACTTTTGCTTCAAAAGCATCAAATTTCCGTTAATTTTTTTCTTGTTGGTTTCTATTCTCCAGTTTTTTTTTTTGGCGTTCGTTCTCTTTGTCATGATACCCAGGGCTGGGAAATACCAATTAAAAACAATTGTTATTGTCTAGAAGAGAACCACAAAAAAAGTATATAGCAGATAATGAAAGTTTAGAACAAAAAAATACGTTGAGGTATTAACACCTTGTCCGAAGTGTTGATTTGAGGGGATTCACTAAAAGTAATCAACCCCAAACTACTGGTATTAAATGGTTTTATATTTGTTTCTCTTTTTCATTGCTGGCATTTTAGCAAAACTACGAGGATGATTTAGGCAAAAGAGAACAAGTGAAATGGAACATTTTCCATGCTAAGAAAAAAACGTCAAGTACAAGAACAGAATAGGCCGTAAGCAGAAATTACGCCACTAAACAATTTCACGGGGCAACTGCAGAGTTTCAAAGCATTTTTCGTTAAAGGCTAAAAAACTCACAATTTGACAAAGTGATCTTTGATGGGCATCTGTTTCGGATGCTGGTTCGCATCACGGGTAAACTGGCCAAAGGTCAATGTGTGTGGAATTTCATGTGTAGCTTTCGCTGACCAGCTGGACCTAAACTCTAGTAACAGAGCAATGCTAAGCAGATGCGAAATCAAGGCCGAAATCTGTTGGCATGATCCTCAACCTTAACTCGTCCCAGCACTTCGTCACGCATTTCTTCCAAAACAGCTTTTTTGTAAGTCAAACGCACCTGCGTCAGCTAGTCCCTTTGCGTGAGACGATGGGTTGGTTGTCTTTAGCCCATAAGGCAGTATGGCCTGGCTTCCAATATTCTTTCTAAATAACATTTTTCTTAAATATTAAGTATTAAATACTAATATTCTTCTTCATTATGTACAAATTACGGAATTAACCAAATTATTATATCTGGGCCTTCGGTATTGAAACAATTTAAATTTCTGGTTTTCTACTACAAAGACAAGACCGTACTTTTGAAGCAGTCTCAGACGTTTGATGGCCTAATAAGGCATTCAATACTACTAAAAATCCTCCGAAACTACAGAAATCCTCCCGGTCCTGATCTGCTATTACTTTCTTGTTGACTGAAATCAAAACAAATCTGAGGCTCAATTTTTGAGTATTAATTTTTTGCTCCTTACCGGAATGGGGAGCCAAATCAAGCCGAAAATTATATAGCAAGAAGAAGAAGAAGCTTGCAACTAACAAGACACGCCAAGATGAAAAGCAGTGAAATTAAATTTATGACTATCGGGAGGAGAATAACGATGCCCTGCAAAGGAATAACGATAAATATGTTTATCGAGGCCCCAGCAGAAAAGAACTTGCGAAAGGCTAATAAATGGACGTTAAGCCCAACACTCACGTCATGCTAATATCGTTTAACATCATTTCTCGATCTAACTACGTACTTCGAAGCTCTCTGACTCTGTAATGCAGGAAACTTTTCTGTGTGTGCGCATGTGTATGTCTACATATGTTTCTGTGTCCTCTCACGCACAGCCTTCAAAGAGTTTCATTAACTTGCGGATGGACGTAATAGTCTAAACTGATCCAGCAGTTTATATTAGCATTTTCTGCCCCAACCGCTGCAGTTGGGTTCCTTTGGTCTTAAACGCGCGCCCAAAGTTTGTATGTATTTGTCACAATTGTCAAATAGTTCTCAGTTCCTCTCCTGCTCTAAGTATTTAATTTCTTATGCCATTTGTGCTTCAAATGCTGATGTTTTTTCTCTCTATTCTCTTCTTCGTTGAAGACCTGTCAGAATGTGTCTCTTTGTGATTCTGCTTTTGTCTTTTGGTGTTTGTTTTGGCATCAGTTTACAATTTCTATTGCTATTATTTACGAAAGCGATTTCAATGTGTGAGTGTGTGTGTGTGTATGTGCGGCAGAAGATCATGAATTGAATGGAGTCATGGTGTTCGAGGCATCTAGTGGAGGTATTTATAAGTAACAGCTTTGACTGACGTATCAGTTTCGAAGAAATTAACTTTTGTCAATACAATCTACTTACAACAACAGCAATTCAAATTTATCAGACTGTAAAATATTTGGTATTTGAAATTAGATAGACGTATGTATGTATGTATGTGCTGCACAATGGCAAATATGCATTAACTTTTTGCCGACAATAGAACAAGTTTCAATGGATACACAGCGTTTGAAGACAAAACGCACTAATTCAAGAGAATCATTCAGTCACTGCGAAAAGAATAGAATGTAGGGGCTCTTGTCGTGGCTGGCAATTTAAAAAGAAAAAGGCGCGCAAGTTTACCAGCTCATTAATCTATTACAAAAGTGTCGTAAGCGTTTTCTTTTCAAGTTCCCCCAACCACGAAAATGCGGCATAATTTGGGTTTTTAGTTCTTGTTAGACAATTGTCTTAATTTGAACTGGTTAAATTGTTTAATCTTTTTCATCGTCGGTTTTACTGGCTCTGCCAATTGCAGCGTCTCTTAATATGAAAGTAAAAATCCAGAGAATGTTGGCAAAACGTGGCCTTTAACGGGAAGTATTGTTCGTACAACGGCGCCCGCACTTGCACATATATCGAGGGAGCGTGATTCACCAAATATATCGCTGCGTAGAGGAGATCTGTCCCAGCCACCGGTTTGTAGGTGTAGGCAAATGTGACCTGACCTTTACTGGTTGAGTGTCCTGACTATGATGATACTGAAATATTAGTGGAAGTAATGGAGGAAATTGGGATTTTAGTTTCGGCCTCAGTGGACGATAGGTGGAATGCTTTTGCGCTCGCTTACATTCAATGCGTCTAAAAACTTTATAGAAAATATTTGGTTTGTCCTGCTTTTCTATTATTTGCCGACAGCAAAAACATGTCAGACATAATAAAACCGTTCCTTTTTCTTTCAACTTAATAATGAAATGAACACGTGTGTATATTATACAGTAGAATCTCCAAAACGTGTTATTCGACCTTTGTATTAACATTCTCCCCTTCAAGCCCCTTCAAAATTGAAAAATAAGGTAGTGAAAGCAAATTTTGCAATAGTGTTCCGTGAATACCTGGATTCCATTCTAATCGGATTTGTGATGACATCTATTAAGTGAGTTTTCACAGCTGAAAACAGAAAAGCTGGGAATACCATAAACAAAATTAAAGCTCAATGCTGCTACTGAGGATTTTTTAGATGGGTGAAGTTGACCCTTTTACTTAAAGGTCCGTTTTGAAAAATTCAAAAGTTCTGAGGACTTAAATGAAGAAGCAACTATTTAGAGCGGCCGATTAACTTTTATACGAGTCAACACTTTGGAGGCTCTACTGTTTATTTTTTTTTAAATCTTCTGTTTTCATTAATTTCTTTATTTATTAAAACGAGAAAAAAATCTTTTTTGTAGTCAAACAATATGTTCTGTTTTATTTTTATTATTGCGGAAGTTGATTATTTGCGGCAACACGATATCGTTTTCTTTCTGTTTTTGTCATAATGTTTAAATTAATAAATATAAAAACATTCACAGAATTTCATTAGAAATCATGTCTGGATATTTGATAAATTTTTGCTTGTTAGATAAAAAACAAATTCAAATACATACAAAGAGGCATAAACACAAACGTACATGAATTTTTAATAAAAAATTCTTGAGCATTTTAAACGAAAGGTAGCAAATGATGTGTTTTCGAATTTGACTCCGGGGCATAATGGGCACATGAAAACGCCAGTGAAATAACCGATAAACGTGTACAAACGAACAGTCTTGTTTACGTGGATTTTCAGACATGTTTTTATTTTCCAGCATTAATTTCAAAATACAATACAAAAATGTAGAACAGCACGTTTTGTTAAAAAAAAAGCTTTAGACAAAAAAGAACTTTTATAAAAAACTGCCTTTCAAAAAAAAATATTATAGTTCTAAAGAAAGTGTTTTTTATTAACAACGTGCCTCTATAAAAATGTTGGTATTTAAAAAAGTGTTTTTTTAAAAAAAGTACTTTTTTGAAAAGGAACCTATTTGAAAAAAGGACTTGTTTTTAAAGTACCTTTTGGAAAATAGTACCTTTAAAAAAAAACCTTTTTGGAACTAATTACTTTCTTTGAAATAATTACAAAAAAAAATTTGAAAAAAGGCCTCTTTTGAAAATAGTACTTTTCTGGAAATAAGTACTTTCTGTGAAATAAGTACCTATTTTTATACAATTCTGTAGGTTTATTTTTATAAAAGTATCTCTTTTTAAAAAAAACGTTTTTTGAACATTCTTTTTCTTGCTAAAGTACTTTTTTAAGAAATTATCTCTTTTGAAAATAGTACCTACTAAAATTAACAGCTTTTATTATATGAAAGTAAAAATTGGAGAGTCTAAAAAAAAATCCATTTTGGAAGTTACGTGGTTTTACATATCAGCTAAGGAAATATTGGTTTTCTATTTGTACATACATTTCATAAAGAATTATTGTGGCAAAAGCCTTTATCTCGTACAAAATAGTACGATGGGCTGGCGTTCGCTTTGAAGCCTCTTATGGAAAATCTAATTACTGCCTATTGAGGCCCAAGTTATCGCTTTCGTTTAGACGGAAATACGACAAGCTTTTCTACGTTATATTTGCGTTGTTCGCTCTAAAAGCAACAGCAGATAAGAATGGAAATAAAGACTAAAAAACAGTATTTATTTTTTACATGAATTTCAGAAACAATAATAAAAATGCTGCGATGACCCAGATTAAAAGAAAACAAAACAAACACAAACACATTTCGAAGGGGGTTGATTTCTTGTTTGTAAATATTTTTCTTTGAAATAATTTCTATACTAAAACTAAAATAATTAAACACGAAAATCAAACTACAAAGATAAGTACAACAACAGAAACACAACGTCAAGAGATAACCCTGACCTTTGAAAATTATCAGTATAAAAAATTTAAAGAAAAACTACAATAAGAAAAACGTGAGTTGAGTTTTCAAAAACTAGTTCTTAGATTTTTTAAACAATGCAATAATTACACAATATTTCTGCTCTTTCAGCTTAAAACACAAATTTTGCTACGATAAGTTTTACATATTTTTTGATATTAACGCAAAATTAAATTAATTACTGCCCAGCAACAGCGTGCCCACATTTGAGCAACAATGTTTCTAAACAAAAATAAGTGGCAGAAAACGGATAATTAAAACGAAATCGAAACGAATGTTTGCAACAAAATAAAACAACAATCTTAAATTTTATATTCAGCGGAAACCGTTTTATTTAACAAGCAGGCATGGTGCGTAATTCTTCTTCAAACGACCAAACTCAAACACAAACACAAAACCAACAACAACAACAAACACAACGACAGCAAAAACAGAACAGTTTGCAAAAGTCACAAACTAAAAATTTCAGCAACAACAATAACGTGGCTTCCACGTCTTCTTCCACTTCGTCACTAAATAGTTTATCATCGTCTTCGTTAGAGCAGACCAGCCCATCGGGTGGTATGGTTATGGTAGCGCCACAGCAGCAACAGCAACAGCAGCAGCAACAGCAACAACAACAACAAACGCAACAGCAATTAAATCAACAGCCACAACAGTTTACGCATATGCAACATTCTGCCCAGCCACCACAACATGTTATCCATCAACATCACCAGCACCAACACCAACACCAACAACAACACCAACAACAACAACAACAACAGCTATCACCTTCCGAAGCCGGATCAAATCCTCCGCTGCCAGCTTCACCGCCTTTACTGCAACAAACTGCTACACCTCCACAAGGGGCACAACTTGTACCCTGTGCGGTACATCATCCCCAACAGCATCAACAGCAAATGGCCTTGGTAGCCGCCATGCAGGCGCACATGGCTGCTGCAGGTGGTGCTGGTCCCATGCCGCCACACTTGCACCACCATCATCACGGTCCCCCACCAGCACCACTTGGATCCCACGGTCCACCACCGCCATCCACACAACCCACACCGCCCATGGAAAATGGCCACGGTGGTCTATCGCCCAGCGGTTCGACTACCAGCAGCGTCAGCTCAAACAGTGGAACGGCAGGAGGTGCTGGCGGCAACGGCTCCGCCATAGGAAACGGTGTTAATAATTCCAGTAATGTTGTTGCTGCAGCTGCACCACCACCGCCAGTTTACATACAATATCACGGCGAGTTCTATCCAGCCGAGTACTACATAGCACCGCATCCCCATGAGGGCATTTGCCCCCAACATCCGCATCATCACCAGGCAATGTGTGCAATTCCCGGAGAATATGGTAAGATTTGAGCCAAAGTTAAAAGAAAAACATGTTGCTGCAACAAATATTTTCCTTACACTATTACAAAAACATATAAAATATATGTTTTATAATCGAGAATGTGAACATTGGAGTCTGCCAATATTTAATATGAGTTCTGTCCTAGAACCATAAGATTCTGAGCAACATGTTGCTAAAAGGTTATTTCAATAAATTGTCAGCGAATCGTTTTTAAGAAAAGAAAAATTTAGTTTTACTTCAAAGAATCTTTATATCTGAAATAAAATTGTATGAACTTTCCGCAAATATAAAATGTGTTGCAGCAGTAGTATTTCGTTGATACTGTGACAAACATATATCCAGCAACATGCTGTTACTGTAGCGAAACATTAGGAGTATATCTGAGAAAAAATGTCTTCTGTTGTTGGAGATATAAGACCCAGTTTCGTCTAAAAAATCGTCGTTGTGCTGCCCTAAATTACTTGTGTCAGTATTACGTCTTGTTGCATTTCTAATTAAAATATACACTTTTGATTAGATTTTGACGTTCTAACTTTATGTTTTTCTTAATACTAAATGGCGAAACGTACAGGTTTTGTTTCCAAACGTCAGATAATGTAGTGCACTTTCAATGAAAAGAAAGACGCCGAATCATGCAATTTTGCGAATTGGGTCACACTGGCTGCACGTCAAATTTTCCGTACGCAATAACGAATCAATGTTGCTCAACATTTTCCGTAGCTTTGAACAGAGATTTCAGAAAATGTTGCAGCAACATCTTGCCGAAGTATTGTATCTAGGAATACGCGCAATATAAGACTGTTTTAAAACAGAACTGCGTTGTGACCACAATTTTCAAGAATCCCCCCATCTTATTTTCTTCTCTTACTCTCTCTTATATTTTCGTAAAATTTCAAAATTTTTGAAAAATAAAAAAAGAGGAAAATAAAAAGAAAACTTGAATTCAGGCAATACAATGAGGAGAGTTTGCAGTTACTTCTATTGATGTCATCGTGTTGCGTGTTACAGAGTCTTTAAGACAAATATTGAGTTTTGTTGGTCAGTTGTCTTTTGTTTAAATTGGCCAGAAAAAGTCCAACCCTTCTTAATTGAAGTAAGAAAATGCTGCTGAATCAGTTTCATTCGCGCTTCATCATTTGAACTGATTGCAACATAATTTTTCATTTCATTATATGAAAGTAAGTGCCAGTCTTAGGCTGTAAATGTAAACCCATTTAGGGGAAAGATATTTGTACGACTTTGGCCAAAAATAAAAACTTATTGCTTTTCGCCTTCCTGCAACTCCGAATGGCTTTACAATAATTGTTGTGCAGTCCTCCTTGACGCATCAGCAAAGCAAAGCAAAGAAGTTTTGTCCTGCCTTTTAATCTCAGCCTTCATAAATCTCTCCTGTAATTAATTTTAATTTGCTTTATAAAAAAGGGCAACTACTTGCGCCTCACATACATACAATATGTACGTATTCGCGCGTTTTGATGTCATACACAGTTACATACATATTATGTATATCTGCACATACATACACAGTTACATACATACATACATACATAGACAGGCAGGTAATACGCCCGCCATCAGTTTCTATTCATTTTCGCATTTTATCTATTCCACGGCATTTATTGTGTTGTAGTTGTGTTTTTGCTGTCAGAGAGACCGTAATAAAAGTTACTTTAATGTCTTTCTATTTAGTGGCGAAAACAAGAACGAAGCAAAGAGAACAAGACAAAAGTGCAAGAGGAAAAACATTAGCCCAAAAGATTAACACCAAATAGGATTTCATGGTACACAAAATTGAGGCGCACAGAGATACAAAACACCAATAAACACTCGTTCGTACCTCCGTGTCTTAGATATTCAGCCGAATTAGAATTCTTGGCGAAAAACTTTGCACTAGAGCAGGACGATGACAGTGATGACTGGCTGTCTGTCTGTCTGTCTGTCTGTCTGATGGCCATGCCAACGGCGAAAGACACCAACAAACAAAAAATACCAATAAATATACAAGAGTGAAGTTTAGGGGAAGGCAGCTGTTGTAAAAGATATAGAGCGTAGCATTAGCAAATCTTGACACGTTAGTGACTCTATTCTGTAGGCATTCTATGCTGTGCTAACGCCTCAGGTTCTTTTGCTAAGTACATCTGACGCTTTGTATGAAAACAGCAACAGTCGTTCACAAAATTAAGCCTACAACATGTGAGCTAAGCCAACAGTACGCAAAACTGTTGGAATTTTGTAGAATATATAATTTTTATATAGAATATATATAATAGTATAAAAGGTACTTTTTTTTATAAAAAAAACTTGTCAGTCAATTTATACAAAAGGCCTTTTTTAAGAGATACCTCTTTTTTTTTTTAAAGTGTGTTTTTAGAAAACGAAAAAGTATTTTTTTTTTGAAATTTTATTTTTTATAGACGTATTTTTTCAGAAAATGTAGTTTTTAATGAAACGCATTTTTTTGAGAAGTACATTTTTTTTTATCAAATATGGTTTTTTATAAAAAGTAATTTTTTTAAAATGGTTTTTGACCAAAGATATTTTTTTCTAAAACTTGCTTGTTACAAAAGTTCCTTTTTTATAAAAAATACTTTTTTACGAGAAGTTGTTTTAGGAAAGGTACTTTTTTATTAAAGGTATAAAAGGTACTTTTTTATAAAAGGTACATTTTTATAAAAGGTGCATTTTTATAAAAGGTACATTTTTATAAAAGGTGCATTTTTATAAAAGGTAGTTTTTTATAAAAGGTACTTTTTTATAAAAGGTACATTTCTATAAAAGGTACTTTTTTATAAAAGGTAGTTTTGTATAAAAGGTACTTTTTTTATAAAAGGTAATTTTTTTATAAAAGGTACATTTCTATAAAAGGTAATTTTTTAAAAAAGGTACTTTTTTAAAAAAGGTACTTTTTTATAAAAGGTAGTTTTGTATAAAAGGTACTTTTTTTATAAAAGGTAATTTTTTTATAAAAGGTACATTTCTATAAAAGGTACTTTTTTAAAAAAGATACTTTTTTATAAAAGGTAGTTTTGTATAAAAGGTACTTTTTTTATAAAAGGTACTTTATTTATAAAAGGTACTTTTCTTTAAAGATTCTTTTATATGAAAAGGCACTTCTTAAAAAAGTTACTTTAGTGTAAAAGGTGCTTTTGTAAAGGTTAAGTACCTTTAAATGCTACTTTGTTATAAAGTTACTTTTTAATAAAAAGTACTTTTTCATTCAAGATAGTTTTTATAAAAAGTACATTTTTATTTCAGATACTTTTTATAAAATATACCTTTTTATGAAATGTACTTTTTTATAAAAGTTACTTTATTATAAAAAAATGTCCTTTTTTAAAAGTACCTTTTTGTAAAATGCACTTTTTTATAAATGGCACATTTTTATAATTGTACTTTTAATAAATTTGTATGGTATGTATTTCTTTTTTAGAAGTCTCCTTTTTTACTACTATTTTTTAAAAACTGTTTCTTTTTGGAAAAGTTGTTTATTAAGAAAAGTTCCTTTTTTGAAACACATAAACTCTTATGTTTTTTTTTATTATAAAATGTACTTTTTCACATGCTCCTTTTTTGGAAACGATTCTTCTTTTAAATATTTTGTCTTATGTAAAAGGCGTTGTTTTATGAAAAACTACATTTTGGAAAAATTAAAGGTATCCTTTTGAAAAAGTACTGGTTTTAGTATTTTTTTTGCAAGTTGCTAATATATGAAATTAAATTTTTTTAAAATTTACGTAAAATAAATTGTTCATAAAATATACATTTTAAAGGAATTTTATACAAAAGGTGCAGCTTAATTGAAGAAACTGTTCATAAGATTTGCTAATTTGTAAAAGTATTTCTCTGTAAATTGTATCGCTATACAAAAAGGCACTTTTGCATAAAAAAGTGTTTTTTAAGGTGGTGGTTTGTTATAAAAATTAAAGTTTTTTTCGTAACTAAACAAAGTACTTTTTCTCTGCAATTCATCGGAAAATGCAAAAGGAACTGTAACAGACATCATATGGGCTGGTGAAGGGACATGTGTTTAATATCAAAAGGTTGCCGAAACAACGGGTTTTATAAATGTGTCATAATGCGTACGAACGAGTGAGTGTGTCTCGTTTAATCTTCCACATTTGTACGACTGCATGTAGTTGGTTGTCGTTACATGCATCCTTTATGAATCCTTATGAATGTATCAATGCTGTCATTGGGTTGCCAGCAACATGCTATTAAAGCCGTTTTTAAATCCATAAATTACTGAAAGCAGGGCTTTCTTGTTTGCCATTATCCTTCTTAATTTCCGTCCCATGCCAGAACAGATTTTGCTAAATTTCTATTTTGCTTCCAGCCACGTTTGGAGCTGTGTAGGGACAGTGCCAGCAGAATGTGCGTATGCGACATTCGAAAGGGCTCTCTCTGTCTGTTCATCACTTACTATATGTATGTGTGTGTGCAGACATACATGTGCGTGTTTGTCGCTACAGTCTGTGAGTTGCTTGTTGTCGTTAAAGTATCAATGCCATCATTATTCAAACTGTGAGGAAATGGAAGATATTTCTTTAACTGGTCATAACACATATGCGAGTACGTATGTATGTGTGTGTGTGTGTACAAACGATTTCCATTCGCTATAAAAGTTTCTTATCTTGAAGCTGTAATACGACTTTTAAGAACAGTTAGAAAAAATTTTTTAAATTATATTACTAAACTGTCATTTATCTTGTTACGGCAAGTTTTATTGCTGAAAATTGAGTTGCCAGCTTAAAAAAAGGCATAACTTAAGAAAATATACCTAAAAAAATGAGAAAATTGTTCCCTAAAATTAAAAATACTTTTGAAACTTTGAATTTTTCAATGTATCTCTTTCGGCGATTTTATTGTGTAATTTTCATTTCAGAAAAGTACCTGAAGTTTAAAAAAAATATGCGTAAACTTTTAAGGTTGAGCCTTAACCATCAGAGGTTGTAAATGAAGCTTTAATTTGATTTATCGTGCAGTCATTTCTTTCGGATTTTTAAAGTTTAATTAAAGTCTGATAAAGTCTTAATTGAAAAAAAATGAGTTGTGGCAGACATTAACTGAATTTTCGTGGCTTTAGTTGCAATACCAAAAAAGTGATGCTGTCACGTATGATATCATTTCCAGATATGATGGAACTTAAAACTGTTTGGTATGACAAACACCGCCACCGCCTAGAAAACCTGATCACTGGAAGAGATGAAAACATGCGCTGAGGTTTTTGTTTCACACACATGAAACTGTTTCTATGTTTTCGATAATTTGCGTGTTTATTTGTGTTTTTACTTTTATTTTTCCGCAAATTTTGTTATGATTTTAATTTTGACGATTTTTTGTTTAACGATTTTTTTTGTGTGGCGATTTTCATAAATCTTAAAGCCACAGATTAACTCGCCAAAATAGGTGCTGACGTACGGCAATTTCACTGTATGTCGCCCACAGCTCAGATATTGAAATGTTAAAGTTTGCCAGATTTTAGAAACATCCAGAAAAAGTTCTACGACTATTGAAATTTTTCCAATAATTAGCAAATTCGAAGAACTTAAAAGAGAAATGAAAAGAAGTTCAAGCAAACAAAGTGATTTTCAAAATACCGCCGTAAAACTCTGGCAACGCCGCCTTCCTAACAGGCTACCAAATGATTTTTAAAAATTAGCAAAAGTTTAACAGTTAAATATTTTCCGCTTTTTTTATTTTTAAAGCTTTTTAAACTTTCGACTGCTGGTCTATCAGCAGTGCCATCAATAAGAACGACGCCAACATTATGATAATGTTGCTTCAACATGTTTGGGTGAGTGCAGTGCAGTGGCAGCGAAAAAGTTTTACATGCACACACGAGCACACATGCATGTCCATGGGTGGCATGAGTAGAAGTCGAATTTTAGCTGGGAATCCTTTTTTTATACGAGTTGTTGTTATGCCGGCAGAAAAGCAGAAAAGCAGAAAAAAAAGTGTGAAAATTTTATTTTTGCTTCATTTGTTAAAGTTGATACTTAACATGAGGGATTTGAAACGATTTTCCAACATCATGTGTGCAGCGTATTAAGTTGTTCTTCTGTTTTTTCAATTTAAAATTTTCAGTTTTTAATTGTTGTTTTTTTCTTTTTTATTGCACTCTTTTGTTCATTTGACGAGCCAAGTGCTCGGCAAAAGAGAAAAACGCCAGAACAAAAACAAAAAACTAAGTTAATACGATTTAAGGATTTGTAATTTGATGTTCATTAATAAGTACCCGTTGCTTCTTTGTTGTTATTTTTCATTTGTTGTTGTTGTTGCTGGCTGGTGTTTTATTTAAAACATTGTTTAATCTGTTTTAATTTTGTAAAATTTATCATTAAAAGCCATCAACAGCGAATGTTGGCATTCGTCTCTTTCGTCTTGCCTTCGTCATCATTATCGTCGCGCAGATAACGAACATCGTAGATTGTCTGGTCTGTTAAGCCCGACTACATGTCTAATAACTGGCCGGAGACACTAGCAGTTTAGCCGACACACTAAAGTCTTCTTCTGTTTCCGATAGAGGGTGTATTTTCAGGTGGGAGCTTGAAATGTAATCATGACGTAAGACTCTAATTTTTAGTGGTCCCAGCGACCTGCTTACAACGAGAGCTGCTTCTTCGGGTTCTAGTTTCGGAAATACATATCCCTGTCCTGCAAATGAGTATCACAGATGTTCTAATTTAAATTTCGTCCTAGATAAAGATCTATTTACACAACAAATGTTCCAAATTGTTTTTCAACGAACAACACGGCTTGTGACCGGCGTGTTGTTTTTGGAGGCGTCTGCCATATTAGACGGTCACATCCATCAAGACCTGCTTATCAAAATGAGAGTTTGAAGAGAAGCTCAGCTTCGGCGGAAAAAATTCGCCAAATGTGGAACGGCGCCAACGCACATGAGGTTCACCAGCTGACGCTGCATCCACAAACGATTACTATTTAGTGCGGATTCATTGTTCCGTACTTTTTTGAATATGGGATAACAATAACCTATTTCTTTTGATATAAACTGATGGACGACGAGCAGTTTTCAGTAGGATGCACATTCTGCCCAAACGATTTGCGGATATTGGTTATCTCTCGCGGAGGCGACCTGAATTGGCCACCAAGAGCTGGTTATTCGACCCCAAGAGACATTCTTTTAGACCGATTCTTGCAGTCTATACGAATAGGACTCAATCCATCGTTGCCCTCAATATAACCGAGCGCAAAACTTCGACCACTCGGATTCGTTCCCCACATTCATATTTGAAATAAAATAAAAGTTTCGCGAATACTTCACACTTGGCTTGTTGCACTCCAGTTCAACATCCCTCCGCACTTATTGAAAAACCCTTTAGTCTTAAAACTCAACTGTGGAAGAAATCCGCTTGCCCTACGCCAGCCACGTAAGAAAAACGTAAGAAAAGAAAAGTCCAGCATAAAAAGTATAAAATAAAAATTCATTAGTTTAAGTTCTTTCTAAAGCACTTGAACAGCTGAACAGAAGTCTCAACATCTGAAGCGCCTCTAAACAAACAACCGCTCTAGGACACTTTTCTGCCACACAGAACAGCAGCAGAAAAATAAAACATTGCAACTTGATTAATCGTTTAGTTAATTTGTCATTAGTCTTAAGGTTTTCGAGACATACGAAATAACAAAACTCGAACGGTTTTTTTTTTATAGATTTGTAAAGTCTGCGGTGGAAACGTCCATTTACTTTTCTTCGCCCCGTGTTATTAATGATGTCTGAATGCGGTCTTCATACACTTCAGCTTAAGTCTGGCTGTGCACGTCTTGTATTTTGCTTTCTGTCGTTCTGCTTCCGTTTGGTTTGTTTTCAGCATTAAGTTAATGATTTAAGTCTTTCGAATTTCCTTGTGCTGTGTTTGTTTCTCTTTATGCTGCTCTCTGTAGTTTGCAACAAATGAAGAACAATTTTAATAGTTCAGTTTAGACAAATCCCCATCCCCTCCACACAAAACAATTTAGGAATTATTTAAGTACTTCTAATGCTGAACTTCCGCCTTTACGGACCACAACAATAACTAAAGAATTTAATGAAGTTTTAATCGTGTGCAAATTTTTAAATATTTGTAGATAAATTTGCATAAGAAAAGAATAAATATGAAACAATTATAGCAAAGTTCTGACATTGGCAGAGGAGACCAGAGTCGGATTAAACAACGTTATGGGCGGCAGTACTGCACTCGATTATGGGTGGCCTTAGCCGTAACCTCCATGGCCACAGATAACAATTGGGTTTTGGTGTTTTGCTACACATGACATCTATGACATCTCGGATCAGTAACAGTGTTGTCAGACGAGGAGATTTCTCGCCAAATCAAAGACTTTGAAATCGAGAATTTAAATTTTGTATCACACAAGTTTATATATTCGATTGCAACGTCCTGTCCTGTCCTGTCCGTTGCTCCGTTTTATTTATACGATTTTGATTGAAGTAAAAAATCATTAATGGCAGCACCTCCGGCAAATGCATCAAGATGCTGCTGGATCACATCCACAATTAGTGAGAATTTGTTGTGATATTTTTGTGCCATGAAACTGTTGAACTCTAGATAAAATTGGACCAGAAGTCAGCGTCGGATATGGAATATTTTCGTTTGTGTATTCTTTTACATATTTCCAGCTTATAAAATATACAAAATAGAAATTATTTATTCACTTATAGTTTCTAACTTGCCAAAATGGACGCGGGAAGCGCAGATCGCACGACCCTGATGGTTTTAACAGACTGTGACTAATTCAGTCGACATCAAACTCCCCAAATGAATCGACTTTTTCGAAGGCCAACAATAACAAGCTCGACCGCACTAATTAAATAATTGCGATGCTCAGTCCAGGGCTGCTGTACGCCCGAAAATAATTTAACTTAAATCACCGCCGCTTTCGCAATGATGGGCTCGTTTTAGAGCATTTTTCGTAACATCTCGAATTACTGCAACAATATTGGCCTTGAGTTCAAGTATTGTCTCGGGCTTGCTCGCATATACTCGCCTCTTCCTATAACCACTAAGAAGACGCCATCTTCTCTGCATTAAAATAATTGATCCTTGATTTAAATAATAAAGTTCTATTATTCCGGCTTTTTGTTCAGTTGTGCACATCTCCATTATTTATTCTCCAGGTGTTCTTTATATAGTCTGCAGAAAAGTAAAAGGACATGAACACATACAACTAAAGTATTCAAAATTTTATATTTGAATGAATTGAACTTGAAGCAGAACAATTTTTAAAGTGGATTTTCGCGCATTTTCAAATTGAGGCTGGTAAGCGGAAGAAATCTGGGAACTCTAAATGATAAAGAGGAGAGACATTCGCATGAAAACTGCCGCTGAAATTGTCGAAATCCGTTTGCTGAATCCGTCAAAAACGTCGGCACAAAAAAGTTTTTTATTCAAACTGTTGGATTGTCTCCCAGGCGACATTTTAAACCCCACATTAAAAATTTTGCACATTGTAGTTCTGGATCCCTCCACCAGTCTGCCATAATTTTTCTTCTCTGTTTATTCCGCTATCAAAATGTTGGACAAAAAAATAACTTTATTGTGACTATGAAAATGAAAAGCCGCCTCTATTCCCGTTGTCATGTGGGTGGTCATGGCTGGCATTATCTCCCTTTGATATGGAAATCACAATCATTGATTGATTCTATGTAGTTGCTTTGAAAACTTACCACTTTTTGAAGTATCCAGAGGCCAAAATGAGACAAATTACAAGGACATTTATCTTCTTTACTTCTCAATACTATTCACTTCAAGAGCGCCATTCATCACTGTTATTTTGTTTAGTTCAAGGTTGCTTTAGACGTTTTTATTAAAATTCAATATTAGGACATACATAGTGAGGTCCTCAGTATGTCCTTTTAGCACCAAAAATCGTTAAAAGGACGCCAATCGTCAAATGTGTAGCGGTTTGTGCTCCCGTTTAATTTCTAGTTTATGGTCTGCAGCAAATCACGTAACTGATCAAAAAGTGCAAGTCTGCAAACTTTATGGAAGAAAGCAGCCGAAAACAGACGGTAGCCCACAAAACAATCATGGACCAGCATGTTTGCCAACAGCATTTTTGGTCTCTTAGCCGGGATATAAGTTGTTCTAGAGCCCTGAAACAACATTATGCGAAATTCGGTTTGGGGCCTCTAGAGTTCAGTTACGCCTAAAACGTGATGCGAGCCAAATTCACAGCAGGTAATGCCACCGGTGCAAAACCAACAAAAGTGCTTTTGTTAAATGTTCGTTTAAAGTCCAATCATTAAATTTTACTGCTGCCAAAATATTCGAAAAGTCAGTTCAGTCAGTTCAGCTGTTATGCAGCCGCCTCGTTTTTTTTTCACATATTAAGTCTTGTAAAACTTTTCCAATTGGATATTCGAATTTTGTAATGCCACAATTTTGCTTCTTCTTCTTCTTCTTCTTAATCAATATGGTTTTACGTTTACGCCGTTTCGTGTTCGTTGCAGAACAATTTCAAAAGAAAATATCCTTCAAGTCAGCGCTAAAACTTTATTTCCCAAATATTATTTTTATTGCTTTTACTGTGCACTTGTTTTCTTTTTTTTTTTGCCATTTTGGAAGCAGTTTTAATATTTCTGTTTCGTTTATACTAGATTTTGCTCGAACTTAACATGCATTAAAATTCTATTCATTCTTTTCTCTCCTCCATTCTTATTCGTTTTCGTCGTTACTTTCAACCAAAGTGGCAACATAAAGCGGCATTATGCAAAATGCTTTGTTTTCCTCCTTTTATTTTTCCTACAGCGAATAGAATAACAAAACCGAAAGCTTTACGCATAATATTTTGGTGATATAGATTTTCTTTGTGAGTTCATATAATCCTTAACTGCTTAGAGATGGAAGTAAGTGAAAGGATAATGTGGGGGAAAAGGGAAAAGTTTGCAAAAGAACGCCGTAATAAATTTTGAAGTTTAATTATAAAGTAGATGCATTAAACCCCCAAAAAAAAAAGAGTGGCGAATATAATTAAAAATTGTCAATAAAAGTGAAAAAGCGAGTTTTTAATGATTGTTGTCGGCAGAACCTAAAACAAGTGGTATTATCGTGATAGTTTGGGGCATAGTTTGGGGCAAATGAAACAAGACTTCGTCGTTAGCTTTAGAAATTCCCTTCAGCTATAAGCGGTTTCATTTGATTATGTACAGTGGAGTCTGGCCCTACTCTAACGTGTAAAGTGAACAGGTTTTGGCTATTGGTGAATACGAATGGCGGGCTTTTTTCAAAGTTTTGTTGCTTTTTTCTGGTCTGGAACTGGCCAACAGTCAGTTGCCATGAATGCTTTTGATAACACGTGTCTTGTGTGTCCAACTTTTGTACCTACAATAAGTTTTATTTACTTACAAAATAAATTAAAATTTATCCCAGGCAACCTTTTGCTCTACTGGACAACAGAAGACATATTGTAAAATTGGCTTGAACAACGGCGCACCATCGCCCCTTGTATCCTGCCAAGCGCCCACTTTTGTTGTGTGGGCACGGCACATGTAAGTACCCATTTCCACCAGAAATGGGCTTCATCGGAGAACAGAGTTCAATTCGTGCTTCAGCCCATTCGCTGAATTGGCTCTGGTGTAAGTCTAGCGATAATGAAACATCAACATCAAAACCAAACTGGACAACAAGCAACTTTCAGCTGTTAAATGGGCTGTCAAATAAAGCAGTGTTGTCAACTCAAAGTGTTTAACCTCCAAGAAAACTTTATTCTTTTTATGAATTTCGTAAGTACACTTTAGCGTTCAGAGCTGGCGACGTTTTTTGTAGCGTACGTCACAAAGTTTTGTTATCATTTACTTCACGAGAAAACTCTGTTCAGAAAAAAAGGTATTTAGCGCATTCAAAAGTACTCGTAAAGCCCACTAAATACTATGCTGCTGGAGGTTATATTTTATATCCGAATATTTATGCAAATGTTGCGTTCGTCACGCAGGCTTTCGCCATGAGTCCATACCACATCCGATTTCATATCACGCTCTTTTTTTTTTTGTTTTATTTTTGCATGAACATTCAGCAAAATAATTTATTTTATTTTTTGACAAGTTAAAAAATAGTCGCAGATTTTCGAAAGTTTCCACGTTAAAGAATATTTTCATTAATAAAAAATTAAAATTTAAAATTCTTTATTCGATCATGTGTGTTTCTGAAATCAATTAAGAATAAAGAAACTGTATTTTTACAGTAAGATTTGAAATTAATTTCTCTTGTGGAAATTCCCACATTTTGTGCGCTTTATTTTCACGCCTTCAACAATTTTTCTTCATACAAATAAATTTGCAGGTAGAGCTCACACTCGCCTGAGTGAGTTCGTGATGTGTTGCATTCGTCTTTTACTATATGTGGAGAAAATCGATCATCAATCTGAAGTTTAGTCACTCTCTAAGTCAGTTGTTACAGTGTACTTTTATTTAATTGAAATTCTTTTTTTGCTAAATTTAAGGCACAAAAATAAAACCTGAGACAGCGGAATTTTAAAATCTCGTACTGTACGCGTGATTTAGTTAACAAAAGGGCCAATGCCGCGAAAAGCAGTACGACTGGCAGCCCTAGTTCCAATTGCCACACTAGTTCCGCATATGCCGATACATGGTTTTCATTTTCATTTTCTCTGTAATAAATTAACTTTCAATTCAAATATGAAGAAGTTTTCATTGCCATGCGAATACATATTTCATGGGGCTCCTTAAATGGAGCATAAAGCTTTTAAAAGCATAACTATTGTTTTTGCGCATTAAAGTGTATGAGAATCTACACTCTAACGCACAGACCTACAAACACCGCCATTCCTCAGGTTAGAACCGGTATAATGTTTGGAGTAAATTCCTCCGCTAAGTAGGATTTATTGATTCTCGTCATAAACATTTGCCTTCAAGCTGATTGATGACTTCAAATTAACTGAAAATGTGGTTAAAGCAATTTTTCGTGGGAATAACTTTTCAGTGAAATGTATTCAAACGCTTTAACGTGAATTTTCTTAAATATATTCAGTTAATCGAAAACAGTTCATATATATGTAACTGCGGTTACCCACCGGGGCTACGTTGGAATGAAGTGACAGTTTTAATATTTTGTTCACGCGCAAATTGGGGAAAGATTTGTTACAATCGACTCAAAATGTGTGAATGCAAGTTCTGAGAACGTTATTAGGAATTTGTGGCGATGAGTTCGCAATATATTTTGTTCATACACAAACACCCACACATCCAGTTCGTGCAAGCAAAAGCATGCAGCTGCAAGAATCACAATGTTGAATTGTGCTCAATAATTGGAAAGGATCTTATTTGCGAAGCAAATATTCCTACAACTGATATCAATAAAGACCAAAGACTTGAGCCACGATACCCACCGTGATCGTTCGCAAACATTTGGATCAATAAAACCTACACGTGTTGCTTAGGAAGTTGCCATACACACGATACATGAATGTTACGAAAGAAAAATTCTGAATGGATTTTGAATCGAGTTTTTAACATTCAATACGCCAAGATTATGGCATCGTGGAACCGCCAACTCTTTTCCTATTCCACCGATTTCAAATTCGATTCCAAAGAAAACGGCAAATCGACTTTGATGAATTTGTATAGATCTTCGCAAATGATAAAAACCAGACATTCAGCAAATCATATGCATGCATGTGCATGCATTTTGCTTGTACTCGTATGTTAGTAATTTTGTACACTTTGCAGTTTATTTTCAAGGCAATACACTTTGACGCAACTTTAAGTTTTTAAACATTCCAGGGGCGCATCTGGGGTTAACAGGCACTTTTTGATGACGGTCAATTTGATTGAACTTTTTCCGTGTACGCGGATCCTACTTCTTGTTCTTGAAGTCTAGGCAAACAATTTTCTTTTGGCTTAAAACCTTTGGCAATTATTTACAATTCAAATACATATGTTTTTGTTAATACATTTGTAAGTTATTTATCTCGATCATAATTCCAGTTTTACTCTAATAGGCCTGAGTGTGTGTGTGTGCATAAAACAGAAAAGAAAAATTAAAAACACAAATTTTGGTTTCCGCTTTCAACATTTCATAGAAAATCGAAAAAGAAACATTTTGGAAAGAGAAAAACAAGGGTCTGTATTTTTTACAAAAATAAATTTGTGTCAAAAGTCCCGACAAATAAAATATATTTGAATGAAATAGAAAGTTAAGCCGGATAAAGAAACAACTTAAAAAAGAAACAATATTGCCACACACTTGGGGCATGAATAATTTGCTTTCATTTTACACAACAATTAAAGATTTTGAATTTGTACAACAAATTTTTGGTACAAACTTGCCGAAACAATATTATATTATACTATTGCTGAAGTATATCGTGATGGGTGGCTGTGACTTTCTTACTCAGTTCCACAAATTTGGTCTAAACATCATGTTTAGCGACGAGGCTACAACTAACGAGCTAAATTGCCGTGTTGACGCCAACCCACACATGGTTCACCAGGTAGGAATGCAATTACAAAACGCTACTGATTGGTGCGCATTTTGCGTCGTTTGCGTATTTGGTCGGTACCCTGCTCTGGAAATAAGCAGAAAATCTCAATAAACAGCCCATTTTAGGTGCTCTTAGTAGGAACTTTGTGAAACCAGTTAAAAGGACATCTTTTGAAAAATAATGATTTTGTGTTTTTTTTTTCGTATAAAATTGTCTTTAGTTTTTTCACGCTTCGTTTTGCCAATGATATTATCATTAAGTGGTATATTTACCAGAGAGCAGTTCTCACGCTTCGTTTTAAAACACCTGCACATATTGCAGATTTGGTAAATCTTGATAAATTTAAAACTTGACGACAACAAAATTCATAAATTTTACTAAATTAACAACCTCTACAACACACAAACGTAGTAGTAGATTTAGTAAACGTAGTAAGTTCATTTATTTACCAGCGTGAAACAGTTGGCAGATTGATGTGGTGCCACATTGTGTTTTTGCTGTTTCGGTTTGTTCCCAGCACCGTAGAAAAAGTCGCTCACACTTAGAAGTTTAAAAGTGTTCCAATTATAACACAAAGAATGAGAGCCGCTATAAACAACAAACGTGGTATTTATACCCAAGGCCAATGTCTGTCAGGAATATTTATATAACTATTTCGCAGCCTTAAATAAATGATTTACGGCCTTAGTTTCAATTTTACAATTATTTAATTAGTCTTTGCTTCCTTATTTTTGTATTGAATAAAAAAAGGCATCACTTTAACTCCATTGATTCGCAAGTTGTCTGATTGGAAAAAAGGACATTTTTTGTGTGTATCCTTTTCTGTTATTCTTCGCCATCCTTGAGCCACATTGTTTTTCTTCTTCTGCTTGTGGGTGAGCGTTTGTTTTATTATTTTACTTGTAATTTTTTTTGCTTTTGCAGCGTAAATGTTTGAATTTCGTGAAATGAAAAATAACAGAAAAAATTAAAAAAAGAAATAAAGAACTAAAAAAAGCGCAAAACTTCATTAATAATTTTATTCAAATCATTTGACAAATTGACAAACAACATTGTCAACTTGAGTGGAGTTCTCGTTTAATTTAATGGTGACAAAAAAAAAAAAGTAACCAACCAAAAGTAACCAGCCAAGTAACTGACTCATTGTCTGCTTTTTTTTTCCATTGTTTTCCTACGTCTTCATTTTCTGTGTATTCCACAATCTACAATTGGCCACAAAATAAAACATGCAATTTACTGCCAAATACTAGCAATGACTTGAATAAATACTTAAAATACGAGAATACTTTATTTAGGATATTCGAGCGTACACACAAAAAAAAAAAAAAATAAAAAGAAATAAAGAAGAAATAGAGAAGAAGAGACGAAAATTTTCCTTGGAAACAGCATTTTCAGCAACAAGAAATTTCGCAACAAACCATTTGAAAAATATGAACAGGAAAACTGCTTGACACTGGAGATCAGCAGCAAAAAAAGAAAACATTTTGAACTTTTTCTTAATGAGAAATATCAACATTGTCATTTATTACCCTCTAATGCAGAGACTGTAGAGACGACTGGGTTTGGGCTTAAAAGGGGTTTTGAAAAATATTTTCTTACAATTTATTACAAACTTCACAGAAAGGGTGGAATTCATTTCAAGAAAAGGGTTTGGATAACAAATTTTGTTAATAATTTAAAATGGAAAGCAAAAAATTAGCTGCCACTTTCAATTCGGACAATCCATCATGTCAGAATATAAATATGAAAGGGGCCCATTAATATTTTCGACCTAATTAATTCAGGCCGCAGACGTTAAAGTGGTTGCCCACCCGATGACCCATCCTGCCTCGCCTTTACACAGGTCATTTTTTATGCCTTGCTGGCATGAGGCGAGAGAATCGAAATTACAGCTGACCCGGGTCGTTATCTTTAGTGACCAGCCATTTTCGTTCAATTACTTTAAGCGAACAGGACGGCAACAAGTTTTATTTTTTTGCCTGCGATTCTTCAAAACAGCTGTTTAAAGCAAAAATAGAAATCGTGGAATTGCAGGCAAAGCGCTCGGTTAAAGGAACACTCACGTCCGTTGCAACTCGTTACAGCGGTTGTCGATGCCCAAAGACGGCCAGTTGAAAAAACCTGCTCCCGACAAAAATCGCCTTTTTAACAAAATTTTTTGAAATTCAATTTTAATTGAAATATTTTCCGCTAATTATTAAAAGCCACCAAAATTTTCGGCTAACAGCGAAAAACCTAGTGATAATATAAATATGTTTCCGCTGTTCCCTAAACTAAAGTCGAATAAGTTTTTCCGTAATCGAGTTCGGTGTTTTTTTTTTATTATTTTAAACTCGTCAAAAGTAGCTCGAGTGCTTGGCTTCTTTCTAATACTTAAATGTGGCAATATTGCGCAATGTTGTGACTTCAGCTGTCCTTTCAAACATTTCGAACATTCGTTTATATCCGCCAAAAAAATTTGGTGAATTTTCAGTGTCCTCAAAATATATTTATTCATCAATTTCTAATTGGTCCTTTTCGGATATGATATGCCGGTGCTGTCTCCAATCCTCGAACCAGATCTGATATGCAGTTTTGTTTATAATCTTGAATCCACTGAGCGATTCGGTTTTTATGTTTCCAAAACAATTTACATCAACTGCAAATGTGGGCGTTCTACAACAATTGCTGTGCTCATGCGACGACTTTTATTTGTCAAAGTTCATCAATTTTGCAACAAACTTGGCTGCCGCATCTGTTAGTGATTCGACAGTTTTTCATAACAATTTCCTTCACTCCCCCCAACATTCTCATAGGTTGTTGCTGTGCGGCGCCCCATCCTCTTTGTACGGCTTGTAAACATCTTTCTGACTCTCTAACATAATCACCGTATGCCACAGTTCAAGTGCTTTTGAATAGTAAAATGCAGTTTTTGCACAAAATTCGATACAAATTCTTTGATTTTCGACAGCAGAAAAAGGTCGACGACGAGTGTCAACAATAAAAAAAAAGCAGGATAATCGAAATTTGCAATTTTTGGGCGCACCTCGAACAATTTTATACTAAACTTTAAGGATGAAGGGAAATATTATTTATTTGTCAAAAAAAAAAAATCTTGTTTTTAAGCCAGATATTTTGATTTCCAAGGGCCCCTACATTTACATCAACATTTAATTAACTTTGTTAATCAGCTTTATTAATTAAATTAATTTTTTGTTACTTTTTTTACAGGTATGTCTTTCAGTCGTCCTGGGCAGGGCTGGACTCGTATTTGTAAGCATTTAATGTCTAAGTTTATAACATCATTATCACGCGGAGATGACTTTGTCGTCACACGCGTGAGATTTTAAAAATGTGAATGATTCGTGCGAATGCACGACCATGAGCTTAACGCACTCACGCACACATCACTTGATTTAATGCACTCGAATGATTTAACTGAAAGAAAATTGCCACATGTCCTTAACACAATTACGCCCAACATATCATTTCACAAGGATTTGAAACAAAATAAATAAATAATTTTAAAGACTGATTCTCTCAACTTTTAAATATGTAAAAATATTTAAATAAAAAGTCCTCATAACGAGAGCAAAGCAGTGTTTTAAGTAATAATTCCTCTTAGTAATTTGTTTTATTAATTAAAAACTGTGTTTTTTTTATGATTGAAAGCAAAAATTTTTAATTGAACGTGCATGATTGCTTTGCAAGATCTTCCTATTAACAACTGCTTATGAAATGGATTTTTCTATTAAAAAAATAATTAAAAGCAACTCTTATTTAATTGATTTTTATTGCTGCCAACATTTGCGATTCGTTTTCGTTTTATTGTTGAAATTCCTTTTTGTTTTGTTACTTAAAAGATTATGATTTTTGAAGTGTTTTTTTTTTTGTTTGTTTTTTGTTTTAACTTCAAAGTTGCTCTTTAGCTCGTTAACCTACTTAATGTGTTCTATTAGTTCAGACCGACATAACATACATTTTTGTGTCTTTTTTCTTTTTTAAATGATTTTTGCAATTATCATTAAGGTTTATTACTTCATATTAATGGCTTTCAACAATTTGAACATGAATGAAATGAGTTGAAATTGTGGCTTAAGACGCAAAATAACTTAAAATGAAGGAAAAAATGCAACAATCAGCGAGTTTAGGTCTTTATTTGTAACAAATAGTTCAGGCAAAAATCGTTCTTTAAGAAGAAACAAAAAAAAAAATATCACAACAAGTTGAATATAAAGGGTGGTTAAATTTCAAGGGCCGATGTTGATTTTGAATAAAACACAAACTATTTAGGAAATCATTGTAATTTTATTTTATTATGATGTATTGGTATTACTCAATTATGTATGGAACAAAATATCGGCCAAATGGGCGCCGCGACCTCGGCGGCACACCTCCATCCGATGGTCCAAATTTTCGATGACGCTGAGGCATAATGGAGGTTCTATGCCGTTAATGTGCCGAATTATCTGATCCTTTAGGTCTTGAATTGTTGCTGGCTTATCGACGTACACCTTTTCTTTCAAATAACCCCAAAGAAAAAAGTCCAACGGTGTCAAATCACATGATCTTGGCGGCCAATTGACATCGCCATTACGTGAGATAACACGGCCATTGAATTTGTTGCGCAAAAGAGCCATTGTTAGCTGTGTGGCAAGTGGCACCGTCCTGCTGAAACCACATATCGTCCACATCCATATCTTCCAATTCGGGCCATAAAAAGTTCGTTATCATCTCACGATAGCGAACACCATTCACAGTAACTGCCTGACCGGTCTCATTTTGGAAAAAATACGGCCCGATGATGCCGCCAGCCCATAAACCGCACCAAACAGTCACTCTTTGTGGGTGCATTGGTTTTTCGACAATCACTCTTGGATTCTCATTCGCCCAAATGCGGCAATTCTGTTTATTGACGAATCCACTGAGGTGAAAATGTGCCTCATCAAAAATTACGAAGTGCACGATATGCATTTTGATTTGAACTCCCATTTTCATAATAAGTCTGGATAACTTTAACACGTTGTTGGATTGTGTATCTCTCCATGGTTCAAATTGAGTAAGTCTGAAATAGAGAAATGTCAAATAAAATTCGGAAAAAAACTTGGCGTTTAGGTGTGGTTCACATTCAACATCGGCCCATACAATTTAACCACCCTTTATATTAAGCGGTAACTGTCAGACGGGCGAACTGTCGAACTGCGCTCACCTTTTGACATTTATTGTCACCATAACCTGCAAATAACTTGTGGAAAGATTCAGAAATCAATGGAATATGCGAGCACTTTGCCGTTATTAGAGACTTAAGGACTGTATACCAGGACATCCAAATTTATCAATTCGTCGTCGGTCCAGGCAATCGAAACACTCTGCTTTCTCTGCAACAGTGCGAAACTGATCTGACCTGACCTGACGTTTTACAGTCAAATCAATTATTGTTAATAAGCAAATTTACCACTTGTGGAGTGAGACCCTACATTCGGGAAAATAGGCTGCTTAAGGGCTGTTCAGACTATAATTTTTCGTATTAAACTAAAATAATAGAAAAAAAAGAAATCGATTGCCCCGATGGATGAGTGAATGGCAGAGTATTCGACCAACAGTCTCCCGAGGCCGAACTTTCGATCTCTACCAAAGACTCTAGAGAGAAAAACAATAGCCCAGATGCTTTCCGTCCAACTGAACAATAACATGAAAGAACACATAATATACACTAATACATACATATATAAATACAAGCCCACAATAACCCAACAAACAAACAACTCCATATAATTAAAAAGAAAAAAACGCAAAGTTGGGGATTGATGATTGACTATGAGTTGTCGAAAGTATGCCCACTGTGCACAGCTTATGTAGGGGTCGTCCCCTGAGTATTGGCCAAAAAAAAAAAATATTGGGTAAATGCCAAATAATGGGGTGCTACACATTTCTCATAGGATAAGATTTTTTAGTTTGGCCAGAGTTGCATTTTTATAAAATGGAAACTGACTCGGCGACCATTTTGTCGCATGAAATTTCATCGTATAGAAATTTATGTATTTAATATATCGATCCGTTTTCTTCTACACAACTGGTTTAACTGATGAATATTTTCGAAAGCCGCCAATCCAATTCGGCATTTTATCAAGCTGTTTCTTTTCTACCCATCTTTTTCATTGGATTTGATTGCGTTACATTGTTGGACACTTGCAACAAATTGCAACAAATTTCTTTAGATTTCTTTCTCACTAAATCCCATGAAAATCTTAACACCAGCCTTTAGTGGTGTTTACATGATGTCGCGCTGCGCTCAATGGAGGTCATTATGCTATCGAGATCTATGATATGATTGAATGTGGTGAAATGTGGTCTCAGCAGGCGAGGCACCATACGGCGACCCCATCCATTAACTCACATATAAAAATCAAAATTTAGTGATAGATTGAGAAATGAAATCGTTCAATTGACCTCCAAAGTCAAGCAATTTGACGCTTCTATATTCTACAACAATAAATTTTCAGGCCTCTAGTATTTTTGCTTACGATTTTAAAAATTTAATTATGCCCAAAAAAAAATTTTCAAAATTTTCTGTAGTTTTCCTTTTTCCCAGCATATTTCAAAAATAAAATGATTGCCTTAATGCAATTCCTGTCTCCTCATTGAACTAAATACATTTAAACGCACATGGCTTTTTTGGCACTTTATGAAAACAAGTCTTAAAACATTTATTTTGGGACTTAATTAAGTTTAAGAGACAGCCCTTATTAAAAGAAAATGTCCAAATTAAGTGCTCCTCTTGTGTCTTAATCTGACCAACAAATAAAGTTGTGAGAAAGTTTGTCCTGCTTTTTGAACACCCAATAAAGCTAAACTTCTCGTTTAATAGAATTCAGTTATGGCAAGACTGATTTAAGCCAAAAGAAAAAAAGTTCAGAGACCCATGACAACCCAATTTGAACAATAGTGCACATCTAACACTAGAGCAACCACATTTTCAATTATACTATTTCTCATTAGTCCAAATAATATGAAATGCCAACTACAAGGCAAGGAAAAAAAAACGAAAAGATCAAACTGTTTTAAATGCAAAACTCTCGCAAATGAGAAGGCAATGGAAAGGGGAGTTAAATGCCGACACACACACACACAAAAACGCACTTAACTTTGAGCCATGTTGGTTTTATGAACCCGTAATTTAATTTAGTACTTCAGGATGATTGGGGAGAGGAACTGCACAACTGTACTGTGGTGCAAAGGTAAAGAATGATGGTCTGAAGTCATGCTGATTGGGGCGCCCTATTTTGGCTGACAGTTTGCAGCTATTGGTCGCACCTACCTCTGAGGTAATTTGTGACGATAGAGCTGCTAATGGCACCGTTTCCGGGCGTCCAAGTACCTTTCGAAGTTCTGTTGTTATGCAGTAGAGGCCTGCCTCAGAGGAGAACTGGCTGGTAAAGTGAAGTGGCGATTTTGCTCAGCACTGATGTCTTTAAAGGTCTTCGGTCTACCAATATCACGTTCAGGTTCCAGCAACAAGACTGCTGATCTCATCCCAAGGCAAGGAAACACTGTAAAGCATCCCCCACTGCGTCGCTGCTCCAGTGAGTCAATAGAGTTGGATATCCTACTGCCACCAATGACCAAAATGGGCTTTGAAATGCCAAGTTCCAAACATGAGGATGAATGAATGTCATTCTCGGCTGGATGTATGTGGTTTCAAAAATAAATCTTCGTTCTTTTGAAATATGAAAAATGTTTTCGATTCACGTTGAATTCTCATTCCAAGAACATCAAGAGATTCCAATTCCTCAATGCCCTACTACCCAGGAATGTGTAGGCGTCCTAGTTATAAGTTTGAGATGTCCTCAGGTTTCTAAACTCTAGCCCGATTTTATAAAAAAAAATTGCCATTTTTGTTATCAAATTCAAGATTCAATAAAGTCTGTTAGTTGGCCTCAGGGAGACAAATATGTCGCCTCTTGCTCGCTACTAATCTCTTTCTTAAAAGTAACTGGATCCTACTGTTAGATGGAGATCATCTCTGTATCGTTTCGCTTGAAAACTATTTGTTTTTGTTTTTTATTTGAACGAATTTTTGGCCGACTGGCGGCAGTGAAAGCCTTTTTACTATTTGTGCTGTAAACAAAAACATCTATAGAATCCAGATACTGTTTATTTTGTTAACTGTTAGATATTTTGGACCTAAACATTAACTGTTTATTACCTTACAAGAGCCTGTTTGTTGCCGTTCAAAAATTATAATCTGTTGTATGAGGACACCTTTTAGTTTCGTAGTTTGATGTAGTTTTACGCTTCTGTATCTTAATCTCTTACAGTCAAGGAAAGGGGAAACTGTAACAGACGGACGGACATTGCGGAAGCAAGAAGTAGGGAGCAATTACAAACTCGCTGAGTCTGAAAGGGATACTGGATACGTAAAAAACTGCTAAAATGTTTTCAATAACTTTTTAATTTGCAGCACTTAGGCCAAGAAGTGTACATTTTACTTACGTTTGTAAGTACGTTGTCAGCATTTCTTTGTTCGTGTATCAACAAATGAAGGCAAACTTCCCAGTAAATGCGGAACAATGTTGCAAATCTGATTATAATTTTAAATTGCGTGTGTTTGTCACTTTAAATTACAAAATATTGTATTTTCATTGCAATTAAACTCACACCCGCAGCAAAAGTAACAAGCAACCACTTTCTATGTTCATCTGGCGTGAAATGGCCTCGTCATACGACATGATCGTAGAAGAAAATATGTCAAAATGTAGGCAGTAGGAAAAAAGTGCAAACAATTTTTGGTACAAAAAGAACCGGCATTATTGGCGCTTCCCGAAACCGAAACTAAAGACTAGAATTCGCTACTTATATCTTAATCTATAAATATGAGGAATGCACAAAACCTTAAATGAAAGGGGGAACCCTATAAAATAGACATTATGGTAAAGAAGCTTTGGCTTCTGAGCTGTGATAGATTGGGACACGGAACCAACCAGCCAATTTCAAAGAAATTCATTTGCAATAGTACCCAGAGAAGCCAAAAGGGACGACTTATGCCCGCAGTAGAATTAAGCAACCGATTTCAGTTGGGATCCCACTATCGGCGATCCCTATATCGGCTCACATTTTAAAAGATAGGGCGATTTGTTTGCGAGCATTCACTTTATCGTAATAGTTGCTGCCTTTTAAAGAACATTAAAGATATATTTGTATATATATATTTTTATTTCAAGCTCAAAGTTTTTCCTATATTTTTTTTTCTTACTTTGAGAACAGATGCTGGCAAGTAACTGTTGCTAATCGGTAACTCTGATCGATGCTTTTTTCAAACGTTTATTGATCAGCGCTGTGCAAAAAAGTATGAGCGCTTCAGTGCGATTTCTGACTTGTCGTTGGGAATTCCAGAATGTAGTGCGTTCACACTATCCGTACAAGAGTGACCCAGAAAATCGGGTCCTGCTCTGTCGTTCGCTTAACTTTTACGGTCTTTTGGTTTAAAAATTTAATATATCTATATTTGTCAGTATAATTTTTATTAAAATCCTTTTTTTCGTCTTATTTCTGAAGTCATGTTTCTTTGGACTGAATATTTTGTCAGCGTTGAATATCCTGCAGAAAATGTTTTATACAATTATTCAGACAAATACACCATAATCGTATTGCAGTTTTCAAATTATTAATCGTTTAAATTTTTTAAGACAAATTTTGCACAGAAAATTGTTTAAACAATTATTCGGTTAAATTTTCTGTTGAAAATTATTTGATTAACTATTAGATTGAATTTTCTATATAAACTTATTCCAATAGTTATCTGATTAAAATTTTCTACTGAAAATCATTCGAATAATTATTCGGTAACATTTATTATAGTAAACTGTACAAATAATTATTTATTCGATGGAATTTTGCCTCAATTACACTGACAATTGTTCGAACAGTCATTTGGTTGATTTTTTCTCTACAAAATTAGTCCATTAAATGTTCAACTTTCTACAGTTGATTTGTTTTCTATAGAAAACTATATGTATTTGCGTTATTATTCGATTAAATTTTCAATAGAAAATTATCACACAATAATTTCGAATATAATTTTGGATAATTATTCGATTATATTATTCATAGTAAATAAATATTTAATTGAATTTTAATTTCTAAAAATGTTTCAAGCAAAATATTATATTTTCTAAAGAAAATTAATCGGTTTTTTATTTAATTTAATAAAAAAAAAAATTGGAAAATACTGCGATTAAGTCTTTAATTGAAATTAATTTTATTACATCATTTTATAAATTAAATATTCGAATAAATTATTCGATTAAATATTTGTTTGAATATTCTAATTATATTCTAAATTATTGAATTGAATTTTTTCAGAACAAAATTTTTCGAATATGTTTTTGTTTCATCGAATTTCTTGCTGAAAAATATTCGAATTAAATTATATACATCCATATTTGTATGTCTGTTTTTCTAGTTGACGGGGACTCGAAACAAATGTAAGATTTAAGTTTCTTAGGAAATTTGCTTAACATTGTAGACATTTGTAAATAAATAAATGCAAATATAAAAATAATTGCTGCTTTTTGTGGATTAAACAAAAATGTTCACTTATAGTCGGTTGTTTCTAGACTAAATTATAGAAAAACATTCCTCTACTCAATCAATTATCTTGGCTCTATTTTTCCCGTGGCAAGTTTTTTTTTATAAAAATTAGTTGTACGAAATTAAAATTTATTTCTAAACGCTTGTCTTCTGACGATAAGTTTCCCTATGAAGTCTTTATTCAGGCAATTTTCTTTTAATGATATTCTCTGCATATTTCTCACAAATAATTTGGTGCTTGTTGGCTGATATTTTTCACAAACTTTTGAAATACCTCCTTCTATGTTCATTAAGTTTATAACTTACCTAAAGGCTTTTCCAACTAAAACATTTCTTTTATTTTTGCTTCTATTTTTTGGGCATTATTAAAATTGTCTTAATCTTCGTCAGAAATTTTCTCTAACGCTTTGAGCTCTGCCATTACGTGCCGTTGTCTGCTTAGGAAAGAGGCAAAAACAAAGAAGGTTTTTCATTAGTTTAAATTAAAGTTCACTTTACTTTAATTTGTATGTCGAATATAAAAGCGCATCAACTGAAACAAAACACAATCTGCCAAGAAAATGCACTCAGTTCCATATTTGTGTTTTAGTTTTTCTTCATTTTTATGGGGCCTCGACATCCGTGAGCTGCAGAAAGAAAACTAAAACATAGAAAATTGTTTGTGCAAGAAAATAATGAAATAACCCCCCCCCCCCCCCCCCCTACATGCAAACTTGCAACATGTTGCACGTATTAAACTCTTCCATTCTTATTAGTATGTATTGCTTGCATTAGAGCAAATAAGTGTGTGTTTGAATGCTTGGTTGCATCTCTACTCAGAGATGAATAAAAGAAGATACAATGAGCAAAAAAAAGAAAAAAGAAACAAATACGGCCCACAAACACACATACAATAAATTCTTCTCACGTAAATAGCAAACTGTAATGCTGGCATATATGTATGTACATACATATGTACAAAGATTGAATAGTTGGTACAACCACTGGCACTGCGAAAGCGAATTTAACGTCACACCACATACCTTTACAGTCAGAGGTAAAAGTAGCCTATCGAATTTATTTGAAGTCAGAGTCCCGAAAAGCTGCAGCAATCGAAAGCAAATGCTTGAAAGTCTGTTTTGAAAACGCACAAACTGGTAGAGTTTTTATTTCGGGTGGGACTAAGCAATACTCCCCGGGGCTTTCGCTGATTAAATCTGTGTTTCGAAAACGTTTTGGTGTTCATAAACTATTGGCGTTTAAATATCTGCATCGATCTGCCTGCTGAAGATTTGAGATTGAAAAAGAAACCTGAATTCGCATTTTCTTTGACTTAAGCCTAAGCCCTCGCCTCGCAGGCTCCAATCACCGCATATAACATCGAGGTAATAGAACAACATTTCGATGACTCATGGCATCGTGACATTTTAGAAAATGTTAAAGATTTCTAACATCTCTTTGCTTAATATATTTAAATGGCAATAGGAAACTATTCTCTGCAGAGTCGGGTGGCGTTTTATATATTAGAAAACAAATTCGAGGTAATTGGCATCAATAAGTTCTTTAATTTTATTATCCCTATTTGTAAGTATGTGCCACTTTCTAGATTTAAAACTTGATTTAGGCTGACAAAGAAGCGTCCAATTACTTTCTGTATTGGTAACCACATTTTCGCTTTTCCTTAGTGGAAGTCAGTGGAATAATGTGGGGATCGACCATTTGATTCAGTTCAAGTTTATTAGAGCATAAGATGGACACTGACGCATCGAATGATGTTATTTCTTGCCATATTTCACCGATATCGCAGTGATTGAGCCCCTCGTAAAATAGCGACTTCAAAGAAGTGGGAAAACGTGCAAATAGTGTTCTAATCTTTCAATATCCTTCGCAGATGCTCGGCACCTGTCAGTATCCTACTTGGTTGGGGTTTGTTTAATTGAGTAACATTTTTTGTTTATATTCAATTCGGTCAAGCCACGAAATGTGTTATGAGTTTTTATGGTCCAATTTCTTAGTTTTTGCCTGAATCTGGCCCATTAGTTCCTTCCGCCACATAAATATTCACGAACTCAGTGCTTAACAGTTCGGTTTGATATATAGTTTTCACCCCAGCATCTGCTAAGATTTGTATAATTCTGCTAACCAGAAATATTTACCCTAATTCAGTGCCCTCCTAAGATATGCTGTGTTATCACAGTGCTGAGGACTAATACATATTTATAGGCGCCTTTTGGGCTTGTTCTTCTTTGGGGGTACTTCCACTTAACACAAACCAAAGGAATTTAAAAATTTGTAATACCAATTAAAATTTTGTTATGACTATTAATTAAATTGTGTTTTAATCTGAACTAAACAACCTTCCAATTAACTTTTTAATCGATACGATTAAAAGTTTAATGCTATAAACAAATGCAACCGAACTATGATTGTTTGATTGTTGTATTACTTTTCTCGTGCAGCTTCCGACGAAAGCGCCATCCGATATCTAATGTGCAGATGGTTTTCTTTGGTATATGTAGTATCTCTGATTCTGGCCTTGCAGGCCTGGGGCTGCCACTGCTCTGACGTCTTAACAGCTAATTTTTAATATGTTGTTCTTTTTTTGAGATTAACTGTTTTCTTAGTTTTATTTTGACGTCGGTAGTGTTTATTTGAATATAAAAACGCACACAAATATACGTTAAAATAACAAATACATGAAAACTGAATTTAAAGCAAAAAATAAAAAGCAGGAAAAAAGCTTTAAGTTTAATGCGCATGTAACCCACTTTGCATACAAATACTTTTAAAACATACAGACATACTTTCAGACTGGCAGAAAAAAGTTTCAAGTTTCCGCAATGAATGCGAAACTTTATAACGCCGTCTGAACGTTCGCATCTCGGACCACCTCTTGTCCTCTTTTTCTTGCGCACAACCGTTTGCCGCTTTGATAGCCAGGCAATGATCATTCACTTCTTATTACTTTTCGTTTTTTTCTTTTTGTTGTAGTTTTTGTTTAACAAGTTTCAAAAGACGGCAGAAGCGACTTGAGCGACATTGTCGACAGCAAACTGAAACAAAAGCATGCAAGCAAAAGTAAAAGGAACGAAATTTGCAACAAATCCAAGTTGCAATGAAAACGTCTATAATGATGATGGCTGTTGGAGGAACAGTGAAGATGTTGTTACAATGCATTTTTTTAATTTTTAATGCGACTGCTCGTACACAAATGCTGTTTGGATACACGCAAAGAAAAAATTATTGTTTTGCAAGAGTTTTTGGAGAGCATTAAGCTTCCCGAAGTTGAACGTTTCGTTATTTAGTAAGAGATAAATCTGTGAAGATTGTGTGAATTTACAATTTAAACGAAAACCTGGTTGCTGGAAGTCCGTCACATTTATAAGCTGGTCACACGATGGTCGCGGGCGCTGAATTCACTTCAGTCACAGCTGTGTGGAACACAGAAGTATATAGTGTGTTTTCGGCCGACATTCGTTAGAATCGTGCTTTAAGCTTTAGTTTTTGTCATGGGGCAGAGCCACATCTATTTTTTTTTAATACGCGTAAATGAAAAGTTATGTTGTATAGATTTGGTGTTCATTGTCACATCCCAAAAAAATGTTCAAACTTGGAGAAAATTTCCAGCGACGTATGTGTTTACGTGACGTAATGATATACATGATGTACTGTTTTTCATAGATTCTTAAGACTTCTCAAATTTTAGTGCACTTCTGACAATTTAAAAACTTGAATGATTTTACTGGTACTATGACGTTATAAATTGGAGGGAAACTCTTTCGCTAACAAACAAAGACGTAAAAAACTATGTGATGGGAATCAAATTTGTGGGAGAGAAAAAAGTTCACAAAATAAAAACAAATATTTTCAAATAACAAAGCAATTTTACGTAATTGTTTACGTTACGTAATTGTTTACGTTACGTAATTGTTTACGTTACGTAGTTGTTTACGTTACGTAATTGTTTACGTTACGTAATTGTTTACGTTGCGTAATTGTTTGACTACTACAAGTGTTAAGTTTTTATTTCGTATCAAAACATTATGTTTGAAATTTTGATCTACGATTCTTTAACATTTTACTCCACTTCAAAAAAATGCCAGGAAAAATGTAAAATTATAATTGTTTTGATGTTGTTATTTTTAATGGCCGCGTTTTTATACATGACAACTTTACAAAAAATTACGTATTAAGTTACGACTTAAATAATATAATTTTCATAATTTAATTTTACAATAAAAGTAGAACACCACAAACAAATCAATATCGTTACTCTATTAGTTCCAGAGCTTCCCGAATTAGACCAATTTTAAGTATTAAATTCTTAAACATGACTTAATCGTTCCAAGGGTGTGTGTAGCCCGCTTTAATCAGTCTTTCCTTCAACGCAGGACTTGAACTTCAGAACGCTGTTATAGCAACATTCACACTTTTTCAGTAGTACCAACGAACTTTCTCAATTGTACAGATGAATGGAAACTGATTTATCACTTGAGCGATTGAAAAAGGATTCATATGTCCAACCAATTTTTAAATTTATTGTTGGCTATTAATAAATTGCTCAAAAATGTGTCCCGAGTTGGTGTCACGTTTGTATGTGTGTTTGGTAAGCCATATGGGGGCGGTGATGAGCCGTTGACAAGTTCATAAATTTGTAGTTGGTCCATCGTTAAATTATGCCATAATGGCAGGTGCTGTTGTAAATCAATTTCACAATCTGTATGTATTTATTGACGATTATATGAATGAGGAAAATTTCAACAAGAAAACGCAGAATAAGCTGAACACGCTTTGCTTTTGATCTAGTCACAATATTTTAACCGCACTATTAACAGCATTTAAATTACTGGCTACAAAACTTTTTCTGGGATATAAAAATTGCAATGGGAAAAAGTAGGAGGAAGAGACACATCAAATTTGCTCAATCCGCGGCGTGTTACAGTCGCAGCGTAATCGGAATCGTTGTATTAGAAACAAACCTGTTAGCAAAAAGCGAACATAATCCAAAAGTGTAAGTGACTGAGTTCTATTTTGGGCCCTAAAGCCATTCCGGTTTTCCACGAATTCACCGCTAGAAACGAAACCCTCAAAACTCATTCCTTTCTATACTGAAAGCGGAGTCAAGTAAAACTTCATAAAATCTATTAAAAAGTGAAATTAATGCAAATTTTAAAGAATTTGTTGTATTCAAAAAAGTCCTTCCAAAGTAAAGGTTTCTGTTCTCAATTCTCTCAATTCGGGCACTAAGTCCTTTTGCTGTCAAATAATGGATGTATTTTCGTTATAGTTTTGGGTGTCATTTCGATCGATTGTACTACCTTTTGCTTCCGTTCTGGTTTATTTGACGAAATTAAGACACATGTGTTGCATAATGGACCTCAATATCGTACTATAGTTCAACAGAAAAACAAACACTTTTAAGAGGAACGTGATAGGAGTACAACACTTTGTACAACGTAGAGTCTCAGTTTTTAAAGTCAGGTCCAAGAAGTTTTGTAAACCCTTGTAAACATTTTTCGCACTTTTATCACAACATCTTTCGAATCTTTTTCTACACGTAACCAGCGGCATTCTAACTTTTTTCTAATCAATTTAAAGGGGATTTCCCGTTGTGAAATCCCCGGGTTGTGGTGAAGTCTGTCTGGTGTTGTGCAGAGGTGGAAAAGCTGAATTGTGGAAAATTCTGTGGAAGAGAATTTTTACGTACAGAACGCGTCGCCGAGGCAGGCATAAGAGCTGAAGAGGAGATGGTGGACGATTGTGACGAGGCGGTGGCAGTTTGCGATTTTGCGGTGACACTGCCTATCAGGGTGGCTGCAGCTGGTACCTTGGGCCCAGGTGAACCTTCACTTCTATGGATTGTGGCGGCGGCGACTGAGGATAATTGCTGTCACAACGGCTTAGCGAAGACTCTCGACTGTTATTTACCACCGCCGGAGGTGACAACGGCATTTCAATTATGGGACTGGGTTTTATTTTTTTTGTTATTGTACTTTGACGTCTTCGTTCGACATTTGGCTGAAACTCAATTTCACAAATTATATATTATCTTGCCTGTGGTCAGACCACTGTCCAAGGCAGCGCCGGAAATTACAAATTTAGTAGCCGTTGTTTTCAGTTCTTTCACTGAGCGACGTACCAACTTGAAGAATTGTTTACATCCCACAATTACTTACATGAGGTTTAATTTACATTTTTAATTTGATTTAAATTTAGGCTTAACTTTTAGTGCCGTTTCAGGAAAATTTCAAAAAATTGCTTTACCGGCGCTCTATTATCAATTGGACAGTGATATGCACCAGCATCAGTTCCAAAAGACATGCAAAACAAGTATTTGATTTAATTGAGGCATTTGCGCTGCCAGCAGTGGTCGAATTTTAGTATCAGTGCAGGGTACTGACAGCAAAAAAACAGCTTTTCTCTCAGTGTTGCCCGAGACATATTTTTTTCTATAATTTTCTAACTTATTTGCTGTTAAACTGAAAGGCCATTGTAATTTATCTTGCCGTCTGTCCGCTCTCGTTTGTTGAATTGCGAAACGTTGTTGTACTACTCGTATTCCGAGTCAAAGTTCCTTAAAAAGGTCAGTTCCATGTGTTGCGCACAGAATTTTATTTGTGCAGTTTCCGTAAAACCCAACTAATAGGAAAGTCCATCCACTGCAATAGTTGGTGCTCTACACAGTTGTGCCTTTTGCTACATTGTAGCCGTATGTTGTTGGTTGCAGCCGGTACTTACTACAACCTCGTACAACAACGTATTAACAGCAGATACATGAATTATTTCTTCAATTTCTGTTCATTATATTATTCATTCTTTTTTCTGTTTGTTCCTCTATTTCAGCTCTTTTGTTACTTTATCTCTGTATATAAGATAAATGCAAGAGATCATAAAATAAATAATATTATTGTTGTAAGTTGCATGTCTAACTACGTTATACTAGAGTTGCAATTGTGTATTTGATTGTACTTCAAAATGAAAACGAAGAGGAATTCACAAAAGATTCGAACTCGTCATTAAAACGTTACTGCTGTTTGCTGAACAAAATATCAACTGTTTGTGCTTAGAATTGTATTTGAAGAGCTTAAAAAGCAGAAATAAATTTAATAAATTTAAAAATAGGACTTTCCATAAGTGGCTTAATATGGACTTAAAACGGATTTTATTTTGTGCATTTTCAATAACGAAGTTTTTCCACAGGCAAATACCATTTAAATGTCAGTACAACATTTAAAGAGCAAAATTTAAAATCAACAGACCAGCGCCGAAAGCAAAAGTTATACAAGGCAAGTTGCTCACGACCTAGTCTATATCTTACTTGAATAGGACAGCGTGAAGTTTTGAGCTGGAATCAAGTCCTCTAGAGAAAATTTTTGATGGCTGAAATGTTTTGAGTCACCGCATTCGATCGTAATTTATTTTATTTACTGCTATTTTTTGCGAGAACGACTCTTCTAATTGTTAAAAACTTTGAACTGAAATGGATCCAAATGTCCAATTTGTGTGGTGCCTCATCTTCGGAATCGGAGCATAACTCGAATGCCACCACTATAGCAATAAGTATTCGGGTGAGGTTGAAAAAGTTGCGTCTTTTAAAGTGAATGACAAATGAATTTAACTAAATTTTTCACCTTCAACTTTGACGGTCTCTGGAAACTTTTAAATAGACTCGAAGTGTGTCAACCAACCAATCTTCGCAACATTAACGTTTTTGGCGATCTGCAGTTTTATGGCGGAAATATTTTATTACGAAAATGCCAAACAAACTGTGTGTCAAAATGATACAATACAAAAATCTTATTAGTGCCCATGAACAGTGTTATAGAGAAAAAAGTTTTACCATAGACCAGCTACTCCCAAAATCTCTTGTGAGCGAAGCCGGCGTTTGCTATAGCAAAGTGCAGAGAATTGCCGCGTATGACCTCATTTAAATATTCTATTTGTTTTTTTTTTGAAAATTGAAAGAAAATATTAACAAAAACAAAAATTAATGAAAGTGGCTTAAATAAAACGCTTTGAGTCACGACCCCTGACAGGAAAATAACATTTTCCAATTCGTCGTTTAGCGACTTGGAAAATGCAAGATATATTTAATAAATAAATCTTGCTTCCGAATCAGTGTAGCGTCTCGTAATTGAAAAAGATTTCACTAGACACATACACATATTGTTACACTGAGCCAAAAATTTCGTAAGAAAATTAGCAAAATCGGTAGCTCTGGAAATAAGCGTTATTTAGTCCAACAACAACAACATACTTTTCAATATCATGCTATTTACCGCCTGCATCTTTAAAAAGTAGTGAAGAAATGACTTGGTTATTATCCGATACATGAACATTTATTATCTCTTCACTGGGAACTTATTCAAATGTTTATAAAATGAAAAATCAAATTTTGTTAATTTCACAATTTTGTTACATATATTTGCTGTTTCTTTAAGGGCTCTTAAGTAATTAGTTTCTTTACTGGCTTTTTTGTAGTGGCAGCTTGAATTAGTTGTCTGTCCATAGACGAACGTTATAAGTACCGGCCTGCTAAAACAGCGCCATGTGTAAACTAATTATGTACTTAAAACGCCGCGGTGAGGGGGTGTAACATTTTAACTCATTACTTTTTAATAGAAGTTGTCGCGAGGTAATTCTACAACAAAATCATTTTAAGAAAACGAACACCTTTTTAAAAAATTATTTTACACACATAATAATTACATTTGTAAAAAACCCTTTTGTAAAATGGCAGCTTTTATAAAAAGCACCTGTTGTAAAAGTGACCTTTATAATAAAATTATATATGATAAAACAACTATCTTTTAGAAAAAAGTACCTATTATAAAAAAGTACCTTATACAAAAAAGTTCCTATTAAAAAGTGCATTTTTTTAAAAACCTACGCTATCACTAAACAGTATCTCTTGTAAAATACTAAATTTTTAAAAGAGGTGTCTTTCGCAAAAAGTACCATTTTATAAAAAAAAGTACTTTTTAATAAAAAAAACTTTTTAAAACAGCGTTTTTTATAAACAAACTACTTTTTTTGAAAAAAAGTTTTAGAAGAAATTATATTATAAAAAAATTTACCTTTTTTTGAAAAAAAAAAGTTTTAGAAGAAATTAAATTGTAAAAAAATTTACCTTTTTTATTGAAAAGTATCTCTATAAAGTATATTTTCGAAAATAGTTCATTTTGTTGTAGGCTGCCTATTATAAAAAGGTGTATTTTATAAGACTCTTCTTTTTGCAAGATGTAACGTTTATAAAAAAGTACTTTTTATAAAAAACTACTGTTTTTATAAAAACATTTTTTGTAAAACAGCAGCTTTTATAAAAAAATTATTTTTGCTAAAACGTACCTTTCATAAAAAAACAGTTTCTTAAAATAAAAGCGTTTAAGGAAGAACATTTCTAAGGTTCAGTCTTTTCGGGCAGTTTCTGTTCAGAAATGGCAGGGACGAAAAGCAGCCACTAAATGATTTATTTCCCCCTTTTGTCTCTAACGCACATACAGAATGGACCAACTTCCTTGTGCTGACCAATATCTTAAAGCAGCTAAAGTCAACGAGAGAATATCATCAAAAGAAATAATCCTTCTTAGTTTTGTGTAATCCAATTGAATCTTAATTATCTGACAAAATTAAAAATTCCCTGTTTCTCTTCAGTTTGCGTTTCAAGAAACGTTTCGAATCAAAGTCATGCCAACTATTTATATTAATTTATTTATAATTTTGTTTAATGCTTTATTAAATCATGTAAAAACGCCCGCGTTCTAGTGGCCCATTTGACACAGTGTGTAATTCAGTCTGCAGTTGACGCAGCCAGCAGACCGGCAGCCGAATGGACTTTCTTTATTAATTTCATTTGGATTCGTTAACGGAGGACAAAAAGCTTTTCGCACACAAAAACAATAAAGGACAAAAGCAGAGCCACAAAAACTCATTTTTAGTCCTCCTAACCCTAAAACTTATGTAACAAAAAGACCGCACACCAAATTAAAAAGTTTAATGCTCAGTTGGCGCTTCTCGTTAGCCAACCGTCAACGTCATCATCACCTACGAGCACAACATCAGCTCAGTGATGTAAATGGAACTTTGCAGAGTTCATGTCCGACAGTCAGTCTTTCATTTTTTTTTCTTCTCTTTTAGCATCATTTTTTGTGCTTCTTCTTTTTGTATTTTTTAAATTACTATTTGGCTGAAATAAACAGTGAATAGAAAAAAGAGCAGCTCTGCGATAATATGTTGAAATCTTGTTCCGTTGTTGGTTGTGGCAGAGGAATTCATTTCTATAATATTAATAATACGAGTTCTAACATGTTCATTATTAACAATGTCATTATCTTTATCTCGTTTTTTTTTTTAATTGTGTACTAAATGTCATTACAATGGGAGTTCGGAAGAGCAGAGGGGAGATGGGCGGAAAGAGTATGTCGGAGTGAGTGAGGAAGGCCAAAACAAAACATTTTTACAACGAAGGCGTGACCTTAAAGACATTCATTATAATTAAATTCATTAAAATTGTCATTATTGCAGCAACCATCACACACAACGGCGACTGCGACATTCCCGCTTTATCGTTTCAATTTTCCTTGTATTTTTTAATTAATTTTTGTTTTTAATAAAAGACAATTTTGCTGCAATTAAAAATATTTTCTTCACAAATTGAAGTTTGTAAAATTAAGCAATTTCTACAGATTTGAAGCGATTTTTTCTTTTGCTCACAATTAAATATTTGTATATTAGAGTCAGGGATGGAAAATTTGCTATAATTTTGTTTAATGCTGTTTGGCAGTCAACGCCCAATACAATAATTTTCAATTGTTCAAACTATTTCGTTTTACCCAATTATCATTTGAAGGGAAATCAACGTACAACTACAGTTTGTTAAAGTCTCTGCAACTTTCTAGAAAGGGATTCGAGTTGGCTAAAGGATTTAAAAGCCGCGGCAGACTAGTAGCGTGTGAAATATATTTTCGATAGGAAGTTTGCGACTACTCACTGGCCAATCTACGCAGGCACTGACTTACTATGAATCTGGCATGTTGGATCCCATATTATTGCCCCCCCCCCCCACAAACCGGTTCTTCCTGAGCGATGTAAACAATTCTTATTAATAAAAAAGAAATAAATATTTGTGTTGTAATAAGTAATTACTTGTGCGGGTGCAAAATGCAAACAAAAAAAGAAAATGGGCTGGAATGAGGCCAGTACAGCAGCTCGTATTTTTCCAGCTGTCAAATGCTAACTGAACTTGCCTAATTGCGCCTTTATGAACACTGAAAACATTTTGTCAATCAACCAAATAGCAACATGGTGTTAGGCCAGCGTTTTATGAAACCAAGTTAAGGACGCGCCTTATTTTGAGAGGGAGAAATGTGTTGTATAGCACTTAGATTTGGATCAAGCACAACTCCAAGATCCAGCCCTCGACTACCCAGAAACTACTTCACGGTAAAATGGTTCATACCCTAAACGCAAACCCGGAGTATTAGGAAGCAACGTGCGAGAATTTTAGTAATTGCAGCTAAAAAATTGTTGCACATCATCGTCACACAATTTTCAACATATGTAGTGTCCTTTGAATATCCCTTCCGAAAAAATATGATTTGTCAAGGTCATCAGGCATTTGCCTGTAAAATGATTTCGTAGTTGGAGTCAAATCTCTTTCCGCCGAGCCATTTCTTCAAGTTTGGACATAAGAAATAATAAATCGGGGCTAAATCTGGAGAATAGTGCGGATGAGGGAGCAATTCGTAGCCCCCCAAATCATGCCTTTTTGCCATGGAAACTGTACATATCACCCATTTTGCGTAGAGCTTTCTCATGCCCAAGTGATCATTCAAAATTGAAACCACTGAGCCATGTGAGATGCCAGTGGCTTCCACATCCTTGCGGCATCTTCCGTGCTTGTACGGCTACATCGTGATTCAGTAAAGCACTTGTTTAAAAGGTAAATGGATGGCGCCGAGTTCCCATTGTATTTATCGAGCGATTTATCGGTCTGAGTGATGGTTTTCTTCCACAAAAATTGGTGCCTAATGAGCACGTGACATTCACTTGTTTCCATATTTTTCTCAAAATGCGCTATAATGCGACATCAACGGCTGCCAAACACAAACTAAATGACGCAGCTTGTTCAAATTTAGACAGGAGTCAACTGACAGTTGCCTGTTAACAGGAGCAGACTTGCTATTTCAATTAAGAGACCGGAAATTCATAAAGTTATGGACTTATTGATTCCCTTTCGTATTTTAAATATATCCAATAATGCCGTTCATTTCCTGTGCTTACGAAGCTTGATAAGATGGACCAAGAGCTTCAATTTTCCACCAGTCACACCAATGACGAGTTCTGTGAAGATGTAAAGCGGCGTAGCGCATCAAACTTGAACTTGTACAAGTTACGTCGTAAACTAGTAATTTTTTTAAAATAATTTTAACGACGAACAGAAAACTGCCAAGCTTTTTGCTTATCTGCGGCAATATTTGCAGTCTTTGGCAGGAATCGAACCTACGACCTTCAGATTGTTGTTCGAACTCATCTATTGCGGGTTTCTTAACTTTCTTTACGAAGCAAAAGCATCCATTGAAAAAGAAACGATTTCTGAAAATGTTCTTTGTCATTCAGTTCTGTACATTTCTTTCGAAATTTTTGGACCAAGTGTAATTTTTGAAATGTGGATTTTAACCGTAAAGCACTTCCTTCCACGATTAGTCTTAATGAGCTGGAAATGAGATCACATGTATATAGATATAAAATGCGAATTCTCAGCAAAAAGTAAATCAACATTTCAACTGGCTGCACCTGCTGAAGGGAACGGCATTAGTGTTCATGTGTGCGCACTGTTTTTCTCACTGACAACGTGGTGCGCTTGCAGTTTAGGAGTAAATGAAAGTAACTGAGAACTTCAACTAACTGCACATGCTGACAATGACGGCACTGTTTTTTGGGACCGCCAAACTACTTCTGCATTGGTGTTCATGTGTATGCATTGTATGATCCCCTTGATCAACTGATCACCACAGACTTACGTGCCTACTGCATGTGCGTAAGGAGCTGGGCTTATTGTTATACTTTTTATATTGAAGTGAAGTGAAGTGCCAAGAACGGTTTTGCTCTTTTTTAAATTGGGGTTTCGCCGAAAATATTCGATACAGATATTTAGATAAAAAAAAAAGAACTGAAGAACTAAATTTCACAGGTTGCGAATTCAGAAGTTTTTCCAGAAAGCAACACAAAATGTTTTAGCAATTCTTTTAAAAGCCATGACACAGTAGTGGAAATTTTCCTTTTGGCGTAAAACGCAAAAATAAATAATCAATAATTTTACGCCACATAAATTTTTGTTCTTGCAACAAATCTTGTTACTTCGTTTCCAGTGTTCTCTATTTATGTAAATTTTTATCGTTCAATGTAATATCTGTTTTGTTACTTAAGAAGAACATAAAAATGAAGGCAGCAGAAGAAAATTATTCATTTTCGTAATATATTACCCTTGATAAAAATCTCAGTCTTAAACATTTGCCAAAATGTATCGCAAGAGTATTATTTCTTAGCGTTTTAACAAAATGGAGCCAAAGCTTCGTGGCTGGTGTCCAAAAACGATATTATTTCATTAAATGAAACTTAAAGTTGCCAGCATTAAGGAAATTTTGTACCACAAACTTCAAATTAAACAAAACTATAATATTTTATTTACAGATTCAGGAGTTTCTTAACCTTAAAGCGGTTTGATCTTTTCACTTCACAGATGCTCCACAAACACCAAATCAATCAACATCATATTATTGCAATTATTTGCTTCAAAATTAAATTACAAGCCATCATTCGTACTTGCGACCTGTTCCGAACGCCTGGCACCCAAATATTAACCTGAATTACGGTATTTTCGAAGTTCTCTGTTTAGTTTCGTTGTAACTTTATCAGTCGCTTTCCGGTTTCACATGTTTTTGGTTGGAATTTATGAAATCTTACGCAAGCGGCGAATGAGGTCATTGCTACTTTTCGATAACACACAAATATTTTTGAGTACAAAATGTGTGCCTTTAGCAACGCTGTAATTTTTGTTGTTGTTATTGTTTGGCTTTAGCTCCAGAAATACTAGAACCGTTTGTACGAAAATCCTATAATTTTCGCTAAAAGTTTGGTGAAAGAAAGCAAAGTACTGAGGGGCGCCGGACGTGCTCTTGCGTATGTGCGCTCTTAAAGTAAAATGTTCCAAAAGTGGCGTCTTATGAGCGCCATCTTGTCGATCCAATTTTATGCCACCTTTTCGAGCCAAGCCGATATTATGGATTCGCCAATTTTGCATCGAATGTGGGCATCTAAAATACCAACCGTTGCTGGCTTATCAACACAGACCAGACCTATAGTACCAAAACAGATAAACGACGTACCCAATGCCAATTCGTTCAATGATTGTGATTTAAGTCTTCTACAGCCCTCCGCGGAAGCTGATTTGGCCCTGTATATATCCTCAAACCTTAGAACTCTGCTTTGTGCGGTATGAAGCAGAAGAACTTCACCGGTTGGCGTGACAGCAACAACTCTAGAAAATTTCTGTGCACATCTGCGACCAACCTGCCCCTGGGATGGCTGAAAAAGGAACTACTAGTCTGATACATGATTTCATAATTTTTTTTACAATATTTAAAATTTAGAAATAAAAACACTATACACGAATCACCCGTTGCGCACGTTCATAGTTAAAACTACTCCAATAGTTGCTACACTGTCGACTCAAAAGAAGTTAATACACATGTGTATGTGCATCTAAAAGTTGCATATTCTTGCATACAAAATCAACAGCGACGGTTAAAATAATGATGAAGTTTCTCTCGTAGACACAAGCAATTGCGAGTAATTTTCCGATAAACACAAACTCAGTCATGAACTACTCGCCAAATGAAAAGCGACAGACTAATGAACTGAAATGAACAAAATGACGAACGAACAGACTGATTGACTCTGCCGTGGACAGCAACACGAAAATTCAGCTTTGCCAACAGACTTCAAAAGCACTAGAATGTTTAGTTCGGTTTTGCGTTTCTTTTTTTGAACATAAAAAATAATTCGGGCTGGGAACAACATGACATTTTGCAAAACGCCAAATAAAAAACATTTAACTAACATTTATGTCTATATTGTAAACATGTATGTAAATGGTATGCAGTTCACAATCCCTGTCGGTAAAGGTTTTTTCGTGGATTAGCAGGCTTGTCTTTAAATATGATTGCATGGAAAGGCCGATAAGGGGCACAAGGTCACAAAACTTACAGGGCAGTCAAGAGGGCTCATGGGAGTTAATTTTTAGAAACAGTGTTGGCAGCTCAACAATATCTCTTAAGTGCCTTGAAGGTCATTTCGATATTGGATAGAACAAGTCATATAATATTGTATCAGTGAGAGGAAAGTCGGGGATATTTTTGTTGCTGTTAAATGATAAAACTAAGTTTTTAATAAAAAAAAAAATAAGTGTCCGAAATATCAAAACACGAACATGATAAATAATATTCTTGTAAAAAGCAGAGTTTTATTGATTTAGTCCAATACCTAGAAGTTAATTAATGCACTTAACAACACTGGTTTATAGAGACTCACTAAAGCGTTGGGCAAAGTAAACACAAACCGGGTTAAAATGGAGTTTTGATCACAATTAATTATGACATTTTGCAGTCTTTTGTTGGGCACTTCGCTTTTGTTTCGATTACAGTGACGTATCACGGAAAATGTTCAACTCATGTCTTGGAATTATTTAACTATTGTGGCATCTTTGAGTGATTTGTCTTGTGGGTGCAAAGGTGAATAAACAGTTCAATCGATCATTTTGGGCGAACATCTTACAGATCGTCATGGTTATACAGAACCAGAAGCGTTAGACTTTTTGCTTTTTACATGTTTTCTATGCAAAACTAAAATGCTATTGTGTTCTTGAGGGAGTTGCTCTTTAACTTTTTGAATACCAACATCCAAAAAAACTTTGTGTAAACATGTTTTCTGAAAATCAAATTTCGTCCGGTGCATTTAAAAATTCATTGGTCAAACTGATAATGCCGTCCACAGTCATGACTTATCTTACTCTCTGCTATATTCCATTGCTACCTACAATAGTTTAAGAATATTTCAATTAGCATAATATTGTTCAGAGTATTGATGCTATTGTTAAATATAACCATTCTGTTGTTGTCAAACCAATTGTTGTCGAACACTGTATTTTCGTTACAGTTATATTACTGTGTTCATCAGCGATATTTTTGTCGGTGTGATGGCACCATCAAATTTTAAAATTGCTGTGACCAACTACATATTAATTGGAATGATCAATAATATAACCATCAGTAACCATATTAAACGCATTGTCAATCATAGTCTAACTTTTGTGACATCTTATTGCCATTGTAAACCATATTATTGTCGTGTAGATATAGCAATCATATTGTTGTTGTCACCAACCTAACAATATTATTACTACACAGATTGTTGTTGTTTTTAGCCAATAGCCTGACGTAATCATGTTACAGGAGAAAATATTTCCGGGATAAAGCAGCTGTACTTTTATTTTATATATTCATTTATTTCCTGGATAAAGTCTTATTTATGTTCCGAACTCAATGTGTAAAATTTAGATCTGCAACATCAGGGAAAGTGTCTGTTCCGGTGCACCTCAGGGCAGTCACCTTGCTCCAATTTTATTCGTACTGTTCATAAATAATATGTCAGAAGCCATAAAATATTGCAACATCTCAATGTACGTCGACGATGTCAAATTAGTTTTTAGCTTAAGACAGGGTTCAGACTATACTTGTCTTCAGAATGATTTGAATAACTTTTGCTCGTAGTTTAATAAATACAAACATCGGGTATTTTCCACAAGACATGAAGTTGGACAATTGTATTTTCTGAATAGCTGCCAATCAGAGTAAGTGAACACGGGGGCGATTTTGTTGTGCTAATGCCTGCGGGCAAAGCTCGTGGGTTATTAGCCTTTCTTAACAGATGGTCAAAAGAATTCAATGATCCACTTATTACTAAATCGCTCAATTCGCTTGGATCGATTAGCCCGACTATATGGGTGCATATGGCCCGCCTAGAATCAGTTCGAATGCAATTTCGTCTATTCTGTCGCAGAAATGTAAATGTCTATCGCGCTTATGTTGCTCTACAAGTTTATCGGATATTAATTTGCCAACCCTTAAGATTAGGAAAACAGCACCTCTTTTCAATGCACCTCATTATGAATACATGTCCATCGGGCTTTTTGTTCAACAACTTGGATTTCAATATTCCCCAATGATTTTAAGGTTCTTGTGACCCACTGTATCTAAGAACTTATAATATAATGTAATATTATTGGTTTTTCTTCAATTTATGCAACATAATACTTCTTCTTCTTTTGGCGCTACAGTCCGGGGTGCACCTGGGCCTCAACACACAAGCTTTTCCAGCTGGCACGGTCTTTAGCCAGCATCCTCCCATTTTGCACACCAAGTTGGCTGAGGTCCCTCTCCACTTGTGTGCGCCATCGGTTTCGTGGGCGTACTCTAATGCGTTGTCCCACAGGTCCGGAATCGAAGATTGTACGGGTCGGAGCAGTATTCTCCATGCGCTCTACATGGCCCAACCATCTTAGCCGTTGGATCCGTAGACGCCTGGTTAGGCTCATGTCGCTGTACAACCCGTACAGTTCGTGATTGAATCTTCTTCTCCAGAAACCATTAACGCAAATAGGTCGGAAGATTGAACGCAGAACTTTTCCCTCGAAAATACCAAGGACGTCCTCATCCGCCTTCGACACCGTCCATGCTTCCGCGCCATAGAGAAGTACAGGGATTATCAAAGTGGTATATAGTGTCAGCTTGGTTTTTCGAGAGAGGGCCTTGAGCAATTGCTGTTCACTTGGGAGCCAAGGGCGACGAAGTCCTTCACTACCTCGAAGTTATAGCTGCCTATGGTGACGTTCCGGCCCAGGCGTTCTTTCTCGATGACAGCATATATGTACTTCGTTTTGCACTCGTTCACCGTTAGACCCATTTTGGCCGCCTCCGTTGAAATACCAACAAACGCTTCATTGACGACTCGCTGTGTTCGACCAATCGCGTCAATGTCGTCAGCGCATGCTAGCAGTTGCACGGACTTTTGGAAGATCGTGCCTCTGTTGTTGGCGTATGAGTTTTGCACGATCGTCTCAAGAATTATGTTAAAAAAGTCACATGACAATGCGTCGCCTCGTCTAAATCCCCTTCTGACATTGAAGGTCTCGGTGAATTCGTTACCGACCTTGATGGAGCAGCGAGAGTTGTCCATCGTCATCCTACAGAGCTTGACTAGTTTGGTAGGAATGTCAAAACTAGACATGGCTTCGTATAGCTCGTCCCTATACACACTGTCATATGCGGCCTTAAAATCCAAGAATAGATGGTGGGTGGCGATTTGCATCTCTTGGGTCTCTTCCAGGATCTGCCGTAGTGTGAAAATTTGGTCAATGGTGGACTTCCCCGGCCTGAAACCGTACTGACAAGGACCTATCAAACTGTTCACGAACGGTTTCAGGCGCTCACACAAAACGGCAGAGAAGATCTTGTAGGCGATGTTCAAGATGCTTATCCCTCGGTAGTTGACGCAGTTGAAGAGGTCTCCTTTTTTGTGGAGGGGCAAAACGATGCTGAGATTCCACTCGTCGGGCATGCTTTCCACCAACTCATCTGTAAGATGCATTATAATAATTCATTTCAATTATCAGTTGTTGAATAATTGTTTAAAAATAAGTCCTTTAATAGAAAATAGTCTGCAAGGAAATATCTAGAGACTTTCAGGTAAATGAAAAATTAAAAAAAGTGCTGGAGCAAATGTGATGGTGAAGACTTATTGCCGTAATCATGTTATTATTACGAGCAACCATATTGTTTGTGAAAATTGTCTACTCGTTTAACAATACTCTGATTTTTAGACTAATAATACTACTACTGCACTAACCACATATTTAATAGAGAAAAACCAATAAAAAAAGTTGGTGTTCACAAGTTCGATACACATTTATTTCCGGTCTGATGGCAATCTCGCTCACACTTTGCTTCGTGATTGTTGGCAACTCCGACAGAGGCAGGAGTATAAATTTAATTATTCAAACTAGATTTTACGCATATTGAAGAAAACATAATAATATGGCTTTTCTTTGCGTGTACGCAGCAGAACTGTGAAATATACGAAACGGGCGAAGTGAGCTGGTCGTTTTACTGGGAGGCTTACGTTCGTTACCGTATTGCTGAAATTCGCATTTCAAATCTCAGTTTAATATCAAATTTGGTTGCTTTCAGTAGTTGTTCTACGCCATGTCCTTGAATTGCAATGAAATATTTATGTCCTGATTATGTCCGACCGTCTTTCATTTTGTTCATTGTTTTTCTTATAATTATTATATATATCTATGCAATCGGGTGGTTGACACACTGTTCGATTGAACGAACGAGTTCTTTGGTGGTAATTGAACAGTTCTGCCATGAAATAGCGCTCTTGCTGCTCCCCTTCGGGATTACTCGTTGATGCCAATGATTTGGACCAGCTCTACCACATAGCGGCGCCCCTACTTCAATCTAAATGTGACTTTGTGAAGCCGCTGCAAACCACAAACCAATCCTGTTCACCTGCGAAGATGCAAATCGTTATTGTTACTTTTTAAGTTGCAGTTTCCCTTTTAAGCTTTTCACTCACTTGTAATGTTTTCGTTTTGGAGTTGTTAAATTGACTTTTCGCTACAGCAACAAGACTTCCTGCCAACGACGTCCTTTTTCTCGCTCTTAATCTTCTCCGCTCAAAAAAGACTCTATTAGTTTAGAGCAGTTCCGCAAAGGAAACGGCAAAAGGTTAATAATGACTTTTCGAAATAAATAACCTTTTAGTAGCTGGAGAAGGAAGGCTTCATCTCGTTGACTCTGCTGCAAGGTGATGGGTTTTGTTGCCTTCAGTTTTGCAACAACTGGTTTTTCTTTTCTGGATTTTTAGGCAACCCAAGTGCTGGGTGGGTTGTTTAAATAAAACGTGTGGGGGGAGGGGGCAGCAGGTGAATGAATCAACATTTTTAAATTACTGACTGAGAAAAGCTAAATGAAAAGAAAAACAACATCAAATGAAACGAAACGAAACGAAATAGAAAAGAAAATCAAGTGTAATGAATGAGTGGAACAAAAAATTTTATATAGTATTTTAAAGTATAATGAGGCAAGTGTGACTGCCTTTCGGATATAGTGTGTGTGCGGTCGTGGGTGTGTGGGTGTGTGGGTCTGTTTGCTTAGAATTAAATCTGTTTGGGACTTTTGCGGTTACTTTTAAGCTGATACTCGCCTGCAAACTTGTTGCTTTCAGTTAAATATTTACACACACAGTTTTCAATTTGTCTTGGCATTTTCATTTCATTATGTTTTTTCTTCATCCAAAATTTAATTCATTTTGGTTGCTGTTTTCAGCTGTAATTTGCTTCAAAGTGTTTCGTATAAAATTGTTTATGCTGCGCCGACAAATGAAAATTCTTTGCAAAAGATGTGGGTGTTGGACGAACAGATGTATTCACTTGAAAGTTTTAATAATTCACAAAAAGTTTACTGTGGGAAAAGCGTGTAGCATTTATTAAATTGTTACAGTTTGTTAATTTTAATATATTATTAATTTAAATCTGGCATAAAAACAAACTAATCAGCAATAAAAGTTATCCATTTCCAGTTGTTTTCTAATTTTTCTTAAGTTTTAAACATACAAATTTTGTCTAATCGTTCGTTTTCCTTCTTTGCAGGTATGTGTGAAAAGGATTGTTATTATCTTCTTACTCTAACGACTCGCTCAGGTGAGAGTTTTTGAAATAATTAAGTGCGAGCTCAAGTCATTCGTTTATTTTAGAAAAATTGCAAAATGTCCCAGTTGTCCTGGCGGAAATCTATTTTTTACAGACACAAATAATCTGTATCAAATTTCACGCATCGCAATCGATTAGTTTTGAACGGGCTTAAATTAACTCATCCCCTTGTCGTTTTAAAATCAATTGGTAGTCTAAGTTTCAGTTGAGCTTGAAAGTTGGTTTCAAAGGGGCTAAAATTGCGTGTCCATAAACTTCGCTTTTAAAAGGTTTTAAAAATTTTATTTCGCTTTATATAAAATGTAGACATTTTCCCCCTCTGGCCGAAATAGTTTGGCTGTGAAAGCTCTATTATTATTATTAGGCGCAAAGGGTGTCCCCATTCTATTTATAAAGTGCCATATGTTATTATTTTCAATCCATTGATTATTATGTGTCGAACATGTTTTTACTTGCCGCCAGAAAATTTATTAAAGTTCAACGCATTGAAACATAATCAATTATTCAATTGTGGGGACTGCAGCACGAAAAAATGGGCGTATTTGGATCTCTAAAACGCTTTTAATTAATTTTAGGAAAATACTATTCAGTTCATTGTTTTTGCCTCAATTTTCTAATTTCATAAAATTTAAAGAAACTTAAAACTAAAAAAAAAATTGAAAAGCTTTTAGCCAACGCGCTCCAGCCGAAGGGCGCTAAATCTGGGAGGACTCAGCTTGAACACTGTTGGCAAATCTTTTGCTACCGCGCGGTTTCTTAAGGTTTCGGAATAGAGAATAGCGATGGAGTGCTGAAATAGTTTTCGGATAAGCCCGATATAAATAAGCAAAAATCGGGGACACATTCTCCGTAGAGAATTAGTATAAATGTTGCTGCAACACTTGTGATCCGCCTCCATAAATGAAGAAATTGTGCAACTCTATAAAAATTCGTTTATTTGTTGACCTTCGATCGAAATATTGGGAAATAAAAGATAACTAAGAAAAATCATTGTATTATTTTTTTATTATTTGACCCAGGGCCGATCTCAAAAATAAATATAAAACAAAAATTGCGTAACTCTAAAACCATTCTTCTTCTTCTTCTTCTAACTCTACTACCAATTGCTTTAAATACCTATACAAATGCCATTCACTTGAATACGAAATGGGCTACAGGTCACAGAATGTATTCGTGAGTTGGTACTGAAAGTGCAACTGAAGTCAGGCTTGGCAATTCCAGTGATAGTACAAGATAGAGAACTTTTCGGGATAACAGTTTTCAATGTTGGAATGCAACTCGAAAGAAAACCTGGAACGCTGGTTTTACTTCAATGTGCCTGCCGTTGATCTGTAAGGCAATGCCAGATTTATAGCGTAAAATTCTTCTTTCTAATCGGATTTTCAGGTCCATGATCTTCAGAAAGGCATCATTTCCCTATTTTATCGTCCTTCCGATTGGTATTTTTAGAATTACTAATTACTTTTGCAGTGCCGTTTTCCACCAACAGCTGGAGCAGGACCAACTTATAAAGTCATCAAAGCAGAGATGTTAAATTTGCTTCGCAGAAAACTTATTCGGCGGGAATCAGTAATTGCAGTATTTCATTACTCATATTTCATTGTCCGTGCGGAATTGTTTCATATTCGTATAGCGCTGCCATTCAATGAAAATTATTGGTATTTATTGACCACTTTGAAATCACAATTTACACGATTTGTGTTTATTTCTTCACTGGCATCGATTTCCTGTCAATGTTTTCTTTATGTGCAATGAATAAATTTTGCCGAAAATAAATCGAATTAATTTTTTTAATGCTTCAGACATTGAAAATGCAAATATTTGTTCTTCACACAAATAAAATTGTATTTTTGTTGTAGATCTAGAAATGGTGGATGTTTTCTGAATTTTACCAAAATTCAATGTTTTGTTTTTGTTTTTTTGTTTATTTTTATTTTCTAAAAAATATACAAATGTTCACGTTCGAGATCGTGCACCAGCCTCTATGCGTTTAAAAATGATTCTAAAATATTTGTTCATATTTCTCCATCTTGATCGTGATTATTGGGAATTGTGGGATTTGTATTAGGACGGCTTTCACTGTCTGTTCTTCATTTCTCCCCTTAAAATAATCGAACACTGTATATTGACAGCACCCTCATTATGGCCCAATCTGATGGTAGGGAAACTTCACTTGAAGAATATGTCAACGTGATGTCATGTCGCTTACCAGGCTCACCATACGTAGGTGGCAACTTCTTGTGGTATGTGGGGGATGCACATGACATAAACCCCTTTCTCGAAAGCTCAGGCTACATAATGCCTCATCTCAATACCTGCCTAGATAGTAGAGGGACTCAATGCACCTGAAACTGTGGCCCAAATCCCAAACGAACATCAGTCATTAATGCCAATCGGATTTTTTATTGTCGCCTCAACCGAGTGACTTCTCCGCAATATAACTGTATATGTACGAGTAACAGCAAAATACCAACATAAAATGTTAGCAAACAACGTTTTGGCTCAAGACCAACAGTTTCAGGATTCTTTATTTAACAAAATACGCTAAAAATGATAAACCAAGAAACATGTAATTGTTTGTCGCTCGTGTCGTAACATCCGTCCAAAAATTTCTGTATAATGAGGCCAAATGTAGGAGAGAAATACGGATGCAAAATTTGATAGGCGAACGGCTAATTTCTTTTTTTTAACGGTTGTAAAAAATCCCAAGAACTGATCAAGGAAATCGGGGTGCAAATAATCCTTAAAACGGGACGCAAATAAGAAGGCTGCTTCTTATGGTCCCTGTAAAGATCATAAGCCCAAATTTTAAAACTTGGTTGGTTCCTATTTATTTGCAATTATTTTAATTCTTTTAGAAATTAAAGTTTTATATCCAATTTTTGTAAATTTCTCCCACTGTGCGTAACTGGAGAATGGTTGGTCTCACATTTATTTTGATCAAGATACATATTATTAGCAACGTATTGGCGGACTAGAGATGATTTCATTAGTTTGAAATGTCGTCTGGTTTCTGCGCTAGTTTCTCCTTGAAATGGATGTCGGTTATGAAACCAACCACTATTTTTGGCGTATGCAGCAAATTTTTCATCTCCGTTTTGTATGTGTGTTTTCAGTAGGAAATTAGAGAGTTCATTACAAATAATAAAAAATATGTTCAACTTTTCTTTTAATTTTTCTGTAACGGCTGTTTAATTTTCATATAACGATGTGTTACTTCTGATTATTTCTATTCTTATTTTGAGAACTGGATTTATTATACCAAAATTTTTTGTGTAAGTGAGAAACAGTGTAAACGTGCGGCACAAATATTGACTTCAAAAAGCAAAAGAAATTTGGCTATGGAGCACACGATTTTGATATTTTACTTCCCATGTAACATTTATAACATGCAATCCATCTAATCTAATGAAACTAATGAAAATTTATAGTTTCGCCGTGGATGCTTGAAAATTAGAACAAAATGTATCGTATAAATCGAGTTTTTGTTGTATACACCAACCCAATATTAACAAACAAGGTTCGGCAGGTCTGAGATATTTCTGAACTCTGTTACGACACAGTGTAACGCGCTACTAATTCGTGATGTGACAACCTCAGCAAAATGTGGTATTTTGTCGACTTTTTGCCATGTGTCCTTGCGAGCAATTGTTTTTTTTAATATGCACTCGTTTTTCCAACTACTACATGTCTTTGTTAGAAAGCAAATCCGGTTGGTTTAATTAGCTTTTTTCTGCAGATTCAATTAGTTAATTCAGCCTTTTGAAAATGGACACTTTCCTGTCTTAACGTCTGGTGCCAAATATTTTGCTTGCTTCAGCATTTATTGTAATTTGGCGCTGCCTCAATGCCAGTTTATGTAAATTTGCGTTCTGCTGCAGTGATTTAAATATTTATTAAAATTGACACTCTGTGTAGACTTTTTCCTTGTAAGTTTTTGCAAATTAAGAAAAACCATGTTCCTCTTCTTAAACATTAAAACAAACAACGCAAATCATACTCGAATTTGTGTGCGTTCCTTTCAAAATGTTCATGGTCATCTGCAGCTTTATTGAATATAATTCACTCGTTCGCTCATCGATGGCAAACAAATCTTTTTCATTAAAACTAAATTGCAAAACATACTCGTACACAACAACAATAAATAATTCTCCTGCTTGAGATTTTAGTTGAACGTTTGTAAATATTTGAACGTGTTCAGCACAAGAGGACAGAGGAAAGGGCCAACAACACGAAATGAAAGAAACGAAAATTTATACAAAAATACTTGAACAAATAAATGTCAATGAAAATTTCAGTAGAGCGGAGGAAAGGAACTGCCATAAACAACTCGAGCAAATGATCCGGAATGTAAACAGACTCACTCAAAAATATTTCTAAGCTGGAGAACGTTCGCTGGAAGTGAACTGAACGTTTGGAAAGTAGGACTCTGCTGCAGATGTGATAAACATGCCGATACCTAAGAAAACAAGGTCAATTGGATTGTTTTCAGGCACTCAGCGGCGAAATAACTTGGTAAACAGAACAAGCCTTCTTAAATACGAATATGGGAAAAGGGAAAACAGACAACAGAAAAGATAAACACTGAAGATACTCTGAAAGGCAGCAGCATGTCAACTTAAATATTGTTTCTCCTGACACAGAAAGCAATTTGGCAACATGAATCATTTTCCAAACTATATATGAATTCTCTGCACCAGAGGAGTTCGTGAGCCGATTTGCGGATTTTCGTACAAGTTCAGTAAAATTATAAAATATCAGCAGAAGAAGAAACTAAAATAAACATCCGTAGGACGACTCAAGGTGCATGAGAGTTTGGAGGAGAATTCAGGGATTGCTTTTCGCCGACCACAGCGGGCAGGAAGTGGGCTTGTAGGCCGAGAAAACCCCACTCACCGTAAGCGTAAAAACAGCGACATACAACAACATATAAACGTTGCCATAAAACCAATCACGTAGAGGGCGTTCTGGACAAATGAATGAGTAAACAACAAATTTCGCAAATCCCACATGACGCAATAGTTGGTGCTGCTGTTTGACTGGTAGGAACCAGCGCTACCATTTTTTCCTTCTTGTTTAAGCCATATTGGCCCTTTAACGGCGACCACCACCTTTTTTGGCCACAAGACATGGCAGAGCATGAAGCTGATGTGCAGTGGGCACTAATTCCGCCCAAAATACAATAATTGAAAATTATATATTTTGGAGGGGCGCCTCCGTGCGATAATCTGTCACACATTTTGCGTTATTGATGCTTTTAAATGATGAAACCCAATTAAATTCTTGATTCATGCATTAATTTTAAAGCTCAATGTTGTTTTCTTGGGCCTTTAATGCCGTGAAAAGCTCCCTTAGCGGATCAACTATAGCTATAGTAATTATAGGAAGTGCGTAGACCACCCATCTTGAGTTCGTCAATGGTGACTTGGCCCAAGAGACTGAAAACCTGCCAGCCATTCGGTGACTTTTGTTTTGCGCCAACATCCGCTTCAGAGCAAAACAATTACGCTGGATATAAATTAAGGGAATTTCTTCTCTTAGAACGAGACTGGCTGTTGGTAGAAATCGAAGTAAATGGATAATATTTGTTTGGACATCTTCTGGCATATTTTTGTTTGTTACTAGACAAACAATAAAAAGCCCGCGTCCGCCTTTACCATGCCGGGCTCTCGGTATTTTTTTCTTCGGCAAATATTTTTCATTCAACGAGAAATATAAACTCGCGTTATTAAAATACAAATTATGATTTTGGTAAAGCAAAATGTTCCACAACAACGCAGCTAACATTGCTTGCCACAAAGGCTTGCCCGAGCTGCTGGTCATCAGTGTTCATGTGTGCGCATTGTTTCGCTCACCCTCTTAAGTTGTTTGACGTACTGCTGACTTTTTAGAATATATTCGGCGCACTCGTTGTCAGCCTCTATTTGAATATACGATGGAAACCAATAACTATTTCAGCGTATGATATTGTGTTTCCGTTCTTGTAATTTCCTTTTCTTTAACGTGATAAATTCATTTTCCTATATGTATATGGTTTTGCCTCTATCTACTAAAAGTTTGTTTAGTCGAACAGAGATCCTTGGTGGGTTTCTTTCTTCCTTTGACATAGAAATTTGTGTAGTTTACGCTTGTTGCTGCTGGTGACTTTGCTGTTCCTTTTCCTAATTGACTGCGCTGTCTGTTTTTAAGAAAAACTATTTCAATTTGTTGTTCAATTTCAATTCTCACCAACAAAACCCATCAATCATTGTTAAACAGTAGACAAGAGGAATGAACGTTATTGTGGTTTCAAAATAACGTTTTTTTTATTGGAGAACGTGCAAGCTGAATAAAAGCAACTCTAATGCAACTCTGATGCAACTTTTTGCATATACAACCACTTCATTCGGTTTTGCTATCGCTCCAAGTTAAGTCAATAGTTTTCATGCTTGATATTATTTTATTGATAGAAAAACTTTGCTGCTAAACTATTGCAAAGCCAAAGAGTCAAACGAAAGGTTTTAAGAAATGTAAAAACAACGTTATTGGATGTTAAACGTCTTTTTATGTGTGTGGCTTAAAAAATCTTAAAATCTTAGATTATGATTAAGAAAAGGAGGGAAAGAAGGCAGATTTAGAGTCTTTTTATAGCGCAATCTAATTGGAACTTGTGCAAAAAAGTCTTATTGGTGCTTTAACGTAAACACTAGTACCTCAACACGTTAATAAATATTCGTTAATTTGAACACTATTTGTAAGAAATCAAAGTGGCAACGAATATATTAGTTTCGTTCTGGCAATCAGCTGTCACTTTATGAGTCGCGAGGCACACATTATCGGACCGGTAACCTACGGACTACAAAGAATGTACTATTCTATGTCACACATTTCGTAAATGTTCGAATAACGAGTTTCACTGCCTGTTCGGATTGTATGTATTTACAAACGGCTTTTTTTGCACTATTATACAACTCTTACGATTATTAGTGGATTTTATGAGACAGAAATCCCTTGAGATGTCTTGCTAGTGCCAACAAGTCTAACGTCACGTTACAGTTTTCTAAAATTTGAGAGAAATTTATCGGTTGCGAAACGGTCGTCTAGTCAGTTTGCATTTTACAAAAATGCAACCCAGATCAAGGAAAAATTTTGTTGTGTAAAAACTTTTCTTAAAATGATGAAGTATTACGGGCTGGTAATACTTATGCCGTTTAGTTGTTCCAAAACCTCAGCTCAACGAATTCCACTTGACAAACTTTTCATATTAAAATGAACTCATTTGTTGTGAAATTCACCGTCGTAAAGCAGCTCTACAACACCGATTAGCTATTGCGTTATCTTTCTATTGCGATTGTTTCTTTTCTGTGGTCAAGATTGTTGTGGTTGTTTCGCATTTGCCGGATTTGCGGTTCTGCAACGTCCTTCCAATTAGTCAAAGAGACAACTCGAAAAGTAACACTAGTACCCCACCCTCGGCGTATGGTTCTCGGTACACCGCCCATTCTCTGCAAACTGTTATTAGCAATTCACTAAAATGAAAAATATTGTCCAATTGAAGTCTGGTAAAATATGACCGGTTATTTCGCTGAATGGCTTAAAAACTTGCAAAATGGAAGGATCGAAGAAAAGGGATGAATTAATCAATGAAGTCATAATTTTGTTCAATTCTCATTCAATTCACGAATATTGGAAACAGAAATTTGTTCTATAGATTAATTTGAAAGCTAAAACCCCAAACGGTGTAAAAAAACATGTGAAAAAGAAACAGAAAAAACGAGCCATTTTCTAAATTTCTTTCGAAAAGTTGCGATTAAATAATAAAAAAATATAAAAGTTAAATATTGAATCAATTTGTGGTGCAGTGCGGAAGTGGCAAAACTTTAAAGGCATGTTTTCACGGCAATACATGTATTACGACATGGCAAAACAAATTTTGTGGCATGAAATGCGTCTTATCGTATAAAAGTAAAATGTAATGAGTGGGAGCGACTACGGATGAGTCTTCACTCGTCACAGATCGGAATATGTACATTGCGCAATATTTTGCGCTTTATTTATTTCATTTATTTGATAAAAACCATGAGATTTTTAAGCTTCTTGCCATATTTTCCGCACGCACGACTTTTCACAAAGTGGGACCATCCGTATGCAAAAAAATTGTACAATAATAAAACTTGTGTACTTTTTTACTCTTTATTAGTAAAAATTTCCTTTCTTGACAAGCAGTTTTTCCATTTTTTTAATTTAATTTAATCTATTTTTTAATTCGCTACTAACTAAAGCAAAGCATTTTTATGGTGCTTTTTTAAATGAACTTGTTTCGGGGTTTTTGTTCGAGGGCGGGCAGTAGTGAATAAGTTTTCGTAAAAAGATGAAAAAAAGGGAAAGGGAAAGGGAAAGGAAAACGTTTTTACGAGTGTATGCAGAAACCTTAAACATGTTTATGCATTTCTTGTCATCAGAATTCCGTTTTAGCAAATGAAAGTTGGTAGAGTTTGTGGCAGGTTTTTAACTTGTGAAATATTTGTAAATAGTTGGAATTTTTGAAGAAAATTTTAGCTTTTTGTGTGATGCTCATGTGGTATTCATACAATGCAGAAGCTTTTTCAATACAGATAAACCCGGAAAGGCAATGGTTTTGAGTGTAAATTGTTCTTTTATTAGAATCCTACTCAAGTTATGCTTTTAAATGTAAGTAATTTCCTGATTAGAAATTGGCTTAAGAAAATAATCACGTAAGAAATTTTTTGCTTACAAAAATTTGTTTAAAATTCATTAGAATTTGTATGTTAATTAGTCCTTTAAAAGCTGCAAATTAATAACAAATTAATTTTTGGAAAAAACCAATCAAAGAAATAAAAACAGACAAAAGCAGAAATCGTCTCGCTCAAAAATTTTCTCTACGCAGAAAAGATGATAATTAAAGATTTTTGTGGCAGAACTTAAAAACAAAAATTATTATTTGTTTTCGAAAAAAAATGTTTGTTGATTCAGTGAAAAAAGTTTTATTGAGGCTAGAAAACGAAACAACTTTTTAGATTAAGCGGGATGCGAATTTTCCAAAAAAAAAAAATGTAATGCAAATGCAAATATTTTCCATGAAAATCCAAATCCAAAAAAATAAATGCAAATATTTTCCATGAATTTTTTTCGAGTATGTAAAAGCTGTTGCTGTTGTTTTTTTTTCCAATAAAAATATTATGATATAAGACATAAAATTCGCTGAATATGAGAAATCCAGCCTTCTACACTCAACAAAAATGATACCATAGTTCTGTCTGTACATTTTGTTTAATTTTGAAGTGTTAAACAGCAAAATCATTATTGATGATTTTGTGTTAAAAGCAACAATTTTTCTAACCATAATTTTTTTCATATGCGAAGAACTTCAAATGAAATATGTGGTGAAATTGATTAAAAACTGTAGTTTCTAAGTCCACATTTAATTGTATCCAGGTCTATTGAACATTCTACACTGAAGATAATTTAAAAATAAATTACACTTTTTGTTTTATCACATTAAACATTTAGTTGATGTAATTAAAGTTTTGTTCAAGTTGAATTAAAAAAGTTTGTTGAAAATTTATACGAAATATTTTGTTAGTAAAATAAATTTTGAGTTGATAATATTAATCTATTTCAGGGATGAAAAAGTTTGCACAACATTTTTTAAATATAAAACAAATGAAATGAAAATTTCTTTGCGTTATAAAAAAAAGATTTGATGGTTTTAAGGTTTTGTGCTTAAATGTAACACAGTGTAAAAATTGAACTAAAATTCAAAAAACTTAAAGAAAAAAAATAAATCAATGTAATGTGTCAGTACCGTGCAAGAGATTATCGGTACTGTGACATGGAAAATTGATAACGTTCGTTCGTTTATTATTATATTATATTTCAAATCCAGCATTTCGAGCCAAGCGAACCAATAAATTTTGGTATCGCCGTCAAGTGTGGCAGGCCTTCGAATTTTACTTTACAATATGACGTTATTGCGGAGGTTTGCTTTGCTTTTGTAAGTTGAATTCGCCAGTGTAAAGGTTTATTTAATTTTTAAGATAATATTCGAAGGGCATAGTTTTCATTCAACTGTTTTTATGCGAATTCATAAGAGTCCAATAACAGGGCGAATCCATTTTTTTAAGCTGAAACTAGAGCGATTTCATAACAATTGAAATTGACAGCGCAGATTGGGTTCCAGTCTCCCTGGCAAGTCAACAATTCGAGAGTAAAATTTTTGTATTTGACATTTAAAGAACATTTATTTATTTGTAGGATAAACATAAATTAAATTATTAAAATATTTGTATGAATAAGAATAAAAGGTAAACAACTTTTGACATTTATGTATGTAAATTTGTAAATGAATTCGCTTTGACCAAGACTAAAATTTACGTTTTTGGAGCGAATAAATACTTGAAGTTTTCGCCGAGTTTCGTTGTTGTACTGCTAAGCTTATCTCCTATGAACGATGCTTGCCTTTGCCTCCAGGCTATACTTATGCCCTGATGTTCTGTCACCATCTCAGTTTGCATTATTTGTTTAGCCACAGAGTAAAATCGAAAGATCTCTAGCCAGCAACTTGCTAAGGAAAACCAACAACTGAATGAAACAAAAGTAGTAAAATCAGATGCATTCTTCACGCTTAACAGTTTGACACTGTAGGACGTTGCTGCAACTATTTTGAACTCCCCGCCTTGAACACATTGTTGCTTATGGCCCAAAATAGAGAATTGTCCAATTTTATTTTCATGCTAAAAACACTTGGGTATATGCATGTATGTGCTCAAATTTTACGACTTTTTAAATAAAAAATTCTCTTTAACATTTCTCCTATTTTGTCATAAAACATCAGCACCACTTTGCTTTTTTCTGCGAACGATCATAAATAAACAAACAAAATATTTATTAAACTGTAAACATTTTAGCAGCAACTTCAGCTCCGAACCATCACCATCTTCGTGGAAAACACAAGAAAAAAGAACAAAGTGTCTATAAACTAAGGAAAATTATGTCAAGCAGTGAAATTTTATTGAACATTTATGGCCAAAGGAAAAATATTTTCGCAAGAAATATTAAGCAATTTATTCACAAATAAAAATTAAGGTTTAAGTTTAAAATTGGTTACTTTTAAATCAACGAGCAACAATAAAATTCAGTGAGCGCGATGCAGGAGGGCTGGTTGTAACTTAATGTTCGTTTTTTTTTTATCAAGCCTCGACAGTAAAAATAAGCCAAACGATTTGATTTTGTACATCTTTTATGCGAGAATCCTTCTTCTTCATACGTATATATGTACATATGTACGCATTTATGTATTGACAGTAACACACAAGATACTTACAGCATCCTTTCCGTATGCCATAAAAACTTGTTTTGAAAATAAGCCGAAACTACAGTAAATTGAAAGTACATAATTTGCCTTTTTAACAGCTCCCTTCAAGGACTTTCTTTAAATCAATACTAGACAGCAGCAAGAACATGAACATATACGATATCCGCAAAAACTACCAGCGCAGCATTAGCATACAAAATAAATATGTCATAAAACTCTGCCTGGATTTCAGTTTTTCCAATAAAAATGCAAATAAATGGATATAAAAATAGTCGTAATTTGTGGCCCACCAGCGCGAACAGTATCATTAGCAACAAATTGTAAATGTCGAAATTGTTGAAGAAAAACTATGTTTTTCTCGAGGAAAATAGGATGGGATCCCTATGGGCGCAAAATGGCTCAACGTGTAACGATTTTTATGGAGCTGAGCCGGCACCCATTTTAAAACTTAGGGCATCTTTGCATGTTGTGGTTTAATGTGTTTCGCGCCATATCGGCCAGATGGAAATTTTTTAAAATAATCGACACTACACGCGGTCCTTTGGTCGAGGTTTCGGACCGAAGTCATGCAGCAACTTGCCATAGAAAGCCAAGCGTCAAGCTTCGCAAATGTATGCGAAGCAAAACTAGTAGTAGACCTGTCTGAATTCTTATTTTTCTATTTGTTTTCATTGAGCGCCGCTACCAGCTTTCCCCAATATTTATTTACTTTATGCACGTTAACAGGGTTGCATTATTTGAGATAACTCTTTAAAACCGGACTTGCTGTAAATCTAAGATTTTACTCCCGCAACGTTTTGCCAACTCTGCTGTTGTAGGACAAGAGTATCGAAAATTATTGCTTGTGTTTGTAAAAAAGAGCTAAAGAAACGGAGAAATGAAAGCAGCGTCCTTGTGTTATAAGTCATTTTTATGTTTCCCTCAAGTCAATTTTGCGAAGCTCTCGTTCCATCTAATCCACCTCAGTCTTGTTTATGCGAATCAGGAAGTGTACAAGAATTGTTGGTGCGATGCAAAAAGAAATGAGCAACAAAGATTATTGTCAGTGTGTCAGGAGTAGTTGTGGCATGTTTTATATTTCCTTTTCTTTTATAGCGGTTCCTTTTTTCGGTTGGCCGTTTTCTTTTGTCCTCTTTTCTACATTCTACTCTTATATTCTTGAGTTGAAAGTTTTGGTCGTTGAGTTTTTTTTGATTGCTTTTCTTCAGTTCTTTCGCCAATCCACTGCTGCTGCTTGCTGGCGGCGCTGCTCCCAATACTTATCATAATATTTAGAGACAACAAATTATGGTTATTTGAGGCAAGAAGAGACCAACAAAAACAATGGCAAGGCGGCGAAAAAAAGCCAAGAAATATTAGCGAATAAAAAGGAAACTAAAAGCTGAAACACAACAAAGCCAAACGCCAGACGTGTTGACAGTTTGGCTGACTTAAACAGTGCAGGGAGTAAGAAATTTATGTGCCAGCACACACTCGCAGCGAAACAAGCGACAGCAGCGCTGGGCGGTGGGCAATACAACGAACAAGAAGGCCAACCGCGAACTTTAAGTGGAGACGACAATACGAGTACTTTGTGTTTGCAAGTGACAATCAGTGTTCCATTTTGTACACTTAAATGCTATTTCAAACCGACCAACCAACTCCCACTACGTTTGTTATTTGAACAGTTTGAATTTGTTAACCCATTGGGGAGAGCAAACTGTTTCTAACGTGGCCTTGGACGACGGAATTGAACACAATACGGACTTAATTTTGGCAGATTTTAAAATAATTAGACACTTGAATGTTTTCTCATCAGACTTAATAGGTTAGTTTTTGTCAGTGTAGCTGTGGAAAAGTTGCTGCTGCGATTTACTTCTTGAAGTAATTACTTATATTGCTGGCAAGAACGGCACTACAAAAAGTTGTTGTTTGTCAAATGCTTGACTTTGCCAGCAGAACACTGTGTCACAAGACAAACTAAATAATTTATTTTCTTTGTATACGATTTTTCTAATAGCCCAGGAGGAATACACTATTCTTGAGTTAATAACAACATTATTTTGCAAATAATCTATTCTCAAACTCGGCCATACTATTATCAAACGTTTAATAAATAATTATGTTATAGTCCTCAACAAGCATGAAGTAACCATAATATTTTGCTGTTTGTGTAATAACTAACCATAGAAATGTTGTAGCTGGGGATGATGCTACTGTTTTAACCAGCCACATTTTCGTCATGGATAATAATATGTATTGTACTGACCAAGAAGAATAATTTATTGCTCTCAAGCCATATTTTGCTCACGGTTATCGAAGGTAGCCAGCCATTTATTGTCATGAAAAAGATGGCCAGTAGCAACAAAACTGAGATAAAGCCATAAGCAGGTTGTTGCGCGCCTGAGTTGAAGTTTGAACATTTCAAACAAGTTTTGAATAGGAGTTGCGCTCCGTACAGCGGAAACTAAAAAATATTAAATCGCTCGCCAATAATCTTGGCGACATAACGAATAAATTTTCTTCATGTCCTCTCTTGCACGTGGTGCCTGCTATCGTTAAAGGGTTAAAAATTAAATAAATTTTGTTAGAAATTCTGGAGCCATGTATATCGACCAAAAACTTTATCCACATACGCTTGGTAGGACAGCCAGCGTTGGCGGGAGAGAGACGGGGAGAGAGAAAGAGATATAATGTAGAACAATAAAAACTGTTTCAACGAGACAGTAAATGGGTGTGATACATTTTTGTCGATTATCATACGTGACAAATGAATGGCACACATTTTAGTCCAAACTGCTGTTTCATAAAAAAATTTTATTGAAGTGACTTTAATTTTCAAATTAAGGGCTTTAGTTTTTGAGGCAACTGTTGTGTGAAGAACTACAGTTTTTTGCCATAAAATAGATGATTAATTTTCGCTTTGGAAGTTAGAATATCTAATATATTGTCAAATAAGAAGCAGAAGTTTAGGTTTTTGATGGGCAGCTGCCCCAATCTTAAATTTTATGGCACCAAAATGGTCCAACAAGAACTAAGTTTGAAATGTAATTCTAATTTCGTATCCCGAATTCTGACAAAAAGATCAAAAACTGTATCAAAGTCTGGCACAGGAGAAAGACTCAACTGAATGTTTTGAGGAATCGAAAACTGATTAAATGCAAACTGACCACGTCGGGTATTTTAAATGTCAGTGACGGGCGCTCTTACGAAAATAAAGTTTTCTAAAATAATTTTTTTTTTGTTTACGACGCTTTTGAATTTCACTCAAAGTAAACTTTTTAAAAAAATATTGATTGTGGGGCAAACACTTCCCTTTGCTAGCAATACCCTGTGTCTGTTTACGAAAGCAGGAAACTTTTATATTTTTTTAAATAACTTCATAATCATCATCATCAAATATCGTTTTAATCGCCCAGGACTAGACTATAAGGCAGGTTTGTAGTTTCCTTACGCTTTTACTCCACATAAATGCAAATAAATTTTAACTTAATCATTCGAAGGCAGGAGTTGACCTCCCTAAATGTCTTCTTAAATGGCCTTTCATTTGTTTTAAGAAATTAAGCTGTTTACGTTTCTCACGGAATATTTTCTTTGCATTTGGTGTGGGCTGGTGTTTTAGCTGAAGTTGCACCTTTCAAAACAGAAGGAAAAAACACAACAACAAATACACACAAAGAAACAGAAGCTGCAGTATTTTATTACGTTTGTAGATTTTGTTTCTATAAATGTTTTTCGATAAGAGTGATACATTTTAAAATGCGTCCTTGGTCTTAAGTTTATTGCTTTTTAAAAGACCTTTTTGTTGCTGTTTCTCTCAAATAAAGTTCTCTCTTTATTTATGGTTTCTTATTTACGGTTTCTCGCCGCCTTCCCAGGCTACTATTTGGAAGAAAATATTATTCGTTCAAGAGGTTCATAAGAAAAAAGTGTTTGAGCTTCTCCTGTTAATGCAAACTGACAGGCGAAAGTGGCATTGAAACTTGAAGAAAATAAAAGAAGACAGATTATTTTAATGAAGATTAAATTATTGAGCGTTACAGGGACAGGTCACAGTTATGCAACTCATTTGCACATTTAAATTGAAAAATTTATACACAAATGCTGGTGACATTATTATTAGATAATATATTTATTTATATTTATTGAGGCAGTTTTGTGATGGTGGGGCGATTCCACGATTGGTGAACATGTCAACGGCTCCACCATGCGGCTTGCCAGCAACAAATAGGTGGGAACTTCTTGCCATACACGACCATCAGTCTTGCTCGGGAGCCAGTTATTCTCCAGACAGTGGAGAAAGTCGAAGTAACTGAGTTGGTAGCCCGAAATTCGAAGGGACATCATTTTCCCATTATTCGTGAGAGGACTACTATTATCAGTAACTACGAAGGCCCTCCTCTGAATTTTTAGGTTTAAGCTACAGATGTGAGTGCGATTTGCGTGGTTACCTGCCAGTATGGCCTTACCCCAAGGTGATCCTATCATCAGTTGGATATATTGCGTCCTCCAGCGCCCCCAAGCATGACAGAATGCCACTCTTGAGTATCAATTCGATCACATGCCATTTGGAACATGATTTCCCCTTGGTTTGGAGCGGAGCCTGTCTAAAACTCCTTCCGTTCTATGGGTCGCGGCACCCGGTTGTAATGCCACTCCACATTCGAGTCCACGAACACCACCACGTGGCTTCCTGCAGGGCCTCACCATAGCCGGGCAGGAACAAGTTCTGGGGCTCCCAGAATTTAGCCTCGTAGTCCTAAAGGACCATATAAAATTTGTTTTAAGCTCCAAATAACCCCAGGGACTGGTTTCCACCGGTTTAAGCTACAGACAGAACAGAAACTCCTTAGGTCAGTAGAATACCCCAGCTTGGAATACACCTTGGGAGACCTGCTCCCTGCAGGCTCTCTTACCAACACACCACGGCAGTTTCAGTCACTTCATTCCACCTTTTGTCATTTATCGTAAGAATAATCTGGCTGTCGTTATGAATAAATTAACATTTTACTTTGAAAGTCAAAAATCGATGCGCCCTACTTATAGACTTGGTGATTTCAACGGCGCCAGCCGGGCAAGTCATGGTCACTGATGGCAATTCAGTAATTCTCTGTAGCCGTTCAAAACTACTCCGAAGTTTTATAGCAAAATCGTGTTCAGCAATGAGGGATTATATCTTGGGGGGCTGACATTTGATCGAATTTAGCCTGCTTTTTCAAGGATTACAAGTTCTGTCTGGCTGAAAACATAAACTTAATCTCAAGTCGGTGACATCTTTTCTGGAATTTTGTGGCCTTTTAAAATTGAGAGGGATAAATACACACACACAAACATACACATTCCTTGAAAAATGTAAACGGCTTAATTTCTTAAAACAAAAGAAATGACATTTAAAAAGAAGATTTAGGGAGGTCAACTCCTGCCTCCGAAAGAACCAACACACATACGTGCGTACTTTTATAAAGCATTAATGAAATAAACATATTTCGGTTTTGCCTTTATTTAGCGATTTAACTCTTAAAAACTCAATTCTATACAAGTTTCAAAATTTCTGGTCCAAAAACTACATTTTCAAACAGTTTGACATGAAAGCGAAAACCTGTCTCCTTCTTCTACATTTTTGTTTGTTTCTCCGCACACATACAAACATACATACATACATACATATAGTGCATGTGAATGTGTTTGTTTTTATGACACAAATCCGTTTGCCGTTTTCATACGGTTGATACGAATTCCTCACAGTTGTTTTTTATCAGTTTACAGACGAATTCGCTCATCATAAATACGTCAGCCATTTTCCATTACAACCGGGCTGTGCAATAGAGCTGAGCGTGTGCGCGCGTGTGACTGACTGTAGGCAAATGCGTTTATTTTCACATTTGCTCAGGCAGTGCGGAATAACTAAAGTGGGGCGGAAAATGCAACACCGAAGCAGGACACGCACTGAATGATTAAAATGGATTTTACCATAATGTGAAGTACAACTACACTTTTCACTGTCATTATCAACGTATGAAGTGGATGGCTAAAGGATATGCCCGTAAAAATAAAAAATAAAAAAACAAAAGCCAGCAACAAACAAGAAAAAATTAAATTGCAAATCCTCTTTTTGCAAAACACAAAACACGAAAAAACAGATATTGTCACGGTTTATGAAGAACGGAAAAAGATGTGTCATTCACATTCGGTAACTGGCTGCAGCATTTTTAGTTTAAAGCGAATGTTCGCTGGCACAAAAGGAGCACAAGTCTGCCACATAGTACCGCACCTGCACACCCACAACCACACACACACACACAAACACACACCCATGTGTGCACTTATTTGCGCTGATTATTCAACGATTTCAACTTTAATCCATATAAAACTTGTTTGGTTTTTTCCCGGCTGCTAGAGTCTGTTTTATTTGCCATCGTTTATCCTGCAGAGAATTATGCAGGCGTCACCAACAGATGTCGGTGCTGTCGCAGTATTTGATGAAGATAGAAAAGAAAATGATTTTCTTACTTCTGTTGTTGCGTCAACGTTTTTTTTTAGCTGGCAACAAGAGTGCGCCGCTTTGTCCTGCAACAAATATAATATTTTCCTTAAACTTTAGCAGGAAACCAACAACAAGAACAACAAACAAACAAAAGTTAATACACAACCCATTTGCAATTTAACAAAATACTGTTTCTCGCTTTTGGTTTCCTTCAGACAACATATTGTTGTGAAGGTATTAAAAAGGAGTTTGTTTGAAACATATAAATATATTTTTGTTGCTACTGAGTATTTCTCATCGATTAATATTAATCGGGCAAAAATTAAATCGAATAATTGTTGGGATTTTTTTTTTAATACAATTTTATTTAGAATCTGTCCAATAGAGAAGAATGACTGAATTTAACTTTAAATTCAAAAAAATAAAATTACGCTTAAACTCCAATGAGAACAACAAATACAAAAGGTTGATAATTTAGACATGTTTAGGGTATTAAAAGAGATAATTGAACACTTTGAGAAGTCTCTCATAAACGACAGATCTAAAATATGGTGGCTTCTAAGTCTCCTGATCGCGTTGCTATCATCTAGGAGTGCAATAGCTGATGGCTTGTCATGGTGGCTTAACTTTTCTAGATGGCGAATCGCGTCACTTATTGATAAAAGCTGGAAAAAAAACTGAAACTCATCTAAACCAATACTTTGACAAACTTAATGATTGTCTTGCTTTGGCTGCGCTAATGACACTCAACGGCAATGGAGAACCTGAACAAATCCAATTTAAATAGATTCGACCATATAAAACTTTAAATTTTGAATTTGCAAGTTATGGGCCTCACTGGTGCCAATCTAATGCAGCCCGTTCTTGTGACAGTGTCAATTTTAGGCCAAATTTTCCTCTATTCCACAGCTGGAAGTTAAAAATTGTAACCGATTCGGTTCTGTGTATCGCTAAATGTTTGTAAGAAATCGCAAAGAATTACCACAAAGAAAAATATATTAATGAAAATATTTGCTCATCCAACGAACAGAAACAAAAAGTTAACAAAAATCGTAATTGAATCCAGGAAGAACAGCAATATTTCTTTCTGATAAGTAGAAAATGCAACGCAAATACTTAAAGAAGGTAATTTTCGAAAACCTAAAATAAAATTAAATTTTGGAGTTGTGGGGTTCCTAAATGTTAACCTTTTTTTTTAACTATTTGAACGAGGACGCTGACTTGTCTCTGGGCATTCTAATATTGATCGTGAAACATTCTGGCAGTGGTTTAAACTTAAAAACGCGGGAAGAGGATTGGCAGATAACAGGGTAGAAAACGAACTTGGTTAGTCAGGTCCTCGAGGTGCTGTTGACTTGCAAGAGATTTTGTTTTTCGTTTTTTTGCTTTGGTCTCCTGCTCCTTTTGGATATCAAGTTACCAACTAATAGACTTACGCCACTGCCCAGGGAACTGCTGGCAGGAGCGATTAGAAAGCCCGAGCTCGTGAGCATATCACAAGAAGTTGCCGTGGTGACAAGCCATTGACAAGTTCAACAAGGGAATCGGTCTACCATCGGATTTAGCTGGTGCAATTGTAAATCATTCCATCACACATATTTAAGTGCATTTTACATGTTTATTTTTCTGTAAGTTTTTCCTCTGTTCTGAATTTTTTCAAATTACTTTCTTTCAGCCTTCCCTTTTACTTTTTTAATTTTACTTATTTGGCAATAACTTTTTGCTTCTTATTCCATTTCTTAACACTTTTTTTTCTTCAAATACAGTTTTCTTTTTCCCTTCAACTTGTAATAAAACATCAATTGTTTCGCTTCACAATTTAAAACCACATACACATGCAAACGTCCATACACAACCTATAAATCGCTTGAGCGAAACGTTCTTATACAGTCAGTACCACCTAAAACCAACAACAGCAATTACTCAGAAACTATTGTTTTTATATATTCTGTACGACAGGCGCGGCTAAATGTACAAACATGCAAATTATTTCTACTGGTTGCAAAATGCCACCGAATGAATATCGAAAAGAAATTCAAAACTCGTGCATCGGTAAAGGAAGACAAGATTGCCGTGGCCTTCACAAACGCACTCGTTCCGTTGTACATTTAAACCAAATGGAAATGGAAATGGCAATGGAAATGCACCAGAGTTTTCAATCTTTCGATTCATTGGAAAAACTCTTAGGAAATATTTATTTTTTTATTATGAAGGAAACTTATTTTAAATGGTCAATTTTTGTTAAAGGTACTTTACGGTAAAAGGTACCTTTTTGGAAAAGATACTTTTTTGTTAAACGTACTTTTTTTAAAAGGTACTTTTTTGGAAAAGGTACTTTTTTGGAAAAGGTACTTTTTTGTAAAAGGTAATTTTTTACATTGGTACCTTTATGAAAACGTTTTCTTCCTATAAAAGTTCCTTTTACAAAAAATTACCTTTTCCAAAAAAGTACCAAGTATGTTATTTAAAATCACTTTATTTTCTAAAAGATACTTTTTCTTTAAAATCTTGAAAAAAAAGTATTTGGACAATATTATAAACGGTACTTCTTTCTATATTCTAAAGAAAGGCATTTATTTTCAAATGTATTTTTGTTAAAATTTGCTTTTTATAAAAGTTTTTCGCGGTAAAGGTACTTTTTTTTTGTAAGCACATTGGCACTTTTACTAGTTGTACCTTTATTATTATAAATCGTACTGTTGTAGAATTTTTTCTTTTTATTAAAAGTAATAGTCTATAGGGTCTTTTTTTTGTGAAAGGTAGTTTTTTAAATGATAATTATTTTAAAAGGACCCTGTTTCTAAAAGGTAGATTTATGTGAAGGACCTTTCTAAAGAATCTCTAACAATAAAAAAGGTTTTCAATTAAATAAGGCTTTTTAGTAGCCGATTTTTTCTTCTTCAATAAAAGTTAATTTTTTCTGAAAATACGTTTTATTAAATATCCTTTTTTATTACAGGCGCTTTCAACAAAAAGTAATATTTTTAAGAGTTATTTTTGTTTATGAAAACTAAATTTTTATAAACGTATTTTATTATGTTCAGTTTTACTAGATAATTTAATAAAAAAAATTAAAATTTATAAAAGTTAAGTTTTTATAATAGAATTTTTTATGTTCATTAAGTTTTATTTACAAGTTGTTCTTATAAAAGGTTTTTGGTTTGAAACTATAATTTTTTATTAAAAGCACTTTTTCGTAAAAGCTGCTTTTTGAGCACAATTATTTCTTATAAGTGATACTTTTTTATAAAAAGCATTTTTTCCTTTTGAAATTATAATAATTTGCTGTAATGGTACGATCTTATGAAAAAAGTTTCTCAGGTTGAAAAGTACTTTTTCATCAAAGGTACTTATTTACAATTTCAATAGGTTCTTTTTATAAAAGGTAATTTTCTGGGTAATAATTTTTTTTACAGAAAAGGTACTCTTCCGTAATGGTACTTCATGTAAAATATATTTTTTTGAAAGGAATCTTTTTTACAGAAAGAGTGTATTTTGTAAAACTTGTTTTTGGGTGCAAAGTTAATTGATAGGCCTATTATAGGGGCGGGCATTTAGCGACACCCGGTGCCTGCCAATCGCAAGCAAAAAATTAGTGAACCCTTTCCATATGCAAGAATTGTGAAAATTGGTCCGGAAATGCTGAAGTTGTGCTCGTTTTTGTTATAAGAATCTATTAAAAAGTGGGCGTGATTGAAGAAAAAATAGCCTATAATTCACTTTTATGTTGTGAAAATTTGAGGAAGATCCGTCCAGAAGTCTGGTCTCTCTATAAGTGACAAACAAACAAATACACATTTTGTTTTATACGTCAACTATATGTTGATATTTTTGGGGCTTTCATTCCATTATTTTAAAGCTTTTGCTTTCAGCAGACATAAAATTAAGCTGCAAACCTTGATTGCAGTCTTCTTCAACCCTGAAATTCCATGCATTGATTTGATTGCATAAAAAGGCAAAAGCATAAAGGAAAATGGAGAAAGAGGCTGCCGCTAAATTGATGGCGACCGGAATGACAGTACGACAGATTCAGAAAAAAATCAGTTCAACAACCTACAAACGGCAAATTGAAATCCGAAGAGCAGAATTATAAAGAAAATAACGAAAATTTTAGCTGCTGCATTTGTTTTGTTGCGTCCGTAATATTATTGTTGGTTGGTTGGTTGTTTGGTTGGTGTGAGCAGGCGAGTACTCTGACACACACACCGACAACATTCGTGGAGATAATTCAAACTTACTTTCCCAACCTCCTTTAAATCACGACTTCTTTCATGATGTGGTTTTCGTGCCCCCCGTTTCTCAGACGATGGCTGTCTGCATTCACTTACTCTGCCGCTGTCTTTTTAACTATTCACATACATAAATGTCATTTTTCTGTTATGTTGCATCCACTCTTTCTCTTGGGCTCTCCCGGCCGCCTCATTTCACTTCGTATTCTTCTCTGACTGGTTTTTATAACAATTTTCTTCTTCTTCGTCACCGTCAGGTTTCGTGGCATTTTGTGCCACCAGTAAGGCCACTATTTTCATTTGCGAGCAGAAAAAATGTGCCGATATATTGCCAAACTGGGCAGAAAGGCAAAACCAACAATAACAACAGCTCTGCAATGCAACGGTGTTAACGGCGCAAAATAAGGAACCTCAAATGTGTACAAAAAAACCCAAACAAACAAAAATAGTTGGCAACAAACTGTAAAGCTGTAAATAAAGCAGCTAAAAGCGACTATTGAACTGCAAAAAACACATCTTTTACCAAATTGTCAGCTTTTTAATGGGAGATTCACTTCAGCCCCAATATTGTCATTTCCTTCTTTCTGGGCTTTTTGTAGAGATTGTTTTCTTAAAGGATTACGTACTTAAATGGGCGCTTGTTTCAAGAAGAGTTTTACTCCTCCCGAAGAATGTGTATGTTGGTGCGAATCGAATTGTAATTAAAACCTCACAAACAGCCAGGGACAAAAACGGGCAACGGATATTTCCCAGTCTAGTTTTTCAAAAAACGTTGCATTCTTACCACCTTCTGTAGGGGAGTTTTACGCAGACATTTTTAAAAGTGCGAATATCAATTCTTCTCCCAGACCTGCAGCATAAAAAATTTTTATTTTTTGGTAGAAATTCAAAAAATCTAAATATTTAATATGGATAAGACGCACGTGTATAGGGTTCTAACATACACATTTGAATGTTTCTTATAGAGGTATACAACTTTAAGTTGGCAATACGTTTCTGTCAGCTGACAAGGGATCTATGTTTCGTTTGGTTTGGCATTTGTACTGGGATAGACTGAGCCTGAGCAACACTTCCAAATTGTGCAAAACAAGATTGCGGTTGATGCCGAGCGAATTTTGCTTAGCGATGAAGCCCACTTTTGGTTGAATTTTTGCAACAAACAACAACAAACAAGTGTATGTTGAGGCACCGTTACATCCAGAAAAACTGACTGGTGAAATCATTGGTCCGTACTTTTTTATAAACGATGCTGGTCAGAACGTTGCAGTCATAATTATATATTTTTTCGTTCATCGGTTGAATAGCCGTGATGGGCAGGAGCCACAACAACAAGACGGCACAACGTGTCACACAGCTCGTGCCACAATTGATGTATTGAAGGAAACGTTTGGTAAACGCACAGTTTCACGTTTTGAATTGGCCTTCAAGATCGTGCGATCTAACTCTGCTGGACTATTGTCTGTGAAGTCGCTAGTCTACGCCGATAAGCCCGAGACAATTGACCACTGGGAGGACAACATTCGCCGCGTTATTGCCGATATACGGCCACAATCATTGGAAAAAGTTATCGAAAATTGGACCGCCAGATTAGACTACGCCCGAGTCAGCCCTATCAGTCAGTCATATGCCAGAAGTCATATTTAAATTATAATGCCAGAAGATCATCTTTCGAATATAGTAAATTTCATGTCAATTTACAGAATTTATTCTCGTTTTATTCCATTTCAAAGTTGTATACCCCTACAAAAACACCCTTTACAAACCTTATGCGGAAAAAGGAAAACCGCCGTTTTTCCTATTGGAAATTTTCTTGGACCGATAGTATTTTATTTATTGATATACCGAATTGAATGCAAACAATCAGCGTTGCCAACTCGAAAATTTTTTGGTCTCGCGGAATTCATAATTTGCAGAAAGTTTTTCCACGACACTCTAATTCCTTGCGAAGATTTGTAACTGTGTTCACAATAGGAGTATCAGTTCGTTATCTTGGTGATTTCTGCTAATTAGGACATTCCACTATTTTCTATCCCGGACACAATTCATTCCTTCGGCTTTTGCACCCAAATTTCTTGCTTCTTAGTCTTCGTATTTAATTGTATTTGACATTTACGTTCAGACAATTGAAAAATGTCGTCTTTTTGATTGACTTGGGATAAAACTGACGTAAAGTTCTTATATAATAAAAATTGGATTCAGATTTTGATTATACGACAAAGATGTCGATCTGATATTTATAATACTGAAAGCGATTAAGAAGATTTACTTAGTGAAAACACAGACTTAATAGTCGCATTAAATATCGCGAAGGGCAGACACTTCGTACAAAAAGCAAAATTGAACTAAACTTCGCCAGATGAAAATGTCCAAGTGAATATGTGCTAAAAAAAGAACTTGCTGCGTAAATGAATATGCGTTAAGTTGTGAATAAAAAGTTACTTTTTCAAAACTTATCTTCAGAAGTGCGGAAATTTTGATGCAGTTTCCAATCGTTCAGATTATGGAGATTATACTGTATTGTATATATCGAAGAAAGAGTTATAGAAGATTGTCAGATCTTAAAATGTTGCAAGATCTGAAAACATGCCAAAAATGTACTGGCAATGAAAACCTGCCACCAGAAAGTGTATTTTCAGACAATAAACTTATCTGCTAACCACCATATAACATATAACATTAGTGTTGCCAATTCAAAAAACAATTCTCTGATAATGGCGCCACTCGCAGGTGCAGTAATTTGCCGATTAATTAAAAATTAGTTCGCAATGTTTGGCAATTACCGGAAAATGGCGGCGAAGAATGTTCTTATGATTGTCAGAAGTCATAGTGAAGACAAGTTGGGTTATTTGGTGATTCGTCTCAAGTTTTCTAGTTTGCAAATCGCACGTCTCGACAGCAATTCTATTGCTGGCTTTAATGTATGATGCATGAGTACCACTTTCGCCCGATAAGATTGAAGTAACGAACGCACAAAATCTAAATATGAGTTTACCCAAAAGTGTGTGACTCACCAAGTGACTCGTCAAAGCAGATATCCGCCTTCAAAAGTCTACGTTAGTTGTGATTTACTCTGAAGCAGCAATTGATATGCAACAATATTTGATACATTTACTGCCCCGCTAAGTATGCAACAGTATTTAATTTTATAAATTAAATTCATAAGTGATTTTTTAAGGACAAGTGTGTTTGTCTCCATATGGATTTCACAATTTCTTGTCTATTCATTTTAGGCCTATTTTTCACCACTTGACGGCAAATCATTGTGACATAAATTATTTATAGGCTGCAAAAGTTCCGCTGAAACTAAAAACATCGTTAAAGTGCGCCGCTTTTAGTGCGAAAACTTTTCCCAAACTCAAAAAACAAATTTACATATTAAAAGGAATCACACGCAAACGAAAAATTAATTTTTCATTAAAAATTCATTACAATTTTCGGTGGTAAAGAAATCGGTTTAACACCAAAATAATTTGTCTTGCTATAAATAAAATACTTTGTTGTTGGTGTTCATTTGCATTTTATGATGTTTATAAATTTAATAATTTTTCTCATTTAAAATTTATTTGTTGACACACATCCAAACATGCCACTATGCAGGGATGGGTGCTACAACTCCATTAACAAAATCAACCCCCTTTTAGGCATCTGCATAAATTGACTGACGCAACACAAAAAAAATTACTCTAAATAAACTCTATAGGACATCTCTGGTTTTTGTTTTTTTCTTCCTCTCTCTCTCTCTCTCTCTCTTTCTCACTCTTTTTAATGACGGTTTGTTGTTTGTTTGTTGCTCATTTTATGGCTTAATTTTAATGGTTTTTTATTTGGCAACATATGGATTTTATTGTTGAGCTTTTTTTGCCCAAAATAAACAAAATTGTTGTTTTTGCAGAACTTATTTTTGTTGCGTTTGGCGTACTTTAGCCATGTGTGAGATGGGTCTGGTTGGTGGCTGGCATCCAATTATAATTCCACATTTTTAGTAAGACCGTATAATCGAAAAAACTCAATGTTTTTCATTTCAATTCTGAGATGAGAGCAAAAAATTATTAGTTGAAAAGGGAATGAATATTCATTAGCTGTTATGAACTCAAATATTTATTAAGTCAAAATGCCGCAAAAAATTAAAAACCCGATTTTTTTCCCAGCCTGTGCAAAAATAATAAAATATCAGTTCATAAACAAAACACCAAAAGGTAATAAAGATAAGAAAAAGAAAGTGTCCGGTTCTCCTCGAGTTTTAAAATATAGAGCTGAATGCCAGCTTTAAAGCATTCCAAAGGTTGCAATGACTGGACAAGAACAATCACGAGGGGGAAGTTCGATTGCCATGTTTTGTTCTGACTGTGTATTTGAAATTTTCCTCGCTGCAGTAGAACGATTTGCACTCAAGGAAATAGTATAACAGTATTTTAAATTTGTTTTGTAAAGTGATCACTGCACGTTTTTTCTTGAAAATTCTTATTAAAATCTGATATTATGTTCGAAAATTGCCAAAGTCGAAAAAGTTTTTTCATATGTTTTTCTATAATATCGTCTCAAAAAAAGGATTCATTACAGGGATAATTGTTTATGGTTTCCTCTTCAAAATTCTCTGTACTAAATTTTTAAATTGGAAATTACATATTTGAATAAAGACTTGGTTACAAAATTCAATTCCTGGTTTGGTGAAATAGATATTTTCAAGTGAAAAAAAATTCTTGTAATCAGAAATTTTCAATTTTGCAATGTTTTTATAGATAAATAATTTCCCAACCGGGGAATTTTAAAAACTTTCGATTTTCAATATTTGCATTTAAATATCTTAAAATTCAAGTTTTTCAATATCAAAACTTTAATTTTTTAATATTCGCTTTTAATAAATAATTTGATTTAAAACTTTTCGAATTCTGTTGCAGACTTTGAAAACTTCATGCAAACAATTTTAACGTAAATAATATTTGAAATGAATTTTAGTTTTTCAACCCACTAATATTTAACATAATTGTTAATGAAATAAATATAAATAAATTTTAATATAATTATAATACTAAATAAATAAAAAATGCTGCAGCAATAACAAGCCCGAAAGACATTTATTCGTTTTTAATTTCATTTTCCTCTTAAGGATATTTCCACTACTTGTTGAAGTTCCCACAATTCTGCTGTCAAGTCTCCAATGATACTCGTAGTTTCACTGAAAACATCCCGTTCGAAACGTGTTTTTGTCGCAACAGCAATATTCTCATTTCTTTTCTTGTCGCAACAGGGAAGGTGATTTAAAACGGCCCAATTAGAAACTGTGACTGCGAAACTTTCGCAATTCTGTGACAAGTTTTCAAAATTTCAATGTAGCAACAGCTTTTGTCTAAAATCGCACAATTTCCAGCCGCCGGTTCTGCAAATCTTACAACTGATTTTCAGTTGCCGAAAATTAAGGCCAACAGCAGGAAATATGTTTTGCAATTTCTCCTCAATTTCAAGTATTTGTTTAAAATAAATCAGTCAATTGGAAAAAAAGGTGAATAAACACATTGAATAATTTATTTAATTAATTCATTATGAAAATTCGAGTGACTCAAAAAATTGGTTGACGTGGCTGAACGTTTTAAGGTCAAACAATTTTATACACCGAATATTGTTTTCTGTGATTTCAAATCATTTCCACAAAATGCGACATTTAATTTTCATTGACAGTGTAGTGCGGTGTTTTCCCGTCATCTCTCAAGCCTCAAGCGGTCCCAGCTGAACAACAACTGACAACAGTTAAAGTGGCGGGTGTGCAAAACGCAACTCTGAATTTTTCTTTTCTTAATTTCGTGTTGTAGAAATTTCTGCTCGAAAAGAAAACAGTTTTCTTCCCAAAATCCCGTACAGATGGTTGTCAGATCTTACCGCATTTGTTGGGCAAAGTGCAGGCGAGTCAGATTAAGCAACAAAATCTATATTATACAAAAACACTGGAATACTAAAAGCCAAATTTCTATCCAAATAAAAACTTCAAAATGTTTGGACATTTTAATAAAAGAAAGTATGCGGAAATGTATTTTTCTAATCATGGAAGTACAAGAAGTACTAGAACATTTCTCTCACTCGAGTTCCCAATGTGAGCTGACAATGAAAAGCAATTCAAACGATTGTATGAAAAACTTACAATTTCACAGGGACTTTTGATAGGGAATTGTCTGGCAATAGGCCGACAATGATTTATCTGACAACGTTGCAAGACAAAAATTGGATGAGCACCTAAAAGCACAAAAAAAGGTACATACAAATTTACGACTTTTACAGATTGTTTGAAAATTATCTAAATGAAAATGTTTCACCAAAACAACGTTCGCCAGAATTTAGACGGGCAAACATTTTTGGAGATTATTTATGAACATGTTCACCACTTGTTCGCATCGACTATTTCCAATTTGTGTTGTTCAAAGCATTGGCTATATCCTGGGACCGGATGAGGACTTTTTTAAAAGTTAATAATAATTAAAATATCTTGGGGAGTCCATCTGCTTCAATTGCAAAATAGAGCGAGATTATTGGCTGGCGTTTCCATTAAAACCTTAAAACAGAAAAAAAGTAAAATATCCCAACAAATCAGAGCTAAACCGGCATTTCAGCTCGAACTCGCTGAACAAATTCTTAAACCGTTGAAAGTGCTTAACAACAACGTTTTTTTCCGACCGTTTGCGAAGTTATTCAAATGAATTGTGTTCGGGGGCATTAAAGTAAAGCATCAAAAATCGCACCCAACGTTTTCCGCACTGAGAACATTTTGTTGCATGGAACGTGTTGGATTTTTTTAAAATTTTCGCACAAAATAAATTTGTTTGTATAGATTTAACTTTATTGCGTTGATGCACACATTTCTTCTGACTTACGTACAAAAATACTTGCACACATACATACATACATACATACGTATGTATGTACGACGTACATTGTTGCAATTTTAAATAATTCACAAATTTAAAGCTTTCGCAATCAAAGCGCAGACATTGAAGGCAGAACGCGAGCGCACTGGCTGCATTGAAGCATCGCAATTCATTAATAAAAATTTAATAGATGCAAATTTCAACAATAATTTGTCGTTTCAACAGACCGTGCGATTTGTACTTTTTGGGTTCATAAATTTGAGGTTTTTTTTTTCAAATTAATTGAAATAAATAATTTTTGGCGTTTACATTCATCGTGTGCAGTTTTTGAATTTATTGCTTTATTTAGTTTGGCTGAATGGTTTATATTTTACCAATTATAGAAAATGACGACAAGAGCAACAACAAAGAAATATGTACTTATGTTGGTGGTGTGGTTTCAATTCTGATATGTGTGCAAATGACCCAGACGGTTTAATTAATTTTCATATATATTTTTCGTTTTCGTTTTAGGTAAGCACTTTAAATCGGACCCTATCAATCTGTTTCCGACACAGTAACCGCTGATTTACGTAAGTAGAAAACTCTTCTCATAAGAAAAAAGAGCGTCTTTTATAAATCTTATCTGCACAAAAAGTACTTTTATATGACTTTTTTAAAAGATATAAACTTCCCGAAAAAGAGCATTTTATAAAAATTACCTTTTATAAGAAAGACTGTTATGACAAAAGGCCTTCGTTTCGTAAAAGAGTACCTTTTAAAATACTATTACTACCATAAAAAAGTAACACTTATGAAAAGTACCTTCAATAAAAGTACTTTTTAGAAATACGTATGTTCTATTAATATATTATTTTTTATGAAAAGTATTTCCAACAAAACAGTAGCCCTTATAAAAAGGTACATTTGATAAATGGGTACATTTACTAAATAGGTATCTTTTATGCCTTTCATAAAAAAGTACCTATTATAAAAGAGTACCATTTATAAAAAAGTACCTTTTATAAAAGAGTGCCGTAAATAAAAAAGTACCTTTTATAAAAGAATACCTTAAATAAAAAAGTACCTTTTATAAAAAAGTACCTTTTATAAAAAAGTACTTCAAATAAAAAAGTACCTTTTATAAAAGAGTGCCGTAAATAAAAAAGTACCTTTTATAAAAGAGTACCTTAAATAAAAAAGTACCTTTTATAAAAAAGTACCTCAAATAAAAAAGTACATTTTATAAAAACATTTACTTTTATAACAAACTGCCTCTTATAAAAAGTACCTTTTATAAAAATGTACCTCAAATAAAAAAGTACTTTTTATAAAAAATTTTCTTTTATAACAAAGGACCTTTTATAACAAGGACCTTTCATAAAAAGTACCTTTAAAAAATTGCCATTTATAAAAAAGTACCTTTTATAAACAAAACTAGTACTTTTAAGAAGCAAACAAGTTAAAAAAAAAAACTGCCTTTAAAATAAAAAGATGTCGGTGGTTAAATAAAGCCTTTAATAAAAAGAACCTTTAGCTTAAAAAACATCTGCTAGGAAGAAAAACTCTGATTAAATATTTCAAAACTTACTTTTAGTACAAATGGACTTTTAATATCGGCCTATTTATATTAAAATGTGCTCTTTATTACTAAAACGTTAATGCCAAGTACAATGATTTTAAGAATCCTTTTCCCTGTAATGCTGCTCGTGACATCAGAATATTTAGGAATTTTGCACAAAAAGCTTTTAAGTTTTTCGATTATGCTTCTACTCGTATGTACTTCAAATGTACTCGTTTATTACTTCAGAACTTGCAGTTTTAATTAACTTTCAAAAAACTTTGACTTTGTTGTAAAACTTATGAAAATCGTTTTCTTTTTGGCATCCACTGCGAAAAAATCTTTTCTGCATCTTTTCTTTTTGCACTTGCAAATTTACATATTCGTTCTTTCGGAAAAAAGGGAAGAGGCAACTGTGCAGAATCTGTTGGCGTTTAATGCTTTTCTTCTTGCTTTCTTTTCAGTTTATTGATAAATTTATTTCACCACAAGTCCCTTGATAATCTTATTAAAGCAAAATCAACATTAATATCAATAAAAGCTGCAACAAAGTAAAAAAGAAATTGCAAAAAAAATTTATAAGAACTTGATTAAGTTGTTCGAGATGAATAAGAAAACTTTTTAACTTTTTGCCATTCTTTTATTTAAAGGTTTTGCGAATTTTTTTTGTTGTAGTTCATCCATCGGTCAAGTCTTCTAAGAGGATGAGTGGTGCAATGCCATGTCGTAAGCAGAAACAGCAAACAATCGCAGCAATCGCCGACAATTGACAGCAACAATAAATATTGTTGTTGCTTAATTTTCTCAAAGTTTAATGATTTTTTTTTGTGGATGGTTTTAAAACAATGACCTTGGCCGAAACACATATGGACGTAATTTTTAGTCATCGGAGAATTGTTCCAGTTTTTATTCAAGCGATTGTCTTTGTTGTTTGCAAAATATCTTGAAAAATACAATATCAGAATAATTTTGGCATTTTGTTCAAAAAATGAGCGGTTAGAAAAGAATGTACAAACATACACACACATTCTTGTATCATCTATTTAGAGCAGCTTTCAGGGCTTTCTTAGCGATTTGATCACACTGTAAAAAATGGACACATTTAAAAGCAGCGTACGTTACACTTATACTGAGAAACTTACGATTTTCATAGGGCTTTACGACAAAGAAATCCAATAAAATTTCTTGCGGTTGTGGCAGCATGTAGCGCCCATTATATTTCGTTGTCCGCCACCACAACAACAAATCCGACGAAAAATAGGAGTAGAAAGGACTGAGTCAAGTGTGAGTAGCAAACGTGACGGCTTTTAAAAATATTTGATGAAATTACAGTAAGTTTTTGGCACAACTTCAACAATATAGATTTCTGTACGTTAAAAGCTTTCCAACATCTGTGAGGGGGACGACGCACAGTTGCTCGTTTTGATGCAATAACCCCGTGAAATAGGTTGAGCCGTATTGCAGAGGATGTCTTACTGATCGAAAATCAAAACGCTGTTCTCAAAAAGTATGAAAATTATGGGTATTGAGGCCGCTCAAAGTTAGTGATTTTTTGTAGTAAATTTTCGGCAAAACTTTTGGCTTAATTTGTGATTAAATTTAAAGTTTTTTTTTGGTTGCGTTAGTAAGTGGAGCTCTTCAACGCTCTATATTTGGGTCGTTTTTGAGAATTGTACAGAGTCGAAATAAAAAAGTCACACGAAGTATTGGTTTGATAAATGTGGGTGCCCGATCGTGGCGTCGCGACGCTACGAAACGATCGACTGGGCATATTCGGACAATGTAATCCTGATCAAATGAAAAGCGTTATAAAACTTACGAAAATCTCTAAATATTATGAAATCGCAGGGGCCTTCAAATCTCTTAAGTACGAATGACTTTCCCAAAGAAACTCTTTTTCATATAAATTTTCAAGATACCACTTACGCGCTCCTGTAAGTTCTTGAGGAACTGTTGTAGTAATTTTGCTAATATATAGCAGCATAATATTTATTATTATTAATTTATTTATGTACGAGTACCAAAGAATAACAAATGCTTGAGGAATGAAGAGGACTTCACTTTGTGTTCATCACTTTGGTGTTCAAAAAGTACGAGTATTTAAAAATGGGTTTAATGTTTTTATGAGACAGAACTAAGGATTGAAGAGCTAGCGGAGCTGTAGCAAGTGCATTCATTTAATTCCATATTCCACGCTATGCACCAAGTTGCAGGCTTTTTTTCAAATGCGTGTTTGCGACAGAATTTGCAGTGACCGATTCTATTGCGTCTTGTCTGTGTGTTGTATTTGTCAGGTATGATGAATATTTCAGAAGAGGTCTCCTTTGTGCTTCATTTGAGGCAAGATCCGAGTTTATATAAAAGTTTGCCATGTTTTGAAAATACCTGCTTCTTTTTATAAATTCGAAAGATGTTCCATATTTAACATCATGTTGAACTGATATTACGTCAACATTGATTTGACATAAAACCATATTGACATGCGTATAACACGTGTCGTGTGCAGACGTGTTTTTCGATAGACATATTTTCATACAATTGTGGGACCTGCGAAATGGCCCCAATGAAAATTATATTAGTATTCTGACTGTACAGCTGGCAGATTGTGAAGCCCTCCAACAGTTTGTTTAAATATTTTATTGCAATTTTGGGCAACCAAATATTGTTTTTTTTTTATTTTAACCTTAATTTTTTAGCAAAATTCAGCTCCATTTTTTTTATTTGTATTTGAAGCCTGGACTTTTGCTTCGGGAGAGCTCTATTTTACGCATTGTACACCAGCGTTTTTCTTCTGGTTTCTTAACATAAAAAAGGGCGAGAGCTTAATCCTCTTCAGGCTGGAATATCTGTGTTGCTGTAGCACCATTCAAAGGTTTTAAGGAATTTATTCTCCTAGTAGTAACAGAGATTTATTCTTATTGCCCACTTTGCTTTATCTTTATTATTTTGACTTCCAATTGATCAAGTCAACGGCACACCAAATCGTGCTTGAATAAAGTCTAATTGCGGAACTCAGGACACAGGGGACTTGTGTCCGTTCATCTAGTGCTCCGTTGAGTTAAAATATTGTACATTTTATGTGTTTGTTGTTGGTAATTTTTACACAAAAATTCAATATCTTTTATGCCATATTGGAGCCAGTGTTATCAACGCAGTGTGAATGTCACACGAAATTTAGCAGAAGACCAAAATTAATTGTGGACAGCACAAATCATAGAGTTCGCATGAAAAAATCAATCACTTTCCATAATTTTTTCAGTTTTATTTCTAGATGAACTCCCGAATACTGCCTCTCTTCTTCTTAATCTTAGTTTGAATGCAAAGTAAATTTATGAAATAATACAACAAACACCAAGCGGGAGTTTGTGAATTAAGCAAATATTTTGCTCTCAAAATTAATAAATAATTTCAACAGAAATCTGGTTATTTCCGTATAAAAACACAAGTCTGCATTGAAGTAAGAAAATAAATATTTGACAAGAGGATGACCCTTGACTTGACATGTTGCTTTTCCAGCATATCGGACTTCCTGTTTGTTTTAATATTTCTAATTTAATAATTTTGAAGTTTTATTTAGAAAAGATTCTATATAAAAGTGTTCATACAAAACAACATTCAGCAAAACATGAAAAAACAAATTTCCTTCCGATTCAGGGCATATTTTGAATATGTACGAATTTGTTTTCCATTATTGTCCAAAACACACGTCAGTGACTTTAAATAAACTTAAAAAAACGAAAATAAAAATAAAGTTCAAATGACCAGCATCAAACTTTTCTAATTTATTTTTCAAAAACTTGTTTCGGTTACATTTTTCCTTCATTCATTCATGGAGTTTTTTCTGCTTTTGGTAAAAGAAAAGCGTTTGAAAAACTTGTAAAACAAAACCAGGACACCATGTGAATGAATATCCAGGATAGAAGAATCTCATATACAGATGTAGTGCATCCAACAAAAAAACAACAACAATAACGAAATTTTTTGATATGATAAATATTCCGTTTTCCTCTACACAATTTTGTTTCTGCACTTGTTGTTTTTTTCTACCAAATTCGTTGTTTTAAAAAGGTTTTTTTTGTTATATTTTTATCGTCGTAGATGTTTTACATAAAATTAAGGTCTTCAGTTGGCATTCCAATACCAACGAATGACAACCCAGCGACAGAATGAATGATCTGGAAGGAGTTCATGGACTCTCATTCCATTTCATAGAATAAGTTTTTCTACTGAGGCGAAATGAATGATTTGGAAGGAGTTCATGGACTCTCATTCCATTTCATAGAATAAGTTTTTCTACTGAGGCGAAATTAATGATCTGGAAGGAGTTCATGGACACTCATTCCATTTCATAGAATAAGTTTTTCTACTGAGGCGAAATGAATGATCTGGAAGGAGTTCATGGACTCTCATTCCATTTCATAGAATAAGTTTTTCTACTGAGGCGAAATGAATGATCTGGAAGGAGTTCAAGGACTCTCATTCCATTTCATAGAATAAGTTTTTCTACTGAGGCGAAATGAATGATCTGAAAGGAGTTGATGGACTCTCATTCCATTTCATAGAATAAGTTTTTCTACTGAGGCGAAATGAATGATCTGGAAGGAGTTCATGGACTCTCATTCCATTTCATAGAATAAGTTTTTCTACTGAGGCGAAATGAATGATTTGGAAGGAGTTCATGGACTCTCATTCCATTTCATAGAATAAGTTTTTCTACTGAGGCGAAATGAATGATCTGGAAGGAGTTGATGGACTCTCATTCCATTTCATAGAATAAGTTTTTCTACTGAGGCGAAATGAATGATCTGGAAGGAGTTCATGGACCCTCATTCCATTTCATAGAATAAGTTTTTCTACTGAGGCGAAATGAATGATCTGGAAGGAGTTCAAGGACTCTCATTCCATTTCATAGAATAAGTTTTTCTACTGAGGCGAAATGAATGATCTGAAAGGAGTTGATGGACTCTCATTCCATTTCATAGAATAAGTTTTTCTACTGAGGCGAAATGAATGATCTGGAAGGAGTTCATGGACCCTCATTCCATTTCATAGAATAAGTTTTTCTACTGAGGCGAAATTAATGATCTGGAAGGAGTTCATGGACTCTCATTCCATTTCATAGAATAAGTTTTTCTACTGAGGCGAAATGAATGATCTGGAAGGAGTTCATGGACCCTCATTCCATTTCATAGAATAAGTTTTTCTACTGAGGCGAAATGAATGATCTGGAAGGAGTTCATGGACTCGCATTCCATTTCATAGAATAAGTTTTTCTACTGAGGCGAAATGAATGATCTGGAAGGTGTTCATGGACTCTCCGACTAGGACAATTGTTTAAGTTACAAAATATTAAATTTCCTTTCAATTCCATTGAAATTGGCGGAGTATAAATTTTTTGTTTCTTGTCCTTGGGAGGGAAAAGCAACTCGTCCGACCCGATAAAGAGCACTCTACGCGCCCTTCTAATTTCCATTGAAAACGAAAGCGTGCGCTAAGGCCCATTTCAAATCATATTATCGTCCTTAGTATAGGACTATCCGCAGTGTGGTCGATCAAATTATGCTCTTTGATTCAGAAAACTATCAATCCTTGTCTGAGAAAATGTGCGAGATAATAAGAAAAGGCGATGATGCGGTGCTTACAAAAACTTGGCATTTTAGGGAGCACTACTCAAACTGTGTTCCTTGCCTTATGTCAACATCCGTATAAAATTCAGCTGCCGCAGAAGGGATCAGTGAAAACGACATCCACTCGCTAAGGCGACCCTTATTTTTATCCATTTCTAGGTGAAAGGATACGCGTTTCAAGCGATGGAAATCTTCTGCGGCTCAATTTCCCAAAAACGATCAGGGCAGCAAAGAGAATCCAGCGCCGTACTCTTAAGCAGACGCTGAAGAGCACTTTAGTCTTTACTTTAGTAAAGGAGGGAGTTCCGGGAAAAGCTATTTGACAGAAAGAACAAGATATACATTTTGCTGGGTGGCGTCGCATATCAATGATCTGGTAGTAAGAACAATATGAATTTAAGTTGCAAAGAAAAGTAAAGCATAAGAACAAAGAAAAACTTTTTTTCATTTACAGCGTGCACTTGAAGTGTGTAGAAAATAATAATCAGGAGGTGAAAGTTTAACTGACTGAGTTTTAACTAAAACTCTACTAAACAGACGACGACAATGAAAGTGATTTTTATTGTTTTTTATGAAGTTCTTCTTTCTGTTCAGTTCTTTTGTTCGTTCTCTAACAAGTTTGTGTTTCTTTTGTTTTTTCATGCTTTGCTTTGCGTTTGTGTTATCATATTATTTGCTACTACTGGATTTGAGAGTTAGCCGAGAGTTCAAAGTTATTGAAATCCCAAAATGGAAATGACACAATTGACATTTTGTGGTTGTTCATTTAAGATGCAATTGAAACTTTTTACGGATAATTGAAAATGGTCAAAACTTTTATTTGTATCTCTATAGGTTTGGGGGTGACATAAAAACTTTTATTAAACTTCTGCAGCAGGCAAATATTTTACAGATACAGACAGGGTCAACAGATCAACAGTCAATTGTGCATTTAAATGGCTCTTTTCCAAAGGAAACAGCGGCTTATGGGCAAAAATTTAATCTTAGTAAAGGCAAATTTTATTCGAGCCATAAAAATCTGTTGCTGCAAAAGTTTTATCAAATAGACTGGGACTGGGACTCAAAACTGCGTGCATTTTTCAGAATGACTGGCGGACTTTCCTATAACTAAAACAGCTGAAAGAAAGCAAAGTTAACTTTTCTAGGTGTTTTCCTTGAGTGGCTCAGGTTTTCCGTGGGATGTAAATTCGAGGTAGAGGTCAAATAAAAAATGTCCATGAGTGTGTCAATGGAAAGCGGAAGGTTTAGTTTAGACCCAGGGCCATGTTAACCTGTAGCGACAATTGCTGTAATAATAACTAATTGGAATCCTGGTCTGGGAACTATGGCTGTGACAACCAGTAGACCCCCCACCACCACCACCACCACAATGAATCGGTTTCAGAGTTGATTGTGAAGTGGATTATATTCGCTAAACGAAGTAGTAAAAACCTGCATAAGTGGTAGTAATTCAGGCATTAATATACTAGTGAAAACAGTGGAAAACTTGCTTTATCCAATGCCTCGATGGATGAGTTAGAGGTGGAGTATTTGACCAACAGTGCAGAGGTAGTAGGTTCAATTCCTACAAAAAAATGTACATTCAGCTAAACTATTCGTATAACAAACAAAAAAAAAACACACACACACAGTATACAATGATTGTACATAAGTAAAGGTACTCAATAACCCAACAAACAAATGCATATCAATACAAGATATAACATACAAAAACTCATGCTATCCACACTGGACACTGAGCAATTAGAACATCATCAGTTAAATCAAAATAAAAGCAAAAATAGCGAAACACTCTGCTTCTCTCCTCTCTTCCATCACCCAGTTCGGGTACAATACACCGCATATGTAGGAGTCGAACCCACAGTACTGCTAAAAGAAAAAATACGAGCATCTATTAGCAAAAATTTATGTTAAATAATGGCCATGAATTTAGGTTTGTCATTATACAACAAGTAGAGAAAATAACAATAATAATATGCCTCCAATTAATTCTAGTGGAATAAAAAATATATAGTATATGAACGTGTATCGGCTTAGGTTTTTGGTAAACGAGGAACACTGCCAGCAACATTTTGTTGCAACACACTCACACTCCCTGCCCCTTCCTTTTTTGAAAAACGTAATTAGTTGGAACATTCTGTGGATATATTTATTGTAAAATTTCACTTGGTTAAGAAATCAATTTTAATACCCGAAATAAGTAAAATGTGGTCTAAAGCTAATCTTGGTAAACTATTGTACGAAACGGAGTTGAGGGCTTTAGCTGGTACAAATGTACATACAAGAAGAAGAAGAAAGAGACTAAATACTAAGAAATTATGAAGTTCATGAGGATGCGATGTAAAACTTCGCTGCCACTCGATGGTGTGTCTAATTGTATTAAATGAAAATGACACATGATCTCTGCGAACACAGGGAACATATGAAGGGCTAAATGTTTCACCCATTTCATAAGATTTATTTCCAATTCATTTATTGCATCTAATTTGGATTAATGGTCTTTTAATCAGGAGCAGAAGTGCCCCATACAAATGTACATCATATTTATTGAATATTTTTCTAAACAAGAGACTGAAAAATTAATAAGAACGACAAAAGAAAAAAAAACAAAACAACTTCAGAAGTTCTCTGTGCGAAACCAGTTTTGTTTTGGAATTTCAAGGCGGTTTCGGTTTGGTTTTGCTAAGCAGCAAAAAGTTGTTGGTAGTGGCATTAAGACAAAATGTTGCCTTTTTCAGTGTTAACTTGGCAAAAATCCCCACTTTTGTTATTCTTATTAAGCTGGCAAATTCTTCTCAAATGAGTCACTGAAGTTCAACAAAATTTAGCATTGAGCTCTTGTTACCTCTGAAATGGGTTTTTTTGATTTTACGCCTTCTAGTATATTGTTGTTGTTTTTCTTCAAGCGAACTGTGTAAAAGCAGTTAATTGTTGTTCAATTGCAACTGTTTTTTCTTATAACTTTTGTTTTTGTATTATTCGAAATGCGGTTTCGAAATCATGATTCGAAATTTCATTAAGAAAATGTTTTGCTTGAAAATTGGTTTACAAACAGATTTCTGGCTTAAAGAATCACAAATCTTAGCGTTAAGAGCACATACTTGAATGTGTAATTGGCCTGATGGCGGTGGCCCAGATTCCCAAAGTATTAAGACCTGGTTGTAGAAAAATTGCTCGCAAAAGTAACATTTGCAAGTGAATCTGTACAAACTCAGTAATATATATGTGTGTGTGTGTGTGTGTGTGTGTAAATCCCCATATTTTAAACAGTTTCCTATTAATGGAAACAAATTTAATAAGCATTTTAGTCGCCCTAATTCTGTTTGGTGGCGTCATCGATATGAATCGATATTCCCAATATCAATATTGAAGGTTATCGAGTGCTGTCAACATGCAATATTTTTGGCATCTTCTGAGAAAATGTAACAACGATGTCGCTTTAAATTGACTCCAATTTTGTCAACAGTTTTTGGTATTGACGAAGATTTATTTGGAGTATTAAGAAATTACAGAAATAACAAACAAAAAAAAAAACAAGTCCAAGTCAATTTTCAAAATTAGTAAAAGAGATGCACAAAACATCGGAGCAGGCGAGGGGATTACGCAGAGGTACTGTTCCAAACAATAATTCTACCCCTTTCCTTCCTTGGCCCACAGAAAAGGTTTGGTGATGGCTGCCAAAAGGTACAACAAAACTGCCCCGGGAGCCAGAATATATAAACAGCTTATTCTTGACCCCAAGAAGAAACTGTGGCGAATCTGCTACAGTTGCAAAAAACAATTAATTCTGAAGTTGATGTGCAGGAAGTCGAACCTCAAAGCCACAGCACTGAATGCGAGATTTTAGAACTGGCATAACCATAAAAAAATGAAAGGCAGAAGGAAATGCATGGGGCTGAAATTAAAGCTAAATTAACAGTCAAGGAAAAGGAGAGTTCCAAATAAACAAGTTTAATAGCGCTTTCTCAGGTTTGTGGCCCTGTCATTGTCATTATCGGGCAAAGCTTTAAAGGCCCACGCCAATAGGTCTAATCCACACCCATATGCTAAATAACTTGCCGCTTGCCTTTCCTTTAGCGAAACTTATACTCTTTGCACAGTTGAATTTTTCTTTTCTATATTATTGGACAGACACATTTTTTTTCAACAAATTAACTGTCACGTATTAAATATGTGTATTAAAAATATCGATAAGCAGTCAACTCTTGGAATACCACGTTGGTGTGGAGGAGGTGTTGACAGTGAACAGTGAAGTGACGTGGCGAATAATTTCCATTATGGCGTACAAAAGAAATTTAAATTTGTAAAAGGTTTTCGTTTTTCATACGTAAATATATTGGAGAAGTGGATAAATAGCACGTGGAAGCACTTGAAACATGTTATGGTTACCTGTTACGTGTTACGTTACGAAGAACAGAAATCGGATTAATAAACTTTGCAAATTGGCAAATTTGGCAAAACTTTGTCTAAAACAACTTTTTTGTAATACAAATAGTTTTATAAAACCTTGATCAGTCGCATGCAGGCGTCGGAGGTGCCGGCCTTGGAAAAAATCACATTAATCATGTTGACGGCAATGAAATATTTGCACAAATTGGCGTACGATGAAGACGAGTCAATTCATGTACGTTTTGCAAAAGTGGAAGCCTGATGAAATGTGAAAGCGTTTATAAATGATGACATTGGCCCAACATTTGCTATCATACCTGCACGTATTATTCGAGTTTTTGCCAGACTAATTTTCTGAACTGCCGCTTAGCAGCAAAAACGAAAAGGCCTCTAAACCTTCTTAAAAATTGTGTTTTTTTGCGAAAAGTTGCAGTTTTTAACGGATATAGGTGGGTATCAGAAAGTGATCTTTTGCGATTAAAAGATTTTGTGAGACACAGAAAAATAAATATGAGAATATTAACGGTCTGCCAACTGTGTTTGTGCATTTAATTATCATATTTGTTTTCTACTGAGAGCAACATTTAGCCGCTAGATTGTAGTATTTTTAGCAGCGACTTTTTGGTTTTGTTTGTCAGAAAACTGCCAAAAAGAGGGGAATAACCTGTTTCTCAAAAGTGTAGTTTTTTCCAAACATCTTGCGGTTTTTTTTTGTTTGAAAAAAATGTTTAATTCATTTAAATTTAGCGAAGATAAAAAACTTCTCCTCCATCTTATCGGATTTGATTTGTTATGCACCAGAAGCAGCAACATTCGCAACAAAAACGATTCGAAAACAGATTTTTTTGCCATAAAAATAAAACCAACTTCCAATTCAATTAAAACTTATTAAAAAGTTCATAAAACCAAAAAAAAAAAAAGCAACAACAATGAATAAAGTGAACGTAGTGCAAGATTTTATTTTAGTTGCTTGTGTGTGTGTGTGTGTGTGTGAATTTATTGAATTGTTTTTTGTTGTTGTTGTTGTCTACAATTCAGCTAAATTCAGTTGCATTTAGTTTGATATAAGTTTTATATTTTACACCACGAGGGCAGCAACCCAGGGCTGGCATGTCTAGAATTTAAAAAAAAAACTTGGATTTAGGAAATAAAATCTTGCTTTTTTTCATAGGATTTTTTCTTAGGATCTAGAGTTTGACGAAGGTTCCTTTAACAAACTTATGCTGTAGGGTTCTTCTAAATTGACATTTTTGTGATGTCATGTTTTGCAAAACACACTCTCTTTTTTTTCTACCCATTCTAAAGGCAACCTTTTCATATTAATTTAATTCTCAAATTTCAAAACGGAAACTTTTCAAATACATTTTCCCTAAAAGCATTATCTTTAAAACATCATATTTAAATTGAAGGAATCTTTTTCAAATTTATATTTTTGTAAAACCTGTTATTTTCGAAAAAAAATTTCAAATCAAAACTTTTTCAGACTCCAAAGTACCTCATTTTAAAAAAGATATTCAATAGAATTTAGGTGGAAAATGGGCCGATAGAGTTAGAGATAGAGTTTAGGCTGGACTTAAAACAGTCTTTATTTTCTTTCAACTGATGATGTCGCCATATGAACGCCGACAAATAAGATTCCAAATGATGTCTTGCTGTCCCCCTACATTTCTTGTCCTTTTTGTCCACTGTTTCTGTATTGCAACTTCTGCTGCGGTGGCATTAATATGTTGTTTCTTAACATGGATACTTTTAAAAGTTACTTTTTTATAATTTTTTTTTATTTGTTTCTTTTTTATTTGTTTGTTTTGTTTGTTGTTGTTGAGACCAGACCGCTGGACTGAGCTTCCTAAAATTTTTACAACACTTAACTGGTAGGCTCGGACGAACTATAGGTTGCTTTTTTACGCGCCCTTTTTTAAATTGTGTTACTCCTTCCACAAGGTTTTTACTGATTTTATACTATACACGAGCATAACTTCTGCCATTTGTGCACCAATTTTCAAAATTATTTTAGCACACCGAGTTAATCTAGTATTTTATAAAGGGCATTTTTTAATTAGAATTATTTCGTCTTATAAACAGTACTTTTTTATTAAAAAGGGATAGAAAGAAGAACTTTCTAGAAAGGACACTTTTTCGTCATAGAAACTTGTTTATAAGACGCATTTTTGCTGTTCTCGAAATCATTTATTTCAAAGTTTTGTTTTGGAAGGCCATTTTCTTCACTAATTCGAGGGCTTGAAATCTGGAGGATCAAGCTGTTGCCAGCTCTGGCAATATTGTCAGTAAAATACGCCCAAAAACATATTACAACTGTTTGAGTGGCCAATCTTGGTCTTGCAACATTGTGAAAAATGGCGTTCCCAGTCCATGTGTTCATGTGGCTTAATGACAAGTTTTCTAATCTTCGTATATACCTACACACACTCGTACATATAATTATTTATTTATTTTGAAGTTCCTATCGGCCCTCGTAAATTCCAGCTGCCGACGATTTTGAATGTCTCACACCGATATCTTTTCTGTTTGCTTAAATAAATAAGTTTAACGATTGAGTACCTGCTTCGAAAGCAACAAGTGCCCAAGACGAACGGCAAATAGCACTAGTTCTGCAAGAAAAAGGAATCCATAGAAAACCGAATGAAAATCCAAACCCAAATATACCAGCATAAGGGAGTGCACGTGCGCACACACGACCGCATACATGTTATGAGTGCCAGTGTGTGTGTGTGTGTGTGTGTGTGGATATAATGGAGGAAAAAGCCTTGTTACCTTTTTGAATAAAAACAAAGTTTCGTTTTTCTTTCATAAAATGTTTGAGCCCGCAATGGAAACAGAAATCAAAATCACTTGCAGAACCAGGCAGCCGCCAACAACAGCTTAAGCCCCACACATTCCTTCTGATGAAGAGGAAAATATTTCATATTAAATTTGTTATTGTTGTTTTTGTTGTTGTAACAATTTTAAAATATGTAACACAATTTCGTGTGTTTGAGGACGGAAAATGTTGGGTTGTTTTATTGTTACTTTTTGAACAGGAATTTGTTCACGGTGTTGCGTTGAGAAGGTGTCACGGTGTGCAATGGGGAGTAGCTTAAAAAGTCAACTTGCCCCACTTGTCTATAAAAAGTACCACCTTATAGGAAAGGGGCACTTTTTCAAAATGTTTCCATAAGTACCTTTTTAAAGAGCAGAGTTGCACCTTTTAAATGAAATGTTTTCGTTAAAAAAAAACTTTTTTGAAGGAATCTAAAAAAGGAAAGAAATATTTAAAAAAAAACTGCTTAAAAGTTCTTTTTATTACTTGAACTTGAAAATCTGCTTAAAAACTATATATAAAAAAAATGTGATTCACCCGAAATTATCCTCCAATAATAACTTTAAGCTGTTTTTAAATAAATTTTTATTATGTAAAAAACATTTACTTTTGCAAACATTTCTTATTTTGTAGCAAAACTTTTTGAAGACTATTTTTAAAAAATGTTGTTTTTGGAAAAAGTATTTTTTTAAAATAGTTCTTTATGTATTTTCTAGAATTTTCTAGAATACATTTTCAAGCATTTAACTTTACATTGAAATGTCATGTATGAAACATGTTTTCATAATATTTTCCCAAAAAAACAACAACTTTTAATCAACTCTGGTTTTAGTTTTTGTTATATGTTTAAACAACTTTTCCCTTATTTTAAGAAGCGTATTTTTACAGAATGTTTTTTTTTGAAAAAATATAATTTTTATAAAAAACGGCTTTTCAAAATGGGTAGAACAGACTCGGGGCACATTCCCTCCAGCCGTCAAGCGGCAGTCTTCTAGGTGGACATTTGCAATTTTTAATCGTTGGATGCCTTTATCGATCGGTTCCAATAAATTTACATATATGAACATTTTCATCTTGGTTTCTAAAGATGCAGTATTCGTTTTATGTTGTTCACAAGTCTAAAGTTAGATTTTAAAACCTCAAATTTTATACCCTAAATAACAAAAATGTATGGACAATAAAAATTACATACTCGTAAGTAACGTGGGACTCCCTTTCTTCGCCACGTAACAGCCAAACAAAACAATGTTTCAGTGTTAACAACAAACGAAAAATAAAATTGCGCAGTATTTTACGTATTAAAAGCGTTAGTTCTAATTTCGCCAAAGGCTTTCGCTTGCAGCAGCTCGACTTCTTTTCTGTTCCTAGTTTGCTTTATTGGGTTAATTCCATCCCGATGCCACTGTACCCTGTCAAGACCCATACCTTAACGAAACAACTTCTAAAAGTGCACATTAAAACAAGTATTTATCTACATATATATAATGCAGCTCTTGCGACTCTATGCGCTGCATTGTGGTGTCACTTCAGTAATCAACATCGCCAATCGACGCACCCATATGGCGCTCAGCAACATCATCTGTCAAAATAATTATTTATTTGCTGATGTTTTCGTGCGCCTCATGGCGATTTTGACAGATCAGTTTTAGGTTTCTGTATTAATTTCGGTTTTGGTTTGAAATCTTTATTTCAGTAGAACTTTAGCAATTTAAGCCAAACTTCTCCATTATTCCAGTCACGTGTTGCCCATCCTGCAAGGCATTTGTGCTTACGGTACCAAAAGTTCTCATCACGCGGCCGGTTTAAGTGGGGGGGAATGCAATTATCTGTTAAATAGATTGTAAAACTCACATCGGAGTGGCACATCCACAAGCATAAATTACTTATAACTTGGAGCAGGTCTTTGTTGTGAGCAGAACAAATATAATATAACCACATGGCTGTTGCGATTTCATTCGTCAGAGAGTTGATGCGCATTCGTTTGGTCCTGATTGAGGAGCAGAAAGAATCTGTACAATCACTCATTCTACACAATGAATGAATTGCTTTTTTCAGTTCTCTTCTCCGCGTAAGAGTAAGTACATTAGTTTGTTGTAATGGCAAGTGTTAGACATCAAGTGGCTATGGAGGAAGCTCAAACTTAATTTTAAGAAGCTGTGCCGGACTTTGTCGCCAAAGACCTTTTCTTCTCACATGTTCTTTTAAGCCCGTATTTCAATCTGCATTCAGCGTTAGAAGAGGTCGGCTTGTTTGCACATTTAATTTTTCCGGCATTTGTAGTCATGCTTCTAGTTCAGCGAAGACGAAGGGCCTACCCACTAATTCCTTTAGAGTAGTTAATCCTTTCATCTGGATGGTCGTTTTATATAGTCTGCGACAGCCCACCCATTCTCAGGTATCCCCTTCTTCAGCACAGACAGAGACATCAAAGAGCAGACATTTGAGTGACTGTTTTGCTAAATAGAGAAATTCCGAAAGGAACACAGGATTTACCAATAATAATGTTTTTATATGTAACGGTGAAACTGTGACGCTTTAACAGGAAATATTCGGACACTGTGGCATACATTATACGTATGTACGAGTGCGTGTGTGTGTACATACATATGTAGGCATGAATGTGTGCCTGCGTCAGATTTTCGTACCACCACTGCCACTGCCACCGTCATCATCATCATCATCATCATCATCATCATCATCATCATCATCAACATAAATAAAAACAAACAATGACTTCGCTAAGAACTTTGCTGATCCAAAAATGTGTGTTTTGTCTGTCTTAGTTTTGCTCCTCCCGAGAGCCCAAACTTGTCTAATCACTGTTGTTAGTTTCGTGTTTCTGGCCAAAAAATCTTAAATATCTGACAATGTTGCTGCTGCTGTTTTTTGGATTGCCTTTTGTTTTTGGGTGCGGTACTAGAATACAAATTTATGGGCAGCTGAAAGAATGTGAACGCAAGGCCAGCCAACTCAAATGCAACTTAAATACAAGTCAAGTTTGAAAGTTTTGAAAAGAAGGACGGAAAGACAAACTTGTTTAAGCTCAACAAATTTTTGACTAAGCATTTTTCTTTGTGTATCTATTGTCTTGTAGATGTTGTCATAATGTTTGTGATTTTTCTTTTTGTCCTCCAAAATTGAGGGGAAAATTTTGTGATAATAATACAAAATCTCCGTTTACACTGTGGCCGCAATAAAGTCTATCCGAAGCTTTCCTATTGCAATAGTATGAACGCTTGATTTTACATGTTCGAAATCATTCAAATTCAATTTCAGTTTTAGGTCTTTAACATTCCCTTTGAAACAAAAGCTTAAAGACAAATCTAAATTATGCTCTAAATCGCATTGTAGTCTAAGCGTTGAGCCCTGACTTACCTTTTTGAGTGTTGACTCCCCATTTTCATTAGAAACTCCTGAAATAAGTAAAAGTAAAAAAAACGAATGAAGCCAACAATTAACAAAACTGAAAACGATAGAAAATAAGGTTTTTGCTTGCAGCCAACTTCACTTCCTTTCGCGCTGTCAAAACTATATTTTACAATCACAAAGAATTGGCAATTGTCTCATATATTTTGTACCGGCATTTGACAGCGTAATTTGTAATTATGTGAAGAGTTCATTCAAAACTTTATAGGCTACCGTGAGGCTTGCGCCATGGCTTATGTGGTTGTTGTGCCAACTACTAGCCAGTGGTCCATTCAACGAATCCCAGCAATCAAATTACATTTTCTGATGTGGGAAAAAAGTGTACTAGAGGTAAAAAATTAATTCGCTTATTATGGTTGGAGTGACAATGAGTTTCGTCTGCTTCGGCGTATCAATGGCTCAAAAAATATGATTAGTTTTCAGATTTCGCGGGCTACTGCATTCGATTATCGATTTTTTCTGTTGGTGCACTCGTCCGTTTTGCTTCTCGTCACTGGGAGGCGCACAAGTTAGAAGTGTTTTGCGTATTCGGCGATTTTCTGCGGTCGAAGATCGAAAAAAAAGTTTATTATGTACCTGGACCGTTAAAGGAACTCGCCTATACACTTCACACCATCTAGTTTCTTACGAAGAGCCGAATGTATAGCAACACTAGATTCTACATACCACAACCACTTGCGCCGTTTTTAGGTTTAAGTCTCAGACAGAACGTTTCAGGCAAGATTGTCCAAACCACCAGATTGTCCAAAGCCATTCTAGGCGCAAGCTGGTCCCCGTTCTGCCAATTGCAGGTTTCAGAAGAACCTGCATAACGGCGGAAGTCGAAAATGAACTTGCCAGCGTTTTAGTTGCCGTGCCAATTGAAGGACCCCTTCCGAATACCCCAGTTCGATATACGCCAACACTAAACCTGCTCTCCTGCGGACTATGGTGCACAAATGAGATTTAATTTAGCCAATGGATCTTGGCAGCCTGTCTACAAACTACCACTACATACATTATATGTAAAGGGTGGTTAAATTTCAAGGGCCGATGTTGATTTTGAATAAAACACAAACTATTTAGGAAATTATTGTAATTTTCTTTTATTATGATGTATTGGTATTATTACTCAATTATGTATGGAAGAAAATATCGGCCAAATGGGCGCCGCGACCTCGGCGGCACACCTCCATCCGATGGTCCAAATTTTCGATGACGCTGAGGCATAATGGAGGTTCTATGCCGTTAATGTGCCGAATTATCTGATCCTTTAGGTCTTGAATTGTTGCTGGCTTATCGACGTACACCTTTTCTTTCAAATAACCCCAAAGAAAAAAGTCCAACGGTGTCAAATCACATGATCTTGGCGGCCAATTGACATCGCCATTACGTGAGATAACACGGCCATTGAATTTGTTGCGCAAAAGAGCCATTGTTTCGTTAGCTGTGTGGCAAGTGGCACCGTCCTGCTGAAACCACATATCGTCCACATCCATATCTTCCAATTCGGGCCATAAAAAGTTCGTTATCATCTCACGATAGCGAACACCATTCACAGTAACTGCCTGACCGGCCTCATTTTGGAAAAAATACGGCCCGATGATGCCGCCAGCCCATAAACCGCACCAAACAGTCACTCTTTGTGGGTGCATTGGTTTTTCGACAATCACTCTTGGATTCTCATTCGCCCAAATGCGGCAATTCTGTTTATTGACGAATCCACTGAGGTGAAAATGTGCCTCATCACTGAAGATGATTTTCTTCGAAAATTGATCATCCACTGTTGCCATTTCTTGCCACCATTCTGCCCATTCACGACGTTTGGAATGGTCAAGAGGCTTTAGTTCTTGAGCCAATTGCACCTTGTAAGCGTGTAAATGCAAGTCTTTATGCATAATGTTCATCAACGACGAGCGTGAGAAGTGCAATTGTTGGGAACGACGACGAGTTGAGGTGGACGGCTCTTCAGCAATACTATCGCGAACAGCAGCAATATTTTCTGCAGTACGAGCTGTACGAGCATGCACTGGTACAGACCCGGTTTGCTCGAATTTTTCCACGATTTTTGCGATTGTACGCACATTTGGACGATGAAATTGACCAAAAAAATTACGAAGTGCACGATATGCATTTTGATTTGAACTCCCATTTTCATAATAAGTCTGGAAAACTTTAACACGTTGTTGGATTGTGTATCTCTCCATGGTTCAAATTGAGTAAGTCTGAAATAGAGAAATGTCAAATAAAATTCGGAAAAAAACTTGGCGTTTAGGTGTGGTTCACATTCAACATCGGCCCATACAATTTAACCACCCTTTACATATTTGTTTCTATGGCTTTAACTGGAAGCAAATTTTTAACTTGATTTTTTAAGTTTTTGTTGTTGTTGTTGTCCATTTGCTAGTTCTATTCCATATTATGACAAATTAATTCTTTAAAGAACGAAATTCTCAAGAAGCAGTTCAAAAACGCTGGCATTTTAAGTTTCAAACGAACCCAAATTTGCTTTGAAGCCTTTTAAAGGTCACAACTAAAGCAAAGCTGCAGTGGTATGAAAAATGAAAATGGAAATAAAAGATTTGAATGTCACTATTTTTTGTTCAACATTGACTTGCCAACGAAAAGTTTTCAGGGCTACAGAAAAAGGTGGAGTTTTTCTCTGGAGATTCACTCCTAAGATTCAGTGCAAATATGTATATTTTGCTGTCTCTTGTTTAGACAATGTGGCAGACAAGTGTAATAATTTATGCAAAGTAAAAAACAAAAGATGATGGAAATAATAAAGAAGGTTAAAACTTTACACAAATACAATAAAATAAATTAAAGACAAGCCTTTAAATGGGCTTCAACAATCAGACAAGCGAGCTGAGACCAAAGAAAAAAATGTATTCATGACACAATTATTTGAAAAATGTTGAAGATTCTTTTCTCTGGTGAACGTTGTCGTTTCGTTTTTATTATTTTCTAACGAAAACTATTTAAGGCCGGGCCCGGTGTCGACGAGTATTTAATAAAATTTTGTTGCAAAGATGTTTAATAAATTTAAGTTCGATTTAATCGAATTGCGAGTAATTTTTTTTTATTCGGATTTTATTTTGAACTAACAAAATTCGGATTTTATTATTAATTGGCAATGACTCACTAACATGCCGTTACATTTCAAAATTTCTCATATGACATAAAAGTACTCTTAGTGACAAACGGTTCAGTTCTTGCATAAAAAACTGAATAGTGGCCGCTCAAAAGGCGACATGAATGTACAACAAATCTGATAGATTAGTGGGCGCTTAAGTCCGCACGGTAAAACCGGGAAACCTTGAAGGGGGACCTCGGATAGATGCCTGATGTACGCGGTAATATGCGTCTTTGTACTAAATTTGCTAAAATTAAAACAACAAATTTCATGCGTATGTACAGTAGACCCCTCTAAACCGGTCCCCCGCTAATTCCGACTATCGAGGAGTCGGCATATTTAAATTTTTCAGACAGTTTAGAAATGTTTGCTCTTCTCTTTTCTCAGTAAAAATTTATCGCCGCACAACAGACAGACATCTACAGCTTCATCTATAGAGGTCATACTGTTCATATTTATAAAGGACAATTTATGGTTTAAAAGAAACTTTTTTGTTCTTGAATGAAATGTTGATGTCCTGCAATTATCGTCCACTGTTTTTTCCATAATTCATTAATACATTTGTAGTCTTTTGAGAAAAATGTATCCAAAATTACAGCGGGTCTCCTGTTTAATCCTTTTCCAACGCTGTGCGCCTAAACGATTGGTTCCGTTCAAACAATCAGGGTTAGCAAATTTTGAGTAGTAAAGAGGATACATCATTTAAGCGGGAACTATTGTCCTTTTTATATAAGATCTCAAATCGAAACACTAAAAATTCTGGGCACGAATAGAAGAGCGTGCGTTAAATACGGTTCAGTCATGTTTTTAAAATTTTTCCTGCATATGAAATGTGCACATGCTTTAAATCTGGGTAAAAGTATTAAAGATGTTAAAAACTGGCTACTAATTTGGCAACTCAACCAAAAACCCATGCAATAAGATGAACAAGTTGTCATTAATTCTGCCGAATGCGACGTCTTATTTCTGCTCCCATTTTCATGCGACGTTCATCGAACAGAAGCAGCGGGGACTGCGAGAATTTATTTCGTAATATAAATATATCTCACATGCTACTTTTAAGAGCAAAGTTGTTTTAAAATTACTAACCCTTAACAACCTGAATCAGTATGGAAATAATGTCACGTTTGAAATCACATGTATCCACCCGGACTATTCCCGGAAATGCACAAACTGAAGATTTTTCAATGAAATCAAAGGCATTTTAAAGCAACATTAATAGGTAAAGTTAATTTCACTGCAACAGTGTGTTAAATTTGACGAACTCTCACCCAGAATCTATTTCCATTGTTGTCACCTTTTTGAGCGTCTATTCTTGTTTAGCATTTTCTTTGACCGCTCATTTTCCTTGCTATCAACATTAATATAGAAACCAGCTCTTCCTATGATATGTCAGAATTTAACCGGATTAAAAAACGTACCATCTAATATTCGTTTTTACATTTTACAGTTATGCGACTGTCACGCTTGACACTTTGAAAGTACCCAGCGTGCAAGGAAAGGAAGTCAAAAATAGCTTATCTCTAAATATGTCTAATTCTATGTACAAATCTGGTTTTAAAAGGCATTTTGTTGCCAGCTTAAATGAAATAAATTCCGTGACAGACGTTCTTTTCATGCGAACTAGAAGTGGATAACCTTTTGGCCTTAACAGCCTCATAAAGTCATTAAATTGAAATTGAAATCATTTAAGAAAATGTGACAGTTACACTAGTCAACAAATGTTAGAACCGGGCCCGGCGATTATGATTTCTTTGGGCTTTATTTTTATTGGTCGCTTAATTGGCGCTTCGAAATATGCGTTCACTGCAAAAATCAGGAATCATGACAAGCACGAATTTCGTAAAACCTTTAGGGCATTGAGAAGTTTTAATACTTGTAGAATATTTAGAACTTGTTTAGATATTTTGAAATTTCCAACTAGAAAGTGGGAGTGATCAGCTGGTTTTAATGTTTTTCACACATACACTTTTTATTCCCGAAGTTGCAAAATATATTAAATAATCAAAAAAAAACGAAACCGGATCGAAATGCGAGTGACCCAATTTGGTGAAATAAGTACAATTCACCTTTCGTTAATAAAAGGTAAAAGATTAATAAGTCTCTCTGCAGACAGTTGCCAGCAGGATTAAATTTGAAGTCAACTTTAGCCCAACCACATGACTACAGATTTGTTCACATCAAATTTTTGATGTCCCTGCAAATACTCCCGCAACACTTGAACCTCTGCATCAGTTCATCTTTTGTTCAAACTTCTATTGAGTTTTCTTACGACGAGGTTTTTTAAATTTGCATTCTTGTTTTTAACTCTAAGAAATATTTTTACAATTTGCCGCCAAAACACGAGAAATCAAGCTCGAGAACAATGCAACTTGCTGCAGCTACTGTTTGTCACTTCCAACTGATTAAACTTTATTTTCGGAACGAGTGGTGGAAAAGGACCTTTCTTTTTTGCCGAAAATTCATCTTTAGTGACGGACACCGCCAGCTCAGGCGAGGCTCACTGGGTGGTGCAGACTTTGCACTGCCTGCGTAATTGTTTCCTACCTTTTTGAAAACGCCATTAGGGAGCTCATGGCCGTCAACGGTGAGCGCTGACAACTGATTTCTTTTGGGATTATGGCTCCAGCATGACATGACGGCAATACATGCCACAGGGTGGATCCACGATGCGTGTATTGCTATACCTGCCGGAGGGAAGCCCAAGTGACCTGAGGACGCGTATTTTTCATGCGGGATTTCCCGCAGTCGCAAGTGCATGCCAATCACCGCAGCTCCACCGATGCTGTTGCCCAAATTCAATCGAATTTGTGCCCTTATGGAGAAGCTTTAGCATTATAAATGTTTGTGTGATATTTGAAGGGTCCGCAATGTTGAGTTCTCATGTTCTAAAGAATGTAGAAGTGGCAGTCCATATGCTGATTGATTTCAGCAAAAACACCTCTTTAGAAAAGTAATTTTTGCACTAAAGCAAATTTTTTTCCAAAAGCTCTTAACATAAAAGAATTATTGTTGTTTTGCGGCTCATATCCAAAAAATTATTGGAAAAAAATCAAATATGTAGCGAAACAAAATAATGTTTGATAGAGCCGTTGAGTCACTTCGACAACAAAGACTTGTTTTATGTAAATTTTAGCGAACCTACTGCAGAAAAAAAGCGAACACAAAATGAATATTTACCTTCTCTTTTCTGAACACAACATTTAAATATCTGAACAGCCAACACTCTCCTCACCAACAAGCCACTTCTTCTAACATTTAAATATGTTATTTAAAGCAGCAAAGGAACGGCACTCGTATTTAAGCCTTTCCAGTTTCAAAACAATTAACACTAATTATAAGCAGCAGCGGCACCAACGTCCCAACATCTCCGCTTAAGACCAACTTCACACATTCAAATTAGAAAAGAAAAAAATGAATTAAACAGACGCACCTACAAATGCGAAAGAGTGAAAGAGTTACTCAAACAAAAAACTTAATAAATTTTAAATACCTACTCGTTTATTGCCCCCCCCCCCTTCCCCCGCGCACTTCTCCGCCACCCCGACAACTGCAGAGCTAAATTAGAATTCTTATTGCCGGACAGCAAAAGTGAATGACTGATTCATCCGGCAATAACAAGTGAAAATTATTCCAGTTGTCAGCAAAAAAATGTCCACTTATGATCTCGTATATCGGTGAAGGGCCGCGTGCGGAACAACTTGTGCTGAGTTGGGATAATTATTTATTAATGCTTTAACTAAATTGACACAATTGTGTGACCTTTAGCCGGAATTAAAACTCTTAGTAGTTCTGCGAACAACAAGACAAGCTACTCATTGAAAGTGTTCATTGATATGAACCAGGGGTCAACACGAAATGAGTAGAAAGAAGTCAAGACCAAGATATGATTTTTTCAGCAGTTGCATAAAGCAGCAAAAATGTGCTTAACATGACGTCACGAAATGTGATTTGCATTTGGTTATGTCGTTTATTCAGAGACGGTTTGTGAAAGCACTGCGGGCTGCAGCGTTGAAATAACACAATTCCTTTAACGTGATCGGTCTATTTGTCGTGGCCTTTAACAGAACACTGCTTTTCGCGCGCCCATATTTTGTGGTAAATCGCGTCGCTGGACATAAACGGCCACAGACAATGACATGTGTTCCTTGAATGATCCTTAGAGCAGTTGAAAACTGATATCACTTGTCAGAAAAAGAGAGTCATCTTCAGCGATGCCCATATCAGCTTGAATGGGCAGGACAAAAAACACATATGCTTTAGTGGCCTAATCTGAACCAATTCCATGGTTGACCCTTGATATTTACTACCGCCATCATGTTGCAAGCAAAAACTGTTCGCCCGTAACATAAGCCGCTTGCTGCAGAGCTCGATTACAGCACCTGAGTCGGCAGCCTCAAATCTCGAAGAACATCAGGCCTTAACCAAGTTCAAACGATGTTCCCCACCATCCAATTCCCTAAAGATCTCTCGCAAGACAACAGCACCTGGGAGTAATTTTGATCTGTGAAAATCGGAGCATCCACCTCATTTCTATCATGAGCCCTTCGTGCGACTTTTGGTTTAAGGATTGGGATGATTTGGATACTAAGACCTTGTAGTTTCAACAGGGCAGCGCTGCGAGCAAAAAACTCATGCCGCATTTGATTTAAGGGCATGGCCGTCTCACTTGCCACTGAGGTCTTGAAATGTGACCCGGTTAGAGGCTTTCTGAGCAAAGAATTTTTCTTTCATATTCAATAACGAAATTCGTCGAATCGAATAACAAATTGATTGAACACCTCTTAAGAAACTCGTGGATTCAAGCCATAATTTCCCAAAAAGAAGATTCAATTCATTTTCAAACAACAAATTGCTGAAAATACAGTTTCTTAAACACTAGAGAAAGAAAACTCCTGTTCAATTGTCGCAAAGTTGTAAAGTCGGTTTTGACACTTTGGATGCACAAGACCCACCGAAGCCGCAGCAAATATTTGCACGATGTTATATATATTTTATAACCGATGGCTTCCAGCAGAGAATAACAAATTCCGATACAGTTTTTTTTTTTCTTTAATTTAAATGAAAGCCTTTTCCTTAAACTTTTGAAATTTTCAATTTAATAATCAATAGTTTGAATTATTTTAAGACATACAGACTTGAAATGAATGGAAAATTATGACAGAGATGCAGGGGCGAAAACATGTCTGCCTGAGCAATCAGTTACCCCCCCCCCCCCCCACCCCCCACATATCCTCATCAATATCCTTACATTAAATACAAGATTTAAAAATTGATTTTAATTGAATGTTTTTGCCGTATCAAAAGTTGCATTCGGCAGCAAATTAAATGCCATTATTCAAATAAGAAGATAAATTCAATTTCTTTTTATGTTTAATAAATAATATTTGTTTCATTGAAATTCTGCTAAAGTATTTTGGGATTTGCTTTATTGCAAAAGCTTTATGTTAAATTACATATCCTTCAGATATTCGATGCAGCACTTTGCATTTATTATCATTCTTATCGAATAAGGCCTGTCACATGCGTAAGAAAATATATGATTCCATTACTTCTCATTGTATTTTAATTATTCTATAAAGTGATTAAGTTGCTTCATTTTAGATTTTAATTTGCTTGCATTCATCAAATAAATGTGGATTCAATTCTTTATTACGATTTCAAGTAACAAAAAAAATCGTTGCAAGAAGTGTAAGAAACAGTGGGACTGATGCCTGCCATTCACAGGTTGTTGCCTTTTATTTTTTGAATTGCAAATGCCTATTAGCAAAATGTTTTGCCTAAAAGATAAGAAGTTGTAATAGAAAAATCGGCCGTGGTGACGGGTACAGCTTTTGGATTTTTAGGTTAACTCTTCACATGGAATTTAATATCGAAAATCCTATTGTCACCCGAAAGAGCGACGAATCTCTAGAGGTTCCTTCCATAAGTCCGAATTTCGATTATTCTTTTAAATGCCAGCGGTCTCTCACGAATTACCAAAACCTAATCCCCCTCTCTATCACATGTAACACAGAAATCGAATGTCGTCGGCGTCACAGGTTGCAATTTCCAAAAGCAAAATGTGGCACTTGTGGTCATTTGGTTGGGACCACTGGTCATTGGCATTCACACGACCCCATTAAGGTGAAACGCCACCTTGTACCAGTATCATGTAACACAGGCCAACAAATCGATCTTTACTGGTCGCCATTGCTGGTGAAGACCTGGATAACACCGTTTCGGAGAGATATTGACTACTGACAAGCTGTCACTTTTTCTTGAGCCCCATGTTGCCTTCAAACCAAAATCCATAAAGAACATTGAGCAACAGCACCTCGGGCACATTTGGGTGGCTCCATCTGTATCGCCAGGGTGTACCGAACCGCTTCCTAAGAGTTTACTTCTACCGGTTTTAGGTTTTAGCCAGGGCCTGCAGAATCGAAACTTTTTCGTGGCCGCATCCTTTCCCTTTATGCCACATAAAGGCAAAGTGCCAAGGCTGGGAGAAGTTTCTGAGTCAGCTAAATGCTGTCTGTACTGATGGAGATCCAATTCGGCAAGTTGGCGGTCTGCAAAGCAATTTGCTGCATACCAATGCGACTTAGGATTGCTTGAGAATATCCTGAGTGCAGTATTGTGATCGGCAGATAGTATATTTCGCGGCTTAGATATAATCACCCCAAATATTCCCTTCACCAGGGCATTCGTTGGCCGAACCCAATAGCGGTTTCATCATTTGCAGCTGCTCTGGAACGCTGTATCTGCCCACAGGCTGACAGTTAGTTAACTCGGCCGTCATAGGCTGCCAAAGTCGAAAGTCCCTACTGAAACTGTACTGGACTGTTGCTGCTGAGAATCCTACTATAAAGCAAGAAGAAACCCTTATGACCTATTATATTGCATGGCCACTTTCTTGGCATCGCCTTAAAAACAATAAACCACGTTCAAATAAAAAAAGTATTTCGTAGACCGAACTAATATGGGCTGATTTTTTTTTTTTTTTTGACTAACAAAATTTCTGTCTGAATTCTGAAAATATTTCTACTGGACCAGCCGGGAATCCCAAAAATTTCTAAAATCTGTTTTAAAGTTCCAAATGCCCGTTTTTAAAGTCCGCGAAAAGAGACGTCACATAAAAATCTCGCTTGTTTTTTATGCGATACGTGGGAATACTTTTTAATTTCTTAATTATTTCACTGTGACAACAAATATTCATATCAGATCACATTAGAACATACATGACCAGATGCTGTTACAAATTAGTCTGATTACACTCCTGATTTCTTTGGCATTATGGCGTTTGCGGTTGCAGCACAAGCAGCCCTTTTTAACATAAATTAATTTAATTTAAACCACAAATAAATGTCCTTTGGACACATGCACGGAAGGCAACTGTGAACGTTACGAAAGACGTTCGGTGTCATTAATAACAAAATCAAAAAATTAACTTAACACATAAATCAACTTGAGTATTTAAATAAAGAACAACTTAAGCGACAGGAGTTCAGCCTTAAAGTAGGATTTCTTTTCGAACAAAATCTTAAAAATATAAACGAATACTAAGAAGGTTGATGTTAAAACAAAATCCGTATTGAAAACAGCTGAATTGCGGATTTATTTTATAAACAAGATTTCTAATTAATTGAAAAAAAAAAATATAAAATTTTGAGTGGGTCCCATGAAGTGCTTTTCCTGGCTACCTGCCCGAGTGTAGTGTGCCCCCTTGAGCATTACACTACAGCGTTGTCGCAATGTACATATATTTGTCTTTCACCGGAACCCGGAGACATTTATTTGCGTTTAAGTGGCCATTGAATCGTATAGAAAACTGTAGTCAACACCCGCCTTAATAGGGCCGCTGCAATGCATCGCTAGAAAAAATTATAACGCAAGACCGTGAGAAAGATATTGTCTCTTAGGGACTCTGTCAAGATTGATTTCAGGTATTTTATTATTGAATAAGAGTGAATTTGGTTTACATATTAAGTTAAAATAATTTGATTTCAGATCAGTTTTTGGGCATTCAAATCAACTTTTCATCGTAAAAGTAGTACAATTGAGTCGAAACAAGTTCAGTATTATGGAAACATTAAAATAAAATTGATAAAAATAATATCATCACAGTACGGAAATACAATTTTTAGCTGCTACTTTATAATTTAAAAATTTTTCCATTTTTATTACATTTTTTGTGCGGCCCAAAAGGTTTTTTGTAATTAAAATCTGGCTACGAAATAGTTCCTAATAGACGATAATAACAAGCGGATATTCATAACAAATTAATTATATTATTTTAAGTAGCAAATACATATATCATATTACATACATATATCTCTAAAACACGGAACATAATTTTAATCGTGTCAAAATTAGTGCGCCCCAAAAACAACTGCTGGTTTTTGGAAGAAGTTTTTTTCCTGTATTATATTTCCAAGAACGAAATGATTTTGAGTGGATGGGCTTGAATCTGCTGGTCTAGTAAACACTGAACTGGCGTCCTCAACGCAATATAAGTGACTGGGTACGGGTTAAATCCTGGTTGGGGTAGGGCCTTACTTACATACAACAGCAATAAATTCAACACTAGCCTCTGATCGCTGATTGGCTCTGGAACAGCTGAAACTGATCATCATATTCGTAAAATATCATTTATTACGCCGAGCTTCTTTTAAATGAGCGGGTAGCTCGGCACGTGAAATTATGGAATTCTGAACAATATTGAACTGCATGAGAGTCAACAGCGTTCAATGTAATTGAAGAAATTCCAAAAACTCATTAGTCAGATGAAGGTTTTGAGCTGGCAGCGTCATTAGTTCATATTTTTGGTGGGAGCAGCGCAACAGCGAACGCGACCGACCGACACCAACGGCGTGTGATATCAACAGGACTTTGCTTTGTGCCGTGCAACTCATGCTGCTATCAGCGGGTACCGCTCAAGTGGAGATGATGTGCAGTGTTACATCGAGGTCGTGTCATTCGGTGTCGCTAAACTCTTTCTTGTGAGGTTTCATCAAGTCACCGATCTATGTGAATAAGATGCAAACCGCTGGAGCCTTCAGCGTCAACATAACCGATGTTTTTGTCAAAATTAGTAAAATTTATGTGTCGAAGTCAAGATCGACAGGAGGTCCCCTAAACGCATAAAACTTTGGACTGATGTCCCACACCAGCACTCTTTTATGGAATTTTAGAGATGGTGGGAAGTGCCTAATGAAGTACCCTCTATGTTGGCGGCACAACAATTTCCGCTTGTAAAAAATTCTGTTTACACTCTTGACTGATTAATTCAGTAATCAAAAGTTTTTTGTTGTTTCTTCAAAATGCTGATTTATAAAACAATTTTAGTGTTGATAATCCAAGGTTGAATGCACAAACGAAAGGAAACTATTTGCAGCAAAAACTACACGAAAAAACTGTTGCACGAAGAGTAGAAACAAATATTATTATTAATATATATTAAAGATGCGTAAAGCGAGTTCCATTTAAAGTTGGTTTTACGCCACCTTTTTTTAATCGCTGACTTATATTTTATACTTGTCAACTCGTTTTTTCTACTAAAAGCTGGAGCTACGATCTTGCTTTTGTTTCTTCGGTGCTAAATAATTTAAATATTTTCAATATTTGTACACAAACGTTGGTTTTTTTGCTCTAACATTGTTTTTAATTAAAGTTCAGTAGTGAAAACACGTGATAGGAAATGAGTCATTTGGCTTGATTAAATTTGAAACACTTCATTTAAACATACACACACTTTCTAAGCACGCTACAGCTGGCACGAACGTAAAGTCAGTCCGTTCACTTGTTCTTCTGCACAGATAAACATCAGTGAAACCCCGCTAAATGAATGTGAAATGCGAGTTATCGTACGCTTATCGTGTCAATTTAACATGATTTCAGATTGAATTGTCGCCTGTTATCTGGATATTTTTATTGAAAACCACTTCAATATATTCAATAAAAGCTTTTTTGTTGCAACAATGAAAATATTTGTTTGAAAGCAAACTTTTCGGGGAAAATCACAACGCAACTAATTTACAAAAAACAAAAATATTTTCTTCCTCATGTACAATTTTAATTTCCTGCATCAGGAGAATCAAGAACCGACAAATGGATTTCGCTGAATCAACAACCACTTTTGTGGGAAGGACGAGTAATTTGTTGTTACGACGACAAAAAGGATTGTTCGTTGCATTAGGAAATACTTTTACGGATATTTTTCGTTTTTCGAATGAATGTACCCACCGGCGAAATACCATCTGCTTAGTCTGGTTTCACCCTGAATTACAATTTATTTTCTTTAATTGTATCAAAATTTCGTTTCTTTTGGTTGCCAATTATCCGGTCTGCCAACAGTTTTTGCGAACAATGAACACTGACCAATAACCAACCACTTCACAAACTTTATATATCATCTCTTGTTTGTAAATATGACACAGTTTTATCACGGAATTCCATTCTATTCGCTCATTCATTTGCTATTCAAAAACTACGCGCTCGCCGTTGCATACATGATAATAAGTTGGGCACACACACACACACACACAAAAGAACACTATTTAATTTTTACAATTTATTCAGTGAATGAACACCAGACAAAAGAGAATAGTTCAATTACATATTAACATAAGTATGTGCGTATGTGCATTTGTCAAGGTCTACTGTGTTTCCCAAAACCGTGATCTTTGCAAGAAATACTCAAGTTTCGAATTCGGGCATTCGGACGATTTTGCCGGAAGTGAAAGCATTTTTCCACAAACACAAAACACTTGTATGAATATTATACTCGTAGCACCATCGTATAAGAAAATATGAGTTGGGCTCGGGGAATCGAGGTGAAAAGTCTTCTCATCTGCAAACCCAATAGATTTTCACACTCTTTTCTCTCTATGATATTGGACATTTAATTATTTGGGCCGCTACGAATTTCATATTTAATTGGGCGATATTTTGCACTTTTGTGCAATAAAAAACTGCTCATCACTGGAACAGAAGAGGAGAGTGAGAAAGGAGAAAGTGCTGAATAATGGCAAAATCAAATGCAATAAAAAGGATTAAAAAAAATGTCACATCTTCTATTCGACCTTAAACACATTTTATCGATTGAACAGCAGAACTTAAATCAGTTGAGATTTCCGTCTGACAGGGTTTTGTTTCATTTAAGTGTCATGTAAATTTGATATGATTTCATGTTAAGAGCAAACATTATTTACTTACAATATTTCCTATATTAAAAGCAAACGAGTTTCCAATTAAGGCTTTTATCCTTCCATTTTAATCAATATAAAATTAGATGGATTTCACAGGGACGTTTTTTTAAAGCTCAATTTTTTTATATTCCAATTCAATATTTTTATAGCCCTTCACAACCGGACACTTAACAACATTCACTTTCATTTAAACATTTTAATAAACACGTAAATGTGTGAATTATATTTAAAATTCCGTTCAGTTTTAATTTAGCCCTCAGTTTTTGCTGTTTCTGCAGTTTAATTTGATTGCGAATGTTAAACGTTTTTCCAGCACTTTCAAAGGCAATCGGCTCGCATTTATGTTGGTAAAAGGGTATTTGGTTAATTATTTTTTAGTTTAAAACATAAATTTCCCTTGTCGAATGTGTGTGTGTGTGTGTGTGTGTGTGTGTACAAGTAAATTGAATAAATGTCAATATTGTTTTATTATTTGGTTTTAATTGACTTAAAGTTTTTTTTCAATCGTTCAAATTATTTGGCTAAAAAGTTCAATTGAGGGGCAAAAATTATCGTTTTGCTTGAAAATTATACCGCATTTGTTTAAATGTACAATAACAAAAATAATAATTGGGGCTGCCTGGAAACGTTCGGATCGAGACAAGTCTGCTCGTGATATTTGTAGGCAGTCGTATAAAATATAATTCGACTTTCACAGCACCGATTACTGTCTGCTTGATTTGCAGGAACCGCAAGTTGATTTAGCTGCTTGTGTACTGAAAAGTGCCGCTACCGGATACACATTCCCGGTTGAACAAATTAAGATTAAAAAATGCTTAAAATTAATAAAAAAAAAAAAAAAAGTTTTATTTCGCCCATAACTTTTGCTTTGACACAAAATTGGACAGTGGGCATGACGTATTACGATATTAGTTCAAGACTTTTTCTCGTCTGATAAACAAAGGCCCAAGGTCGTGACCCAAAATTTATTCAAAAATAATTTCATTTAAATGTTGGCTGGACCAAAAAGTTTATTGCCAATTCCATTCAGCATTGGATTGCCTCTCGGCGAAGGCCTCAGACTAGTTCAAATGCTTTGGATGACTGGAGCAAAGCGTTTTAACAAAACTTAGCAATAGGCGACACCCGATGCCGAATCGACTGATCGCCATTTTTCCAATCCCTTTATCGAGCTGATACAGCAATATTTAGCTAAAACGAGGTTTACAAGAACAACATTAAGATGCAATCTCCATAAATTGCAGGCTGGATGCGATCATGTTGGTGACATGCCATCCCATAACGCTATTGGCGACTTCAATCTCTTAATGTTTGATTGCGGAACATAATTGATAGAACTTCAGATGCGAGTGTGGCACATGTTTTTCTTCAAAAACTGCAAAGCTGTGGCAACAATCGAACACACGACTTCTGGACTGTTCGTCGCACACTCTACCGACCATCCATTAGGGCCTTCAGCGTGATCTGTTATAAAAAATACAACTGGGTCAAAACTGGATCAGCCCTTAACTAGAAAAATTATTTATGTCGCATTTGGCCATAAATCTTTGTGTCTTTGTACATGTGTTTTTCCCTTCCTTTTTCTACTTTTTATTTTATTTATTTTCATTTATAGCAATTTGGAAAAAAAATATTAATAATATAAACAAAAATCTCAAATAATAGCACTAGTATTACCAAAATTGGGGGAAAATATTCTATATTTTGGACATTAAACAATAAAGAGTCATAAGTCATAAAATGATGAGTGAGTTGGCAGAGTTGGCAGAGTATTCGACCAACAGTCCAGAGGTCGTAGGTTCGATTCCCACCAAAGACTCTGGTTAAAAAATCAATAGAAAAAATTTGTTTTCAAATAAAAACAACAAAAACAAGTATAGCATAGAAACACGCAATGTTGGGTCAACTGATGCTTGACTGTGCACTGTCCGAAAGTATGTACACTCGGCGCTGAACATCGGTTAAACTCTGTTCATCCCTGCAATATAGAATAAAACGAAACTCTACTCCTTTCCTGCTCCCCCACCCAGTTCTGGTACAATGCACTGCATATTTCGGGGTCGACCCTTGAGTAGTGATCCCAAAAAACAATAAAAAAAAGGGTTTTTTGGGGCACGTCTGTCTAATCTGTTGCTTATCACTAATAATTGAACAGCACGTCCAAATGGTACAAATGTATTGCATCAGTGCAGACGTGCTCTGAAGAGTACACGACTAGGCGCATTTTTGGACGGAAGCAAAGCTTCTCACCTGAGGCTTACCAGCTGACAAAGCGTCCCACAAAAAAGGATTTAGCGCCGGTGTCGTCATTGGTCCGTACTTTTTTGAAAACAACTTTGCTGACCATTATTCATAGGCAGTTTCCTTTATCCAAACTGATTTCGTCGACAAGTGTTTTTAACAGGGTGAAGTTAAGGGCGCCATGATGCACGTTGCGCTTGAATGGTCTGAGGGTTGATCTGAGTTCACCTGCAGATCGTGCGATTTGAAACCAATAGACTTTTTTCCTGTCACAGGCTTTTAGCAATTTGCAACCGACCAATGCCCCGAAAATAAAGAAAACCCTGGCCGTCGCCAGGATATCCAAAGAAAACTGAATATCAATTGTGTTTCACCAGATACAGGCTCAAATTTTAAATGTTTAAGATTTAGTAAATTTTTTATTTGCGTCAAAGATTCATATTATTGAAATATTTTTAATGTTGACGACTATTTTTGTAGTTTTTTTATAAAACAAAACATTTTCATTTAAAGAACTTTTTACGGGTTAGATCTTTGCAAAATATTCATCTGCATTGGGAAGACTATTTAATAAACTTAGCATTTCTGAACTGAAGTTATTTGTTTCCGAATCTTTCCGTGATCTAACATGTCTTCCTGATGAAATAAGTGGATCGGATGAAGAAAACAATATGTTCAAGTGCGTGAAGTCTTGCTTGTGTATCCAAATTTTTTCAGTCTTAATTTCGGCGCTCCTGGGCTTCTTCTTCTGAAAGCAATGGGTAAATTTTTTTCGAGATCATTTGGGTTGGAAGTTTTGCAGTTTTTGATGGGTGCTCTTCAAATTTGCATCTATTGATATTTTCGTTACCGTTTGGTACATTAAGCAAACGGCAAACCCTTTTTGCGATATCCATGTCCACACCAGTACATTGGGCAGTCACTTTGTATTTCCACATCCGTGTTGTGGTCATCCTACTTTCAGTCCAACCGTTACAGTCCGCGATTTATATTTGGACAGTGTTTCAATGCGGACATAAAGTCCTTCTTACTTGTTAAGGCAGGACAACACAGTAATTTTCTTTCCCTTAATATTTTTCTTTACGAGGGCTTCGCTTGACGATTTCCAGCCTATTTGAGCTGTCGCTCCAACTGGTTTCATTTGCCAGTTGTTTTTTGAGCAGGAGCGCGTTACTGGTGAAAAATTGTAAAGGTGCTGTGGTGCAGTTTTTAGGTTTTTGAGTTCTGACCTTGTAGTGCTTAGAGAGTGACATGTATTAACTGAGTGGGTTTATTTATTTTTGATTTGATTGACTTCCTTAATAAATATTTTCCATGAATTTAGGTCCATTTAAAAACAACACAAACAAACACTTTATAACGGCAATTTACTTGTAAATTATATAATTTTTCTCCTCTTCTCTCTTGCCATTGCAGGTACGTATCGTTCTGGGGCATCATTAATTGCTGGCAATTAAATAAATTTACTTCCGAAAGCATCACACGTCTGCTGAAGCCTCGTATCTGTATGTATGAAAAATAATTTTATTTATGAATTAAAGGATACGGCGTGTAAGTCAATTCTTGAATAAATCTCATTGTAATTGAATACATTCAATAGTGAAAAAATTGGCTTAAAATTAATGATTGAATTTGCAGCCAAATGAGTCAAGTACATCAGCATTTTATTGATGGTTGTGGTACAAGCAGAATATATATGATTTATGGCAAATATCGTATTAATTGAAATTACTTTAAAGGAGTATTTGCAATTTTTAAGGTACGCAAATCTTAATAAAATTGATTAACCACAACTGATTGCAATTTGGTTAGCAAAATTTTGTTTACTGGAGGATTCCACGGTGACTGTTACGAGGTTTGGTTGAGAAGCCTTGAGGCAATTACATTTAAGAAGCCAGAATTATTTGTAGTGGTTAATTCGCTTTCTAAAAAAAAATTTAACAAGAAAAGTCACTGGGAAAGATTAAAGCAGCAGCAGTATTAAATACTCCATAATGGGCTCTCATAGCAGTGCTGTTGAAATTACAGTAGAAATAAATATTTTTACTTTATAAAGTACTTCATGCGCGAGAATAAAATGGGCCAAGGGTCATGTTGGCTTTGAGGACTTGATATTTCGGAAAACTTGACAAAAACAACTCTGGCGGGGTCAAATTGCATGTTCTAGATGGAGTTGACATGAATTACTCGTATATCCACTGCAACTCAGATGATCGCGCAAAAGGTCCCATGTATGTAGTATGAACTGTGTTGCCAGAGTTGTTGAGTTGAAACCACTTCTCTTTGAAAAAAGAAAAATCAACACAAAAGCACCCGTGTGGTTCATTCGTATATCCGCCCATGACGCTGCAGATTGGGTAGATGACAGTCAATTCGAGGGATGCAGCTGCCATTGTCAGAACCCGGTTGCTCCTAACGGAAGATACTGCACTAATTTGAATTGCATATGCCCAGTGGCGGGCCCTGTAGTAATAATTCTCAGTGTGCCATGAATGTTTCTCTTCTCATTTCTGCAACATTTTGACTTGAACTTGACTTGTACTTAGAAAAGAAGAACCTCGCATTGTGCTCAAAAAATAATTCGGTTTTATTTGAAGAAAATTTTATATATTAAGTACTCGAGTAGCAGAACACTGGAAAACATGTCCGTCCGCCAAGCACTCGCCCCTCCCTAAGGACTACATTAAAAGTCCTTAGTTTTCCAAAGTTTTCCAGTAATTTTCAGTAAAAAATAAACTACAATCTTTATTTATTTCACAACAGCGTTTTTGCATTTTAAAACCCGCTATTTCAATTAAAACAAGCGAAAAAAATTTAAATTTATTAAAAAAACGTGCAATTTTCTTGTGCTTAAGAACTCGTGCTTCGTATCGCTGCCGCTGAAAATTCTGCAAATTCATTACAGGCTTAAAAGAAATCCTCAAAACCTGCTGCTTGTCAGCGTCTCATTATGTAAATACTTCATAAAAGAAAAATTACTCGAAATCTCATTAAATTCCATACGTTACACTTCAATTAACAGGGCTTTAAACAGAAATGCCCGAGTAAAAGAAAAAAAACCCCACACACAAAAATAAACGGAAAGTTCTTCAACGATGAAAATGAAACGCTGAACACCCAGAAATACAGCAAAATCTCGTTAATGAATAAGAGTTCCACATGAATGATGAATGAAAATATCAAACAAAAGAGTTCAACAGAGTAGAAAAGACAATAATAAATTTTAACAGACTTTAATTTTTTGTTTGTTTTTCTTTCTTCTCTCTTAATTCTTTCTTATCAGTTGCCGCAAATGGTTAAGCAGCACTTAATTTGGGGTTCATGAAATCCCTCCGGCTAAGAACAGCAGACAGCTCATGACCTCCTTTATGATTCCAGCTGTGCTCCTGAACGTGAGCCATTCACGCAGGCCTTAACACTGAAATCAATTTTAACTGCAACCAAATTCCTTTGAGTACTTATTTATTCATTCCTTCTTTTGATCGGGATCTACAATATATACATACATACATATATACACCATAATTCCATTATTGTACTCCGCACTTCTTAAAACGCTTTCAAATTGTGAAAATTTATCATGAGAAATACCTGAACCTGGGAATTCGATCCGTTAGGATTCGCTGGGGCAACAGTTTTTAAAAATCTCAAAAATATTCGAATTCAATTGATGTCAGTAACTCTAAGGGCAACGACTTGGTTGTTCAACTTACCCTTCTCCTCTGCTATTTCCTAGTTGATCTATTTTTAAGTGACTGGACTTCTGAACTTATGCACGACGCGAGCACACAGCTGCATCACCCAGCAATTACAATAGTTTTTCATGTTCTATTATTCAGCAAATGTGATGCTCATGCGGGCCTAAGATGTCTGCTGGTACAACCATCTACTTCGCTTTAATTGTGGAATCGTCTCATATCATTCCACTTAATTGACTAACGATTGCAGGAGTAGCGAAGTCTGCAGAACTGCATGAACTTTAGTACGACCACAAGGATTCTTCTCATAGCGCTCCCCATATACACCGATGGCCCGCAATTTCCATAATGTTTATTTATGTACTTCGTCAAGTGACCGGATCTGTAGATGACTTCTAAGACTAACAATTGCTTTTAATTGAAAAATTAAAAAAAAAAACAAAAGGCAACCAAATGGTCTAGATGAAATTGCAGGCAAGTTTTCCACTTGGACTTATTTCTGAGGACTTTTTTTTTGGTATCTCTTACCGACCGATGCTCAAGCTGGCTAAATGAAAAGGCCGCGCCATGATGGAGTTGGTACTATATTTGGAATATGTATTGATCTGAATATGTGATCCAATATTTGCTTGGCTGAACACTGACTGCAGGTCACATCTACAGCCATACAGCGGGCTGCCTTTTTTAAGGAAATGCGAAGGTGAAACTTTCGACCAGCTGTTCGTCGCTAAATATGTGTCTGAAATGGCGTGCAGATTGCGTGGAGCAGTTTGTTCATAATCATATATTAAAACACATGTTTGCGCTCTACGTCTGAAAAAATTCTATAAGTGTCACTCGAATTAATGCCATTCGACACTCGTTAACCACCTTAAGAGTCGCTTAGACTCCTGAAACCGAGGTGCTCGCATTTTTGCCATCAGCACAACCCTCTTTACGACCGACCCAAAGTTCAGTCCGCATCACTTTGCACTCGATTTGCTAGTAAAAAGAATTTGAGAATTTGTAAAAGGGGAAATGTGTATGTATGTGTGTATGTATGTACGAGTATGTGCTTTTGAAATCGGCGTTCATTTAAAACTTCAATTAAGTTCTGCAAGATATGAAAATGCGGTTTGTTACTCTGACAACAGTTTTGTGTTCCAAACATGTTGCTGCTGACTTTTACAACTGCTGCATTTGAAAAGCATTTCAAAAGTGGGTTGTTTTGTTGTTGTTGTGTATTGAATTTTGGTTTTCTGTTTCTTTTTCCTCTTCTTTAATGCTTTTCGTTCACTTGACTGGTATTTTTCGCTTCTTGTTTTGTACAAATCGTTGTTTTAAACGTCGTTTTGCGTAAAAGTCATACTTAAACAAATGCCGTTAGTTTAGTGGGTTTCTATTTTTCTTTTTTTCTTCTTCTTTGTTGTTGTTGTTGTTGTAGTTGTAGCTGATGTTGCTGCTTGCGAATGTAAAACTATTTGGGTCAGTGGCCAGTCAACCAAACAAACCAACCAATCCAACTAAATAACTACAGCAGCAGCTAAAGACATACACACTTCTAGCAACATATGACGCTTGGAGGGGCACGTAATCTCATTCGAATGTCTTTACCCACAACAACAAGTACATCCGACTGGTCAATATGTTCGACGGGTCTGGCACAATCTAATATTTTATTTCTAACTAACAGAGTTGCGTTAAAATCATTCCGTCATTTCAAAGAAAATCGTCAAGAAATGTCAGACTTCAGTTCACACGTTGGCAGGTTATATCTTTGCCTGGAAATGTCTGAACGTTTGGTTTCATCAGACGTTTCCTAATAGTTTAAAGAGAAAGGTGTGACACATTTCTCGATCCCCTGCACAAAGTGCTTTAAAACATCAGCTGAAAAGTCTGTAACGATGACTCAAATGCCTCTTTTTACGAATATTTGCTTCGCTTTCATCTTATAAATTGTATCGAACTGTAAACGATTTGCTTACAAATTTTCTGGCCTGCAAAATGCAACAAGGAACAAGAAACTTAAACTGCATTCCCCCCGTTCGATGTTCACGTGGTTCCATTGTTTTCCTTATTTCATACATTGAGTGAGATTAAACGATACCATCTTCTTAAAAACTTACACAGAAATGAACGCACGCCTTCGTTTTTACATTCTACAACTTCGTTGGCAGATCAGTTGGATTATTGGCAAAAAGCAGTTGGTGCTTGACATGTCCATGCCAATTATGACATAAACTGAGTGATCAGAAAAGGTTCAGTTCAGTAAAGAGCCAGAATTACCGTTGATATTAATGAAAAAGTCTTTGCAACACTTCCCCTTGCAACACACAATCAGTACTTCTTCAGTAATGTCGCATATATGTATGTATCTGTAGCCATTTTGACGGAACTTCGAGGAATTTCTCCCGAAAAACATATATTGTGTTTGAAGTGAAGTCAAGAGTTTGACAACTTACGCCGTCTGATCGCATCCAATTTGGTAAGAATTGTTCGCTGGGTACAAGTTTACATGTATGGGGGTGTGTGTATGTGTATCCACTAGTTTGCCAATACCACCGCCATCACTATTAACCACTGCAGCCACTAACAACAACTTTTACGACAACTGCAGCTCCAGCTCTGTACTGTAGACAACTTTAAATACAGAACAACAACATCGCCCTGCAAAACAACAACAGAAACTTATGCACTAACGTCAGTTTTATTAGACACAGTAGCGAGAGCAGTTTTAGAATTTTTCAAAAAGACATAAAATGGCAACTATTTCAAATTCGTATTGCAAAACATTTCCCATTCAGAGTTTCTGACATTCAGGGCCAGTTTCACAATCTCTTTAACTTGTTAACATTAACGACTTAACTGGTTGTAAGTCAACTTGTCAGTTAGAAGGTGTTTTAATTTAGAAAAACAGGATGCGAATGAAACAGTCGTTGCTGCGTTCCTGATCATGGTACCGGCTAAAAATTGGTTTCTGTTCTTTTTAATTATTGTTTACGAATCTCAAAACTCAATAACTTGAACCAGGCGAAAGATGCTCTTTAAGGTGTGAGTCGACAAACAAACGGCAAAATTGTGCACACAAGAGTCCAGCACATTTTTCCGAAAGTCCTGGAACTTGTTGTTGTTCTTTTCCTACTTGGACGTACGATTTCGGACCGTTATAGTGCAAAAACTGTAATTTATTTAACAGACGAAAGCCCGATTTAAATTGCCGGGACTACAAGTTATAGAAATATGTCTTTAACAACTCAGTTTGGTTGCCATTGTTGCCATTATTACATAAATTTCTCATATGTGTTTGCACTGAAGGGAAGTAATTTATGCCTTTTCGTTTGTAACAAAATTATTATTTTGCCAAAAATGTTATAAGATGGTTATTATATAAACATATGTTTTTATATATTATAAAGTTTATTATGTAGTGAACGATGTAAATGATGAACAATTTATTTAATATTTTCGAAATGAAAAAAGCGGAATGTCATTATATTCGTTAAATTATTACATTTTTATTATTATATAAAATTAACAAATAAAACAGGTTTGCATTTGAGAAGTGCAGTTTTGCGGCTCGATAAATTTTAAGTTCAAAATATTTCGTCATCGTGTACAATCAGTTACGTGACGTTGAGCCAATTTGTTTGCATAAAAATCGACGTAATATGTGATAACTTGCGCCCCTTAGAAACATATTTTTCAGTATAAAAATTATTTACAAATTGGGAATCAATTACATGGACTTTTATTGGAACTATGGAAAGCAAAGAATTTATAAAACTGATATGAACGAAATATTTATATACGATTTAAGATGATTTAAGTGCAAACCAAAACGTGGACTTCAAACTTAATTTCGCTGCTTAAAAGTAAGATTATAAAATAATGAATTGCTCATTCGGTTGTTGTTCTGTGCATTTAATCCTTAAAATACTGAAATTGAACCAAATCAAGATCTGCTTTGAAACGTGTGATCACTTCTATATGAAAAACATGTTCAAGTTTTTTATTCAATTGACTATTTTTTTCGCTGCTCGTTGAGGTTGGCTTATCTCGGAAGCCGGACAAGCGGAGTGCTTAAATATGTACTAGTAGAGTGAATATAAAAAATCAAAGGGTGTTCTCACACAGAGAAGGGGCGAATCGGTAGGCGATGGATGACGTTTTGCTACTGTAAGTCGAGTCCGTTAATACTAGTGGAGCTACTAGGGCAGGTTTTACAAAACCGTTCGAATTTGAAAACCAATTACATGTCTATATACGTGGGCATACTGTTTCACTTGTGCTCAGGTTCATCGTGCCCACGTAGTTTTTGCCTTTAAACAGTTTTCTTCTTCTTTAAATATCGTACAAACAAAGTATAACCCTGTATGATATTTGAATCGAAACACCTGTATAAAGAGCAGCTACTAAAATAATTTCTTAAACCACCTCGTATCTAAGAATAAAAAAATACTGCAATTTACCGAAAAAAGAACAAATAAAAACTACAGCAACAACAACATAAACCACGAATATTTTGTAAAAGTACATGTTTAGTTTTGTGGCATAGATAAAATGAACAACAAAAACTAAACACCGAAATAACAACAAAAACTAAACAATCGTAAACAACTTTCGCATTGAAATTGTATCTTATGGTTACGCGTACGTGTCTTTTAAAACTCGAGTCTATTTGTTCTGTCAAACGACATACCAGCACACACACACACACTCACATACATACCAGCGCATCTGTACATACGTTTTTGTTCTATTGTTGTTGGTAAAAAAAAAACACCACTGACACACACACACCCACATGCGTATTTGGCTGGGGAATTTAACAAAACACGAATGTGTGTGTGTGTGTGTGTGTGTGTGTGTGTGTGTGTGCGCGTGTTATAAGTTAAACAAAATACCAGATAAAATGATACCATTTTCTAATTCTTGGAAAAGTTAGAAAAAACACTAATTACCTTAAATAAAAAGTGTGTGTGTGTGTGTGTGTGTGTGTGTGTGTGTGTGTGTGTGTGTGTGTGCGCGTGTGTTCTCTCCAACAAGTTGTGCTAACAAGTTTGTATTTGGGACACACACTTTTCCAAATCATTTTGATTCGATTTTAAAAATTAAAAATTTCAACACTCGTACGTACGTATGTGAGTACGTGTGTGTGTGTGTGTGTATCCACTGTGCATCATAATTCGTTCCTCAACTGAGTTCTCATACATGACAAATGTTTTGTTTTTGCTTGACATAAATTTTGCAAAGACAACTTTTTCATCTTGAGATAAATATTCCTACACAGATTTGTTTATTTGTTGATCTTTTATGTTTCTTGTTATTTCTTTTATTCTTAAGTTCGGCATTAGGTCGAATAATTAAAATGGCAATGATTTTTCTTAGTTTTTATTCATTTTCCAATATTTCGATCATCGTCGTTGATCATCTTCAGCGTCCAGCAAAATAGTTGTATTTATGTAAAAAATAAAAACAATTAAAAACACACATATACATACGTATGTATGTACATATATTTATATATAAATCTCATTCCGGAGTTTATTTGCGCAGGATTGTTGCCCCGTTGCTACATATTCCAACAAAGAAAATAAATATGTATGTATTTTTTGCTAAATTTCCTGTTGAGCGTTTCTGTTATCGATGAATTTCCTTCCTATCGAAAATATTTTATATTTAGAAATTTTTGATATCGATAAACTATCAGTTTCGTATCGAAATTTTCTTATTGATAAATATTCTACTTGATATCAACAAATTTTCTATAGAAAATAAATTTTCCCTGAAATTCCTACAGTGAAAGTTTTTCATAGAAAAGTTTTATTATATGAAGATAAAATTCACACAGAAAAGTTTTGTTATCGGAAATTTGTTATCGCTAAGTTTTCGGCAACAATTTCAAGAAATTTGCTGTACAATTTTTAATATCGTTCAAGTTTGTATCGATAAATTTTCTATAGAAAGATTTTCATATCTAAAATATTTATTGCTACCAATAAATTTTTACAGAAATAGTTTTTCATTAATAAATTTTCCATAGAAAAATTTTGTTACAGATAGCATTTTGTATAGAAACGTTTTGATATCGAAAAGTTGCTGTCGACCATTTTTCGGTGTCAAGATATTTTCTGTAGAAGAATTTTGTGGATTCAATCAATTCTATGGAAAATATGAGTTTCCTATTCAAAATTCTTTTAAGTATTTGCTTCTGATAGATTTCCTAAGTAATAGTTTTTATTATCCTTAAGTTTTTCCTTTGATAAAAAGGTACATTTTTGATCTCGTTAAATGCTGCCGACAAATTTGGTATAAACATTTTTGTTTTCGATAAATATTCCAAAACAAAAAATTATCTGAAATATTTTGCGATTAAGTTTGTTCGAACATTTTTAAATTTGATTATGTTTATTATAGGTAATTGTTTTTATCGAACATGTTTTGGGGGCTGTTGTCAATAAGTTTATTCAATATTTATTTTATAGATTATTTTTAGCATCGATAAATTTTTGAGCGATTATATTTTATTGTGGACAATTTTTCACCTTTTTTTTTTTTGTTTCAGAATAATAATAATATTTCGCAAAAAATTTTAGTATAAAAAATTTATTAACTTCTTGTTATCGACAAATATGTACATATACAAACATATGAATGATAAACTTTCTCCAAAAATTTAGTTCTGTGTAGGTTTCTTTTGGGGCCCGTCACTATCGCTTCTACTTTGCCCTTAAACTGCTAGTCCCGTAGACGAACAGATCCTTTTAAACAATCACCCTCATTCTGCGTTTCGATTACGTTCCCGCATTCAGTTACACTCGAATCGAATCGAAGAAGGTATTCGGACAAAAAACTGAATCGAAAGAAAAAGAAGAAGAGCAGGGTATGTTTAAATTAGATTTTTTGCTGTAAAACGTGTGAAATAGAATTAGTAAAAATAAACAAATTTTGCAACCATTTAAAAGTCAAATTCTGTCCACAAAAAAGTAATAACTAAAATTAATAAACAAATAAAAACTAATGATTGTGAGAACAATTAATAAATAAAGCATCAGTTAAGAAGAGAAAAGAAACAAAGTGCCGGAACATACATAAAAATATTAGTGTGAAGAATTCTGCCGCGCCGGAGGTGATATTTTAATTATTTTTTTACATCATTGCGGCCCAAAAATAAAATTTCTTTGTTTGTTGTTGAAAGAGGAAAACAACGCACTCCAGAAGGCAGAGTTAAGAATTGAAAAGCGTTGTTGTAGTTTTCGACCTGTAATAAATTAAATTAAAGTTTCAAATTTCAATTAAACAACATTTGCTTATTGTATTTCATATTTACATTTTATTAATTTTACCCTTTTTTTTTAAACTCCAAGTATTGACAACACTTCCGGTAGCACATACACAACTTAGAAAAACGTATGTAGCTACGATCGTAACGCAGAATACATACATACAATCGAGGAAACAAATGAAAATGAAACGAAACGAGACACAGAATAGCAAATTTACCAAACGGAGAAAATTTCGATCCAAATCGAAACGCAGAATAAGGGTGAATGACAGCCCCTCTATTCGTATTCGTTTTCACTTTTATAGCATGTCAAATAAATATTATATCAATTTTGTGCTCTCGAAGCGAATGACTCCACTATCAACCGAAACTGGGTCACGTTTTCAAGACGCTGCTAAACTAATACAACTATTTTTTACGCCGTACAATTAAATAATCTCGAGTTTTAATTCAGTTGTTGTCTAAACAATGAACTACAAGTAAATTCAATTGTTTTAAAAGCTTGCGTGATAATTAGTGAAAAGTGACAATATCCGCTTCTGAATTTCTGTAGGAAAAAAAAAACGAGATACATAAATAAATGAAAACTACAACGCAAAGAGACTAGAGTATCTGCTGCTCAAGCAGACAATAATTGTCACATTTGTCTTGGAGAAAAAAAAAACAACGACTACAAAAGAAATAAGAAATTGAAATGAAAAAATAAATAAAATTTAACTAAAACTTTTTTAATTTGCCGGAGGAAAATAGAAAAAAATGTGGTTAATGAAATAAAACAGAAGAAAGCGCACTGCGAGCAGTTCGCCCTTTCGGCCTCACACCAATCACGCCGTAGCTCCTGCCTATTCGCCCTATTCGCCCTCTTTGCACTCATCAATGTTAATTTCGCAACTGCACTCAGCCCAAGATTAATTGAAAACACAATGCAATCGATGGCGCGCTGTTACTTGGCGTGTCAAAGTGATAGAAAACAATTGCTTGGTGAAGAAACAGAAACACGCACGGAGAAACCTTAATATAGAAATTTCTTTTGGCTGCCAGTAGCTGGAAGTTTACACAGAACAAGTTTCTCCCTATTGTGAATCTCACTATTTGTGTTCTCGTATTTTGTCTATGCAAGTGGCTTTTCAGACATCTATTTTGCGGGTTTTGTATTGTGTAAAACTTTATGCGTTGAAAGGAAAACACAGAAAAAGAAAATATTTCGTTTCTGCAACAGGACACTTAATCCTTAAAACCAAAAAGCAAAGTTTGTACATATGTTCAGTGTAAAGTAGTTCCTTAATATAATGCAATAACTATTACAAAGACTTTGCCAGTCCAGCAGCTTGTAAAAGCATTCGCGGGTACAAACTTTGATTCTTTTTTTCAACAAAATTGTTTGTTGATTCGGTGACATTCCAAACAAAAACGTTGCTGTTTCAACGAATTATTTGATTGACAAAGAGTTTTCCTCAAAAATTTTGTTCCAGGCAACCAGTTGCTGTTGAATATGCAAAAGCTATTGCTGAAGTTTCTTGTAATCATTGAATCGAAGAAATATATCCCCAATATTTTCTGTGTATGAAGAGTTCCGAACTCCTTCATTAGCAGGAACAAGTTAAACCCTCTCGAAAAGTTGCAAATTGTATTTAAAGGAAACTTCGCCAGTAGCTGCTGTTCACTATATAGTGTTGGAATGTGTACGGTGTAATTTCCTTCCCTTTCCACAACTTGAAGTCTCTGCTTGGCCGCTAACAAGCCAAATTTTTTAAATAAATTTCAACACAACCAACGTGTTCTCTGTCTATTCATCTGCACGCCATTTTTAGCTGGCTGCGAAATATGTATGTAAAATAATAAATTTTATTACGTGCTAAATGTTAATTGATTTAAAATTTTTACCGGTTACTATTAAGTTAACTGTAGTTTAAACGGTTCTGGCTCTCGCTGATATTTATTGTTGTTTAGATACATATTTATGCACCGGCTCTGATGCATGATGCATACAAAATACATACATACATACATACATATTTATGCTGCTGCCGTACCAAACAAACAAACATTTTTGTTTTCCCGCAACCGCATGTAGCAGTCGTGCGCTTATCAGACCGTCTGTCTGTCTATTGCTGGGCTTTTGTCTCTTGCATTTTAGAAATTAGACGAGGAATGCAATTTTTGCATTTCATTCAGAAATTTTACAAAGTCACGTTATGTCAATATTTAATAGTGAATCATTCGGAAAATTTGCGCACATATGTATAAAACTTTACTTATGTAAATACACACACACACACACGCGTACACAAGCACGATTGTTGGTAAGCAGCATATCTCTACGAACTATAGAAATTTCAGTCACATCGCGCACATGTACCACTAAAACAGTTGAATAAATAGAGAAATTTCACTTGCATGTTGTTTGAAATTACAGAAGAAACGAACAGCTGGATGCAAACATGAATCAAATACATACATACATACATACATACATACATACATATGTACATTCTTAACCCAATTTAAGACCCGGTTGGGAGGCAGCAGAGTCAAAAATTGCCTACAGCAAGAAACCAAGAAAGTAAAGAACCTCTACAAACGAGCAATCGAACACAAAAGTGGTCTTCGTTCAGTTGCCCGATAACGAACATTTTCCAAAAAATATATACTTATGTATGTACATACATACGTACATACATATGTATGGAAATAAGAAATTTCCTATAGAAATTTTGTCAAAAGTTTGATGAATTTTCAAATCAACCAAAAGTTTGCTGTAGCAAAAATATATGTAGAAGGATTTTATGCACAAAAATAATCGATTACAAAAATGTCTCAACGAAAAATTATCAAAAACTGTTTATAAGCAATTTCTTAGTAATAAAATTATTTTATTTATAAAATTTTGTGTAGATATTTTTGTTCAAAAAATATTTATTATTTTTTTTTTTTTTTACCATCATCTACATTGAGCTTAGAAAACAAAGTCATGTTGTATAAGGCTATTCTTAAGCCAATTTGGACTCATGGTATACAATTGTGGGGTACCGCTAGCAATTCAAACATTGAAATTCTACAAAGATATCAATCCAAAACTCTTCGCTTAATTACTAATGCTCCCTGGTTCATCAGAAACAACAATATTCACAAAGATCTTAGCATCGCAATGGTCAAGGAAGAAATTAATCGTTTCAGCGACAGATATCTAACCCGACTTTCCAATGTGTTAGCCATCAATTTATTAGACGATAGCAACGAAGTGCGTAGGTTTAAAAGGGTACAGGTACTTGACTTACCTTTTAGAAAATAATATTTAAGATGTAAATATTTATGTAAATAGTACAGCAGTTGCAAACTGTTGTTTACTGAGCTGTTATTTTAGTTATTTTATGATTTTAATTATAATTAAATTTGCTTATTATTTTAAATTTTGTAAAATAGGTTGCAAATAAAACAGATTACAAAAAAAAAAAAAATAATATTTTTTGAACAAAAATATCGACACAAAATTTTATAAATAAAACATCTACATGTGTGTGTATGTGCATTACATATATTAAATAGAACTTATTATAAATAACTTTCAATATAGAATTTATCGATAATGAAAACTCTTTTAATTTCTTCGAGTTTTTTTATCTTAAAAACAGAGAATTTTAATTATTTGTTCATACCTTATCGACGACTTTAGCCACTCTAAGACATTGAATGTTTGGCATGATCATCCCGAATCCAAGTCAAATTGAGTGCTGACTAGTAGTCTTCCAACCAGTGTTGCCGATATGCGTACATATAATTACACATCTGTAGGTAAACTTGCTTTCAACAACTGCTGTAAAACTGTAATATAAAAAATTTTCTGCTCCTCTATTCGTCCCTCTCCAACAAACTTATGCATTTGCTCCTTGGCATTTCTATATGTACGATGCATTCAATACAATAGCCAGGCACCGACGAGGCCCCATGTTGAAGACCAGGTTCTGACTTAAGTTCAACACTTCTTCAAAGGACCTTTAAATCCATTTGCAGATTTCAGTTCAGTGTTACGACCGAGTGGCCTCACAGGAAGTCTACAATCAAACAAATATGCCCTTATGTGAATAGAAAGTATTTGATAAAGATAAACCCGCAATGGAGTTGCTCGAAGTCGAAGTATGTAAATTATATATTGAAAATGTATGCCTTAAATGTTCAAGGCCAAATTTTCTAGGAAATTAACCAACATTTTTGCGACAAATTGAATGAATACCAAAATATTATATATATAGAAAATTTCCTTTTAATTATAATTTCTATAAAAAATGCATCAATAGCAACAATTTTATATGTACAAGGTGGCGCAAAAGTAATCCTCCTATCAGAAAATGCTATAAATTTTGCGATTGGCCCCTAATGTCAGTTCTGTTTTGACATTTGTGTAGTAAACACATGCGAAATACACGTTAATAAACAATGTTACGCTGCACTGCTGCAGAACGCGGAATATTGGTGACTATTTATTTGACCAATAATCGGTCGGTGACTTTGGCACAACGTGAATTTCGTCGCAGATTTCCTAGCCGTCCAACGCCTACTGGTGAAACACTGCGACGTTTAGCCGCTCGCCTCGAATAGACTGGCACAACACGAGATGCTGCCAGGCGTGGCAGACCCCGGAGTAGCCGTTCTGCAGAGAATATTGCTGCTGTAGCTGAGGATGTCATGGAAGCGCCGTCGACATCGACCAGACGACGTGCCACGCAAATGGGTGTCAGTCGACGGTCTTTACAGCGAATTTTGGTACAAGATTTGAAGATGTTTCCGTACAAAGTCCAGACGGTGCATCAGCTGTTAGCTGCTGACCGCCAATCGCGTCTAACATACGCTCAAGCCATCCTTAATCACCACCAAGAGGAAGATGATTTTTCATCAAAAATAATCATGAGTGGTGGAGGCCCATTTTGATCTTATCGGGTACGTAAATAAGCAAAATTTACCCTTCTGGGGCACTGAAAATCCGCGTGTAACCCACGAAGAGCCATTACACCTGCTCAACGTCACTGTATGGTGTGCTGTTTTCGCTGGAGGAGGCATCGGACCTTTTTTCTTCGAAGACGTCGCGGGCCAAACGGTTACTGTGAATGGTGAGCGCTACAAAGCAATGATCAACGAGTTCTTTTTTTGCCGCAACTTGATGAATTGGGATTGGAAAACATGTGGTTCCAACAGGACGGTGCAACGGCATACACTGCACGTGCCACAACCGATATGCTGAAGGATGCATTTCCCGTTTTGGCGATTTGCACTGGCCAGCAAGATCGCCTGATTTGACCGCTCCAAACTTCTTTTTGTGGGGCTTTTTGAAGTCGCGGGTTTATGTCAACAAGCCTCAGACTCTTGCAGCTCTTAAAGGCAATATCCGTCAAGAATGTGAGGACCTATCGCCGGAAGTTTTGGACAAAGTGATGGAAAATGCCATAAAAAGGGCTCAAATGACAATCAACTGTGGCGGCGGCCATTTACATGACATCATATTCTCGACTTGATGTAAAAAAAATTAAAAGACCAAATAAAAATAATCCACAAGAAGAATCAAAGTTCTTCATTTTTTTTTAAATTACAGCCAAAAAACATCGGAAGGGTATTTTTGCGCCACCCTGTACAATGTAAAGTTTATCGATAATGAAAGTTGTCTGCAAAAATCGATCGATCACAAAACTTAACAAATTTATCGATGTAAACGAATGTTGTCTACATATATAAATTTAAATAAAAAGTCTGTCACAAAAAATCTATTGATTGCAAAATCTTCTGTACAAAATATATCGATCATAAAAATTATCTTCTCATTAACACATTTTATGTAAAAGATATATCGATCTCAATAATTTTCTTAATAAAATGCATGAACGTCAAAAGTTTTTTACACAATAATTTATCGATATCAAAAATGTTCCATAGAAAGTTTATCAATAACATAAATTTTTATAGGAAATTTATCGATTAGAAAATTTATCAATAACAGAAAGTTTTTACGGGCGGTTTGTCGATAAAATAGTTGTATTGTGGAAAACTTGTCGAACACAAAAATTTCCTATAGAACAGCTGTCAATAACAAAGATTTTAATAGGAAACATTTATTTTGATAAATTATTTTTGCTTTCGAAACTTTATTGGCGGGTTTTGTAAAAAATTCAAAAAAAAATAAATTAAATTTATTTAGGGGTTCTCTTAAATAACAAGAATTTGTATTTAATGGTCACATGGTTTTATTATAAACTTAATTTTTCGTTTAAATAAATTGAATTAAAATAAAATTGCCCGTCAACACACGTACAATCAAACGTATGTATGTTTTTTCAGATTTAATTGAAAGTCTTGCAAGTGAAAGATACTCATTGAGCTGTCAATCCGACAATCACTTAAACTCACTTCAAGTTTGTGTGTATTTCTCCATTTTGTTTTATTTCGGATTAATTTCTTCTTTATTTGCTTTCGTTTAAATAACACTTTTATCTTTATTTTACTGGAATCTCTTGGTTGCGGCAGAATAAGAGTTGATGCATTCCCCTCAGCTGTCGAGGCGCTGCTCTGAGGCCATCAACACCTTCTTTTTACATACGTACATACATCGATGCTGTCCATGATGCACAAAGTAAATCATTAAGAACTGTAAAATTCATCAAGGACTTGCCAGAGTTTGATGCAAACACACAGCCGATCATGAGAAGTTGAAATGGTTGGGATTTTACTTTTTTCGCCACCGATACTTGAACAATTCCAAACTATTTGAATCAAGTGTATGTATGTATGTAGGAGTCTACTGGGGTGAACGTATGTGAGTGGGTGGGGCTGTTTAATTCCTGTTTCATATCCTAAATCACAAGAAATCAAACAATAAATATTTTGTGCAAAATGTACGAGGGGGGCTAGGTATTTTCATTCCTCGCATCTAAGCGGTGCCCAAGAACTGCAAAAGTTTACAAAAAATATTTTGATTCAATTGGAAAACGTCTCACGCCCTTCTTTCAACATGATGGTGAATACGCTGCTTGGAAAGCTGAGCAAAAGAAACCATTCAACATTCGACTATTCTGATAAACCTTAACAAGTGAATGGTAGTAAAACTTGTTTTAGGCAAAAAAATCCTTTTAATTTTCGGATGATTTCACGGTACATTCCTTTAATGGAACACATATGAAAAATATTATTACAAAAAGTACCTTTTTTAAAAAGTACCCCATAAAAAAAGCACTTTTCTTTAAAAATAGTTTTTACAAAAACTACTTTTTTTAAAAAGTACTATTCAAAAAGTCACCTTTTATGAAAGTACTATTCATTAAAACTGTCCTTAAATAGCAATTCAATAAAAAGTACCGCTTTTCAAAGAAACGTACCTCCAATAAGAAGCAGCTTTTGTAAAAAGTTGGTTTTTTTTAAAAGATAGTGAGAATACTTTTTAGTAAAAGAACCTTTTTTATACAAATTATAAAATATAAAAAGTGGTTTCAAAAAAATCACGTTTTATAAAAGGAAAAATGTCAAAAAAAAAACTACTTTTCATAAAAAGTGCGGTTATTAATAAGCACCTTTCATAGAAAGTACTTAAAAAAATTCCTGTTAAAAAAAACGCTTTTTTCAAACGGACCTTTTTGAAAAGGAATCTTTTATAAAAACCACATTTTGTGTAAAACTATTCAAAAAGCACATTTTTCAGAAAAGCATTTTTGTGTAGAAGAGCACTTGCGAGTGGGTTCTTTCTACAAAGAATTCAATTTAGGAAAATCATCTATTTTAATATACGAGTATTTTGTTAAAACTTATTTTTATAAATAACAGTTAAAGTTTATTTTTTTACAATACTACTTAAAAAAGTACGTATGTTTTGTGAAAGTACCTTTTCCACAAATTATTCCTCTTTATAAAAAAGTACCGCTTGTTAATAGTGTCTGACGAAAAAGTACCTGTTTCAAAAAGAAATGTTGTCTCTTTTATTATTAAATACCTGCTGCCCTAAAATAATTCATTTTAAAATATTTATTAAATGCCAAAACAATTGTTTTTACCAAAATGTAGTTTTTTTTTCTTTGGAATTAAATTAAATTTAGTCAAATTTGTGCTGTATTGTTTAAAATAGTTGCCGTTTCAGAATAAAAACCTTTTAATAAAGCCTGCATACACACATACACACACATTTAGAATCGAAACAGTAATTTAGGGTTTTTTTTATCAATTCAATGGAAAATAAAAACTTAAACACCCAAAATTAACTATTCCGCATTCAAATTTCTACTCACAAGTTTAACGAACTGCATGTGCACGTGCATCGTGTTTTATTATTTGCCTTTAAAAATGTTTAAATTTAAACATTTAGTTCGCCGTGTCGAAGCCCTTATCGTAATGTGCGTTTATACCTGCATACATACGTATGTATGTAAATCAAATGAATTGCAATTATTAGTTTAAAAAAAAAACACTTTTTTAGGTTATGATTTTAAATGCATCCATGGAGTTTACAAAATTTAGCAACATTTTCGCCGATTTAAATAAGAAGAAGAAGAAGAAGAATTATATCAAAGCAAAAGTCAATGCATTTTCAAACCCCATAGTGACTGATCTGGCCCAGCTTGTAAACACATACAGGGTGACGCCGAAATAATAGTGACTATGGGAAGATGGTATGAGTAAATTTTTTTGTGTTGTTGCAGCTCCGCAAACAGCTCAACATTTCCAGCAACAGTGAACAGTTTGGAACCAAAAACACAAATATAATGTTGTCCTTAAAATCTGTTGCAGGACTCTGCTCATGATTTTCGTTTAAAATGACATTGTCAACATATTGACATATTTCCAAACAGTTACCCTTCAATTTAGACGTCTTTTGAGGTCACTCCTGAAAATTTAAGCCCAACGTAAGTCACAGGCCCAATAATTTTAGGCTCAAAATCATCTTAAACGTTCCGTACTTGTCGCGATTTACCATTGGATTAGAGTCGTTATGACAGTTCCACTATAAATCCATATTATTGATGGAAATTAAAAGAAAATTGCGAGAAAATAAAATGCGAATTTATAACCCCTCTGATAGTAAAAAAGTTAAAGGAAAAAATGCAGTATTTGTTTTTGTTATGAAAATGTTTTGAAAAATATGAAAATAAATGTTGCTGTGGAAATAATTATTATTTATGGGAATGTGAATGCTTAAAGAGTGCGTGTGTGTGTTGGTGTGAGTCCGCTTTTTTCAAACTTATTTTGGCTGCAAAAACAACTTTTGGTTTTGTAGTTTCGTTGGTTTGGTCTAAAACAATATTTTAAAATGTTTTAAAATGGAGCAAACAAAATAACTCGGTCGCTCCGAAACTGGCTGAGCAAAATACTTGTGTGCAGGATGCGATTTCAAAAAAATCCGTATTGCTTTGATGCTGGCCAACAAAAAACTCTATGTAAAATCATAATAGTTAAATCACGTTGCAAAGATTGGGAACTGCTTCTTGTTAACTAAATAGATATCGCTTAATAGTAAAATGACAAATATGAACAAGAACTTTTGTTGAAGAAACCTTAAGAAGAAGCAGCCTAGAACCTTCTGAAACTGCAGGCTTGTTAGCGAAAAATTGGGTCGGTGGCCGAAAAAATTGTTCATGAAAAATGTTTCCCCTCAAATCAATTTGTATGTTAAAATACATTTGTGACCTTCTCCGAGAAAAGGGACCTAATGGGTGTCCAAAACGTAATAATAGTAAAATTATATATATGTAATAGTCACATATACATACATATATTATAAATTCTACTGTCAATTCCGACTGATGTATATTTACATCAAGCCTGCTAAGACTTTTCACAACCCCTTTAGTGAGAGTTTATCAAAAAAATTACAAAAATGTTTTATAATTCTTTGGGCTATCGATTTGTGCAGAAAATATCATGTTTTGCGCAGAAAGATGTTCCCGTCACCTGTGATCGATATGTACATCAAGTCTGATTAAACAACTGTGGCTGATTCTGATATCAGTCCCAGTTCTTTTGATCCTTTTGCAAAGCAGAATCTAGGAAACATATTAATAAATTCGTGTTTTTTGTTTGTCACAGCGACCACCACAAAACGTGTCGTTCTTGCCATCTAAATGTCAGTCACCCAATTTGTCACAACTAAGAAAATGTTTTGAACGTAATACACACACACACACACACACATACATTCCTACATATAATTTTTTACATTATTAATATTACGAAAAAAATTTAAATAACCAAAAACTGTGTATATCACAAAAAAAGTTTTGCGTTACTTTTTTGCTGGTCCAAATACACATAAAACCTAAAAAAATTGTCTTTTTCCTCCTTAAATATAATGTATGTACACAAATGGTACGTATGTATGTATGTAAATATGTATGTGTCAGTTTTTATCGCCGAAAACTGTATTGTACAGTGTCTGTAAACAGTGCTGTGGTAGGTCGGTTTTATCGTTGCGAGATTCATAAATTGTGTCATCTCCAGTCAACTTATTGAATATTTTCTGCACTGTTTTTCTCCAATATTTGTGTGTTAAAGTGCCATTTTTCATTTGTATGCAGAGCAAATGATGCACAAAATTGCATATGATTTTTTTTTATTTTTTAATTTAATTCAATACAACACAGTTTTTTCTTTGTGCTGTTGTTTGTTTGGCTTTGTCTTGACATCAGAAACAATAATAAATTTCATGCAAATATTTGTAAAAGCGTAATTGCAGGAAAGTTTTATGTTAAAAAAGTGTCATATTTGTGTGGGCGTTTTTATGAAGCTGTTTAATGCTATTCAAATTGCTGGTAAAACGTAAATCGATTAACTTGTCGAAATACATGTTTTAAATGTGTAAACGGCAGTGCCAAGGGGTTAGATGAAACTATTTTCCAATCGACGGAAAACAGTCTAAAACAATTTATGTGACATTGTACACATACATACATATAAAAATTACTTTTGCAATTACTTGAGGATCTAAGAACATGGAGCAAGACAGGACAAGAGCCACTTCTATGATGGATAAAGAAATGATAACTTCTGGTTAGGAGTAGTATTAAGGCCAAAAAGGAAAAGTTAAGCTTAAACTAATAACAAAAAAAGGGTAACACAGGCTCGAAGCGCGCAACTGATTTAAAATGAGACGTTGCTCAGAGTCTGGCGTATACCAAAGAACTATAATTGAGATCGAGTACAACAAACATTACAATGGCCTATTTAAAACCAGAAATTGCTGTGATACTATTTGATAATAAACACTCTAAAAATTAAAAATATCAACACAAAAAATAGGCCGCTATAAGAACAATAAAATATAATTGAAATCTATTTTAACAAAATTTTGTTTGACAAATTTGGTGTAAAATACATTTCAGTCTCATTGCAGATTTTATTAATGACAGTAAGAGACAATTTTTATCGTTTTATTTGCATAATCAATTCTATTTAATAGTTTTCTTTATTAAGATTGAAACATTCAAAATGTTTAGCTTTCAATTTAGAAAATACAATTTTGTTTCCTTGAAGTAATACTGGGTCTAGTTATTCTTTCCGTTCCGTGACTGCGGAGACCATTCTCTGGAGTCAATAATGCCAGCCCCAAACTGATCTTAAACAGAATCATATAGAAATTGGGACAAACTGCGATTGCGTTTCAACGGGCATGGAAAGCAGAGAAGCTCATTTATTTAAAAGAAATTGCAAAGGATCATGAAAAAATCCATCACTACTCTAGTATGGAGGCCATCCGAAAGCGATTTTTACCCTCCAAACCTTTGATTTTGATTTATTATCAGTGATAGATTATGAGCCATAGAACGATATATTACGAAAAGGGATTGCAAATGCAGTGTCCGATCACGTTTGACGTAATCCGAAAGAGCTGTTGCGCCATTTTGCAATTGCTACCGAAATTACGTTTTCTTCAGGAAACAGCTACATTTCACCAGAAAAAGGCTCGAATGTTGTATATTGTTGTATGGGGACTCTTAGTGTGAAGATTTGGATACGTTGCAAAAGCCACATTTTGTGAAGCTTGAGGAAAAAGGCAACAAGAGTCAAACTCTACGAACAGTCTTTCTTCCACTTTTAGAAGGGCATAATTAAGATTCTTTGGGCGTTTTCTTTGAACCTTTATCTCCCTTCCCATGAGATTAGCCCAATACCAGTCCAGTAATTATGAAAATTGTTCTCATTAAAGGCAAACGTTTATGATACTCGCACCATGGAATTCAAAACCGCCAAAATCGAAGCAAGAATTCTGGGGCCAGTTAATAGTTTCGCTTTCGGTATGTGAATGTTGCCTCCTTATCTGGGATGCGCTTTCGGTTATTCAATATGAACTCTGTTCGCGAGGATACTCCCACCTTTCCTCTGCCAGAATGGTCCCAAACTTTGCAGATCGCATAACATGGAAAAACGTATAGACATGATTAACGATTTAAGTATCATAAATATGTACATAAATATGTATGTATGTATGTATGTAAAATTTTAATATTTTCATTAGCGAAAACTTTCAATCTAATCAGGAAAAGAATTAGTAACATATTTCGCTGGCGTTTCACCAATTAATTGCTGACTTTTTCAGGAGAATCTTTTACCAATATTGTGAACATTAAATTACAACAATTTGTTGTAAATGTTTAATTATTTGTTTATCTTATTGTAGTTTTTAAAATTAAGTTACATTAAAAACAAAATATACATTGAACACAAATTCACAAGCCTTTTCAGCGATTTTTCGTAACAGGTAACGTTTGCCACGACCTTTGATGTGTCACAGTAAGAACTTTTAGCTTTAAAAGGTTTTTGGACGTTGAAAACCTTAATTCCCAAGTTTCTGCCTTTCCCATCATGCGTAGATATTTTTACAAGTTAATTTTTTTTTTAAAAAAGATCAATCCTATCCCTAAAAGTAACAAACCGTTCCGTCCAATAGCAACTTTTGTGTAAGTTTTGGAAAGTATTATTTACAAGCAAATGAATGAGTATTTAACAGGAAAGAATTTGCCATCTGAGTTGTATAGCAGCTTCAGCCGATGTAGTTGAACACATAAGATCCAAACTTTACATCAATGTGATGGTATTTCTGATACTTTGGATCTCAGTAAAGCATTTGATACCATAATTCATTCCATCTGCCGTTCGCAAATAGTAAATGGAATACCACAGGGTTCAATGCTTGGGCCCTTGCTCTTCGGCCCTCACATTAACGACTTACCAGATATTTTTCGTTTAGTAGCAGAAAGCATAAGTAGCCAGACGACATACAAATTTACAATTTTAGCCACATCATCATCATGTCCAGCGATTTAATTAGATTAACTGCTGGGCTGTGGCAAATGGTGGTCTGCACAGTAACACGTAACTTCCTCTCAAAGCCTGGAAGAATATTTTCAATAATTTTCGAGTAACCATTAAAGACAATGTAACTGCCTTCGCTAATACGGCATTAAATTTGGCTGTAGTTTTTAGTAACAGACTCACATGGACCAATCCTATTGATACTGTGGCTGGCAGAGTTTAAAGTGGCCAGTAAAGGATTCTACCGCTTTTAACAAACGTATGCTGGTCGCAAAAGCATATCTGATTCCCTCACTTTTAAAAGCGTGCGAGATGTACGCAAATTGCGACAGAAAGCACCTACTCAAACTTACAGTAGTATATAATAATATGTTTCAAGAAGGATTCTAATTTGACTTTTGAAAATCTTTTGAAATACATATTTATATAACCACCATATCTAAACAACAAAACTCGTTTCGCCAGATCCCAGCGTGGCAAGAACATAATTCGGCAAAAATATAAGAGTTTCCTTTTCCAGCAACAATTTTTAGTCTATTCTACACAGTCCTTGGAACTCCCCGCCAATTGCCAGCCAACAGATGGACAACGCACATTTATTTAAAAATGAGTTATTTATATTTTTAAAAGTAGCTGCCACTACCTTGTATTCCCGCCGCCACCAGTGAGAGCAGACTTAGTTGATGCCAAGAAAACCATTACAAAAGTTGTTCCAAAGTTGCTAAGATTTTATAGAATAAAGTTTGTTTGATTTTCGTACATTTTTCAAGTTGAATTAAAGCATCTAATTATATAAAAATTACTGAGGAAAGCGAATTAATCATTTTAGTCTCAGTTAAGCATTTAAATTCCATTTTCTAAATTGAATTAATATAATCTAACAATTAAATAACTTTTATAAAACTACAATTTTTGCAATCACTTTATTTAAACGCTGCATATAAATATTTATTACTATTAATATAATTATGGGACCAAATTTCTATTCTTGAAGCCTATTTATTTCGATTACTTTTCCGTACATACACATGTGTCGAAAGTAACTTTTTCCTAAATTAACAATTAATCAATTTGCTAGTACTAATTTCGAATTGGATCGTATTTTTTTTGCCTGACTTGTACACAACAAAATCTCGTGTTTTCACTTTGGGTATCTTCGACGCTGTATTATTATTTACGTATGTACCGTATGTACGTGTTGTTTTCGTCACTACTGTAACAATTTTAACGACATATGTCTGTTATTGTACCTTTTTGCCGCGGTTTTAAAACTTGTGTTACCAATTTCGCTATAAGTTAAATTAAATATTCAAAATTATTAATATTTTAGTCAATTAACATGCAGGTCCATCTGCCTGATCACCAGCACTGTCGTTCATACGATGATTCATCTTGTTGTGCTAGACAATAGCCCTTTTACTCTGACCAACATTTTCGTGAAACGCGTGTAAGATGGTGAAAATGTGAAACAATGGAGTTTAGATGGTCAGCACAAATTTAAAGCAAAAGACGCAAACGTGGAAAATGCGTACACATTTTCATTCATTAAAAAATTTATTATGAAAGCAGATTAATAATCGGATTGACTGTTGCTTAATGATCCCAAAATATTGTGCACCATCCTGACGGCGCTCCACCTGTTGGTCGAGGCAGGCAAATTTCAAGTGTCCTCAAAGTATTTAAGTGTGTGAAATATTTCTTACTTGTACTTTAGTGCGAACGTCTACCCAACAACCACCGAATCCGCTTTGTTCCGTTGCTGCCGCAATTTCCTGGAAGACGTGGGAATTATTTCTCGAACCTCCCACAAATCCAACCACATGTTTTCCATTTGTTTTCTTTTTCGCTAAAAATAAGTAAATTATTTACTGCTCATTTATAAAATGAAAAACATAAAAAACAATCGAAATTATTTGTCAATTTTTAGTGATGCCACCTTAAATTATACCAGATATACGGTGGAACAAAATGCGAAAGGATCATCTTTCAAAGATATTGAAATACAATATGTTAAGTTTTTTTCAGATGAACTTTATGTGGGAAACATTACAAATTGATGAGAAATGTGAGATGTTGCTGAGTGAGAAAAGCAAAATAACAGTCAAGTAAATAAATAAATAAAGTCATATCGCACCCTAAATACAAAAGGGTCACAACTCAAAATTTTCCAAAACTCACTTTTTTCCATCAACTAATTCAGAGTACACATCTCTAACCACTGCAAAAATTTCTTTCACATCACTATCTTTTTTAACTGGAAAAATAGAGATATTCTATGGTAGAAAAATCGCTAAGTGTGTTGCGGCCCCTCTTTAAATTTATTAGTCAGTCCAGCAAATCCAACAAAACAGAAAAAGTTATTATCAGTTTGTTGTTGCATTTTGCATAAGTAAAATCAAATCAAAACTCATTTAAACACTTAAAAATTAACTTAATGTTCTGCTTAATAATTAAAGAAAACTATAAATAAAAGGCAAAAACAATAAACACATAGAAACAGGTTTACACACTAATCCAGTTGACTTAAAACAGTTGTTACGACAGTAATCATGTTGCACTGACGCGATATGCAACATTTCCAGGCACGATCAGAAGAATCAAAAACATTTTTACACTATAACTTGAGACCAATATGACATTTGACGTCGCCCCACTATTGATTTCACCTAAACCTTAGCAGGGGTCATGAGATTTTCGTGCTTAGCTGGCGACGGGGGGATAAATTTTGCTTTTTCATAGCCAAGTATGTATATTATATTACACGGGGAATCAAGTCAGATCACAGAGAAGGTAGTCATATAAACCACATGCAGGTACATTTTGCGGAGGTTTTTCATGCATGTAACTTTGTTTTTGCACAGTGTATGCATATTCGTGCGCTGAAGCTCAAGCACATTGCACTTACCACAAGGTAGACAGTAGTGTGTTGTTTTTCGTTTGATATATGCAACATAATGTGGGAGTAGTAGGAGTGGATTCCAAGGGGTGGAATTACGTAGTCTGGGCCAAAACTATATCCAAACATCTTCAGTAGTAGTCGAGGCAGCCTTTGATTATGTTGCCTGCGTTGTAAATGCGATAAAACCAAGGTTTTTTAAAAGGTCTGTTCTTGAGCAGTTTTCAAACGTTTGGGAGGACTGGAAGATTATGAGTCCATTTACAGCGCTGATATCCAAAATTCTATTCAATATGACCACACGATTCCATTGAACATTTTTTGTCCAGTTCATGAGCATCGACAAAAAAGCGAATTACATCTAAATCACTAAGTTTTTTTTAAAATGTTGTGCAAGAATAATCTACATATATTTAAGGACAAGAGATGGAAAATCTAGTTATTTCTACCTTTTGGCAACAATAAGAGGTGCAAGTGGCAAAAATAGTTCTATACAAATCTAACTACAAGCAGGGGGTGTGTAGGTCGTTATCGCCGATGCGGTGGTAAAATGCTTTCCAAGAAAAATAAATTGGAGCAAGTGATAGTTTTTAACCCCAGGACCTGATTTTATGCGTTCACGTTATTGCCCAGCGAAAATACAACAGAATAACAATGATCCACCACCACCTCTCCAGTTAGAAATCATAATTAACTAAACGACAGGGATGGAAAGTTTTCTGTGCCCCTTTCAATGTCTTCTGTACTATACAAACATTTTATGCGTATGTTTTCTAATGACTATTTTTTTCGTTATTTCTTTGCAGGTATGTAACAAACCTTCCGGATGACCTACCCAAACTCGAAGCAGTGCGTAAATTGCAAGTAGTTTAACTAAATCTTTTTATAAAGACACACGTGTATGTAAGTAGGCAAAACTTTATAATTATTCTCCATCCATCCTCCGCGCCAAAAGGAGATTGCGACAGATCGACAACTTTTCTCAGACTTTTGTCACACTTGCGATTTGTTGTTATTGTCGGTTAAATGACTAGAATTTACACAAACTCTGTTATCGTCATATTACTGGCTGTCGTTGGAAATAATAACTGTCAAAGTGACGCCATTTACTCAGAACAAATATTGTTCTGCTCGTATTGTGTGAATGGCCGTCTGTTTTGTTTGCTGATGCCAGCAATTTGCATAAATCGCGGGAAGTCAAGCGTGACTGACCGATTGTAAAAGTATATACATACATACATACATACATGTGTCTGTATATGACAAATGTTGTTTTGAATTGTGTTGGACGTATTCATGAAAATTATAGTGAATTTGATATGAATCTTAATTCAAATATTCCATACAATTTCGTTTTCAAATTCATTTCAAAGGCAGATTGTTTTCTCCTGAATATAGTCCCTATATTTTAATTTTTTATATCATTTTGGTTTTCAGTTCTTCGAGGATGTTCTCGCGCAAATTGAAAGTTGAAATGATACTCTATAAATCGCTCTGCTATAAGTCGCTAAAGATATCAACTCGACAAGGAACCAAACTGCAAATGTGTCAAATTAATTTTTTTTTAAATTTCATCTTTAAGTTACATACGGATCCCTGAATAGATCCAATTTTGCACTTTTTGTACTTAATAACTTCTAGTAGTTGTACATATTTACGTTATAATTTTATTAGAGGCAAAGACCTTTTCAAAATTTTAATGCAAACAACTTAACGAAAAGCCTACAATATATAGATTGTAGCTGTAAGCTGATGCCCAATCATTGATAGGAGTCTGTTCTGACCAAGACCATTTGATAGTTGCCTGAAAACGACAAGATCTGTGTTCGAGATCGCATAAAGCCTGAGGCTCGAATAGAGCCGAGCAAGATCATACATGTATATGATTTAATAACTTGTTCTGGACGATCTGAAGTTTTTGAATATGGCATCTTGCACTTGTAGCCCACAAAGGAGCTGCACAAAATATATCAGCCGTCCAGGCTTTCTGTGTTTAATACATTTTTGTTAATAAAAGGATAGTGTTCGTGCAAGAACATTCAGTTTGTTAACTGATGATTGTACATGTTCCTTAAACTTAAGTTTAAGCCTTGTGGACAATATTAACATTTTCGAAACTTCAAAAAGCAATTTTAAAAGAACGCCTCGACTATTTGTTAAGAATAAAGTCAGGACTTCAAGCTGCACCATTTCATAAACGACCCCATCGTGCCAAACAGCATCAAAATAAAGACAAATTTTTACAAACTTCAGCCTTATTCATATACAGACATGTCTTGACATTTTGAAGAATAGCTTCACGTTGTTACTTTTTGGGAAGGGCAGTTTTCATGCCGCTTTTACAAAAACGCCTTTGACATAAATAAAGAAATGTGTAAGAAACTGAAAAAGAAATGGCGAAGAGGGAGGAGCGATTTTAAAGCTCGTCAAAACGCTGGGGGAACGTTTATCAGAATCATTCCATAAATCTTGATTACTTGCAAAAACTAGCAGTAAATAAGAAAAGGTGAAAAGGAACTTGGTTTTTTTCTGCGAATGTCAATCGGATAGGACAAGATGCGACTCAAAGGTTGTAGACTAACTTCTTGTTTCTGTATCATTCCAGCGACGCCCACTCGTCCGTCTCTTATAGTGCATCATATTCTTCGAAACCTTAACCGCTATGAAAGTAAAATTCTTACAACCAATAAAGGCTTTTGAGCATGTAAAATCAGAGACCCAAATAATCCTATTGCAAAGGAGGATCAGATTGGATATTTCCTAAAAGGTAGAAGACGGAAAGCTGGAAGTGGAGCAGCTTGAAAAATAAATTTTGTATGAAAAGAAAACATTAATTTATGACATTTTAGCTAATCTTAAACAAACTGAGAGATCAATGGGACTAACCAATTAGACAAAAAGAAAACCAAACACAATCCCTGACGACACTTAATGCCTAAAGTCCATTTCACTCACTCAAAGTTTTAAGATGGTTACGCTAACAGTGACTTATCGATGTACGGCCAGTTCACAGCTCTGAAGCTCAAAACTACCTGAACATCTTTTCGCTAACTGTATATGGCTTGTCACAGTCTAGTAGAAACGCAATATTGTCCCCGTTACGAACAGTTTTATTCTGTCCGCTACTATTTTTAAAAAATAACTGCTTTAGCTGACGTTGGGCCAATTCCACGGGTGAACTTGTGGTTCACCAGGCACACACACATATGGCAAATTCGTACCGTCAGAAAACTCTGGGTTCAGAGCACACGCTGTCTAACTTGGGGAACTCACACTGAAAATTTTAAGAATTTTGGTTGCCGTATCAACCGAGCAACTCTTCCCCGTCTATGTCCCAGCACCGGCTGACAATCGTCGAACTGCTGCAGATTCCGCTGAGACAATTTTACACCTAGAAATATCTATCGGCTTCAATTTTTATTTGTTTAATCCTTAGAAGCTTGTTCGAAAAAAAATGTTTTATATCCTCGTGCTAGATCTGCCAAAAACTTTGAATACGACTGGTCAACTAACTGCGTACGGTGTCGAATCAATAGGTGAAGGTGTTCTCCTTCACTTTTCACTTTCCGAATATTTGGGGCTTAAAACAAGATATTGAATGTAGAGTATTATTGAAGGTGAAATAATGTCCATTCAGGTTATTGGCCATTGTCGAAGACAACTTTATTTCCCTATTTAATAGATTACATTATATGGATGTTTCCGTTAACTAACACGACTTTGTAATACGAACCTTATGCAGCGTCTGATTCCTCTTTTGTGGTCTTTGATTATAATCCATTTGGTTTCATTTAACTTCCATGAACTTCCTTCTCGTTCAGCTCTTCTTCAATTCCAAACTTTGAAAGCTACACCGAAATTTCTGGAGGCTTGCGCTGCGAGTGCCTTTGGAAAAATGCTAAAGCATTTTTGTTCATCCGCACAAGGGATCGCAGTCAAGAAAGCCTTTGCCGTTTAGCTCGTCTAACTTTTTCAGCTCATACCACTCAATTGCTTGTTCAACTAAGTGAAGGCTCTTCAGCGCTGCTCTACAGCGTCTTATAGAGTCTAGGTTTTGTTTCATAATTGCCTCAGGTACGCCTTTGCTTAATATTTCATCCTTTATTTAACTGGAGAAGCTAAATCATGTGGACGTGCCTGCTTGAAGTACTTTGTTCCATGGTTTGACTGATATTCTCCTCAGCGCTGACTGTCAAATAATTGGCGACTCTACTGCTCTTACAGGCACGCGATCTTGCTGTGTACAATACCATGAGGCCTGTATTATTTGCTTCCCCTCGTTTTAGATGTCCATCGCCTACAAGACTTGTTTTTGCTCTCTTACGTCTAATATACGTACATATGTATTTGTCTTCGCTCGACAGCTGACAGCTGTTGTGGTGAAAGTGTTGCCATGGACAGATTCGCAGAAACAGAAAATTTACGCATTGGAATGTCAATATCTTTACGAGCTTTTAGTTGCATCTCTTGGGAGGGCAGCGACAACAATTACATTTTAGTACCACAATAATTTATGTTTATTGTCTGTTCCCTGTCAATTTGCTTGTCTTGAAATAGTATTTTTACACTTTTTACTGCCGGCAAATACAAGTAAATTTATTTGTTCAACTGATTTGCGGCCGGTCTAGAAAAACTAAAGACATTTTAATGGTTGAATGTTTCGGTTTTATACTCTCTACTCCGCACACACACCCACCACTTCACCTCTATATGTTTTCGAATGGAAATTGTCATTTTCAGTTGTCGGGAGAAGATTTAAATGTTCGTTTTTCTAGTTTCTAAATACTATTTTACATTTTGAAAATAATTCCACATTAACTTGTTTCTGCGCTTTTTGCTGTATGAAATAATTTGGCGAGATGCTCAATTATTTCGCCTGCTACTCGTTAAAGTCAATAATAAATTTAATTTGCGTTTTTCCTGCAGCCAAAACACCAAAATTACATAAAACGATATTGATTTCTCTGGCTATAGAATATTCTGCGGTAATTACATAATTCGTTTGGTTTCGTGTCCATCCGATGGCTTAATTAAATACTTAAGCGAATTACTTTTATCTGCTCAAATTTGTTTGCTAATTATAAAAATGGACACTACAACAACGTCTATTATTTTTAGCAAAAGCAAATACTTGCCCATCAACATACCTACACACATACATACATAGAAATGTATTTAGTGTAACGATATGAATCTTACAGAGCAAGAAAAGAGACGGCTCTTTTTGGTGGCGTCATAACGAAGACAAGAAATGCTACAGCGGCCCATATGTTTGAATTTTACATAAAGAAAACTTGATGTTCTTAAAGATCTGGGTCCGAAATATGTTGATCCACAACTTATGTGCTAAAAAAACCGGTTTCGTTAAACAATCGCCGCAGAATATAGATGACGCTTTATAAAATAAGTTGTCCCAATCCTTTGGACAACTAAATGATGCCGTCATGGCGCCGATTTCTGCGGAGATTTCGCTACGTGACGGGTATCTGAAATATTCAATTTCCTCCGAGTCTGGGATAAAAATGAGGTTGAGTTTAACCGATGGCACTAATTATTTTGGATGGTGATGTGTTCGCATATACAAAGATTGATAAAATTGATATATAATAGCACCTGCCGCGATGGGCGAATCTGATAGTGGGCCGGCCAATTGCACCATTAAACTGTGACAAAAACAACTTTTTGTGACATACGAAAAACGGCACATAGTAGAGCTCTGGTTCACACTAGCCCCTCCCTTGACAGGTGAGAAAATCCAGGCACCTGATTCAGTAACTGAAAACCCGCAAGGAACAATATACTGGCCGGATGATTTCCTATCATCCAGTTTGTACAAACGCAAATCTGTTGCAAACCAACAGCACTACTTTGACCTTTGTATTCCCGAAAATATGGCCATGGACCACACTGACAGGCTCCTCCAGCAAATGGCCAAGGCCAGGTTTTCATGCATTCCGTGGGAATGAGGTTTCCGAAGTATCTGAAATTGTGCAGAAACTTAATAAAGGTTTGGTTGTCACGTCAACATACGACCCCTTCTCGACGCGAAGCCAGCCCTACTCGACGGTGGGAACAAAACTGCGCAATAGAAAGTGTAACAAATAATAATATTACGAAGCCGCTGATGACCAGTTCACATCATTTAGGGCCCTCAAAATCCCCATACAAAGTGCACCACTTAGAGCCGTCCTGCTGGAACGACGTTGGTAAATACGTTTTAAACATTGCGCGAAAGCAATTACCGTTGTTGACCTGAAACTTCCTTCTTGGAAATATTTTATGATGCACTTGATACCTTTAGGCTTAAAGCACGTTGGTGTCGGCAATTTGTTTTATTGGCGAGCTCACACATGGACCTCATCCCTAAAGGTAATTTTTTTACGGAAATTTTGGGGCTCCTTGAAAGAGTGAAGCAGTTAATGCTGGAAGGGAATATCTTGAAGAATTGTGGAAAGTTTGTTTTCGTTTTTTTTAATTTTCCCCTGGTTTGAAAAATTAACAAAACTGCAGCGTTTCAAGCTGCAAATGTCACTTTTAATCAGATATTTTTTAGATTTTTCTTAACCTTCCGACTTTTTATCGATAACTTTCGCATTCTTTACAGCTCTTTTCAGCGTATCTTCACTCATATTGATATATTCAATTGAAATATGTATGTATGTCTACACACTGGAATATCGTAAAAAGTGGGAAAAAAGTTAAAATATTAACGGCTTAATGGAACTGTTTGTTTCATTATTGGATATTATGATGGAAACTTCCATCATTTTGGCAATTTGAATCAAACTTATTCCGTTGTTTTCAACGCTAAGATCCAATTCAGGTATAAATCAGGTTGGATGTTTAAAACACCAAGTATTTCCTTTGTGGCCATTCACACCGGGCAATTCTTTCAGCTAAGCTGATTAAATTTTAGACATCGTGGTGAGGGAAACATAAGATGAGTACAGACTTGCTTGTACTTTCCATTCGTTTAACTTTCTTATTCGTATTCGACAAAAAGCACGAGTGTGTCTAAATGTGTGTATGTGATACGAGCAATAAGAATCGCTGTGTGTGAAAAACAAAGCAATTTCAACGAGAAATGTGTATCTCTCCTATCAATAAGAATGGAACAGTGTAAATTGGGACTTTCTTCACATCATCATTCATCAAATAATGAATAACTTTTTTGAGTCAGTCAGTCTTTTTTAATACTGTTTTTATGTCTTTAACAATATTATACCATGTGATCGAAATTTCCATCACCATACAAAGGAAGTTGCAATCAATTATTTTCCCTTTAACTTCATAATTAGTTTGAAAATCAGCTTGTTGTTGCTTGTTTGTCTAAATAGTATTTTATTGGGATAAGAAAAGAATTTTCTTCTTGGCTGGTCAATATTTTCCTTAGAGCTACAAACGTCTTGAGGGACTTAGCACAGCACGACGTGTCTTTAATTTTTCTTGCAAAAATGATTCATTCTCAAGATTTATATTTTAAATTAATTCACTTTTGATTTTCTTTATAACCTTGTGCAAAATACCGCCACACTGCGAATTGGTTGAACTTTTTTTCCGACAACAATGAACCAAAATGCACACACAGACATACATAAAAATTTATTTTGTAATCATTTCACGGCAAAAGAAACAGTTTTGAGCGAAACGTTGCCGAAATACAAGCAAAAGCAAAATATAAAATCAGAAACAAAATGAAATGAAATGGAATTAGTTGTTTGAAAACAAGAAAAGAAGAGATATTTTCTATCCCAGCCAACAACAACAAAACAAAAATATGTACAAGCTACAATTTTAATTTTAATAAACTGGGTCAATTGAAGACATGTGCAAATTGTTGTTAAATACATTGTTGGGGTTTTTTTTGTTATTACGAAAGAACGAGGGTGATCTGAAGATGACTTTCGTTGCAAAAGACGAGCAAAATATTTATTCCACAAAAACAGTTAATTAAACACAAGAAATATAGTAAATTATTTATTTATTATTGTTTTAAAACGTAACGTTCTTCTGCATAAAATTCTCAAAACTCGTTCGAGGAATAAAACTCTAGCACTTCTACATGTAGGGCTTACGAACTGCCGAAGAACCGGATATTGTATATTTCTCACAGTTTTCGAGATATTCCAGTTAAATTTTAATTTTTGTTCTACTTTGCTCCAATACTTTGATTATTGCGCAGTTCAAGCGCATCCGATTTTCATAAAATCACTTTATTTGCCAAGAATCTGCTTAATAAGAATTGGAATGTTTTTTGAGTCAATGGGCCCACCGTGCCCGAAATATTATTAAAGAGAACTATTAATCAATTTAATCATAAAATCAGGCACTGAGATGAAAAAGTCGACAGACATCAAGTTGTCCAAATACGAGTAGGACTTCTATTGCACGTCTTCGTTAATTCCTTGTATTCCAAACCCCCATTTATTTTCATACGATTGATCCCCAGCAAATTCACTTAATTTATGATACTTATTTCCTTCTTCTAAAGACAAAATTTGCTTAAAAGTGTCCAATGGCTTCCCAGTTGAATCATTATGGAAATAATGTCACGTTCAAAACGTCACGTATGCGCACACTTCTTCTTCTTCTTCTTTTGGCGCTACAGTCCGTGGTGAACCTGGGCCTCAACCAACAAAGTTATTCTTTGTTGTTGTGTCGAAACTAGTGTGTTTTTACACGGTAGGGAAGTTACCCCCACGCACAACCCCCGAAACCTGGAGGACCGGGTCCTGGTTTAGACCCCTGGACAGAGGGGATTCGCTGCACACTTTGGTTCACCTCTAAGCGGGTGCTGTAGGGGCTATCCAGGGGCGCCACGGGGAGGCAGTATGTCAGCTTGACCAGTCCACACACACGATTTTTTTTCCAATTAAAGCGAAGACATTTGGAACTCTTAATAGTGTTTTGCTTTTATGTTCGGTACCATGAAAATCCGCATCTTCAAAAAGGATTAAAAATACTGTTCTTTCAGCATATTTTTATTAGTAAAACGTTTCTAAAATCTTTTATTTGTGTGTTTCGAGAAGATATTTTTATAAAAAAATTCTGCCGCTTGTTGCGAGAGTCGTAATGGCAGTCACATTGTCTATTTATATTAGAATATGTTTTGAACGCCACAAAGTGGAAAAATTCGCCTTCTTGTCGCATTGATGCACGTGGCGACGATCACGACTCTTCAGATGCTAAAACTTCAGGATTCATATATCATCAGAGTTTCAATTATTCGTGTACGTGCGATTTTCTTCACTCGATTCCTATTCCTTTAGAGTAGCAGATCTACTATATTCTATATCTCTGTTCAAATTTCCCCACCGTCCGCTACTTTAGCGGCTGACGTTGTGTTTTAAAAATGACTTTTTGTTCACAGCTACTTGGTTCAACAATTTATCAAAGCGAACGCAAAAGCAGCACAAATAAAAAGTCAAGAATACTTTGAGCGTTTTTGCGATTTGCCCTGATTAACACACTTAAAAAATTATTTATATAAATACATATATATATCCATGCATGTGTGCACATCTATAGAAATGAGAAAGAAAGAAATCATTTAACACACAGTTGTTGAGTCTATCGTGGTCTTTAACAGCAGTTAATTAATTATTTGGCAAGTTCAATATCTCTTGAGAGCCGCAATTCAGATTTTAAACTATTTGTAGTAGTTGTAGACAAAAAAAATATCTTTAAACTGATTTGTGCAATAAAATTACTACATTCCAAACATCAGCCGAACGAGAATAACAACCATAAAGTTATTTCAAATAAATTTTAAATTCTTTTTATCACCCAACGATCACGTAATAGCGAGTTGCTCCGGCTTCCCCGCCAAATTACCTGACCTACAATAACTTTTTTCTTCTCTTCTATTAAAAATATTTTTTTTTATATTTTCCGGTGTCTAGTTGAAGAGGGGATAAAAACAATGCAAAAAAAGAAATGAAGTAAAATTGGTGTTTGTATTTTTTGAATCGATTCGAATAAAATCATTTCGGAATTGACCTATTCCTTTGAGAGGTCTCACAATCAACAACAACCGTAACTGGCCCACCATTATTTTAGGATAATGAACTTGAGCTGGACTAAGAAATTAATAATGTAACCGGAGAATAGTGTCACTGTTTATCGTAAGCGAATTAAAATTTAAGAGGTTGTCGTTAACAACTAGAAATTCCTTATTTTTCGAACCAAAAAAATATCTTTCGGCCTATTCTTTAAATAATTATTTATTATCTTTCTTGCGTCAAATTAGTCCAGCGTTTGGAAATGGCTTAACATAAGACGCGAGTAAATACAATATTAAAAAGAAGGTGTTTAAATGTTTATTAAAATATGAAATACAAAAAGTAAAAATTAAAAAAAAAGCCGGCATTTCAGGCGTTACAGGCACAAGATCTGTTGCAGAATTTCCAAAGGTTTCTGTCACAATATTTGCTTGCCTGATCAAACAAGAACGAAGAATTGTTGTTTGTTTCCAACAAAAGTGTTTGTTGATGCAATGAAAACTCCTTGTGGCTGCGTTTTAAGCTAAAAATTTCGCTGAGTTGGCGCATCTTTTGATCGAAGAAAATTAAACTAAACTTTCAAACATTCCAGCAAATATTTTCGTTGCTTTCAGACATGAAATCCATCCATTGAATGCTGGAAGTCCATTTACACTAAAAATCTCACAGTTGAATCCAGAGTTTCGTTGCAAGTAGCAGAATCTGCATCACACATTTGAAAATATTGCAAAAGTTGTTTCTTATTTTGTGGGTCATACCACTATCCTCGCAATTTGTGACCACCTTTTGCGGTTCATAAGTTCTGCGTTAATAGCAAAATAATAATAGTTTCCTTCTTCTGAGAGTTTTCTGCTTTTAAATACTCGTACTTTCAGCCAAACATGCAACAAATGTGACCACAAATAAGTACATAATGTCAACATTTGTACTCGTAGCTTAGATTTATATATCAGAAGATTTGCGTCTTGTGGATAAATATTACCCTGAAGACGAAATTAAAAATCGACTAATCGATTTTAAACGTCCTCATTATTTTTATAGTTGATGGAGAATTAATACAATTTTTTATAATTAATTTCCGAATAGGCTATTTCTAGCCAACGTTAAGAGCTTATCGGCTACCTGCCACTAATGAGACATTCATACAACTTATCTTGGCTTGCGGCAGAAACGTTTTGCAATAGCACAAACATCTTCTTGTATGGCGAATATATAATTATTACGAACTGATCATCCTACACTATAATTATAAGACTCTAAGTTTTGTTGTCTAGGAATACCAATAAATAAATAAATAAATAAGTAAAAAAACAACAGCAACAACAAATAATGAAAAAAAAACCAGAAACGCTCTTTTGCACTTCTTTGAAATCTTCCTTCACAAAACTTCTGCTGCTTCTCATGCGGGTTCCACGTACTAGTACCCACGTCTTCAATTTGATACTCGTATTTCTGTTGGCTGTTGCAGCGCAACATTTACTCAACTTCTTCCTATTGTTAACTGGTTCCCTTTGACCGCATTCTGCTCTTGTCGCTGAACATATTTCCCAATAACTATTAACTTTTTGTTCATAATTTGAGCAAAGAATGTTTTTTTTTTTTTTACAATCAAACCCAAGTTTTCGAACGATTGAGTTAGAAGCTAATAAATTGATTTAGAGCTCTACAAACCATATAAACTCAGTTGTCTGACTACTTGGGCTTTGCTTTTTGAAACTTTTGAAATACAAATCGGAGTAGCAAAAGGACACCCGTAGCTCCACAAGCTACGAGGGTAGTACCGAGATATCAGATCCTGCGATATTGGAAATCCATTTCTCGAAATCAATCGATAGTTGCATGCGTGTGGCGCCAACCTGTTGAAACCGCAACTCGCCCACGATCGCTATTGACTGTGATAGCGCTTGCTCTGACTTCACTTTTGGATGCAATGGATACTACAGAACCGTTTCTGCATTGGCTCCACAAATCCGGAAGCTTTGACCTCCTCCTCCTTAGTTTAAATGCCACATCTAGAAGATGTTTGTGGTTACAGCCAAAAAATGTTTCTGGATTAGAAATAACTAAAACGCTTCACTGTAATAATTCAAGCCTTAAATCATGTTCTTCTCTAGAGCCCCATTTCCATAAAACAAACGAGTTGTTTTTCTTGTGCTCTCAGATTTAATATAAGGCCTGGAAAAGAGATTTTTTCCTTGTTGCTAAGACATTTAATTTGCCAAAAACAATATGAACAATAAAATATGCGTAATTTCATCCTTTACTCTTCGTTTTTTGTTGTTGTTTTTTTTTTTTATCAAGTAAATGAAATCATTTATTTTCATTTTGTGCGATACTGCTGTTGCTGTTTGTTGCCAAAACTTTGATAAAATTCTTTATAACCAATAGCAGCCGCCATCAGATTCAAGGATAATAAACTAATCAGCTAGACAAAAAAAAACCCCCCAAAAAAAGCCAGAATAAAACCAAGAAAATTCGCTTTTCGAGCAGAAAAAGAAACTTGATAAACACAAATGACTTTAACGTAATATGTTTATATTTGGATTATTTTGATGTTCTTTGTTGGAAAGTCAATAATAATATTATTCACACGTTCTGGTTGTCTATTGCGTTGCCTCTTTTCCCACCATAACGTTTCCTTAATTTATCATTTTGATCGGAAAAGTATCAGAAAGAAAATGAAAAACAAGCATTACAAGACACTGCATCATACTCTGGGGAGGATTAATTTAAGTGAAAAATATTGCCTACTTTGCAGGAGCCAAAAAGTAACAACTTAAGAAGATAAAAACAACTCATATTTTAATATAATTTGCTGTTGTTTTTGTTATTGTAATTTTAATAACTGAAAGATTTATAAGTTTATTAAGTCGGCAGAGATTAGTTTAGACTTAACTTTAAAGTTATTGTACTATAACGGGGTCTTATTTCAAGTGGATGAACCTTAACCAAATGGCAGGACTTCTACATGTGAAATTCGAGATTTCAGAGCCTTCAACAAAAACTAAATCGCATTGATCAAAAAACATCCAACTATATGAGTGGTCAGCTGAGTTTATATTGATGACAATTGATTACTGAATGTCTTATGGAGCTGCTAGAACTAATTATTTGAGACGTCAGTTGAATTAATTTAATGCTAATTGACAGCTTAACTTTTCAGCTGATTTCCTTTTTCCAAAACATTTGAAATCAGAATTATTGCCAACAAGAGTCTAGGAAAGTTTAGATGCAAGTTGAATTTGTAATGTTTAAAAGCATTTATCTGCAGCAGAGTCTGTTTGGTTCTGAGTGGTTCAAGATATATCGAATTTGAAATGTATGTTGCCTGCTTATAGGTGTAATGAAGTCAATAAATTCTTTTACACGCAATTGTTCTACCTTTTTTCTCACACCCTCTTTTCCGCTTCTTTCCCTGCGCTTGATGTGCTGGAATTTGAGAATGGATAAATCGGCTGGTTCAGTATCATTTTCAGTACCAACGCAAAAACCATTAAAGCAATAAAAAAGGTAATAAAATAAAATTCGTTGCAAAATCTTTTGCCAAGATGAAAAAATTTTGCTCTTATGACTCAAACATGTTTATTTTTATTTATGATTTATTTTCATCATGTTTCTGTCATTGCAGCGAAACAGTTTAAAGTATAAACCAATAAAGCAATTGCGTCTGGTTACTTACATACGTAGGACTTTCAATGTGCAAACAAATAAGATTTCTGATGGGCAATTCATTGTATCGTATCTTGTTTTTTATCATTGTTTTTGTTGTTACTTTGTTTGCTGCAATTCAGCTTTTTGTACACGATAATTATAAGAAATTTAGCATTTTTTGCGGTTTTTGGAAAAAAAACATACAAATAAATATTTTCGGCAGCCTCATTTTGCAGGCAAAACCAAAATTGTAATTCATTATTTTGTTTTTCTTTTTTAGTATTTTTAGTATTTTTCTTTTTTATTATATTTTACTCTGCTCCTTATTCGTTATGAAGTTCCTTTATAATAAACGCTCGGGATGGCATAACATGCCCTTATTATTTTTATTACTCTCTAAGTATTTAGTTTTCGCACGCCCTCATACCTTTTTGTATTATGCCAATAATTGTGTCCTTTTTCCAGCATAGTCCAGTGTGCAAGACTTCTTGAAAATCTGATTAGCTGTAAAAAAAACCTTGCCCAACCCTCACATGTTACACTTACACAACATTTTGTTCTAGAAAAGTGAACGAAATCTTTATAATTTTGTGGACTTCAAAAGTGGTCGCATAACAACAAGTCGCTGTTAAGCTTAAGAATAAAAATCAGTTTATCACTCACTTTAAGGATTGCACGCATTGAACTTCTCGCTCCTGTCTTTTTCGAAAAGTTAACCAACAAAACCTTAAACTTTGTTTATCCTCTGCCAATACGGTGCAGCAAAAGGCGTTCTCAATCAATTATTTGCACTTAAATGCTGCACTTCCATTGATTTGAGATTTACAATTAAATAAACACTCTCGACGCAATTTAATAACAGCACAGCAAAAAACCCTAAAGCGGCTTTAGTATTTCCTAAGCACACACTCATTAAATTTCTGATAAAAAAGCACCATGAACAATTCTCTAAGTGTTTTTCTAACATTAATATTCGTTTTACATGTGTGTTGACTACATCATTAGCAGGCTTGTAACAATTTTGTACAATTTACAACAAACACGCTGGTGGTGCACGACAACATGGGGACCTGTACGCGAAGAAAATTGGTTGCTTTGCTGCTGGAAGTAAAAGTTGTAATTGTTTGCTCGTTGTGGACAAATAGGAGGCACCATTTCGTGAAGGTGATAAAAACAAGTATTTTTTGGAAAAGGTGTTCTTCCGCAAGTGCTGGAAAAAAGTTAAAGTATTTGCGCGCTTCCTTTTTCGATTCCCATTCATAACATTTGGAGTTGTTCCCTGGAACTAATAACACCATGATATTAGTAACATTTTTCTTCTGTTCGAATATTTTGAAATCAAATGCAAACTGATGAACAACAGGAACTGAAGAGTTTGTCAAGGTTCATAATAAGTCTAGCGTACACCGAGAAAAAAGTAGTAATGGCAAGTGATTTGAAACTTACTCCAAATATAATTTTCATTCGGTTCGTGCCATCGGCAGGCACTGATTGTTGCAACTACAAACGTGCAGCAAAAATGCAATAACCGTTTTACCAAAACACAAGAATTCTCTTACCCGCTGCAAATGCTTTGACTCTCCACATAAAAAGTGGCGACAATATAACATTTAAAAGAATCATCCAGTTGTCACAATTCCTGCAGACTTATTTCCAAATCTTATAACGCAACAAATGTAATCCAACCGGCTCGTAATATCTCAATTAGCTTTCGCTATTCACACTCAGTCTCGTACTTAGTTCCAGATTTGAGCAAAGGGTACTCCCCTGATTAAGGCGTCAGCTCAGTGAATTAAAAATCTACCAGAAACTCAATCAGCGCTGCAAAGGTTTTTAAGACCCCTGACAACTGATTTGGTGTTATGGAAATAACTTGATTACCTGCCAAAATAAGCAGCAAATCAATCTCGTTTTACATTCTCCTACATGTCAATGAAAGGAACTGCAACAGCAACAAATATTGAAAATGTAACATTTTAATGGCTGTAGGATAATCAAATAATTTTCTCTCTGAACAACTTTCGATCACGTTTTCTATTACATGTGAAGAAAACAAAAAGGCTCTCCCTGCATATTGCGGGTGAAAATTATACATTAACGTTTACCATATAGTTCTGGTCACCATATAAATACATACATATGTAACCATGTTATTGTATATATTTTCACAGAACAAATTAACAATTTCAATATTCTTGTGTTTGACAGAAAACTTTTCAATCAGTTTCGCTTTTAAAATCTTAATTAGTTTTGAGCCATTTTGTGAAAACAGAGAATTTGTAAGAAAGCATTTTGAAGAACAAAAAACTACGTTAAAATACATTGACATAAATCCAACATCATCTGATCCATTGAACCTCAACATCCCTTCAAACGTGCCCGAACAGTTTCAATACTTAAGAAGCGCGAAGAAACTGTAAAATAATTCAAAAATTGTGTCAAAAAATCAAAGGCTTCACTTCACTGCAAATATATATGAATATCCAAAGCCTGTGTCTTCGCTGTTGTTGCGAAACTGGGTTTGTAGCGGGTAACGTAGGAAACAAGCCAGGCAAACATCAACAGGTAATAATGAATGTCGAAGTTAGTAGCAGAAAATTGAGATGAATAGAGGCCGCACTTCGAAAACCACTTTAAGAAATATCGAATGACGCTGTCGTGTAAGCGAAAAAAGATGATGATCCTAAACCACACGGCGACAATTAACGCCATAAAAACCTAATACCATTTCTCATAGCTTTGGGAGCACCTTCAACAAAATGGTTATCAAATAACATCGTCATTTGTGCACCAACTTTCAAATGGAAGAGGTGAATTTTTTTTATAAAAATAATTATAAAAAAAAAAAACATTTTTAACGTTTAGATTCACATACATCATATATGGCTGATACAAGCGATCGATGTGTATGTGAACGAACCGCTTGAACTGAAGGGATCATCTAAGTGAACGACCTGAGGCGGCCATTAAACTGAGCGCTCCCAATATTCAAGTCATTGAGTTATTTTTCTTGCAATCAGCTGCTTTTATGAGACCGACATAATGACAAACGGCAAGAATGGTTGCTGTAGAGGTCGTTCAAATTGAACGAAAGGATCAGTCTTTGTTAATAGAACGAAACTCACCGATCGCTAGAACAAACAAACTGGCACAACTCCAGCATCATGTTTGGTTATAGGGATTTTTTGTCTTTTTAATCAACCACAACAACATAAAACTTTCAAAATAATGTCAACTTAAGCGCATACATTCTTCTGCGTCTAGTCCTCTTCATCTCGTTTGCTAATTTTGAGGTGGCCTCTTCATTTGCTTTAACCATCCTGCGCATTAAATTAGCAGAAAATATGCTTTCCAAACGCAGGCTGTTGTGTCCATGTTGACAATAATAGTTACACAAATGAACATGATGTCGACTTGTGCAACGTTTTAGCACAAACTGCTAATTTGGTTAAAATCGTATTTAAGGCATTTTTGTATTGTTTTCATTGTTTCTGATGCTGCCACCACAACATTCCTGCTACAGAGAAGAAACACTGCATGAAATGCAGTTTTAATTAATATTGTCGTCTGAACGGGCAGAAAATAGCGCAACAAACTGATGCCAACTTAATGTTGTTTTTGGTGCAATTGGCAATTGACTTGGGGCATAACATAAATGTCCTGTAGGCAAGTCGCTGGACAAATTCTTAAAACCATTCAGCCTGTTGACTTCTTACCAACATGTTTGTGCCTGCCATAAGGAGACTTCTAGTAGGCGAAGCTCACAGCACCAACGATGACCTTTTTGTGTGTTACTCATGATCGGTTATCAACAATTCCGGAGTATAATTTTCGTTTCTGGCATTTCGCAATGATACTGCAGGACCCTCATATACATATATATATATATTTGTCACCATGACCTTGAACAGAGAAAATGCTCTTCTATTGTAGAAAAAAACTTTTTTCATATTAAAAACACATTTTCAATTGACATGAAAAATTAAGTTTTTGTACTTAAATTATGTAAAAAAAAGCACCAGTTAAACGGTATTTCCTGTTTTCATCGGTCATGATTTAGCGTTTGTTGCATTTCTTTGATTAGCGTTTTACACGGGACGATGAGTTTTTTGTTTATTAATTTCTGACACGAGTATCCCACATGAAACTAATAACTTTTGCAATTAAGAAAAAAAGCATTTAAAACTTAAATATATTTTGATTTAATTTGAATAATGAATTTTGTATTCATTTTGTTCTTTCATTGCAGGTATGTTCCCTTAAACGATGACATTTGTGAACTTAATACTGAAGTGGAAATAAAACAGTCAGTTAATTAAATGTGTTTAAGTGCAGCCTATTAAATAAATATTTGATTGAGACATGCATTTTAGCAAACGCCGTGAGTATTATATTATGATGCTACATATTTGTTTAATGCCTCAGAAATGGCTGCATTGTGGATCCCGGTTACTTTATGTCCTGAAATTTATATGATTTCGTGTTGTTTTTCAAATAACACATACAAAACAGCAACGCTTTTTGCCTGGTCAGCAGTAGCACCGAAGCTGGCAATCGAAGCTGCAACCTCTGATCCGCTGGTCGAACACTCTGTCAACTGCTCCAGCGAGCGGGGTTTGTGCGCTGGCGGCTCGTTAAGCATCTTGTTTCTTTAATTAACTTCTGATTTAACTTCTGCTATAAGAAATTAGTTTTTGTTGGATCGATTTATTTCACTTAATAGATTTTTGGAGGTTTTGTGCATTCGAGTGACCCAATTACGCTTCTCTCTAGCCTACAGCTGCAGTTATATCCTTATTGAAAGCTTTATTATATCTTAACACTTAAAAATACCTACGATTTGGCCTCAGCAGCAAAAAAAAAAATATGAAAAAATCTGTTTAATAAATAGGCCTCTTAAAATAATTAAATTAAAAATTATTCTTGCTCCAGTTAAACCTTTATCCATTGTAAATCCTGCAGACATGTTGGTTGTTTAACATAAAAGCTGGTGTTTTGCAAATGCGGCTAGAGGGGCACGTGACACTTGCATACATACAGTATTTTGGTGCGTTGTTCTGCACAAAGAAAATTGTGCGTGTGAACTGAATTTTGAGTGGAGAAGACAAAACATCATGAGACAACACAAATAATCACACTTTAAGCGCAAATGTGCATGTTGGGCACACAAACATGATTTCAAATATTTGAGGTTAATAAATAATTACGCAAATTAGTTGCTGCTGTTGTTGGTTGTTGGTTGCTGGTTGTTTGGCGTCGTTGTAGCAATACATGTAATTTCTTTTGTGAGCATCATCAACAACAACGACGACGGCAACAATTATTTTATACACGAGTACACGCAGACATTTCAAAATAATATTTGCTCGTGCCATTATTCCTCATATTCCTCATAATGATGATGAGTGTAATGCCCACATAAAAAACCAAAAATATATTACCGGCAACAACAACAACAACAACAGCAGCATTATTAAAACATGTCAAGAATTAAGACGAAGAAAAAATACCAATTCGCCACCATGTTGTCTGCAAAAATGAAGAGAAAGAATAGCTGAATCAACGAAAGAGCACAACAATTCTCTCAAGTAATTATTGCATGTAAAATCTAAAAATCCCTCCTCCCTGAACGAATGTAAACAATGCAAAACCGTATGCAAAACATGTCTGATATCTGGCTGGGTGTCTAGCGTTAAGTGTGTGTGTGTGTGTGTGTTTGTAGGGGGGGAAAAAGGTTATGAAATAATTAGTGTAGTGAGCAGGGTGTTACACACAAACAGATTAAGTCTTCTCAAGGCATGACGACACATTGCGTAATAGCTAAAACGACAAAAACAAAAACAACAACAACAACTTGAGACACATACAACAAGATGTTGTGACAGAAAGTGACATAAAAAATATTATTAAAATACCACAAATTACCTGTAAGAAAAACGACAAGAAACTGCCAGACATTAAAAGTCTATATTCCAGTGAGAATAAAATAGACGCGCGGCCACAAACACACACACACACGCATAAATACTGCGAGTGGCGCGTTTGGCTAAAATGACAGTGATGCATAAAACTGACAAGCAAGAAACAATCATAAACAAGTTTTTGGAAACTGGACAGAAAAAGCAACGACTCAGCAGCACTACAGATACCTGGGATGAAGAAACCCAATAGATAATTTTTGGCTTTCCTCTTGTGTACAGAACACGACAATGTTACAAATGCAGTACGTTGTGCCGCAACGCGACTAATAATGTGTGTGGAAGGAGAAGGGAACCACGTTTGACGTCAACTCTCCAGCAATTTAAGAGAAATGAAACGCTTCCGAAGGCAGTTTATTCCCCCAGAAAGACCGCGCGACTCAGCATGAGTCCTAGATGGCAAAAAAGCAGGCACATAAAACGATGCAATACGAGAATGTAACGATGAGACTCTTCGTCGCGACCGACCCTGAAATGGCCCGAACATGAAAATCGTATTCTAATTTAGATCAGCGGATGAAGTGAAGAACGAGCACTCCCACTATCGACAACATTTCTTCATCTTTGCTCATGAATGTCATAAGTAACGAGGGATGGTCTCGAACACAAGTTCACAGGTTCAGCTTTTTAGCATATTTTGCTGTTGAGAGGCATAAAAGTCGGACGTGTTTTGCAGCCAACACTGGGTCCTACAGACATTCCAGCCATGCCTGTTCGTTCATTCCCTTCCCGATGATTATGAAAATTAGAAGCAGCGGTCGAACAAAGCAGGCCTACGAGCTATTTTAGAGTGTCCTAAAAGGACTTTCAAAATTCAATACTTACTGCTCAGGCGCTTAAGCTTTAAAAGCTTCATGTTTAAGTCCTTTTATTATTTTTATCTACGGAACGTTGTAGTCGTAATTTTCAAACTAAAAACTTTACCGAATCTTTTAGTAATAGAAATAGTTAAAATATGACAGGTTACTGAGTATTTAGTGATGAAAGGATAGAACTTCACTTTCTGCCTTTGATGGATGAGTTGGCAGAGTATTCGACCAACAGTCCAGAGGTCGTAAGTTCGATTCCTTCCAAAGGCTCTGGTGAAAAACAAATACAACACAAAAAACACGTAAACACGTTGGGTTAACTGATGTTTGACTGTGCATTGTCGAAGGTATGTACGCTGGGCACTGACCATCAGTTAAAAATGCTGGCATACTCATCCCTGCAATACAGAAGAAAAAAGAAGTAGCGAAACGCGCTACGCCTTCTTTCCTCCTCGCTAACCCAGTTCTGGTACAATGCACGCCATATGTAGGGGTCGACCTCTCAGCACTGGGCCCAAGCGAAAAAAATAATGAGATCAAAAGATAACCGATAAATGTGTAATTTTAGTTGAAAATAAATGAAAATTTACACAATAAAACACTTCCATATTTATTTTAAAAAATAAATATTTAAACGAGAACTGTTCAGAATTATAAGAATTCGAATGTGGATGATTTTTTCGACCAATATTTAAAAAAAAAAAAGACTAAACCAAACATTTCTTAAGTGGCCAATTTAAAAAATTAAAGGTTTTATTTTACTAAAAACAACAAATTCTTGAAAACTTTATAAGTGACAAGTATTTTATTCTCTAACGACTGCTTGCAGCCAAAACAAAATCTAAGTCAATGTTTTGCCAAGGAGAAAAATATTAATTACATTAAAGGAAATTTCTAGTATATTTTCAGTTCAGACATCAATTTTTCTTTTAAAAACACGTTCTTAAAAAAACAGGGTAGTCAGTCTACTTATTAGGATTAGGGTTTCCTTTTCTTAGCAACTTTCATACGGCGAGCATCCTTTGGCTACTGCGATTTGTATGTCAAGGGTTTCAAAAGGCAAACCAGAAGCACTCAAACAGCCGAATTTATTAAAATTGCTTTAAATGAAGCTGTACACGTTTCAATTTCTCTTTTCATTTTCTTCTACTTTAAGCAATTAAATCAACTCACTTGGTTAAAAACTAATACTCCGCCGCCAATAAAGTAAATTTTTAATGGATAATATAAAAATAAAAGTTAAAATATAATCCAAACCTTTAAAGTCAAGGAGATTACAAGAACAAAATTATTCAGAAAAACTAATAGTTGCTCGAAATAAATAAAAGTAAAAACAAAATATGCCTCATATTTTCCATTTGATGGCTATTTCTAGCACTTTTCAGCCACTGTACATTAAAACATTTTATTGTTTTTTAATTAATATACGAGTACAAACAACTTACAATTTCCACATCAGACAAATTTGTCGAAAAAAAAAAATAAGCCAGCGAGAGATCAGAAAACAAATTAAAATGTTGGGAAAGAAAATTAGAATAAATGCTTCAGGTACAACAAACTGTAACAATTCACATGTACTTCATAAATCAACACGAACGTTCGTATGGCGGTAGTGCCACAGGAATACCTACGCATTTTAGTTATTAAGACCAACCGAAGTAGTCATCAGACGGCTTGTAGCATAATAGTAGCTGTTGAACTGTCTATGTCTCAAAAAGTTTGGTTGCAAACAAAAGCAGCAGAAAAAAAGAAAAAAGCAGGAAAAGACGCAATAAGATACCAGAAGTATGTACCTGCAAAAGATTTCGCAGCAGAGTTTAAAAAAGGTGTTGAATAAGTGCCATTTTCTTTTAATGGAAAATTAAAGAAGCCCCATTGAAAATCACGCAAACCAACCAGACACCGAAGTCGAAGACTCGCACACCTGCAAAACAAAACCGGCTGGCACAAAGCACCTGCATGCACAGGCACTACATTTCGCCGGGACGGACAAACAGACAAACAGACAGACAGACAGGTCGTATGAGTTACATTGTGTGTGTAACCCCAGGCAAATTATAAATTGCGTATACGTTATGATGGCGATGGGGGTGGCGGTGGTAGTTCTGGTGTCTCGAGTGTGTTTGCGTTTCTTCCTCTTATTCCTACGTTGTATCACTTCTCTTTCATTTATTTTCCTATTTTTAGATTTCAAGAAATCAAATGAATTGAACACAAAAGCAAACGAGAAAAAAATCGCCATTTAAATGCATTCGGTTTTGTGCGTTTTTATGCATTTCGAAAATTTATTTATTAAAAGCAAAGAAAAAAGTCTAGAGAAATAAGTAAGATGTTGCATATCTGTGATCAGACACACATACAAGCCATGTTCAGATAGGAGAAGCCATCAGCAACGTCTACAACTACAGACAACAATGGCAACGGGTGGTTTGAATGCAGTGCCGTAGTCAAGAAATCAGAACAAAAAACAGAACAGAATTAAGATGCAAATGGAACCAACCAACCCACTTGTATGTGTCTGAAGTTTCTTTGTTTCTAGTTAACGTTTGTTGTTGTACTTGTTGTTTTTCCTTTCAATCTTACGGTTTTGCTATTGTTTTAAGGACACTTTTATGAAAACAAAATCAAATGGAAAACATAAGAAATATTAACCCGTGAAAATCAGAATTTATTTTTTTTTAGCTGCTGCAAACAAAAAAATTTTCTGCTACAATTTTTTAGAATGACAAACAAAGAAATAGGAGAAGAGCGAAGAATTGATTTGATAACTAATTTGACTCAGTTTCTGTTATTCGATCAACCTTCATATGACCCCCTATTCTAATAAATACAGCCTTCTCATAGCGGGCACTCTTTTTCATTCCAAATGCCGTTTTAATACCACACAACCGCAAAGATTTCCCCACTATGATCGAGTGCGGGGCCTGCATTACAGTGGCCTGTTTTAATAAGACCACCATCATGGTTGGATACTGTCAGCATTTGTTGAGTTCTGCAACGCTGTTAATCAATTGACAAGTATAATTCAGGTTGACGTCGAGCGTCCTTCATTTTTTGAACCTGATGCCGAAGTTATCAATAATGATAAAGATGATGTGGCAAACTGTAGTACTGAAATCTTAATTGCTTTCCCTGCAATGCTGAAGAGGAATTGGTCGACTTAACTTCTTATGAAAAGGCCTACAACTAAATGTAAGAAGACCACTTGCTTTTTCCGCATTTGCCGCTAGAAAAGTCAAACATGTTAATCTTTCTACACATTCACTTTTGCGCCGTTTTCAACCATCGTGTCACGAATCCTATGGGTAGTTTCTGCCCCTAATATCTGATTGATGGACTCAGTTGTTCCTTTTTAAAACTCAGTTACAACATTTTTAATTTTCATTTGGTATTTTCTTTCATACGCATTCATTTTGTATGTCCAATTGAATGTATAATAATAAAAATATTAAAACAATAAAAAAATAAAAATAAATAATAATAATAAAAAATAAACAGTTGTGCTCTTCTGTTTGTCTGAGGGAACGGGCAGAAAACTGGTTATTGAAAATAGGAAAGCACTTTTTAGGGGTCAATCGCCAAAAATGTGACTAATATGTTCAATATTTCCTTGAAAAAGTGTTAAGCCAGCGCTGAAGCAAATGTCAGTAGCGCAACAGCACTGACCGATTACTGACATATTGTCACCAGTCCTACTAACTTCAGACCAGACGACACTGGTACTTCTGACCGTGTAGTTCTTTGGATCTATATTGGAACTACCGGCTTACCGCATTCTTACGAACGTTCAATTCTATAGTCATTTACCACGTCTGTGTCATTCAGAACGATAGAAGAGCCTCATTGAAGAGTTTGGAACACTTTTAACCGATATGTGTTCAAGTAGAAGTGCTCGTAAGGCGGGAGGAAAGTCGTAAGCTGAGACGGTGGAAAAGGATAATATATATTGTGTTGTATATGTTGCAAGCCAGCCCTCCAAGAAATCGGGGGCATTTTGAAAATGTTTATTAAAAGTATTTATGTGTTTGCAATGACACGAGCTGTGAAATTCGGATATAAAAGGGTGCACATATACCTGAATATGGCACTCGAATTCCACTAATAACACAAAAACCTGGCATACGAAGACATGTAGAGAACTATAGGCCTGAGGGCAAAATGTTCCTTAATCTAGTGACTCTGACTTCAGAACGTACGAGGCGAGATTAAATCTTCCGTATTATGATTTCTGCAGACATTGTAAGCATGAACTATTGTTGTGTCGCACTGAAATGGAGCTTTCAGGCAAACTGAAACTTAACTTGTCCTTGTGTTAATGAAAATACAAGTTAAAAAAAACTTTTGTCTGCGAAATCAAGCGAACGTTTCATTTAATCTTTATTGCCAAATCAATTGAAGAGAGTTAATTTTTTTTGAGAGAGCACTTTGTTGCTGAACCGGCGCTCTCTGGGCATCTGAAGCAATAAAATTCGACTTTCCGTGTATTAAACGCCTCAAGCATTTTACAATCCATTTACTCTTTAAGTTGGAAGTAAATCCCATTTCTTTTGTAGGTTAAATAATTAACAGGTGACACGATACATTTTTTTTGCAAATTTTTTTGTTTGCTTGTTCATGTTGTAGATTTCTATTATTTTAAACTTTTCTCCATTTAATTCCTCTGTTTGTCTCGTCGCGGCTAAACTGTCTGTGTTGCAAAAGTCAAGTGGAAGTTAATGAAGCCATATACAGCAGAAAAGAAGAACTCAGATGTTCGAAGGTTTACATACAGAAACAGCGCTGGCCCAGACTGAAGCATTTAAATTCTGAAACAAGGCGGAGGGGGCAGACAGACAGACCGACAGACGAACAGCACAAATTTTATAGTGTTTAAATAACTAAATGAATTTATATGCAGCCGTGCGCGTTTCGTTATAAATGCACGCGCGTTGTGCTCAAATGTGTCTAAAGACATTCTTTTCATTTCTCAAGGTTTTTCTATACATCTGTATATGTATAGGAGAGCGTTTCAAGCCACTCAAACAAACACTTTCGTACTTATACCCATCTTAGTTGTTTTGTACCGTCTGTCTGGCTGTTGCAACTTGCAACTTGCAAGATACAAATGTTTGATAAATAGATTATTTAGATGAATAGAACGTGTCGTCATTTTATAGATACGAAACTTAAGCATCTGCATTGATATTTAATGTTCTTTGTTTCATTTGCTTGTAGCTGCTTGTAGTTGTTGCAGCTGTTGGTGTGTATTCCAACTATTTCACTGGCAACTTCTCCACAATATTGACGCAATGTCTGATGCTTTTGTTGTTGTTTTTTAAACAGAAGCAGGCGTTTTTTTTTGTGCCACTGTCTTTGGTTTAATATTTAAACAAAGTTTAGAGAACATTTATTTTACGAACCTTAAGGGGGACCTGAAACTAAAACTTGCTGTTTTCTATACGGATGTTTGTCAGCGAAATAAAATTGTAAATTTTGTGCTTTATATTTATTAAATTAAATAAAAATTACTCGGTAGCGAATAAATTATTGGCATTTTTTATACAAGAGTTTAAGGAACACATGAAGAAATCAGCTGTTGGCATTTTTGGTGCAACATTCGGGCGTCGAGCCCTGCCATGGTAATGCGGCCGAAGAACAAGGGAGCAGGTTTTTTTAATATTGCAGAGATGAAAATGTCAGAACTTAACTGTTCTGACTGTTCAAGGCCCAGTGCGCACTCTCGACAGTACACAGTCAAACATCAATTAACCCAACATCCCCCACAACACGGCGTTTTTTATGTTCTATGCTGTATTAATATGGATTTGTTTGCTGGGTTATGGGCTATTTGCATTTATGTATCATTACGTACTGTGTGTTTTTTTATGTTACTGTTCAGGTGAATGTAAAGAATTTTGGCTTTTGTTCTTTCACCAGAGTCTTTGGTAGAAATCTCTGGACTGTCGGTCGAATACTCTACCAACTCATCCATCGAGGCACTTCGCTAAATTGAAGTCCCACAGAAAAGTGCAAAACTCTTAAACTCACATGTTATTTGATATCATTTGATTTCCAGAACGCAACTCATTATGTATGTAGCTTCAGATTTTGTGGGCAAAATTTTCAAAAGTTTCATTAACAATTTGCTGGAATTATCAAGAAATGTGAGTAACGAAAATACTTGCTGCAATTTGTGGAACAAGTTAAAATAAATATGTATTTAATCGTACCATCTTATCCAATATAAAATAATAGAGCAAAAACTCTCATATCACACGTGTGATTTTGAAAACCTCATCCAAATAACGTGCACGCAAGTTACCTGAAATCACTTAATTTCTGAAAAGAATTGCATCAAAGACCGACTGCCTTTGGGCTGCTCTTTGAATATTTCTTTGGCATTTAAATGTTGTTTAAATGTTGTTTAAGTGCTGATTTGCAATTTCATTTCGTTAATTTCAGAAAATTCGTGGCTTTTAACACATACTTTCCAGAACATGCGTCATATGGTCTTAAAATCACATGCGAATTGAAATTGAAAACTTAATTTTCAAAACATATCCGATTATTCAATACAAACGGTACAATATTGCAGAAACTCTAATGTGCTGATCTGGAGTACTATTGTCTTATGTAGCATTCTATTAAAGGATTTAATCGTCAATCACCAAAAAAAAAACTGCGCCAGTTACTTTTAGAAAAGCGGTTCTGAAATTCCACCACCCTAATGTGCGCCCTAACGTTTTATACTCGTACTTGTATCGACAACATCATCATGAACAGCAACAGAGACCTCATTAACACAGACTTTGATGCGTCCAAGTCTCAGCACCTCAAGGCAAATACGCAAATACGAAACATGAATAGATTTCAAGTGGTTGCAGAGATGAGGAATTATTTCTTAGTTTCTAGACTCTTTTACTTCAAGTGTAAAATCGATTTGTTTTTTGCCGTTCAAGCTTCAGAAATGTTTGAATTGGGCCATACATTTACGACGGAAAAAATTATTTACGGCTTCAAAGCCGTAAGAAATGAATTCAATTTCCGAAAGATAAAAATGTTTGCATTTGCGGTCACCTTTTAAAATATGTTTTAGTGTGACTGCATTAATTGTTTTCAATATAGAAAAAGTCTTTTGTTATTGCAAACCGATTGTTGTTAGGACTCAGGACAAGGAGCACTATTTGCTGAAGAAATTAAAATTTAAACACATGGCTTGTTGCTTCCTCCGCAGCTTGCCGACTCTCCAGTAACCTGTAAGATGTGGTTCCCTAATATCTTCAAAACGAAATCAATTGTAGGAAAAATACACTGTCAGCCAAATGTCCCGAGTTCACATCTAAGGCCGTCCAAACAGTTCAAAAATAATTTAGTTTCTCCAGCTTTTTTCCAATGTAGCCACTGAAGTGTGAGTAGCTGCATGAACTTAAATTCTCTTCTGAAAATAGATAAAAAGTACGTAAAAGCACAAAAAAATTTACAATTTAAAAAATATCTCTTGCATTAGCGATCAAATAAGGGCTGAATTTTGAGGTCTTGAGTCGAATAACAGACGTTTTTATCCAGCTTGTCCCCATCACTCAACTGGTACTTGAACCAACAAGATGAACTTCTGAAGCAAACATTTGATACCTGATTCTAGGTACTATACGCCAACTCCCACTGCGGGATTGTTATGAGTTTGTTCGCAGTATTATGAAAACATCAAAATCTTTAAAATTTTGCTCCATCCGATTGATAAAACACTCAACCAGCGCACACAGCCTCTATTCTCTAGACCAATTAGTCACTGGTTTTTCTTAGTAAACGTGAACCTCGTGCTCAGATTCGTCAGCAGTCCGTCCCCCATTTGTGTCAGGTGGGGGACTACAAATTTCAGGCGCCTGAACGACTTAAAGAGACATTTATTTCATCTTCTTGATAAAATGTAGTGCCCGGTTGCGGTGTTTATGATGTTCGGTTGTGAAAACGCATTTTTTTATGAAAAACGTGATGAAAAATTTGGCTCCGAAAAATGTTTCAGGCGCACACAGCCTCTCTTCTCTAGACCAATTAGTCACTGGTTTTTCTTACTAAACGTGAACCTCGTGCTCAGATTCGTCAGCAGTCCGTCCATTTGTGTCAGGTGGGGGACTACAAATTTCAGGCGCCTGAACGACTTAAAGAGACATTTATTTCATCTTCTTGATAAAATGTAGTGCCCGGGTGCGGTGGTTATGATGTTCGGTTGTGAAAACGCATTTTTTTATGAAAAACGTGATGAAAAATTTGGTTCCGAAAAATGTTTCCGGTTATGCGAGGTCTCCGCTGTGAGAAGGTTCGCAGCATATCGATCCATCCATCATAGCAGTTTCTTGTTTTAAGTTTTTCTGTTCCAGTGTTATCATCCCTGACTTTAAAAATTATGATCTGGCTTTTTAACACGATTTCTGAGAACTAAAATAGGTACTAAAATAGGCTTAAATAAAATATATTTAATGTTCATTCACATGATAAAGGAAATTTACAGAAGAAGCCTTGGCTCCACTCCGTCACATATACTTTTCTCGCAGGGCTGTTGCTTTCTTCTTTTTGGAAAAAAGAGAGCACTTAAGCCACTTTTAGACCTGGCCTGCATATATAGTAGATATGGATAACCATATGTTTGCTTCACTGCGCACTAACAATCAGGTATAGTCGAAACGACTCCCAAGCCTGGACATTCACCAGATATGGAAATAAGTAAAGATAAAATACGAATCTCAAGTTCACTTTAGGTTTTATAAAACATCATTCTCCATCAGACTAAGCACAAAAATTAAGAATTGTGTAGTTCTCTGCATTTTAAGAACAATGAAGATTAAATGTATTAAATTCACATCATAAATATTTATCTTTGTTAAATAATAGAGTCATATGCTTTTTATGTTATAATCTTCAGCCTGAAGTTATTTAATAATTGAAAAAATCACTTTACTTTTATTAATATTCAATTGCAATTTAGGAAATACATGTAATTAATATGTATTAAAAATGTAAGAAGGAAATTCTAAACATTTTGCCACAAACAATTAGTAAATTGTTTTAAAAACATGTATTTGTTTGTTTGCCGATGAGGCAAGTCTGGGAATTGCCTTAGAAACAGTTTGATATTGATTGAATCCAATCAGGGCTGGGATTTCCGAAAATATCTCAAGTTATTAATATATAAACATAAAATAAATCAAAATGAATCATTTCTGAATATTTTGCCATCATCCACAAAAATATAAAACTTTTAACAGCAGCACCCGTATTATTGTGCACAAAAAATGTATATTACATTTTCGTGTATATACATTTTGGTTACAAAAAAAAAGAGGATATTGTAAGAACTTAAGTAATTTTTTGCTAAACCATCTTTGAAAACATCACTTGCCGATTCTAAAGGCACTAGATCTATTCCTTCCAAATATAAAAGACTGCAAATATAACAAACTGAAAGTTTAACAAAAGTTACGCCAAACTTTCAGTTTCCAACTCAATTATATATCTTTTTTAACATGCCAAATGTACAACACAAAACTGTGTTGCCAACTTATTCTATTTTTCGCTGACACGCAATTCTTGTAAGTGCATGAGTCGAACATAATCGTAAGTTTTATCACGTTAAACAGTTTATTATTGCGTCCTGTAGAGGCAATTGTTGCCGCCAAACAAAATCCAATTCCAATTGATGGGAGTTTTTAAAGCAGCGCATTACGTTTGCAGGACTCCATCAATTTAATCAAATATCAAATTTATTGAAACACAGTCCAGTTCTTTGAACGCATAAAAGTTCTGTGAAGACTTATCCAATGCAAAATGTTCAAGCACGTCTTATCCAGTAGCAACAGGTTAAATACTTACTTTAGGTACCTTCAAAAATAATTTAAATGAAAATGCAAATAGCCTGATCCAGGTTGGGAAATAGCCGCTCTTAAGCCCCATAAAGTATAATTGTACGGATTAATGACTTGTTAAATAAATAAATTTATTTAAAACTAAACTTTTATATAAAACGTTTCGTCACAGCTCTTATAATATTATTGTCATAACAATTGAGCGTTGAAATTATATCTTTTTCGCTTGCGGCACGGCACGGCAAAAGTAGTGCCTGATTGAGCGGAACGTTCAAACGAAAAAACGACGGGAGAGGACGGGACGTATTTTCAAATTCATAAATTAGTTAATAAGGAATATTTCCGCATATGCCGCTCACGATTCGCCAGATTGCAACGCATCCACCGAAAATTACTGCTTGAATGGATTTTTCAGTTATTTTGCCCTATTTGTTTTAAGGCGTTGGAGAGTCCATCACCGTCAAAATCAAACGCTAAAGAATGATGAATAAACGGTTATCGCTTAAGATGGTCACGTCGCGGACGCCGCGATGCAGATTCTGCATGAAAGATTTCAGCGTATTCTTGTCTCTCGCTGAGGTCACATGATTTGACCACCAAGATTTTGCGATTTGACTCCACTAGATTTTTTTCTTGGGGAGGTTCTTGAATTGACCGCTATATATGCCAATAAGCTGCAACTGACCGACGGCCTTAGAGTCAACATAAGCGATGCCGTTGACCAAATTCAGCCAGATGTGTGTGGCAGAGTCGTTAAAATGACACCAGTCATATCTGTATCATCGTAAGAAGCCCTGGCGGTCTTTCGAATGATGTTATATTTTGTGCATTATGGCAGAAATGGGTCTTTCAAGTAAAAACTTGACATGGCTCGATTTATACACCAGCAAATGAAGGGTTGATTTCCGGTGTAGAATTATTTATTTACAATTTGATCTGAATAAATTTTATGAGCCTTAATTTAATAAAGTGCAAGGAATTAAGGTGCAAATTAACTGGATTTAGTTAAGGAATTTCTACAATAGATTCAAGAGTTATTGTTGACTGTAAATTAAGTTTCCAGCCGCTCCATAAAGCTCGTGGTGAGCTCGCGTTCATCAAATGTTGGCCTAAGAAATTTACTGATCCTACAATAACCTCGCGAGTGTACAGGTCACTAGCCTCTTGTGGACTACGGATGTATTGTTTGGGACCCATACACTGCACACCCAAAGAAACGCATTGAACCTGTTCAAAAACAATTTATTTTATTCTACCTACGAAACACAATACGAATCCCAAATGCAAATCTTCCCCCGCATTCTACAAGACTCTATATTGTGAATTTGCCGATGTTGGCAAGTAACTCAGTTTGTACAGATCTCCTGCTGATAAAAATCAACTTCAACATGCCTCTTGGATCTACTCGGGACTTTATACCACTTGAGTGCCCGTAAATGCAAACACTGACCCTGATTTCCATGATTTTACTGATTACTGTGCAAATGTTGTGTATTATAAAACCTAACCTCATTTTCTGCCTAAATGTGAGATGAGCATTAAGTTGCTCAAATGCTTAAAAATATATGCAGTGAATTTAATTGGTCTGTAAGAGTACAAGTCCATAGATCGTCAAAAATGACAACAACAAAATCCACTCTATTGTTTTCAATGTAAACTTTTGGCGGCACTTTCCGTTTTCAATTTTAGGCCATTTTCACACCGTTTTACGTCATTCTATTACTACCCATTACTGAAGCATTCAAGACCAAATATGCTACAACATTTCTACGAGTAACACTTGGTTTAAGTTGGCCTCAATTTTAACGATAATATCTGCACAAATAATAGATAAATAAAGTACAATATTTGAACTAATTTCTTAAGTACAAGCAACTACTAAATAGTGCACTTATTTATTGGGAATCAGGAAGACCCAACAGCAGGCCGACCCTCTATTGGCTGGTTAAATAAAACAAATCCGTACATACAACATTTATAAATATTGTACTTTGCGAAGAAGGAAGTTGTTAAGCTGCATTCTTTTTACATACGATTTATAAATAATATTTGCAAATCCGTAAACCAATTTGGTATTTTTTTTAAGAAAATACAACATTTATGGAAATCGAAAGATTTATTCGCATGAATGCGCACACACCCAATAACTTAAGCCCTTAAATAATACCAAAAACTCACACACACGAAAACGTCATGTTTGCACACAAATACATGTACGAGTACAAGGGAATATATCATATCCCTGTCGATAAACAAGAAAAATATTATCTGCAAGATAAATATTATCACAGATATAAATATTTTTACAGCAATAATTTGCCTTCGTTAGTTTAATACTCGTTTTTAAATTTATCTCTTTTAAGCAGAACAAATAAACAGACACACACGCATACACCTGTAACCCGGCTGCCGCGGCATCGGTCTGATAGCTTGAGTTTAGAAATAAAAATAAATTAACTCATCGCTCTTTTTTACACAAAAACTGTTTACAAAAAAAAAAATTGGAATTGCGGAAAAAATCAAAGTCAGTACAAATGTATGGAAAACAGCGGCGTAAAGCGCAGTATTGGTGTAGACATACAAGCATGGAATATATAAAATACATATATATGCACACTTTTGAAGAGATAAAATAAAATGATGTACTATTGTTGGAGTAAATGTGTTAATTGTGAACTTTTAAGTCTCTGGTCGTTTATGAAACTCATACCTGGGTTTTCCTGGCTCTTGCCCCTCGCTAAGCATTAATATTAACCTGGCTTAAATGAGGTAGGATGTTTAAGCAGGTTACATCGATACACAAGCTGCCCTTAAGGCTATGCAAGGAGTTTTGGTAGCTTCAACGAAGGATTGGCATGCACAGGCATGACTTAAGTCCTCCACTTTGATACTCCACACATATACTGTTATAGACCCGTTTAAGAAGTGCGTAACATATCCTTCTCCCATCAGATTTTTAAATATGTTGCTGTCACGCGGTAAAGCCAGACGCTTCAAAGATAAACCCCTTTCAGAAAGAGCTGAGTGTGCCGCACAACATCTTTGCGTCCATCAGCAGTTTTGCCGTCATTTCAAACCGACTTTTGCTCAATTAAAATTTTTTTATAATTTAGTTTCAATAACTCTGCTGCTGCTTTCTTCGAAAATTAGGTTTATGATTATTATTTGATGGTAATAGTTGTCCTTAGAACGAAGCTTTACTTTGTTATCAAAAGTCATGCTTTAACACTTTTTTCCTCAAAGTGTTATAATGAAATTCTATATCAAGAATATCCAAAAAGATCATTAAAAAATTAAAGTTTCTGCCCACTTCTGGCACTCAGGTTGGTTTGCGAAGGCTTTCAGTTTAATTTCTCCGACAAAAATGTATTCAAGAAAATTTAGGTCGTAGGTCAAAATACTCAGACGAACTTGGGTGCACCTACTCATCAAATATGCCGGTAGAATAAAAGTTTTGGCACAGTTCTACAACCATAGTCTATAGTTACCAGCCCCAATATTTCCTAACTATTGCATTTATTCAAAAATCTTCAATCCTCGAGTATTCTTACATTTCTTACATGATTTCTTCGCTCTTCTCCACATTTTTTTAGTCTTAAACCTCACAAAGCGTAGATTAAGGGGCTCTAACGTATCAAAATATAAAGTTCATGTTCTAATTCCCAATTTGATCCAGATGTGGAGCCACCCAACTTATTTTTGGATCATTATTTTTTCGACAAAATCATAAAATGAACTTTTCTAGTTCACTGAATATCACACCCTGTGCGGTGGTAAATTCAAAAATTATAATTCCGAATATCAGCAATAAATCTAGAATATACCCAGTTGACCAAAGCTCTAAGTCCAATCACTGCAGCACAACTTGTTTCTGCTTCACCCAAGAAACAAATACAAAACTACATTCCCGATATTTCAGACAGTAGTTCGGCTAATTGCCCACGATATTGAAAAACTCAGAAAAACAGTTTTATTGTTAATTGTAAATATTTTTAAAGCCAACCAGATGACGGCGTTCTGCTCCGAAAGTGTTATGTCACGAACGGTACAAAATGTTATAAACAAATCTACGATAGATGACAGAGTGTGCATCGCGTGGCTGGCGGAAAATTTAAACTAGAAACAATAAAAAAAAACCTATAAGGACTATCAGTAATTTTTAGTATTAAAACTTCATAGAACGATCCAGATTAAGGCAAAACAGAAAAAATAGTCAACCCTGAACTGAGTCGAAGGACGAGTGTACTGACACGATGCTTAAGACTTCTGACACATCTGCATGGCATCAGAATTAGTGCAGAGCATACGGACATGCTAAGGAAATGTTGGAATACTGTGTATACGCATGTCCTGCCTTCTTACAACTACGATCCCAATTCCAAAGCGTTCAGGAACTGGAAAGCATTGACTTTCTAAGACCTCATGGGTCACATTATTTTGGTGGTTTCCAACTTATTAAAAAAAAAAGCCTGAGTATGACTTTGGTCTATGGCTGAATATTTGGCAATCTGTACCTCTCTTCAACCACGTACATTAACTCTAAAATTTGCTGCTGCTGCCTTCACAATTTCTACCCTTAGAATTTGGTTTATGATAAAAAAAAGCAAAAAATAATACAGAGAATGCAATGAAATTATTAAATATTTAAATATTTAATTATTGTGGTGTACCATTTATTTTTAGATGTGAATTTAACGGTTTTGGAATTTTTATTTACAACTATACTAAATTATACATCTATGGGTTTGACAAAACATATGAGTTTTTGAAGTTGTGGTCATTTTATCCAGATTTGACACACATTTTGCCGCCTTTTTCCTTTGACTTGCCGATCGCCACACCACGTTTATACATAATTGCTGAAGTTGAAAGATCGGGAGGTAAAATTTATTAAGCACAAGTGTCGCATTTATTATTGGAGTTTAAAATACATCTATAATTAATTTGAATGAAATTTAATAAAATAAAATTTGCTATATCACAAAAGCTGAAGAATACGCTTCTTACCTCTCCACGTTTCTTTATATTGAAGCTTAAAACTTAAACTTTGTATTTGTTGCCTACTTTTAGGAGCATACACACTTATAAAAAAAAAACATTGCCAGCCTTAAGGAACTGAGCACAGCAAAATCAAAACAAGTTTTTAACAAAATGTATAAAAATATTTTTCTAAAACAGAATTTTCCTTAAAGTATTTCAAACAGTAAAATCGATTTTGTGCTTCTGGGAAAAATTTACATACAATAACTTGCCAGGATAAGCACAACATGTACCAAGAAAACAAATGCCAACACACTTTTTACACACATTTCGTTCTCTTCATTTTTTAGCCAAATACTCGAACAAGTTGCTTTTAACCTAAAAAAGCAAAAATACCGAAATGCGGATATGCGGATATGGAACGTTTTGTCAAAACATAGGAAAAACATTTGTGGGTTTTTCATCATCTTAACTGAAAGCAAGTTAATCCTTGTGTGCTTAACATGAAAGGACATCGCACGCATTAACTTTCGTTTGAATGCTTAATTGGCGTCACTGTTATTCCAGAGCCTCCCACTAGAATATTGTCTTGCTTATGCGCCGGAAAAGGTATTAAACTGTCAGTTTCATTAACTGTGTCTTTTTAGATTTGTTTTCACGTGTGTGGATTAGGGAGGACTAGCGGTGGAACAGTGTTGCGACTTAAGAAGGGGAGGGCTCCGAAGTTAAAAACGTGGTCAATTATGTGAATGTTCAGATGCTGGCAAGAGCCGAGGGCGTTAAATATTAAATATCATAACTTTATTACTGGTCAGTTTTTGGCTATTCAAACACAACAACTGAGATAAAGTTTCGGGAAAAATGCTAAGTTGAGCGAAATGTGAAATTGCCAAGAGTCTTTGGAAGCTTCAAGACTTTTAGTCTCCACGCTGTTTAAACATGTCACTGTTTGTTCTTAGCGGACCACCTTAATGAATATATTAAGTTACAGACTTGAGGTAAAATATTATTTTAGGAATTTCAATACTTTGTGATTGCTTTTGAATGAAGTTGAATCTATTTTAGGCCACTCCTCCTTCAAATGTTGCTTTAGAAACACATGACGCCCAACAATATGCAACACATTTTTATTTACTGTGGCGCCTGTTTACTTGTCAGTTAAATTAATTATGGAATGATCACGCACGCATTTTTGCTTGCGCACTCAATGAAAAAATATGTCTTAGCTGTGAAACAGATTCACTTATTTTCAGAATGTCGATGTTCGGCTTACAAATTCTGAAAGGGAGAAATAGAAAAACTGGTTTGCCATTTGGGATGTTTGCATTTGAATGCCTTTCACCTCCGCTCTCTTCTTCGTATCTCATGTAAAGATTTTACTATATACCGATATTTAAGCTACATATATTATTCATATTAAGTAGCAGGGGGAAGGAACATCATCAATCCCTTCAATAAACTTTCCTTTTTTGGAAGGTGACATTTTACTCATATATTTCAAAGTCATAGACATTATTTTAATTTAGTTCAAGTTATTTGAAGTGAATGTCGCTGCATAAATATAAAAAGAAACTGTGGTCATGATTTTGTGCGTCATGTAAAGTAGTGAGTTCAATTGTTGTGTGCGCAAATGAGACGAAGCAGTTCCATTTCTCCCAGACATTTTCCATTGACTCTCGAATTTTATGTATGTATTTTATATTCTGTAATTCAATCATATTTAAAATGTTTTATTACAACTTCACGAAAACGTCTAAATGAATTCCCGTCATATATTATCAAAGAGCCATCGGTTCGGAAAAGTCTAGTTTTATCGATAACTCGATTTTTAACTTCTATACCGCATTATTTATCTGTTTCCTTTATGGTAAATTACTCAGTATTGATATTTTTTCAAAAATCTCCTCTTAAATAAATAAAAGAAAATTGCTGAACGGAAAAAAGTCATTCTGCCCCGTTGGTTTTTGACTTTCATTCAGCGTGAGATTGCATGGAATATATAGAAGAATCGGAGAATTTTTGGGCTGCACAGTGTTACTTACATCAACAGAATCGCTTCTTCAATTATTTGGTCGGTTTGCAATAATCCTTAATATTTGCAAACATTTAAAAATATACATATGTTTTTGTCATTTTACATATCGGAAGTGCAGACATTTTGAGTATTTGTATTTGTGTTGGCTGGTGTGAGATATATTCGTATATATTGTGCACATTTGTAAAAATCTGAATGTTGTGTAAGCAAAAGCAACGATGTTTTAGAATACATACATTTATGAACTGAACGTTCAGTTTCAGTTTAAAAGAAACAAATTTATTTATTTATTGTATTTTATTTCAAAATATTTAAGGCAAGAGGAAAGTTCAACTGCAATAAAAATATTCGGTGGCATTTTAAAAATCACTTGTAGTTGTAAGACAAAGACACAAATATTTTCGAAAAGACGTCTCTTACAGGTGGTCAGAAAAATTAAGTGATTTAGAATCGTGTGACTTAAGATGATTTGAGTCTGGCATGTTTAAGTTTTCTTAAGGCACAAAAAAAAAACTCAAGTAAAACGATTCTTAAACTCTAGGACATTTAAGAAATACAATAAGAGATGTGCGCTTAAGTAGAATATTTTCCCGGAAACCACTTGAGTTATTATCAAAAAGCTTTGCAGACTACCAGGCTGTACTTGTTTTAAATGTTATACGTGTAACATGTAATTTGGAAACTAACTTTGCGGCCACACGATTCACGCCCAAAGTTTCCGAAAAAATTACATGGCATAAGCCAAAGGATGTACAGACACCCGCAGCAACTTCACGATTCGACAATTCCTCAGAGCAATTTTCTTCACTTTCATCGGTTGTTGATATGCTGCGGCATCCAAGAACGGGCGTGCTCATTCACATTTTCTCGATCTTCTTTCATAGATGTCCTTGTATGCATGTGGGAAACCTATAGGCAACTAAACGGCTGGACCGATTTTCGAAACATTTTTAGTGTATTTTTGGAAGGAACTATAGTGGGTTAGTTAAAATTCTAGTCTTTTAAAACTGTATTAATTGGAACCTAAATGAAATCAATGTACTGTAAAAGACGTTAAAGTCACCGTATTAAACTGGAATTAATTTTCTTTTACTTCAGTCGGCTTCAGCGGCCTTAAAATGGCAGCTTCATGTTTAGCCAGTAACAAACAGAACTCCTTAAGGACTCTGGCGTTCTAATCTTTATCTACGTATTAGGGGTAGAAAGAACGCTTCAATATTTTTATCTTATACTTACGATTATAGTTTTGAATTCTGAAGATTTGTTGTTTGTAATTTGGCAGATTAGGGTTAAGAAAAGAAGTACAATTTGTCAGGAAGGAGCTACAAAACCTGCTTTCAAATCCAACCTTACTAAATAGCTGGCCAATAGTTTTACGAAAGCCAGAAATCAGCTCAGCATTTAAGTTCTGCTTTAAAAGAGAGTGAAACGAAATTTTGTTCAGTGCAAAGTTTTATTTAAATCTAAAATTTATTGTTTAAGGAACATTTTATGTCTAATTAATTGTTAAATACTCCCTTAATTCTGTATGTTTTTTTTTTTTTTTAATAAAGAAAAGGTTACAATAAAGAAACGCCACTAACTGAGGACAAAGAAGAACAGGCGTCTCAGAGAAAAATCATAATTCCTACTCTAAATTACCCAAACCTTCACAGCTACCCAAAATAAAACATCAGCTAAAGGGAAGAGAAGCTGGCTTTGTTGCACTCTCCGCTTATACTTATGCCTATGATCTAAGGAGCAATTAATAAAATAAGTTACCTTTTAGAAATCCTAGGGCTGTAGTCAGTGTAATTAAATGTTTCAAATTTCAAAGATTTTTACTTAATCTCCAAAGGCTTTAGGGAAAGAGGGAAATACAATATTTTCTAAGACGTACTTGTGTCCGCCTATCAAAATATCCGTCAGTTATCTAAATGTAGTTCTTATTTTCTCTTGAAATCATATTCAAATTTATTCAGTTTTTGCGCCTAAAACATGTTATTGCTGCTGAACTGAGAGAAAAAAGTCTGGGCAAAAATCTTCAGCACCATAAAAATGGGGAATAAAATAAATGGCAGACGTACAAGCAAACAAACAACACATGTTTCTTATTAGTTTTTATAAATTTTATATCTTTACTTGTATACATTTTTACAAGTATGTTGTATGCTCACGCATCCCTACGCCAAGCGAAGACCCATCTGTCGTATTTGGCTTTAAATGATGCTTCAACTGCCACAGTACGAAGAAAAACCTTAATTAAAAACCATGAGGAGCAAAGAAGATTAGTTTGTTTAAAAATAAAACAAGTGAATTAATGTGAGGGCACAATCACTCGACCTGTACTGGCCAGTCAGTGGGAAAAGCAATGCGTACACATGAACACCGATGAGGCGCATTCGGACTTTCCATCTCATAAACTCTCCCTTCATAAATAGTAATCAATGAATTGATAACGAGGCAAAACGTCCGGAAGATTCGATTTATACGATTTAAACACGAATTAAAATTTAACTTATTTACAAGATTCAATATCAAAAGTAAAACTTTTATTTTTACGACGGCTTCAATATGTAGAGCATCTTAAAACATATGTATGTACATATACATACATACATACATGTGTAGCTACCAAGAGTTTAAGTACACCAAATGCAGCGCTGTTTCTCATGTGCATGCACCTACATGACTGTGCCAATGCAAACCCCGTTACGCAAGAGGAAAGAAAACCCTGCATTAAGAAACATTTGCCCACACTCTCAACAACGTCTGATTCCAACAATGACATGACGACATTGAGATATGTACAAAAAGCCAAATATGTACAACAAAGAAAAAAAATAGAAATGAACATCAGCGTACGAAAATCATAAGAGTACACATGAGATGAAATAAGAGAGTTAGAAGCAGACCAACAAAAAACATGAAACAAAAAAGCCAGAAAGAATATGGCGCCATAAAGTCGCCTCTTCGGTTATATTTTATAAATTTAGTAGATAAATAGAAAAGCAAAAATTGAGAAAGACATTAAACATTCGCGCCATTCGAATTTTTGCTCCGGAAAAAACCTTAAAGCTAAAGAGTTTCGTGCTTGCTTTATATTGTTGTATAGATATATTTTTATTCAAATGATATGTGTATATGTATGTATGTATGTAAAAAATTGTTATCTGTTTCCAGGTCCTGCAACCGTACAAATGGTTTCACAAAATCGTCCGCCACCACCACCAATGCCGGTACCCGTGCAGGTACCCCAGGGTCAGGTAATGCAGCCATATGTCAATGAAAGTGGCACATTGACACATGTGGTACTGTCACCGCAACAATATCAACAACTACATGCCGGCCAAGGACACATGCATCCGCCATTCGTAAGTTCCTCTTTAAATTTCTTTTTTTTTTACTATTACAAAACCAACGTTCTGGTAGTTTAATATATATGTATGTATGTATGTATGTGTATACATACATACATAGGCAAACATACATACATACATATGTACATATGTATGTATGTGTGTGTGTGTGCGTGTGTGTAGATGAGTGCTCACTCTTTGTTATTTTTACATAAGAGCTCTAATTTGTTCACCCTTTCTTTCGGGCAGTCAACAATTTTGTAAAGTTTCTGTTTTCTTTTATTGTTAGTTTTTGACTTTGCCAATTATTTTCGTATGAATCATGCACAAACAAGCAGGACATGATGTTTGATGCGAGTATAAAAGGTTTTTAACCTCCTTGTATTAGGAAGCCGCATAGAAACAGCATAATTCATACGACTGGCCATTAGAACGGAGACGCATGTGTGTGCGTGTGTATGTGTGTGTCACATAAAAATAATGAATTTTCTATGATAATGGAAAAGTGGGACTTGTGAAGTCCGCTAACTGATGGTCCAAAGCAAACATCTAGGCATCATTTTGTTAGTGACAACTTTACATATCGATGGCTTATTGTTAGAAAGAACGTATCTCGATTTTTGCTACTTTACAGGGTGAGGAAAAAACTGAATAATACCAACAAATGTTTCATAAAAAAATAATAATAATGCAGTCTTAGCTGAAAGCGAGCAATAAATTCAGCGATTTATTTAAGAATTTACTTTAGCTCGGGAAATTTTTTTTAATTTGTTAGGGGTTAAGGAGGCTGTAGTTGGAGGTTTTCTTTAGGAATTTATAAACGTTCACATTTAAATACAATATAAAAATATAACAATTTTTGACGCCTACTTAATGCAGAATCTTACGTTTTATTACATTTTCATTTAAAGACAAGTCCAAACTCTTTACAACTTCTAACAAAAGGATCGCTTAGTCAGTTCTAAAACATTTAAGAAACACCAAAGGTGAGCATTAATTATATTTAAAATGAATGTAATACCTTCAATTGCGGTGGTATAAACCTTGTAGGTCGGATCCCATATTACTGACCCATATTCCAAGGGGGAGGGGGCAAGCAAGTGACCTAAAAAGGCTGCTAAGTAATGTAAGGATCCTCAAACTCCTTAGCCCAGTGTTTGCACAAACCAAATTGATATCGAGCTTTACGCTCAATTAGAGAAACAAGTTGTATAAAATTTAATTTCGGATTCAGTGAAATTCCCAAGATCTGTGAAAGTGCAAACATTTTCTAGCTCATAAATACCCTTAAATAGAACATTTTGTTTCCTCTTCATAAATGATAAATTAACAATGAAATTTAAACAAAAATCAAGGAGCACCCTTTAAGGGAATTTTCGAAATCAACTTTGTACTCTAACAGGACAACTTCATAGTTTGCGCAATTTTACTGTTTAATTTTAATGATTTTAAGTTCAATTGACCGAAAATTATCTATAAAAGCTACCCGACAGGTCAAAAAGTGCCTGATCAAGATAACAATATTCCAAGAATAACACAGTATTCCTGATTGTAATCTAACCATGCTATGGTCGCGGACTCTATAACATGATTCCTGTCAAAAATACTGTTTTAAAAATATTATAACCATTTACTGGTTTTTTATTATTAGTTTTAAGTTTTATTATTGTATGTTCAGCCTAATAGTAGAGAACAACCACAAAATGCTGTTTACAAAATTATTTATTCCACTTTACACTTAAGATGGAAATGATGGCGTAGATTTAGAACTGATTTGTGTCAGACCAGCATTTTGGATTAGTTGGACAGCGGACCAACTCCACATGGGTGAACTTGTCAACCGCTCATATGACGTGGCTGACATGGCTCACACAGGTGGCAAGTTTTTATAATGTGTTGCGCGGCACCAATCATAAATCGCTGCTGAAGAGCAGAACGGAAAGAGAGGCCAAGGCCCCTGAGTTGGTAGCCCAAAATCCTCTGGGAACATCAGCCTTAACCACACTCGTCTGTACATTCAGCTCAGTTTTAGTTCCTTACATAAACAGAATCTATTGCAAGACAACAACAGCTAGAAGGCAAGTATAACTAAGAGTTTTGCTCCCAGAGAATATTTCGAAGCCTCTTCCTGCGTTTTTAGATTTAGACCACAACCACAACTATTCACCTGTGGGAACGCTCCGGAAAGACATGCATAATCGAAGTCACACCTGCACTTCATAGAGGTTTGGTTGACGTGCCAACCAAATTCTTGAACGTGACGTGATTGACAGTCATTGATTGTGGTGGAATATGTGTGATATCGCTTTTCATTCACAATTTTCTGCTCTATTTTATTATTTCATACTAGAGCTCTTATTTCTAATAAAATCGTTGTTGTTTTTGTCTGAGCACTTGAAATAAAATTCCAGTTCAAATAATAAAATTCCCAAAAACAACCGCACAAAATTAAATCATTTTATGACATCTAAAAAAACTTGATTGGTTTAATTTCACAATTTTATTGACTGTTATTTCACATTTTTCTTTCTTTTTTGGGATGAACAACATTGTTGTCGTATAACTTTTCGCAGGAAACAAAAATAATTTCGTTGACATAATTTTCTCCTTAGAAACAATATTTGTGTTCTTCTTCTGCCTTTATTTTTAAATCGTCACAAGGAATATAATATATCTGTTTCCAAAATCTATCGTAAGAGACGAAATCTTACAGAAAGTCCATCTGTGAAATGCGTGTTCAGGAGAAGCCTAAAGGTGTGCTAAAAGCTTTCAATTTCTGTAATGCAATTGACCAAAAATTAATTCTGTATCTCAATACCTTAAGTACGTACATATGTATGAACGTATGTCCATAGTAAATATGTATTGTCGTTGTTAATTAATCCAAATTCTCATTTGTTTTGGTAGACGGCCATCTGGCCGTACAGTGTGATAGAAACGAAATATTTGGAAATAAATCAGCCATTATGAAACGGAAGGTCCACTTCTAGCACCAAAACACAAACAGGGCTTTTACAGCAAAAATGTTCAAATGCGTGGAAAAGCAAAGTGTGACTAAGTCCCATATTAAAACAAAGCCAAGTCTAGATGGTACGATTTAAGACAAAATGCTAGGAAATTCTATCCGAAAATTTCCAAACGATTTAGTTGCTTTTAAACTGAACAAAGTAAAACGAATATTGTTTCTTATGTGTCCCTGTAATATAGAGTCACTTATACCAGTACCAGAGTGGCTGACATGAAATTCCTAAAATGTACCGTAAAACACTAAAGGAATCGGAAGCAACAACATCAAGCCTGGCCGCAGACCAGAATTGCTTTACGACAACACCGTCACAAAAAGCAGTTCAAAGGTGTCGAATCACACATCCATTTCTTGAAACCATTCGCTAACTGACCGTTTGCCTCAATGAACAGATGGTTTCACGCTCTGTATGGAATGTTGCGCCGTATAGCTGGAATCATTTCTTCTCCAAATCAAGGAGGCCATCATGGGGATTGTACTCCCTCCGAAAACGTCAATTCAGTGTGTTTACACACATTAAAGATGATTTGATGATAGAAGTCTGATTCAAGCTCCAGTTGATTCTTAGCCCATATACTTTATATCTATATATTTACATAAATCGATACTTCTAAATGCTGACGTTTGATTTTGTGCCTAATCTACGTTTTACACGGATTAACGAAATTGGGGGTTACTCAGATGTGTCGAGTTTCTTTGTATTTTAAGAACTTGAAATTTTCATACAGAAATCTGTCTACAGTATCAGAATATTGGGCAATTCTTCTTATATATAATTTTTTTTCTAAGAAAGGAACCTTAAACTCAAACAATATGAGACAGTAAATGGACAGTTTATTTTTAAACTTAAATGGGAATGCTGCTTCATCAAGTCCTCCCCACTGTAAAGTGTCTGATGAATTTGCTCTTGCTTAGACAAGAGTATTATGTTAAAACTTTGGCTATAAATTTTTATTACGATTATATATCTCTACTGCATATCTTTTAGCTCTGTACTTTAATGAACAAAATATTTTTCCATTAAAATTGTCTTAATTCCATTAAACTTTCGGTTTTAGATATATATCAATTGAATGAATGAATTTAACAAAATTGGGAGCCCTGTGCCCTCTTTTGCAAAACTTTTACCAGTTTTTTTTTTTTTTTTTTGTTTGCAACAAGTCTGTGTATTACCTAAACACTGATTCATCACAGCACTTGAAAATAAATTAAACTTGATAACTTATTTGCATAATATGTCTCTTCATCATTTGCAAAGATCTGTGCAATTTCATAACTTAAGCTCTCCGCTATCTGCCATTCCGCTTATTGCAATTGAAACAAGAACCTCAAAATTAATTTGAATTATTCGGAAGTTCAAATTTGCTTTTGAACTCTAAACGTGCAGAATACAGCTTTTCCAGGTCAAAGTTCAAAAGAGTCGGAACAAATACAGGTACATACATTTTATAAAGATTCAATTGTATTAAGTTCAGATCACGCCAGAATTAATGATTTTTGTTACATTGCAATTTTTTAAAAAGTGGTCATGTGTTCCGACATTGTGCTGTTTGTGGACAACGAAAACGAAACGAAACGAATGCTGTTGTGCCGACAATGTGAATACTGTTTTTCCGAATATCGAGCAAGGAAATATAGAAACCTAGTTTTAACTGATAAAGATCTTTCTTTGATCAGGGTTGCGTTTTTACAAAGAGTTTTACACAAACTGTCGAATGGTATGGATGGCATTTTTCTTTGTCATATTCGTACACTGGCTCAAAGTTTGTTTCGTTCACTTCATGCCAAAAATTTACTATAATTTTGTGTCCTGAAAGCCTACATGACGCTGGTTATCGAGTCCCTAACAAGCAGTTTTGAGGTGTGATGGTGTGAAAACGAAATGTAATGGTAATGGTGGATTTTTTGACACTCGCAGCAAATCTCGTATAATTTTTTTCTCGCAAAATTCAATGAAATTCTTAAGACGTGTATGATAGTGTAAACTGCCCTCTCCCAGCATTTCATCTGAGTTCCTGGGTTGACAGTTCAAATTACAACCACATCTCGTTTACAAACTTTACGCTTGCAGCAGGCAAAACTCAATTTTCAAATTTTCAAATATTCTAAGATTTTCTTTTGTTTAAGGAAACTTGACAATTGATAATTAATAATCTTTGAGCTTTATATGTATGTATGTGTGTGTATTACTTTAAACTTAAGCTTGTCATTAATTCAAGTTTTCCTATGATTTGTTCAAAAGTTTGTTTTCCGATTAAAAGAAACCAAATTGCTGCAGAGTCAGTAGACAACGTTGTTGCAAGCTTTACTTTTTAAATTGCTTGAGCTGCAAAAATATATATTTCAGCAACATTGTTGCAAATTTAACTCTTGATATCAAAACACTCTGTTGCACAAATTCATGAAACCACAAAATTACCTTTATAAATAATAAAATAAAATTGCAGAAAAAAGGAAAAAACACATGTTTGCAACAAATGATTGTACATGATTTACCACAACCTGCTCAAATGTAGCATTTTTGAAACCTGTCTTAAAGGCAAAAACCCAACAATATTTGCACGCAGAAAATAATTAAATTTAAACAAAAAACAAGACACATTCCATATGATACGTGAGTAAATTGGAAAGTGAGTGCGACAAGTCCAAACTGAAAAGTCACAAGAAAAGCGTCAATTAAACAAGGGTCTGGGATAAAGAAGAATGTGTGCGAGTACTACATGAGACGCGACACCCATTAAAATGGGCTTAAATTTGCTTACCTGGTGTTATGAAGGCCAGGCCTTTCGCTGACCCGTTTGAGAAATGGCGGCGTGCACCACCCATCTCTATATATTTCCTTTTTTTTTGTTTTTTTACTCTGTTGCATTTTGTCATTTTTATTAATTACAACACTTTTTATTTGTATTATTAACACAAATTTGCATGTTTTTTGTACAATACTTTGCTTAATGACTAAATATGTAGATACTTATACGAGTATTGACATTTAATTTATTTAGTTTTTTATTAACAGATTTATATTTATTATTATTGAATACTGGAACGTCTACGGGCTGCTTTGGTACTCTGTGTGTTTAATTATGACACGAGTTTATAATATAATTTTTATTTTTAAGAAATGGTTTCTCAATTATTTTCTTAAAAAAAATACTTGTGTTTGCATGTTAGTGATGCAGAATAATTCAAATTTTGTCGCAATTCATTCTTGCAAGTTTTGTGGTTTTTCTTTCGCCCCCTTAGAAGCGAAGAATCAATTGTATGGGGGCGGCGCTAAGGCTTTATCGCAACAATATCGCTAAATTAACTTTAGTAAAAAAGTGTCCAAAAAAAATTTTAAACAGCCCCTAGATCGCCCGTTGTAAAGTGGGAACAGCTAAAATGGTATTACTTTCTAATAACGGCAGAACAAATAAAAATGTTTGCAGCCAACTTCACTTTCTAGCGCGTCGTCTAAATCGATGTTATCTAAGTATTTGCTTCGTACAACTTGTGTGCACTTGAATGTTTCTGACAGCCAAAGAACGCTTGAGAGACGCACCAATTTATAAATGGGTATTATACGGACGACTTCATTCATTTGTGGAAATTTGTATTGTATGTATATTTGTCCAGTTAGACCTCATAACTCATATGCCAGAGGAATAAAGTAAACAACTACTTTTGGATGTCATGTGTTCAAAAAATGAGAAGAACTTTCAATTCTGCAAGCCACGTTCATTCGATGATCGTTTTGTTTTATGCTCGTACACCCCGCTCGAACACTTTTTCACAATTTTCGCTATTTAGCAGGTGGGCGGCATAAAAATGGATCAAAGAAATTGCATAAAGTTTGTGTAAAAAATGGAATTAAGTGCTCAAAAGCACTTCAAATATTAACGCCAGCATGCGGCGTATGTTTACAAATAGTACCAGAAAATTGCAAAGAGAATTATTAGGAAGCACCCACTTGCGAGAAGCATTACGAAAAAAACGTCAGGAATTGCGGAAAAACAACAATTCTTATTTCACCTGCTTACTTGTCACTGCTCGTTCGCAAGTTTTTGGGCAAGCAGACACCGTCATAGCGTAGTCATGCCTTAACCATCGTATTCAGAAGACTGAAGAGACTGCGTTTTGCGACGATTGAGCAGATAAAAGCCGAATGGCTGGAACAGCCCAAAGGCATGGCAAAAGGCATGTTCTTTCCAATAATTTGAAGTGGTTCCGCCGTTCTAATAATTTAACCGCTGCCATGACACCTCAGTACACCTATTAAAATTGTACTTAACCCATTCACTATCCTTTTAAATATCGAGCCTTTGCTGCAACACCGTAGTAATTCAAAAAATCGCGAACTGAGAAAACTGCATTTCATTTCATTATTGCAAATAAATATTGTTGGAAATAGTTGGAGGCAATAAAGCCATTTTTAGCTGTAGAATCTGAACAGCTAGAGATGGAACCATAATCTTTTTTTCTCTAGATAGATATTTCCGCAAAGATCATTTCTGCATACCCAGCTCAGAAAATTCAAATTTTGAGTTACTACGTATTGCGTATTGCACCAAAGGCTCGATATGTTTCTGTTGTGCTTTTTTACGGATATTACGCAATACACTTGTACCAGAAAGCAGATGCAACATGTTGAATTCTTGTATTTAATTATTTCTGTTTTTTGTTTGTTTGGTTGTTTTTTTTTTTTTTTTTTTGCAAACCGCAAAATCTGTGTAACGTACAATTTGCGGCAGACTTTATGTACAATAAATAATGAACGGCAGCCGATAACCAAACAGAAGCGAAAAGGATGATTCAGTTTTTTTCTGCTGTTTGCATTTTTTAAGAAAAAATAATTAAAACATCAGCTGGGAAATTTAAACAACTTCAACATCTTTTCATGAACAACATCACCAACGAGTTTGTTGTTCAAACAATATAAATAATTAAAACAACACAATTACGTTAATGATACTTAAAACAAAATTATGCTTACCCAGGCACAGCACACACCCACCCACACACACACACACACACACACACACACACACATACATACATATGTGTATAAAACGTGTCCTTCCGGCGGACAAAATAATAAAAGCATTTGTACTAATTGTATTTTTTAAATAAATCAAAAAATTTCTAATAACAAATTATTGATTATGATGGATTTTGTTAATTATGCTGGAGAAAATGAAAGACTATTTAAACTGGTTTTCGATTAATAGATTGTAGTGAAGAGGAAAATAGTTTTTTGGCAGGTATTCAAGCAAAATTAGAAAAAAATTAATCAACAGTACGGAAAAGAATTTTGCCAAACAAAACATTTAATATTCTTCAAACTAATAGCATCAGATCCACTGTTTGCAATTGTAAAATTCGACTTAAGCTGTTCTGATAAAATGCCACAGATACTCACACATGAATATGTACATATTTATTTCAGACGTTACCCGTTTATGGTGTCAGTAATTAGTTGTCTTTAAGATGGGCTGATTGAGCTGAACGCACCCCACAATTTGATCAAAATGTGTTTTTGTTGACATGCGGCAAAACTCGATTCGACAATAGAGTTCTGTACAGTGCGGTCACAGTATTCTGCATTAATGAGCAGATTAAATCACAGTAACAGGTGGGTCGTCTAAATTTCGTGAAGTTGTTGGTCTGATTACCGCATTATTATTATTATTTAATGAAAAATTAATTGAATACCAGTAAAACCTACTGTATAGCTGTTGTTTTGTAATCAGATGTTTTCCAGCCATGGATGGAAAAGTCGGTACAATTGTAATGTTTTGTTAAAAACGATTTGGCTGCTTTTGCGCAACAGCACAAACAAATATGGAAAACGTATTTTTGCCATAATGAAGCTCAAAAGAGTAAAATTCGTATTACCATCTCTACGCCGACGGGCGGTATAAATTCTACAATCTAATTGCTCGACACTGTGCAAAAGCCTGTTCACACAAGCGGAAAAAATCGGTGCATTGCTCTGATAACGATGCCTCAGCTTGTTTCTTGTATTCACGATGACAATAAATGTCCTCCATCCCACTGTGCACTGCTGTAGTTGTGCAAATAACCCTATTTACTATTATTTTGGAAAGAAAACTATTTGTGTATGTAACAGTTTTAAACATTTAGGTCAAAGTTAATGAGTTTGCTGTTTTTTTCCACATATTTTCATGTAAATTTATAAAACCATGAGCTGTTTAAGGTTGTTTTTTTTTTTTTGGTAATTTTTTCCACTTGGCTTCACAGGTTTGTTGGCAAAGGGCTTCGAATATACCAAGCGAGTAGATTATTTGTTTTTGTTGAACCCGCACCAAAACTTTAACAGAAAAAAAAACAAAATCATAATGCAAGTGGAAAAAAAACCTTTAAGAGAATTTTTCATTAAAAACGGGTTATGAAGTCACAGCAGTAAAATTTTCAGTCTATTGTATTCTGCGAGTATTTTAATTTTGTTTAACGCGTGTCACTGGAGGTTGTCATGACAGTTGACCCTTTAAGAAAATGTTTGTTAAGAGGTTTTCATCATTGGCGTTACTTTTGTATTTGCTTCTTCTCCTTCCCCTCCATTTTTTTCTTTCATTAAATTCATTACAGGTCTGTATTGTTACATAAAATTTTAATTCGATATTTTCGGGATTTTAAGTACAACATTTTTAATAAATGTTATTATATTTGGGAATTAGTGTAAATGTTTTCATTAAAATGCATCAAAATAAAACTAATTTAAACAAAACAAAAATATACACTTAAATATTATAGAAGAGGAGATTTTCATGATTTCATGAAAAAGTAGGAAATATTTCTTCTTCTTCTTTTGGCGCTACAGTCCGTGGTGAACCTGGGCCTCAACCTACAAAGTTTTCCAGCTGGCACGGTCTTTAGCGAGCGTTCTCCAATTGTGCACACCAAGTTGGTTGAGGTCCCTCTCTACTTGTGTGCGCCATCGGTTCCGTACGTTGTCCCACAGGTTCGGAATCGAAGATTCTACGGGTCGGAGCAGTATTCTCCATGCGCTCTACATGGCCCAACCATCTTAGCCGTTGGAGGAAATATTTAAGCCTTATAAATTTTCATGAAACAGATCGCGTTATATTTTATATTAAAGCATGTTCACGAAGTCACGCGATCCACTTGCGTTTTGCTACTATTGAAATGGTTTTTGAGGAGAAACAATTTTTGAAACGATCCAAGAATCTGATTACATTTTTTAAGTTTTGGGTGATTATTGATTTTGAAAAGATTTTTTCTTGCTAAAAAAATAATTGCATGGCCCCAAAATTCTATTTCATTCGGAAAAGGATTTCAAGCCGTGTTCGGCCTCTAGAAAACCCAAAACTAAGTAATTTTTCGGAATGAAATCATGATTGTGTGGCGAATACTTTTTTTAGTTTTTCGTTTCCTGCAGATATAAAATACGGACTGAATATTTCGAAACTGAAAACAAAAACCAAAAAAAAACCCAAATTGGCTCCAAAATTTTCATATAAAAACCACAAAATGAAAATTTGACACTTCTTTATTTTGGACTTTCTTATGAAAGAACAACATCAATTGCAGAAAATCGATATAAGATTATGCGATGAACCATGGAATTTGAAATCCAAAAGCCCCACCCGAAGGCAGTTCTTTAAATAACTGCCGAGATGCGAAGTATCTCGAAATTCAAAATCTTACGTCGAGCCGAAAGCCGGTAGCGGGCGGCAAGTAACGGCTTCAGTTGCAACGGGTTGTACCACAGCCAGTCTTCGGAATAACCTTTTTATCCCAGACCTGGGCTTACGAAGTTCTTCTTGATGTCGTAACTGCTTAAAATTTTCAATCTCAGTAACCCCTGCCCTCTTTTGAAATTTCTTGGATTTTTAAGTTTGCGAACATTTTGCATGAAGAGCAACGAAAAACACACACGTACTCACTTGCTGGCAAAATTACAATGAAAAGTAAACTATGGACACCACACAGACCGCAGCAAGTTCTTGGATGTGGTTTCGGTGGTGTTTAATGTGAAAAATTATATCCAGTTCTAGTTAAAATGAAAACATTTATGTATGTTTTTTAGTATCGAGCAAATTGCATGAAATTGACAGAATAAACACTTTTGAAGCAGGGGCGCAAAATTCAGATCACAATCCCAATTATAAGTGTTTTGTTTTTTTGAAATTAAATTTTAAAAAATACGAAATTTTGCAATAGCGCCCGGCCAGTGTCTGAAAATATGCAGGCAGAGAACAAAGTAAAACGCGTCATTAAGTTTCAAGTGAAATCTTCAAATAAAAACTTAATACCTTTAAAGCTGCTTTCTGCTATAGCAGTCCCGCAAAACTATCGCTTTCAAATCGAATCGTTTTGCAGAACATGCCTGATGGACGAAACTGATTTCAATTCTTTTGGCAAAACGTATTTATAATCTTTTTCTTCTGTCTTAATCAACCATTTTATTAGTATTTAATTTTTTTTTATTGTTTTCTTTTAACTGAAATGCTGAACCTTCAAAATTAATAATTACTAAAGCTTAAGTTATTTTATTGTTAATATAGGATAGACTAAATCTTGATATATGTTTTTTTGTTAAATTTGGGATATTTCCATAGTTTTATATATTTTTATATGTGTAACTTCAAATATCAAAATAAGGGTGATTTATTTTGCTTGTTACCTTAATACGAAAAGATAGAGTGCAGAAAAATAAAATAAAAAAAGAATTCCTATTGAAAAAGTGCTCAGAAGAAAAAATGTTTAATTTAAATCGGCTTTTCTATATAATTTCATGCCTCACTGAGATTTCATTTATTTGTTTTCCTTCGAATTTCGTAAAACCCAACAGCTCAATTATTAAAATTTAATGTCTTTTTTCTCCGTTTTATATATATTATATTTTATAATTAAATTATTGCCATTTATATATGTATATGCGAATTGAATAAAACTAATATCGATAACATATTTATTCAAAAAATTTAATTAAAATCGGAAAGCGGCAGAAGAACAATTTTTTTTTTATTTTTATATATTGACTAAATATCATGTTACAATGAAGCACAATTATTTAATGTTATTTTATTATTATCTATTCTATGTTTTTTAATGCAAAGAATTTAACCAAATAAATGTTGCTGCAATTGGACCAACAAAGGGTATTAGTTACCCAGCAAACAAAAAGCAATTTTATTGGCCAACTCGCATTCAACATTTTTGTATAAAGTTTAAAGCTCGCAGACGACTGTCTGATCTTATAAAATTGTAAGATTTGCAGGTAAGTTGTCAGTCCGGGCGATTCTAAGAAGACCTTACCTAACCACACACACGCTCAGTCCACACGATTGTCACAGGTCTATTGGTAGCCATTGTCAGAATTGAAAGATTGAAAGCATTCGCATGCAATAAATGTAGTCCTTTGCCAATGGTGTGCCTTAATTTCAACACATCTGCCAACAAAAAATACGCTTACAAAGCCTGGTAATTATCTGATAATGACGACTTAGAGTATTCTTACGATCGCCACATTATTTGAAAAGACAGCAACCCAACAACAAACACAAAATTCAAAAGTTTGAAAAGGCCAATTATATCTTATTAAGTTAATTCATATAATTAAATATTATTTTCTAAAACATATATATCAATATCTATAATTCTGTGCTAAATTCTCCATGTTTTCTGAAAAATTACCGTTCTGTGCTGCTGGTATATTAATCATTTCGAACATTTCCAAAATAATATGTCCTACAGTTATTCTTAATTCTTAATATTGAAACATTTTCAGAGTGAAAATAATGGTTTAATCTGGAACAATGAGCTGTCGTCTTCTGCAAATTAACATCCCTATATTTTTAGTCTGATTAACGTCTTGCAATTCCAGTCTTGAACTTATTTTTTCTAACTCCTAATACAATTTTCGTCATCATATCCCTGACAAGGAATTTTATAAACCAAATTCCCAATAGGCCATTTACAAATTCTCACTTTAGTCTTACGTTCGATTTGGCTTATCTTTCCGATAACCCCGGTAAAGATGTAGAAACGATAAGTTTTAAGTCGCTTTGGTTTTTTTAATTCATTGATTATGGAATACTTTTGAATTTTAAATTTATTAACTGCAACCCGTCGTCACGAAAGCAGGTGCGCACTTGTTTGTTTTTAATTTTACTTCTAAATTTTAGTCAAGTTATTTAAAAGTGCTTTATTGAGCTTCGATTGGATTCAAATCGGACTGAAACAGTTTAAAGGAAGGAAGTATGTGAAGGAGTTTATGGAGATTTACAGTCGAGTCTGTTTCCTAAACCGAATCCCAGTAAATTTTTCCAAACCGAACCATACCCGGGTCGAAAGTAATTCTAGTAAATCACTGTTCATGTCTTTGCTCCAAGTGTAATGAAAAATGATGCGGATGAGTAAAAATACATTTTCCATCAAGGTTTTAGAGCCATTATTACAGAAATCAATTTGCGTAAATCACAAAATTTATGGCGACCGAAACTTTTTTATCTTCGAAAAAATAGGGTCACGACTGTCTGCGGATAAGTTTTTTGGCAAACCTTTTCTCATATTAATGCATCCCTTGAATATTAAAACTTATACAAAAAGCAACTATAAGTCTGAAGGTCTATTAATAAAAAACGTATAATAGTTTGCTTGGCAACTCTGTTAGTGAATTTGTTACGCCAACTTTGACAAATCAAGCATTTCGTAGAACAGCGAAAAGAAACTTGCTAGTTTTTAAAACCGACTCGGTTTAGAGAACAGACCCGAATATTTTGGATCCCAAATGATGCCATGTTAACTTTTCTGTGCAAATAAAAAATGCAGAGAATAAACTTCCAACCAACATTCAATCTCTGATATTTCAAAAACCCCTCGAATCACTCGAAATAAATATTCCAATTGAGATCAAGTCTGCGTGCCTGTTCTCGTAATTTCTCTGCTTAAAATGTGCCTACCGTGTGACCACGTAAATTGATCAAAAAAAAAGCGTACATTCGTGTGACAAAATATTTGTTACAAATAAAATTTTATGATAAAAATTGAAAACAGAATTAAAAGGCACTTCGTACGGCGTTTAACGTGCACGTTCGCCAACACTTTGAAAAGCAGGAAACTGATCTGATCGCAACATGTCGCAAGTCATTAATACGAACCATACATGGACTTAACGATAGAAATTTCATAAATAGCTTCCAAATCGGTATACGTTCGGTTTGGTGGAACAGGCAATCGGAATCTTAAGAAAATTTGAATGGAAAACAATACGATTTTTGCCCCACAATTCAGTAACATTTTAATTGATATACTACATTTTTAATTGATATTACCAAGTTTTTAATTCAAGTTTTGTGTGTGTTCTTATAAAACAGGGAAAGAATGAATTAAAATATTGGCAAAAATATAATACATTCAATTTTAATGTGCAAACTTTATTTGGTCAACTTGGGAACTTCAGAAAAACTATTTGTTCAGTAACAAACAGCAATTTGCGCAATTTAAAAAAATAAAATGTGTTTCGGTTCGTTTATGAGACTTCGCACTTCTGACGAAAGAAAGTAGTTGAACGGTGGCTAAATATTTTCTGAACCAAAACAAAATAGAGTTTTCAAGCCTTAATTAGTTGTGTTTTCCGCCAAAAAATCTGCTTTCGCAATCGGCTTTCAAAACGTGCATTAGTGTATACTTTAAGCTAAATTTCAGAAGGCGTTTTTCAAATCGTTTTCATTTCAGATTTGTCTGTACAAAAGGATTTGTGCATTTTGCAGGTCTGCATTCAAAACCAAAAATGTTGGTGGTGCAAGAATTATTTCACTGATAATAGAAAAGAATGCGATCGCACTTCAAAAGAAAGTGTTCCTTGAATTTTGGCACAATATTCTGCTTTTCAACAAGGATTTTTAAGGTTCGCATTCAACAAAAATCATCAAATTAAATTTTTAACAACGAGCGATTTGCTTCCGTGGAATTTAAACCACCTCAAAAATCTTCTTGCAGCTTGAAAAAAAATATTCTCAGCGTAATAAAACTTGTGGAGAGCAAGAAAAAAATGTGTAATACTAATAAGAAAGATGTACATTTTTAAAAAGAAGAGGGAATAAATAAAAACAAAGCAAACATGCTTTCCCACGCATAAACAAATAAATGGTCACCAGCACGTAAAGAGTTTTCATGTTGTATAACCCAGTGGACCGCGATCGAAACTGAGTTTATAACGACGAATTCGTCAGACGAAACATATTAACGGCGTAAAGACTACAGCTGTTGCTTGCTGATAGTGGGACCATATTAAAAAAGGAAATGTCTTCCAAAACAAAACAAAAATTTTTAAATGTTTTCAGTCGAGCAATCGAGCATCGCACAGTGGCACCCGTAGAGCAAACGAGGTTGCAAAAATCAAAATTTTCATGTGCGCCTGCGAAATTTTAAATGAATCCATCTTATAGTAAACTTTTCAACGATCTCAAATATGCTACTCTTAACAATATCAGATTTTTAGTTTAGAAGACATAACTGTTCAAAGTTAACCAATTTTCGGATTTAAAAAAAACACACAATTAGGTAGTTTGATCCGATTTCAGGTGTAATATCACGAAAACTAGGCAACGAATAGTATTTTTTTTTGTTTTTAGTGATTGATGTGCTTATTAAATGTATAACAATAAAAAAAATTGTGCTGTTTGCTTTGTGTTTCTCTAGGTAAATCAGTATTTAAAAACTATCCATTTTTTCACTATTCTTCAACTTTGACGGAAAATAAAAAAAATTTACCTTTTTTTACCTCCGCCATATTTTCAAAATATGTTCTTTAACTAGTCTTTTACATAACTCAAAAGGTTTTATCTGCCTTTACGTGCCTATTTGGCTTCTACAGGTAAAAAACGTTAAAAAGACATGGTTGCAGAAATTGTATGGCGGGCATCCCTTACATGCCTTGACTGACAGTTACTTTGATGTAATAGTTTGAAAATTGCATTTTGAGTCAGTTGTCTACCTGAGAGCCTCTGGCGAAAAATTTGGTCCTAATATTCCGTTACAGACACAAGATGCACAAAAAACTACTCATTGAAATAAGCAGGTACGCACCTCACTTAAAAATTATTTTTGGCGTACATATGGTGAAGAACAATACTGACTTATGGTACAGGTAGGCACAAATCTCATTTGGCTACGTGCATAATATCAAAACTGTATAATTCAGCCCAAATGCATATGTATGCATGTAACAGGTACATTTGTAGACATGGTAGCATAGGCCTATATATTGCAAAACAAGCTTAATGCCTGCATTAGTCTACGACTGAAAGTTGGCGAAACAAGTATTGAAAACATGGCGTTGAACAATTTAAAACTATTTGAACTGTTTAGAAAGTCAATTACACCAACGTGTTTCGCGGAAGCTGCTTTAGAAGAACTCGATAGCTTATACGGAAATATTGAGAGAAGCAAAAGTATAAAAAATAATCTTTGTATGATACATGCCAAAATTAAGACAAAATGGGTGAAATGCAATCGAACCATTAACATCTTCAACTCCAAATACGAGGACTGGCTTAATGAAGACACCATCCTGGATATATTGGCAGTAGATAAACCCTCCACATCAACCAGAGGAGAAAAAGGAAGGCCAAAAAAAAGTATGGAGGAGTGTTCAATTTTCACAAGAAAGAGGAAACTTGCCGATGCCACCAATGACTTGACCACGAAGGATTTATCGGATGCGCTGTCTATTAAATACATAAAGGATAGTGAACGAGTTAGGTCGCAGATTACAAAATCTGTTGCTGATGCAAGCCCACTGCGACTAAAAAGGATTAAGGAAAGCATTCCCACTCCCACAAACGCACATATTAAAAAGTATAGTTCCGAAGAAGCCTTGGCTCTGTTTTTGGACTTAGAACTTTCCAAAGAGAAATATGAGATACTACGGGCATCTTTAATGCGACACGGGGCTGACCTTTTCCCCGGATACAAGCATATTACGCAAGCCAAAATAAATTCACGACCATTGCGTACGGAGTTTACGGAAGTCTCTGCGAAAGCCAATCTGCAGGATCTTATGGACCATACAGCAAAACGGTTGTTGGAAAGTCTTCCTGAAAATGAGGTGGAAATTCTTCCTCAGAAACTAACATTGATCAGCAAATGGGGCTGCGATGGATCATCCGGACAAAGCGTTTATAAGCAAAGGATATCTTCCGATGACACTACAATATCTGACGGAAATATGTTTATGGCATCTGTTGTTCCATTGCGGCTAAAATCTGATGTTTCCCTACACTGGAAAAATCATCGACCGTCATCAGTGCATTATTGCCGACCAATAATGTTTCAGTTTGCAAAGGAATCGGCAGAACTCATAAGGACCACGGTGAAGGACATTGAAGAACAAATAAGCAAGATTAAGCATACAAAATTGCAAATTGGAGAAGGAAAATATATTGAATGTAGTTACGAGTTCCACCTGACCATGGTTGACGGAAAAGTCGTAAACGAACTGACAGGAACAACCTCAACATTGACATGCCCGATTTGCAAAAAGAGTCAGAAGAACTTCGGTAATTTAAACGATTCTACAAACGAGGAGAATTACGAATATGGAATGTCACCATTGCACGCAAGGATAAGGTGTATGGAGTTCTTGCTAAAACTGGCGTATACCCTACCACAACAAGATGAAAACATCGATGAAAATACATCAATTAAGGATAAGGAAAAGATCAGAAAGAAGCAAATAAAGAATGCTTTTTGGAAACAACTTGGACCAAAAGTAGACTGCCCCAAGTGTGGATACGGTAACTCAAACGATGGAAACACTTCAAGGAGATTTTTTGCAAATGATGAGGCAGTAACTAGAATCACTGGAATTGACAATGAAATCGTCAAAAGATTGGGAACGATCTTGAATGTTTTAAACTGCCAAGAAAGTGTTAATTCTACAAAATTTGGAGAATATGCATCGGAAACTGCATCTCTTTTAGCAAAAATTTATCCACAGAAGAAGTTGACCCCGACCGTCCATAAAATATTGGCGCATGGCAAAGATATAATTGAGTACCAGTCTTTGCCAATTGGAGAGCTTTCTGAAGAAGCGCAGGAGTCTCTTAACAAATTTTACAAAAAATATAGATTGCAGAACACGTTCAAAGCATCAAGGGTGAGGCAAAATGAGGACCTCTTCAACATGTTAGCAGCATCTTCCGATCCACTTATTTCTTCCCTGCGGCATGTGAAGACACGAAAAGAACTACAATGGAATTATACTTTAGAAATGATTAGTCTTTTAGATATACCTTCTGTTACGAATTGTGATGAATATTTTACAGAAAATTCAAAAAATTAATTGAAAAAAAATTTGTTTAATTTGTTGGCTAATAACTTTAAAACAGAAAAAGCTTTCAAAAGAACTAAGAAATATAAGATTGGTAAAAATAATTTGATTTTGTTACCATAAAATAGATGAGTTAGAAAAAAATTAGAGTTTAGAAATGATTTGTATTTTAGACATACTTTGTCTTACCAAGAAAATGAATATTTTACAGAAAATTGAAAAAATCATTTAAAAAAAAACTCTTTTGTTGTAATTTTTTAGGTAATATCTTAAAACATGAAAAGCTTACAAAAGAACTACAAAAAAATATAAAATTCTTAACAAAAATTTTTTTGTTACCAAAACTTGGATTTTTTCACAAATTTTAACTTTGAAAACCCATAAGTAAGCACCTATAAGGTGTAGCGTCCACTCCAACCGCTCATTTTATAGGTTGAACAATTATCTATGACATGCAATTTAAATTATTCGATTATCTTGTTCGGTTCAAAAGATATGATTTTTGCAACGAAAAAAGTCAAATGGCGCCACTGTGCATCGGTGAAACGTTTGTGTGAATTCAGGACCTACGCGGCGAGCTCCCATAATCAACAAACAGTTTTCGTGCCCTGAAGGTCTAGCAATGAAGCACAACTCGATAGATCAGCACTTATTTTAACTGAAAATGTTTGAAATTCTGGAGAAAGTCTGAAATGTGAAATTAAATTATAAAATTGGAAATTTTTAAGAAGCTGGGATGCCGCTAATTGTCAATCTGGGAATCACAGTTAAAGCTTTTTGCTTGTGTCTTGATGAATAATTAATAATGCCACTAGTTGAAAGTGGAAACATGACCATGACACCAACAAATACCACGTTACAACGTTCCACGTTGTAATAAGTACATGATCTACATCCATATCTGTGGTCAGCGTGACCGTTAGTGCCACTAAAGTGGCAATTTGATTTTTTGTTACACTCTTTGCGTCACTCTTTTAAAATTACCAACATCAGCCTCTTTTTAGAACAGTTTGCCCCTTACTCTTGCCCTTGTTCAGGACCAGCGAGGACATTAATTATTTCGAAACAGTGTCAGAGTTTCCACATATGTATAATTACGGATTAAGAAGAATTTACGAATGATTGAAAGTTATTAGAAATTACGCTTTTTAAATTTTTTCATAAAATGAATTAAATAACCTACAATTTTTTGTTTTATATCTTAAAAAGTCTATTGCCTGAGTCGGTCACTTTTATTTCTTTTCTCCCCTTTTTGTGCCACTTTTCACAGTTTCTTAGCGGTCACGCTGCCTGTACTCTTTTCCACTTATAACATTTATTTGACACACTGTACAACAGCTGTTTTTGATTTGTATGGAAAACTAAAATTTAAATTACTTTATACATATTTTAAAATGATGGAACTATTGACACAAAGTGGAGACCAGTTTGAAGATCATGCAATTACATGTGTTTTATACACAAACAGTAGAAGGTGCCTGAAGATATTGTAACAGGTCTTTTATTGAGCGCCATTTAAAATGTCAGCTGTCCCCTGTCTCTTTAAGTTGGTGCACGAAAAGAAGGTTGTACTTCACAAAAACTCCTTAACACTAATTCGTGAAAAGGTTGCAACAAAGTGTATGTGATAAAAGCAGAAATTAATAAGAAGTGGCTTTAACGTTCAAATCAATCAGTGTGAAAACACTTGCCCCAGAAGTTATTTCAATTTAGTCGCTCATGTGACAAGTAATTAATTGTACTTCCAATTTGTTGTAAGTTTTCCGTGAGCCGTTAACTAGTAACGCTGGTTTGTTTGTTACAATTTTTGGTCAACTGGGTTTGTAAGTTGTCGACTATTTGTTTGTGTCACGCTTGAGGTATGAAATGAAAGTGTTGTTAGCATTTTTTTTGTTTTCATCCGCATTCGTATGTTTTAAATACCTGCAAATGAAAAGAATAATTTTGTGAGTGTATGTATGTATGTATGTAATGAGATTTTCCGCACTCTTTTTTGTGATTGTTATAATTTGTTTTCTTAGTTTCCTGGGAGCCAAACGGGGGGAAACCGTAAACGTTGTTACCTTTCTGCAAGTGTTTGTGGGCAAAGCCATTTTCTATTTGATGAAGCCTCGCTAACAAGATTTGTACAAAAATAATTTTCTTTTTGTAACTTTTCCGAGATTGCATGACTGTAAATACGAGTATTTTTAGAGAATTGTGCGGATGGCTGATAGTCGGCGTGGAGCGTTTCTTGTTTCTGTTTTACTTTGTGTTACTGCCCATTAAAATCACATTGTATGCTAATTACATTTTTATATAAATTTTGTAGTATGATGTAATAAAGTGTGTGAAACGTATGCAAAGTAGTACTTTAAATACATTCATTATTGTAGGAAAAACAGTGTTATAAAAATGGAAATTAAACTGTTGGCTTTTTGGGTGGTTGGCGTTGTTTTTTCTTAAATTTTTCTTGCCGACAGATTTTAATTTTTTCACGCCAAACAATTAATTGGTAATATTTAAACGTTAAAGTTGTTTATAGAAAATAAAATTTACAAGCCTGATGGGCGAAGAAATACATATAATATTAATCATAAAACCAATGATGAGAGTAGGTATTTAAAGCATAATTTTTGAGTAGCAAAACAAACCGTACTATTTTTATAAAAACGCTTTCTTGTCAGATTAACACACTGAAATATATTTAATCAGACTTTGGAATTCTTCGGCGAGAAGAACTTTGTATAACCAATTATCCAAAAAATAGATCAACTTGTAATTTTTGTTTTTGCTGCTTCAACAGGCTATTCAATAATTAGCATCTCGGAATAAGAAAAAAAAAACTTCTCCTCGCCACTATAAACGTCTTACATAAAGCAACACATATGTACGTACTTACCCAAATGTCATTCGAAGTGTCGAGGAGCTTCAGTTTTTTATTTCATTTTCAGCCAATGACAGACACTACAAGTACTATAAACAATTTTTGGCTATAAAATTTGTGACCAAGTTGGATCGAAATACTCTTCCTGATAACCCCCTTTCCCGTTCTGGCATGTGCGAGGTATTAACGAAATTCTTTGTTTTTTGTTTTTGTTTAAAAGATCCGTGCATGCCATTATATGCACATATATAAATACATACATATATGAATTATATGATCGTTCAAGTGTCCGCTACGGCTTCTTCGAGTGGCTCGGGTCCAAGTGGTCCAAATTTTAATGACTCTGCCGCATAGATCCGACTGAATTTTAGCAATGACTACTGCCACGTTGACTTTAAGGGCACAAGAAAAAGTCTAATGGAGTAAAATCGCATGAGGCCGTCACCTCTGCGAGAGGCAACTATACCGTCAAGTTGTTTACACAGAATATGCATCACGGGATTCGGTTTGTGGCACGTAATGCCACAATGCTGTCTAAGTCCATATCGTCCAATTTGGATAAAAAAGAATCGGCTATGTTTATTATGTAGTGATCGTCGTTGGCGGTCTTGACACGACCAATCTTGTGTGCACTAAAAATTCACTTTTTACTGGCATTACAAGCCGACGAATCTCCCGCGGGTTGGCAATTTGGCTAGTCTTCCGTCCAAAAGTACACTTCTTCGCTAAAGATGAGTTTTTAGTCATAATTGGGGTCCTCATCCAAACGCGTATGCACTGATAAACACTTACTTTGGCATCAGCAACTGAATTATTAGCACCAGATTAGACAGTCGCCACCGAAACAAACAGCATATCGGTCCTCCAATAAAAAGTATATTTTGTTATAAATTTCGTAACCGGTGAAATTGACAGACAACTTGTTTATGTTTTAGTCATGATTGGATGTTCTAGCGTCACGAATAAAATGTTTATTTTTGCCGGTTCATAATGATGGCGCAAAATACAGACATACTGACGTAAGTATTTCATCCGTCACGAATACGCCTTGCGTATTACTGCCTGCTGAACGCCTTCAAGGGTCTTAACAAATATTTACTTATGTACATATCGTTACCTGAAATGCAAAAGGGCGTAACAACATATTTCAAAATTTTACAGGAGAGACAAAAAACTCCAAAAAATCAAAGATTACGAAGCTGGTGTTGCAATTTCTTCAGTACAGCATTAAATTGCGATGATGCATTTATTTCGTAGAAAAAAAAAATTCTTTAATCGTCATTTTTATTAGATGTGGGTTGCGCCCTTTTGGTTTAAGAAAAAACCAACTTTGTTGTTACGACATTTTGATTTTCTTTAATAAAATGGTTGTTATTGACAGTAGGGCTGTAAAAATGTAGGAGGACATGTAATTCGATTTGCTCTACAATAATAAATGAAAAAACCCATTTTGAATTTTTTGGTTGTTACGCCCTTTTGCATTTCAGGTAACGATATGTATGTACGTATGTATGTCCATATGTCTGTATTGATGAATTTCTATTTGCAGTTCTGGCTTTAAATAACTCGTGAACACCAGGCCACCTGATCTTAAAAACAGGTAGTCATATTCAATTTTAAATAGTTACTGATGAATACATTTTAATTTTGCAAAAGATGGAAACTCAACCTTGAATCAGTCATATTAATGTTAAATCCGTTTTTTTGGTTTTTGTTTTATTTAAACAGAAAAATCAAGAGCGGTTTAATTACATAAATATTTTTTATTTGCTTTTTTTTTGCACTTAATGCCTGTAATCTTTTTAAGCCCGTCAAGGATTTCATTTAAAGTTGGCAACATTTTATGGTTGTCGGTACCAAAACAAACAAACAAACAAACAAAATGCTTTTAAAAATAAACTTTCTATAATTCGAATAAAAAAATTTATGTTCTCAAATTGGCATTGAGTTGTATTTTTAGTTAGCAGTTATTTCGCTTTTTTTACTTATTCCTATTTGATGATTTTTTTATTTTTGCAAAATTTAGCTAGACCAAAATTTTGTGTTTAAATATAAAACAACGCTGGCCCATTATCTTTTCCGTTGAAAAGCAACTAACATTTCATTTTTTTACGCAAATATATTACAAAATATCTGCAGCAATCTATAATTTTTAACAATGCAACAAAAATAAACAAGTATAAAAGTTAAAAAAAAAAACGACTAAAAATCTTTAGGCATCTTATGCCGCATTTTAATGGCGCCTTTTATGCAATTTTCTATTTATTGTATAACAATTCAAATGAACTTTAAGATTTGTGTCTCATATGAATTTTGTCTATGTTTTGTTTATGCAAACATATTCATACATATAAGTATGTATGTATGTATGAAAGTTTGCATGCAATTTATGTATGTATAACAACATGAATTACGATATATGTATGTATGTAGTACAAGTTACTCCTAAATGTGAATGGAACTGCTACTACATACATACATATGCATGGTATGTACATGTGTCTACTCGTATGACAATGGTCAGAGCAATAAAAAGTCCCCAGCCTCCGAAATGCAAAAGGATAAAGATACAGATCATACTCACATATGTACATACATATGAATGTACACATGTACACTCACACACAGGCGTGTATATAAGTTTTGCAAACATTAATTTTCCTTAAAAGTACTTGATGGAAATTTTTGAAAGTTGTTGTCTTAATGGCAGAAAATTGTTGCAAGTTTCTACACTTTAATTCATACATACAAACATTCATAGATGCACATTGTAGATACACATGTACATACATATATACAAACATATGTAAGTATCTTTAAAATGGATTTAAAAAGCCAATATGTTGGCTGTCATCATGAAATTTCTATGAATAATGCTTTATTGAAACTCTTCCATTGTACTGGAGCATTTAAGCGAGTAGTAGTAGTTGTTTTCGGTTTGCCAGTTCATACATTTATCATTTTATTAATTGCACGCTTGACACTCGAAAGGATATTTTGAGCCAAAAATATTTGCAACAGCACCACAAACAACTACTCACAAGTTCCTTTTTCATATATTATTTTTACAAATTCAATAGCTAAACAATGCAGCAGGCTGTTTGTTCGCACAATCCTTTTCGCAGTTCCATACATATGTACATTTATACGGAACTCGATGTGGTGTGAATTTTACCTAAAGATGTTGCGGAAATACAAACAGACAGCGATACAAGAGTCACATTAAAATAATTTCGTATGGCGCCTATAAACTCCAAAAATTTTAAAAAGTTGAAGCTGTGGCAAATAATCGCAGAAATAATATTAATAAGGGTAGCTCACATAGCAAAAAATCAAATGAAAGTCCATGTACCGAGGGAGTTGCATAATTCTCACGACACCACTTTGAGCGTAGGGTCTTCGCCATACCGCCCATTTTGTACAGCAATACATTGAAAATTTATTTTTTAAAGTATGAATAAATAAATAAAACATTCCGCATTGAAAGATTTAGCATCCTGTTTCTCTATCTTCTATAAAAAACTCTTATTTTAATTAAAAATTTACACAAGTATGTTTTAGTTTTATTTCTATTTTTAGCTGTTAAAGTCTTAATGAGGGAATCAAATTAGATTTAGATTTGTTTACTATGTGCTTACTCGTATATAGAAACTTGTAAAAATTTCTTACGCACTACGGAAAACAATTGCACAGTCTTATATTTATATTTTTTTCGAACTAAAAATACAGTATTAACAAGTATGAAGCCAAACTATTAACAAAAACCTTCAATATACAACAACACATACATAAATCAATAGGGAAATCCGGTGAATACGATTACATTATATTCAACATTGCCTATATATGTACATACATATGTATGTATACAAATATTGTAATATTTTTAAAAGACCTATAAAAAGGAAAGTATCACAATTAGCGATATTTAAACATTGGGATAGATATTGCAAAAAGAGAAATATTTCTTAAAAGTTAGTGTATGTACAAGGCTTTTATAAGAGGGTTTTCAGAAAACTTCAGCTTTTTCCTAAAACGTGTGGTTGAAACTTCGAAGCATTTAGGCACAGTTTTGGTGTTGATAATTACATGTAACCCGGGTGCGGAATAATCAATTTTTAAAACATTTTTCTGCACTATTTATAAGCGATTTATCCAGGATTGGGCATCCATAAAACATTATAAATGGGAAAATTGTTTTCGCTATCAACAGTTTGCTTTCGGTATTGACAAGAGAGTTTTTGTTAATAAGCGGACACAACATACCTTTATACATACATATTTACCCACTCTTTCAGTCACGTTGCTGATCTGTTCGTTAAAAGTGAATCCAGTATATAAACATTTATGTGTGTACATACATACTTAGATATCTACCTTTATCCTACCAGTTATGCCCTTGCCCAGAAGAGGTACATTATGGCTAGATTTTCTTTTTCTTGTAAAAAAGATAACTTGTCTTTTTCCAGGATTTATTTGTATTTATTTCCTTTTTCACGAAGTATTCTTCTAGTCGGACCAAAGAACATAGAATTCCAGTCAGAAGAGCGAATAAAATTACTTTTTATTTATAATAATTGTTTTTTTTATTTTAAACAAAAATTTTTGAATATGTGCTGCCCTTCATTGTTGCTAACATTATACATAGTTTATATGTAGACTACTTGTTCCATATGCTAAGCAGAGAGCAAAGTGTGGCCACACTTCTTATAAATAAATAATGCGCACATTCTTCATTAAAGTTTTTTTAAGTGCATTTATATCTGCGGAGCACAATTTTTTTAATTTAAAAAACATTGTCACATTATAAAAAGTGACTCGCCAGCAGTTAAATTTTGCAAATCTAAATTATACGGGATTAAATCGCCATTTATTGTTTCGTATTTTTTAATAATTCCGACCATAAACATGACAAACAAATGACTTTTGGTTTTCTGCCAAGTGATTTGTTGCGTTATTTGTCCGTGTATATTTTCAGTGCTGCTGATTAACGAGTTTTTCGATTATTTTTGAATAATTGGCATGAAAACAAAATACATAAATCGATCATTTGTGCATCATTTATCGAAGTTATTAATGTAATTGAACGTTCCTTTGAGAGATCAGATGAGAAAAGTTCCAACCAAATGCTTAGTACATAGGGCGAAGAAAACCGACAATAACTAAAACAATAATATGTTTTCCTATGTTTGTATGCACAAGCATGTTGCGAAGAGCTAGAAGAAGAGAAAAATTCGTCAAAAATGGTGGTGCCTTCTTAAAACAGTGTATAAAACTTTAATAGTTATAAGTATAGTAATAAGTTTCTTATATAAAATAATTGTATATAAGAAAGAAACGGTTATAAGAAACTTTTTTTCGTGGATTTTCTAAGTTTCTTATATCCGATAAATACTGTATTATTATTTGTGCAACGTCAAAAAATTTAAGAAACTAGAACTGAGAAATTAATTTAGGCTGATCGTGAGTGTGATTTTACATGCGTTAACGTCAGTTAAAAAAGGCGGCGTATGACGAATTCTATGTGTCCCGAGCTTAATATAAACGGAAACCGTCGTTCTTTTAAAGGAACTTTTCAAAAAATAATGTGTAATACAGAACTCCATTCCTTTCGTTTTTTTTAATTTTTTTTTGTATTCGAAGATCATTAAATTTATTCCGTCTGTTTACAATTTCCATATATGCCTTTGTTTTACATACATATGTACATACATATGCACATTCGCCTTTATGTAATTTTGACAAAAAAATTTAAATTTTAAATATGTACATACATATATAAATCACCAAACATCGCAACATCAATGAACACACCTTTTATTTAACCTTCGCACACACACATTATCGTAGGGGCATAATTCTGTACTTCCCATTTTGTTAATAGTTTAATGTGAATGATCATTAGGCCGAACTTTTAAGAAGAATACTATTTACGTTTATCAGTTAACAGCAATAAAGATTTTGGCTCAACATGAACAGAGTAAAATAAATAATTATTTAGTAACTGATAAGCCACGTAAACGTAGCTGAACGGTGAGAAACATATACAAAATACAGACATATTCTGATGTTAATTTGTTTGTTGGCAAAGGTTTTTAAATTCGTTTGATATTTTGTTTAGAACACGTCAGTTTTTTGTTGGTTGCAACAATGGATAGTAAAGAAAATCCTGAAAAATGTAAACAGTCTAACACAAGCTCTAAAGCGACAATTTTAATAAAAGTATATCAGAGTACACATACATATGTATGTAATATAGATATTTAGAAAACTAATATATGTACAATTTTATATTTTTAGTTGGCAGCCAATGGCACGTCACACTTTTATTCACCTATACCCGGAGGTTTTCCACCTGGTAGTCAAGGACCTGGACCATATCAGATTCCTCCACATGGTCATATGCCTCCGCAAACTGGTACACCACAGCCTCAGCAGCAGCAGCCTTCTGCGTCTGGAACTAATTCTCAGCAGCAACAACACTCACCAGCATCACATTCCGCAAATCATTCTCCATCACCACCAAATAACAGCTATCACAAGGATGAGCGAACTCAGAGGCAACATACCAAGCTGTTAAGAAAATTAGACAAACAACGTAAGTTGATTATTTTATAACTTTGGAAAATAACTACATATGTGCATATATATGTACATACGCATCTACATATGTACATACATACATACATAATTTTTTTTTTAACAAATACATATAATACATGCATGCAGATATGTATGTACTTAAATATCTACATATGTACATATGTGTATGTACATACATACATATTTAAAGCGCCAGAATTTAGACCAAGTTTTTGCGTACCTTTTGTTTTCGTCCGAATGCAACTGAAAATTTGTTCAAAATGGAAACTTTTTGCCGTTTCATATACATATGTACATGTGTACATACATACATATTTATGTATGTAGGTATACACATATGTATGTATGTATGTACTTTTTGCAATTTTTGCAAATAATGGCACAGCGTAGTCCAATAGAGCAAAAAAAGTATGTATGTATGTATGTACATACATTTCCGCATCAAACGGAATTTTCTGTTTTTATCAGAATATGTCTTGAAAAACGTATTTTTGGACACGTTTTTATTTGTACTTATTTTTATACTTATTCCAACTGTAATTCAGAAAGCGTCAATTGTGATTAAAATTAGTCGATTTTAAGTCAGAAAGCGTGAATTGCAATTTATGTAGATAATCTACATATCTGAAATAAATATGTACATAAATGCATGCATACATATGTACATACATACATATGTACATACATACATACATACATACTTATGTATAAAGAAAAACTCCTAAAGTTTTTTTTAACTTTTCTTCAGGTTAATTTTGTGAATTAATTTTTGTAACACCTTAATATACATAGTTAATTTTTCTGAAACTCACAAAAATTATAATGACAAGGAATCCAATAATTCGATTGCTGCCATGTCTACATTTATTCCACAAGAAGTGCGCACTGCGATATTGTAATGTGATTGGCAACGAAGAAATTGAACGGATAAAATTATACAAATAGTGGAAAGGATAGTAAATTGTGCTAATGGAGGTGATAATTGGGTAGCTTTGGCTTCAAGCTTAGAAATAAAATATAAGACCGCGTATTATTGGGTCCGATCAGGTTATTACCAAATGCTGTTGTTATACTTATGCTGCATATAAAAAACTAGTTATTAAAACTTGTTTTATTTCTTGACACTTATTGAATCACAGTTCACACTTTCTGAACTACAATTGACGCTTTCTGAATAAAAACTAGAAAAGGTGTAGATATTATAATCGTCCTAATGTTACAAAACATTAACACATTTAGCATTTGTATCTACATATGTACATATATTGAAATTGTGTTCAAAATCAATTTTTAACCCAATTCTGTAACAGATACCCTGTGTACGCTGATTGAAAACCTTTTTCAACTAAGTACACAAACATACAGTTTGTAAAAAAATGATTTCAATAATAAGTAAAATTTATAAATTAATGTAATTTTTTTAATTCACAAAATTTTAGATGCATATTTCAATAAAAAATAAAACAATTAATTCCAATAAAACGATAATCGCAACTTCAAAATATATTTCAGTTTGTACATTGTAAAATAAATGTTTTCAAAATTATACTAAGTGCAGTAAAATGTTTTCTAAATTTTTAAAAATAACACTTGGCCCGCAGTACGTACTTTGTGCGCCCTCCTTGATTGAGTTAATAAGTTTTTATATATCGTACTTTGTAGGTATTTTTTCCCACACTTCTTTTATAAATAATATTACATAATTGATCTTCATTTTTCGCAGATCTTTCCACCTTTTTGTGGAACCACAAATTTTCTATCGGGTTTAAGTCTGGACTTTGTGCCGGTATATAAATTACTTTTCTGCAATTATATAAGAGCCAAGATCTATAAATACATGGTTTGTTTTGGGTCGTTATCTTGGTAAAATTTATATTTTAACTTTTCGGGATCAACAAATCCAAATTTTCGAGCACTGCTGCTACATAATTCGTTTTTTAAAATATTCAGATAGACTTCCACCGTCATTATATCACCCAAGATCCTTACTTCCTCAATACTCTTGCTTGATATACAACCCCACACTATAACAGACAATTTTCCGAACTTTAACGTGGATATTATATTTTTATTCTCTAAAGTCAATCTTTTTTAGTCACATCGTGGTAATAAAGTATTATCTTCGTTTCATCACAGAAAATTACGTCATTTCAGTATTACAGAGGAAATGAAAGGTGATTAATTGCAAAATTATATCTCTTTTCAATGTTTTGAACGGAAAGCAGAGGTTTTTTGCTGGCCACTCTTGAAGAGTATTTATGGTTTTGCAGGACGTTTCGAACCGTCTGATGAGAGATATCTACTCCATATTCATTATTGATGTGTGCGGATTTTCATCAATTTTCAAAATGTTCCTTTCAATGCGCCGAGTTAATTTTGTTTGGTCTGCCTGCTGTTTGTTTAGGTTGAAGTCTTCCGTCCTTAGGATAAGGGAAAACTTTTCTTTGTGCCTTTGTAATAGTTAAAATACACCGTCGTGTCGCTTTCCTGGCTTTGTTTATACTTAATTGCGTGTTCACTTGTTGCGCGTACTGAATTCATTTGATGAGTAAATGCTACCCACTGTCATTCATTTCCAACACAATCAGTAAAAAAAACATACATGGAATAATAAATAAAATTTTGTTGGCATATTCTTTTTGAAAACATTTTTTTACACCATTCGGAGTAGGTAAACATTGTGTTGCAGTGTTGTTGCTGTGTGTGAGCCTATTGCTCGAAATTCCGGCGCCGTACTGCAAACAATAGGCAAAATAACAGTTACATGCAAGAACGCAATACAAATAAATGAAATTGGTGGCATTCGTTCTTTATTTAAAGTGAAATTGCTAAAAATGAAAACATTTTTTTTACAAACTGTACTTATATGCACAATACATACATACATATGTATGTATGTTGTTGTGAAAAAATTAACTTTAATATGCTTTCATTGAAAAGAAGTGGGAAAGTAGATTCCTTTTTTGTTTATCACTTGTTTATGCATTTTAAATTAAAAAAACTATATAAAATTCTTATATATAATTGAAGGTTCGGCTGTTTCTTCACCTACACATTCACCATCTCCACGACGCCAAGAACCTCAAATGAATGGTCACAACAGTAACAATGGATCCTTGAGGTCGCAACACAACAATCATCATATGCAACGAAAGCAACAGTCACTTCTGCAGCAACAGCAACGTAATGGTAATGTTTCTAATTTTAATAGGCTGGGAGCCTCCTCAGTTGCCTCATCTGAAGAAGGCGATGACAACTTTTCTTTAGGTGTAAATGGTGCTGACGGTGACGAAGAGGAGGATTATCAAGCGTCAATAGTTGAACAATTGTCGACGATACAAAAGCCTGAAGTAACAGATGTCACATCGCGTTCAGCGAAAATTGTATGGGAGGCTCCACCCTGTATAAGTGAGTCCGCCATACAGTTGATTAATATGAGAGAGTTGCGCTATAATGTGTTGTTAAGTGATCGGGCAAAGGAATGCAAATATAAGAGTCTGTATAAAGGATCCTCATATGACTGCATTGTGCAAGACTTAAAGCCAGGTCAGGAGTATGTTGTTCGTTTGCAGGTACACTATGAACATTTGCAAGGTACGGCTTCGGAGCCAACAGAATTTACAACGCCAGCATGTGAGCCAGACCGTCCGGCAGCTCTCCGTATGGTAATGTGTACCAAGAATTCACTACACTTGCGTTGGAACAATCCCTTATGCAATGGTTCACAAATTCAGCACTACCTTTTGGAGTACGACGAGGGCAAAACTGGTGCTAGAGTGATTAACGATGCAGCTTGCAAATTCGTAGAGGCGGTTAAAACTAAAGGAAAACAATACATTATGACCAAATTGCAGCCATCAACGATTTACAACTTTCGTTTGGCTGCTGTGAATGAAGTTGGAGCTTCGGCCTACTCACCTGTTTGTACATTTAGTACTCAGGGAAATCCTCCATCGGCCCCTAAGCCGCCAACACTGCAAACATTTAATTCGTCATCCTTAAGACTGGTTTGGGAAAGACGGCAGTCAGATGGTGCCACATGTATTTATGTGCTACAAATGTCAGATCGTGCCACTGGTCATGGGTATCTAAATATGTACAATGGGCAGGATTGTTCGTATGAATGTTGCCAGTTGCGTAGAGCTACGTTATATTCTTTTCGCTTAAGAGCAGAAAATGAGGCTGGTGCTTCAGCCTGGTCCAACGAAGTGGTCTACAAGACAGCACCAGAACGACCCGGCCGTCCGGGTAAGCCCTATGCTAAAGGAAAAATCCATGGAACGCACTTTCGTGTTCGTTGGGAACCACCAGCAGACAACGGTGGCGCAGACATACTGCGCTATTATTTGGAAATAAATGTTGGCGGACAAAAATTCGATCGCATTTATAGCGGCATTGAATGTGAAACGACATGCGATCGTTTGCAACCTGGAACAACCTATCAACTTAGAGCTTCCTGTGAAGGACCTGGAGGCACAAGCCTATACTCAGATGTTAGTCACATCACATCTGAAGCTGTAGTACCTGCAGCTCCACCTTCTCCCTACTACGACAATCCGCCAGGTCCTTACGCGGCGGTACTAAGACTCGACAAGCCGGATTACAATGGTGGTGCTCCAATACTTGAGTTTGAACTTCAACTGCGTAAAGTGGCAGAATTAGAAACACCACATATTGTATATCGTGGCAAGGACGCCTATTGTGTGATTAAGGATCTTCAGCCTGGCAATCAGTATGAAGTACAAGTGAGAGCTATCAACAGAATCGGTGCAGGTTCGTGGTCTCCCTGGTTTAAATTTAGTTCAGCGGCAGCTGCACCAAATTGTCCAGAATCATTGAAAGTCATTGTTAAGTCTTCTACACAATTGCATGTCTCATGGCAAGAACCAGCCAATAAGGGCGGTGCGCCCATTGCAGAGTACAGACTTGAAAGTGCCACAGCTTCAAACGCGTCAAACGCCAATGAAATTACTGCTCCACAACCTCCTTCTTCAACAGCATTTCACACTTGCTACCAGGGTTTGCAAACAAGTACAGACATCCGGAATTTATTGCCTTTTACTTACTACTACTTCCGCGTTAATGCTTGCAACCTGGCCGGCGTAAGCAAGTGGTCACCTTTAGTAAATTGCCAAACGCCTGCTGCGGTTCCATCTGCACCGCAAATTAAAGACTTTGAATTTACATCTAACGAAGCCACGCTTCGCTGGTCCTCTCCCGAGTGCAACGGTTCCGATATAATCAACTACGTCGTTGAATACGCTGAGCGAACCATTGCGACTGACGGCACCGCCACAGAATATACTATCACCAACTTGCACCCAGAAACTTCTTATAAATTTCGTGTGCAAGCCATAAATTCCATCGGCTCTGGACCATTCTCTCTTTATGCCAAATTGACTACCTTGCCTTCGCCTCCACCACCACCGAAACTCGAGTGTTCTGGAGTGGGCCACAATTTTATCAAACTTAAATGGGGGGATGGCAAAAACTTGGACTTTACCAAATTCTATGTTGAAATGTTTGTTCAAAGAGCAAAAGAATTCCAAGTGGTATACTCTGGCACCAATTGCATGTGCAAAGTCAATAAGTTGCAAGAACGCACTGCTTATACATTCCGTATTTGCGCGGGCAATGATCGAGCTGGTGTAGGCGAGTACTCAGAAGAATTCGTATTCTCTACCTCTGCCTGTCTACCCAACAGCATTAAGGCTCCTCGTATAGCTCAAAATGTAACAACTGCAGCCTCCTCTACGACTGCGTCTACAAATGCAAATAATTGTAGCTCGCCTTCTAATTCATCAACAACTGGCGCAATACCTTCAGGACTGCTACCTGAAACGCCAAGCTTCCTAACTGGCTTGGGTAACTTAATGTTGGGTGTGCCTCTGACGCTGGAATGGCAGCATTCGAAGAATTCGTTCTCAGATCGTCTGGAATATATGCTTCAGTATGCCATAGGAAAGGATGGTGAATTTAAAAAGGTAAAAGAATTTCCGTAAATATCTTCGCTCATAATCTTATTACTTTTGTATTGATTTTAGATATACCGCGGCAGTGAGACCAAATTCACAATCGAAAATTTAGAACCTGGTGGCCTATACCAATTTCGGGTGTGTCCAATAAGAGTAACCAACAATGGCGAAGATTTACAAGGTGCGTTTACATCACCATTCCGTCATCAAGTGCCACTCATACCCTCTTTAGACGATATTGATGGTAACCTTTTGGGCAATGCTGCAGCTCAAATGTTTGCCGGGCTTAATGCTGCCAACGGCAACAACCATTCTTCGGCCTCCTGTCATGGTCATTCGCATCATCACACGCACCATTCTCACATGGGAGGGCACAGCCACCACCACAATCCTCTGCATTCCCATCATAACAGTAGACACAGCGGCCATCATAATAATGGAGGTGGAAATAACGATACAAATTCAAACTCAAACCTTCATCATCGTTCCGTATCTGCTTCAGCTGGTAGCTCAAGTAGCAGTTCGCATAGCAGTAGCAGTAAAACTCAGAACTCCAATACCAACAATACACCGAGTAACAACACTCTGTTGATTGGCAGCAATGCTATTGGCTTTATACCTATTGGCAGTATGGCCAGTGAGTTGGCGGCCAGTTTTGCTGGCTGTGATGATCCAAATCATCACCATCATCATCACCATCATGCTTTTCCCGATATCGCTAATCAACTTAATGCTACAGCCTCAACTTCTGGCAGTAGCAGCAGTTCCAATAATCCACAATCAGCTGCCTCTCTGTTGGCTGCCAGCGCCAATCAGTTGTTTGCAAATAACCCCATCCTGTTACAAGCTGCAACGGCTGCCATAAGCCACCATCAACATGTTTTGGGCCAACATCAAGGCGGTGGCGCCCAAAATCAGAATGCTGGTGCTGTAAAGCGTTTCTTCAGCCGAATCGGTTCGGTCTACTCAAACCGCAAACGTTTCTCGGATCAAGAGAAGGCTGTCATTTTCATGATTTCATTCCTATTCTTCACCTTTGTCTTTGCCACATTAGTTAAAATGTTTATGCGTTAAATTAAAATCCAAAAGCCAACTTATTAATATGGGATCCAGTAACTGCATAAATTTTCTTTTAAAGAAATACAAAGAAATACAAAGAAAATTTATACGAAATGCATTGAGTTTTCAGAGACACTGTTCTGTATGAAGAGGGCTCGAATGAAAACGTGTTGAACATAAAATTAAGAATGAATAAACTACGAATTGGGGTTAATTTAATAAAAGTTAAACATACAAGGGTTTCAGTATCTTACATATGCATACATACACACATATTTACATACATAATCCATGATTACCTAATTGAACTAAAACATTCCAAAAAAAAGTGTTTCAATTGCAAAAATTTAATCTACAGTATTTTTTTTTTTTTTTATATATATAAATACGAATACATATTTTATAATACACACTTCGTTAGCTAATATCATTTTATTTTTTATTTACTTCAAATATATTCAGTTGTTTTCCGTATTACTGTAACGCATTATTTATATAGATACACATATGCTTTTATTTGTTGTAAGAGGCTTGAACTACATTAAAAACTTGAACTTCATTAAAATATGTAATGAAATTCTTTCCCCAAAACTAATGAGTACTAACGTTACAAATAAATAAAACATAAAAAGCTAGATCCTAATTCAAAGGTTAGAAAGTAAAACGGTCGTTCAGAAAAGGTGGATGATAGGATGAGGATTTTTTGTCTTGTAAAATTTTATAAAATGTATAATTAAAACACTAATTCGCTTAAAGGAAACTTATTTATTATAGAAAAGTTTCAAAGAGTGCTTTACTGTGACGCAGGCCACACATTTTCTTATCAAATGACAACTGACACTATTATCAACCAAATTTTGCGGTCTCGCTAAAAAATTTCGACAAAAAATTGTTTGCCTGCCCGATTGTTGTGAAAACAAATACTTGAAAGAGTTCTCATTGGAAATGAAAAAGCAGCCACATGCTGTTGAGATTTCGGAAAATTTTTCATTTAAACATACACATGTGTGTACGTACATAAATATCACATCTACGGGGATGTGTTGACACCTGGCAACTGAATGTTTTGGCACTTTTCGGTAGACAAACACAAAAAAACGAACCCAAAAACAACTGTTTCCAGTTGTTTGATCGCAACGAAACAGAGTCTGTGTTGGAAATTACTTTTGCAATAAAAAGATGTGCGTAAACATCGTCAGTACTTATCTCCTGTCCACCGATGTTGAAAGTTCAGAGCTCCTCCGTGTTTTGAGGAGCACAAAACTGATCTATATCAGAGTTGCCTAAAAAAAAAACTGGTGAACTTTAACGATCTATACCGTGGGACAGGCGTTATAGGAAATCCCAAATAATTTGAAAATAGCATAAAATCTGTTCGCCAGGTATTTTAGTAAATCTATCAAACTTATCTATATACTAACACTTCTGTAGGAACCAAGTTGCGCCCATGTGAGCTGCACAACTTGTTGTCTCCCCAACTTTTGCGAGATTTTGTAATATTTTTTTGTGAAACATCTCCGAAGCCAATGACGAAACACATCTGATATTTGTGTTTTGGCAGCCCCTTATTAAATTGTGGTCGGAAACAAGCCGATTACAGTTGCTCTGCACTTGGCGCCGATTGTATTGGAAACCAAAGAACTTGCAGTCTAACAAACAAACAAACAAAAAAGCTTCCGCAAGCGAACAGTTGCCCTGGGAAAAGGTTCAGAAGACGACATTCAATTTTCAACTCAGCAAATTTCTACAGCAGAGCGTGTAGATACATAAATATATCTACATACACACATACATACATACATATGTGTGTAGTACATGAGGCAAAAATGCCTATTTTGACGAAATTTTATGGTCCGTCTGATGGTGATAGTAGTACGGCGGCGTGTCGTCACTGAACATGAAGGGCTTGCGGCGAGGCCCTGTTTAACGTTTTATTAAAACTGTTTCGAATTGCGGCAGACATTGATGATTTGTTACATGAACCTGTCGTTAGAGATAATTTGCCCTGACTCTGTTTCGCCGAATTCGGTTCGAGCGGGCCGTGAAAAATACTTTTTGTATGAGTTTCGGCCGATCAGTTGCCTCAACTAACAGTTGTCGTGTTTGTAAGATGTTCAAAGCGAATTTCAGCGATGCGACTGTGCTGTTATTTCAGTCGACTGCATTATCCTTTTCAGTGTGTGGCAACTCAACTGTAATACGGTTGCCATCCATAATCGAGCCGTTGGCTTTTTGAAATTGCCAACTGCCGAGTTCGTTGGTTTTTCGACGGCTCGAAGCTGGATGCTGGGCAACACGATGTGCGAAGCCTACTGTTGAAAAAAGCAAAACTTCTATCGCGAATATCTGATTTTCTTCTAAAGGCGTTCCGTAGTGTTTTAGTATAAAAAATAATCATTTTGAAAATATTATCAAAGAAATAAAGATAAGACATCCCGATTCATTTGTTTAACTTTTTTCTTCTTCATGCACTTGCATTTTATACTTTTTCATATTTATATGTATAACGAACTAAAGCAAATAAAAATATTAAAAGGCGAAATCTATCGAAAACCCCTACGGTATAAGAGAAAATAAAATACTATTCAATCTGTCCATTGTTTAAAGAATAAATACAAATAAACTAACGAATTTCTTAATAGACAAACTCTTTTCTATTAAAACTTGTATGTAAATGTTAAACGTTAAAAATAGAGCATTTTACACACACACACACACACATGAAGAATTGAATTACATACATACTTTTGTAATTATAAATACACACACACACACACACACCTACATCATTTCATACTTATTTTACTTTTTGTAAAGCTTAACAAAACGGAAGTTAATACATAGAAAAGTGATAAATATAATTAAAATTAATTTCGTATTTTTAGTTGTTGCTCCCTCCCTCCCGCCCAAAAGTTTTATGTCTTTTCCAGCTACAAAAAAAAAACAAACAAAAAAACAAAAACAAATTGTTAAAACATATACATACATACATATTAATATAAATGTAAGCATGTAAAAACAATAATATTAAATTAACTAGAATTGTAAGCTGAGTGGAGTCTAAGTACATACATATATAAATACCTGATTGGTCTCGTAGCTCTCAAAAGTTTTATATGTTTGTATCGCATGTTGTGCAAGAATAAGACACTGTTTGTGAATCGCAAATGATCAAAGGTTGGTCCTTTCAATCATATCTTTTTGTTCGATGTTTTCATTTGAAAGAGAAGGGGTCTCTCAACTCTTTATTATTTCGATAAAATAGAAAAATGCGTTAAGGATTATTTTTTGGTCAAACGATTTAAAAAGTTAACGGAATTTAAAAGCATTTCTTTCTAAGACCATCAATTTGAACAATATAACAATATTCAGGTGATATTTCGATGTCCTCTACAAAGTTTTTTCAATGAAATAATTACAAAAATGTTTGAATACAAATTCAAAAAAATTCCAATATATATTTTTGTTAGAAGGACCTGCAGCGCAAAGAAAACAAAATATTAATTTTAAGAAGAAAGGTCACAAAATTAGATTCAATATATTTGTTTTTACGATCCAAATTAATTTTGTGTGTTTTCCAACAAACAAACATTTGTAAAATATTTCCAGGCCTTTGACTTTTTTTTTTTGGAAACACAATGAGAATTTACAGAAAAATATTCCAATAATACTTTTCGAAACTACAAAAAAAATTGTTGTTGTTGTTTTTGATTTAATATAAATTGTAAGGCCTGAGCGCAACATATTTGGAACAAAACTAATTCCAAATTAAACAAATTTGCATAAACAAAGTCTTGTGACTTAATTGAAGCAAAAACTTGTTTATCATATTCAACGGGGACCAACGAAGTGCGTGTCGCTTTCAAAGGATTGCATTTATTTTTCCAGCCCCTTCACCTGTTACATTGTACGGACGGACTATGGTACTCGTAATCTCTGCCACAAAACTATTAGAATGTTGTCACACAGATTCAGCAACAGTACGGCCGCATAGTTCTGGCGAAATTCGCAGACTCGTTTGAGTGTGTTTTTGGGCCGTTTAAGCTTTTAAAGCTTAAAGCTGTCGGGCGGCTTTCAGCGAACATTTCGATTGATTTCAAATTGTCAGCTTAAGTTTTCAAACGTGTTTTTTTTTCAAAATGGGGGCGTAATAGTTAGAAGTCCGTTTACCTCTTGTCTCGACTTTTAATTAACTGAAAACTGCTACTCTACTGATTTTGGCAAAGTGAAATCGCTAAAAATATGTAATAACGTTTGTTTTTTAATGGTAACAAATTAATAATACTTTAAAGCAGTCAAATATGTTGTATGAAAATAAAAAGAAAAACTTCAACTAGACGAAAAAAGATTAAAAACAAATTATGAATAGTTGAACTGTTTTGCTCGTTTTACTCCCCTTAAACCTTAAATATTTAAAATTCATATAGAATCAAAATTATTACAATATAAAGAAAATTTATAGAAAAAAAAAATGATAAACATATTTATATACGATATAAAGATGCTGCAGAAGAAAGTTTTTTCATGTTTCACGCTCTAAAAGAATAAATTTAAAAAAATGTTAATATGTTTATATTTAAATATTTATAAAAAGCGAAAAATCAATATTGAAAAAATCCTTTAAAGACCTAAACGAAAAACAACTAAAATCTTACTTTTTTTTTTGTTGTATGTTCATATTTATCTATATAAATATATATATATATATATTTATGTATATTAAACTTTTAATTATATTCCCCTATACAAAACATACATAAATAAATTAATATAAATTTTTTTTGCTATATCAATTATTATAAATATGTATACAAACAACAACAGATCTATATAAATAAATATTTAATGAATATTACGATTATTAAACATTAAATAAATTTAAATCCAATTGAACTTATGTGCATTATTTAGTGGTATGCGGTGTATTTGTAAAACAATTATATAAAAACGAAAAACAAAATAAAAAATTATAAAAAAACATAAAAAACATTTAACTCTACTTTATAAAAATATATCCATACGTACATCTACATCTACATATATATTACAACGTATTAACTAAAACAGAACAGAATATGATTATTTGACTTTTTTATGTTTGTTTTTTATTAGTATAATTATAACGATTATGATTATTATGTGCATTATTCAAAACAAAAAAAACACAATATTAAAGAAAAAGAAAAAAAAACGCGATTTAAATAAAATGAAATACAACATTCAAACAAACCATTAAATTACAATTATACTTTAGACATTTATTTCAACACTACAACAACAACAATAATAAAAGGAAACCAACAAAAGTATATATGAACAATTTATGATAAATAAATGAATATGGAAATATTATAAATAAAAACAAGCCGTGACTTTTTCTATTAAGACTTGTATGTTGGTTAGTAACTGAAATCCATACGAAACAACACTCTCCAACCGCTTGCCAGCTCTTAGCTGAGCCCGGAGACTTGCAAGCCAAGTCTTGTTCAACTCTGGCTTGTGGCTTGTGAAAACGTTTGTATCGTGGGAGGGTCTAACTTATGTTTTTTTTTTTTTGGTGTTTTGCAGCTGTCTATATGTCGACGTTTGTTGGAAAATGTTTTCAAACTTTTTACTTTGAGAAGAATATGTTTTTCAAAACCCCAAAAACAGATTTTGATCTACATATTGTTACCCCTAACACAGAAAGGCCCCAACTCGTTTTTTCTCAAATCGAGTTTTTGTTAATTTCGAACGATGCTCTTCCAACACATCATTGGGGGGGAAAAAATTGACGTGGTCCGACTAAAAATAACAAAAATATAAGCAGTTGAAAATAGTTTCGCGACTACAAAACTTTAAGTTTTATTAAGTTTTTTCTCTCTCCTGAAAAGTTAGGAAAACGCTACTCAGGGCTTCTCTACATTAAGGTCTCGATATGCATACATCTGTACATACATACATATAAAGCAGAATATGTGTGTGTTTGTTTATTTGTTTGGTTGGCAAACAACATTTGCCTGGGACTCTCGGATGAATTATAGGCTTCTTTTGTTCCCACCGCATTTTTTTAAATTATTTTACACCGTCCACATAATTTTTAACAGATTTTATAACCGCCATTTGTGGACCAATTTCCAAATTTCTTTTTGCATACGCAAGAGGTCTATAATCGCGTTTCGCTCAATGTTTTGCAATCGCAAAAGTTTTGGCGACTTCAATTCGCCAGCAGGTACTGAGATGAACTTCAAACAATCAACTTTTTAACCTTAAAAAGCCCGAACGCTCAATGAAACTATATTTTCTATTTATAATGGAACAAATTTTTGTTGTTCTTTGCTTTTGTATAACGAGTAATAATTTGGCGCTAATAACTGAAAAAAGGGATTTCTTTAGTTCTTATAAAGACGACATTTTCATTTTTTAAGAAAAGAATTAGTTAATAATAAGAAGAAGAGAATCAACTCTAACTTGGCGGTTACAAGATCAAGATTTGCCTTTCTAATTTTAGTACATGCACCTCTTTTACTAACCCACTCCCCCTTGCAAAACTTGAAACGAACTTGCGTTCAATTTGCAGTCCAGAGAACAGCTGATTACAATTTCAATGAACAACTTTTTCGTTGTTGTGTCCAAACATTCCGTGAAAATTAAAAAACGGATTGAACAAATAGTATGTTTGTTAAATGAGTTCAGTTTAACTTCTTCTATTATTTACTTGTTTCCTCTAAAAGTCTCAACGATTGCGTACAGCCTCCGTCGCAGCTTTCAGGTTTTGTGAACTTTGAGAATCAGTATGTGGGAAAAACTTGAAAGCAAAACTGCATCATGTGACCGCAGTGTAAATTAACTATTTGCTCAGTTCGATCATAGAAGAAGTGATAGTCTGCTGGAGGCAAATACTTTGGATCTGGCAAATGCTGCAAAAGTTGCACTAGAACTGAGATGAAACCTGAATAACCAAATTACTTTAATGGGAAAAAAAGAGTAAAAAGAAGAAAATAAATGGACTGTAGTTTTTTCATTAGCAGGGGCTGATGATTGGATTATTCCGAATTTTGGTTATAACTTGGGTATTCTTGGGTATTCAGCAGACTTTTAAAATATGTAATTTCATGTAATGCGCATTCCAATCAATAAAAAAGTAATTTTTGTCATGTTGTCAATGTTTTGTAATCATTTTGCTTTTCATTCTCCACCATTTCTATTTCATTCGGTGTTCGGTAAGTTGAGCTTGTGGCAAGTTGTTTGCTAGAAATTCTGAGCAGATGTGGCGCTGACAATTTGTCGATTTGAATAATGAATAATTGCCCCTCTTCTAAATGTTGCCATAAAATTTGGGAAAGAAAGGGGAATAACGGCATTTTCTTCCGTTGTTTAAAGGTTATAAAATCTGTCTCAAGCCGCAACCAAAGACTATAGAATTAAATATAAAGATGTTGCACTGCGAACATTTCACATAAACAGAAATTTTAAGCTTCTAATGACGACGGTGAAAAGTTTAAAGGGCAAATAGAGAATACTGTCTTTGCATTGAGCAAAACCAACAACAGAAAGGAGAGTATTACTTTTTATACACAGAAACACACATTGATTCATGTACATACATATGGATATGCTTACCATGAATACTTGTGTGCTGGTGTGTGTATTCTTTTTTGTATTTTTTTTTTAATTTCACACATTTTTAACTGAGTTTGAAAATTAAAAATGAATTTTGCTTGGCTAGCACTTTATTAATGTACACAGCATACAGCTTGTATGCATGTTAAACAAAAATTGGGAACGAACATGATTCTCTCCGTTATTGTAGGGCAAATATACTTACTTTATTGTTGTATAAATGAAATTATTTACGTTCACAACGAACTCATGATGCTGTTGTTTACTTAGTTTTTAAAGTTAATTCAACTGCGCAGAACACATGGTATGAGATCTCATAAGAGGGAGATAAAATAAAAGACATGTAAACATAGTGCCTATTTTGTATAATTTTTTATATTAATTTTTATTCAAATTAGTGTTTTAAAATGTTTACTTTTTCAATATGTGCTGGTTTATACTGATACGTTTCCCAGGCAGAATGCTTTCTTAGTAATATTAGTATAAGCAAATTTAAAATTTCCAGCCTATGGTTGTAACAAGCACTTTTCTCGTCAAACCAAAAGGAATAAATATGTAGTACTATTAGTACATTCTATGCATTGTTGACTCATGACTTTTTTAATATTTTTCATAGCTTTATTGGTAGAAAAAAGATTTTCGAAAACTTTTATGCGAATCTTACAAACTTCGAAAAACAAATCAGAGGGTGCACATAAACTTCCAAAATCTGAGTCACTTTCATAGTTTTTTGTGTGGATATACATTTCTGATGGATAAGTTAGAATTTGTGAAGGTTTTATTGTATCCACTCTGCATTTGCTGCAAGATAGTCGTTGCGCTATTTATCCGATGAAATATCGGCTTGAAGTAAGTTCTATTGAGACATTCGGAGAGTTAAAATAGTCGGCATTTTCATCAAAATATTCTTCATTATTCTGGTATATGTCTACGATATCTATTATGGGAGATTGATTATCAGCTGATACAGTTTCACTACATTCGACAATATCAACTGCATTAATGAATTGGCTCATAAAGCATCTAAAATTCGGCGACAGCCCATGCTGTTTTATTTATACAATAAAAAAAACTGCATGGTTTTGCTACGGCAACACAGAAGATCCAATATGTTTTGCATACAATACGTGATAATATAATTTGAATTTGTCAAGCCCAGCAAACACAATATAATAACGTTGATGTCCGTTGTTCATTAATAATCGTATTTATAGTATATAATTTTAGCTTACAATCTAAGGATATGTTTATAATAATTGTTCTTTTTCTTGTTTAGAGTCAGAAGAAATTAATTGTTTTTTAAATGCTAGTGGACTAAGAAAAGGCTTCTTGATCACATATTTTTAAATAGTACATACTTATCTGAACGAAAACCTGTTTGCTTGCTGGGCAATATATTGGCAATGTAAACACACATACATAAACAATGCTTGTAAGTAAATAAATTGTATTAATTGTTTTTGCTCAAAGTTTATTTCCATTTTGGTATTTTGCTCTCCGTTGATGAGAATTCTATCATTAGTCATACACAAAGGGATTTTCGCAAAACCCCATCAAAAATTTACCATTGGCAGAACAATGTATGGTAGTGCAACATCTTTATAATTCTACAGTCTTTGCCGCAACAATTACCTGTCCAGGGCGAGCGCCATCATGCACATCTTCTATGGTTCATACCGTTTGTAAATATTTCTCTGACTCAGAATAGACTCGCCGTATGTCGCCGTTAACCTTTCAACTGCTTTTGAGCACTAAATTCCATTTTTTTACTCAAAATTTTAAGCAAATTCATTCCAATCCATGTTTTTGCCAGCAGAAAATGGTCGAAGGCTCCTAACTTTGATGCTCCTCGCAACAACCTAGACCTGCACCTGTGAACGAGATGAGCATTCGAGTGCCAACATGAAATTTTTGTTTGCACTTGCAGTTAAGTCTATTATTTTTGTTATACGTAAAAGTAAAAATTTTAGAGTAAAAAAATCGATTTGGTATATTTTCTTAGGTACGTGGTTTTCCATTTGGGCCAACGACATGTATGCATATACGCTGTTCTATTCGCAATACCTGCAAAAGTTAATGGAACTCCCACATTTGTCTTTCTTCAGCAAAAATGTTCAGATTTGTATGAATTCGATATAATTTTCATGTTTCAGTTTCCTACCATTTTTTTGGGACCAGCTTCTTAAGAGGACTTCGGGAGCTACGAAATTTTGGTAGACAGAAACAACGAGAATTATTTATTTATTTAAGCCTACTATAAATTCTTAAGCTCAAAATTGTTTTTCGTCTTATAAAAATGTTCGATTTAGCGACATCTATAATATGATAAAATTTGTTAACGGGATCGTGGTTAGCAAAGATAGATCTGTGACAATCTAGAATGTGTCAACCTTAAAACTTCAAAACGCACCAAAATGGAGAAAAAACTTTATTTCGCACCAAGAATTTTAAAACGCTGCGTAGTTGGTAGTTACGGGTTGCTCTTGTTGGTGGACACAACTTTATTTTGTTCAGTAGAAACTGGGAATCAGCATCACCACGTATTAATCCAGGGAGAAAAAGAAATGTTCATCAAGGCATGACGACTTTTTAAGGTCGGTAGTTTAATGAGTCCAAGTTAACTTGTATATGATATGATGGCATCACACAGGAGTTCCATTCAACTATTTAGAACAAATGTGGGTCTGCAAACAAACAAACCAGGGATGGCATTGAAAATTTTCGAATTCTAAAAAATAGCTTAAAAAATTGTACATTTTCTGATTTCAATTGTACTGAGACACATTTTTTTCATTTATAGATTTATTAAGAATATAACAAAAAAGATATATTTCATTTGTAGTTTCCTATAACAAAAGACAATTCCGTATTGAATATGTCCAAACGATTTACATGTGTATTAAGAAAATTAAGTTACGCACCGGCTTTCACATCGTTTTCGAGATCACAACTCTAATTATCAAGCCATTTTGTGAATTCAGTAAATTTTTTGTTTGGATTAAGTCGCGAAGAGTTGCAGTCTGAAGTCTGTTTATCTCTTTGAATTTAGATATATTTCGGAAAGAAGAGATTCTTTCCACATTCTGCAATTCTGCGTTGCCATATAAAATTACTAAAACTGGGAATTGTTCTAAGTTTGATATTGGTGTAGGAGTTTAAATGCAGTTATACCAATTTTGCGATCCCTGCAACAAACTACCTGACTTACCCGGACATTACATCCTTCACAACTACCAGGATTTTCGACAGGGCCATTGGCAGGTACCGATTCGCAAACAAACTTAATCGTACTCACAAAACATACGTGCACACTTCAATGTTCAATCAGCGGAAAATCCGAAACAAAGTTCCTTGTTCCAAGTTAGAAACAGGCGATCAGCAGGTTCAGAATATTGACTTTGTATCAAAAGATTTATACATTAACAGGGAAGAATTAGTGCAGTACAATCATTCGGAGCAGTTGGCTGTTGTTTCCACTGTGAGCGTCAAAATAAAGTGTTAAAATCTTTACTTTATTCCAAAAATATTATACAAGAACATAAACGTAGAACAGCAAAAGTAATGAGACAAAAACCAAATCAACTTCATATTTTGGGCATCCAAATTAAGTTTACAGAGAATTTCTTTATACAACGAATTACAAATTAATATTTGATTGCTTTTCCTTCTGCTTCGGCGCGGATGAAACTTTCTGCCACTCTTCAGCTATAACGGCCTTTAGCGTATCTTTATTGCTTATTGTTCTCTTTCGGCTTTGCCGGTCGAAGGTGTTCCCACAAATGCTCGATTGGGCTTAGGTCTGGAGATTGGGGTGGGTGATCTAGGATTTTGGGAGTTCGGACAGTAACCATTCTTTCACCATACGAGCAGAGAGCATGTTGAAAGATACCAGATCCCTCTAATCCCAGTTTCGTTCGTTCGTTTTGTTCATGTTGGGGAATAAGGAACTCCGCTTCCGTGTTCATACTTTTACGGGTTGCTTTTGTCGCTGAACAGAATATTATTGCAGAATGCAATTCATGTGTGTTCCTGGTGAACGGCTGATATTAGCGGTTTTTCCGTGGAAATTGGCCAATTGAGTTTGGCTGAAGCTGTGGTATTTTCACAGCAGAGATTTTTCTTTGCATCACGCACTACTATGAACCCTACCGGAGTCTCATTTAAGGCTTTTGCTCGGCCTGCACTTGCAAGATTTTCAATTGTGCCGTATTTTTTGTATTTGTCAACTACATACGTAGTTTGTTTGCCCATTTATAAAAATATTTAGCTTGCGTTACACTATAACTTTATACTCTATTTCAAATAAAGTGTAAAGAATGTTTCCATGGAACGATAAAACAAAGAAACAAGCAAGAATAACGGTAGTTTTTACAGTAAGACATTCTGTAAACGCTGCAGAAGTAACGCGTAATATATAAAGTAGATGTCGCTTTTGTATTTTCAGAACAAAGTAAAGAGTTGGGGTCCTGATTTTAGAAAACCCATATTTTTAAGCTTCAAAGTACTTTGAAAGACTGATTACTGTAATAACGCTCACAAAATAACTAGTGAAAGTTGAAATAAGAAAAGTTTTAGTTTCTAAATTTTTAGTAAAGCTGTGAACGGTCGGTCTATCATTTAAGTGACCCGTTATTATCGTTCAATTATCAAAGACTGATCCGTTCGCTCAATCGGTCACTTTGAACAAACAATAGGGTTAAGTACTGACAACAGCTGATGAAAACATCAACGCAAATTAAAAAACTTGAAATAGTTTCTTTTTAAATTTTATAAGAGGCAGAACATGAACGAAAGCACAGAATACATCGAAAGCATTGGCAACCCTACAAAAACCGGTCAGTTAAATGACAGGCTAACTCCGTTCACTTGAATGATCCGTTCAATTCAGCCCGGTCGTTCGCGAGCGACACAGCTCTAATTTTTAAACTTCTCCAACACGATTTCGCTGGACAATGCAGTGAACAGCTACGAACGAATCAACTGAAATTCCTTGGGAGATGCATGTAAATTTTTGGAAGTCCTTTTGGAAGACATGTATGCATGTATGTATGTATATGTACATACTTTTAGCAATTGGCCCTTGCAACTGTGTTTTATTTGTTATGCAGACGTATACTTTTGGGGCTAAGCGAAGCGCAAAAATTAATGGCATTCTTCGGTTTTTTTGTCTTAGCAAAAGTTTGAAGAGCCTGTCCCGCGATGGCAAACGTTAATATTCGCTAACATTTTCATGAACCACAGGGAAGTGGTTAAGAGCATTCTCACTATTCATAAATAGCTTTCAAATCAGCCTTTTGGTCGTCAAAATACTGGCAAATGTTTCATTTATATTTTAATAATTTAGTGAAATTGAATGTTACAGATTCAATATTATCCCATTTCGGAAGCTGTTTGCTTTATAGAAACAAAATGAAATAAGTCCACGTGAAGCTTTGATTAGAAACTGAATGATAAAACCAAAGAAAAGTGATATGAACATGATATTCTGTGATATTAGGATTCTTCATTTGGCGATTACCAGATATTAAGTGGCAAACAAACGTACGCGGAAATTTCGTGACTTCAAATCGATTTAGAATTTTTCTTACTAAAAGTGAGTTTCACCACATGGCTGATTATACATTCATACATATGAACTAAGTGGATACATATAATTGTCCCGTTATATTGGAAATATTTTGTGTTGGAATTGGATTGTTCAATTGGAAATTGTTGCAAAAATTTATTTCTGTTTTATTAGAGAATAAGAGTTCGAATGATGGATATAAAATGTTTAAAAAAGCTTTAAAAAAATCAAGAAGATCAAATCGTGCGTCTATGTGAAAATGGTGATACGTGCCGTAGTATCGCAAAAAGCTGAATTTGTACCATCGAATGGCATCGAAACGTGGATGCGGTTGTTAACAAAAGTGGTAGGCCTAGATTGTTATCTGACGGAGACGCTCGTTTGAGGGATCGTAATTTAATAACAAGAAAAGCCAGAACACTAAAAATGGCTGCCGAAGCTCTGGGCAGGATCTTGCACAGAATTGGATTTGTGTCCGCGGTAAAAAAGAAGAACCTGCACTGTCCAACAAGAATGTGAAGGCAAAATATATAAAATCTGGGCTACAGATGATTGGAAACGAGTCATATGGTCGGAGGAGACAAAAATTAACCGTTTCTAATCTGATGGAATTCAGAACTGTTGGAGAAGGCCTGGTGAAACCAGTCAGCGGCACCATGTCAAGCAAATGGTTAAGCACGTCGCTGGATCGGTGGAAGTGTAATGGCGTGGGGATGTTGCAGTTGGTGGACGATTTGTCCTCTGGTCAAAATAGAAGGAATTATGAATAAAGAGCTCTGTCTTAGTATTATGCATAGCAATTTGCCCGCTTTTACTGATAAGTGTGCTTACCCTGCAAAAGAAATAATTTTTCAGAGATGGGGATCCGAAACACGCTGCTAAAATTATCCAAAAACGGCTTGCTGGACAAGAATTCGAAACAGTGAAGAGGACAGCTCAAAGCCCTGATTTGCACCGCATCGAAAAAAAAGTGTGGTCAATTGTCAAAAGGAAGCGGAAAAAAATCTAGTGGAAATCAAGCCCAATCGTATAAAAAGCCTGTGGACAAAGTACTAAACGAAAATACTGGATAATTATTTAAATAACTGGATAAATATTTAAACTTTTCATTGAAGAACAATGTTTGAATTAGATCTTTGAAAAAATCTTTTAAGTTTCTACAATAAAAAAAGTAGCTACACAAAATTTAAAAAAGCATGCATTTAATGTAACCACTTTCGTCCACTACTGTATCTATTCGTCCCAGTCTATCACAGGCAATTGCGGTGCTAAGATCGTATTTTTTACAGCGGTTGTGTTTTTACGGACTTTTGGTAAATAGACAGTTGCTATTTGACGTTTGGAAAATTATTTTCATTCGGCTGGAGTTTGTGATATCAAAATGGGTGGCGCTGATCCCCAAAATAATCAGAGTTGTACATTTTGTACCATTACAAACAAAATGCTGTGAATAGTGATGATCATATTCCTCGATATTTAGTAGCTGCGGCTCTCCTGAGTCACCAAATAAAGTTTTTCAAATCGAGAAAGGCCTCAACTTTATCTCAACAGACTGCAAAGATGTTACTGAAAACTTCCGATTTGAAATCTGCCCAGAGGCTCCTAAAAGCGAAAAATGTACGTACATATGTCTGTGTTACCGCCAGTGTCGATTAGTAGTTATCGAATCTTAAGTAATCAAACTAACCGACTACTTTATCGCTTGTTAAAACTACCTGTCACTAAAGAAAAGCCTCACATTTTATTTTCTTGCTTTTCGGCAGAGTTACTTTTTTTCTCACTTCCAATCTTGTGACCAGCAAGAGTGGACCGCCAAAGAAATAAAAGGTTTTATGATATTTTCGCCCATTGTTTTCGCACTAAAAAGTACGTAGTGTATATTCTTTGTAACTATTTAAATATATTTTGAATTAGGAATTTCAAAATCCAAAAACTAAATTAAAAATTTTGTCTTATTTGAGTTCACAATCTGGTGAAAACTGGGCGCTTGGCCTAATTCCCGCCACAGTATGTATATAGACAATCCACCTGTTATAATAGTAATGCAGAATTCTTTAAACTCCACACAGGCAGAATATTCTGAAGAAAAATCAAAATTGAGTACTGATTGCAGCGTTATTGATTTGGAGGTTAAAAACGACAAGATTGCGTATAATAATACAACAACACAGTCAGAGATCAAAAAAGAAAACAATATGATGGAAAATTATCTTAATAATTTTTATATATGTACATAGAAAGTTTCCTGATTTAAATGTTATTATAACACCAAATACACTAAACGAAAATTCTTCCTCCAGGTGAAGGCACTGATGCTTAAGAACAAGTTTATGTCAGTCAAAATGGCTATTGGTTTACTAAATATTTCACGGATTTTTGTCCCACACATGCCAAATATAATCGCTCTCCAGAAAACTCACATTCTTGAAAAAATTCAGCACTATCTTTGTGGCTACAATGTTTTCCATCATATCAAATATTATCAGTGGGCCAAGGCTGGTATAACTATTTTCATTCAAAACGACTTGACTGTTGAGAGGGCATCAGCCTATTAAATATTATTAATATTTATAGAGTGGCATGAATTTAACAAATTGTCTGGTAATATCTATTATCCAAAATGATAATGAGCATCACCAAGTTGTTGGAGATTGGAATTCTTCGAATGCTTTATGGGGTTCCGTTTCTTTTTCACCAAGTGGCCTAGTGGTCCTTAACGATGGCTCTCCCTGCTTTTGAATATAACTAGTAGCCTGGTAGCCGTAGATGTTTTTATGGCCTCTGCAGATTTAGCTCCTTCGTTATCATAGATAACTCTGCGTACTTCCGAAGTTTCCGATTACGATATCTAACAATAAATCATATCCAAGGAAGCGATTTTCTCCACGATTTTTAGGTGCTAAAGCTGATTGGATATGGAAATAGTAATAAGGAAGCAGCTCAAATCAAAAGAATTATCAGAAAGTCGGCTAATGAAACGATACCATAAAGGCAAAAAGTTAATAAACAATCACCGGCCTGGTTTAATTCTACTATTGCCAGGCTTATCAAGGATTAAAATAATAGTTGAAATGTTTTCAGAAGGTCTGCATAATGCCGTGAAATTTAGAAGAGCTGCTGACTTGGAAGAGCTTTGTAAATTCTCTTAACCCGCTTTTAAATATTAGAACGTTATGGACCAGAATTAAATCTATTAGAATTGAAAAAAGAAGTAATTCTCCATCCATTATAGAAGAAGATGAGCTTTTAGATAAACCCATTGATATCGCTAATACGTTTGCTGGAGCAGTTGCTTCTAACGAAAAATTATAACAATAATAATGATGCTCACTGCTCTTGCGATTCAATAACTCCAATTGAATTTCAACAAGTCCCTTGTTTCGCCAATACCGCAACCAGTTTATAAAAAATATTCAAAGCTCGAGGGAAAATTTATCAACTTTACGTCACGGCTTTTTACCGAAACATGGTGTTCATTCTTTATGTCATGAACTAGAATACACGCTTAAACGTAATTTTTCAGGAGGCACAATGCGGCTTTGCCTGAGGACATTGAGAAGAGTTATGATACGAGTCGTTTCTGGTTTTTGGATGAGTTGCAAGAGTGGGATGATACTTTTTCATTTGCAAAACTTTTTTTATATTCATTTCTTTCCGATCCCAGAATGATGGTTAAAATTGATGTTTTCTTATCACAGCTATATTTTGTGGATAATGGCGTTCCCCAAGGTTCTCCTCTGTCTGTAATTTGATGCTTTGGCCAAATCTATTTAAGATATTCAGGGTATAGATTACGTTGGAATATATGCTGACAATATATTTGCTATTGCATCGGGAAGACCCTCAGCGAACTTAAATTGCGGTAATAATAAGATGCAGACATGGGCAACATCTGGTGGTACTGTTCCTATTCCTGTTGACAGATCTGAAGTACTGCGCTTTTGTAAAAGAAAAAACTGCCATTGCCCATATATTAGAGTTGGAAGTTTTAAATTTATAACCTTCACGACAAACTGGTTGTGGAATGTTCGTCTAAAATATTTAATCAGAAATTAATCATTTCAAGGTCAAGGTCGGTTACAGTTACTTCGGATGCACTTCGTGGATAGATTCCGGACTACTATCAATATCCACCCACAACGTAATAATTGTGCAGGTAGGAAAATAACTTTTCTATTGAAAGAGCTAAATATTCTATTGCCTGAAAACCCAAACACAGATTTAGATGGCTCTAGTAAAGTGGCCATCGATGACATCCCATCTGGTCATAAGAAATCAAACACCAGCACAGAACAATTTCAAGTTATGATCGCCGAAAAAAGTGAAGTTTTCAGCAGATACTGCTCTGTTTTTAGGAAGGACCGTTTCAAAATGGGTGAACATCTTATGTGCCAGATTGTAGTCAAGCAAAGTCAATTACCAGCGTTTAAGGGTATATTTTCGGCAGAACTTATATGACTCATTTAGAGCACATACAGTTTTTATTTAACATAAATTGGAGTAGAAGAGTTTTTTTTTGGTGTAAGATGGGAAACGCTCCCAGTCCATTTAGCGATCTCAGGGATGAGTTTGTGTGTCCATCTTGCATATTCATAATTATTACATCGTGTTTGCCATTTCTCGACCGTAGTCCGCTTTGTGACTTCAATCTCCTCCGCCGGTTGGAGATTGTTCTGCCTAATCTTGAATATCTCCATTCTTTCCATAGCCTGCAGATCTATAGGATTCATTCCAGCTATGATTATCACTGCAGATACAGACACAGTACGGTACGCTGATGTGACACGAAGAGCTGACAGTAGCGCTTTTGCTCTGCTTTTATTCCAATATACCCGCCCAAAACTTCGCTACCGTATAAGAGGATGCTATTGAAAGCTTCCATAAGTAGCTTCCGTTTGCTTGGGAGTGCTCCTCCAACGTGCCCCATCAGTCGAGCGAGCTGCGCTCTTCTTCTGTTATCTTCGCTGCCTTGTGCGTTGCGTGTTCAATCTGCCCTGAGCATGTTCACTGACGCTTTAGTAGATAGTACAGTGTCCTCTATTCTCATGTCTATTCCGACTGGGATCACCCGTCCGGTGAATAGTAGAAGCTCCGTTTTATGCATTGCTATTTGTAAGCCGTGTGCGTCCAGCCAGCTTCTGTTTCTTAGCATAAGGCGATGACAGCTGATATGCCGTCCGCGTAACACACACTCGTCGTAATTTGCATTCCAGAGGTCAGGCCCTAGTATAGACTCCTGCGCTGCTCCAGAGGTGACCTTCATTCACCTTCTGCCACCACCTGCGAAGTACGTTAATTTCCTATTCTTCAAGTAGTTCCTTATCATTCTCATTAGGTACTCTGGGACTTTGAATTTCTCTTGCAAAGAATGTATAACGTCCATTCATCCGAGACTATTAAATGTCATCTTAACATCCATCCCTGCTTCCACAAGGAGTAGAAGAGTTTGTTATATCTTTTTTTGAACATTAATGCGCCAAAGGGCAACGACAACTACCTCACCGCTAAATGAGTTCAAAAATACTCACTTTATTGTGAGTTAGCTCACAAAAAACGCGACAGGGATGGTTACCGTCACATACACATACATACATACTTACATATGGAGTTATTGTTGGCAACGAATTTGCAGACAGTAAAGCACAGAAGTTATCAAAATGCCATTTACTATTTAAATGCCTTGTTATTCAAGAGTTATCAGGAACATTTATAATGGAACCTTTTCTTAAATAAACCATCGAAATGGCGGGACTCTAACACCGGTGTATCATCACAATACAACAGTGCATGTATTTTGCAAGATTCAGATTCGGGAAAGTGTTGTTCAATAAACCACATTATTTAGATGTTCATCACATGAGTTAGGAATGCTCTTTATCCAAACTGGACAAACCGTTAGGTGGAGGAGGTCCTGGCTTGTTCTCAGGCCTACAAAACTACATTGGACCTACATCTGTACTTATTTCAAGTTACCCTGCCCTTTTCTAATTTGTATTTTATGACTTTCTTTATAGGATATATTTCAATAAATAAATATTTAGCAGAAATAAGGAATATCCCCCTCTTAGTGGTTTATATCTCAACTCATCAGGACTTTTAAGAGCAAAGTTCGACTTTAAAAGTGAAACATTAAAATGGTGCGGTAAATTTAGCCCAGAAAACCTAATCAGTGAAAAACTTATAAAGGGCGCTTTTTATAGAGTGACACAAGTTTAAATCATAATAAAACAAGGAAACGTTCTTTATTGGAAAGAAAATTTTATGAAATTAGTGTTTAAGTATGATTTCTGCCATGTGGCCGCCACGGCTGGCGCGTAGGAGGCGCAATATGGAACACCAATTTTCAACAACTTTTCAGTCGTATTTCACCGATAACTCTTCAAATGTTGATTTCCAGGTGTTCAATTGTTTGTGGTTTATCGACGTAGAGAAATGACTTGACATAAGCCCACACGATCTTGGTGGCCAATTATTGGGCAATTACCTGAAATTATTTTTTCATCACAAGCTTATTTTGTGGCATGTGGCTTTCATTACTGTTGGAACCACATATCAGCATGATTAATGCCACGTAATTGATTCCTATACCGTTCACCATTGACAGTAACATTCTGACCATCATCGTTTTTGAAGACATGTGGGCTGTAATGGTGTGGATGTAATAGTGTTTCGGCAAAAGCTTGTGGATTCTCATTATCAGTAATAGTAAATGTGATCCGAAAACGATCTATGGTTCTTCGCATTAGCCGCTCTGAAGGACGATTATGTACGCCATAAATAGGAAGAAGTGCACGATGAGTTTGACGAATAGAACAATTATTTTGATTAAAAATTTCAACAATTTGCACGGGTTGCTCTGGTGTAAGTCGATTCATACTGAAATTTCAAAGCAAACTAAGCAAAAAGCGACTATCAGCTGGTAAAAGGGGTGCACGCTTTAGTATAGTACCATTATTAATAGAAATGTTTGCAAGCGAATGCCAAAATGTTGTCGACTTGAATTCGCAATTCATCACATATAATTATGAAGTGGCTAGTGGTCATTAGGACCCAATAGGACTCGGATTAGTGATCATTTGAATTTCTTGCGATGATACTTTAGCCCTATTTTATTTTGAAAAATATACCAATAAGACAGCCGTCTTTATTAGGGCACCTAAAATCTTCAAGAGTTTGTAATAGATTAAAGAAAAAACAATAGAACATGATACATATTTTGAAATCGGTAGATTTTTAAAAAACAAGAATTAAAAATTCAAGTGCAATGAATGCCTACAAAACGGCGAAATGCATTAAAATCTTTGGCCAAATATTTATAAAAATCGTTTCCGTTACGACCATAATAAATTAGCGTCGTTCTCATACACTAAAATTTACTAAGGAATTTCTGTTGGGACGAACAAATTAAGATCTTCTTCCACAAAACTGCATAATGTAAATCTTGCGTTAGCAACAGTTGAGTCCCCATCTTCATATTCGATATTTGTTGTCTTCCTTACATATTCGGCTTCAGATTCGAATTCACTAGTATTTTAAAAATTAAACTTCGTTCATACTTAATAAAATATAATAATATGCCTGCGAAAATATTAAACGCTTGAATCTCAATCTCGCTCCATACAAAACTTGCCATTAAAAGATCAAGATAATCGCACATATGTACATATGTATGTATATAGTATATATGTATAGTACATATTCATATATGTATGTACATATATGTGTATATATTCTTTAATAATCACTTATACAATTAAACAATTTATGACTGCTACAAAACTAAACTTAGAAAAGGTCTTTTTTTTTGTATTCGTATGTATTAAATATTCTTAATGATTAACACTTTTAAGAAAAGTAAACAAAAGTTATAGTACAAAATTTGATAAAACCAAGACCGAAATGATTATGAAAGTTATTAAAAGAAACAAAAAGGATAAAAATTAATGAGCAAACCGTTGCACGAAACACTCCCATCCAAGGTGGAAGCTAAAAGGAATAAATGTGTGTAAGTATGAATGTGTGTGTGTGTGTGTGTATAAGAACATTCATAGAACCATAAGTTTTATTTGATAAATATAAGTATGTATGTATGTATGTATGTACGTTTAAAGTTTTAGAAATGAAATCACAACAGTAGTAAGAGCAAACGTGTTACAGCTTCTGTCGATGATGCTGCTGAAGGTGCAGCAACTGGGGCAGTGGTGCCCGGCGACCGTTCCGTGTTACACGCTGCTTGAAGCAAATCTCAGAGACCTGTATGACTAGTTTGCAGCTGTTCGATCGAAATCGAAAGCTGTTCCAAGCGTTGCATTAGCTGCAACATGTTTTCTTGAGCTTTAGCGGCATTGAAGTCGTTGCCATTCTCCAGAGAATCCTCTTCAGCTGCAGCCAGTTCAAAATGCAATTTGGCAAGACTTTCCTGTTGTTCGCGTATTTTAGTCATTTGATCCATGGTACAGCCCGAACCTGAAGAAAAACGACAGAAACTAAGTTTAAAAAGCAAATACGCGTATAAATAGATCGCAAAACAAAAATTTACACAATACAATTAAAAATGTTTACGCCGAAGCGCCCGAACTACAGTCAAATATTTGTTAAGCAACAAGTTATTATTTTCCTAACAATTGCTCTTGAATGGGGGCTGAGAACTATATTAGCGGCTTTCACCCTTGTAGACCTACATCAGGTTAAGAGGTATTAGTACTTGCGGCAGCAAAATGTAGTGAACTTTTATTTACTACGCTGCTGTTGAAGAGCAACACAAAACAGCAGAATTCTTGGAAACTGCACCAATTGGCACAACTTTAACTAAATTTCAAAGCATAAAAATGGGGTGAAAACCCGTAGTAAGTATAACAGAGTTGTAAAAATAGCTTTAAGAGTGAAAACCGGTAATAGGATAGGTTCAATTGTTCGTTTTGCGATTGCAAAGCGATTTGCTCGATATGTGGGGAAAATAATTTTTAGATATTATTTGTGAATCCCGACATCACGGCCAACATCCGCAGAGACAATTGCCTTTTAAATAACAAGAGTCTTCATCATTTTGGATTAAAATATGTTGCATTCGCAATTGTACATATATCTCATGAAGGCACCGTTGTTGCCTCGGGTCCTATTATATAAATAGGTATCTATTAGTGTTATAAACTGTTTTAAAATATGTTGTTCGGTTTCAGGTGTGCATAAATTGCAGCTCTTATGTTCTTAACTCCTTTCAGTTCCACTACAGTAAGTGGTAACTGCATTCTTCCATATGATAGTGGATCTGTCATAACTTCTAGTGTTTCAAAGTGGCACAGAGAAAATTTCTGTAAATTCGAAAAAGAATTATCCGTTTTTGGAAACACTTGGAAACACTTCGACATGTTCAGCTCAAAACAAGTGTTTTTCTCTACAAAGGAAGCGCACTTTTGGAAGATAACCTAGTAAAAATAAAGCTTAAGTAGCCGCGAAATCGAAACTCGAACTCCGAATAATTTGTAAAAAGTTTTAAGTTTAAGTTGCAGCAAGAATCTTCAAATCGTGTTTTACTTACAAGTCGTTAAAAGTTTAGTTTATTTAATATCGAGTCGAGTTTATTTAATCTGGCAATTGGCAAGTAGTTTTTAGAATATTATTTACATATTCATCTATTCAAAAAAAAAACACTGAAGAATCTTGCCAGCACGCCAAGCGATTGAGCTACCGAACAGCGCAAAACAATTGCTGGCAAGCAAATTTTAAAAATGACTACGACAGTTTTCAAGTAATTAATAATTAATTAGTCTATTGCAAAGGTGTCGTAGGAGTTTTCGAAATCCGAAATTCGCCGAACACAATAAGGGGAAATACTAAAAACAAACTTTAACAAAAAAAAAAAAAGAATAAAAAAACCTGCCATATCAATCTGTGAATTTTGAAACCTTATTTCTGGCAGACAAAAACCAATTTAAAGCTGCTTATGGTAACGTAGGAAAAGTTCACTCACCAAATGCTTTCAGCTTTCCAGAATGAAAGTCGTCCAAGAGTCCTAAGAGTGCACGCTCCATATGCTTGACATCCGGTACTTCTGAGACAAAAGAATGATGTTTTATTGGACGTTGATCGAACTTATCGCTGAGACTGCCAATGTTCGCCGATGATATCAGACCGGGATAACCAGCACTAACGCTAACAGATGGCGTATTAATGCTGGGCTTGCGACGTTGTATCAGTGGTGCATTATCAATTACATTGTGATTATTATTGTTATTATTGTGATGATAATGATGACTACCACTATTATTGCTGCCGACAGCAGTACCCCTGGCAGCACTTCCACTTCCACTGTCACTGCCACTTCCACCGCCCACGCTACAAGTACTGAGCGTGTGGCTGGCGGCGGGGGCAGATGTGATGGCAGCAACAGTAGTTGTAGTTGTCAGTGACGGTTGATTCAAACTACCAGCGCTTGTAGCACGTTCTAGTTTATTTACATTTTTATTTCTATTATTATTATTATTGCCATTGCCGCAGTTGTTATTGTTGTTCTTATTATTATTATTATGGTTATTTTTCAAGTTGCTGCTTATACAAGTCTCATCGCTTAAGGTTTCGCTATTCAAATGCGTTTGGCCATTAATGCTATCACCGTCACCGATATCTTCATGGTGGGTAGACATAATTATTTATGGCAGCAGAATTTATTTTTTTAAATTGCAGTTTGTTGTTGCAATTGTTTTAATGATGTTATTTTAAATTTTGCGTTAAATTGAATGATGGAGTAGGAGGTACACAACAAAATTGTTAAGCAAACGAAAAATAAACAAATAACAAAATATTAAATAATAAACGAATAAACGAATAAAACTTAATCAAATAAAGATCTAGAAAGGTAAGAAATAAACAAATTGGTTGCAAACACAAAATTTGATAAAACTTCACACTAAATTTTAAGTTTTGCGAAAACCAATCCTTTGCGTATGGCGCCAAATTAACAACTGACTACATTATCCGGTTTTTTTCTTCTTTCTTTTCTTTTGGCGTCTATCAGCCACACGTTAACATTTTTGTTATAAAATAGGGGAGACAATAACGGGAATTTCTAAACTGGATGGAAGGAAGGGATTGTGTGCATGAATGCGGTTTAATTTCGTATTTAAAAATTTGTGTATTTTACAACTTTACTTTACTTTCTTCTTATTAAACACTGAATTTATTGTTCCTTAAATATATATGTGTGTGCGTGTGAATTTAAATAACAAGTTGAGTGAACAAATATTATAAAAGGATTTGTGAATGACATGTAATCAACAATCCATGAGGTGGCGAAATGATACATATGGACTTGTCAGTGAAGTGAGCATGCAAAGCCAATCATTTATCATACGACAAGGATGAGGCCACTGTTTACATCTGCTTCAGCTTGGTATGCCCGTCCACTATTCCACGAAACAAGTGTGAGTCTTAGCAGCGACATTATTCATTAAAAATGAATTTCAAGAGCAGTTACACTTTGTGACTTTTATATAAAGTTTTTTATTCATGATGTGGTAACTTCAGTAACTTTTTTTTATTTGGTTACACATTTAGAATCTAAGCTTTCAAGTCAAAAATGACTCACTTGGGAAGATTCAATTTCCATTCATTTGTTCTTGAAAATAAATATTTTCGTTTAGATAATTCGGTGATCGAATTATAAGATCGTCTACGATACTTTAGTATTTTAGTAAAGGGAACAAATTTCTTGTTATTCGCTAATATAAATTCGCCAGCCGCTATTAGCGGTACTATAAATTCGCTACAGATCGCAAACTAGACTAATATCTAAAACAATGATTGCAACTCCGCTGTCATAAAGCAGACAGAGTTATAAGACTTCAATTCTGAAAACCAGATAAAACGAATAGAATAGTATCAAGAACAGTACGTCGACAAATTTTAGGGGCCATAAAATTGTTAAACGAAATTAAAGAATTCGTCAGGTAGTTCCACTCTAGAGTAACAGTTTCTGTTTACAAATTAATCTGATGCGTGAAAACCCAATCATTAAATAAACTACCGTATAACAAAAATTTTATATTCAGATTTTATGTGACCCACTTTACAATCTACCTAAAATATTGAAAGCTTTTCGAAGTTACTCTACCAATATAAGCATTTGGATCTACCAATCAAAGGAGCCTATTGCAATTTCTGAACTGGATTAATAAAATGTGCACATTTTTTACACGATTGGATTTATTAATTAAGGAGCTGAAATATTTTTTTTAAAATATGTAAAAATTCCCTCTGATCCATATAAAAATAATCGTACAAAACACGTACAATATTTGGCAAAATATGATATGTGTTTTATAATCGTTGTAAGGTTTCCTTTTTTCTATCAAATATATGTAGTTTTCAGGGTTGAACATTTTCTAAGGATTCGCAAAAATTTACAGAACAAGCTGCGAATTGCTACCAAATATACACACATCCAAATATGCATCCAATTACAATTACAAGTATCCATGATACTACGACGGCAGTCTTACGGGATGGATGGCATCTACAAAAATTAGATGGACACATACCAGATTTTGCCGTTTGGCTGCAAAGAAAGCAAGGTTGTTTTCGAACATATGTATGTGTACAACCGTGGACATGACAGCTCTCCGCTCCCTCTGATTGAGGAACCTGAACGTGTTTTCTTTGGATCCCGTCAGTGCGAATTTAGACTTTTATGTCTCTGAGTAACTAGTTATATGTAAGTAACTTAGACAAGTTGGTTCTGTTAGAACTATGTAAGTCTGAGGAGATTCGAATGCGCATCTTGGTGGCACTATCCACCCTGTGCAGAAATACTTATGTTTACGGCGGTTCCCCGGATATTGTGTTCGTTTTAAAAGGTTGAAGTGCTGCATATGTGTATATGTCTACATATGTATGTACATACTGTACTTATGTATGATATGTAATTGCTTATTTAATTATAATATCACTATAACCAATGAACTGAAACTTATGCTGTGACTCGGATTTAGGAAATCAAGAATGAATTTAAGTTTGTTTAATAACAATTAAGGCCTATTTATTATATTTAAGAACGAATTGGAAGAAAAAAAACTGTTGTAAATCTATTGTATAATCAAAACTAAATTATTATTTTTTAATATTCATTGATTTATATTTTTTCTTCATTTAAAATTAATTGTTTTTCCTTAGTTTAACATTATTGATTATTATTGGTCACGATTTTAGCCACTTTTGCATTCTCTAATGATATAACATTTCCTTTTTTTAAATGCCGTATATTTTTGAGACATTTTCTTAAAATTGAATAAGGCAAGACTACCTAATTTCTTCGGCTTTCTGTAAATACATATATACCTACTTTTCAACATTTTTTAAAGACACGGTAAAGTTAAAGTAACAGTAATTAAAAAAATGTAGTCTGAACTGATTACAGAAAGAATTAAGTCCGAGAAATATCCCACTACATATTTACATGCAAAAAAAATTTTATATATTTTAATACTGAGCTGATCTGTCGAAAGAATTTAGCATATATTTAGGTATTTTCTAAACTACGTACTAATACTACCCCGCCGCTTCCGTACTAATTTAGTATGCAATGTTAAAGGCTTTAGCATCGGTTGTGCACTTACTATTTTCCTTCTAAACGCACTGGCTTGCGTTCTGCTACAAAACGTTTTTAAGCCAATTTCGAATATCATTGATGGTTCCTTAGTGAAGACTTCACTAGTAATGCTATTACACAACGAAATTTCACTGTTACGAATCATCGTTTTGTTTGTACGAAAAAATTAAACTTTGTAACAGTTTCTAAATACACATTAAGAATATATTGTAACATTCTAAATACACATTAAGAATATATTGTTCACATCGAAGCCAACTCATCAACAGCTTGGCAATGATGTTGCTTCATTGTCTTATCATTTTGGTTTAATATGATTTAATACTAAAAGCCATTAATCTCTCTCACACCGTTAAAAAGAATTGTTTGGTTTTCTATTTAATTTTTTAATCAAATATCAGATTTGAAAATAAAAAAATACCAATAAAAATATGTAGTCTCGCTAAATAAGACGTAACCAATTTTAAACAAAGTTATTTCATTTTCGATTCTTGAAATTGTATGTATTATACCTCTATTTGAATGGGCCACTTATATGTATGTATGTATATACTATATACATACCATATAATAGAACGAATTTTTTAAAAAATCGATGAAAGCTTTTAGCTCTATAGCCGGGTTATTAAGGGATATATTACTACATATGACTGTTTTTATTCCCGTAATAATATAAATTTCCATAACTCCATTTTAGGACTAGAAGCGTCAACAGGTTTTCTAAACCTAAACTGTTCATATGAACATAATATGAAGTTTCAAACATTTATATACCTATAACGACTAGGGGGTTATTAAATAAAGTGTAAATATAAAAATGAAATTGTGCTACACAAAGAATATTAATTTAAAAATAGAACAGAAGGAAGTATAATGACAAACACAAAACAATAAGCTTATGAAATTTTTAAATTTATTACATATTGTATCCCACTACTGATACAAAGAATAATTAACGGATTCAAAATTTCATGAACGAACATCAGACACGCCCTCAGCGACTGTAATGAAACATTTACGAAAGGCAAACAAACACCATTACCAAAGCTTCCCATTTCGTAATACTGACCTTCCTTTGATTAAATACATACATTGATAAGTAATTAACTCAGAAAGGTGTACGGAAGGAAGTCTTTTCTGATGTCATGGGTGAAAGGAAAGTCATTAGCAGCACTTAATGTTCATACCTTTTAACAGTTTTCGTGGTCTGGACTTAAACTCAAACCGCTCATCATTGGTGCCGTGCAGATGTGGCCGTGGACGTCGTTCATTTATGTATGTTATTTTAGCAGATGATTGGCCACCTATTTTTTCGGAAGCAGTGGTAGTACGTTCTATAGAGCATGAAGCTGAATTGCGGCTACGGGTAGTTTCGCCACTTGAAATACTCTTTATCTTTTATGTGAAAGAAATCCAAAAAGTAAAAAACAAAGATAAGGCATACAAAACTCAATTTATAAAACTTGAGAACGCATACATTCAATATAAATAGCCTTACATACATATGTATGTATGTATGCACATGTTAATGCGTTGTTTATCATAAACTTACATTAATTTTGGGCACGGCCATTGGCGAGGCAGGAGTTGGTGCTGATTTAGGGGCACTATTTGTGACATCTTCTTCTGTTTCTACATCTACCAGCTTTTGGCGTTCTACTACCTCATCATTGGGTTCCATTGTTTCTTTTTCGCTTAACAAAAACCAATTGATTCTATTATTATTATTGAATTTTCTGCTAGTTTTGTTTATGGCATATACAACATGTTATAAAAATATACTTTGTTATCTTATTTTAATGTGCTTTATGCAAAACGACTCAAGGGAGTGTATTCTTTTAATAAATAAGGGTACAAAATAAACATCATATTTATTCAATAATAGACACAAATATCAACAACAAAAGAATTCACCAGGAAAAATATACTTTATTATTGACTATTCACAATAGAAGGCAGCTCCATTAAATCACAATTGAACCGTATTGCCACATATACGTTAATTTAAATTTTTGAGCGGATTAGATATAATTTGCATCAAAAACCATCGGATTTTTGAACCGTATGTAGTACAGACAAATAGACGCAAGGGAAATTTGACCTGTTTCTTACCTCTTATAAAAAATATATATACCAACTGAGATTACATTTTTTATTTTATTCATTTAAAATAGAGAACATTTTTTATTGTAGGGAACTAATCACCTTTCTTCTTAAAACCCAGATCGTAAACCAAATTCAATATACCCAAGAGACCAAAGCCACATAGGCCCACTGTAATGCCAAATAAAACTCTGTCAGCAGGACCACCCTTAAGAAATACGGGCAAATTGTTTTTGGCCTAAAAGAAAAAATATAGAAAAAGTTTAGCGAAAAAGACTAAGATTAATTCCTTTTACTTGGAAAATTTCCATATTTTTTGCGAGTCGTTCTGGTAAGGCCATGGTGTTTTAAATCAGACAAGTGCCACGGATTATGCAATTCTGTAAAACATAATTTTTAACAAAATATAAAATAATGCATATTTTTTTTATTAATTGAAAAATATTTCACATAATCAACCAGTTAATAAAACTACAGTAAATATTGAATTTTTTAAAAATCAAAAGTAATGAGAAAACACTTTTTTTATTTCACTTACAACGTAAAGCAACACTTTTCTCTGTGAAATAAATATTTCTGAGGCTACAGTATTGAAAACAGCTGAAAATGAAAATGTCAGTTTTAAAAATAGATTGCAATACCAAATAGAACTTAGTTGATTTTTGCATCATTCAAAACAAAAGAGGCAGTGGATTTGTAACTGCAATAACAATGAATTTAAAAATTGTACACTCGGAGATAATTATATGTGGGTGAAAAATATATTTCCAAAAAATTAGAAAAAATCTAATATACTGATATTTTCTTTAAAGTTCTGACTGATTTGCCTCAGATAACCGTCGACTCCTTTAAGAAGTTTCATGGCAGCCACGCTGATACTTACATGGGTCGTATTAAGTTAGTCACTGAGCAACTGCAAGAGTCTGCTAATTTCAACCTGGGCATATGGTCTCGGCTACTCAGCCCATTCTTTTCAGTTATAACTTGTAAATTTACTTTGCAAGTTATAAGTTATCTAATAAATAAGTAAAAATAAATATTACAATTCAAATAGAACTTATTTTTAAAATGCATTTTGATTAAGTTAGAGAATATGATGAACGAAAAATACGTCTAGGAAATAATTACAGGTTTCATAAGATATAAACTATGTGCATATTAGTAAAATGGGGCTTGAAGTTAACAATGGAACAAATTTTAACAAAAGTACTTAAGACCTGAAAGGTTTAAATTTAATAGAGATGGTATATTACATACTTTAGCAGTGAAAAACATGAAAACAACTTAAATGAAAATTTGGGAAAAAGTCGTAAAATCATTAACAAGTTTACCAAAATCGTGCCGAAAGCAAATATTTTTAAAATTTTATTAAAGATCTAGTTTTCTGGAATAATTTTTCGATTCTTTAAAGGTGTTTAGTAGATAAACTTTACGAATCAATTAAAAACAATACAATTTTACAAGTTTTAGAAATATGTATTTTACAACGAATTCAAAATTGTCTTTCCATATTTTTCTGAAAATCTTTCGTTTTAATATGTTTTTGATCTTGGATTTATTTTCACTTTTTTAAAAATGTCTATAATTGTTTACAAATATATCGGTTTTAACAAAACTACAACTAAATTTTGATTAAAGTTTAGAGCAAATGATTATTTCTTCATTTCCCCTAGAAAAGGCGGCTTGAAAAATTGTTCCAAGCTCAGAAATTAGTCACCAGCGAGTCATAATTTGAAACAACATAAAGTTAAAAAATCCGCACCCTGTCTGAAGATCGTACATACCTCAAACCGTCGTAATTAAAACTTGAGAAATAAAAATATTTCCTACCCGGTGAACGTCGGCTATTCTCTCAGTAAAGTCAAATTTTGTCATGTCATAGTCAAGACAAATTTTGACAGCAGGAAACGGTTATTCCTTAAGATCTCTTAACGAAATCAAGAATACAACCTCTTGCATGAAAATGCGTTTATTCTTAAAACTATAATTAGTTATTCTTAAAGCTATCATTGTAGTATCTTATATTGTTTCGTAATGCAAAAAACCTCAGCGAGCAGAATAAATAAGACAATAATAAATGGCTTTAAGATGAAATTTTTCTAAGCAATGTCAATTTAAGGGCCAGTTTTAACTTAAAAATTAAACGGTGTTTAAACTTAAGTTCTGTTTAAATACCGAATTCATTTTTATAGGTCATATTTAAATACAACTTAAATCACTGACCACATCCATTTAAATACAACTTAAGTTGTTAATACTACCATATGATTTTGACAGTTCTACAAATTATGAAAATTGCGCATTTAAGTTTTTCTCACTATTTGATCAAAAACAGCAGCATAATCGAGTGCAAAAGGACTGACCGAGTTGGTGCAGAACAAAAGGTGAATGTGTGGAAGGATGTGGAGCGAGAATTTAATAGCAAATTCAGGCAAACATTTCGAAACCACAAAATTTTTAAAACAAATTATTTTCATATTAAGTTAACTAAATAGTAAGCAGCTGTTAAATGAAGAAGTTGTTTATATTTTTTTGCCATTTAATAGTGCTACCATACTTTTATCATAATTAAATACCAAACGCAATTTGAGACTGAAAAAATTAAACCATATTTAAATACAACTTAAATTTAAGGTTAATTTTCCTTAAATTTCGTATTTAAATATTAAGTTAAAAACTGGCCATAAAATTCGTATGCGAATTTTTTAAGCCAACATTCACTACGCCCCTAAACAATGGCTCATACCAAATCTGCAAATAACGGAGCACCAATCAGTCAATAACAGCTGCAGATTCATCATCGTTATTATTCTGAAAAAAATTGCTTTGATGAATTAAAAGCTTTATTCTGAGAGATATATACAAAATGGTAACAAAATACATATGTAGATATCGCACATGGTGTCTAAATAATTTTGCATGATATTACTGGATGTAATTACATCTCTTAAAGTGAGGGCCTATGTAATTCCAAATATGTCCAAAATGTATCATATGTATTCCAAATATGTATCATATGTATATACATAAATGTATTAAGTATAAATATCCCCAGCTAATTTTAAAAGTCTTAAAATGGGGAAAATTCCCCTCATCCGACAGCATTGTGTTTGAGGGAGACACAAAAAAACAACGATTTCTACACAAAAGCATACAGCGTGCGTTCACATATAAGCAGACCACACAATTATACCTACAAACATATACATACTACGTACTCTTGAATGCATACGTGCAAGTTGAACTGTGAATATAACAATTCCCCACAATCAAATCCACTTGAGCTTGTTTGTGCTTTTCGTTATTAAGAGTGGTATTTGGGTGTTATTTAAAATTGCCTGTCTATAGCATTAAGTGCGCCTGGTACGGATTACAATAATTCTACACCGAGTGAGTTTTATTAAAAACTACCATAAAGCGAGTAAGCGAACACGAACGAACTGTGTGTGTTTTTTTTTGTGTGCCCGCCGCCGCTCATTTATTTGCATGTGGATGATGATGTGCTTTATTTAGTGAGTCGGTTTGATGATACGGGGCTTATTTTGCGTTCTTATTCTTTCTTTGTGCTTATTGGCACAATAATTATTAATTCTCATTTAATCTTTCTTCATACACTACATACATACATACGTATGTATGGCTGTATACATGTTTGTATCTACATACTTATTTAAATACAAAATTATGTCACTCGTTTTCAAAAAAGTCGTTATTATTATTAATTTTATGCAAACTAATGATGCAAAGTGTAAAAAGTGCTGTGTGGTACCAAATATCATGAAAAAGCCCTTTAAAGTTTTCTATTAAAAATAGGAAGCCACCAAAATGACAAAATCGCATTCTTGCTTTCTGCATATGAGCCATTGTGTGTTCGGTTATTTATTGTCTCGTTCATACGCATGAGTGAGTATTTTTGTAAAACTATCTAAGCAGTGTGATATACTTATTTTCTGCACAGTGGTTCATCCATTACGGTTTTGTAGAAATATTTTCATGAGTTTTAAGCCGCTTACAAAATAAACCAATAATAAAGCGGCTGTATTGGAACCAAATATTAGGAGCTAAAATGTTTTTTTGTGTTGAGAGAAAGCACGAAATCGAAGCAGAAATATTGCAAGGATATTATTGAAATAAAAAGTCCAGATAGAAGGTAAAACCACTTATAATCTTCATATGCATATGTACATATGTATGTCCAATATGCCATGAACTGCATTAATTCCAATATCAAACTCTATCTGAATCAATACGAAAACGGGATTCTACACAATACGAATTTGCTAACAAAATTTTGGGTTATGCGATTAATATTGAATTTTCTTCTTGACAGAAAATTCTCATACAATAATAGCACAACTACGAGTAACATTTAAATTCTCCTACATTTTAAGACATAAGTTAAGAATAGTGGGAGGATGGTCAAGTGTTTTCTTTCGCTGGATTCCTATATAATCATATTAAAATGCACACAATTAACTATTCTAGAATCAATAACAAATATGTACTATATGACGAGATTGAATCAATTGAATGGGTGAAACCTCTCATGGATGAGTTGGTAGAGTATTCGACCAGCAATCCAGAGGTCGTAGGTTCGGTTCCTACCAAAAAATCTGGTGAAAAAGCAATAGCCAAACATTTTGTCAAAAATAAAAACAATAACCAAAAACACAAATACCACACAACAACACACAATATTGGGTCAACTGATGTTTGACTGTGCATTGTCGAAGGTCAAACAAAACCAGCATCAAACAGCATTACTATTCCTTCTTTCAGAATTCTTTTTGTATACGGAAATATACATACATATATTTTTTAAAGAGGTACCAAAGCACGCCGGGTTGATCTACTTTTTAATAAGAGCCAAATTCATAATTATTTTATTTTTGGCCTTCTTTCAAAATTAATTTTTTCTATATATCAACATTTGCCAAAATCGCTAGACCTTTTATCAGTAACTCTATTTTTAAAATGGGTGTTTTTTAGATGTCAACTCTAATTTATTACAATGCAGTTCTAATTTTAGTATTTTACGGCTCATTTGAGAAATTCCATGTCAGCCGCGCTGGTACTTGACATGTGAAGGCATCACGGTATGTGTCACCGAGACACATATAACACCAGCCTGGGCATGTATGTAGGTTTGGTCCCATTTTATGCAGCTATTACTTGTAAATTTACTTAACAGTTATAAAATAAACAAATAAATTAATACATCGTTTTGCACTTAATTTGCGATTTGTAGCAATTCTTGTAACTTCTAAAAATATTTCTTGCAAAATTGTAAGGGACAATATTATGTGAAAAAATTCAGAAATATAGTTTATTCTCCAACTAAGACCAGACCATATGAAAAAGTAGAGTTCTACTACGTTTCTTAATTGTCCTACAAGACAAAGACATTTTTCGGAAACTATCAAAATTTGATGCAATAAAAGTAGACTGTGTATGTCTCCACTAATAATCGGCTTTTTATTTGCTTAAATTTTCTTTATTTGATTTTTTATTTATTATACCGGTGTAAATAGTAAATGTAACAAATCGTTAATATCATGTTTTATTATACTCTCTCTCTCTCTCCCGCTCTTTCTGACTCTCTTTTATATAGTATAGTTGATTGCAAGCACAACACAATCGTTTTTTACATACATACATACATACATAGATAGATATTTATTCGTCTTATCTTATTTAAGATGAGTTGCGGCTGGAGCGATGACAAAATGTTTGTCATCCAAAAACACAGGTAGTGCTCGCGAATTTAAAACTGCGTTAAGGAAATGGATTTGACTGAATTGGTTTTATTAATTATTTATTGACTTTGGTTACTATAGTTTATTGTACAGATAATTAAGGGCTCCAATAAATCGTTCAATAAAAATATACATACATACAAATGTAGATATGTATGTACGTTTCTTCGGTCTTCCTTGGTGTTCGGAACCACAAATTATTGTTTTCTCCATTTCCATATAGAATTTTGTTATAAAACTTAAGAAAATATTTTTACACAATTGCCAAAATATACAAATGTATATGTCTGTTTACAGTATAGAAAAAATTATGGAAAAATTATGCAAACTTTAAAATGAGCAGATATTCTTCACACTTACATACATACATACATATGTACATATTCTAAACGATGCGATTTGTAAAAAAAAGCTTAATGTTTTCTTAAGTAGCTACAAATTATGTTTCTAACACTCTTTATATTGTAATTCATTATTTAAATAAGCTTTTCAGGTTTATACTCGTACATATGTGTACACTGTACACTTTGTCTTTGTTCTTATACTACATACATGTATGTATGACTACATGTACACAAAATTTATTTAGATATACATATATACATAGATATGTACATACATATTATATAATGATTATTTATAACACAAATCCGCATCGAGGTTAAACTTTTTGCATTAGTACACCCTTCAATATAAAATATCAGCGAGCTGCTAAAGCCTTTCTGATTTTAACCTCCCAGTATCTATAACTTTCAAAAGTTTTTCTTTGACCATTTCGACAAAAGCGAATGAATGAATGAATCTCTTAAAGTTTCTTAATTTCAAATTTGCTGCTTTTTGTTCTTAAGTTTGTTTTTTTATGAAAGTTACTTTTGCATGATTCAAATATTGCGTTTATACTCTCATCAAGTTCGCGTACATTTCAAAATCTCTTTTATGACAGCCAGCAAAATGCTTTTTCCGAAATGCTTTTTTAATATACATACATACATACATATGTACATAGATAGCTTCCTAAGGTGTGCTATTCAGGTACGTACATACAAATGTTCATGCTAACACACACACACACGCAGATAATTTTAGCTTTATTCAAAAGTATACATTTTTGCTCTGATTTGCTGTTGTTTGTAGACTTAAAAGCAGCTTACTCAACATTATTCCACAAATTTGAAAATGCTCTATTGGAAACACTTGACCAAAATGCCACAAGCACAACACAGAACAGCAACAACAAAGCCAAAACAAAACTTTGTGCAAATGGATAGAGAAAAAGCCTACGTTGTGCTTAAAAGTCACAATGCCAGAAACAAAGAAAACGAAAAAAAACTTTGACAAAAATGCTCAGTGTTGAGTCAAAAACTTTCCTGTTTTTAAAATAAAAAATAAAAGCACTACGTTCTTTTCGTTCTGGCAGACAAAAATTGAAAAAACACACATACGCGCAAACGTACATGCACCCGAGCAGATCGCTTGCAAAGTTCGGATTCAGCGCTAAAAGCTACAAGTTTCCCTATATTAATACAATGTACATACTCGTAGTTAACAAGTAGACAAACAAAGTACCTACCGGTGCACTTTGAAAGCCCGATTCGATCTTTTTTAATTTTTATGAATTGGAATCTAAATTTCTAAACTTGTGCACACACACACATACTCGTACATATAGTATACACAGGTTCATTAAAAGCTGTAGCTACATACAATTTCTTCTTTTCGTTATTTTTGTACGATTTTAATATGGTAAAACCAATCATTTTATGATCACAGCAGATGCGTTAAAAACTTTGCCTGTAGATGAGATTATTCCACCAATTTTGTTGCATCTTGCGGAATAACGTCAAAGTTTAATTTGAAAAACTGATGATCGTTTGAAACTGCACAAAATTGAAAAAGAAAGAACAGAAGACAGACAGAAAATCTTGCAAAAAGAAGTTTAAATTAAACGAAAAACAGAAAATCGTGGAAGGCGAGATAAAAGAGTTCATTTTCTAACCACCCACTGGTTTACGCAATAAGCAAAACTGTCGCGAAAATTCTAATCGTCTACAAGAATTTTCATAATCGTTAAATCGATGGGCAAAAACAAAAACAGAAGTTCGTGTAGAACACGTTAAGGCCATTAAATTTCTAATCCACTGGTTTACATGATAAGCAAAAATGCCCGGCTGTGTAAAAAATTAGTATTCATGCTAATAATACGTGCGTGCGTATGAATAGTGCGTGAAAACAAAGCGTATTTAAAAAAAAAAAATTAAATATGGAAATTGTTTTATTCAATTTTACTAAAATTATTTGACTTGAACATATTTTTATAAAAATCCATCCAATCCAATCAAAATTTAAAATTTTTCTTAAGAACTTTTAAATAAGGGGGGGGGGGAGGGGGGTGATAAGTCGTATAAAAACTAAATACCAGTAAAACTGTCGAAAACGTATGTTCCTGCGAACCTACTCTCATTTCTTGGAAGGTGCCCATTAACAGGATATTTTTGTTTGACCAATTACACCAGTATTGATTTTTCCCTTAGCTGGGCATATGTATGTATGTACTTTAACTACGTACATACATGTACATATGTACATACATGCATACGTATGTATATATACTGGACCCTCCATATAAATTTAATATTATTATTTTCATTTCTCTGACACAAAAATTAAAATGCCCCAATTATTTTAAATATGGTCCAAGTTAAGGTATTTGACATTCTCTATACATAAATTGAAAACCACATGCATATGTCATACAGTAGTATAGTGTTTACAGTATATTATAAATGTTGATGGAAGAAAAGCTTATTCAACGATTAATTAGTTTTAGAATTTCCGTCACAAGTTTTCGTTTAGTGGCGTAACGATGAGGGTGGAACTACGGCAATTTTCTAATTGTCTCTCTGAAAATTTCTGCAAAAACCACTTTTAACTGTGTGAGTTCTATATTGATATTTTCTTCTCTCAAATTTTGACTTGTGCCGGTTTAAAATTTATAGGCTTTTAGGATTAAAGTTCTTGTCAATTCTCTCTTTTTTAGTTCGCTTTCGATGGCTTTTTGAAAAGTTCTTATTCTGTCTGCTTTTTAATACATAAGTTGTAGATTTTTGCAAAAGGGCTTTTAACCTACTTTGTATTAAGCTGTGATTTAAAAAAGCGTTTTTAGTACGAAAAGTTTCTTATTAATAAGTGCACACTCTGCTTTTGAAAGCCTTGAGATAAAGTTAAATAAGCCACTAACAATAAAATGAGCTTGATTTTTCAGAATTACAATTACAGCAATACAAAAGAAAAACTTTTGCATAATATACATACATACATTTGTACATATGTAGTACATATGAATGTATTTTTCTTTTTGCAAATACAATAGCAAATGTAATTGAAATTTGTAGTTTTCTGTACCACTTTTACTGTCATATGAGAGACGACGGACGATTGGTCTTGAAAACGCTTCTTGCATTTGAAAGAGAGCTTTGAAGATGGTTGTGTGTGGTTGGTTGTTCCAGTTAAATAATTACATATTTGTATATATATTTTCAAACTGAATAAAAATTAGACAACTTTATTATTAAGTCCGTTTTGTTTGTTCTATTATTTTCGTAAAAGTTTTCAGACTTTGTGTTGATAAAGTTCAAACTGTCTAGAAAAACGTACATAGAGCTAATTTTTTCACGCAGCTCGGCCTCCAAAGGCAATCAAATTCATTGGTAGTTCGGAACTCCACTTTTGAAGGCAACGCCACCTCCAATGTGGCCAGTGGGCTGTCTGTCCATCATAATACCCTTCCGCAATACAAAATATTTCAGAGCAAATAAAAAGATTTGCTAATTTGTCCCGCGTAAACTGCAGGTAACTGCAGATAAATTTTCAAGAACTAACTTTCAAATAAGAATAAAATTTTTTAAAAAATTAACTTCCTACATGCACAGGTTTTTCTTTCCCTAATCAAAACGCGCCGAAGGATTTGAACTAAACAAACAAACATGTCTGGCGTCCACCATGTTTTTTAAAACGTCCACCCACCACATACATCGAAACAACAACCACCCCATTTTCATAAAAAACAAAATGGATCGCTCACTAACTAAAACAGTTAATAGGGGAACAGCAATTGAAGCAGGTGGCGTGTTTAGTTATAAAGCGAACAATATAAATGTAAGATATGAACTTGCTTTTGTTTTGCAGGGCTGCCAGCTCTTCACATGGATATTGGTATTTTAAACATTTCTAGGAATTAAAATATATTTAAAATTTAAGCTCAGAATATAGTGTAGTAGACCGGACACCTTTAAGGACCCCCCCCCCCGCTTTTGATTTCTAGTTCCTTACTAAAACAGGTATCTGTCGTAAGCCTATTGGGGACATCTGGATCACCTGAAACAGGGTAAAACTATCACTTGAAACTCTCTAAACCTTTAGGTTTAAGCCACAGCCAACCGAGAAAACAGAGCAGCACAACTTCGAACTCCTCCGATAGTATGGCGTTATTCAGAATTTACATTAGGCGATTCTTATTTATGAGATTGATTCATTATTTTTGCTTGAAATTGTTTTGCTGTTAAAATAGCACAATTCTTATGCTTGTCACGCTCATGCGTGTGTATTGTGGCATCAAGTTGTCTGGGTTTGAATGAATCTGAGCGTTTTGTTAAATTGGATCTAGTTGTACTCATTTTTCCAGTACTTTCGCTATGACCAATTCATGCATTAATAACAAACATACAAATTAAGCAGACTTTTGACCAGTCTGAAATAAACCAGTTTTGTCTTTCAAGCTTTTTATAATATGCATTATGAGTTGGAGCCTGATCAATAAAAAAAAATACTTGATACAATTTTTGTTAGTTCTAAAATTAAATTCACTAAACTTTTAATTCGCAATCGTTAACATTAATTTGAGATTCGGTTGTCCTTTACAAAACTTCTTCAGGAAAAAGTTTGTGCAGAAAGAGATAAAGGGAGTTGGAAACCAAATAATTTAATCTCATGCAACTTGGTACAGAGTTCGACTTTACATTTAAATAACCAAAATTGTTTAAGCAAGAACAAAAAACCCAAACAAATTAAAGAAGAGTTGTGCCAGGAATTAAACAAATCGCGGAAGTGAACAATTTTGTCATTTAGAATATACATATATTATTTTCCTTATACTCTTTCGCTATACAGTAAATTGAAATTGTAAAGGACAATATTTCTATATTTACGGCACTGGCAGAAATCTTAAAACTAATTACGATGCCGTGCATTGTAATTAGGCCAACAAAAAATTGTCCTGACTCAACTACTGGAGGAATGTTTCTTTTCTTAGAATTTTCAACATTTTAAAGATAATTTTATGTTCAAAGACTATTGAACAATCAGTATTCATAGAAACTTTGAAAGCTGGCAACTTTGAACCACGTATATGTATGTATGTAGGCAAATATACCTCGATTTCTGGTTATACGAGTGTTAATAATTCCTTCACTCATTGGACACTTTATTTATGGAAACAAACCACGTCTTTGTACTTATGGGTTCTTAGTTAAAAATTCATATTTTGCACTATTTACAGAGTTGTTTTTGTTTGTTAACAAAAACACACTCACTGGATGGATGGACGGACGGCCGGGTTGGGTGCGCTCGTTCGTTATTTGTTTATAAAATAAATAACAAACAACAAAAATAAATATCCTCTCTCACTTAGTTTTTTCAATTATTTTTTTTATTATACATATTTATAAAAATAAAATCTGTTGCTGCTACACAACTCATTCGCTCACTCGTACTTGTTGTTGCTGGGAGGAAGGTAATAAAACAAAGTATTCGTTGGGTATCTTCTCTCCACTTCTATACAACAAAAACAAATTTCTCCTTCTTGTCTGCTCCCATTTTCATTCAGTTGTTTGAATCAAACATTTTTTGTTGTTGGCTTGCTGGATGTGCCATGTTGTCAACAAAAATTGTTTGATCTGTTGCAAACTTCGGGTTTTTCGTGAACAGATTGTCAGAAAATAAAGACGGTGACCTTGTGACTAAATGAAAATATTGTTGTTTCAACCGCAATTCACACAAAAGTACAGAACCGCTAATTAATGTTCAATGGAACTTTTAGCAATTATTGTTAAGACATATTCGCGTACGTATTTACTACATACATACATATATACATACATACATTCATACACATGTATGTACATACATGCATATTTATATGATCTATTAAGTGAAGTGAATAACTTTGAAAGAAGTCAGTCAGCTTTTCAAATAAATAGTCGCCTTTAAAATAAATGAAGGCTTTTGAACTTAAAGCAAAATAAACTTTTGTTTCCCAAAACTCTTTATATACATACATACATACATACATATATTTGGTTTTTATTGGCTAAAAAAACTGCTGTGTATTCGAACAGCATTAACTTTTGGAAAATTACAAAACCGAGTTAAAGAGTGCATGCATCGACCTGCTGAAAGATTTTGTTGTGTTTTTGTTAGCGGAAAGTAATTTACTTTTTATAAAAGTTAGAGGTATTTTAAAATATGTTACGTTGCAAAGTTCAAATTTAATATAATTTTACTTGCTGGCAAGGACTTTGTAAAAATACAGTGAAGAACGAAATCAAGCAAATTAGAGTATTTTTCAGCAAAATTATACATATCGCACCCTAAACACAAAAGGGGCACAACTCAAAATACGAAAATTTTCAGGAGAGACAAAAAACTGTTTATGTTTAGTTCGTCGTGCAGAAGCAACACATTAGACGTGACTGTATTTTTCCAGTTAAAGAAGATAGTGATGTGAAAGAAATTTTTGCAGTAGTTAGAGATGTGTATTCTGAATTAATTTATGGAAAAAATTCAGTTTTGGAAAATTTTGAGTTGTGCCCCTTTTGTATTTAGGGTGCGATATGTTTACATATGTACATACATACATATTAGGGTGGGTCGATTCGTTCGGGTGATAAAAAACGTGACAGGCGTGTAGCAAAATCGGAATCTACACAATGTTCTAAGAAAATTACCCAAAAGTGGAAAACAACATGTTATCACTAAATGCAAAACTAATACACTATTAATGTGGGCTTGTTTCAAATCAAGTCTTATGAGCATTAAGAATCTGCTTTCACTTTGTTAAAATTTTGTGTACTCTATGTGAAACTAGAAACTTCACTGAAGCTTAAAAAAAGGATGATTTTTTAAGCTCCGCTCTTCTCTTTTGAAAAGTATAATTTAGTAGTCTGCTACGAAAGTTAGCAACCAAGAGTATTTCGAATTCAATAGTATTAATAGTCCTTCTAGTCTTTGTAGAAATAAGCAGTTGATCCATTTTATAAAAACGTGGTTTTACATATTTTTGTATTTGTTTATGCAACTTTCAAAAAATAAGCATGGAATGGAATGCGATGTCAACTGACTCTTCCGGGTCAATGCAAGTCCTGAACGCGTGTTAAATATAGTAGACCAACTGTCCAGCGATTCGGATTGTTCAAGACCACTATAAACTTAAGTTTTCTAAATAAGGTCTCTAAAATATGGCTTGAAAAGATGAAGCAAAATTAAGCCCAGAACTATTGAAAATTGTGGTATTCTTTGTAAAAAACAGTGTTCTGCGCTCATTACCTATTATTTGAAACCTAACTGAGATCAGCATCTTGGGTACTTTCTGAGATAGCAGCATTTATGTCGAAACATTGTTTTTAAATTTAAACGTTTTTCCGCAATTTTCAAGATTCCATTATGTCCCTCGGCGGTAACTGAGTTTTCTTAGAATTTATTATGGATTACGTTTTTGACCCACCCTAATACACACTAGTATATTAAAATCGAGCTTGAAGAAAATTAGGATGTAGATAAATGAAAATATATGTAAATAATAAAGGGGTTTTCTGTAAGGTCGGCTAGAAGTTGAAATGGAATAATGCAAGCTATTCATAAGTAAAAGAAGAATTTCGTTAATACATCTTTTACTCGAAAGACTCTGTATCGGTTTCTTACGGCAGGCCGAATCAGAGTGGTCGAATTTTCAGGTAATAGCTAAATTAATCCATCTGGTCGCTTATGCTGACTTTGTGACTCTAGTTGGGTCAAACCGTTCGATCTTGATTGCGAATTCAAGTCACCTCTGTGAGTGGCAAACAGCACATCAAATGTGCGTTGTGGCGGCTGCTATGTGGCGTCAAAACACTTGTTTTCTACATACAACATATGGTGCAATTTGAGCCAAAAGAAGTCGGTTGGTTATATCAGTTTGCAGCACCCGCTGTTGACGGTGATGGCCTGACCAGTATTGGTTAAAGATCTGCTTAATGTCGATATAAATTATGTAATCGACTATATTTTGGAGTTTTTTCAAATAATCATCGTAAACGTGACTTTGCGCATTTTCCCTTACCAGTGTTTCCCTGCCGTAGGCCAAAAGAAGAAATAGCTACCCTGGAGATTGAGACTATGAGGGAAAATATGAATGTTACATTAAATAACGACCGAGTTACAATCTCTGAATGGGGCCGTGCGTACAGGGCTGATTTCAATCAGTGTTGTTTTTTGACACAAGAACACGACTGTCAATGCTGCTTCGTCTGTTGTCATGGGTGGTGTAAGTATTAACGAGTCAGGAACTCTTGATGTTCTTGGCATCAAAATTTAGTGTGCTGTTTGCTGGAAGACCCACATTTTTCATGTCACAAGGCATTCAAGTGTCTCGGTTTTTTAAAACTTTGCAAGACTTACTTTACTCCATCTACCCTCCTTCCTATTTGCACCACCTGCATCTATCCGAAATTGGAATACAGTTCTCATGTCGGGGCTGGCGCTTTAAAGTATATTTTGGAATTACTAGACCGTCTAGAGGAGAGGGCGAAAATGTTCATCGGTGACAGTAGGGCATACAACTCTATGAACTCTATTGAGCATTGGCGCAGTGTGGGGTGAGTTACACTGTTCCATTGACACTACAATGGATTTTGCTATGATGAGATCAGGGAACTTGTTCCCGAAACCCGCACATTCTTACGCACAACGCGTTTTTCACCAAGAGCTTATTCGTTTGTGGCCGATTGGCCAGTGAATCGCACACCGCATTACAGGGAAAATTTTCTCTTCAGCCGTACTGTTCCCTTATGGAATAAACTTTCTACATAAGTCTTACCCGATACTCTCAATGTGGTAAGGTTCAAATGGAATGTACAGAAAAACTGCTCTTCTTTCCGCCTCCAATAGCCTATTTCCCAGTTCCGGTACAGTGCGTCACTCGGCACATAAATAGGAGTCATCGCCTGAGTGCTGGTCATAATTAAAAAAACATCTATAAATAATTAATAATTTTAAAATAATTATAGTTCCAAATCCAAATATGAAAAAAACTACATTTTGACAAATAAAAAGAATTTGTTCGATTTTACCTACGCTCCTATTTTTAGGCACTTTGCCTACATTAGGCAAAAATGGGGCAACGTGCTATTTGCAGCTGAATATATTTTAAGCTTTGCTATTCATTAGTACAAAATACATACATACGTATGTACATACGTGTTTATTTATGTACATATTTTTTAATTATTCACACGTTTTATAAGTACATATGAATGTGTGTATGTATGTACATTAGACCGTCTCATCTTGTCTAACGGCAACAAACGTGAGAGTTTTGTACGCATCAAAACTACGAGTATTTCTCTGTTCTCATAATTACCAGCGCTGTCAACTTTGAAATTTCAAAGTGGAGAACAATCGCACCAGTTTATAATTTTTTATGTTTATTGGAGAAATTAGCGCACAATGAGAAGAAGAACAATAAGTAATGATGTTTAAAGGGGGTTTATACGCTAATACAAGTCGTACGTAAAACCAAAGTGAAAATCATATGAAATTATCTCCGTATTTTAAAAATGAGACCATTGGTAAAAGACCAAAACAGAGTAAAATGTTTACATAAAAATACATTCCTGATCTAATGATGAAGAAATATTTCATTTTATGAAATTTTTTGTCTCTTAGATTTTTATAGTAATTTTGCTTTTAGCAAAAATTCTAAACTTGTTGCGTTTTTAAATAGCGTTTTTTCCTCCATTTTGGTGCGTTTTGAAATTTCAAATTTAACAACAACGTTATAAAACAATTTGAATTAGAATCCGAATTTACAACGCTACACTGGGCGAATCTTTTTTTGGTGCCTGAAAAAAGTAGTTAAAATTGGGAAGAAGAAAATAAAAAAATAGGCTCTTTGATCAATCTTTATAAAACAATCTGAATTATAAACTGAGCAGCGGTAAAAAAGTACTTTTCTGTGAGTCGGTCTAATATAGAGAGATAGGAGCACTTTTATACATACCAGGGTTGGCATAGCAAATTTTTAAAATATACCCATTACCTTAAAAGATTGTACTTTTCTGACCTTAATTGTATTAAGACACATTTTTAAATATATATTGTATTATTATTATTTTAATTACATAGATTTATTAAGAATGTAACCAGAAATGTACATTAAATTTCCTTTGCACTATAATATAACAAAAACCAATTCAGTATTGAATATGTATAAATTATTTACATATGTATCTATAAAGAAAATCTGTTTGTCTTTTTGCTTTTCTTTGGTAAAAAAAACGAATATATTACCCGTGAACGTTTAAGCAGGGTGATTTGCATTCAGTGGTGTAAATTGTATACATCTGTCAAACTAGTAACTATATATTAACATGCAACAAAAACGATATACTCTTGGACAGCTAATTATAACTTCTTCCTTACGTGCGCTGTAATAGCAAACAGGAAAGAGTGGATAAAGCAAACAGAAAATGTATGCACATATGTGCATATGTATGTATGTATGTATGAATGTATACTTACAAATGCATATACCACCAAAATGAGTGCCCTTAATTTTACTAAATATGCTATTGGTGTAACATAGTATTTTTGATTTTGAACAGTAGCCAAAAAAGTACAATTGCGCCATTTTTGCCATCCCTGTTACATATATTATTTATTTATGTATGTATGTATATATGACAGTGTGTGCACACAAATGTTTACTAGGTACATATGTACATATTTTATAACAAACAATATAGAACATTGGCATTATTTTAATTTAACTTTAGGATCTATCTAACACCATCATCACCCCTGCAAGGGGTCTCCTAAGTACATATGCATGAACGTACTATAGTCAATACAATTTGTGTGTTTACGATTTTCGTTTGTTGACGTGTTTTGTTTTGTGTTGTTTTGTTTTTTCTGTTCTTATTCCCATTAAATGAGGAGAAGTTGTTTTTATTGTTTGATTGTCAAGATTCACTTTAAGTATAGAACACGGTCAGTTTGTTAGTCCGTTTGTTCTATGGTTGTATGATTTTCAAAGTACATACATACATACATAAATACATATGTATGTATGTATTTATATTTATGAACATACATACATATGTGTGTACATATACACGTGTTTATATACATAGGTGTGTATGCATACAAACATCCATGAGTACATATGTATATACATATGTATGTATGTTTGTGAATACACACACCATGTTTATTTGTATCTTTATATTTATTTCTACGTACACGCGGTGTATTTATTAGGTGGATAATGTTTGTACGTAAATAAGAACATTCAAACGAATATTGTATGTATGTACATGCATACATACAAATATGTATGTGGAGAGTAAAAAACTTTTGTTCTAAACTTTAGAATCTAAAGGCCCAACACACATTTTGAATGCTGTGCGCCTAATTGAAAATTTCACTAAAAATGTTTGTACTCTCTCTGATTATGTGTGGTGCTCGGAATGATGATGAAAGTGCATGCATGAGGTCATTATTATAAAAAAAATGCTTCTACCAAACGCAGGAAAAGTTTAAAATATAAGTGCACACATACATACATGCTTTATAACGACAACGCTTGTTGAAAAGCAGAAACACAAAAAAAATCTTGTTTGTTTGGGTATGTGCTTCTTCTTTCTCGTCACACTTTTTAGCTTTTTTTACAATTAAATAAATGCAATATGTATGTATGTATGTACGTATGTATGTACATATCCATGTGGAAAAAATGTTGTTTCTTTCTGCACGCAATCTAATGCCTTTTGTACCCTGTGATTTATCCTGTAAATCTTGTAACTAATTTTCTAATGCTGTCTAACAAAAATTCATTTCTTTCTTAACTTATTCCTTTAAGGCCGCCAACAAAAGAAAGAAAATTCTGTTGTTGGCAGCAGGCATCTTGTTCGTTTTTTGTTTGTTTTAACTTTTTAAAACATTTCTTCTTTTGAGGCTCTGTTACACGCTATTCTGATCAGTGCGCAAGAGCGTTCCGCATACATATTTATGTATCGTATATGTATGTATGTATGTATATTTGTGTATATTCATACATTATTAATTTTTCCCCAATTCCACCTGTTATTTATTTCTTCAGATTGTGTGTGTGCAAAAATGTAGTCAGTTGCGTCCACTTTCCTTGCACTATTTTCTGTTTGCCTATTTTCCTAGTCAAGACTTCCCCAAGTCAGTGTGTCACTTGATTGCTAGCAGTCAGACAGACGGACAGACAGACATGCAGTCTAATTTACTTACCCCGACTTGTGCCTGTTGTACCCGGTAAAAAAGGAAAACGACAAAAAGTAAATTTGCTCATAGAAATTGTGTGTGCGTGAGATAGATAATCATTTCTCCATTCAAAACGTTTAAAAAATGCCCCTGCGAATGGTACGTTAAAATACATACATATGTACATAGTACGTACATATATACATACAATAAATACTATATTTAAAACAAGATTTTTAACACATATATTAAATAATCTAACAAACATTTTACATCAAAACAAATACATGCAGAATTGTCGTGGTTTTTTATTGTCATCAGAATCAGAATTGAAATCGACTAGAAATTACTTTTGGGATCACAGAAACAGAATTACATACATATATGTTTTATTTTCGAATCAGAATTGTTGCCCGCAGTAAACGATAGAATCGCGCCGCTGACATGCTTTAAAAAAAATACGTTGAATTTCATTAAAGTAAAATAAGCGAAATATCTAACCAGTATACAAAATGGATATAGCAAGTGACTTTCAATATGAGCCCCAAGCGAGGGTTGAGGCACTGAAGCAATGAATGGTGTTTAGTGTTTGTTCATCTACATCATTGGAATTAACTTGAAGTTTTACTCACTGAGGACACATAATGTCCTTGGAGCTCTCAAAATCTTAAAAAAAGGGTGATTAGCGGAACGGGCACTAGCGAGGGCCGGGGTATCTTGTCAGGGGAATCCTGGCATTTGTCATTTGTTGAAGGCTTGAAACATTCTAACTATTAAATATTGCAGGAAGAAGCGTTGATAACCCCCCCTTAAAGCGGTGCAATGTCCCATAGTCGGTTCTAATTCGAGATATTCTTGTCTTGTAGCAGATATCTGTTTTAGCAAGGAACTATATGGCGAGAAATCGAGAGGCTTATGTGCTTTTTCGGACTTGAAGCTTTTAGCTAAGATTCCTTGACAGGAAGAATTCTGTAGGTACCCAAACTCTCGAAGAAGTTTTTTGTTTATATTAATATACTTAGTGCTTACCAGAAATTGCCACCTATGTGTACATTCCCCTAGGTGAACTGGTCCGCCTTGATGTTGGAATAGGGTTGCCAATTGTACCGCTTTCCGCGTAAATGTACCGCTTTTAAGATTTAGACCACGCGTTATTTAAAAGTTCCTCTTTTTTCTAGACCAAGTTTTTTAATTTAGCGCTATCAGCTTTCAATAAAATATGACACCATTATAACAGTTCCTAAAAAAAAGAGTCGTTGATATATTAACTTCATACCACACAAAATATTTATTTATAATAACGATTTATTATATTATATAAACGATGTATATAAAAATAAAGTTCCTAATGATATTATATTTAACATATAGATTTTTTAAGTAAGAATTCGAACTTTTCCAGCCCAAACTCGAGTTTTAATAAATCAAATTTGTCAATTATAACTTAAATTTCGCATTTTGTTAAGCAAATATAGAATTTTTCATAAAGCTTTATCATCGATATTGAAGAAATTTTGAAAAATGCAGTGCACCCTGAAGAAGGGCTAATGCACCAATACCAAATCTTGAAACGTAACATTACCTTAATTTTCCTAATCGTGAATTTTGTTTACTGGATTAAGGCATTTCCCTAAATTTTCTATTTTGAGTTACGCAAATTTTGATCATCTTCATCGCCAATAAAGTGAAAATATTAAGAACTACTAGTATATTCACGAACAACTTTCTTTAGAAGCTTTCTTTCATATTTTCTCAAATATGAAGAAAAATCGCCATGAAATTTTTTGAGGATGAAGAAAACGCTATATACAGGGTGTTTTTTTTAGAGGTATAGAACTTCGAATTGAAATAAAACACAAGAAAATCGTTTTAATGTCCATCAATTTGGCTTTATTGGAAGGATAATTTTATGCCATTAATGTTTAAATATGATTTCGGGCATGTGGCCGCCGCGGTTGGCTCGAATAAAGCCAATTCTACAGGTCCCATTTTTGATGGACAAAAGTTGATGGACAAAGCTCCAATTGCTGTGCACGGTGGCGAATCGATTCATTCGGGTCCTCTTCAACACTTTGCTCTACAGCGGCAATTGTTTCTTCGGTGCGCACTGTTCGACGTCTCTGCGGATGCGTATTATCATATAGAGTAAACGTAGTGCGAAAACGATCCATGGTTAACCGAATTAATTGCTCTGATGACCATAAAATGGACGGAGCTTGCGGTAAACTTCGCGAACTGAACCATTATTTTCGAAATAAATTTGCACGATTTGCAAGCGTTGTTCTTTTGTCAACCTGTTCATGATGAAATGGCAAACCAAACTAAATATTAATCACTTGACAGCTGACAAAATGGCCGCCAGTTAAAAAAGTGATGCCAACTTAAAGTTCTATACCTCAATAAAAAACACCCTATACAACACAATATGTAAGGTTATGTAACGGGTCATGAAAATTGAAAAGAAGCTCTTTCTTTCTATTAATATTTCCAAGTACAATACAAAATAAAGTATTTCATTTAGTAACAGCCCAGGGTCTTAGAAGCATTATTGGAACAAGTTGGCAGTCTTATAAGCTTGAATGTAAAGAAATTAAACAATCGAAATTTTCTAATTATTATTGTACATAAAATGAACATTGTTATAGTATAAATAAAATAATAAAGTTAATTTTTTTTACTATAGAAAAGTTTATACAATTGGTTAATTCTTAAATTGGTTAAAATTCTTAAATTTTATACTTCTTAAATTTTATACTACCCGTAAAATCGACACGTTGTTTAGTTTTCTGTGGCCTACATCTTGGCATTCGAATTGTGACTGATTGTGCGTAAAATATAATTCTATGATGTCGGCCTTAAACACATACAAGGTGGCGCAAAAATAACCTTCCGATGTTTTTTGGCTGTAATTTAAAAAAAAAATGAAAAACTTTGATTCTTCTTGTGGATTATTTTTATTTGGCCGCCGCCACAGTTGATTGCCATTTGAGCCCTTTTTATGACATTTTCCATCACTTTGTCCAAAACTTCCGGCGATAGGTCCTCACATTCTTGACGGATATTGTCTTTAAGAGCAGCAAGAGTCTGAGGCTTGTTGACATAAACCCGCGACTTCAAAAAGCCCCACAAAAAGAAGTCTGGAGCGGTCAAATCAGGCGATCTTGCTGGCCAGTGCAAATCGCCAAAACGGGAGATTAGGCGCCCGGGAAATGCATCCTTCAGTATATCGGTTGTGGCACGTGCAGTGTGTGCCGTTGCACCGTCCTGTTGGAACCACATGTTTTCCAATCCCAATTCATCAAGTTGCGGCAAAAAGAACTCGTTGATCATTGCTCCGTAGCGCTCACCATTCACAGTAACCGTTTGGTCCGCGACGTCTTCGAAGAAAAAAGATCCGATGACTACTCCAGCGAAAACAGCACACCATACAGTGACGTTGAGCGGGTGTAATGGCTCTTCGTGGGTTACACGCGGATTTTCAGTGCCCCAGAAGCGTAAATTTGCTTATTTACGTACCCGCTAAGATGGAAATGGGCCTCATCACTCATGATTATTTTTGATGAAAAATCATCTTCCTCTTGGTGGTGATTAAGGATGGCTTGAGCGTATGTTTGACGCGAATGGCGGTCAGCAGCTAACAGCTGATGCACCGTCTGGACTTTGTACGGAAACATCTTCAAATCTTGTACCAAAATTCGCTGTAAAGACCGTCGACTGACACCCATTTGCGTGGCACGTCGTCTGGTCGACGGCGTTTCCATGACATCCTCAGCTACAGCAGCAATATTCTCTGCAGAACGGCTACTCCGGGGTCTGCCACGCCTGGCAGCATCTCGTGTTGTGCCAGTCTCTTCGAGGCGAGCGGCTAAACGTCGCAGTGTTTCACCAGTAGGCGTTGGACGGCTAGGAAATCTGCGACGAAATTCACGTTGTGCCAAAGTCACCGACCGATTATTGGTCAAATAAATAGTCACCAATATTCCGCGTTCTGCAGCAGTGCAGCGTAACATTGTTTATTAACGTGTATTTCACATGTGTTTACTACACAAATGTCAAAACAGAACTGACATTAGGGGCCAATCGCAAAATTTATAGCATTTTCTGATAGGAGGATTACTTTTGCGCCACCTTGTACATAAGTATTTCAAATCCTGGATAAATTGGTAAATTATAAAATATTTTTAGAGCGCTATTTTGCAAACGCTGAAGGCATCTGTTTTACAATATCATCAATTTAGTTCTTATACTAAGTATAAGTATAAGTTTGAAACTTATGTACATACTATATAGAATACCGATACCTGGAGCAATCTTCTTTTGAATGTCTGCTTTATGAAAATCTCACGCAGGATTTTAAATTTATTTAATTATGATATATAAAATTAGTTTAAATGTTTCTTCAAGATGGAATTCACTATGAATAGATACACGAGAAACACGATAATAATTATAGTGTTAACGTCTGTAAATTGAAAGTAGTAAAACAAAGGGAAATTATAGTTGACTACAGCGTTGGTTCAGAGGGTAGTAGATGGGCAGTCGCTTGATGGCATATGATCACCTTCTCATCCCGCTTCTTCGAAAATCGTTTGACAATACTGAAGGCGTTGAGGTTGGCCTTTTACTCTAGATGACTGGAGAAGTTGTAGGTTCAGTGCTGGTAGGCTGACCGACATTATTATTTGTAGTGGGGCCAGATTCAGCGCTTGATGGATCACGCAAATTATCATTATTGCTTGATGAATCATGCACGCAATTGTCATCGTTTTGTTGGCTTGAGTTGGACGAATATTGTTTGAATTTCTGCGATGACTGTTCTATGTACTATTATTGTCTTCTACTACGAACGAACGAGGATAAACCTGTTTTTTAATAATTGCTGGTTGCCAGTTGCTTTGATTGTTAAGGCAAGTAACAACAGTGTGGGTGCAAAGGGTAGTGGATAGGCAGTCGCTTGAAGGTACTTATATGATCACCTTCTCAGTTACTTGGCGCGTAATTCCAAGATACTTAACAAAATGTATTTCCTCTAAAAGTGTACTATCAATTTGTACCGTGCACCGTAAGCACACAAATTCCTAAATCCATGCCATGTCTCCTTCGGTGTGCATTCTTAAAACCAAATCTTCTGTAAATGGTTTCCCCCATTAGTTTTAGATTACTTAAACTATTTATATAAATACAGAATAAAAGTGAGCCCAGTCCACTTCCCTGAGGCACTCCATAGTTCACAGTATCGATGAAACTGCTATTTTCATTAATATATTGTTTTCTATTCGAAAAATAACTTTTCAGCATTAGCATTCATTTCACGCCATATAACGACAAAATATATTGGGTGATCAAAATATATTGGGTGATCAACAAGGCCAGACGGTTTGGAAAAATGTAAGAACATGCCAGCAAGACCTTGAAAACCATCGTCTATACCTTTACAAATATACTGAACCACATTGGAAACTACACCCTCTGCACTACCCTGCATAAAACCAAATCGATAGTCATAAATAATATTGTTTTCATCCACGCAATTCGACAGTTTATCATAAATAATACTTTCAAAGAGTGTACCCATCATCGAAAGTAATCCAATGGCACGATATCTTGCGACGATGCAAGCATTAGCATCTTCCGGTATTCGAACAATTTTGCGAGTTTTGAGGGCATCAGGCTGCGTAGCAGTTTGTAACATTTTGTTGAAAATATTCTGCCGTGATTCAATGCAAAGAAATTAGCACATCGCATTTCCAAACGTCTAGATTTATTATTTTATTGATTTTATATTAATTCCAAGGGGCACTAATAATATTATAAAGCAAGCAGAAGGAAAACCTTCAATAAATTAAATATGATTACAATTGTTAGGACGTTTATTCCGAAAATAAAAGAATTTCGGTAAAGCGTGCCAAAGTTGCTGCTTTCATACTGTTTTGGAAAAATGCACTTTGCCCTAAAGAAGAGCAGATGTGTCAGTAATAATGATATCTGTCATATATATACATACATACATATATGTATACTAGACTAAGCCGGTGTGCATTTTGAAAACTGGTCCACAAATGACGAAGTTGTGCTCGTTTGTGTTATAAAAATCAGTTAAAAACTATATGGAAAGCGTAAATTTATCCGAAAAACTGGGAGAAGGAAGATGGGTCCACAGGTCTGGTCTCCCACAAGGTGAAAACAATCAAACACACATTCCCTCTGATATACACATATATGCAGATGAAATAATCTACTTTTGTTAACATTGATTTCATAAAAAAAATATTTGCGAAAATCGGCAACACGGTGCAAAAGCATATATCAAATTTACGTCGATATTTAAGGATTTTCGAAAATGTTATTTGCCCTGAAGACGAGCTGATGAGGCAGTATCTGTCATAACGCTATTACTGCCTTACAAAAGAGCTTTCAGCACTAGACGTCCCGCATACTTAAAAATGTTGGTTTTATTAAAAAAAAACAATTTAGATAACACCGGATAAAAGTACTACGGTTCCATACTTCAATACTGCTAATATTAGATCGGAAGTAAAGAATTTCCATTTGATGCAGTTGGCTCGCTCACAGTATGAGCCACGATAATGCACCAACCAGATCCAAACAAGTAATTTTTTTCAACGCTGCTACGACACATAACAGAAAAAACAAAGCGCTTTTTGTTCATTTATTTAGATGTGTGTTCGCAAAATGATTCCTGCTGGCGCATATTCCTGGTTTTCCAGCTTATGGCTCTCAGATTTATGTATTTGCCGTCTAGCATTTTTCCAATTTTTTTTTTTTTAATTATTTTGTTGGGTAGTAAGTAAATTACTTTACGTGATCCCCATTAGTCGTGTACCAGTAGGTGTGTAAATAAGCGCTATCGTGCTGCAGAATTCTGTTATCCCTCTCCAATAGTAGCCATGTTGTCTTTTTTCCTTACTAAACTAAAAAACTCTGCAGAAGCAACGAGCTGCAAGTGAGCGGTTGGGCACAGCGTATGTATGTAAAAAGTGAACAAAAAAACTGACTGCCTGTTTGTTACATACACTTTTTCAAAAGCGCCAAGAAAATCGTTATTAATTTTATACACTCGTACGTGTTTGCTGTTTGTGTAATAAGTGTTTACAGTGCCTGCATCTGTAAAAGCTGTTTACCTGGTAGAATTTAGCAAATCGAATATAATAATTATAATTTTTTAGAAGGAGATTTTTTGTAATAAATAAATTCCACTATAATAGAGAAGCGCCGCGCCCTCCCTATAGCTATAAAAAAAGCAAACAAAAATAATATTGTTCGAAGGGGAAGTGGTTGTTGTTGACTTACATATATTTTTATAATTTATTGCATATGCATGCATGTATGTATGTATTTATGTGAAATTATATATGTACATATTTTCTTCTCACAGCTGTTATCTATAGTATTACACATACACAATATGTACATATACATTATTTCGCAGAGCAGCAAGTTTCAATGTCGAAGCAGTTTTCTTTTTAGCAAATGTTTAAATTTCCAAAATTTAAATAAGTTAAAATGATGTTGTTGTTTTGGCAATAAGGTTTTAAGAGATGGATGCTGCTGCGTTATACTAAGCCCGCAGAGCTCTGGAGGTAGATCAGGCCGCTATAAAAGGTGCATTAACATGTTTTATGGAATGTTAAGAGGCTTTTTAAGCACCAGAACGACTGACGGACGACTCTTTTATTAAAAGTGCCCCCATATAAAGTTAAAAGAGATCTTTTATTTGGATTGTACGTATAAAATATAATTTAACAGGAACTAAGAAACTTGCAAACGGCGAATATAACATTAAAATATGACTGTTAAATTTACTACATGCAGCCTTTTAAATGTAAAATTCTGAGCACAATGGCTGGCGTATGAGCGGTTTTTAGCTTCGTTTTTAAATACAAAATTAGTTAATTTTCATTTACATTTAAGTTGCTTCAGTCATACTTCATTATTAGCATTTCAATGTGGTAAAAATATACATATTGTAAAACCGCAACAGTTCTTCTAAGCTTCTAAGTGCTGGCATATTTGGAACTAGAAGCAAAAACATGTGTATGGCAGTGACCACACAAGACGCATTGCCTAAAATTAATTCGTATTAAATACAAAATTAGTTAATTTTAACCAAATAATTGTTGTTATTTTTTAATTGCATCATTTAATTGGCAAATATTATGGAAAATTTCGCACAGAACCGCTGTTTGTTATTGGACAAACAGAAAGAAAGTTTTTTAGATAAACTGTATTTAAATAAAATGTATGTTGTGCGTTACCCCGCCCATTCTGTGCAGTTATAACTTGTAAATTTACCTTGCAAGTTGTAAAACAATAGCGGTTCTCACGTTTCGTATTAAAGTACTTTCTAGAGCTTCTACATATTGTATATTTACACGTAAATGAAGTTACAACTTGACAACAACAGAATTTATACATTTTTAATTTAGTACATTAACAACCCCTACAATACTAAAAAAGTAGTAGATTTAGCAAACGTAGTAAATTCATTTCAACAGCGAACAGATCTGGACCCATATTGTTCTATTTTTTGCTGTTAAAAAAGTAAATGTACATACATAAATATTTCTCAAAGTTAAAAAATGAAAAACATCAAAAAATGGAAAAACAACAACAAGTAATTAAAAGAAAACGTTAAAAATGGTCCAATAAAAGATCGCCTTCGCACTTTATCATTTCAACAACTTCGATTTGATCAACTGCATTTTGAATTGAATGGTTAATAATTTTTTCTTTTGTGGTTTTTTTAGGTATTTTTTAAGGTTTTATTTCTTTTCACGCAAAACGATCTAAACAACAGTCAGCTGTTTCGGTTTGTTTACAATACCAACGAAAAAGTCGCTCACGCTCAGAAGCTTAAAATATTATTATATTTAAAATACCGCTAATAAATGAATAAATAACTTTTACCGCCATTTAGTGTTATTTTTGCTATGTCATTTATGAAATTAAATGCAACAGAAAGGCATTTTTTTACTTAAATAGAACTCAAAAATAAATATCATTGAAGTTGGAAGTTGAATTTAAATAAGTTTCCTTTAAATACTGACCGACATTCGTATTTACATACATATGTAAATTAAATAAACTCACCAAAGCTAAATGAGATCTTATTTAAATTTGTTTTCACGCAGAAAGATTCGTTTGTTTGCAGCAAGTCCGCCGCAATCGTTTTCTCACCTTTTTATTCGCTTATAACATATTGCGATTAATATTTTTAGGCGCTTTTTTGATATACACATGCAAATAGGCCCACGTGCATCGACTGATCTTATTTCGGTAAAAAATCTTGGGATAGTTAAGCCATTTACTATATACAACGGGGGGGGGGGCAAACATTTCGCGCCTAAATTAGGAGACTTCTGGAAGAAGTGAGCTAAAATTGCGGAATGTGTTTAAAAAATAAAGTGCATTTTCGATTGCTGTGTTTTTATTTTGATTTTATGGCAGGGCGCTAGGGCAGTCGTCTCGACAATATGCTCACAGTTCAGTTCAGCTATTTAATAGGTTTAGTATCGTGTTCGACGATTTTCTGTTGTCGGCAAACAATGGACCAAAGAGCTGGCATTCAATTTTATGTAAGAAATTCCATTTTGCTCAAAAGCTGTTGACATGTAAACAGTGGCATACGGGGATTGTATTCTGAGTCCAAGTGGTTAAAAAGATCTGAAGAACGTCGCACGTTAAATTTTGATAAAATAAATTGTTCCATGAGCACTGGTTGTTCAAAATTTTCTGGGCAAAACCAGCCCCGCAAACATGCATCAGCCATCGTATTCACCAGGTTTGGCTCCATCTGCTTTTCGACGATTGAGGAGATAAAAATCGAATCGCTGAGGGAGCTCAATGACGGAAAGGAAGGGAACACAACAGAAATTCATGGATAAATAAATAGTTTTTTGAAAATTCACCTAATTTTTTGAACCGATGTCGTATGTTAAGAAGGCAGAGGAAGTTGATTGGGCTGTTAGATCACAGCTAAGATTCTGACATAAATTACTTCTATTAAATAAAATAAAATATCTACATATTTAAAAGGATCTCCAGTCACTTTCGTTACGTACATTTTTGTCTGAGTGGCAATTAAAATGTAATCGGACTTTGTAGCTGTACTATTTCATAAAGCCCATAGTGCAGTGATTTAAATTAAAGGCTGTATAAAAAGTTTATGTGTACGAAAAGTTTGCATCAAGCTGTATGTAGCCGTATGTGACTCGCACAAATTTAGGGTAAAAAGCTACGACGCTACGCTAAATTTGTTTATGTTGTATTATTATTATATATAATAAATGCCATGCAAATAAGAGTTATTTATTTATTTAATGTGCGCATTGATTGCTTGTTGTTACTTAGAATGTTTAAGAATTCATTCAGTCAACTCCTTTTTTGGTTTTGGGATCATGTTTTTTTTTTGTATTTATTAGGTACGAGCTTAAAAAAATGGTCTTGAATTTTGTGTGTCTGTCGTCGTCTGTCTGTCATTTTATTATTTTCAAAACTTTTCAGAGTTTGCGTCATTTCATGTTATTTTAATAGGGTTTCAGAACCTGCAGCAGTTGTACGAACCCCGAAAAGCAAGAAGAAAAAAAGAAATACTGGGTATAACAGAAATCATTAGCAACGCGTAGGCTATTATCGTTTTCTGGTTGTCGTTGAACTTTACAAAAGCAGGCATATGTATGTATGTATGTACAGACAATCATATATGTACATATGTCATCGCATGTGTGTACACATACATACATACACATGTACATAGTATGTATTAACGTACAACTTTCGTTGTGGAAAACGTTTTGTTTATTGTTTTTATAAACTCGTTTATGAGTTCAACGAACGTTTGCGTAGAGTCAATACACTCACCTCCTTGCTTAAGTTTTGTTAAATTTTTGCTTTCGGTGTTTGTTGGTCGTTGTCAGCAAATAATTTCCCTTAGATGACATTATGCACTCAAAAGTGGGTCAATTTGTTTGGAGTGAAAAAGCTTGACAAAATTTTATTATAGTACATATTTACAAAAAATGGATGATATTTGCAAACTTATTTTGTTGACAGTGTCAAGCAAAAGGGATTTAAAGTTGAAAGAGGCTTTTAGGGTGTGATTTTTCAAGAATGTTCCATTATTTTTTAAAAATTTTTATACATAAATATTGGAGTTCAACTTTTTTTTAATTTTACGAAACTACTAAGAGGCCCACAGAAATGCAACGCTCCACGTGAATTCTAATCAAACACTGGTGCGGAAAGTTACTAGATATTATTACACGGGTTAAAGTCATCGAAATATCTACATATATACCGTCAATATCTGTTTACGCTTCAAGGTGGGAGCAGTTTTTGTTAGCAAAGTTTGGACAAGTGAGACTAAACAAACTTGTCTCTGACTTTTACACAATAATATACCAAAGTACGGGAACACTAACCAATTTTCTTTCACAAAAAAAACGTCAGTGTTTTGACACTAAAGGCCGGGGCACATAGAATCCGTCATACATCGTACTTTGCCTTTTTCAACTGACAACTAACTTAAAATACGTCGTCGTGCGTCGCCTTCAACGTCACGTATCAAAGGTCAGCAACTTTGACAAGTTTCAGTTTGTTTTGTTTGATTATTTTGGTGCAACGTGAAATAAAAACTAAAAAAATTAATGTAAAATATGTTAAGCAAAATAATAATTCAAATAACTTCCAGAAATTCATCCATTCTCCATTGAAAATGTGGGTTTCTGTTGAGTACTTTGACAGTTAATGTTTGCTCTGTTTTTGTTTTAGATTTTTTATGTACATACATACATATATGTACGTTAACAACGTACTCATTGTGCCAACCTAATCCGTTGTTCCGTCAACGTCACTTGAAAAAGGCAAAGTACGACGTATAACGGATTCTATGTGCCTCGACTTTAACTCACTTACACATATTTTTGGAATAAACTGAAATTAAATTAACAGCATTTCCAGCTGCCATCGCGCTACCATTGTTATTCTTTATAAATGAGGCATCCACATGTAGTATGTCCCAATGAAAAAATAGTACATTCTTTTCCTAAACATGAACTACAAATACTATCATGTAATTACGGGTTTCCTCATATTCTTTTCTTTATTTTATTACAATGTTTTTCAAATATTTTATTTCGTATTTTTTAATTTTTTTTGAAACAGCTGATAGCTTGACAATTTTCGTGCAAGGAGAAGAAGAATATTTCACTTTCATAAAAAATGGGAGATAAGATGAATGGAATTTTCTTCAAATATATGTATTTGACGAGCCAAATGACTTGACTTCCCCAGACAAAAAACCTACTCTTACAATAACGAGTAAAAAAATCTTACATTTTAATATTGACGCAAATGTTCTAACCCGGCATTTAACTGCGGCTGCTAAAGTTATTTTTATTTGTTTAATACTATTTTACTTTTATACTGTTTTGATTAAAATACGCGGTCGGTAATAAAAATTAAATCGATTGCGAAAACCAAGTAAACATTTCTCTTAATAATTTATGCTCAACCAAATAAAAATTTTAAAACATTTGTTTTGAAAGTCAACATTTGTTTTAAACTTCTTAAGCATTTTTCATTTGCTTTATTGTAATTACCAAACTTCTGCATTATGTAAGTGACTAGATTTCGAACCCAAAAGCATTAAACTAATAAAAGATAAGACTTTGATTGTTTTTTAAAGTGAAATATGCCGTTTACAGAATAGAGTACTCAAGAATCAGAGTTTTTTGTCTAGCATTACCGAAAAGTACATATTTACGTGTTCAAGGTGGAACGCGCTGGAGGAAAATTACAATAACAAAACAAAAACAGACTTTTAGTAGATTATGCCACAAAGCTAAAGCTATTTGTAAGCAAAACAATTTACCATCTCCAATGTACACACATACATACATACATACATATGTATGTACATATACATATAGAAAATACAGATGTATTGTGGGAATGTACTTATGGAATGTATGTACATATGTATGTATGTACTTGCCATTCCAGCCAAAAGGAAGGTTTCGCGGAGTGCAAATGTATTAATTTTGGAAATTGCCTACACTATATACCACCATATGTTTTTAGTTCTTACACTCTAAACAGTGTCAGGCATATTCATAAAAGTTTTCATCAGGCTTATTAGCCGTTCATAAGCAAAACTTACTAAAGTCGCAGTCATAATTGATTATCTAAAAGCCTTATAAACGTTTTATTAAGTATCCACAAAATTTGAAATTTTATTGTTGGATTTGCCATTCGTTTAACCAACAATAAAGTGACAATTTGATATTTTGTTTGTGTATGTACATACATATGTATGTATGTATGTATGTATGTACATGCTTAATTATAAATTATTTTTTCTTAATACTTTGGAAAAATTGTGCTCAAAGGAACTGTTTGAATTCTTAGTATGCAGTGAATAAATATGATTCGATTAATAGATAAGTCTAATCAAAGAAAACAAAATTAACAATTTCAAATATTTGCAGACACTTTAGTCCTGTTCTCAAATATTCGGCAGCCTACACAAGGAAAGAGTTAATCCTTTTGCAATTGAAATACCAATTTAAAAAATTTATCTTACCCAAAATTGCAGATTTGGTGAGAGGAAATATCAGTTTGGATAGCAGATATTTTTCTGTACCGAAACGAAGCTGCCGATCTTCATGTTCTAACACAAGCAACTGTGGGGTCATCCATTTTAGTTACAGTCAGAGACTAAAGTTTAAATACAGACGTTACATACTGAATTTTAATTTAATTTCATTAGACACTTGAAATAATAAAAACAAAAACTATTTACTACATTGCGTACATAACGGCAAATCTCGCAATAATAAAAAAAATGTATTGGAGAAAAGTTTAAATACATTTTGCATATTACTCTCTTTTGTTGCAATTTTGTTTCAACTATTTCTAGGCCTCGTCGTCTTGAAGCAGGCACAGAAAGTCAGGGTGGCCCCACAAAATATTGAATTATTATTATTTGTATCTTTTTTGCTAAAAATGTTCTTCCTATTGAAGAAGATGAAGATTGAAGAGGATCTGCATTTAAACATTTTTTAGTATTTTTGTAAGAATTACAGTTATGTTTGAAATAAAATATGATTTTTTTTTGCTTTCCTGTTAAAATATCCATGAATATAAATACAACTGCTCATATAAAATTTTGGAAAAGCGTTTGGTCCTTCTTAAACTCAATATTGTATGCCCGTATTTAAACTTAAGTCTCTGACTGTATGTTTTACCAATGAAAACACTTTAGATAAATAAAAGATACAGAAATAAAATAAGGCCAACAAAGTATGCATGTATGTATGTATTTTACTGATGTAAGTTAAATGTAAACAATACAGGTATTCGGAGGTTATTTTTCAACATACTTTACTAGAAATAGATGAGTGGAAATATTTTGTGAAATATTTATTTCCAAAATCTATTTAAAAAGAAATTTATCGTGATTTTACATACATACATATATAAATATGTTTAAACATTTAGATGTATTTTAAAATATACACTTACTGGATTAGAGTGAGATAGAGCATCATTAACAATAAATTGAGGTCCAAATGAGAAGAGAGTTGGTTGCCTTACGTAATCATAAAGTCACTAAACATCTTCAATAGCTACAGAGCTGTTATTGTTAATTTATGAATACAACTTTGTACACAAATTGTTTCATAACACAATAAGAATTTATTATGAATATGTCTGGGTATTTATACATCAGGTGGCTAGGCCTGGTATCCGGCTTTCAAGCGTTACAAAATATACAAAATATTGTTGGAATCTTTGTTTTAGAGAGTCTGATATAAATCCCAATGCGAAAACACCTTTAAAAAAATACACTTTTAAGTCCACGGTACCTAAAATTAAGCTGGAAAATTATACTATGGAATACTTTATTCAAGATATATGATAGATTTTTACTCTCAAATGAATGTAGTTTTACCTCAAATTACACATTTTTAAGATTGTTAAAATCAAATCGAAACTAATTACATTATTTGCAACACAAATTTAAATTTTTTCATTTAAAATTAAATGTTTTTCATTTCCAGTTCAAGTTTCTTCTTTATAAATTAAATTTTTTTAAATCCGAATACTTTTTAATATTAAGTTTTAAAAATAATATTTTTTCAGCTTCTGATTACTTTGCTCCTACTGCCTTGTTTATTATACGGAACTGGGAAGTATTTCCAATAATCTGACCTGAAAAACATATGTAAATAATAATTGACAATTCCGCAGTTAATTCTAATGTTTCTGTATCTTTTCTTGAATAAGTTTTCAACAAATTACCTGACTCCAACATCACAGGTGCCTGACTTATACTTGATACATAAAACACAACCCGTGAAAAATAAAATTACGGAGTCTGGTCACATTTTAGTTTTTCACCTTTACACCCTGAGATTGCAACAGTTATGACAATGAACCGGTTATTAGCTGCATTTGCATAAAAAAGTTAGCGTTTTTAATGGAATTAAAATAATATGTATTCATATGAGTTTAGTAAATTTAATAAATAATTAAATTTGAAATAAAACATTTGGTTTTCTAGAAGAATTATATTAATTTGAGAAGAGTTAATTTGAAATAAAAAGATGAACATAAAACTAAAACAAGTGAATTTGAAATAAAACATATTGTATTTGACCAGAAAACAGTTTAATTTATTTCTATTAGAGTTTTGTTTGTTTTGAAAAAAATTTATAATATACTTTAAATTTGAAAATAAAAAATAAAAATTCGAGAATAAAGACTTATATATAGTATTTTTTTTCGAACCATATCAGACTGCAATTTTTAACTTAAAGACGGGAATTTGAATTGAACTTTAGTGTTCCAACCATTAAACTTACCAGTACAACCAGTGCAACTGGGCGGAACCATAAGTTTGTTTTCTGTTTTCGTTACATGATTGTGAACTGTCAAGCACATAGCCGTGATTAAAACGTTGATTTCACTTATTATGGATTCACCCTGTTGCAAACTTTTTCCTTTCCAAAGTTTCATTGGGATACTGCTTAGCATCTTGCGAGCTAATTTTTAATCGAAAACCTTTATATCCTCTGAGCCCGCAAGACTTAAGATATTTGGGAAATACTAATTACTGCAAAATTTTCAAAAATTAAAAAAGCTTAATCATAAAAATAATTCATCAGTTTTTTTATTTCTTAAACTGCAAATCCGTAATATAGGAAATAGTTTGAAGCGATTAAGTACAAGATGATTTACATATTGCGGCCAGGAAATAGAGAGCAACAAACTCGACCGCGCATGGAAGCATTAGGGGCGTTCCCTGACTCAAATGTGAGACATTTAGCAGCCAAGCCTGTTACTTACACGAAATGAACATATGCATACGGAGAGTGATTAGAAATGTATTTACATATGTATGTATGTATGTAAATACAAAGAAATATTCGTTCGGCACAATGGGAATTATAGTAAAAAATTAAGACTGAAGTCAACTACATGAAAATTAATATTTTTACTATGAGGAGAAAAAGCTCTTTTTGCTCAAGTTTATAAAATTTGCAAAGTAAAACTTTTTGAAAAGATATTATTTTTTAAGGAACCTGATCCCAATATTTATAAAAAAAGCACATTTCTACCAGCTCTACTTTGATCAGTGTATACACATGTAACAGTATTTTTTAGACTGTACATAATTTGTTTTTTATATCTATATGTACATATATTATTAAATAAAAATAATCAAAAAACTATAAAAAAAAATTTTTGGGCGAATTTTAGTAAAATGTTGAAAATGTTTCGATTTTTGCTTTATTTGGGTAAAGCGAACAAACAGTACGTGAATTGAAACTGAGTTAATTTAATTTAAAGATTATGAAACTATTATCTCAACTTTTCCATTTAGGGATTTTTTTAAAAATACTTTAAATTTGGTGGTCTTAAAATTTTTTGCGGGGAAGAAGAAAACTACCTGGCAACTCTGACGAAGATAATTGCTAACCCGAAAATTCTCCGAGTTCCGTTTTCCGGCGGCCCTGCTCGGCAGCTCTACATACATGCATGTATCTACATATGTGGGGTTGCTTGTTTTTTCAACAATGACGTTTATCAAAATACATACATATGTACATATGTATGTATTTACATATGTACATACATGTTTTTTAAATACAAATCCCACCTCGAGGAGATGCCGTGTTGTTCTACATACATACATACATACATATGTATGTATGTACTATATGCCAGAATGAAATGAATCGGGTACCTTTTTTTGTTGTTGCAATTGCGCCACAAAATTAAAATACCCATTACATATCCACACATATGTACATACATACATACAAATGTGTACATATGTATGTATGTAGTATATGTATGTGCTCATTCGCAAGTGTACATACAACACAGTTAGTACGAGTGTGCTGCTAATCTGAGGAAAATTTTCTTAAACCGGAGATGTGCTGCGTTTGAGAGATGATGTCGTTGAGAATGCACACAAGACATTAATATAGGCTTTTACATACATACATACATACATATGTACATGCATATGTATGTACATAGTTTGCTTTAATGTAATTATCATAGTCGTACGTACATATTTAACTGGCAACATTGCAGAGTAAAGCCACATCAGCTCCAATGCAATCCTCACGCTTAATAGAAAACATTGCAGAATAATGCCGCATCAGCAATGCCAGCAGGTAAAGAAAACTGTAAGAAACGTTGTTGGTGGAAAAACTCTTAACGAAAGACAGACATTTACATACATACATACATTTCTTGTGGCCATGGATGTAATGGCAAGGCAACATTAGAAAATTCCATATCAGTCTAGCGTACCACAGCCATCTGCAACAAACCATCCAACCATCACAAGCAACCAGACCCGACCACTCGTCTGTGGCGTTTCTTGTTTCCAGTGCTTATGCTCTGCAAGCAGGCAGACAGACGGACCGATAGAGCTGAAGACAAATACAAAGACATTATACATAGTATATCCTAGTTAACAATGGTTATATAGACTAAACTAGGCTGGCAACTGCCACTGCCACCGCCAGTACCAGTGTCTGGCAGTGGTAGTGCCACTACCAGCCAGTACCATCCATCGGTGGCAGCAGCAGCACAAAAATTCAATGCACTACACTTTATGCCCAGAGTAAGTGAGTTTGCGAATGTTGTACTTGTGCTCGAAAATGAGACGTAACAAATGTTTACACAATATGTTGTTCACAGCTTGAATTTTCCTAGCATTATGTTTGCCTAGTTGTCTATTTTCCTAGGATGTTAGAAAATCGTTAGTTTATGCCCTCCATAAAGGGAATGAACAAAAAGTACTACACTACTTACTATTAGCATTAGAAAATTAGATTACATCGCACACATGCACGCACACACACACACACAACCACTACTCACTCGTTTTAAAAATAATGAATGCCTGCCGCCTGCCTGCCGTCTGCCGCCTGCCTTTCCTAAATTCTCCTGTCTTTGCACATTTCTGTTGTTATACGTTACAAACAAATAATATGTATGTAAATAAATAAGCAAATGCATGTGTGTGTGTGTGTGTATGTACATATGTAAATATAATTTTACCGCCTGCATGCGCTGAAAAATGTGCATGACGGACGGTTGTTGTTCACCAGCGCCAGCAACAAAGTTCCTTCTTCTTCTTTCTTTCTTTCTGCCTCTGCTTTTTCAGGCCAACAAAATACAAGAAATTGCATTCGCTTACACGTTGCTGATGAAAATGCTATAGAAAATATTTTTTTTAAATTTGCACGATTTTTCTTCCTCAACATTTTGTAGCAGAAACGCAGAAACTGCAAACAAGTTGCAATTTTTATTCTCGATTCACTTGCTGCTGTTCGTTGTCACTGATTTTGTGCAGGTATTTGTTAAAATGGCAACAACTACAGCAACAAATTTCGATTCTTTTGCTTATTTTTAAGGCTGTAGGAGAGGCAGCGTCATCGCGTGAATCAAATTCTCGTAAATTGCATTGATATTTATTGTTTCGTTGTGTGTGAGATTCGCGGATTATTTTTGATTGCATGTACACATGCATGTACATACGTACATATGTATGTATGTACGTATGTATGTGTTTGTAAATTGCACTTAATCATTCTGCGTCTCTCTCTCTCTCTGCTGCAACTCTTCTTAACAGCACGATTATTGCATTGTTGACGAGAGCACCAAAGTTGTGTACATACATACATACATGTGTATAGATAGCACAGTATAGCATTATAGTATATGAAATGCACGCTACAAAACAATATAATGCGTTAACGAAAGGTTTAAGCGATATTTAAGTTTATTTTAAAACAAAATTATGGCCGTTTTTCACCTTTAAGATTTTTTTTAAATGCGGACCGTTTTGTTTGGTTTTACAGTATGTACATACATACATATGTGTGTATGTATATGTATGTTCACAGATGCTGCTGTCGGAAAAAATGCATTGAAGAATTGACATTCAATTTTGTATAAAAAACGTAATTAAGTGGTCAAAATCGTTTGCAATATTAACAGAAGCATACGGTGATTGTATTCTGAGTCAGAAAAATTTGAAACGTACAAGCTTGTCAATGAGGGTCGAGAAGATGTGAATGACGATGTTGCCATTGACGCCTCAGCACATCCAGAACCGCTGAAAATGTTGAGATAATGAAGAAAATTATTAATGACAATTGTCGGATCACTATGAGAGAAGTTGCAGAGGATGTTAGAATCTTGGTTGGCTCGCCGTCGATTAAATAAAATGCTGGCACCAGTGTACTATATATCTGAGGGGATTATTTTCAAAGGACAAAATAGAAAGTTTTGTTAATAATTTTATTTTAAGTAGATTAATATTATTAAATGTGGGCTTATGTTCTAATACCTTAAACTCTCCAAAAGTATTTAAGTACGTTTAGAGCGAAAATAAATTAAGGCCGCATACATACATACATACATATGTATATAAATTCAATTCCTCGTTTTCATATTTCACACGAAAGAAAGAATGTAAATTGAAACAAAAAATTGTTTCTGTAATACCTTTCTGTGAAAAAAATGTGTTTCTGTGGGGAACTTTTACATTCAAGCCATCACAATATTTCCTCACTAAAATCCAGGTGAAAGTGCACAATAAAAATATTAAACTATATCCCAAAATTTAAAACTTCTTACAATGTTATTAATTGGAAGATACGTACGTACGTACGGACCGGACCACTGGACCGATCTTTCTGAAATTTTCACAACATTTAACTGAATGAACTATAGACTATTTTTTTCAACCACATTCCCTTTTTTAAATTATGTACGTTGTTCCTTCCACATTTTTTTAACAGCTTTTTATAGCAAAGCACACCCTGTTAGTCTAGTTGACTAAATATATAACCTTCTATATTTATATAAACTTTCATGTTAAGTTGTTATTTATTTCATTGGATTTGAGTGATCCTTAACTTTTTAAGTTATTTTGTATATCTATTTTGATTTCTGCTTCATATTACTTGTTTATTTTCTCCTTTTTGACAGCTCTTTACAAAAAATATTCCAATCCTTGTTCTCACTTTGAAATACGAAAGCGTTGTTTTTTCTTCACTAATCAAGAAATAGGGGAATTTTGTTCACGGCTTGCGATGTGAATACCTTTCAGTAATGTTACAGAAACGAGCCAAAGTTTTCACCAAAAACATCATGTGTTGCTGAGTTATCTGAAGTAGCACATGCTGTACATATGTATGTATGTATGTATGTTGGAGTCTTCTTGTAGCAGTTGAAATTCACATTCCATTAAGATCCGCTATAAAAACTGTCAACATAATGCAACCAAACTATAAATATGTATGTACAGTAAAAATTCGCAACTGAGAATTTTCCTACGCCTACATTTTCCCCCCAAAAAAAGAGGTTAAAAATAAAATAAACTAAAGCAACGTGTAATTGTGAATAAATTGGATTTTACGTTCGTAGCGAAGACCTGTAGCAAGTTCTATATATACTAAGTATTTATGTACATACATACATGCGTACAAATGTATGGGCATATGGAAAATTCATTTCAGAGGCAATTTTCAAACTTGATATAGAGCAAATAAAATTCTACTTACTGATTCAAAATGTGTTTGTATTATTTTGTAGTTAATTTTATATTCGTTGCAAATGGAAATATTGCAATATTCTTTCTAGTTTAATCAAAAGCTTTGCTCGAAATAAATTTCTCAGCTGAAAAAATGTGCACATGTACATACGTACATACACAAAAATGTAAGTATGTACATACATAAATACATATACATACATACATATGTGTATGGGCATACAGTACTGTTCCACAAAATAGAGACGCATAACTAAAGTTAAAGTTTTTTGTGTTTTCCAGCTGTCTATTTGCTACTACTCCGTATGTTTTGTGTTATTTTTTAAATATTAGATACATAATTTATCTTTTAAATTAGTTGAATGTTTGAACGCATTCGTCAGCAGTTTCGCAAGTCTAATGTGAGTAGGAGATAACATCTACAGAAATGAACAAATTATAGTAAAGATATGTATGTAAGTATGTATGAAATGAATGAAATTTTGTCTATGTCTATTTTATATGCATATGTATACACTTGTCCATATCGAACTCCAGCTTCTAAATACTATTTAGGATATAAAATTGGGCAAAGCGGGCGTTATTTTATGGAATACTACTGTATTCCATTGCAACGCCAAATGCAATATGATGCACTGAGAGTGCATGCAATCAATAAACAGAGAGTAAGTGATTGACGGCCGAACAAGAATGAGCACAAGTCAATAACCTTGTGCTCTGCTTAAGTCAAGCAACACTCGCATAAAGTACCGCAACATATAGCGCTTTTTTGCACTTGACGTTGATGTCTCTGTTATTTTTTTATACTGAAAAATACAGATAAACAGATTTTAGCCACAATTTACAAACACATTCTTATAACAAAATTGTAAGACAGTGAGTTTTGTTTCAAAAACGTACATACATACATATGTATGTACATATGTGTGCATGTATGTATGTATGTATGCATGTGCATTTGTGTATTTTATTATATTTTGCAGTATTGCAAATGAGCAGCAACACAGTCATACGAGTACAGTAATAACGTGTTGTTTTTGTTGCTGTTATAGAAGAGATGGATGAATTCCAATTTTTCGAAAAAAAATATTTTTCGCTGAATATTTTCGCAAAAAATCAAAAGTTGCAGCTACAAAATCTGGGCTCCTTATGCTCATGTAACAAGAACATGCAGTGCGAGTGCACCGATTTTATAAACCAAAATCACAAAACACAAGCATGTCCCCTTTATCTGTAAAGGACTTGTTGTTAGTGTTGTATTACAACGATTTGGATTGTGAAGAGGAGTGAATACAAAATATGTATGTTTTTACATAGGATCTTTTGTAGCAGGCAGTTAGTTAGCTGGAGGAATTAGTGTTTTTATTATTCAAACACATGACTATCAAAAAAATATACACATACATACAACAATCGGTTGTATGTATAGACAGACGTACATGCTCGTGCATGCGATTGTTAGGTTGAAAAGTTTTACATCTCAGTTTACATCTCTTCTCTGTGCATAAAATCTAACTTTCCCCAATTTCTCCACAACACACATGAAAATTCCCCACTTTTACTGAATTGAAAAGAAAAATATTCGTTTTGTTTTTGTTTTTGTGAGGTGCAATACAAACTTCTCAGCGTTTTACATTCGTTTGTTTACTTTTTGACTTTTCAACACTGAAGCTCTCAGGACTAAGTTGCCACCCTGTTAGTGACTTTAAAATGACGAATTTTTTGTCTAGATTTTCGTTGCTCAGATATGCTGAACGCAAAAAGGTCTTCTTTGTGTAGCGTTACACAAAAAATTATGATTGTAAAGAATGCAAAATTCAAAATTCATAATAATATTACAAAACGTTTCAGTTTATGGGGGTGAGTTTGGATGTTGGGTCGAATTTGGTGGCCGGACAGAGCCATCAAATAAGGCACTTTTTAACCGTATAAATGGCGGTACTTTGGACACACTGTTTCCTTTAATAGATTTGGTATACAAATAACTTATAGCTCATTAGCATACATTGCACCCCCAAAATGATACATTTAATACTCCTTTACTTCTACCGCCTTCTTCTCTTCTATAAATTTGCGACACAAATATCCTCTTTTCCCCTTCCCGGAAAAGAGGACACAAATTGGTGCTTTTACTTTTGTTAACTAGTTTTGTTCACATAAATGTTTGTATTAAGTTGTTAAGTTGAATTTCGCTCTGAAATTCGGTTCAAGGAAGTCACACGGAAAAGCAAACAACAGAAAACACGGAGGCTTTCTATGAAATTTTGATTATAGTCTGTAAATGCTCCCAGAGCACTAGCAGTCTGGGGTATATTAATCATTTTCAGAGCGTCGGGAAACAAATTTTAGCTTAAGAAGTTGAAAGAATGAATCTACAGTAGTGTGAGTAGAATCCACTGGCATCTAAGTACGTCCAGGTAGCAAATAAGTAATTTTAATACCAGCAGGTTTAACGTGGGAAGATGAGTTAATAAAAATGGAAATCATTGTCAGCATGGCTTGGCAATGTAAGCTTAATTCCCGAACTGTCTGTGTCTGATTTAAAATAAGAAGATACTCAACTTTTAAGCTTGTGGCTTACGTTAAAATCGAAGGACTGGTATTTCTCCCAATATTTAGATTATCGGTACCATGTTTTACAAGACTAGGTTTTATTATTTTTTTTAACAATTTTACATCAAAAACTCGGTTTTGAAAAATATGTTGGTAACGTTATTTTGACCTTCAAACGACTAGTAAGTAATAGAGGTGAGGTGCGATAAAGGATATGGTACTCAGTTTTTGAAATTGAGTAGAGTACAATATAACAAATAAAAATTTATAACAAGCCTGGAGGCCGGAAATCACGCCAAAAACTAGTGCGATCATAAAAATTATACATAATACCATCTATTTGTCTCTATTTTCTAAAGGATTCTTCAGAAAAAGTCACTGAATACCACTTCAGCATGCAAATTCTATTTTTTGCTATTTAACAAAATTTTCCTTTCAAAAGTCTCTCTAAAGTATTGTTCAAACAAATGAAAATGAAATTTGTCAGAAAAACTTTTTTTGACAGTGGATTTTAAATTTTCAAGCGAAACGAAAACGATTTCCAGGCTTTTAGTACTGGTGAACAACTCGAGAGATACATAGTACATATGTATGTAAGTAGTAAAACTTCAGAAGAGTCGCGTTACTACACGAATAGTACAACATTGGTGGAAAATAAGGATATTGCTTAAGCATGAACAGAAACATGTTTTAAGTTGATATATGTATGTATATATTTATAACATCGGTGAGAAAAAGTGTAAAATTAATTTTAATTAAGACAGCTTAAACAATTTCTTATGAATTATGACACTGTGTCAAAAAAAAAAAAATTACTTTAAGCGTTACTCGATTCTTGTTCCATGGCAGGTATGAAATACACAAGCACTTTGGCTATACTTTAAGGCCTTGAACGTTATTCTGGAATGAAATGCTGCTTATAAGATTCCAAAGTTTCGAAATGAACCAAAATTTTCTTTTATTTATGGATATCGAATGTATGTATGTAGATATTAAGTTTAGCAAATTACTAATGCATAACAGGAACACTACAAGCCCTTAATGACTGCAACTTTATGAAATAATAAGTGGGTCTTTTATTAACTACTTACATAAATATGAAGCATAATTGGTAAAGGCAAAATATTTCAGTTTTTAAAACTGTAAAGAATAAAGAATGGCTACTTATGGAAATAATTAAAAATTATGCCACAAGACGTTATTGTTCTCATTGAAACTACTTTCGTTATAAGTAAGATACATACATATGTTTTCGTTTCTAACATGATGCAAGTCCCTTCGGAAAAATGCTTGATTTATTAAAGACTTCAAACCTGTACCAAGTAATTACACATTAATCGGTCACACAACAAGTACTTTCAGCTTAAGGGACACAAATTTGGCGTAGAGTGAGTACCAAAATGGGTGTAAAAAATATGTTTTTGTTCTTTTTTTCAATTCGTATATTATTTTGGCAGGATAAATGTGTAATATAAGAAAAAATATTATGAAATAAACAAAGCATTGAAATTAAAGTGTTTTTTACACAGTGCCAAAAATATTATTCAACCATTGAATTAATTATTTATCAAATGAATGTTTTATGTACTCAAATAATTTTTAATGGTATTTTTCTTTGTCACCAATTTTTCTACAACAACTCTTTAATTCATAAAAATACTACTTCCGTGTACATACATGTGTACATATGTTTTCGGCTTTGAACAAATCTGTTAGGAACAGACAAACATAGATTTAATTATATCCCAAATGGTCGCGTTGCCTGTCCGATATCACTGAAAATAATATTGAATTATACCATTAAATAAAATTGTTTGTGTTAAAAATATGCACGTATGAACAATAAAATTATAGAAATGGAGTTTTAAAAATCGTTCCGAAAATATTGCCACCTGCTTATATTATTACTAATTTAGAAAGAAGATATTTGATCATTCGATTTGAAGAAAACAAAAATTGTGCAGCCAAACTGCAGCACCTCGTATAAGTAAGTTTTCAAATTAAAACGGCTTTTAAAACCGTGCACTAGATTTATACATACAGTGTCGAAGAAGATTTTGAAAAGGTCCAAGAAATATGTAAATGTTTGCTCCATTTGCTAAGTCCCTGCCAACAATTTTTTTTGTTCGTTCTATCTGGCATTATTACTATAATGTTCAATTTCAATTAGATACATACACATGTACATACATATTTCGTTATGTAAACACAAGCACCAGAAAGAGACATTGTTGATATTCCCCAATATGAACTGTAATGGGGGGTGTTTTAAATGTTTAGTCTGGTTAAGAAAGAAATGTTGTTTTTCATTTATTGGTTAGTGTGTGTGTGTGTGTGTCCAAATATCTCGCAAGTAACAAAGAGTACTGAGACGTAACAGGCTTCCAGAGTTCTTAACATACTCTTTTTACATTAAGTACTCTACGAATTTTACTTTAATTGCGCTCAATTGCGCTGTTACTTTAAAATATCCACATTCATACATTCAGTTTGTTCTTCTTTTTAATGTATGGTTGGTTTTGCGTTTGTGTTTTAATACAATTTTTATGCATGTTTGATTGTGTGCAGTTATTTTATACCACAGTTCCCCCTTTTATTTAAATAAATAATATGTATGTATGCATGTATTTTGGAGTACAAGTGCCCCTGTACGTATGTAGTATATGAAAAAATATTATACCGGTCTGTTTCTCTTATTTTATGAGGTCGTTGTTCGGTCTGTATTTGAGGAGTAACGGTTTGCCTCAATATTTTGTTCAGTGCTTTTCTTTTGTTTTAAAATTTGCAGTGCAGCCTTAAGTTGCATTTTTAGTTATGCACTTGCGTTTGACGATGAAGCTGGGTTTGTATTGCGGATGTGATTTTAAGTTTATAAGAACTTAAAAATCATCTCTTTCAAGAAAGTTAATAGACGCGCAAGAAATAAATTTCAGTGGATAAGTACATACATACTACATATGTATGTATGTATGTAACTAAACTCAGAAGTATTGAAATAAAAATATTTGTAATAACAAATATTCCCACTGCTTCGTAATTTTTTTATTTTCCACTTCTTCAATTCATTCTACTTTTTCTTCAAGAGTGCTTCCCTCAAGATTTTTAATGAATTGGTTTGAGGATAAAATGCGTTTTTGCTAAATTAAAATTAAAAAAAAACTTACTTTACTTGAAACTGACAATTGTATTACGAAACTAGACTAAACGGCGTAAAGTGCAGAAAACTTTGGCACAGCTTTCATCTTTTTATTTAAGTTATAAATATGTACATATGTATGTATGTGTGTATGTATGTATGTAGTATGTATGTGTCTTCAAGTTTATTAAAAATACAAATTTCGTTTTTTAGTACAAACATAAATTGAGATACACAGTGTTTGTTTTTGTTAGTTCTGGAAAATGTGCATACATACACATGTATGTACATACAAACGTACTTATGTACATACATACCTATGTATTTAGTATGTATGTATGTACACATACATATATAGTTTTCTTTAATAATAATAAGGAACTACAGAGACGGACAAAACTATTCACACATGTGTTTGATTTTTCAATTTCTAACTATTTTCTCTAATGAGTAAATAAAGGTCCAAGAATAGTTTATGCTAAAGATTTATTTAATTGTGGGAAAGTAAAAAACAACAAAAAATTATTCATAAATTAATTGAAAAAAAATTTCAATAAAAATCAAAAAGAGCACACATTTTTGTAAGGATAAAATTATTCACACATGTGGGGTTATCTGAGAATTACTAGAAGCTAATACCTTGTAGCTAAGCCTTTTCTTTTTAAAACTTCTTGTAACATATTCGGCATTGATTCGGCTAACTTTTTTGTCACCTCCGTTCCAATATTTTCCCATTCTTCTTGAAGGATTTCTTTCAGCTGTCTTTTACTTGTCATATTGTGTTTCTCCAGTCTTCTACCAAGTTCATCCCATAGATGCTCAATGGGATTCATGTCCGGATATTGTGGGGGAGTCGGGAGAATATGCGGTACATGGTGAACGATCCATCTTCTGACGTCATGGGTTGTATGCTTTGGGTCATTATCTAGTTGGAAGTAAAAATCATCATCGACACCCAATTTTCGTACGCTGTTTTGGAGGTTTTCTTCAATATATACGATGTTTTTGAATCTGTATTGTCTCGTTTTAAAGTTACTGCCAAATTGTTTTACCTTTTGATTTACAAATAAATCATAAAAGCAAAACTACGAATGAGAATAACGCTAAATTATTGTATTAAACACAGAAATCTAAATTTTCTACCCTACTTTCTTCTCTACCTGCACACATACATACATATGTATGTATGTATTTATGTATGTATGTAGACAACATGCATATCACAAAAGCCACCGTGCCGTGTAACAAAAAGCTCAAAAGTCTTCTTTCAGTTTAGAGCCCAACGCAATTCTCATCAAGTTGTTTACACTGCGTTTACATGATCAAGATTTGCTTTCAAATTTTTCACACAGCTGTGGCATATGGTGCACGCAATTTTAAAGTAATTTGTTTTCAAGATTGAAAGTTTTCGAAGAAATAAATAAAATAATAGAAAAAGACATTTGGGTTTCGGCAGCAATAGAATTATAGGCCTTCATTTTTAAGTCAATTCGTCGATATGACGAAAGATTCATGTTCCACAGAACTTCATGGCTTCTGTATAACTTTAATACCGCAACACATCATTGTACTTACTATTTTTATTCACAAACATACATATTTATTCAATCCTTTTTTTTTATTTTCACAGAATATTGTATTTATAATCAAAATTTGCTCATAAAATTGTAATCAGCTGTTTTCTTGAGTGCAAATTGAAACAGAAAGTTGAAAAAAAATTGAAAGCAGGTTCGTTTCAAATTTTAAAAGTGTGAGTGTGTTAGTAAAAAAGTGTGAATGTATTAAGACTTGAAAAGCAAATCTTGATCGTGTAACCCCCAAGTAAATGATTTCAAAATACACCGAATAGCCAACTTGCCTGTGCTGCACTACATCATCTAACCGCAAATCATGCGCATGCATGGCGTAACCTTTAGTCCTGTCATTATGGATATGTGTGTATGTATATACGTACATACATACATACACATATGTATATGTATGAACACACATAAATACATACATACATACATACATATGTATGTAGAGAATTTCTAAATGTTAATTTATTATAACAGTGAAATTTTTTATTTTAAGCAACAATAATGTGGTACAAAATTCTATCATATATACAGTATGGTACAAAACTAAAGCACGGACTCCCGCTTATAAATAACCTTTACGACAGCATTCAAAAGAACTCCTATTTTATAGAAAATATTTTACTCTTTAGATGTTAAAAACAAAAGGAATAAATTTGATGCTTGTAGTTTAAGTAAAAAAAATACATATTTATGCAAACACGTCCCAGAATGCAGCGACAAAACTAATGCATGTAACCTTGAATATTTGCTATTACTTGCAATAATAAAAAATGCCGTTATTTTTTTCAAATATCAAATTACATTCATTGTTGATTTCTTTCCGTGGCTTCAAACTTCTTCTGGACGTTTTTCGTAACTTACTCTACCAAATGGCACGAAATAAATATTCAGTACATTTAAAAGAAAAAATAATATTTATGTAGCTGATTTAACATTATGTTCATAAAAGCGTTATATCTAGAACTGTAAGCTGTCTTCATTGTTTGGGTACTTTGGCTACAGAACATAAAGGTCGACGTTCAGGAAAAACCAGCAGACGAGATGACCAGGCAATAATAAGTTTGCCACACAACTGCCATTAAACTTTATTCCCAGAACAATCCAAAGGCGGGCTGTAGAAGGTGTGCTAAAAACTGACAAAAGTGCAAAGAAGCCCTTTATACTAGTATCAGCAAAATATAGACTGCCCAGGTTTGAATTCGCAAGAGAACACATTATTGGACCTTACTTAAAATTAATTTGAAAGATTCCGATGGATTGAGATTATTTCGAAGGCCGAAAGCCCACCGTCTTGATCCACGTTATACCAAAGGCACAGTGAAAGATGGCGGGAGTAGCGTTTTGGATGAGGATGTTTTTCAGGCTAAGGTATCGGCCCAATTCATTAAATAAGTGGAATAATGTATCTTTTTGCTTATAGAGAAATGCGGACTAAGTGGATATACCAACCAGATAACGACCCTAAACACAAATCTAAATGTGTGAAAGAGTGGTGCTTTAACAACACAATTAACGTTTTGAAACGGCCAGCACAATCACCAAATCTCAATCCCATCGAAAATCTATGGGAACTTGTGGATCGAAAAATAGTCTGCGATAGCTGCGAACTTCTAGCTAAATGGACTCCATGAAACGAAGACGTACAGATGTATTAAAAAATAATGGATAGGACATGAAATATTAAGTTTTTTAGGCCTTCATTATGTTTCATTCACTATGTGCTTCAGTTTGGCGCCTTCAAATAATGCCTTTTATCCTTTTTATTGCATTTTGATAGTTTTAAATGAAGAAATTATGTTGCTTTTGTTTTTTTTTAACATATTATATAATAAGACGAAATGTTATTCAAAATAATTTTATTTCGCTGTTTAACGATTTATTAGTAAGAAGGATTTCGTGCTTAGTTTTGTCCGATACTGTCTATATTAAATTTTGAATACATATGCCCATTTATGTATTTTCATTATTTAACTAGTATACATACATATGTATATAGATGACTGGTACTGTAACACATAGTAGAGTTGAAGGCCATAAGGACCTTATTGGTTAAAAAATGATGCTGTCAGTGGAATCTTGTTAGGGCAGGTTAACTAAGAAAAACTTTAAGGCTAAGAGCATGTACCGATAATAATATTTTGTATTATAGATAAAATAGTGATATCTCTTATTTATAAATAATATTGGCAATAAACATAACACCCTTGTTTCTAATAAGCATACATATGTATGTATGTAGGTATGTATGTAGATTAGAAACATTGTAACCAATATAGAAGTAGGATAAACAGAATAAACGTAATTTTATGACCTGGGTAGGAAAGCAATTATTAAACCGAGAAGAATACACATTTTAGTTGAACACAGAAAACGAAGTCTAAGAAACAAACATGTTTGTTCATGTCTAGATCACAAACATGTTTATCTACACACATACATACATACATATGTATGTATGTATGTACATTAGACCTGGCGTTAAAATCTTTTTTATAAAACTGTAATGTGGGTAGCGATGAAAACATGCGAGATGATACCAAAATTGATGTAGCAAATTTTCAGGCTGATTGGATGGTGCCAACCCGTGCCATAATGAGGTCAAAGGTTAAAATTAAAATTAATTAAAATTAAAATTAAAATTAATAAAAATTAAATTAGCTAATTATTTTTATGTTAAATCAGTGAAGATTTTGTATAGTAGGTTGGGAAGTCCTTACGGTAATCCTCTACAATATGTAACAAATACTGTTTATCGGCGTCGTTGTGTGTTAAGCATATGTTAAAGTCAGTTCTTAGTTTAACATTTCTTTCGGCGGTATCGTTCACAACAGCAATGCATTTGACGATCTGCTCCCCTTTACAAAATGCTTCGCTCTAAGGCCAATTTGACGGATCAAGCCGTAAGAAATCCATAGAAATTTCTAAACGAGAAAAAATATGTTTTGTTTTGCTAGTCGCAAAAGAGCTTAAGTCCGTGGATGTGAATATTTTTTAAATAGAAAAATACCAACATCATCACCGATATGATTGTCTTTATCGGACTCCGAAACCATCTTTTTCTTCATTTCTGCGTCAACATTTGGATCGAAAAAGGCAACTGCAACTGCTTCCTCTGATAAATACCACAGATGATTCCGATTTTTTTCTAACAGCACTGTAGATATATTTTTATCAAAATAGCCAACAATCCTTTTGATCAGTTGCATATCTCTATTAGGCGCTTCAATTGCATTTGCGCTTTTGAACCAGTATGGAATATAGAGACTTATTAAGAAAATGCATATATGTACATATTGCGAATTCCATTCAACTGACTCACAGAAGTTGTAAAGTGTGCTTGAAAAATATACATTTTTAGACAATAAATGGCCTTGCATGAGACGTCGCTCCAGGTGCACGAAATGTGAAGTTGGGAATGCTACCACCAAGAAAAATAAATGCAGGTTGTAGGAGTTCTCTATAATCATGCGGAATGTGGACTTTCGCTAAATATTCAAGACAAAAGTGCTTGCCTGTTTCACGTTCCTCGACAGGTAGGACACTCAAAATTTCTTCATCCAGCATACAAGTGCTGTATCCCTTTGAATTAAATGTGCTCCATTCCCGTGCAAAACGTTCAAAAATTGCCACCTCTGGCCCACTTGATTTTCCGAAATTAATCTCAAATACAGCTCTTAGAAGAATTTCTGCAATATGATGGCGACATGGTAACCACAATAAGCTGCGTTCTAGTTTGCGTTCCAATAAGTTTCCAGAAGTTGTATCGAAACATATCATTTCTAATGAATTCAGCATATTTAGCTTTACCAAACAGTCGTAGACTGATTAAGCGACTGCAGCACCACTTCCATCTTCAATGATGGGGATAGCTATCAATTTTTCAAGCGATCAACTTTATGTTTTCCAGCAACTGCGGGTAGTAGCTTTCCATCCCAATGCAAAACAAATGTTTCAGGGATCTAAAAAAACTTAAGCTCAAAGAAAAACTTAGCTAAAACAAACAAATTACCTTGAAATTTTCAATAATTTCTTTGTCATGACGGCGACGAAATTTTTTACGTTGTTCACGCCAATGAAAAAAAAATTGTGATTTTGCAAAGTTTTGACCTTTGACCTTATTATGGCAAGGGTTGGCACCATGCCATCGGCCTGAAAATAAGCTACATACATTTTGGCAGAAAATCGCATATACAAGTATACAAGTATTCAAAATTCCAACAAAAAACACCCTATATAAGCTGCGCCAGGTCTAATGTACCTACATATGTAGCTTAAGACATTTATGTACATACATAAGTAAAGATTAAGACAATAGAGACTAATGGCCCGTTTTTAACTTAATATTTAAATAGGAAATTAGTTAATTTTTCCTTATATTTAAATTCTATTTAAATATGGTTTGATTTTTTAAGTCTCAAATTGCGTTTGGTATTTAATTATGATAAAAGTATGGTAGCACTATTAAATGGCAAAAAAATATAAACAACTTCTTCATTTAACAGCTGCTTACTATTTAGTTAACTTAATATGAAAATATTTTCTTTTCAAAATTTTGTGGTTTCGAAATGTTTGCCTGAATTTGCTATTAAATTTTCGGTCCACATCCTTCCACACATTCACCTTTTGTTCTGCACCAGCTCGGTCAGTCTTTTTGCACTCGATTGTGCTGCTGTTTTTGATCAAATAATGAAAAAACTTCAATGCGCAATTTTCATAATTTGCAGAACTGTCAAAATCATATGGTAGTATTAACAACTTAAGTTGTATTTAAATGGACGTGGTCAGTGATTTAAGTTGTATTTAAATATGATATATAAAAACAAATTCGGTATTTAAACAGAACTTAAGTTTAAAAACCGTTTAATTTTTAAGTTAAAAACTGGCCTTAGGCATAAAAAATAAACACAAACTGTATACAACTATTAATTGTAAACAACTATAAACTGTAAACAACCAAACATTGTTGCAACGCTTATCCCCATGCAGGTAAAGATAACCTGACCTTGGTTCGAACAAAGAACACGAACTATCGTGTATTTTGTAAGAAGGGAAATCATAGTTTGTAAGGCAGTGTTAAGAAAATACAGTGCAACAACACACAGTGTTTAAGTATAAATTTAAATTAGTTAAGAAAATATTATAATAAAAGAAAAGACGCACAGACGTCAAAAAATCGTATTTTTTAATTTAACAAACAAGAGGAAACTAAGTAAATCATTTACATTCAGTTACAATAATTTGAATTTTTTTTTTCTCAAAAACAAATAAAAGCAGTATTTTAGTTAAAATACAAGTAAACGGAAAGCATGTATAGTGCTTTATTGGGCCACGTACAGTTCTCTGTCCTTTTAAAAGGACAGTTGCAAAATATGCTGTTTTTTTTATTGTTTTCGCTGCATGTTATTTTTTTTTTTGTAGTAAATCGAACCGAAGTGCATTAAAGCTCAACGAAATTTTAGAAGAGCTTGATAAATGCAGTGATAATGAAATTTTTGGTACTATTTACATATGTACGTATCACGGCCCGACAACGCTAACGCTGATGTAACATTGTGATGAAGATAATGTGTCCCTCAACCATTTGCCTGGCAAACAGCTACGTGCTGAGGCAAAAATGAAGATCAACAATGTACGTGACTATGAGAGCAACAACTTCTTTTAATAATGAAAAATATACATACATACATACATACATACGTACATACATACATACATACATACATACATACTATGTACATTGCTGCGACAATTGCAAATTCGTAAAAGTTCGACCTCTTTTTGATGCTTTATGCAGAAATTTTATAATTAATGCTCATTCGTAGACGAATCAGTGGTACCATATTTTGGTCATCACGGTACGCAACAGTTCATACGTGGATGATGGGGATATAAGTTATGGGCAGACACAACTCTCTTGGGATATATACCACGGCTTTAATCTTATCCAGGCGCCTCCACTCCTTTAGGCAATAAATATGAGCACTTACTGGCAGTTTCATAAACGTTTTTTTAAACTTCACTTCAAATATAAAAAATAAGAAAATAGTGTATTTAGCTACTGTCCTTTTAAAAGGACAAAATTACAGGTTTTAAGAAAAAAGTTATTGAATATAATATGTTAATAAAAAACCTGTAAATATATATTTACATACATACATACATAACTTTCGAAATAAAAATTTAAGTTTTAAAAAAAAGTGCGCTGCCATCTGGGTTAATTTGTTGCAAAAGCAATGAATTCGATGTTATTGAAATCTTCCTTAAAAATGAAGAAAATATGCCTTAAATCTGCTAGAAATTTCTTTCGTGTAACCGTGTGAATATATACAGAGGAAGAGTTTCGACAATGCTTTAGAATAAGAAGAAAGCAAAAGATTTCTTGAATCAAAAACTTATTCGCATTGATAAAAAGTCCGCCTGGTAGTTTACATATTGTAGTCGAGTACCAGTAAAGCAGAGCTGAGAGTATACATAAATACCTTGTGTAAACGAATAAATAAGACGTGATAGTGTGAATGCAAAATATTACATAAATGACAAATAATACTATACGAGATTTGACAGCTCACAATTCTTTTTTCAAGTTGACCGCATGTTTCAAGGCTGATAGGGCTTCTTTCATCCTCATTTCATTCACGCCATGACAAAAACTTAATGTAATTTTGATGTCTCGTAGATAGTAATTACACTAACTGCTGATTATTTGCAAAGATCAGCCCGTCCCCCGCCTAACCGAAACTGTTTAGCGACCGCTGAGCCCTTTTTCATCAAGTTGCCTATTTGCTATTCGGAATTGTTGCCACACTCGCAACAAGTCTCATTAGATCTTTTTCACACAAAATCCAATGAATATCTTAAGATTTCTTAAGAGCTACATTGAGCTCCCAAAAGAATGCAAAATTTCTTACAGGCGGTTGTCAGCTGCGTGAACTGCCCACTTCTGTCTTACAACATTCTCAGGATTATCATTCTCTGTTCTTTGTAAGATCGGAATATCGTCGGTCAGATGACAAACGTGCGCACTCTCTCCGTGGTCATTGTCAGATAATTAGCAGACAGTGGAAGCAGCGTTGTCAACTTTGAAATTTCAAAACGCACCAAAATGGAAAAAAAACCCGTCACGTTTAGAATTTCTTGTGTTTATTGAAGAAATTTTGCGCAGCAACTAAACAATTTTCCACCCTAAAAGTTTTAAAACGCACCTAGTTGACAACGCTGATTGTACGCCCATTTCTCATTGGCATGTGTCACAGATATATTTCTATTTGCAACACTGAATCCTTTCAATAATCTGGCGACTGTGTGAACATACAATTTTTGCTGGGAGATTTCAAGGCAGCTGTTGAACATACTGGAATATTGGAATTTACTATTTTTCCATTCGCGTACTTTTCTACGAAAATGTTTTTATGGCGAATAATTTCTTCCAACTACTCAGCAATTACTCACTACTCAGTTTTTCAAAGCATTGGGCAGTTGTGAAGTGTTTTGTTTTAAAAATGCAGTTTTTGACCCATATGTTAAACGATTTTATTTGTAAGGTCTTAAATATTCCCGTATAATTGATTTGCTCGTTTCAATACTCCCAAAAACTCAAATGAAGAATTTCAAGAAAAACTAATGGAAAAAGCCCCGCTTAAATGACTCCCGTTTAATTGCGGTGTACCTTTAATTAACTCTTAAAATTATAGAAATCTACACCCAAATATAAATATATGTGAACTTTCAAAACCATGTTCTGATTTTTAAAGTTTTTTCCGGTTAATATCTCCAAAAAGAACGCATTTTTAGAAACTCAATTATTGAAAGAAAGTCCTGTTTTTGCATCACTGGTTAAATGCAAACAGTTATTTTTTCTACATTGAGTCTAATTTTATGGTTTGAAATACAAATCGTAAAAAGTTTTCCTTTTAACCCTTCGCGCAGCTGTTCTTTGCTTCTTTTACTTATATACATACATACATATGTACATATATATTTATATGTGTGTGTATGAAGCAAAATTTAGCTTTAATTAAGTATTATTTATGTGCAGTTTTTTTCACTTGAAAAGCAGATTTTGTGAAAAAAATTATGACAACGCTGGTTTCACTGGAGAAGGTCTCTAACGGCCCTTATGAGTAACTTTGCTGTTTAGATAGATATACTATGTACATACATACTTACATATTTAGTTAGATTACATACATACTATGTACATGTTCTTGCAAATTAAAATTTTTATTTAACAAGTTTATCACAGTTTTGATATGTATGTGTTTCAGTTTTGGGTGCAGTTACTTATTACACTAACATTAAACTACTTATTGGATATTGGAGTATTTTTAAATATGAGTTTTGTAATATTAGTTACATTTTTTGATATGTATCGTTACAATTCTAAGACAGGTTTAGTTTTCATCACCAACAACTTAAATAAAACGGAAAAGGGAAGTGCGTATTAAAATTCATTGGCCTTTTGTGGCAAAATGCAGGCATCCTTAAAATTAGTGGCATTTAAGGGAGCAAAATAATCTTCGTGTAAGAAACGTATTATGTTCTCTATGGGACAAAGGTCGGCTTTATTGCCACGTGAGTCTCGTGTCACACGCAGGCTTTTCCCTCCTTCGCAAAAATCTATTTGTTTGGTAACATCGTGTCCATCGTACAACACACGAAAGTAATAATCTGTGTGTGCTTCGCTCTTGTAAACCTCAAAAGCTAAACGGGCTGCATAGGCTATGAAGGTATTTCCTGTTTGTATGCCCAAAGCAGCTGTGATATATTGCAGCGTCCAATCGTGTCCGGAATATAAGACAAATTTTGTGCGATCTCCAGATATCATGCGTAACATGCAACTCACTATATGGCGTATCATGCCGTAAGCTCTCATCAAGCCTATGCGTTTGTAAAATGCATGGTGGACTTCTCTGGTCGACTGCCAATTGGAGAATGACATCAGAGTGGCAACGTGATGGGATTCTATGCAACCCTCGGCAGTTGTTGTGGGCGCTGGTACATTGTCATTATGCAGCTCTATTAAATTAGGAGCTACGTCATCATTTTGACCGCCAATGCTATTAAAACCAACATCATCTTGGTCTATATTAATGATGTCATTCAAATCCAAATCGTTAGGCTTAGTACTAGCAAAAGTACGCTCCGAACCGTTGAGATTCCTGCAAGGCCAGTGAGCGTCATGGCACATGACAGTCAGCATAGCATCCACAACTTCGTTTGGATCGTTAATGCCGTTCGGTGTATGTTGCAATAGCTGATTGCCTATCCACAGCATTACACTCGCCACCATCGGTTGTTCAGTCAATCTCTGTTTTTGCATTTTCATTAGATCTTTGCGCAGCGCGTCGGCCTGCGGGCAGGCGCAATCGCTAAAGCAAAATGCAATACTATGTGATTCTTTGACATTCAGCGCTAGCCATTTGTCCGTCGGAAGAAATGTGTAAAGGAGAGCTAAAGCGGACTGAAAGGTACGCCTTACACGCGTAGTGTACACAACAACTTCGTCGGAATTGAGTAGAGTTGAATAAGGCGTGGAGTTCATGACATTCTTACCATATTGACCGTTTGGTTGCTTCAACCACAAACCCAAAGGGTGGGCGTAAATCTGACGCAACGTTTCGCCAACATATAAAAGTTGAGCTATCCCTCTTTGAAAAAAAAAGAGAATATAAAATATAGTATGGCCTTGATATAATAGAGTAAATGACCTGGAGCTATAAATTACATGAACTTTTAAAATGGCAAAATTTTTAATATATTACAAGAACAATTTTGTTTCATTACTGATTATTTTTATTACTGAAATTTAACTCAAATTTAGTCCTTTCATTTTATGGAGCTGTCGTCGCATCGTGCCTGAGATATGTATCCCTGAACAAATATACCATGATTTTAAAAAGTGTTCATTTTGCATTTATCTCACAAAACCTGAACCTGCTAAGAAGTATTCATCTAGATCGCAACTATTTAATACTTGTACTTTAATATTAGTCTCTTAATAGCGATCCTGGAATGAGTGACCGAAAAATGAAGCAACCTAGTGGACTCAGTGCAAACAGGTATTTGAGTAAATATCTATGCAGGAAGAGACTTCAGAAGGAGTCCAATTCTATTTCAAAATATTTTTTGTTTAAATTGAGAAAAACATCTTAGACATATTTTTCCATTCAGATTTAATCAAATATGAGTTTTGTCATATTATTTTAAATGGTTTAAATGTCTAAATGGAACAACCTCTGCTCGATGATTTTATCAAACACGATTAACTTAACAATAAAACAAATTGTTCTTTTAATTTGACATTATTTCTATACTTTTTTAAAGTTTGAAGTCTTTTCGTGGTTTTATAAGAAATTAACGATATTTTATTCTTATTTCTGAAATTTTTCTTCACGAAGTTTTCCAAAACAATAACTCACCGATACCTTTTGCAAAAAATAAGGCAAAGGCTTTGAAAAGAATTATGAATAAATTTTACAAAAGGTGAAAGATAAGTTTTACTTTAACTTTCAATAATATCAGTTCAACGTTTTTCATGTTGAATTCATTCCTCTTGCAACTGTGCAAACTTCTCTGTTTAATTATCAGTTACTTTTTTCAGTAAAGCTCAGCAGAATTTCAAAAATTGACAGTAGCCAGCTGGGGTAGTACTCTTACTGTTCATTGGAACCCATATTCTGATGCATAAACTTCATCTCTTGCGAGTACTTACTTGTAGGTTAACTGCCCTAGCAGACATTCCTTTTCCGCTAAAGGCAGTAAAGGAAAGCTATGGAATGGTCCAACTTTGCTCCAATACATATGATTCGAACCCGAGACAGAAGTGGAGTTGTATAAAAAGCTACGGTATCTTAAAAATATCTAAATTTAAATGTTCTCTCATCTTAAATATTCTTCTAACCTACTTGTTGACCAAATTATCCCCCGTTACGCCACAATCTAAATTTGGTATATTGCGCACATGCGACATGGGGCCGCGGTCACCATGTCGTATGATTAGCAAGACGCCCTGTAGCTTCCAACCATCCAAAATACCACCATCGTCCAAGCGATTGATCTGTGTCACTGCAGTACAACGAGTTTTGTACTTGGCGAAATTGTTTGATTCCAATAGCGGAGTTGCCGTTAGAACGGCGGATGGATACTGGGATTGTCCACTCAAAATGTAGCTTAAGGATGATGAACTGCGACCAATATACTTGTACATACCTTAAAGCACAAAGAAACAATGGCCAGATTTCAAAATTTCAGTCTCCTGCTACTTACATACATACATACCTGCTATCAATAAAAATATCCATATGCTTAATATCATATAGCAGTATAAAGTTCTGTGCTGCGTGGAGAAACGAATAAGTTCCTTAAGGAACATCTCTTTGGTGTGGCTTCGGATTGCGACAGGGGATTTTGTTTGTGATAAAGTACTTTTATTTTTTATTATTGTATTTACTTTAATGAAATTCTTTTAAAACATTTGTTTTTTATGTGTGTATTACAGTAAACAAAAAAGAGTGAAAATGAACTGACAGTAAGTTTTCTCCTTCTCTCTTATCATACGCTTAAAGCTTGACTTGCGCACTTCCAACGCATGTTTTTGCAAAAACAGATGTTTTTACCGTTAATCTTCTTTGTTTTCTTCCCCACATATATTTTTGTTTCGAACTCCTTTTATATCGCGTGCACAATATTTACTTGACACTTGTTGATTTTTTGTAATTAGCGCACAAGCCATTCACATGAATCCATATCGCTTTGAAATGATGAGGACCGTTGGAATAAGCAGAAAATTCAAACCTTTTTTTGATTTTCTTCCACTAACGTAAAATGTATTTTCGCAGAAAAATTTGTGTTCTGTAAGTTCAGAAACAACGATTTTAGGCCTGAAATACTGGCAAAAGTCCTGAGATACACTGAAAACGTTTAGAGAATAAGCGAGCAGCCATAATGTTTCAAAATGTTTCTGACTTAAGCTTAATTTTGTTCTACTGATTGAACGGTTTCATAGAGAAAAAATTGAATTGAAAACTTAAACTTACGCCGAAAAACGCGCAAGTCAAATTTGAAAATGGTTTTGCTGATCTTAAAAGAAACTTTCCTCATTTTCTTCATTAGTTTAATTAAACACATTTTTTACTTCAATTTAATTTTTTTCACTTATTTACAATCTTAAGCAAATTTTATAATAGATCAAAACATACCACTAGAAAAATATATATGTATATGTACATTTATAGTATTTTATATGTATGTATATACATATGTATGTGTATATATAATATAATATTTATCAAGTCGTTATTTTCTAAAAGGAAAATGCAAAACATGAAGCTACATATTTCAACCTTGCCATTTCCTCACTGTCATCTAATAAGGCAATAGCCCACACGTAAGTATGATTACTGTTATTAAGTCCCGATGACTATTATTATTAGTCGTGTACCAAGAAGCATTCGTTATCATTCTTAAGGTCTTATATTTAAATTACTCGCAGTACTTTTATTTAATACAACACTAAAAGTATTTGTTAACATCAAATTGAATAGAAAGAATTATTAGTTCTCAATAGATTGATACGGCCGACGTACATGCGTATGTACGACGTCTGCTCAAAAAGTAAGATGAATTTTCAAATTTCGCGGCCTACATGCGTTCCGATTTCGTTGTTTTTATTTTGGTACACTTGGCTCGAACACGTTCACAGCTTCAGTTTGATGACGAAAGGCATAAAAGTTAGAAGGGTGAACACCCAACGATATCGTGCTGTCGGGAAAATTTGATCATTATGTGCTCAAAGCACTTGAAAGGTTAACAGCGGCATACTTGATTGTACTCATGGTGATGACTCATGCCATGGAATTTTTTCGGTAAAATGTTTCGCTGTAATGGAAAAGCAATTCATGGCTTTTGGATTACGGTGACGCAAGTGCCCACTCGTCGATGCTTTTTCGTAAGTTATGTTGCACAAAAACAACAAGCATGTAATGCATGTATGTATGTATGTATGTATGTATGTGTTTCGTTTACAATTTCTAAACTTAAGGTTTTTGAAAACCAAACAAAAGTACATAGCGTTAACTAAATACGAAAAGGCCCCAACTCATAATTTTTCGAAATCGATATTTTTACATATTTCGATAGACCATTACTAGATACACCTCCTCAAAAAAAAAATTAGATGAATATAACACTAAATTTGTAGTGTTTTTAATAAAAATTGCGTTTAAAAAAATTATTTTTTATTGAGTTTTTTCCTCCTCCTGTAAACTATGAAAAACATGAGTTAGGGCCTTTTCGTATTAAGTTAACGATAGATAACGATATGTATATACATATGTACATAGTAGGTGTGTTTTAGATGCTTTTTTTGGCTCGAAAATGTATGTTTTTATGTAGAAGAATAAGTATTAATAAATTGGGAAATTCAGACAAATAATAAAAGGAGATTAATTTTTATCTGCGAGTACCATGTAATTTCTTTAAAAGCCACTCGGCAGGAATTTATTCATTTTCGATATAATTTTCATTTTTGAATTTAAAATTCTTGCATTTACAAACACTTTAAACGACTTCACAAGAAATATTCTATTCGTGTTATTGACTGGATAATACTGTTATTCACAGTATTTGGAGAGACCAAGTCGATTCCAATTGGCTCATACCAACTACTACTCACCCTTATTATTATTTTTAGTCCTAAATTTTATTTTAAATGCGCTTCTGTTCTTTTGAATGAAAATTTAGGATAAGCACTCTATTCCTTAATGTTAGCAAAGTTTCACAAAAGCCAGAAAGAAGCTTGTTGATGCAAAACAATACAGTGGATTGTCCCAAATTAGAGCTACCGTAAATTCGAATCCTTTCGTAACTAGAACCAATCTCACGTTACTTGTGTAATGTTTACTGTCGGTGTTTTTTTTTTGTGCTTCGGAACGATATTTTTGTGTCAAATTCAATAAAGCCAAAAAAAAAACAAACAAGCAAATATTACTGATTATATAATTAACAATTAGTACGTACATAGTTGTGAAATTTACCTCACTGAGGCAGTCGTAAGGCAGCTCTGGACTGAAGTTCAGCTCTCGCGTCATCGTAATTATTTTTTAAATGCGGCCAGGCTTATAGTTGTTTGAGCATCGAAAGTTTTACATCTCATTGGTTGACTATTTTTTAAAAAAAAATACAAAATAGAGTTTTCGCATCAAAATACAACATACATATGTATGTATGTATGTTTAAAAGTTTCAGATAATACATGTGCATGTTTAAGCCGAAAAAGGCATAAGAAAAATTCAAAAATTATCTGATAATCTTGGAGCTTTTAAATTTTATTGACAAGTCACAATTTACACTGACGAATTGATATTGATAAGAAAGATACAAATACCTCATTGAAATTGCTTTGTTGTTCACAGAGAGCAACTCGTATTGCTTGTATCGTATACACACATTTACTCGTACTTTTTGCCGAGTACGAATCAGAAAGTAAAGCTAATTGAAAGCACAAGCAAGTATGTACTCATCTTATGTTCCCCTCACCCCACTAAGAATGTTATTTTCAACTGTTTGAGGGTAACGTTTTCCAGGAAGTTGTATTTTGATGCGATGCATCATAATCATATGAAAACTCTATTTTGTATTTTTTGTAACTTAAGACCTTTTGAAAGTCATATGACCAAATATCAAATACTACTGGTCCGTTTTTTAGTTTCGAGCGAGTGTTATAACATTAATAAACTTTGTTATTATCAAAAATGAAGTGTCCTAGAAGATGCAGCTTTTCTCGAAAAGCTGAAATACAATAATACCTTGGACCAATCTACTTTTTTTAATATTTTTAATGCAAATTTTTTTCCCAACGAAAATTAAATATTGTTTTTCGTCTACTCACCGACACAATGCATTTCAGATTTTCTTTCGTAGAAAATTTGGTGGTATCTAGGAGTATTTCCAATAGCTATTTTAATTTTATGTACTTTAGTTAACTAAAAATATACAAACATATTTTAATGAGAAATTTTTAACGACTTCATATTTTTTATTAAATAGTTTAACATTTCTTAAAGTATCATTCAAAAACAACTTGTTGGATTAATGACAGTCGTTTGACTAAACAACTACCAAGCCAAGTGTGATGGTCCTGCAAAAAAGTTGATCTTAGTAGTGCATATCGATAGCTGAAATTGGAAACTAACAAAAATGCATATCAACAATACCCAGTTCTCTTCAATTTTTACTATCATAAAATAATAATCAGACATTTTATGAACAAAAATCAGAAGTAATTTTATATGCATGAGTATTTATTTTTCTTCTGCTGTAAAGTACTAAAAAGTTTAGTTACGTGGCTTTGCACCTGACAATAGACAGCATGCAGAAATCTGGTGCAAATGAGATTTTGATAAAATCTAGTAGATTTTAGTAAGTACTCTGTTACATAGCATTAATTTTGTTCATACGAGCATAGTGTTGAAAAATACATACATATGTATGTGCAATTAAAAACATGTGACCACACACTTTGTTTTTGGTATTTACGAGTAATTTGAGCTAAAGCTTTGGTTACAGATTTTTTTCCAGATGGTCAGGGCATTGTCATAGACTTAAAACCCCACCTATAGAATTATTATTTCAATGTATTGGCAATTTTCCTTATAATACCCAAGAAAGCGTTTGTGTACAAATCTGGCATCTCTCAGCTGAGAATTGTTTTTTTTACAAAATTGTTGTTTAGTTTCAGCCACATATCTACCGCTGTTTTTGTTCTTATTAAAAAAAATAGTTTTTATCCATAAAACAAAAACATGAAATCTACAGCTTCGGTCCTTGACATGGGTGAAAGCAGCAATCCTCTAGTTTCTGTAAACGTAAATGCAGTTCAATTTAAGTCCAATAAAGAATTTCAAAGCAAAGGTTTGTTGTATGAAGGCGACAGTGGCTTTTTACGCTTTAGTCAAAAATGTATGCCACATCAAATGGGTGATTCGCAAGCAAACCGTGAAGTTCTTGCCACTCTATTGGCGATCCCAGGAGCAAACAGCAGCGGTTGTGCTGAAAAATTGATTGGTGAAAATATTGCTTACCGCGATTTGGGCTCTTTAACACACGAAGACTTAGAGCTGATGGGATTTTCACAACAAAAGCAAAGAGATGAGCTATTAAAGTTTTTCTCACACTTGCCAAACCAGAATCCCTCTTTGGAACAGTAGGTTTCTAATTAAATAATTTTTTGTACATGATATTTGTAATACTTTTACTTTATAGAATTTATCAGTTAAAAGATGCTGCGAATTTTAACCGTCAAATCTTGAATAGTGCAAGTACCCATTTAGATTCCATGAATTCAGCTTTAGCTGCTGCCAACTACAAATTGGAAATTATGCCTCCAGAGGATGTTATCGTGGGTGAGAAATCATTTGCAAGTCGCTTTGTACTGGAAGCGTTGAATGAACTTTATGGAGTTACTGAAGAAATTGAAAAAGAAATCTCGGAAGTGGAAAGTGTGAGTAAGACTTATTTCAATTGACGTTTTTTCATTATTACTTCAACTCATTTGCAATTTATATTATTTCCCAAAATTGTATGTATGTATGTACATATAAGCTTACATAACTTTGATTATTTATGTAAAAAAAACAGATTTTGCCGCGATTACGTGTATTGCGTAATTATTAATCCTTTTCGATTTTTGTTACCTACAACTTTATGAACTAAAAGTTCTTTGAAGAAAGATTTATGTGGTACTTAAATTTATGAATTTGATTAGGACACAGAATTCATCATCTACCAGGCCAAATTTTAAATCTAAGCCATTTTCGGGCCAATATAAACTTGGAGAACTTTAGTAACATCGTTCCACACGTTGTATTACCTTGATTTCACTCAAACGTATTTTTTCCATCATTTTAATATTTATGCTTCCATTCACTGCGCTGACAAACCGAACAAATTCAAATCTGGCTAGGCGTTTTGTTTTATGTATCTTCATTTAAGATTTGTGTGAATGAAACCTAAATACCATATTTCTTTTTCATAGATTATAAATCGTAATGCTCTCAACAAGACGTCAAAAAGTACCAATCTTCTTTGGACAACCTGTTTGATTTTGGGATCGCTTTCTTCGATTGGAGCTCTATTGGCTATATACCTCTGGAAATTTAAAAAATAAATATAACTTTTGTAAAACATACAATGTGTAATTAATATATAAAGCTTTGAATTCAAATTTTCAATAAAATTAATGATAATTTAGAAACGTAATTTAAATAAAAATTATTTTAAGAAAACTCATTCACATACAGTTTGTAAAACAAATGTTTTCAATACTAAAGAAAATTAAAAGTTTTAAACGAAACTTTCATTTTTAAGTAAAATTTATAAATGTATTATATATTTTTTTTTTAATTCACAGGCTTTTAGACGTTTCTAAGCATATTTCAATAAACAAATAACAAAAATAATTCTAATAACAAAACAATAATCGCAATTTAAAAAAATATATCAGTTTGTTCTCTGTAAAATAAATGTTTTCAAAATTGTTAAAAATAACATTTTGCCTGCTACAACTTTGTGTGCCCACCTTGAACATCAACTACAGCTTCCAGATGTCTACCCATGGAGCTAATAAGTTTTCGTATATCGTATTCTGTAGGTATTTTTTCCCACTCTACTTTTATAAATTATATTAATTGATTTTTGTTTTTCGGAGACCTTGTTCCGCCTTTTTTCTTTAAATGGACCCAAAATTGTCTATCGGGCTTAAGTCTGGACTTTGTGCCGGGACATCAATTACTTTTCTGCAATTAATAAACAGCCAGGATCTAGAAATATATGATTTATGTTTTGGGTTGTTATCTTGGTAAAATTTATATTTTAACTTTTCGGGGTTTTTGTGATCAGCAAATCCGAACTTTCCGGCACTACTAAGTAATTGATTTTTTTAAATACATATTCAGGTAGACTTCCTTAGTCATTATATCATCCAAGATCCTTATTTCCCCAACACCCTTGTTTGATATACAACACCACACCATAACAGACATTTTCCCTAACTTTAGTGTTGGTATTATATTTTTTTCTAAAGCCGCCAGAGGCTTGCGCCAACTTTTTTAGGCCCATCATGGTAATAAAGCATTACCTTCGTTTTATCACAGAAAATTACGTCATTACAGAATTCCAGAGGAAATGAAATGTGACCAGTTGCAAAATTATATATCTTGTCAATGTTTGGCGCGGAAAGCTGAAGTTTTTTCCTGGCCACTCTTGAAGATTATTTACCGTTTTGCAGCACGTTTCGAACCATCTGATGATATCTACACATTCATTATTGATGTCAAGTGCTGTTCCTCTGGAACTTAAATGAGGATTTTCGTCAATAATTTTTAAAATTGTCCTTTCAATGCGCCGCGTTACTTTTTTTTGGTCTGCCTGGTATTTGTTTAGGTTCAAGCTTACCTACTTTTTCAGCGCGGTTAATAACGTTGTATACCGTCCTTAGGTTAAGGGAAAACTTTTCAACAATTTCTATGTAAGATATCCTTTTTTAATAGTGATAATACTAGCTGGATAATATTTTTATCGATTCGTATTCCTGGCATTGTTTAAACTTAATTACGTGATCATATACACAGGTGGACAAAAGTCACCGTCATTTGGTATCTAGAAGATTATAACAGCTCCCATGGCCAGAAAATAATGGAATCGGAAAAAGTAGTATATTTAACAAAAACTATTATTTATATAAATTCTATTTCAGTTTAAAAATTCAGGCTAATTCAAACGTTATTTAAAAAAAATGGCATATAACGATTGCTGTGTGTATTTTTGGTGGACAAAAGTCACCGTCAGTTCAGCTCGGCTTGCCTGTTAAAGTAATTTTAACAAAAATTTAAGCCATTCTGGCTCCGTTTATCAGTGAGTTCGTTTAATATAGTAGCTTTAAGACTGATCTGTACACATTTTATAACGGTACTTAATTAAAAATTTTACCGACGCCTCGTAATTGTTAAAAATTAATCAAGAAAGGAAAGAAACCACAATTGAAGAAAGAAAAATTATTTTAAATGCGTACAACCAAAGCAAGACCATTCGGGAGACATGTTTATTAGTTAATCGTCCACCCACCACCATTCCTGCAATAATAAAAAGGTTTAAAGATGAACCAGAGTGCCAATATCTGCCGAGGAGTGATCGACAGTCGGCACTATCTGTACGCGAAAAGCGTGAAATAATAAAAATAGTTTAAAAAAAAGAGGCCGAAACCCCGTCAGAAATTGCTGCAGCGATAAGGGAAAGCAGTGGTACAGTTGTTCACCCACGTACTGTGCGCAGAGCGCTGAATTCCACTGGATATAGTGCTAGAGTATGCAGAAAAAAGCCACAGATCAGCAACGTCAACCAAACGAAGCGTCTTTCCTTCGCAAAAGAGCATTTCAGCAGAGGAATAGATTTCTGGGAAAAAGTTATCTTCCCTGATGAAAGTAAATTTTGTATATATAAATCGGACGGACATGTTTTAACGTGGAGAAAGCCGGGCGAAGCATTAGCAGAGAAGGATATACAGTCAACTGTGAAATACGGTGGTGCTGGAGTCATGGTATAGGGATGAATGTCGACGGCTGGTGTTGGAGAGCTCGACTTTATAGATGAAATAATGGACAAAGTACTTAATTTGAATATACTTAAAGAAAATCTGCAGAAAAGTGCTCAGAAGCTTGGCATTGAATCAGACTACTACTTTCAACATGACAATGACCCCAAGCACACCGCAGAAATAGTTCGCTTATGGGTCTTGTGGGTCTTGTACAACACTCCCCTTACCCTGAAAACTCCGACATAGTCAACCCGACCTGAATCCAATAGCATTTATGGGACCATTTGGATCGGCGGATTCGGGAGTGTCACATTACCAAAATGGCAGAAAATAAGCCCAGATATTACCAAAAAATTGATTCATTCGATGCAGAAACGTTTGCAAGCTGTCATCAAAAACAATGGTAAACATAATCCATACTAAAATAGTTTTAGCCCTTTAATTGATGAAGTAATTTATTAAATGACGGTGACTTTTGTCCACCAAAAATGCACACAGCAATCGTTATATGCCATTTTTTTTTAAATAACGTTTGAATTAGCCTTATTTTTAAACTGAAATAGAATTTATATAAATAATAGTTTTTGTTAAATATACTACTTTTTCCGATTTCATTATTTTCTCGGCATGGGAGCTGTTATAATCTTCTAGATACCAAATGACGGTGACTTTTGTCCATCTGTGTATGTATGTCTGTACATATGTATGTGCGCGTACTGAATTCATTTGATCAGTAAATGCTACCTGTCATTTCATTTGCAATGTCATCCGAAAAAAACATACTTGTAATACCTGTGGAAAAAATAAAGATTTTTTTTTAGCATTTGCCTTTTTGAAAACATTTTTTTATACCATTCAAAGCAGGTAAAAATTGTTTTACAGTGTTGTTGCTGTAATACATGCGTTTATTACGCAAAATTCCGACAAACTGTATCTTATCTTAAAATTAGGTCGGCCTCCTCCATAAGCTAAAAGAATTTTGGAAATGGGTTGGCAATTGACGAAGGTATTTGATAATCAGTTATTGCAAAAAGAATTTTGAAAATTGATCCACAAACGACAAAGCAATTTGATAGTCCATTTCTTGGGACACTTTGTCTGTTAAAAACTATATTTTATATAAATCATTCCAAAAAATTTGAGCGAAAGATTGTTACTGGTCTCCTATAAGGTACAAACAAACACACATTCTGTTTTATGTGCATACATGTGTATACATATGTATATGTACATATATAGTATAAAATATTATATGCATGATATTTTTTTAGAAGGATTTTTTATACAGATCTTTGTATTTCAAATTAATGCACATATATTTTTCTATGTGTATTTTTAATAAGTTTTCAACACTATTGTTATTTAAGTCTCAAAGTAGTAGGCTAAGAAATTGCCAAAAGTTCTCTTCTGTCCACCAACCAAGAAAAACCATATACTAATTGTGGAAGGGAAACTAATTGTGTTTTTAACACGAAAAACCAAGGTGAATTCAAAGCAGAGCAGTTCGCTACTACAGAAACAAAATTCGGCGGATTCCATAGTATATATGTATGTAAATACTCGTGCAATAACAAAAACCAAATTTTTTATCCAAAACTATTGTTATCCAAGGGAGGCTTAGACATAAAGAGTAATCAGCTGAGCTATCAATTTCACCTATTATGAAGTCACCTTGCACAAACTTGATAATGCCGAACTTTTAAACAATTGAACACAATTAATCGATGCTCCCGGTCCCAACTATTACTGATAATCGTCGAGCCAGTTGTTTTTCAATTTTTAATTTTAATATCTAATTTTTTGCTTAATAAATAAATACTACTAATAAAGGTTTAATTTACCATTAAACGTAACTAGTATACATACATATATTGAAATATGTACATATACATACGTATGAAAATGAATAAAAATAAATAAAATAAAAATTTACCTTAAATGCTCGGTGATACTTTATTATTTTTATAATTCAAAACATATACAAATTATTTGTAATTATATAAATCGTCCGTGTTTTGCTATGGGTTAAGCTTCTCCAAATTCATAATCCAACTTTCGGAAATTAATCAGCATTACTAAATGTATAAACATAATAAAAACTTAGTTGGAAAAAATTAAACACACTTCATTTTACTTATGGTCGTAATCATTTTGAGTTCATTTTCATGCTTTGAAAAATTCTTAGTTTCAAACATTCCACTTTATAGGCAATTGTCTTTAAAAAAAGCAATAAGAATTAAAACATAGAAAGCTGAGAAACGCACAAAAAACGCTACATATTTTCTTTTTAAATTATGTGTATAGTTTTAAAGCGATTAAAATTCGGCTATCTTTAAAAAACAAAAATGTGAATTGTCGAATGGTATGATGTAAAAATCGATAGTTAATGCCGTTATTACGTTCTAATTTACATATTCAATATATTCCTTCTTGGCCTAGATATGGAGCAACTGGAATCAATTTTTACCTCTGATACTCGCTTAATTAAAAATTTCAAAAATATCAATAAAATACTCTCGAGCAGTATGAAAAGTTTTTCGATTTGTGTGTGTATGAATAGAATGCATATCTATGGCTATAGGCCATTTGTGACTCCTAAAAATAGCTCACGGAAAATTGAACCTCAGTAAATATTATTGAGCACTGGCAACACTGTTTGAAATCAAACCGCAGAACGTAAAAGAAAATTCAATCAAAAGAATCACTCCCACCGTACAAGCCGGCATTTTCTGTTTGGGAAAGTTTTAAGGTAAATTAAAAATTTCAAGCAAAAAAAAACTTTTTTTGCAACATTTAATTTATGTTTGCGATTTTTGTTTATATACTCCATACAGTAATAAAAAAGATCTCATTAAATATAAAGTCATGTCTGTTTGGATGCCTTTAGAATCAAATCCTGATGTGAGTTAACCTTAAAAATATGTATGTATGTATGTATATGTATAGCCACCAAAATTTATTTAAAATTGCATTGCTAAGCCGACTGCCTGGCGACGATTTAATAAAGGATAGCCATGACTCATATTAAATACATACATATGCGCATACAATATGGACTTTATGCAAAATTTTTTTTATTTTAAAGGTATTGACCAAGTACATACACAAATTGGGTGTAACCAATGACTGGGCATTAACCGATGTAGTTGGATTAGAGCCCGAAATGTTGGAATGGGTACCCAAACCAGTTAAATCTATCATTTTACTCTTTCCCTGCTCAGATAAAGTGAGTTTATTTGAAATGTATAGAATTAAATATTAATGTTTGCATTTAATTCATAGTACGAAAAGCATCGTGCTGAAGAACATGAACGTTTGTCGGCTGAAGCTCAGAAGCATCCTGAAAATTTGTTTTATATGCGTCAGTTTACGCATAATGCCTGCGGTACTGTGGCTTTGATCCACAGCATTGCCAATAACAAGGAGTAAGATCATTAATTTTTTGTTTATTAAAATACATATTTATAACAAATGTAATTTTATGATTAGTATATCTTTGAACAATGGGGCCTTAAAAAAGTTTTTGGAAACAGCTCAAAGTCTTTCCCCGGAGGAAAGGGGAAAGTCTTTAGAAAATGATGCTGACATGACTGAAGATCATCAGGCATTGGCTCAGGTGGGTAAAGCAAAATATATAAGTTAATTGATTAAATGTTCTTCGGGAGTCGTCAAATCAGCTGACATGCAATAATTTGCGCTTTTAAATTGTTTTGGCAACAATCTTGTCTTTAAAAAGCTTTAACAATACTGTAATGTGTTAAATAAGTCGAAAGACTTAAAACAAAAATTATTTTTATCTAAATCGAAAACATAAATCACAATCATTCGTATGGACTCATTGAATAAGGGATTGATTCAGTTTCCTAATTCTTGTTTCTGATACTCTTTTTTTTTATATAGGAAGGGCAAACTGCTGCTAACCCTGATGAAAAAGTTTACCATCACTTTATAGCATTAGTAAATGTCGATGGTCAATTGTATGAATTGGATGGGCGCAAGTCTTTCCCCATAAAACATGGTAACACCAGCGAAGAGACATTCGTACAAGATGCTGCACGAGTTTGCAAAGAGTTCATGGCCCGTGACCCGGAAGAACTTCGTTTTACGGTAATGGCGTTGGCCTCTAAACAAAATTAAAGGAGAAACACACTTGAACAATTAATTTCAATAATTTGCCTTGCTAAAATTATATGTAATGCACTTTTGCATCAACTCTATGTTTAAATGTACGAGATTTTGATAATCTCACAATAATCGCTTTAACGCCAGAATGCTTTGATTTTTTGTTTATTTCAATAAAGAATTTTTTATTAAATATCTGTCACTTGCTTAGTTTCAATTATTTAGACTCAGTTCTTCTCTTAGAAATATGAACATTAATTTGACGTAGGAATCTACGTGCTGAGGGTATTCCCAGGCAGTAGAACAGCGTATTAAATCGGACCGTGTTACACAGTGAGCCAAATTCTCTGAAAAATTGGATTCGTAGTAATTTAAAGCGAAAATATATTCGAACTTCTTACCAGCTACACGAGCTTTAACTTTTGCTTCCTTTTCATATCTTTCCAATAGTTCAATCAAAAATTCAATGAATTCTTTCAGCTGCCACGAGCGATAGAAAATCTCATTACAATTTCCTGGTAATTTACTTAGAGCCTTCAATTGCCTCAGCGATTCTCTAGCATTTTTCATTATATCTTCAAATAATGAAGAAATTATTTCCAACTTTTTACAATAAACTTTAAGTTCGCCCGGGTAACTTGTAATAAAATCAGCGGAATTTTCGTTGAAACTCAACTTTTCCAAAGCTTTTGTTTTTATTGCTTCAATGAGAGAGCACAACGCTAGGCCACGCTTCTCTGCCAGCAGCCATTTATTAAAGTTATCTCCAACGTTTTTAACGATTACTTCCAAACGCGATTTACAGGTAGCCACATTAGAGTCATGGAAAGTATTTTTTGATTTAGGACTGTCAAGAACTAAGAAAATTCATTAAGTTTTGAAAGTGAAGTACTTAAACAGTAAATTTACATCTTACTGGAGTTATATTTTGCAAATAAATAGAATCTTCAGACTTCGTTGGGGTAGAGACCATTATCCTCTATGGCTTTTTACACTCAAAGATAAATAACAATTTATTGCATAGAATAATGAGAAGAAAATAAAATAAAGAATAATTTGCTCGTAGCAGGGTGTGTCATAAAAAATAAAGTTATATTAACCCGCTCAGGATATTTATGTCTTTTTATACTCATACAATCCATAGATTTTGTTGAATGAATTTCCTTTGAAACTGTAGATGATCTTGCCTATTTTGAAACTTATAATAATTGGAATGGCGGCAAGATTACTTTGTTAACGGTTGCTAATCCAGCAAGGAGTTAGCAACATTCTTCAATTTCTGCAAATTCAAATACTGCAAAATTTTCTGAATCCTTGACAATATACATATAAATAAGTACATACTGATGTAGAGATACAATTTTTTTTAAATTATCCAAAAATGAGAAAACAAAATCCTTTTCCTTCTTTTTTGCAAATAATATAAAATAAAAAATAACTGCGTAGGGCTTAATTTGAATAAGTTGCAAGAAATTGCTCAACTGAAATAATTTATATATTATATATAGAGGGAAAGGCTTCGTAACAAATTTTGCCATTGGATTATAAATCAAAAATGAGATGAGATAAACGCATTTAAGTTGTTTCCTCTCAGTTTTTAGCAGAAAATATGTTCTTCCCAAACGACCGGTCAACATATGATGAATGACAAAGAAATTATACACTCGCTGCTCAGAAGTTTACATTTAAACTATGGATTCGTATTAAAGAAGTTATATGTGTGGAAGATGCTTAAAGCGGTTTATTTTCTGTAAAATACATATGTATGTAGTTTTAAATTACATACACACACATATGTATGTACTAACTTAATAGAATTTTGTATGCATTAAATCACTAACGATACTGGCTTGAGATCACAAAAAAAGTTTCAGTTCTCAAATACAGTGAGCTTTTAAAGCTGCCAGACATGTACATACATATGTGGTTATTATAGACATCTAATTACTTGTTTATTGTTCACCAATATGTCATAATTACGCAATTCAAAAATAAAACATCGTAATGATCTAATATCATGTGAATCTCAGGTCAAGGCTGTATACTCCTATTAAATGTTTTAATCATACTTATATCGATCTAAGAGAAGGTAAATAAATGTTCGCTGAAGGGAAATTTTTCGAAACAAATTTATTAATATCCGAATTATTTTTCGAACTATTATTAAAACTTTAATTTTCAAATGGAGGCAAAATTTAATTGTGGTAATTTTTTCTCAAATACGAATTCTGTGAAGTTAAATTCGAAGCGTTGAAATGTTATAAAACTATCGACTAAGTTAAATGTTTGCTTAAATTCACAAATTACCTGCAATAAAGAAAAAACAAATTTTTCGAATTTTTTAAGGCACTATTCTCAACTTCTTTGCGCAATTATCGCAGTATTGGTTTCTTAAAATTTCATAAATATTACTAACTTATTCTTGTTAAATTTTCTTATATCAAACATCGATTATAGTCGCAAAAAATTCCCAAAATGCACAGTTCGCAAGAATTTTTTAAGCTTAGATTTTAAATAAATTAAATCAAATAGTTGTTTATTTATTAAAATTCTAATCATGCTTTAATAAAGGTTTACAGTAGCATTTGTTTGTAATACATTTTGGCCCCTTCTGCAAATTACCAGCAAGATCAAAATAATACTGTTCTCCAGTGCGAAGTGATAGTTTCGGCAAATGTTCTACATACGTTAGAAATATGGACCTAGTGTCTGGTTGTAGATGACACCCGTACGGAGAAAACATCAAATCTTCTGAAAATAAATTCATTTTGCATTTGTCAACATTTTCCTTCAAGTGTAGCTTCGAAAATTGTAAAATATGCATTATTTCAATATGATTTTTCCGCTTAGCTATATCAAATGGCGTCTCATTTTGGAAATTCTTCATTTGCAGATTAGAAAAGGCTTGTAGCAATATTTTAGAGAGCTTTCTTTTTCCCATGGCACAAGAAATGTGCAAAGCCGTATCGCCGTTGTTGTTTTGGATATTCGGATTCGAATAGGCAGATAAAAGAATTCTAAGTACGCCTGCGTGACCATAACGACAAGCTGTGTGTAGCGGCGTATCTCCATAATTATTGCAAATATTCGGGCTGGCTCCACGTTTCAACAATTCGCGGCAGCACTGATTGTGGCCATTTTGCGCAGCCAAATGTAGAGCAGAGAAACCATCATTGTTCTTCAAATCAATTTTAGTTTTTATTTGTATGTGATCAATGACATCACACAAAATAATTATACAACGACTATAACCTTTAGTGGCAGCTTCGTGCAGAGGCGTATCACCACACTTAGGATCTTTCCAAAGCCAAGATTTATTACTTTTTAATAATTTTATCAAATTGTTGTCATCACCTTTTGAGGCAGATTCATGTAATGTGGTGCGAGTTTCTCCATGTAATTCTTGTATGGAATTTGGTAAAACAAATTCCATTTTTAAAATTATGTTACAATTTCAATTACAAAAAACTATGCACATTGATCTTAATTTATCGGGAAAACAAATCGAAATCTATCTGCAATTTAGCAAACTTTTCTGTCATTTACCAAACTTTTTTCAGTTTGTCGGTATACACAAAACAAATAAAACAGGTCAGCTGGTTTTTCTTTAGCAAGTATAACTTCGTAATAAGCCAGGCTCAAAGGCGGTAAGGCAGTCCATATAAAATTCGTTTTCGTTTTTTAGCAGGAACTCAATGGAACTACTTTTATGTAAAAAAAATATGGAAATTTTTAAGGTGGGCATAAACTCAATGTTACTAAGGGCAGGAGACTTACATACACACACACATATCGCACCTGTTCATCAAAAGTAACACAACTCAAAATTTACAAGTTTTCAGTAGAGGCAAAAAACTAATTGCGCCAATATAATGGTATTATTGTTATAAACAAATATACCGTTGTAAAGGAAACTCAATAACATTTCAATAAAATAACAAAATGTATTTCTTTTTACAGTGGTTAGATATGGTAATCATACACTGTTTCCTTCAAAAAAGTGGAAAATAGAATTTTTTGAGTTGTGTTACTTTTGATGAACAAGTGCGATATGTATGTATGTATGTATGTATGTATGTATACAAAATTTGAATGCATATTTCAAGCCCTTTTCTCCACCATTTAATGAGCGAAGAAGATAGGGAAAATGTTAACAAAAGTAGAAATTTGTGAGCAAATGGGAACGGGTACCAAACACAAAACTAAGGATCTTGAAAAGTATTTCACGTCGTTTTCGCATTAGATTTCTGTAAAGGATCGTCTTTGTTTTGTAGTTTGACATTGAGGTTTTTGGAGAGCTTAATAAGTAATTTTATTCGGTTTTTATTTTTAACTTTGTCTCATTAGTGATTATCGAACAGTTATTTACGATTTTCTTGTCCCCAATATTAATTTTTTTTATCATATTGTGAATTGTTGGGCTGTACGGAATCGCAGGCCGTAATATCCATAGATCAGAGTGTTGAATACCTAAAAGTGTATGTACATATGTATGTGCGTATGTGAATTTAATGTATTTATAAATATTTTATTAAAATTTTCTATTTGTTTCCCATTTTTCTTAAGAATACTGGGTGTGGGTAAAATGTGTTGAAACAAACAAGATACATAATACATTACATATGTAAGTAACAAGTGTGTAAATACTTATACAATGTAAGCTTTCAAAAGATGGGAAAACGAAGCTCAGAAATGGAGTACTTCATGTATTCTGGAATTCCAGATTCTAAATAAGTATGCAGCAACTTCATACATACATACATACATATATCGTTTACTTCAGTTCGAGTGCATTTGAGTTTTAATTGCACGTTTTACTCGTATTTTATCTTTTATGCATTAATTTGACCGATATATGTATGTATGTATGTATCTTTTTGTATTTGGCGATAAATAACATAATGCCAATATGTTTAATTTGTGAATGTACTTATGTATATGTATGTGTACATACATATGCACACCAGAACTGAAATAATTTCTTAAATCCTCAATCGAACTTAAAACTGATTCCCTGTATTTATTTTAATTAACATTTGCGATAAAATAATAATAAACTAATGAATGGAATAATTTTTAAAGTCAAAAGTTCGCCGTCCAAAGAGAACACGATATTTTTCCATATTGCAAAAAAATTGTATCCATACAAACAAGTGACGTTTTTAAAGGGTTTTAGGTTGACCTTAAACGGATAGTTTACTACACCGAATTAGTGAACTGAATTAAAATTTTACACAATTTTTTCGACGGTTAGTTTATTAAAGTAAAACAAACTTAAGAAAGCTTAAAATTATTAAAGACGAATTTGCTTATCAATAAAAATTAAAAGAGGAAATCAAATTACAAGACAATTAAACTTATTTTTAAAGTAAAATTTTTATAAAGACAAAATTCATTATGCTTAAACAGGAACAAGGTATCTAATTACGATAAAAAGAATACGAAATAAAGAATTTAACCGAAATTCATACTATGTACATAATTTCAATTCAGAAAGCGTTAATTGCAATTCAGCAAAAAATAAATTTTATAATAAAAAATTACATAAAATCTTTGCACCATAAATTATTCACAGTAACCGCTGAATTTGTCTTTAGTTAAAATTTGTGAATTCACAGTTAATTTTTCTTAAACGTATAAAAAGTAATTTTAAAGAATATTTCGCACTTTACCAATCTGAAATGACATTTAATAATATATGTATGTACATATGTACGTAGGTAGATACATATAAAATGTTTAAAAGGTCTGGCCTTACGAATTTGTTTCCAATGTACATACATATGTATGTATGTATACAGCAGTGATATTTATGATAATGATATTGAATATATTGTAGTTAAATAAAACTACTTCAATTTACTTAAATACTACATACATGTGAAAGTCTTACAAGTAATCTGGAACTAATTATCATTTTATTATTTAGCTTCATTATTTGTCTACATATGATGTAAGTAAGTTCTAACAACAAGATATCTTTCCCAACTATAGATTGCAGTCATGTGCTTTGCAATATAAAGAAACTCAAGTTATTATACCATCTGGTACAATGAATTCTGAGGCGAACAAACTAAAAAGTGCTAAGACGTTTGGACGTTGCTAAGACGTTTTGGACGTTTGGAAGTCCAGAGACGTTTGGACGGAAAAAACAAATCTTAATTTGTTTCGTCGTCGGAAGTCAAGGCTCTCCATTATCAAGAGGCCCGTACATTCCTTTCATTGGAGCAATTTCAAGCAGTGGAACCGTACACATGGGACACAGAAGGGATTCATTTACTAAACAATTAGCAATGAAGAGGTAACTATTTTAATGCAAAAGCGGGAAGATTTTGGAAATCATCCGGAAAACTCCATGATTGTTGCAGACAACGCAATCATCAATGGTACATCAGCTTCCCTTTTGCCGCTTGTACCTTATTCTCCAATCATAAATCCAATTGCAAATATTTGGTCCAAAGTAAAAGAATATTCCAAAAGCAGCATTCGTGTTCCAAATGTTCCAGGCCATGGTATAATGGAACAAAGGCTGATCTATTTGGAGGATATTATATATCGTGCAACGATCCCTTCCCATAGCTGGTGTGATTGCTCTCGTGTTATCCAATATTTTGACAAAAAACGTCCATCGACCATTTATGTATTTGTATTTATTTTACCGTTATATGTATATAAAATTTGCTTTTTTGACACGTTTGGAATTAAGATTAAATAATCTGCTTTACAATTGACGCTTTATTAAATAAAATCGAATAAATTAAATAATAATTGACGCTTTCTGAAGTATACATATATACATAACTGTAAAAGTAGAATACACCTTTTCCTTTGCTGGTTGATGTTACACAAATTAGATTGTTACAAGAAATTATATGCATATTTTGTTAATCCCGCGTAAAAACTTACGACAACTAGTCACCCCTGTATTTTGTGATGATAGTGCAGTGTATTATTTGGCATTTCATTTTCTTACAGTTTCAAAACAAATACAAAATGTGACACTTGCTTTACAGCTTCTTCCTGCACGTTTTTAAGTTTTTTTTCTTCTGCAATTCAGCTTTTATGTCAAACCTTTCGGAAAATATTATGTTTTGTTCGTAACATTTTTTTTGTATTCCATGCTAAGTGTTAAATGAATCCAAGTGTAAATGAAAAAGTAATAAGCTATCCAAAAAGCAAATGAAATAGTTAGAGATACATACAATTGTACATGTATAAAAGTGTATACTACAGTTAAATTCTTAAAGGTTGAGATTTATTGTAAACTAATACTAAAAATTCCTCGAAGAAAACAGGTAGGATATTGATGGTTCATAATTGCGGCGCTGATTTTAAATATAACACATATAATTGTAATAAGATTGTTTATCATAGTAGTGGCAGAGACACTACAGCTATGTGTCTACTATACATATGTACACATGTACACATGTGCCTGAAAGATCCCGGTCTGCTTTGCTTCACTCATTACTCTGAACGGCGTTGCCAGCTTAGACTTTTTATAGCTTATTTCACAATTTCCACTTACGTTTCGCGATGATGTTGTATATTGAATATTAACTGTGAATAAATACCCGTAATATTAGTTTCGTTGTTTGGTTCAAACCTAAATCCCTAAAACTTAATTTTAAAGTATAAAATTTCAAAATTAAAATTTTTTTGTATGTATAAAAGTAGTTTTCATGTACGTATGTAAGTATTTTTAGTTACATATACCATCGATTTTAAATGTTAGTCCACTGCGAGGGACTTGAGTGAAAAAAATTTTAAACCAAAATTATTGTTTTAAAACATCCCAAACGTGCTCTGCTCAATACGGTTCAGATGGCGATTGGGGAGGGAATTTCAATTACCTTGGTACATGATATGGCTGCCAATCTCTAACAATGATTGCGATATGCTTGGGATTGTTGTCCTGTCGATAGATGCAACTCTTTCCAAGACGCAACATATCAGCTATTGGCTGCAAATTATGTATGTTCTAACTGTAATATCGATCCGTAATACTATTATCAATACTGATCTGTCAACTACAGATGTTGCTATTGGGCCCCAATTGAATTGAATTTGTTTTTTAAATTACTTGTTAATAGTACAAATGTATAATAGTTCTGTTGAAAAGAATGTGCATTTTCAAACTTCGCAGGCTTCGTGCATTTTATTGTATTACCGCTTTTTTGCGCTGGGTACAATCGCTCAATTTTGGCCACAAAATATGGTTGCATGAGCATCGCTCAGGAATTGTTAAAGGACGTCAACTGAATTTAGATTTGGTGAAAAGAATAATAACTGATCGCTGCCAGTTTTTCTTGCTAATAGGAGTGAAAAGACCAATGAAAGGACGCCGTTTTGCAACCATTGAGAAGATGAAAATCGAATCGCTCAGAGAGCTCAAGGACATTGAAAAAGTGCATAATAGAACTACTAGAAAACCCGCTGGCATATTGTATTATATCTGAGCAGGGCTACTTTGAAGCTCTCAACATAGAAAATATGGAATAAAGAAACATTTTTGGAGAAAACTGTTTTGTTACCTCTTTTCCTTCAAAACTATTTATATTTTATTTATTAAAAAGGATTATATGTATTTAAAAAAAGAAAAATTATTGTAATCTTCTGCATAACAACAGATGTTTGATAATGAATTCAAAAACATTTATTATTGTTGTATACCCGCATTCATGTTAAATTGCTTGTGAATCCATACACTTTTCTCTGTTAATTAACTAAATAAGACTACATACGCACAAAAGTATAATAGAAGTAATTGTTTTATTTGTATTTTAATTAGCTTGTGCTTACATTTTTTTATTTATTTATGTACTTCAGTCTACATATGTATGTATATGTACATATATGGAAATTTTGTATATGTTTATGTGCATCTTTTATTTTTATGTGATCAACAAAATTAATTTATGTTGTTAGTGCAGCGATTAAAAAATAAATATTTTCAAGTTAAGTTAGATCTTTACTACCCGTTTTTGCATATACTGGAAACTTAGAAAAAATAATTAGAAAAGAGAGTTGAGAAAAAACGTTCCTCATCGGGGCCAAAGAAAATGAGCTTCCCAATAACTGATGCATCGCTTTCAAAGAATAAAATGTAACTATTAAATAGTATGTCTTTGGAGATCATTTTAAAATTTAAACCCATAGACAAAAACAAAATGCCGCAACAGAGCTCTTTTAATGCGTTATATATATAGCCCAAAATCTTCAAGCATGTATTTCAAAAGAATTCGTGGGTATATTTTTGAATCCAATTGACCAGAAATAAGTGAAATATAATCCATAACATAAGAAGTAAATGATAGAGTTTTAAAAATATAAATAAGTTTGAAATGGCTACAATTCCCAGAAATTTATCCAAATTACAAGACAACCGAAGATAGGCGGATAAAAATTAATAGAATTGGTGGATTTTATGTTTGCCTAAATGGTCAGAACTTTTAACAGTGCTGCAGGAACTTAAATGTTAAAATTTCAACAAGTAACATTTTACAATTATCCTATTGTTCTTAAAGTTTCCGACCACTTCATTGACATTTTTCCGAAAATCCTTGCGTACAACTTTGAATATTTCAATTATTTGAAAACCGAATTTTGTAAAAAGTTGTGTATTCGTTGAGATATATAAATAGGTATGTATGTATGTCAATGTTTTATTTCATCTTACACAGTATCTTTCAACTTGAAATGTTGTTTTTGAAGAAACATATATGTACATATGTACATATATTGAATTATTTTTATATATTCTAAAAAAAGATTTTGAATATATTTTTGGTAATATTTTTAATGGTGTCGGTCAACAAATATGTTTTTGTTTTTCATTTATTATTCTTGCTCTAATTTTTGTTTCTTTTTGATTAAGTGCCAATTTTTTACTTTGATTTTGACGCAGAAATTTACTACAAACCTAAAAAAGCCAAAAATAAATTTTCTTTTGAACAAAAGTACTTTAAGATCAACTTTCTAAACAAAGTGTTTTGAGAAATTTAAAAAAATCTGTATATTGCAATCAAAAATTTGCACGTTTTTCAACAGAAGTGGTTCTTCATTCATAAAGATTCCATTGCAAGTTTAAATTTAATTAAAAATTTTGTTGATTCAGCGAATTCTTAGTTTTATTTTTTGAAGTAAAAGTAACATTATTTTTCAAGAATCAATTTTTAGTAAACAGTTCGTTTGAACAAGTTATTGATCTATGGACAGATTTTCAATCTAAAAAGAATAATTCTGAAATCCCAAAATTTGTTCGCCGGCCCGGAATTAACAAATTATTATTTTTTTCCATGAACAATATTTTTAGTTATACCGCGTTTTTGACCGACTTAAAAAATAGATGAGATTATAAATTTGTTTCGTGGCCTATAAAAATTTGAATGGATGCGAATTTTTAGTTTTCAATGGTTGAAAATGGAACTGTGACCCCACCCCATTGTCTAATAATTGTTAACGTAATAAGTGAATATCTTATGTTTTGACAGCCGACACAAGTAGTTAATGTCATCAGACACAAAAAACTTATCTTTGTATTTATCGCTCCACAACACATTGACCAAGTGGTTCTTAGCCTAAATTTTACATTTGTCCATCTAGCTTGGATTCTTAATCGGTTTTTTTTTTATTTGAAAGGATTGGCAGCCAGTACACTTACAAAGGAACCACTTCTTGACTTACTCTCCACATTATTTATTTACTGGTATCTGGAAGTAATGCGGCAATCCGTTGATTTCTTGATATCAAATTGATTGACAACTTTTCTCATTGAATTAGATTGTTCCAAAGATCCAACTGCTATTTAAATTTTATAACAATTTATATGTTTTCACTTCTAATATACTGCGTTGATTTTTTCTCGGAAAATTAATTTTCTTTTTACAAATATTAAACAGTTAAAAGTTTGCAGAAAAGAAGTCATGTTACTAAAAGGGGATTTAGCTGGTTATACAAGTCGTTCGTAAAACCAAAGAGAAAATCTTATGGAATTATCTCCGTATTTTAAAAATGAGAATCAAAATCTTATGACAGATTTTTTACGTTTACACCATTGGTAAAAGACCAAAATGAAGTAAAATGTTTACATAAAAGTACATCCCTGATCTAATGATGTGTGAAGGAATTGGAAAAATTTAAAAAAACGATGAGAGCCGTATTTTCTCTCTATGTCGTATGGTTTCATTACATATTAGGTTTAGACGGTACCATCTGTGCTCTTCTACGCAAAAATTGCACTTATCGTACGACTTGTGTTACCGTCTAAATCCCCTTTAATTATTATATTCACAATGCGACAAAAAAAAAGCAAAAGGAGAGTGTAATTGATTACCGTAATAAGTTTAGAGTCTTTATTTTGAATGCTATATATAGCTTTTTTCTCAGTACTATATGTATGGTTTTGTCGGGGCCTTAATAGATTTAAATTTTAAAATTTCAGAGGTTACATTATTACAAAATGGCGTTTTTTTGTTGGCCGGTCATTACGTAATTAGATTCAAGAAAAAGCTCGCGAATTGCTAATGTTCAAGGCATATGCTATTAAACACCTATTCAGACGGTAAAATGAAATAGAAAAAAACAAATTATTTTCTATGAAGTCGTGGCGCCAACAAGAATATAAACAAACTGTTAGATTAAAGCAATATGACTACCAAAAGAAAGTCATGTCCATATGAAAGTCCATGTCGAAGATTTCTGTCAGATGTACTCGTACATGCACCACGCTTTTAACTTCATTCGCGAAAATAGACGGGAACAAACATATTTAATATTAACATGCACTTTAAATAAAAGCTAATAACTCTACAATTCATTTAGTCGGCTTCAGATTTTCTACCAATAGTTTCATTTTTACTATTAATTTTTTTAAATTTTTGGCTACTTTTCAAAAATATTTGAACGTTATTTAGGTTTGAACGATTGGGATTGTGTGTTACTTACATACTTAACTTGTTTCGTAGATACATACATATGTATGTATATAAATTGTATTCATGCACAACATGTGTACTTGTCTCGTCTGGCCAAGCCGTCGGAAAACTCAAACCCAGCAATGCGAAAACTAAAAAAGAAGTGAAATTTTTTGTGCTTAAGAAAATGAAAGTTTTTTTGTTGCTATTGCCTAAAGTAATATATGTATATTTTATTTCCAAATAACACATATGTATGTACATATGTACATACATACATTTATTGTTGAAGCTAACATTCATCAACAGAAATTTATTATCTTTAAATTAGCATACAACATGAACGCAAGACTGCATGTCTGTACGTTTGTACTGATATTTTCCAACAGCTAATTGCTGCAGTTTTCAAAACCAACCCACCAACCTACTTCTCCACATTCGAAAATCTTTATACATATGTACTTACATATCGAGCCTTTGGTGCAACACCGTAGTAATTCAAAAAATCGCGAACTGAGAAAAATGCATTTGAAGTTTTGTGCCATCTTTTTGATACTATTTTCGTTTACTAAAGTTATTTTTTACAAGTTTTTAAATAGAGAGGAATGTTTTGTAATTTTTGTAAAAAGGTCAAAAATTATTAAAAATATGAAATATTTATTTATATTTAAGTATTTGGATCAACCTATCAATGATGTATCGTTATTGTCACAAAATCAATGACAAATTTATTAATTAATTCGGAATATATCGTTATAACGAATTAGCATAAGAAGAAATCATAACTATTTCAACAAAGATGAAATGTGAAATAATACGAATAAGTAAAAAAGAAAACAAATTATGCAGTTGTGTTTTTGTGCCTAAAACGTAGCAAAAAAAATAATGCTTTATTTTTTTCCCCAATTTGTTTTCTGATTGCAAATTTCTTGTCATAAAGGAAATATTTCATTATTGCAAATAAATATTGTCGGAAATAGCTAGAGGCAATAAGGACATTTTTAGCTGTAGAATCTGAACAGTTAGAGATAGAACCATAATCTTTTTTTCTCTAGATATGTGGATATTTCCCCAAAGATCATTTCTGCATACCCAGCTCAAAAAATTCAAATTTTGAGTTACTACGGTATTGCACCAAAGGCTCGATATATAGTACATATGTAAGTACATATGTATGTACATATATAAAATTATTTTATATACACACTTACTAAATCTAATTTTATGTAAAACACGGTACAGATAAAGAGCTTAAATATTTATAATATGTTTGTATGTACATACATACATATACATACATACATGTGTATGTATTTTTTTTTTCAAAAATACGACAAATCTCTGGGCTATGCTGATAAACTAGCAAAAAACAAACACAATAGGACCAAGTATGTTCGAAAAAGTTGTGCAGAGTCGAACCGACAAGGTGGGTGGTGTTCACAAGGCGCAGTCGCGGAGACCATATACCAGAAATTATTTTTAAACATTAAATGCCATGAAAGTTGCGACCTAATAAAGCGAAAATTTGGTCATCCCATTGAGTTTGTTGTGTTTTATAAAAAAAAGAGTTTTATGCCTCTTAAAAAACACGCGATACAAAATTGAAACTTGGTGGCACCAGAATAAGAATAATAAACGGAACAAATCTTGTATGTTAGAGCAGCGCAACCGTAGTAATTTAGAAATGTGAACAACTTTAGGAATAAATAGGGTGCAATCAACTGCAATGCAAGAAATTCTTTTTCCATAGAACTACAGCTTTGGAACTCATTACGAATTTATATTAGAATTTAAACCAAGCTATAAGAAATTTTAAATTAATTACTGCCTTATTCATAAAATGCATTCAATGATTTCTTGAAATGCCCTTAATAAACTTAAAAAAGTATTTATGAATAAAGCCGTAAATGTACATGTGTATGTATGTATGTACATATATGTGTACATACATATGTATGTATGTATGTAAATATGTAACGTAAGTTTTTATTAATATTGATAAATTGTTTCTGATTTGAATTTAGTACAATATTTATGTTTGTAACATTCTGTTTCAATATGAACAAAAAATAAAATGATAGAAATTGATAGTATCGTTTTAAGGTGTTAGCTGTTATGGACTATGAAAGTAATAAACGTGAACTTCGATAAAGGTCGAATTTGTATTGAATTTTATCTACATGAAGATATATTGTATCTTAAAGGATGTCTAGCCGATTAATGCTTGGTCAAATAATCGAAGTATATTATGCGATTTATCGAATAAAAAAATATTGATTGATTGAATTTAATAGTATTATTAGATTTTAATTTAACAATTTAGTAAAGTTAAAAAGTTCTTTCGCAAACGATTTGATAAAAGGTATAGATGGACTTAGTTCCGATTAAATAATCGAAGAACAAAAGCTCTCAGTGCTATTATTTTATGTCTTAACTCGGGAATACTTCCTTCTGTTTAAGACCTGAAACTGAAGCATTGGGAAATAAATAAAAAATTAAATCAGTCTTATAGCAGAGTTAAACAAAACCATCAAAAGCGTCTAATTTGACAGGCTTCTATAGTGTAACCAAAGAGTTCTCTTAACTAAAAAACATGAAAAAGGGATCTTAAAAATTTAGTGTTTTTTAACACTCTACTTTCGACATGGCCAACTTCTACAATATGTAGTAAGCAAGAGCCATTTCTCAAAGTCTAGGTTTATAGAAACAAAAGAAAAAAATTCATCTTAGGGCAGAACATTTAAACTAAATTTTTTTATAAAAGATCTGTTTTATTGTATATGTATGTACATACATATGTATAGCTACATATTAAGTATACCAGCATATAAAGGCATAGTGTATTAAATACAACATACAAGATACAGGAATTTGTGAACTTAACAATTGTTTTGTATCCATTACATGATAGCTAGATACCCATTTTATCATCGAATAAGTCAAACGTGAGAAATGTCAATTAAATGTTTGATCGGAGAAACAATTTATTGAGTACCGTAGATATTTATGTATGTTTGCAACTGCTCTTTCCTAATAAGTATGTACGTATGCATTCAAAAATGTTTTTCTTTCCAATATTTTAAAAACAAGTTTTCCAATCTACTTTTTCTTTACAAAATTATTTAAGTACCGTGAAAGAAAATTTTCTCTAGTTTGTATCCAAAGCAGCGTTGCCACCGGCTGAACCAAAAATTACACAGACTCATGCCAAAAATAGTTCAAAATCAAATGAAATAGTGCAAAAACATTTTAAGGATAAAAATTTTTTATTTTATTATATTTTAAACATAACATTTAAAATGGAAAAAGAGATTATTTTTTTACTATACATTATGTTTCTATTTCTATTTATATAATAACGATTAACAAAACAAAAATATAACAAATTCATTCATTAATTTAAAAATAGTAACTTACATAACTATGTAGTTATCTATGTATGTATTTTCAATACTTTTAAGAATACATATCGCTCCTTTATCTCAACATAGTCATATCTCAAAAACCAAAATTTTTAAGTTTCTTAAGAAAAATACTTCATTAATACCTTCTTTATAAGTAAACAAATTTTCAGAAACATATATTAATCTAAACCGAAGCTAAGACCACTAAAAAGCCAAAACTGGTCATATACTTGTTAACATTTTTAAAACTTTAAACGCACAACAGAAAATATTCTAACAGAATTAGATATTTTCTCACAGAACAATTCGCCATCTGATATGTGTATCTCTAATGCAGCCACCTTATTTAATACGTCTTGGTATTTTACTTGTAAGTACTGCTTTGCAACGTGACAAAGCCAACTAATTTATTTTCACAGCAGCGCTGTAAAATTAAAATAGTTAAATAGTGCAAAATTACCCAAAAAATTTATAGTGCAAACACAGTGCAAGAAATTTTAAATAGTGCAGATTTTGCACTATAGTGCAGATTTTGCACTATAGTGCAGAAAGTGGCAACGCTGATCCACAGACAATAAATTTAAATCTTGACGCTCTCTTTATAAAATTTGTCAATCTATACACATTAATACGTTCTCTTTCGTCTTTTATTTTTGTCAGAAATAAAACAAAAATTCTAGCCGGTTTTCATTTTTAGTATATTAAAATTGTTATACCTTGAACTCATATTGTGTGCATATTGACTAACTTGTTTAATTGAAACAAAAAAATTTATAAACATCTTACTACACACATGCATATGGGCATACATATGTATATACGAGTATATGCATACATACATTTTTGTCTTACGAAAATTCTCAGAGTAGTAACATAACGAGAAAAAAGGGTTTGCAAGACTCGCATTTGTTGTTTAGTGGACAAACTTAATTTTGAGCCTGATTTTTTAATTATTTGTACGTACGTACGAGTGAAGTGCCTAAAGTTCTCATCAGGAACTTTGCACCTTTTTAAATAGGAAATGCGACATCTCTTCAACGCATAAGGGGAATTTATATTGTTCTCAAAAATATTTATCTAATCATCAATTTCTACTTTGCATCCTTCAAAATAAATCCACTCAAATAAATACACTCGTGAAACATTTTTTTTCTAATCCTCGAAGCAGTTTTTATCTCATGCGTCGATTTTTGGTCAAAATTCAGCAGTTTTGAAACGAACTTCGCTGCGTCACGCTTCAAGCACAAACTTTCCGAAAAAATTCCATGGCATGAGCCAACCGATATGCCGACATGCTTCGATAGTCGAACGTCACCCGCGAATTCTGAAAATTCACAGACCGTATTTGCGTAACTTAAATTGAACTAAATCGACAACTTTTTTTATTTATTAGTATTTATAATACTTTAAAATATCCTTTTATAATGTGTGATTTATAATTAAATTAAATATATGAACATTAAAAATAAAACATTTTAATTCCCGCTTTTTTTAATTTAATTTTGTCGCATAGATATTCTGGAGCTTTTTCATATTTTATTTTATGTATAAAACTAAGAGTATTGAGTTTTAGTCCTGGTTCAATATTTAGCCATTTAGGTGTATCTAGCATAGCTCGTATTGATGTATACATACATATCTGTTGCATTTTATTTTGTAAGTTGTAAAAAAAGAAAGTAGAATTGAAATTCTTCTGCTTGACCCGAAATTAAAATCCATTTAAATGGTCAATGATATTATAAACTGACATCAGTGGGTGGCAAAAAGCTTCGCTTTTATGAAAAAATAATAATAAGCATTTAGTAATAAAAAAAATATTGAAAAAATTTAGCAAAATTTATCGCAACTTTTAAGACTCGATATCGAATAAAATGCAGCACTTCGATACGTGAGTATCTATCGCATGCTAATTGCAACTTTTACTATAGATGTAGACCACAAATCTAATTACAAATCATTCTCACTAGGAAAAATATTTCTAATTTCTTTTCTAATGATTATAACACGACTTCCTTCCTCGGAATCTGATGACAATACTTAACAGAATATCTTCGGATTCATTATTTTTAGTTAGCACAAGTTTTGTGTAATTTTTATTTTCTTACATTAAACATACGAAATCCATTACAATTTCTTTAAAAAAATCGATAATCGATTATACTACGATTACAACTACTGAACTAATTCGAGATTAAAACTAAAAATGTTAAAAAAAAATTAAATTTTTTTTTTAAAACTAATTTAAAATTTTTCTCAATAGCGGAATTTTTTTCTTGAAATCACGGTGATTAAGAGATTTGCAAAAGTAAAACCAGGGCTTGCTTTGATACGTTTTGATTGCTTATCTGTGCAGCTTTAAACATTGTTTGAGTAATGAGTAAGCTTTTAACTGCACAAAAACTGCTGCAGTGATGCCAGATTTTGTTGCTGGTGCGCTGTTGCAGTTGTGATGCTGATACTTTTCTACTGTAAAATAAAAGTGAAAAGTTTGCATTTTTAAACACAATTTAAATTGCAAACGTGTTATATGCGAATTCAAAACGGTAATAATGAAAACAAAAACATTTACAACAATTGTGATGATTTACTTAAAATATTAAAGCCAAGAGTGACATGTTTTTTATAAGTTACAAGTTGAAACGAAAGAGTTGGTCGACTCTTCCCAAAATTAATAAAGGGTGGTTAAATTTCAAGGGCCGATGTTGATTTTGAATAAAACACAAACTATTTAGGAAATTATTGTAATTTTCTTTTATTATGATGTATTGGTATTACTCAATTATGTATGGAACAAAATATCGGCCAAATGGGCGCCGCGACCTCGGCGGCACACCTCCATCCGATGGTCCAAATTTTCGATGACGCTGAGGCATAATGGAGGTTCTATGCCGTTAATGCGCCGAATTATCTGATCCTTTAGGTCTTGAATTGTTGCTGGCTTATCGACGTACACCTTTTCTTTCAAATAACCCCAAAGAAAAAAGTCCAACGGTGTCAAATCACATGATCTTGGCGGCCAATTGACATCGCCATTACGTGAGATAACACGGCCATTGAATTTGTTGCGCAAAAGAGCCATTGTTTCGTTAGCTGTGTGGCAAGTGGCACCGTCCTGCTGAAACCACATATCGTCCACATCCATATCTTCCAATTCGGGCCATAAAAAGTTCGTTATCATCTCACGATAGCGAACACCATTCACAGTAACTGCCTGACCGGCCTCATTTTGGAAAAAATACGCCCCGATGATGCCGCCAGCCCATAAACCGCACCAAACAGTCACTCTTTGTGGGTGCATTGGTTTTTCGACAATCACTCTTGGATTCTCATTCGCCCAAATGCGGCAATTCTGTTTATTGACGAATCCACTGAGGTGAAAATGTGCCTCATCAAAAATTACGAAGTGCACGATATGCATTTTGATTTGAACTCCATGGTTCAAATTGAGTAAGTCTGAAATAGAGAAATGTCAAATAAAATTCGGAAAAAAACTTGGCGTTTAGGTGTGGTTCACATTCGCATTCACAACATCGGCCCATACAATTTAACCACCCTTTAGATAGATTTTTTATATTGTATATTTATACATTTGCATATAAATGTTTATATGTATGTACATATTTATACATAAATCTTTTTTTAAGTTCTACTTTGTTTTCGACTATTTTATTGTTTTCATTACAAAATTGTATTTTATTTATTTTGCAATATTGAGATAATAAACAAAATTAATCACATTTATGTTGACATTTAGAGTTACACATATAAAAACGTATAAATCTATAGAAATATTCCAAACTTAACAGAAAAAAAATACAGATTTAGTCCATCTTATATTTACAATAACAACAACTTAAGTTTTAGTAATTATTAAATTTAAAGTTTTAGCATTAAGTTAAAAGAAAACAATAAAAACAAAAGACGATAATAATAAAATGATTGATTTAAATAAAAACAAATTAACTTCTGAAAGATAGATCTAACACATGGTATCTTTAAAGTTTTCGAATTTCATCAGTATCGTCTAATGACACAATAGCCAGACGATTTACATGATTGCTTAGTCTTTTCAAATATTTTTCGCTGAATGAATTTTTATTACCTCTTTAACAGTTTGTATATTTAGATCGTTATGGATGGCATCGTTGGAAATATACCAAGGAGATTGAACAATAAGCCTTATAGTTTTCGACTGGTATCTTTGCGATATTTCTATATTTGAGGCACTTGCTGTTCCCCAAAGTTGAACTACATAAGTCCATATAACAAAATTTTTTTTTTGTTTTTTAATGAATTCTTTATTTACAATCTATCCATTTGTTGACAATAAGTAAATTTGATACAATAACCAACATAACAGTAGTTACTCCACTCCACTGAGTGCAACAACAATGACACAAACATTTCGATATTTCATTATATAAAATGTCGAAATATAACTACCAGCAACATGTGTCTCCGACATTAACAACATACCAACAAAATGTAACTTCAGAAACAATTCAACTTCTTCTGTATGGTTAGAAAGCCCGTTAGCATTCCGGATTGCAACATTTAAATCGCGTTGCATAGTTTAGCAATCAAAGTCGTCATCATACTCAACAGCTTGTTGATTAGCTCTAATTGATTTTGAATCAATTCTTTTAATCTGCTAAGAGAATTTTACATTTTTAAGGACATCTGAGTAAGAAACATTGAAGAAGAAGAAGAAGAAGAAGAAACTCGTCATCATTATTACTATAATTAAGGTTTTCCTTCTATTAAATATATTGTTATTACGACACAGCCTTCGTAACTTGCTGGATGGTTCTGCAAACAGTTAACACATCTTGGAGGGGAATTAATATCAGCAGTGAGATGTCCTAGTCCACATTTAACACAACTTGCCGCTTTTCTACAGTAAGTTTTTGTATTACCGAATTCCTGGTAACGGCCAATATCTTTAGAACTCCTTGGCGGCACATCGTTAACAACAGCATTGCATAAAGTTTTAATGTCATAGATATTCTTATTACTAGGACTTGGTTCCAAATCAATGAAAAACATTGGCAGAGGTTCTTTTGTAATACTACTTCTTACATTAGAGACGTTTCTTACACTATTGCTGTTTATATGACGTTCCTTACTAGATGTTGGCATATCTTAGAGTGTTGGTTAGTGCACCATGCGCGAAATTTATAGTTTGTCTCGTTCAAAATTTTCTTGCGAGAATTGTCTTGTTTACGCATCATTGCTTTAGGTGACGAAACAATTCTACGAAATTCTTTTGAATAAAAAAAAATTGTATGAGAAAATAAATGATGTTGTAATTAATAAAATTAATGCAATGCATCACTGCATAAAAACCGTAGTCTGCATTCACACAGGCAACTCTTTCAGCTAAGCTGATTAAATTTTAGGCATCGTGGTGAGGGGAACATAAGATGAGTACAGACTTGCTTGCCTTTCATTTCGTTTTACTTTCTTATTCGTACTCGGCAGCAAGCACGAGTGTGTCTAAATGTGTGTATGTGATACGAGCAATAAGAATTGCTGTGTGTGAACAACAGAGCAATTTCAATGAGAAATGTGTATCTTTCTTATTAATAAGAATTGAAAAGTGTAAATTATGACATATGGCATATGCGAGTGATGTCAAGTACCTTACAGGTGATCAAAACATGTGAAATGGTTACCTGACCCCCCAACCTGTAGAAAATAGACTTTCATTACAAAGTTACGCGACAATGTGATGGAATCTTTTTTAGTTAATTTTTTGGCTGTTGCTATTCGAAACTTTTTAGTCATTAAATTTGTTTGTACATTCATAAATTTAGTTTTATAAATAATTTTTTTTTGGCACTTTACTAAAATCTAGCAAGAAACTTTGCTACTCGTGTGCTTTTAACAGACGTTTTATTTGTTTTAGTATTCCATTTAATTATTTTTCGTCCTTTTTCTACGTGGTTAGAGGGATGGTGATCATATGAACTCCCATCAACGATAGTTGGTTGTTTCGCATGACATGAAACGTGAACGTGAACGTGAAACGTACATAAATATTATAAAAACGAAAGACTAATGCAAAACTAGGTCTAATGTAGTATATTGTTTTTTTTACTTTATAATAATTGTTTATTTATTTAAATTGGCATTATATACTTGTCCTATTTGTTTTGAAATTTATCTTCGTCGACACGGAACACACGTTGGGATACTCAAAACATATTTAAATTAAGATGTTGAAAGGCTACACATAGAAGCAGGTTATCAAATCAAAAATAGGCGTGCAGTCTAAAACTCAGTACTCAAATCTTCAATCAGGTAGTCGCATCAAAGTTGTAGCTTAAATACCTTTAGGTAGTTTATTGATTTTGTTATATTTTTATTTGTAACAAAAGCAGTTTGTGCGAAATCAACGCATGCTTTGCCCGTGCCAGTACACAATAGGTTCCTGCGTGTAAGTATGTACTATGATCGACCGAAAACAGAAAACTTAATTAAGTTAAGGGACTACATGGTAACATAAATAAATGCAAGCACTTTTGTACTTGAAGCGTGTGAATTACAACTAATTACGTACTGAAACCTTCCATCAACTATATCTGCAGTGTAAGAGCTCTGTCTTAAGTAGATATCTTGAGAAAATAATGGTCAACAAATGTTAGTGGCTCGGTAGTGTTCAAGCAGAGCGGTAAAGTGAAGTTAAAGGACAACATAGAGAAACCTGTCAGGCGTTAAATTGAAGTTTATATACATATGTATGTAGTATGCTACCGATACATAAACTGTCATAATTTTATTATTTAATGTTTCAAGTACATATTCGTCAGTGGTTCGCAAAATTATTTTTGGAGTATTAAATTTTCAATCTTATCCAAGCTGTAGAAAACGGCAAGTGTCTCCCAAATGCAGCGGCGCCAGCGCTAATTTTGTGCTATCCCGCCGAAGGCAATCCGTTTTATATGGGAAAATATGAAAAATTTAGAGAAATAATTTGTCATACATAGAAGACTTATTTGCCTGTTGTTTGCTGCAAACCCTATAACGCAAAAGCACACTTGTTAGTTTGGTTTTGAAAACAGCAAAAACAGTTCAGTTAATATTTAAACGCGCTCTCGATAACAATAAAACGAAGCAATTTTTGATCGAAGGAAAAATGTAAAATTATACAAATTTTAAATAATACAAAAAAAAATTGTGATACGAAAATTATAAAAGAAACTAAAATTTTAAATTTCTTTTTTAGCAACGAAAAAAAATTTAACGAAATCTGTGGTCATCTTATTGTCAATATCTGTACGTAACCAAAAAGAAAATATATTTGCCATTTGCCATTAATCGTATGAAAACGTTTCAACTTTTTATGTAATTTTCTTCTTAAAAAAACAACAACAACTACAACACGTTTTAAACAAGCCCTGGCTAAAGATAAAACAACAAAATTATAATTTGGCTATACCCACTACATAAACATTTTACAATTGAAATAAAATAAATAAATGATTAAAATATTTTTTGTGCCAGTAACGGAATTTTCGAATTTTGTGCGTGTATAACCTTCCATCAAAAAAAAAGTTTTCAATTATTTTCATTATCAAGGTCGCCTTTTAAAAATAAATAAACTTATTTATTTATCGTAATATTAATTCGTGTCTTTGTTTTTTATTTTTGTATGCGTTAAATCGTATTAAGTAAGTGTTTGTTATTTTGCTGTTTTTCCTCTTTGAGTGTGTTAAGAAATTCGTATTTCTCGGTTTATTGGTGTTTCCGCGTCAAGCTCAAATAGGTTTCTTCTTCGTACGAGTGCAAACCAAGCTGTCTACACTTACTTACTTATTTCTTTAATTACCTTACACAACATACAAATTTTATTCTTCTTCATACTTATGGTTTCTGTTTTCTTTGTACCTTTTGTTTTATTTATTTGAACCTACTACATACACACATACGAATGTAAGTGTTCGCCGGCGTCAATTAAAATAAACATGATCTAAAAGCGGTATCACTGCACGCACTCTGACATTGCATAACGGAAAACCCCTACAATTTGTTGGATAAGTCAAACATTTGTGGTAAGAAAACTGGAATACTGCTAGAGAATTTAAATTAAATAATTAGTTTCGTGTAGCAAATGGGTGGGGAGGGGGAGGTGTTAATACCGGCTTTATTTTTGTGAAATTTCAGTATCTCGGTAACGGTGTTTTTTTTATTACTTCGTGACCTGTACTGCTACCGCATTTAAAATACCGGTTATAACGGCATACATAATTAATAGAATTCAAAGGTGCAGTTTTATTATTTTTTTTAAACATAAGCAATCAAACCAACTGAGTTTAAGCAGCCATTTTGCAATCAAAAGGGATTAACGTGTCCGTACAAACTAAAATACCGTTTGTCAAGCTCCGCATTTTATAGATGCAAATACCTGGCATGTATTATTATCAAACAACCAAATCGTAAGAAAGCAACTTTTTTCGCAGAGCCTGCCAAAAAAATTGAAGTTTTTCGATTTGAAACATACATATGTATGTATACATTTCAGCGGAACTTTTCGTAAAATCTCATTTTCAGGAAGGAAGTTCTAGCGTCGTTGTTACGATATATAATTTAAGAATAATTGCTGCAGCTCAATATACATACATATGTATGTATGTAAAGGGTGGTTAAATTGTATGGGCCGATGTTGAATGTGAACCACACCTAAACGCCAAGTTTTTTTCCGAATTTTATTTGACATTTCTCTATTTCAGACTTACTCAATTTGAACCATGGAGAGATACACAATCCAACAACGTGTTAAAGTTATCCAGACTTATTATGAAAATGGGAGTTCAAATCAAAATGCATATCGTGCACTTCGTAATTTTTTTGGTCAATTTCATCGTCCAAATGTGCGTACAATCGCAAAAATCGTGGAAAAATTCGAGCAAACCGGGTCTGTAGAAGATGTGAGAACACCAGTGCATGCTCGTACAGCTCGTACTGCAGAAAATATTGCTGCTGTTCGCGATAGTGTGGCTGAAGAGACGTCCACCTCAACTCGTCGTCGTTCCCAACAATTGCACCTCTCACGCTTGTCGTTGATGAACATTATGCATAAAGACTTGCATTTACACGCTTACAAGGTGCAATTGGCTCAAGAACTAAAGCCTCTTGACCATTCCAAACGTCGTGAATGGGCAGAATGGTGGCAAGAAATGGCAACAGTGGATGATCAATTTTAAAGAAAAACATAAGAAGAAAAAGGACTTTTTATGGCCCGAATTGGAAGATATGGATGTGGACGATATGTGGTTTCAGCAGGACGGTGCCACTTGCCACACAGCTAACGAAACAATGGCTCTTTTGTGCAACAAATTCAATGGCCGTGTTATCTCACGTAATGGCGATGTCAATTGGCCGCCAAGATCATGTGATTTGACACCGTTGGACTTTTTTCTTTGGGGTTATTTGAAAGAAAAGGTGTACGTCGATAAGCCAGCAACAATTCAAGACCTAAAGGATCAGATAATTCGGCACATTAACGGCATAGAACCTCCATTATGCCTCAGCGTCATCGAAAATTTGGACCATCGGATGGAGGTGTGCCGCCGAGGTCGCGGCGCCCATTTGGCCGATATTTTGTTCCATACATAATTGAGTAATACCAATACATCATAATAAAATAAAATTACAATAATTTCCTAAATAGTTTGTGTTTTATTCAAAATCAACATCGGCCCTTGAAATTTAACCACCCTTTATATATTCAATAATAGTTCTGTTCAATTTATTTTAATAATAGGTGTGTTCTAACAATATATTTAAAAAAAAATTTATTAAAAAACACCTCTAATGTTTCGCTAATTTTGTTTGCATCGCCAGGAATATTGTAAACTTGCATCCTATCGCACTTGCTGAACCTAAAAAATGTCTACTAGTTTTCTTTAATCAATTTTAAGCCTTCAGACAAACTTTAGAGTCATAATACAACACAAATATTTAAATTTTCAATGTGATTTATTTGAATGGAATCAGTAGAGAGCGATTGGATGAACAATTTTTTTTGCACACAAAATTTCATACAAAGAATCAATTTTCGATTTTTCCAATTTTTCGCAATTTTCCATGTTTTACACCCAAAACTTTCTATTTTTTCGTTTGGAAAGCCATTAAGGAACAATTTCATACAAAATTTCGCACAAAAAATCAATTTTCGATTTTTCCAATTTTACGACTTTTGCGGAGAGAATTTCCTATTTTCCACAATTTTCCATGATTTACGCTAAGAACTTTCTATTTTTTGATTTGAAAAGCCATTAAGGAATAATTTCACACAAAATTTCATACAAAAACTTGATTTCCGATTTTTCCGACTTTTCCGGAGGGATTTTCCAAAATTTTCTTCCGTAAAAACCTTCTCCTCGAAAATACGAACAACTGACAACTGACAAAATTTTACAGAAATCGGGCCAGCCGTTCTCATTTTATGAATTACTATAGATTGTAGACAGACTGATAGCGAATTATTGGAATGTTTTGTTTTATTTTGTTTTTAAGTTTATAAGAGACCTTTAAGCTGCAACAACTATTTAAGAAAATTATATTCATAAAAAGTTTTTTAAATAAATTATGCTTAGTGAGTTTGCGGTTTCGTTTAAAAACCACACTATTTCTTAACCTCTTTATCCCAAACTTTCTTTGCATTTGCAGTGGACTGTGTTCAAAAAGCATCATATTTAAATAGATTTGTTAAATCTTCTAAAACTGGTTCTTAACCATTTTTCTTATTAAATGTCAGTCCACATTTTTGTGTTTTAATAAGTTTTTGTATACATAAATAAGTAGATTTGTATGCACATACATATGTATGAATGTTGCAAAATATAAGCAAAAGTTTACAACAGCGAAATTTTAAAGATTTATCCGAAGCTTAAAAGGCATTTATGTTTAACCTGTTTGAAAACCTTTTTAAATTTTTAAACTCGTATAATAAATACAATACTCTTGGCCAGTTTTTAACTTAATATTTAAATAGGAAATTAGTTAATTTTCTTTAAATTTAAGTTGTATTTAAATATGGTTTCATTTCTTCAGTCTCAAATTGCGTTTGGTATTTAATTATGATAAAAGTATGGTAGCACTATTAAATGGCAAAAAAATATAAACAACTTCTTCATTTAACAGCTGCTTACTATTTATTTAACTTAATATGAAAATATTTTGTTTTCAAAATTTTGTGGGTTCGAAATGTTTGCCTGAATTTGCTATTAAATTCTCGCTCCACATCCTTCCACACATTCACCTTTTGTTCTGCACCAACTCGGTCAGTCCTTTTGCACTCGATTATGCTGCTGTTTTTGATCAAATAATGAAAAAACTTCAATGCGCAATTTTCATAATTTGTAGAACTGTCAAAATCATATGGTAGTATTAACAACTTAAGTTGTATTTAAATGGACGTGGTCAGTGATTTAAGTTGTACTTAAATATGATCTATAAAAATAAATTCGGTATTTAAACAGAACTTAAGTTTAAAAACCGTTTAATTTTTAAGTTAAAAACTGGCCCTTGGACACATACTCGTACATAAGTATGTTTGTTTTGGCCGTTGCAGATTTTCTTCATTTGCATACATACATATATGTATATATGTATGTATTTCAGAGATGACAAATTTTTTTCAAACAAACAAAATGCGCCCAACGGACCGTCATGGAAGAAGAAACCCTACACTTTTTTAAAGAAGCGATATATTTTTATTCTAAGCAAATTGAGTTCGTTCCAGAACCTGTTGATGGAAAATATTTTCCCTTAATTTACAGAAAATTTTTAAAACTTTGGATGGAGGCGTTTGTGAAAATAGCAAAATTGCGATTGATCTCTAGTTTTAAATTTATAATGTAGGTTAAAATGACTTTATCATCGGCACAAAAATATATCTGTGGGCTCTGTTAATAGGTATTTTAAATAGGCCCATAAAATGCCAACTCACACCTACACATGTGATCAGAAAGTTTCTTCATTTATTTTCTTCTCTTTGTTTTAATAAAACACAAAATATTTAGCACATTGTTTTATGCAACTTGTTACATATACATATATACATTTATTTACGTTATGTACTGAATTTTTTTTGGCAACAGTTTATGTGCACACATATACTATGTACTTACACATGTACATACATCTGTGTCTCGATTTGCATCACTTATTTTGCGTGGCCAGGCGGAGCTGAAGTTTTTCTTTTGAAATCTTTGTTCTTTCGGCAGTGAAATAAATGTTGAATTTGACCACATAAATAATTTTTGACGAGGTAAATTTTCAGCTCGCCTATGGCATCAGAGAATGATTGAGAGCTTTGTTGTATATTTTGGAGATGTTGCAACGTTGGAAACGCCGCTGCAAATGAAAGTTCGGTCGACAGTGGCCGCTATAAAGCCGTTATTACGAATATTTTATGGTCAGTCGATGCTTTGCAAACAAACAAATTTGAATTTTCTAGATCCTAGATCCATCATTCCCATCTAAAATATCTCTAAAAACACTTCGTGAAAAACAAAAGCTTTTCTTGCAACCTTGTTCTGTTCGACAGATTGTTTGAAATTTATGTCAGTATAAGACATTTTGGAATACAGAATTAACTTTTGTACGCATCCGTTCGTAATACCTTTAGATATTCCAGTAAAATACACGGAATTCCAATTTCTTGGACCAACAATAGATGTATTTCTTTACTCTGGCTTGGGGTACCAATTTGTACGAAAATGGTCCCCCTACCTTAAACCTAACACATCATCACACTTAATGTTTAAAAATAATTTGTGGCATGTGGACTCTTTAGCTAGACCTACATTCTGTCGGTCCAACACTGCATCACTTTTTAAACACATCCGGCTTCATTTTGTCAATGCATCGAGTGTTGCTGGTTCATCACAGGCCAGAGATTTTACATATCCCCACAAAAAGTAGTCCAAAGGTGTCAAATCCCACGAACGAGGTGTCCAATCCACAGGTCCACTTCTTGAGATAATTCGTTAACCAAATACTTGATGTTGTGCCGTCTTGTTGGTCAGAATTCTCCTGCAATAAGATGAGGAATAAAAAAATTACGAATTATTTGCCTCCAGCGTTCGCGACTCACGCTAATTTAGTTACCGGTTTCCAATTTAAAGACAAATGGTCTAATGACACCTTTTCTTGTCAGTTTTCCAAGTAGTGGACAATTAAAAATGGAGTTGCTGAAAACGGTGTCGGATCGATAAACTTTAGTCTTCGTTGCCACTCACGTCTGCAGTGGCGATGGCTTCTTTTCTAAATACTGTACTGTACATCCATAGAATTGCATATTAGCTCCTCAGATGTACGATTGTGCGCATTGTAAACTTGACGAAGTTTTGGGAACAGAGCAGGACATCCGCGAATTATAAATGGTTTTTGGAGTAAGTCACTGCCTGATGACTTGTCATCATGTCAATACTGAAAAAAGTAAGACACATTTTTCCATTATTCCTCTTGAAAGCTCTATGCCTATATAAAAATTATTCGGTATTCAGGTATGTGATGAACTTCGGCCGATTTAAAATGTAACTCATTTTTCAAAATCGACAATCTTGTGATGAAGTTTTGTCGATTTCATATTCCATGTTTTGTTTCATTCATCACAGGGCAAAAGTAAAGACGCAAGTTCTGTTGTCAAAAATTTTAGAAATTAAAACTAAATAAACAAAAAAAAATTAATAATTTTTAATAAAGGAATCCAAAATTTCTGCTAGTGCATCTGTCAATCTGTGGTGAAATCTCTGACGATATCATTATGGTTTTCCATAAACTGAATTAAGGCATCTTGCTGGACATTGTTCTTCTGCTTTCCCCTGTAAAAACATGTCACAAAAAATTACCTTTTTTAAATTCTTGCCCACATTTAACTTACATTTTTGTTAGACTGTTTCTCTTTTCGTTGAAGTAAAAAAGAACCGGATTAAAAAGGAATTTAAACGTACATTATCGAAATTCATAACATACATACGTATTAAAATCGTCTTTTTTTAATGAAACGAATTGGAATATGAAATCGTTACTACAAATCATTTGGCTACGAAAACGATTTTCTTCGCATACCTGATTAACTGTACATTTTTTGATATCTCTTTATCTGCTTTGTTTACAAACCAATCATGGTTTTCTTTCAGAAACCCTCTTTAATTTGCAAACTTTTTTTCTTTTGTCCAATAAACTTTTTGCGATATTTTTCATTTTCAAGGAAAGTTTTAGTGTCATCCTTATGCATTAATTTTTCTATTTGTGTCTTTGTGGTGTTGAGTGTTTGTTTACAGTGGATCATTTGTTTAGGTTTCTGATTTTCACATGAAAATCATATACGAGTATACCTACATACATACATACATTCATATATCCTTGTTTAGAATTTTTGTCACATCTTGTAGTACGAGTTTGTCGCTTTGAACTTTAAAAAGGCTGTATATACGTTTCGTTGCGTTAGAAATACAATTCGAAGTGACTCCCGCCTGTCTACATTTGACGAACAACCCTTCTATAGAATACCTGGTTATCTTTAAATAAAAAATATGTGCAGATATCCTTAAAAACCAAAAGTACTCTTATAAACGTTATATTTTATTTTAAATGAATATCAACTTTCAGTGCAACATCAAAACATCGTACATATGTATGTTTTTTTAGAGAAACATTTTATTGCTCTTATTTGCACAATTTACCGAAAAGGTAAGAAACTGCTCTTTATGGTTTTCAATTTTCAATGCCAAAAAGCGCAAATATGTACTTAGCGCGTGTTTTTAAGAGTGTCACAACTTTAATCACTGCTTTATTTGAGCACCCATTTAACAGCTGATAGTTGCTTTTTGTTTAGTTTGCTTTGAAATTTCATTATGAATTGACTTACACCGGAGCAACGCGTGCAAATTGGTTAAACTTGTAATCAAAATAATTGTTCTATTCGTCAAACTCATTTCCATTCAAAATTTTATTTTCCGATGAGGCCCATTTCTGGTTGAATGGGTACGTAAATAAGCATAATTGTAGCATTTAGAGTGAGGAGAATCGACAAGCTTTTGTCGAAACACTATTACATCCACAGAAAATTACAGTTTGGTGCGCTTTATAGGCTGGCGGCGTCATTGCTCCACATGTCTTCAAAAACGGTGATGGTTAGAATCTTACTGTCAATGGTGAACGGTATAGCACCATGATTCGAAATTTTTTCATACCTCAATTACGTGGCATTAAACGTGTGTCACTCTATAAAAAACACCGTTTACATACATACATATTTGAAATTTCTATAAATATTTCAACGTTGTTTACTCCCTTTAATTTTAATCGATATTTACTACATGAATTATTTTAACTAATTCATAATTTAAAACCTTAACAACAAGATACTTATGTAAGTATGTACATACATACATATGTATGTATGTATTCAGGTATAAACACAGCTACACACATCCCCATGTACATTTACATATACATATGTATGTATGTAGTTGATTCATTCTGTGTAGCAAAATCTTTAAACATTTTTCAAAATTATTTCATTATTTCTGCCAAAGAAAGCAGGCAATAAAAATACTCCGACATTTAATAGATTCAAATAAAAAATAAAATTATATGTACACATGTACTTATTTAAAATGAATCGTTTATAATGATACCATTGCATCTCGTCATCATCACGTGCTTCTATTTAAAATCTTCTATGGAAGATATTGCTGTTATTTACATATTTTATTTTCATTGTTTTGTTTTTGTGCTTAAAGTTATGACAATAACGTCACATGTATGTACATATATACGCACATACAGAGATTACAGTAGTAACTAGATTATTGGTCATACTGAAAACCAGACTTTGGGCACTTTTCGAGCATGTTGCAAGTACCGAATACTCTTATTACACGCGTTTGCTGAAAACCATCTTTTAGTTTTTTTTGTTTAAAGGCCTCGTTATGCGAACGTTAATGTGAGCAAAACTTAACGTACGGCCGGCCGTATGTGCAGTTACAGAAACTTTACCAACGTAACAGACGTCAATAAAAGAAACAAAACATTGTCTAACATAATTTATTCGCGTGTGATTTTTTTCCGAACTTTTCGGCATATCTAGTGGTGGGCAATGTTAAGTTATTTTCGTACATCTGAGAGATATGAAGTTTTTTACATTGTAATTTATACATTATTATTATTGTTTTTATTATTAAAATTATTATGATTATTATTTTTATTATTATAACTGTTGTTTTGTTATTTTTATTATTATTTTTTGTTGTTGTTGTTACCATTATTTTCATTATTGAAATTAGTATTATAATTAATCAATTATTACTTTTATGAATCAAAATGATGTCAATTCAAAAGTACGGAAAATGGGCAAATGTGCCGCATTGCCATATACATACATAATTCATTTGAGTGCCAGCATTGGCTTACGAATGTCACTTAACGGCGCCGTCAAAATCTATTTTATACAGGTTGAAACGTTCCGGCAACGTGACAATTGATTTCGATAAGCGTTTGCGTTGTTTTCCTATGCTCAAAAGCGAACGTACGTTCGTCCGTTATCTGAAGTCCACGTTCGTATAATCGTACCTTAAATCTGTGTTTTTTCTTTATTATTTACGTTCTATGTTCTTTTTATTATTTAATTTTTTTTTTCTTCCTTTAACTTAATGCTAAAGCTTTAAAGTTAATAATAAGTAAACCTTAAGTTATTTTATTGCAAATATAGGTTAGACTAAATCTTAATTTTTTTTGCTAAATATAGGATATTTTTATAGTTATATATACATATGTTTGTACATACATATTAGTATATGTGTAGCTCTAAATGTCAAAATAAGTGTGATCAAATTTGCTTATTATTATGAAAAGAAAAATAAAATACAAAAAAAAACAATTATGTCCTCTTTTTTTTTATTTTGTTATTATTCATTATTTACACAATAGAAACAAAGGCATATTTAACGTACTTTATAGTAATTACAAAACAAAAATAATATAAAGGCCGGGACACATAGAATCCGTCATACGTCATACTTTGTCTTTTTCAACTGACAGCTGAGTTAAAAGAGACCGTTTGTTATGAGCATTGTCGCATAGAGTACGTTGACCTCAACGCAACGTATCAAAGTTCACCAACGTTCAACTTTTAACGTACGTTGTGTGCTTTGACAAGTGTCAGTTTCTTTTGTATTGATTTACAGTAAATTTTTTTTTTTTGATTATTTGAGTGCAAGGAAAAAAACTTAAAAATATTTAATTGGAAACTAAATTAATGTAAAAAATGTTAAGCAAAATAATAATTGAAATAACTTCCAGAAATGCATCCATTCTCCATTGAAAATGTGGGTTTCTGTTGAGTACTTTGACAGTTAAGGTTTGCTTTGTTTTTGTTTTAGATTTTTTATGTACATACATACATATATGTACGTTAACAACGTACTCATTGTGCCAACCTAATCTGTTGTTGCGTCAACGTCAGTTGGAAAAGACAAAGTACGACGTATGACGGATTCTATGTGCCCCGGCCTTAATACCCATAATGAAGTAAAACGAGTGGAGAAACTCGCATTTGTTGCAAGTACTGAGTAATTTTTTTTTTTTGTAACGTTGCAACAGTTGGGCGGGGGGGGGGAGAGAGTAGTTTTTATAAAATTTCGTGACGCGCCCTTTCTATATTAAGCCAACGATATGAACATACGTTACTTCTGACCTTTGTTGTTGGTGTTTCGCTTGGCGCACTGTTTACTTTCTAATTTTTATTCATCGCTGAAAATACCAACTTTTTCAGGAACATTCACATTGTATGAAAAAAGATACAATGTTATTATTATTAGTATCACACTTTGCATTTCTTCAATTAAGAAAACTTGTGTGTGTGTGTGTATTTTCAGACTATTACCGAAACGTGCAAAACTCGTTTAGAATGTTTCGCAGCACAGCTCTCTCACAAACACCCACTTACAAGCTAATCTTGGGGTTTGGATTATGTACTCTTGGTGGAGCCATGCTTTATGCCTACTTCAAAACCCGAGACGATGATGAAGAACAGCAGCAAAATGACAAAACAAGCACAGCCACGAAGAACAGGCCGGTATCTTTACTTAAAAAGCAAGCAAAACAGTCACAAAAAGAAATTAAAATTGAGTTGAAAATTGCAAATGAGCACGTTCCGTTGGTGGCAGGGAGGCAGGGTGCAAATCTGGTGTCTATAGAAAATAAAACGCTAACAAAAATACTATTTCGGTGAGTATTAATTAAAAAGTGGTGGTAAAGTCAACGACTTTAACGCCAAAACTTACATACATACATTAAATTTTAAGAAAAAAGCTTTTGTTACACTACATACATATTTTATTTAATACTAATAAGAAAGCACTGCAATGATTTGTATATGACTTGATTCAAATCAATTTTTTTTTGTTATTATTAATATTTTGAAACAGCTGATTTATTTTCAATTGTTCCATCTAACTTTAAGAAGAAGTTTAGACTGTTTCATGCAAGAAGAAGCAGAATTTTGTTCTCCCTAAATTTTAAAGTACTGGGCAAAAAAAAAAACAGACCTCGAGTAAAAGTGACGATAAAATAACCTTATCTAGTACTGCTTAAAGGGATTTAGACGATAATACAAGTCGTACGATAAGTAAAATTTTTGGGTAGAAGACCACGGATGGTATCGTATGAAACCATACGACATTGAGGGAAAATACGAATCAAATTTTACAGTCGTACGACTCTTATCGTTTTTAAAAATTTTTCAAATTCCTTCACATATCATTAGATCAGGGATGTATTTTTATATAAACATTTTAGTTTGTTTTGGTCTTTTAACCAATGGTGTAAACGTAAAAAAATATGTCATAAGAGTTTTATTCTCATTTTTAAAATACGGAGATCGTGTCGTACGACTTTCTCTTTGGTTTTACGTACGACTTGTATTACCGTCTAAATCCCTTTTTAACTGCAGGCAGTTTAGACTGCAACACTTTGTATTAAGGCTTGTCAAAAATTCAGATACGTAACAAGAGCGAATATGATAGTGTGAAAGGTAAATGTTATGAAATGACAAATAATAGCGGTTATCGTACTAAAGTACTATTGTAGAGGTTGTACATATTGTAGATTTAGTAAATCTTCATAAGTTTAAAACTTGACAACAACAAAATTTATAAATTTTTAATTTACTAAATTAACAACTTCTACAATACCAAAAACAGTAGTAGATTTAATAAACATAGTAAGTTCATTTACATACATTATTTACAAGTATGAAACAGCTGGCAGATTTGGCGCCGCATTTTTTTTTTTTTGCCGTTAAAAAATTAAATGTACATAAATAATTCTTAAAGTTAAAAAATTAATAACATCAAAAAATGGAAAGAACTAAACAAGTAATTAAAAGAAAACGTTAAAAAAGGTCCAATAAAAGATGGGCTGATGAAGAAGTGCAAACAAATAAATATGTATGTATGTATGTATGTACATATATGTATGTATGTACCTTCGCTCTTTATAGGATCAACAATTTCGATTTGATCAACTGCATTTTGAACCAATTGGTTAATAATTGTTTCTTTTGCGGTTTTTAGGCATTTTTTTAAGATTTTATTTCTTTTCACGAAACACCAACTGAAAAGTTCTTTTGTTCTTTTTGCAGTAAAAATATGTAAAAAACAGTCAGCTTTTTCTGTCTGTTTACAATAACAAAGAAAAACTCGCTCACACTTAGAAGCTTAAAATAGTATTATATTTAAAAGTACTATAAATATAATACAAAGAGTGAGAACCGCTAATACGATGACAATTCACATCCATTACAACTTTTAATTTATAGAAACTTTTTTGAACGATAGGTTTTTTCATTCGATCAGGGTTGCATTCTCACAAAATTTAAATTGACTAGTCCACAGGGTTGTTGGCGTGCGTTATCTTGTAGATACCAATTACTTCAAGTGCTTCACATCTCGCCCGACGCCTATATGAAATTACTCAGCCTCGGCTGAACGAGGTTTTATAAAGCTCTGCATGTTCCATTTATGCTTTTCATTGGATTTGACGAGTGATGGTGTGACTACGAGATGTAATGAAATTAATATTTTATTATAGTCTGAAGTCCCCTTTAACAGAGTTGCAGAATCTTACAATATATGTATATTTATAATTTTTTATACTTAATACTTTTGAATCAAGTTTTCTTTTTGGATTTTAAAACAATTATTTTGTTATTGTATCTGAGTTTTTGTTTTGGAAAAACTTTGCCTGATACTACTATCTTTTGGGCTTGAGTCTTGCATTCACGTCAGAACAATTTATCAAAAAGAACAAAGTTATTGATATCAATAAAATGAAGTGGGGATAATCAATACAGGCAAGACGTTTCTGTTATTTGAATAGTGGAGAATGACTGCTATATTTTGTTCTACACTGTACTTAAATAATTAATTCCAATCGCCCTTAAGGGCATGTACTCTTACAACCCCTAATGCTGCACCTTTGGTTGTTGCTCAAAAAAAGGAACTTTAGCTGCTTCTACCTATAAATAGAGGTTACAAAGTTGTTTGCGTTAAAAAAAAATCTCTTATATTGCAGGGATAAAGATGATTCAAATAAAATTTGTGAAATAAACGGTTATCCCGATAATGTAAAGTTGGCCCGATCTTTGCTTCTAAAAGAAATTGAACGAGCGCCAACTGTAAAAGAAGAAATTTATGTCCCTCAGAGCGTATGCGGCAAAATAATGGGTCGTTGTGGTGAAGCAATGCAAGAAATTTGTCGCATTTCATTGGCAAAAGTCTCAATTGATGCTGGAGTACGTAGCGCGAATACACGCCGTATCACTATCACCGGCAACCGTCAACAAGTCAATATTGCCCGTAAACTGATTCAGGACAAAATTGAAGAAGACGAATCTCTCAGAAAAGCTGTCGAAGAGGCTGAACAAAAACGTGAACCACGCCGTTCTCCGCCCAACAGCGTAAACTCAAGCATGTATTCATCACAAACGTCACTCAGTTCACATCTGCCACCACGTGAAAAACTAATGGCTGCCAAGAACGATGAAAAGCCCATGGAAGTTTATGTTTCGGCTATTGCATCGCCAGGCAAATTTTGGGTGCAACTCATTGGACCCCAAACCAAAAAGCTAGACGATTTGGTGGACAATATGACGGATTACTATAGTGTTGGCGAAAATCGTGCTATGCATCAAATACGTGAACCTTATCTTGGACAAATTGTTGCTACTATTTTCAAACATGACAGTAAATGGTACAGGGCAGAAGTTGTCGGCATTTTGCCTAATCAATACAATCCGAAGGAAGTCGTATTGGATTTGTATTTTGTCGATTACGGTGATAGTGAATACGTGCTACCTCACGAAATCTTTGAACTGCGTACAGATTTTCTTACTTTGAGGTGAGATGTTTTTATATTTCACGTTTGTAATCAATTTTATGCCCATTTCCATTAATTTTTTCTAGATTCCAAGCTGTTGAATGCTTTTTAGCCAACCTTAAGTCAACATTACAAATTGATCCAGATACTTGGGATGAACAATCGATTCAAGCCTTTGAAGAATACACTCAAGGTAAAACGACGTTTTTATTAAAAAAAAACACACACACACACGCAAAATCTAATCATTTTACTATTTTGACAGTGGCTCGATGGAAAAAATTAATTGCCCGAGTTGTGACCTACAAAGATCGCGTTAAATCCCTTACGGGAAATTCCGCAGCGCGCGAAGGTTCCCCCATACCGGGTATAGAAATTTATGAATTGCAGGACGGTAAGTAAGAAAATGTTGCTCGATGCTCGACCTTTCTCCAAAGAAAACTCAGTGCACCGTACCTGACAAAGGAAATTAAAAGCATTTATTTTATTGTTCAGTATTGTTGCTATTTTTGGCCTGACACTTTAACAGTATCTTTGGAAACGTATTATTTTCAAACTACCCCACTCAGACTCACTGAACTTGAAAAATGCAAAAACGACATATTTTTTTAATTACTTTAAAGATTACTATAAATTATTTGTAATTGTTGAATAAGTCGCCCTGAACTTTTGTATTTTTAAATTGTTTATCAGAGTTTGTAAAATAGGTTAATTTTTTAAATCGTTTAGCTTTTGAAACCCTTTGAGATCGTGAAACAGGCACTAATTATTGAGTAGTAGTAAAAAGAGAGATGAATAAATAAAAATAAAAAAACAATTAATTCCGAAACTGGCAAATATTTAATTATACAGCGCAAACTTTTCCATTATAAATGCGATCAATATTGTCAGGAGGAGCAAAAACACGGAATGCATTGCCAAATTCAAACATTTTCGAATTGCGTGGAGAATGAATATTGAAAAAATGGCTTTGACAAAGTGATTATTGGGTATTTGAATACATATTTCCATCAACATTCAATACAACTCAGAAATTGCATTTCCTCAAAGTTTTAGGCATTTTTTCTAACATTAACTTCATTTCAATATTCAACTTCTTCATACAAGCTGAACAAAACTCAATTGATTTTTTACCTTTTTTAGGGAAAAATCGCAGTGAATATAACAGAGTTTTAACCATAATTTAGAGGCTGTTTTCACATACAGGTATTTTACATTTACAGTCATAACATTTTCACAGCTAAGCGCTGAACTGATACAGTATACAGCAATAAACATCAGCACTTGCCTTTCCGTATGGGAAGTAGGACAATTCTACTAGATGTATTTGCAATTACACAATATTAATTAATTGCATTATTAGAAACATTAAGATTTATCTTAAACAAATCGAGCATAAAGTTCTTATAATTAGTTTAATATATTTGACTATTATAAAAAATACTTGTAATTGATGTCCTTTTTTAATTTAAAATAGTTTTTAAAGGAGTAGTTTTTAGTAGAGTAGTAGTCATTTTAGCCATATTTTTGTTAAATATGTATTTATGTTTTGCAGGTATCGAAGTTAACTTGGGTCACATGTTGATTTCAAACGGATATGCTAATCCGTCAAACGATGACTATCCGCGCGTAAGATCACCACAAGTACCACAAAGCCGTACCAGTTCAAATGATGCTCTGTCGTCTTCTACTTCATCTGCAATCCAGCCACTGAAACCTCAATCACCAACACCTTTATCTTCCAACAACTCCAATTTCTATAAAGAGGAGCATAATGAAGCAGAGAATGCTCTTATTGAAGAACAATTACAGCACTTAAAGAAAAGCAAAAATCTGTACTTAAATGGAAATGGGCACGTTAAAATATCACCCGCTGAATTAACAAATCACAATTCCTATAAGTTGTCTTAAAGGGCAATCACTGATGACATATTTAACCACAATTATTTATTTTATGCGTGAGTGTTTTGAAGGCAGTTAAATGTATTTTATATTATAAGTGTAAATAGTCCTTTTTAAGAATTACATTCAATAAAAAAATTTAATTTTGCTTATGTATTTGTATGTATCTTAAATATCGCTATTATATTATAAGATTTGCTTCTATGCCATTTTTAGTTTTTAACTTTTTATCAGCTTTAACATATTCGAGCGAAAGGAAAAAGAAAAGAAAAATCGTTAATTTTACTTCACCAAATAGAAAATTTTCTTCAAAAAATACTCTTGATGGAGAAGAGACGTTAATAGCCTTTTTACACTGGCCACGTTTTCGTGAAACGCACGGAAGATGTTGAAAATGGGAAACAACAGTTTATATTGTCAGCATCAACATCAACATCTTTCATTTATTCAGTTATCAAAAACACATTTAAAGAAAAAGATGCAAAACTGAAAATTAAGTATTGAAAATTGCATTTTTTTAAAAATTCACAATTGGATTGGTTGTTGCTTTCAAGAACAAAGTCAGATTTTAATGCAGTACGGCGAAATAATGAAAGCCATTCTGGAAGAAGATGATAGAGAATTTTCGGTTGACATGAGCATGAATGTTTCTCGAAAGGTTTAGATGTTTATAAGTCAAAATATGTGCAATAAATTGTAATTATGTACATACACATAATATCTATGTTTTAGGAGTCGCTATGAAACATTTTTTAGTGATGCCATTTTAAATTAAGGAAGATGTAAGATGGAAAAAAATGGGAAAGGATCATCTCTCAAAGATGTTGAAATATGTTGATTTTTTTTCAATAGACTTTATATGAGAAGATGTTAACATTTTTACAAATTGATGAAAGATGTACATAAGTTGTTGTTCAGTGGAAAAAGGCTATAAAATGAGAAACAAACGTCGTTTAATTTCTTTGCATTTCAAATTAGGATGTTTTATTTTACGAAGAAAATCGCCTGCTTTCTTCGAAATTAGAAGTAAGAACTTTTAATTCAAATACCGAAGCGCAACAAGAATATGTTAATTGAAAATAGGTTATTAGCTTTTGACATGAATATAATTAACGGTTTTTAAATTAAAAATGAAAATGGTACTATCTTGACTTATGCAGTTCTATGCCATATTATTATTTTTTAATGTTTATATTGAATCTATGGGTTTACAACAAAATTTATATTATTTTACGTATAGGATCGCCTTGATGTTCTACATACATATATGTATATCTCTACTACTTCTTATAATTGTAAATATTTATTGCGCGTTTTTATATAATATTTTATTTGCCATTTTTTTAATAGTATTCTTAAATAATTTATTTGAGATTTACACAAAATTATGCTCTAAAATGAAGAAAATATATATTATCATTTTGTACTATTATAAAATACAAAATATCGATATTGGAATGCATATCGACTAAAAAAAATAAACTACATACATATGTACAAATATACGTATGTATGTATGTAATGTGTAGGTAAAACATTTTAAATTTATGTTTCTATGTATATTTACACAATACAGAAAGTCAATTATAACTTTCTAAAGAAAATAAAGTTTAAAAATCTAGCGAAAACTGAGTTTTATTACGTTTGGAGGCGTAAAGCAGCCCCGGGTTGAAGAAAAGCTCTCGCATCATCGCAATTATTCTTTCAAGTACAGTCAGGCTCATTATTGCTTGTCCTTCGATAGTTCTGCCTCTCATTCGGTTCATTTGAGCAATTTCGTATTAAAGCCCGGAGAGCACAAAATCCGTCATGGGCTTTCCGTCTCTTTTTTTAACTGATGTTAACGCAACGAGGTTGGCACAATGAGTTTATTGTTGAACGAAAATCTAAATCAAAACGAAGAAAAAATTAACTGAAAGTTGTCAAAGTACTCAGCGTACATTAAAAGTTGCTCAACTTTAGCACTTTCCGTTGAAGAAGGCTTTCTTCATGTGGCAAAATTCATAACAAACCCTTATATGTCAGTCAAAGAAATAAATAATACTAATAAAAGGTGTGGTTTGTTTATTGACTTTTTCGGTAAATGCCGTCGAAATGAGAGAAAGCGATGAAGAAACATGCAATATTTTTGGAGCTGTAACGAAAATTGGCATTTAGTTGTAAGGAAATACATACATTTGTATTGGCCTTTTAGGGTATTTGCCATAATCATTACTGTTAATATTTTGAAGCAGCTGATTGATTTTCAATTATCGGAATTTACAGAATATTTGCAGCTCAACTGACACTAAAACCTTTGATACCAGCTCTATCTGTATGAAGTACACGAAATCCCTTATGAGGAACTATAGTCTAAGTTCAGTCACATTTGTTTTATGAAAGGTTTTGTTGGCAATTTAAAGGGTAATTATATGCAGAAACAGGCATTTTTTCCTAAGTAAATTTAAATTTGCCCTAGAAACTTTGTTACTTTTCCTTTCAAGCAGTAAACATCGTTTCGAATCGTTTTACAGAATAACCCTCCAGTTACATACATACATATTATGTATGTATGTATGTATATTGATTTTCAGATGAACTTTTTTCATCACAAGGATTTTACTCAAAAGCCTAAATATTTACAACTACTTTGAAAATCACATGATAAAAAAATTCGTCTGATTTTCTAGTATTCTATAATTTTAAAGTATTTGCTTTAAATAACCATAAAAAATTAATAAACAACATAGTGAGTAATTTATTTAAATAATTTGTTATGTAAACTCGAAAAAATAACGAATCAAAAATAAAAGTGTTGGTTGAAAGCCGCGTTTAATTTATACTTAGTTTTTTTTTAAGAAAATCGTAGACACACATTTTCAAATATGGGAAGTCCGTAAGTTACTGTTATAATTAAAGCGCCTAAAAAGACTTGTTTTTTCGGCCGTATTTACATATGTCCAACACTAATTTATAATGGCTTTAATATATATATACATACATATGTATATTGAAATTGGCGAGAGTACTGCGTGAAAACCAATAGCAAATCCTTTGACATTCAGGATAAAGATGCCATAACAAAATAATGGCAATTTTCTAATAAAAAACTTTTTTGATAAAATTTGCAAATAAATAAAAGTTGCAAGCGAAAAGTACAGCCTTGAGTTTGAAAATCAAATCAAATAAACGGTTATAATAAAGGAGAAAAAAATACAATATTAGTAAATCCATTGTCAGTAGACAATAGAAATTTAAATGCACAAACAATGTAATTGTACATACATATGTAATTTACATCACGCGAACACAGAAAAATTGTTTGTGCTCAAAAGATGTTGTGGGCGCTTTAAACTTACTTACATATGTATGTGTAAATGTTTAAGGTAGAACAGTTAGAAGACGGGCAATAGAAAAAAATTTAAAAAGTTATTTATTTCAAATATTTTAGATTGAATTTTGCCAAAAAAGAGTTATCGGAACAGGACGATATCAAAATGGAAAACAGCGCATCTCAGTGACGAGTCCAATAAAAACAGATGGTATGTGAAGAGAGCGGCAGAATTTAAATAAACGCCTAGAGCAACGAAAATGTAAAATGCATTTTAAGCAAGTAGGTAATTCTGTAATGGCGTTATTCGGCATATTAAGTCGTCATTTTCACAAGTTTTCGCGCAATTTGTTGTTTTGTTCTGCAGAATATTGCATGCATTTATATATTTCTTCCGATTTAATTTTTTGTTTATAAAACGCTAATATAGGTTAGTAAGATTAATTAGGACTTTTGAGAAGTATCAGATCAATTATCAGAGAGAAAATTTGAACCTTTGGCTTGCAAACATAAGCAGTCTCAAATATTTGTATAAGTAAAAAGTTCGAAGAACATGATCTATGTAAAGCGAACAAAATAATATAAGCAAATTGTAATACAAATTTGGTTTAAATTTATTAAACATTATTTTAAAATAAATAATCGTTTATAGCTTTCAAGCGAGTAAGTAATAGTCAATTGTATATGTAAGTCTGTGTCTTAGTTATTTGAATTAATTAAATACATATGTATGTATAGTTGTATATGATCTTATATCAAAATATCATTAGTGGTATTGATTGCAATTGGTGGTAAATAAATTGCCCTTATTTGACTTCGAAGACGGGCAATTTCTACATCTTCCCGTTCCAACTCGCGTATAAGTTGTGAAAATTGCACTAAGCCCTCGCGGTTGCCAGGGAATCCGTAGGATTTTATTACTTCTGTTTGTAGCTGCATGACCAACGGGAAGACATGCTGCATCATAAGAAGCATTTCTTTTCCGGCTGAAGCTTTGGCTTCAGAAAGCTTCTTAGAGTTTTCAGGCTGATTGACGGTGCGTATGATATCGATTAAAATCTGTTTGGCAGTATCGTTGCTAAAATTCATTTTAATGAATTCTAGTTTCTATTATTAAATGCAAAATTTTAAAATAAAATGTTTGTGAAAAAACCTCTTAGCTACCAAAGACGAATTCATGATTATGAATTCGCCTTCACCCAAATAATGTTTGTAGGCTGAGCTGCCAACTATTATGTACTCGCCGACATGGCGAATTCAATAATTCGCTTTGCTTGACGCTAATTATTTTAATATAGTGCTGCCAGATGTTCTGCGATCTTAACTACTAGCGATTCAATCTATTTAAAGCAGAATTTCAAATTTGCCAGCAAACTAATTTTTTTAAAAATATGTATAGTTTCATTTATTTTCTTATTTAAAAAACGAAATTCATCAAGAAGGACATGTAGAGTTATTGATATGTCAATAAGATAAATAGTAATAACAAATTATCTAAATAGGAAAAACGAATATGATGACGTAATATCAAATCACACAAATTTTTGGAATAGCGTAACTGTTTACTTAAGAAAAATTAGAGAAATTTTTGGATTTTTTTTCTATTTGATATACACGATTAAGTCAAAGGAAGAGATCACAGTAACACACGAATGTAAATAATATAGAAGCAAAATAAAAAAAAACACATAGAACTAATACGAAAAACTAAATTTAAGAAAATATTGTCCAAGTTTAAAAGTTACGCCCATCATAAATTGTATATACAAATGTTACCCATTCAAAACATCGTGCGAAAAGTATATTTTATACACGGTATTATAACTTAATAAAAAAAGTTGTTGATATTAAGATGTTCCTAGATTATTTCAAAAACTAAATCATGTAAAAAACTTTAAATCGTTGCCCTAGTTGAAATTTGAAAAATTCTCGTTAATTCCAAAGTCCACATAGTTAACAGCAGAATGTAATATATGTAGTCGTTTTCAATTAACAACTTTGTTTCGAAACAGTTCCCTTGCCATTCCTTCAACATCTAGTATGGCATCCTTATTTTAACATGACAGTTTACTGAAGAAAAAGGTAATTGTCATTGAATTTTTTTTTATAACAAAGAAGTTTTATTCCGAATATCAAATATAATTTTTTTATTAAGTAAAACTTTTGCAAAATTTGAATGTCTTTGCTTTCAAAAGATATACTTAAGCCTAAACATTCTTTATATAAATATATAATTGTTAAATCCAAAGTTGTGCAGAAACATTGTGAACTGGCTGAGAAGTCAGGAGAGACACGACTGTCTGAGGTCAAGTTTTATTGGTCAAAACAATAAAACGGGCGGAACAGCAAATAAACAGCATCAAGGTTCTTTTTGCAATAATGACTTTTTTAATTCGATAATTAATTTTACCCCCCCACAGCTCACATTTCTGTATACAGAAAACTTATATTGCTACAAGTCTGAAAAAGAATATTCGTGATGGAAGACGGTCTTACAAATGAACAAACAGAGAAGGTTTTACAATTTCAAGATCTAACAGGCATTGAAGACATGAGTGTTTGTCGGGATGTCCTAATAAGGCATCAATGGGACTTGGAGGTATGTATGTACGTAAAAAGCGTTTGCATGTGTGTAGATTCATATATTGCGAAAATTTTACGGGCTTAGTTAAAGTAATAAAGAAATTGTGTCAATATTTGAAATCATTAAAAAATACATTTTCATTTTTGTTTTAAAGGTTGCCGTGCAAGAACAAATGAATATACGAGAAGGGCGACCCTCTTCATTTGTTGGTTCCAGAGATGTCAGAGCACCAGCCGTTATAAATGATCGATTTCTGCAGCAAATATTTTCTGTCACTATGCCAGGAGGGCGATCTGTGCGAAGTTCGACGCCTGGTCCTATACCACGAAGTATAACAGGCATTATAGGTTACATTTTTAATATGGTATTCCATTATTGTTATTCAACAATATCAAGCATTTTAAGTGTTTTCCTCGGGGGAACTGAGGACCGAAGTAAGTTGATTAAAAATCAGATACTTTTCATTGTTTTTTCTATTTAAATTTTTCCTCTTCCAGTTGTCACAGATCCCTTGGGCGATGTTATGAGCTTTATACGCTCATACAGCGACCGTTACCCAGAACATCCTGTCTTCTACCAAGGCACATATGCACAGGCCTTAAATGATGCCAAACAAGAACTACGTTTCTTGCTAGTATATTTGCATAAAGATCCAATAAATAATGCAGATGTGGAAACGTTTTGCAGCCAGACTTTATCGAACCGTTCGGTAATCGATTTTATAAATCGCAATACATTATTCTGGGGTTGTGACGTTTCATCTCCCGAAGGCTATCGCGTTTCTCACTCAATAAATGCCAGATCGTATCCCATTATGGTTTTAATAGCATTGAGAGCTAATCGTATGGTCATAATGGGCCGTTTTGAGGGTGATTGTACCGCCGATGAGTTGGTGAATCGCTTACAGACAGTCATTAATGCAAATGATGTTTGGTTAAGTCAAGCAAGAGCTGACCGCTTAGAACGTAATTTTACGCAAACTCTTCGTCAACAGCAGGATGAGGCATATCGACAAAGCTTAAGAGCCGACGAAGAAAAAGAACGCCTAAAACAATTAGAAAGGGAAAAAGAAAAGGAAGCTGAAGAGGCTTTAGTTAGGGAAAAACAAGCTGAAGAAAGGCGTAAGGATGTAAGTGACATAAGTGATGCAATTGAAGAAAAACATTAATCTGTTGAAATATTTATGTAGGAAATCGCTCAGCTAAAACTAGATATGTCAGAGCAAATACCAGCTGAACCACCTGCCGATGCCTCCAATGCTATCAGTGTGGTCTTTAAACTACCAAATGGTGCTCGCATTGAACGCAGATTTTTGCAATCTAATTCCTTGATGGTACGTAGATCTTCATTTTTATTTTTGAACTTAATTTTTTTATTAATATATTTTATAAAACTACTTTTTAGGATGTTTCCAATTATTTATTCTGTCATCCCTTTTCACCAGATGAATTTGAAATAACAACGAACTTTCCAAAACGCGTAATATATTCCAAATCAAATGATATTGATTATACTTCTTCAGTCTCTGCGAATAAAACTTTATCTGAAGTCGGCTTAAAAAACCGTGAAGTCCTTTTTGTCAACGATTTAGAAGCGTAATATAAATTGTGTTATAGCAAATTCATAATCATTTTTCTGGCTGGTATTAACAAAACAAAAACATCTGTTGCTACTAACATCCAATTTCGACAAATATTATGTGTTTAATGGACATAATTCCTTTTTTAAGCATAAATAAAAAATTGCATTGGTTCGCAATCATTGCAGAAACTCCTAGTTTTGTTAAATATTTTGTTTTTAATTTAATTTATTTTTTATTTTTATCTTTAATTTTTAATAAAAGCAATTATTTGTTCGTTATTAAAATTAGATTAATTTCTCAAGTAAGCACATTGCTGGAACATAAAAAAACGGAAAATAAAATATTTCTAGTAATTTATAGATTTTTAATCCGAAAACATTTATATTTAATACACACAAGTAGGTATTTTAATCTTTACGTACTCAGACAACGTACCAAGTCAGCTTTCTTGTGACTACCGTATTTCTATGTACACACACCTATCCCATGCTAAGTCTAAAAAAAGCTCATGAGATATATTTAAGACACGCTTCTGGAAATACAATATTTGGAATGTAATATTTGCGTTTTGTGATGCGCCCATCATTTAACAACGCAATAAAATTTCATTATTTTATTTTTTCAAGAAGTTTTAAAGCCTAAAGTAAAATTTTTAATTTAATTTTATGAGGAATAAATTTGAAGTGTGATGATAGATCGAATGAAAACTAAATTTGATCTAATCAAAAAATGTTTGAATCAAGAGTTTTTTGTGAAACAACTTGTATTATTTTATTAGAAAAAACCAAAGATTTTCACGAAAAGACATCATACTCTTTTTCCGAATGTGATAACGAAAGTTAACAAAAATAGACAAAGTAAACAATGTGGTAAAGCAATAATTATTATTAGGCCTTTATGCCTGCCAATTAATGTAAAATGTAATTATCGCATTCTGCGCCATTCAAAATGTCATAAGTCATCGAATTCTAAACGTGTAAACCGGTTTTATGACATAGTAAGTATGTGGTTGTAAATTACAAGCCAAGCCCGTGCACACAAAAACCAGATTTAAATAAAGATCCATGTACGTGTACATATGCAGGTCCTAGCTGGGAACGGATATGAACCAACACTAGTTCGCCCTGGAAAGCGAATTAAGTATTGAATTCGCCTTGCTTTTTACTTTTCGAACACACACACTGAAAACAAACAAAAATCCAATACAAATCCAAATGACCGCTTTTATCTGTAAAAATTTCGCATGCCAACAGAAAACAATATAAAATCAAAAGAATATGTTAGAGACAAGCAAATTCACAGTAGGTAAATTCGGTAGCACAACAACAATCCAAAGTGTTTATTTTCTTATTATTGGATGTTTCGAAATGTCAAAATTTCGTTTAAAATATCAATATTCTTACAGTTTTATTTTGGTTTGACACTCCAAAACTATAGCAACAAGGTTTTACGTGTTGTTACCTGTGCGTTCATTTAGGTTATTCGGTGAGTTTTTTATTCCAGAGCTACACATGTATATACATATGTATGTATTTATATCAGTTGAATGTATATGTATACTTTATGTTAAATGAAATATATGTATGTATAGCTGTTTTTTGTAACATTAAATTTTGTAGCATTGAATAGAAATTTTAGAGAGCAACTGTCTTTGCGCTTAGTTTTAACAACTTATAGTCATATTATATAGTCATATAATTTGAAAAAAGCCCTAGTAGCAAAAAATTCAAAATATGTATATTTATACATAATATAATATATGTACATACATATTAATTGCGAATAGTATATTTTTTAATTTGAATTATGCCATATTCGGTTCATATCTCTGCAAACAATGTAAAAAACTAGATATTTTTCTTCAAATATTAATTTTTAGTATAGATTTAACTTTAACTTATGAAAAATATATTTATATAGCGTTTTTTTATATATATAGAGCTTTTTGTAACTTTAGAAAATTATGATATCGTATGATGGTACGGGTATAACTACACACATACATACACAGAAGCTCAAATACATATCGTTACCTTAATATAGGAAGGACCTAATTCGTTTTTTTTCAAATTGAATTTTTGTAAATTTCGAAAGATGATCTTCCAACACTTCATTGGTAAAAAAATTGACGTGATCCGACTAAAAATACCAAAAATATAAGCAGTTGCGACTACAAAACTTTAATTTTTATGGAGTTTTTTCTCTCTCTTGGGAAAACTTTAATTCGGGCCTATCTATATAAAGGTATCGATATGTAAGCACAGTGTGTTTACAATGTGGCAGCCCTACGGTAGTTGACACTGTTTTGCTGTTCTTACTATTGTGGACAATTAACGTCAATACATACATATGTATGTATGTACATACATTTAAAAAATTTTGACAAACATAACCCCTTGCTGCTTTATTGTACCTTGTAGGACATTTTGAAGATTTCAAACTTTTGACACAAACATTTTATTTGCTTTCATAAGAAATCGAAAACATTTTTATCGCAGACGAGTTAATTGGTAAATCTGCGATTTTTATTTAAATTTATATATGTATGTACCTACCGTATTTGATTACACCTTTGTATGTACATATTGCAATTTTAAAGCGTAGAATTGAAATGCAAGACGATTTTCAAATCAAGAGGAAGAATTTAAAGTATTGTTGCGCCGCAAAACAATGTAAGTTGGTATATTCAACGGAGAATTTGAATTTTCTAAATACACATGTATGTATGTATGTATATATGGACATCAAAACAGATTTTAAGATCATTAGTTAATCCTGTAATTGCAATTAGCTTCTGGAATAGTGCGTGCGTGTGGCCGTAATAAAATTTTCACATGCTTTTTTTTATCAATTTTCAACTGGAGAATTGAGTGAAAATGATATAAGAGTACTTATGTACATACATACATATGTACATACATACGTAAATCATTACGATAATGCAGGATACGGAAAAAAATCAAGTCGGTGTTATGTTAAATTAACCAGTGAAAGTGTAGTTTTCAATTTCTACATTGTATTGTTTTAACACATTTTGTGCTGTGTTTTCCCATAAACTCAAATAAAACAGCAAACAAATATTAACAATAAAAATGTGTGCAATGAAAACTCTTCGAAAAAATTAAAATTTTCGAATTACATTTGAATTTTTATGATTTCTTACCAATTTATGGAGTTTTGCTTAACTTTAGATATTTCAAGGAATTTTTCGTGTAATTATTGCTTTCGATACAGACAAGCACATCTTCAGACTAATTTAACCAACAACAAATACCCCATTTTAACAATTTAAAGGTGTTCTTTTACATGAGTTAAGAATATTCGACATTTCTCCATTTTTGGTAATAAAATAAAATAATTGGAAACTAATTTTCATTTTTCCTCAATGGTCGTGTGGTTCCACGTTCCAACTACACAGTACATACATACATACATTCGGTTCATAGAAAATCTTACATAGAAGAATATGCCGTTAAAAGTTGTTTAATATTAAATTTATTCAGTATGTGAAATATACAAAAAGGTCGTTTCTTTAATTTAATGAGATAAAAAGATTTACGCAACACTCGAAAAATAAAATTTATTTAAAAAATATCGGTTAAATAACTCTTTTTTTGACTTTGTTTATTTGAAAGGACTTTGAAATTTATCGCTCCTTAATATGGGTTATGCCCAGCTTATGCTTTCGTTTCCGCTAATCTCATCCCATCAAGAGATTTTTGGCAATGCCTCTGAAATAAGTCTTCTTTCTTGAATTTGTATTGAAAACATTTCCAAAAACAGGTGAAATTCATTTCATTTATGTGCTGTGGCATCCCTTGTGTATTAATTGTTCAATAGTAAAGACCGGGGCGTATAGAATCTGTCATCCGTTATCTGTCGCCTTTTTCAACTGACAACTAAATTAAAATACAGGTTTTGTTGTGAACTTTGTCACATAAAGCACGTCTCCTTCAACGGAAAGTGTTAATATTGAGCAAATTTTAACGTACGTTGAGTACTTTGTTCTCTTTGTTTTGATTTAGATTTTCGTTCAAAAATAAAGATTTTATCTCCTCATTGTGCCAACCTAATCCGTCCATGCATTAACGTCAGTTAAACAAGGCGTCGGATTCGGTGTGCCCCGGCCTTATAGTTTTTGTTTTTGATATTTCGGGAGTATTTAATAAAAAAAAGTTTAATTTGTCTTCATACCATCGAATACGCCATTCGAATGATTTTGAAATCGAGTTATAGTGTAACCACTCGGTTTTTAAATGCGGTTTTCGACTCTAGATTACAAAAAGAAAACTGTTTCAATCTTTAGTTATTGTAATTAATTTTCATAAATTAAGACCATAGCAATGACGCTTGGACTTCGGAGAACACTCTAAAAATATTACCCAGAGTGATAACCTTTAAAAAGTGCTTCAGAACTCGCAACTCCTATGATTCAACTGTAAATTTATTTAATAATGGATTGGTAAATAGGCTTATTTTCATTAAAAACTATGCCTTTGATTAACTTCTCTTTATTTCTTTTAAAGTATAAAAGAATGATTGATGTCATCACTGATAGTAGTGATACCACTGTGCACGTCTGTCCAAAGGAATTGGAAAACAATTTCCTGCTACCCAACCAGTCGTTGCAAATATCTGTCCGTATTGAACCCAAAACAAAATTCGGAGTTAATAGACGTCGCCACGTTTTTATAACCAGTCAACATCCAAATGTAACTTTTTCAATACCCATTATTATTCTTGCTGGATCTGATGACGAAAATGGCATATCTTTGCCGTTGTCTATAACATTTCCACCAACAACAGTTGACAGCTTTTCTTATTATAGAATGATAGTTTATAATAAGTCAGATAAAAAGTTGCAGTTTGCTATGAAGTGGTAAGTAAAAACATGTGTTATGTTGAATACCTGAATACATATTTATTAAACATTTTTTTGCTTGTGAACGATGCTTAAACTGCTTTCTAATTGAGTTGTTTTATTTTTCCATTTTAGTCCCTTTTCAAATCTCACGGTCCAAACAAACTCACCAAATATTAGGAGAAATCATTATGCGGAAATATTATTGAAACTTTATTGCAGCGATTTAAAAAGTATTGAAAACAGCCTGAGGTTACAATTTAGTACTGGTAATATATATTTATAAAGGTCAAGGTTAGATCGGCGCCACCTGCTGGCCCCATTTTTTATAATATTTATTCGTTTGATTTCGATATTGAAAATATCTGTAGAATGGGAAACCAGAAAACTTTTTCCGTTTCATTTTGCTTTTGAATAAATTTTCAAACGAAAACTTGTTTCTAGATATTATTTGCAAATTTTCTGAATACTTTTGCAATAGCATATGTAAACAAAAACCATCTGACTATTCAATTCTTGCTCGAACTTACCCCAAGGTAAGACCAACGAAGACGAAACGAAGACCAACGAAAAAGTTGGTCATATTTTCCTTAAAATTGTTACGTTGCATGCTTTTCGGATATTTTGGGCAAGTTCGGAATGTTTGATGAAATTTGTTCATTGATTTCTCGAAATACTCAATTTTTACATACATATGTACATACATACATATATTAATTGCTCGTTGAATACATTGTGTGCAATTTTCAACACAGCTCTAGGACCTTACAGCATTAATATATTAAGCAACAACTCAAGACTTTGGATCATTAAAACAACATGTACATATAATAGCTAATTTTAGAAAACTTTTCCTTTTTATTTTTTCCCCCACAGGTGACAAATATGATGTAACATTTGAACATGAACCGCTACATTGGTCGATGTTTGTTGATACTCTGAGCATAAATTTTGAATTGGCACGTTTCAAGCGTAGAGAAACACGCGAGTTTTTAATATGCAACGATTCGAATAAAAATATTGTGTTCGATATCAATTTTATTTCGCAAGAGGAAGCAGATAAAGACTTCGCAGAAAACTTTAACAATTCTACAAGTGACATCGTTGACATCAAAGCAAATGAAAATGTCGATAAATTTTCGTATAAACATTTTGCTTTTGAGCCGACATGTGGCACGATTAATGTAAAGTCTTCATGCGCTGTAAAAATTTCGTTTTGTCCTGTCATGCACGAAGACTTCTTGCCAAAGGAAAATGAATTTTCGCCATTCAGCGTAATTGCAGGCGTTTCGATTTCTGCCAAAAATGAACTAAGCGCTGTTACGAGAAAGGTTTGTTTAAGAGGTGAAATAATTGGGCCAGTAATTGAGATACTACCTGATGTTTTGAATATAAGCGATATATATTTCGGAGAAGAGCAGCTTGTTGAGTTCACAGTGCAAAATAAGGATGGTAAATAAGCAGAGTTTCAAATATTTAAATTTCGTCCCATCTCCCGAATAATTATTTAGCCGGATAAAATGTAAGAGTTTTCCATTTTCTGTATATATTTGAAACTGAGCAAAAAAAAGCTGAGAGAAAAAGTATTATACATTTCGTAAAATGAATTTATAAAGGAAATGTAGTGAATATAAAAATCTGTTATTCGAAATTAACATTTTTTGTCTATCCCGTTCCAATAAAAATATGCGTTGGGATTTTAATTAATATTGTTTTCAAACTCAATAGATGCTTAAAGAAAAATGCTTTCGGACAAAATTCATGCAAAGCATTGCCTGACTTTCAGAAGATAAAACCCTTTTATTGGAATTTTTAATCTATAGCACAATATATGTATGTATATAATTTTCCTTTTTGTAGATTTGTGTGATGCTATCGTAAATTTATGTGGAGTTTCAAATTTGGACAACGCTCATATTATTGCAACACCAAGATGTGGCCTGTTTTTAAAGCCAAATCAAAGAGATGTTTTTCGTCTACAGTTTTATTTAACAATGATTGGAAGGTTTCTTATTAAATTGGAATTAAAAGTTAAAAGAGGTGCCAAATATTCCATTATTTTGACGTAAGTGTGAAAAAAATATTAAACTGACTTTGAAGTCTGGCGCAAATGAATCTGCCTCAAAAGCAAAATATCTTAATTTATTTATTTTATTTCAGACTTGTTATAACAGAAATAAAGAAAAGATATTTTGCTGTTGCCATATGGCAAAATATCTTAATTTTTTACTTCTTGTGTGCCACGAGGAAAATCGTTTTTGGCGAAAATGACATTAATATTTTCATCATTAACATTTACATAATATTTTTTAAAAATTTTCCACTGACAAATAAATTTTAGCTGTCCATTCTGTTACACTTTTAGTACAGAATATCGCCAATGAAAAGTGCGCAAGTACACAGCGTTTTCCACTATTTTTCCTGCAAGCAGGGATGGAAATTTAAATTTGTTCCCTATATTTGAATAAATCCGCCGTATAACTATCATTTGCCAATACAAATGACACCGAAGGCAATATAACGTCAGCAATAAAATACTTGTAAGAGGAGACTTGTTCCGATACTAACTAAACACCTGAACAGAAGAACACTGAACAAAATAGGACAGAAGTTCATCTAATTATAGCTCAGTTTGTAAATATGCTTAAGATCGAAAAGATTGCATGAAATGTGGCCTGACTTTGGCTTTAAAAATGTTTTTGTGGCACCATTAAGCGCACAGCATCATAAGTTTACATTTTTAACGATTTTATTTGTAAGTCAGTTAATTTATTTTCAGAGGTTATTCCAAGCCGGTTCGAGTCAAAAGTTTTCCTGAAAATATAAATTTGGGTATCATACCCATCGCCATACCCCAAAAACATAGCGTATTGCTATTGAATCCTTTAACAACACCAATAACTGTACAGTGCGGCGTTAGTGGCGATGGCAACGAGACACCGTTGGCCTTAAATGTACATGACACAGAAGAACATTTGCCATTCACTGTAAAAGATCCTTTAGTGCAGTTAAAACAATCTTATGAATACAATCAAGAAATTTGTCACGATTTTCTTCAGGTTGGAGAAGAATTTAATTTAATATATGATGACCGCGAAGAAGAATACGAGAAAACGCTTTTAAGCTTTCGTTCACAGTCGGCTGATAACACATCTTGCAGTACAGAGTTTGCTGTATCAGCTTTAGGCAAGTCAGCAGACATACTTTGCAACTAAAAGTTTAAAAATCTCTTCCATATTCAGACCACATACCGGACATGTCTTGCCAGCTAGTTTCGCATCTAAAATCTATTGATGTATTACATAAGTCCGAGGTAGAGAAAAGGGTTGTTGAGGAAACTCTAAATGTGTTGCTTAAAACACCATACTTTTGTGATATGGATAAATGTAAACATTTTACACAAATGGATTGGAAGTCACTGCCGACTGACCCACAAGAAATCTACTGTAACACAGAGATAATTTATCTGAAGCCAAGAACGGGAAAAGCTATTTCAGTTGTAGTTGTACCAAATGTGTTGGGTCCCCGCGTAAAACATCTCGAACTCAGGGTCTGTCCATTAATACAGTCGACAGATACAGCGGAGTGCCTGGCAACAACGAATATTAATTACAGTCAAATCATTAAGACGGAAATCTTATCTTCTAAATTACGCATTGAATATAATTGCTCTGTGCCGGAAATTCTCTGGAATAATGTTATTATTATGAAAGACCAGCTGTATGCCGGAGAATTTTATGATTTTCAAATGGAATTTCGAAATAGTAGTCAATTCGGCGGCTTCTTTTATTACGATGTTGTTGTAAGTTTTTTCTTAAGTAGGAATGTTCATGAGACCAAGAAAAAGTGTTTTTTTATGTATGATAATTTAGCCTCAACTGAACTTGGGTACCCTTAATTTCCCAAATAAGACATGGAAGTATTTCATAGAGCCTGGTTCCAAAATAAGTGTGCCTTGTCAAGTAAAATTTACAAAACTGGGTCTTATAAAACTGTTTGGATGGTGAGTATTTTAAATCAAGTTTGAATTTTTTTGTTAATTTGGGTTTCGGCAATACAGGCTAACATGTGGAATTTGTTTTCCATATACTACATACATTAAATTGAGTGTTGCTTAGGGCAAACTTTGCGCACGTTGCACCGTTCTTATGACAGTCGGAACTGTTTGGATGCGGATTTTACGTTCGGTGGCATCATTAGTCAGTACTTAGTTGAGAACGACGCTAATGAGGCGATCCCGGTCAACAGCGTGCGCTATAGACTGCTTATAAACGATTTATTTCGGCGTAAACGACATAATTTCTACACTTGAAGTACAACGGACGCCACGATGCACGTTCTCCACGCAAAAATCCCTTAAAAACCGATTTCGTTCTTTCTCCGATAGTACAATGATGAGCTTTTTATGCCCTTAAAAAGAACTAAAACTATTTTTTTCTTCACTTAACAACATTTTTCGTTATTATTTTTAAGCACGCGGCCACAAAAAGATATATTTTTCTAGTATTTATTTCGTATGTACAATACATACATACATACATACGTATGTACGAGTATGTATGTTACGTTTATTGTCCTCCAAAAGTTCTTTTGTGTTCGATTTTAAAAACTGTGAAATAGATGAGATGTTCGTTTCAAAACAGGGTGAAAGCAGAGTTACGAGAATGCTCCAATTGTTATCATTCGCAAACGAATTTGATTCCAACGAAGTTTATTTTTCATACTTATTGCAAAGAATAATCCTTTTCAATTCGCACATTTAATTTATTGAACTCTCGAACGAAAAAAAATTAACATCACCAAAATAACTGACAAATAAAATTTTATAACGAAATAAAAGTAAAATTCACAACCAGCAAAAATAAAATTCGCAAACAAAAATATAAAGTTCTTAAGCAGAAAAATAAAGTTCGTAAGCAGGGAACAACACAAACGCGTTTATACGCATTATTGCAAGATAAACTAATGCACGCAGCTAAGGAACAAGAACTAAAGTCTCAACCATACCCTGAAAACATATTCTATCAAAATTAATACTCAAAAGAGTCGAAAAGATGCGTAAAGTTTTCATATATGAAAGTCGCTTTCTGGTAATAAAAGTGAAACTGGTCGGGAATAAAATAAGCAAACAAAATGAATTAATTCAGTGTAATGGATGGGGTTTTAGCAAGATAAATAAATGAATAATAATTTAATAATATAAACAATAACCTTTTTTTTATCATTTTATCTCTTTTAATATCAATACATACAAACCAGATAATTTTTCGCAATATTTTCTTCAGACTTTTGCACTTTCTCTCACAACACTCACAGTATAACTAATTGAACAGAAATTTTATTCAAATATAGTTTTTTTTCGGTAAATTAAAGATTTCTAAACTTATGTGTAATACATACATAAGTATGTACATATGTATGTATGTACATATGTGGTTTATTGTGTAATTTACAGTAAAAATTCGAAACGTAAATGTGCTGCTTTTTTTTAATTTTTCTTAATATACGAAAAGAAATGAAATAAGAAGTGGGAACATCTAAATGATCTCGGAGTAGTCATTCTATTTATACTAATTAACTACACAACAAAGGCCTCATTATACGAACGTTGATTTAAGAAAAAATTAACGTACTTGGTTGGCTTGGTTGGTTGGGTGTATGTGCAGTTACAGACATTTTACAAACGTAACAGGCGTTAATAAAATAAACAAAATATTTTATAACATAATTTATTCGTGTGTTATTTTTTTTAACTTTTTGGCATAGTGATGGGCAATGTTAAGTTATTTTCGTACCTGGGAAATTAAAAAGAGTACTAAATTCGCTTCGAGAGATATAAAGTTTTTTACATTGTAATTTATACATTATCATTATTATTATTAAAATTATTTTAATTGTTGTTTTTGTTATTTTTATTATTATTCGTTGTTGTTGTTGTTATTATTATTTTCTACAATAAAATTATTATTTTTATTATTAAAGTTAATATTATAATTAATCAATTATTAATTTTATGAACCAAAATGATACCAATTCAAAAGTACCGAAAATGAGCAAATGTGCCGCATTACTATTTAATTCATATGAGTGCCAGCATTGGCTTACGAATGTCACTTAACGGCTCCGTCAAAATCTATTTTATACAGGTTGAAACGATCCGGCAACGTGACCGTTGATTTCGGTAAGCGTTTGCGTTGTATAATCGTTGCTGTTGCGCGTGCAATTTTCGGATTCAAGGCCAGGGCACGGACTAGGTTTTCACAATTAGCTCTTTGTTAACGCATACATAGTCTTCATTTTTGAACGAAAATCTGAATCAAAACAAAGGAAAAGGTATCTGAAAGTTGTCAAAGTACTCAACGTACATATGTGCGTTAAAACTTGCTCAACTTTGATAGGTTGAGTTGAAGTTGACGTACTCTGTGACAAAGCTCATAACAAACCTTGTACGTCAACTCAGTTGGCAATTGAAAAAACGACGGACAATGCTTGACGGCTTCTATGGGCCCGGGCTTTTATCTTTAAAAATGTAGTGGATATTATTTTAAAAGTGGATATTATTGAATTTGTATTTGTAAAATTTCCGAGAGAAGCCACTTTTTGGATAAACCATTATATGACAAATTCTGCTGCAATTTTCTTTCTGATTGCATTCATTTGAGAATGTTCGGAAAAAATATTTAAAATTTGTGATTTCCAAACAGAATGACAAATAAAATTTAATTTTTAAACTCGCGCTACTGACACCATTATGATCAAGAAGCCCAGCAAACCTGAAAATGAACTAACTTCTTATAGACCTATTAGTCTACTAAGTGCTTTTTTCGAAGATTTTTGAACAAAATTTTTTGAGCCGCTTGTCCCCTATTCTTGAGAGTTTAAAAATGATTAGCGATTATCAATTTGGATTTAGGCAAAAACATGGCACTCCTGAGCAATGCCATAGAGTAATTGACATACATAATTCGTAAATCATTTGAGGAAAAGATATATTGCTCCGCTGTATTCCTGGACATTCAGCAGGCATTTGACAGAGTTTGGCACACTGGTCTTTTATACAAATTAAAGAAACTTCTCCCGTCTACATTTTAGGCATTCTCCAAGTCATACCTGAGCAGCAGATTATTTTACGTAAGATTCGTAGATGAAAGATCTCATCTATTTATGGTTAGAGCAGGAGTACCTCAGGGTAGTGTACTAAGCCCTGGTAGTGTATTGCCCAGTTGGTGCTATTTCTTTTGTTCAAAACGAATTAAATTTAATAGAGTCAGGGTTAAGTAAATGGAGATCTAAAGTGAATGCTGAAAAGCCTGTACACATAACATTCTCTCTTAGAAAAGGTGCTGGCCCTGACGTTTCCATAAATAACACCCGAATTCCAAAGAAGGATTGTGTTAGATATCTCGGCTTATATATGGATCGGCGACTAACATGGAAAGAACACATAAAAATAAAACGGCAACAATTAAATATTACAAATAGGAAACTTAACTAGTTAATTGGTCAAAATCTCAACTAAGTCTGGAAAATAAACTGAAACTTTATAAAGCTATATGGACTTATGGAGTTCAATTTTGGGGAACTGCAAGTGCCTCAAATATAGAAATATTGGTATATTTCCAACGATGCCATCCATAACGATCTAAATATACAAACTGTTAAAGAGGTAATAAATTCATACAGCGAAAACTGTTTAAAAAGACTAAGCAATCATGTAAATCGTCTGGCTATTGTGTCATTAGACGATACTGATGAAATTCGAAAACTTTAAAGATACCATGTGTTAGATCTATCTTTCAGAAGTTAATTTTTTTTTATTTAAATCAATCTTTTTCTTATTATTGTCTTTTGTTTTTTTTGCTTGTTTTCTTTTAACTTAATGCTAAAACTTTAAATTTAATAATTACTAAAACTTAAGTTGTTGTTATTGTAAATATAATGTAGACCAAATCTGTATTTTTCTCTGTTAAATTCGGGATATTTCTATAGTTTTATACGTTTTTATATGTGTAACTCTAAATGTCAACATAAATGGGATTAATTTTGCTTATTATTTCAATACAAGATAGATTGCAAAATAAATAAAATACAAAAAAAAATCGCGCTAACAAATTTTAAAATGAATGAGTAAAATGGAATTGGTATTTTACGACCCGAATTTTTTCTTGCTCTTGGTGGGAATATCTTGTTTGGCAGTTGTTTTTTATTATTATAAATTCCCAATGACGATAATTTCTAGTTACATGCAGTTGCTCAATAAAGTGTTGGCACACCATGATTTTCATAACAGGTTTGCCTATAACTTTGGATCCGCTTAAGTTGTAACAAAAATTCGATGTATTTTTAAAGTTTGATAGTTAATGTACCATTCGACAAAAAAAAGGGTAAAAAGCTTCAAAAAACGTAAAACTAAAAATAACGAAAATCTATATACAAAAGTTTAGGCACCGATATGAAGATTTTTGAGATATTTGCAGTTTTTTTACTTTTAATATTTGGTTGAACCTTCTTCTGCTTGGACAATTGCTTCCACCCGGCGACCCATACTTTTTACGAGGTTTGATGTTTCTTCTAATGTAATGTTTGCCCATTCCGCGCGAACTGCCTCCTTTATTGAGTACAATGAAAATTGCTAAAAGTGCCAATTTTTTTTTCTATTTTGCGGACTTGACCTTGACAATATTTCAAAAAGTGAAAGTATTGCTTGGACGGATGGCCGAACTAACAATCATGCCCGTTGAAAGGCAACCGAATACGTCGAAAATCTGTTTATTTGCATTTGTGTGCCTTTCATGCACAATAATCGCCGGGATTATGTGTTTCGAGAGAAAACATTAAAATATAGCCTTAATAAACTCTTCATTGAAAATGCATTAAATGTTTTTCCTTTTGTAGCATTAAATTCGTTGGCGTCTGTGCAAGTCATCCATTTCACATTGAAGCCGAAGTTTTTCCACCAAGAGTCAACATTTTTCCTCGAAACATATGCAAAACTTTACCAGTTTTGGAACCATTAAAATTGCGGGTATTCATAGAAAACGCCACGCCTACTAGTACTTGGTTTCACTTGAAACTGGTAGGTCACATTTGTACCTTTTGCAACCGCAATATTAACACCGATTCTTTTTATTCACACAATTTTATTTACAGAAAGATGAATCCTGCATGTCTTTTGAGCCAAGAGGCAGTCAATTGGGTCCAAACGGCCAAGCTACTTATGTTTCGTTAAATGCAAGATTTCAAGATCCGGGAATATACAAAAATATTTTGTATCTTATATTGGAATTTGAAATAGTTGAGGTAAATTAATTATTTAAAAAAAACCCCAATCCCTTCCTGGCATAAAGGCAAACACTTTTTAGATTGAATTGTTTTCTTCTTCAGAAATAAACTAACATAAAAGTAAATATAGCCGGGAAATAACTTCACGGTTCGGTGGTAGAATGTTGAAAGTACCACATACATATGTTTGCCTTGATGACAGTTTGGGGACCAATGGATGCTGACGAGTAGTGTAGCGATGGCATACATACTTTTGTACATATATTACGTTTTCCAATTAAAAAATGTTTTCCAAATTCATTGTTCAATTAAAAAAGATAATATTGCAGTTGTTAGAAATATTTCGAATATGCTATTAAGCATAAATTAATCATCAAATATTTCACGTACAACGTTATCAATTTTAAATGTTGGTTGCATAAATAACATATGCCCGGGTCGCAATTGCATCGTCGACTAGATGAAAGGCTATGAGAATATGTGTGTCCACAGTAATTTCCCTTGTCTTTAAAATAAAAATTGAAAATCCCATCAATAAGTTACAAAAGAATGAATGAAATTAGTTCTTAGTTCAAGAAAGGTTAAAAACGAAGAAGAAGAAGAAATAATAAAAGGCCAGCATATTTAAATTTGTGTGAAAATTAAGCTTTTCATCTGTGAGTAGAAATAAAATTTGTGTTAGAATTCGCGAAAAATTATCTTTAACTCCAAAACTCGGCCATTTTTATTTGCCATGTAACGGCAATTTTATTGCAAACGCAAGAATCTTGGTGTATTCCAAACTGATAAATTGATATTTTTTTATATATTCTAGAAAATTCCAATCACAATCAATGTCCGCGGCATACCGATATTCATTCAGCCAGAAATTCGTGGCAAGGATCTAAATGTTGGCTGCCTACTTTGCGATAGCGAGGAAAAGAATTCTTATGTTGAGCAAAACCTTTCGAAAGTTATAAAAGTTATTAATAAAGGAATGCGCTCATATCGCTTAAGCATTACGCGGACTAAAAGCTCTCCGAAATGCTACACAGCTATAAGTTTATCGAAAGCCAAGATAACCATTAAACCAAATAATTTAATAATACCTGCTTTATCAGAAGCCTCATTTAACATCTTGTTAAACTCCACCGAAGCAACTTCCTTTTATAATGAATTTCGTTTACAAATAACAGAAGAAAACAGTGTCAAGCATATGGAGAGTAGTCGGTTTACATTGTCAGGTGAATTTGCGATACCGGAATTATCTTGGAATAGACGAGAAATAACAATGGAGTACCAACGAACAGAGAATTGTAACGAGTGGGGTAAGTTGAGAAATGCAATTAAAATTGGACAATTTTTGATTTACGCTCGAGTATTTCATGAAATATGTATGTATGTATGTATGCAAGTACTAAGAAAGAGTTTGCCGTGTCCGTTTGTGCCGATATATTTCAAAAACTTGATTAGAAAATTAAAAACAATGATTAGACTTAAAAACACTCATAAGTAAATTGAGGGTTTTTTACATACAAATCCAAAAGAAAAAATAATTTCAGGAAGTTTGTCGCACTGGGGGGGCGGAGCTTTCTTATGCAGGTCAAATAGATATATACATATGTGTGTATATATGTATGTATGTGTACGAGCAAATCGTTCAGTAAAATGCATACATTTATATATTCGGTTGATAGAAATTTTATTCTTCGAAAGGACTGATATCTGCAGCAGGGCTGATAATCAAATGACTGCAACTAAACTGCTATTAGTTTTGAAGACAGTACTTAAAAACTTCTTTATGGCTTTCATATGAAACAATTCCTTATGTTTCTAATTTGCCTTAATTTTAATAATTGCATTCACAAAATAAGTTTGCCCAATTTCCCTCTTTTGTATAGAAATTGTAAGACTTACAAATACTTTGGAGAATTGTGTGGAGAACGTGAAATTAAAAGTATCTGGACCATTTAAAATTAAGGCATTATTTGAACACCAACATGAAAACGAGTTGAAATTTTCAATGAAAGGTTTTGAATCAAAAGAGTTCTCCATTGCGCTGGATGAGGAAATGTTAACCAGCAGCAGTACGAACAGGCAATTCGATGAAGGGTGCATATTTTGTTCTGCCAACTTAAGAGTTCAGGTAAGATTTTCAGGATCGAAATTATGTTTCAGTATGTTTCCACATCAGAAAAATTAATTAGCACAATTTTGTGGTTTTTAAAACGAGTTACACAAAGGGAATTAGTGTCCTTCGCACTCGACTTACAATTTTTTTTAAACTTCTCAATTATTGTTAAAAATGATAGTCCAATATCAAAATTTTATATTATAATACAATATTCTTTATTTGAAATTATTTTTATAAGTTTTAAATATTTAAAACACTTTTCTTTGAACCTATCAGTTAGAGTTACAGTTGAACCTCGGTTATCTGTGCCTCTATTAACCGGCTACATCTAATAACCCGCAAGCTTCCTGCTTTGTTTTACAACCTTTATTTTCCGTTATTTTATTTTTATTATCCGTGCTTTTTTCAACTTCTATTATCCGTCCAACAAACTTCTCCCACTTAAGTACATATTTAGATACAGAATTCAAACACGGTGTTTGTTATATTTTTCATTACACGGATAAACATCTTATAACTCCTGATTTTTGTTATGGCTCGTTCAAATTGCAAGCCACCGAAAAGAGGCAGAAAAAATTCTTTATAATAAAGACAAAATTGCTTTAATTTATGACTAATCAGAAAAACATATCGATTAAAATACTGTCTGGGAAATATGGTGTTGGAAACCCAACTGTTCGCGATTTTATAAAAAACAAAGATACACTTTTAAAATATTGTTCCTAAAGAGATTCAATAGATGGTTTAAAGAGTAGGTTTACACTTACAAGCTCCGAAATGAAGTGAATGGTTGCGCCAAGAGAGATTCAAAGGAACCCCTATTACAGGTAAGTACATACATATATTTATAGTACATTGCTATTGTGCCGCCATCAACAAAGTGGTTTCTGCGAATTTTAGGAGAGATTTTTCATGATAAATTAAGCACAAATTCAAAGAAAGACACGGAATTTTTAAATTGAAATCAACAGGAGAAAAGGACGGTACTGATTATGTATGTATCGATGTTTGTGGATGACTTAAAGGAATACATTCAAACGGAGCAGCTCACAACTCAAAAAATTTACAATGCAGATGAAAGTTCTCTATTTTTGGAAATGTTTGCCCCAAAAAGGAAAATTAGGGCCAGTGGAAGTGAAAATTCTACAGAAGGATACAAAGAGTCTAAGGAAAGACTCACAGCACAAAGCAGTGTTCCTTTAAAGTTCTTTGAAAATTATAGTTCTGCAGGTGTTTCAGAGCCGGATAAAATGCAAGTATTACGCATACAATCTCATTTGATTAAGGAGCAATTAAAAGCAAGAAGGCAAATTACCTTAAGAGTATATTTTACATACATAAATGAATCTATGTATTACACACAATAATGTATTACATACATTTCTCCAAACTTCATTTTTAAATAAAAACAATACGTCATTTTGTGTTTCTATATGGCCTCTATTAACCGTGATTTTCGATTATTCGTAGTACGTCTGGTACCGTGCGAACCGGATAATCGAGGTTAAGTTGTATGCAAAACAAATTTTTTAAGGTAAAATTTTATTTAAACCTTATAATTTGCAAGACATTGTATACATATACATATATATCGTTATTAGTAATACAAACCCGATAGTATTTTCTGTTATTTCGAATTATAGTTTAAGTTAAGGCCGTGGAGCAAAATTGTAAGTTTGCTTCAATTTTCTTCAAGTGCTTTCATATTTTGTTGATACCGCTTGATTTTTTTTTAGCCAGATATCTCCAAGAGTACAAATATTTAGTAGAAATTTATATCCTTTAAATACATATAAGTATGTATGTATATAAATATGTACATATATACGAATATAGGTGAACTTAAATTTTTCTCAAAATTATTTATTTAATCATCGATTTCTACTTTGTCCCCTTCAAATTAGTTCCAGATCTTCTGGATTTTGTAGTTTTTAATGGAGTACCTCAAACGTTGTTAGATATAATAGATGTAGAAGACTTAAGTTCTGATCATAACCCTCTAATTGTCACATTTAGCGCAGTGCTTCGAAACATTCAAAAAAACTTAAAATTATTAACTCTAAGACAAATATGCAGACTTTCACACAATATGTAGAGCAAAATCTGAATTTAAATATACCAATTGCAAACGATCATGAATTAGAGGATGCATTGGAGATATTTAATAACCAGATACATGATGCAGCTTTTTTGGCAACGCCACAACAGATTGAAAATCGTGGTTTAAATGTTAGATTATCTACAGAGTTACGAGAACTGATTGCGCACAAGAGGTATTTACGAAGAATTTACCATCGAACAAGGAGTCCTGCGGATAAGGCTTATTTAAATCGAGCAACTAAGCACTTGAAAAGTAGTCTAAGGGAATACAAAAATAATTCAATTCAAAATTTCCTAAGTCAGTTAGACATAACAAAAAATGACGAACATAGTCTTTGGAATGCAACAAGGTATCTAAGAAGACCCACCAAAAGAAATACTCCAATAAGAAATGATGATAATGGAGACTGGTGTAGAAGTGACAAAAACAAAGCAAATTTCTTCAAAACTTATTTGGAAGACACTTTTGTTCCATATAATTTAAGCAATCCATGTGATAGAGATCAAATTCTTGAGTTTCTTGATGTACCTTGCCAAATGGATTGGCCCATAAAACATATAATGCCATCAGAGTTACAAAATGAAATTAATAAGCTTAACAATAGAAAAGCTCCTGGTTACGATAATTATGACTCTAAAGTTTTGAAATCTTTACATACCTCGAAAAGCCATAATATTCCTCACAATGATATACAATTCAGTACTACGATTAAACTGCTATCCATCACAGTGGAAATGTGCTAAAATCATTATGATACCCAAACCTGATAAGCCTGATCACCTAGTCTCGTCATACAGACCTATAAGTCTGCTACCTAAGTTTTCAAAAATTTTTGAAAGACTTTTTATTCAGAGGTTACTACCTTTTTTAGAAAGAAGAAACATAATTCCTGAACATCAATTTGGTTTCCGACATAAACATGGTACTCCAGAGCAATGCCACAGAATTGTTGAAGTTATTTCCGATGCTTTAGAGGAAAAATTATTTTGCTCCGCTGTATTTTTAGATATTCAGAAAGCCTTTGATAAAGTGTTGCACGAAGGGTTGATATACAAGCTAAAAATGTTAATTCCTGCACCTTATTACTTGTTACTCAAGTCATATCTCTATCAAAGGTACTTTTACGTAAGCGTCAATGATGAAAGCTCTAATTTTGGTGCAATTAAATCTGGTATTCCTCAAGACAGTGTTTTAGGCCCAATTCTTTATACAATTTATACATCAGATATGCCAACTATTGATGGTTTGACTATTGCTACATATGCTGATGACACTGCCATACTGGCATCTCATGGATTGGCAGCAGAAGCTTCTAGGATGGTACAGGAACTATTGAATTTGCTGCAAAATTGGTTACTTAAATGGAATATAAAGGTTAATACCGAAAAGTCGATTCACGTGACCTTCACTTTAAAAAGAAATGATTGTCCTGCCCTCTCGATGAATGGATCCTCTATTCCAAAATGTGATGATGTGAGATATTTAGGTCTCCATCTTGACAAAAGACTTACTTGGAAAAAACACATACAAATGAAACGTAATCAATTAAATTTGAGAACCAAAAAAATGTTTTGGTTATTAGGACCATCATCTACATTGAGCTTAGAAAACAAAGTCATGTTGTATAAAGCTATTCTGAAGCCAATTTGGACTTATGGTATACAATTGTGGGGTACCGCTAGCAATTCAAATATTGAAATTCTACAAAGATATCAATCCAAAACTCTTCGCTTAATTACTAATGCTCCCTGGTTCATCAGAAACAACAATATTCACGAAGATCTTAGCATCGCAATGGTCAAGGAAGAAATTAATCGTTTCAGCGACAGATATCTAAACCGACTTAGCCATCATTCCAATGTGCTAGCCATCAGTTTATTAGACGATAAAAAGGGTACATGTACTTGACCTACCTTTTAGAAACTAATATTTAAGATGTATATATTAATGTAAATAGTGCAACAGTTGACAACTGTTGTTTACTGAGCTGTTATTTTAGTTATTTTATGATTTTAATTGTTATTAAATTTGCTTATTATTTTAAATTTTGTAAAATAGATTGCAAATAAAACAGATTACAAAAAAAAAAAAAAAATTAGTTGACACTTGTGCCGGCTTTTTTTCCAATCCTTCGCCTTGAGCACTCTCAGCGATTCGGGTTTTGCCTCTTCAATCGTCGGCGATGCTTATGAGACGATTTCTGGAACGAACTTCGCTGCATTAGATTCATGCATAAAATTTGCGAAACAATTGTATGGGGTGAGCCAACCGATATGCCGACCCCCTCAGCAACTTTTCTAATAGCAATTCAAAGATCCTCCATAACAATTTTTTAAACTTTCTCAACATTTTCATCGGTTGTTGTTTGATGGGCTGGAACAGCCAGGGCGAGGGTCGTAACTCACTACCTCTCGATCTTCTGTGAAAAGATCTTTGCCGCAAACCCCAAAAATGTTACTTCAAGGCAACCCAAAAATAATGTTCTTAAGATCTTATTACAAACTTTTGTTGTTTCCTATTTAACAATTTTTACAATATCAATTTTTTTTAATCATTCAAATAAATAAAATGAGTTCTCAAAGCTGAAAAGGCCTTCGCAAACAACATTGCACTTGTATGCATATCTACATTTTATGCAAGTTTTAAAATACGTACATACATACATACATACACATGCAAGCTAATATTCGAGATTGACTTTTCCTTTCATAGATGTAAATTGTTAATATTTTAATTTTGATAAAAATAGCGAAACACCGACCCCCGTCGAAATTGGTGTCTCGATTTTTACGAAAAAAGAGAATGCCCGTTCGCTGTGTGGCAGGTATCTCTAGATTAAACCACCCAAGGAAATCGGTAGCTCTCGCCGTTGACGGTGGCTGATAATGTCGCAGACAAAAATTTACACCAAACAGAACTTTTGCGGATACATTGCCAACTGTAAAGCCTCGTGTGCCATATACCGTAATTTTGTCTCGACGCTAGAGATGATTGTGTCTTTTTTAGGTTTTTTTCAGTTTTATACATCCCTTGTAAAGTGAAAAAAAGTCCAGATATGTCGGTTTTATACCAAGACATTGCTGTGGATGTACATAAATACATATGTAGATATTTTAGGTAAAGAGGAAGTATACGAGTATTCATGAAAGGACGGTATAAACACTTAAAAATAATAACGATTCTCGAAAAATGATCATGTAACATGAGCAGAATATTACGCTTCAAACTTTTCCAGCTTTGCTTAAATTGCGTACCCCATAATTACTTACATATATAATAAAAAATAATGTCACTCGATTTTATTACTAATGCTTACATACATTGTAGACAGGTAATACTTTTTTATAAAACAGAAATACAAAAAGTATTTGTATTTTAAAGTTGTATTTTGTATTAATTTGAAATACACAATTTGAAAGTATTTTTTATTTGAAATAAGGACATCATTTATTGTGCTCAGCCCTGCTGAGATATAAATGGCAGAACCTACTCATAGATATTATGTCGTGCATTTTTTTTGGCTAATAAAAACATATATGTGTGTATGTATATCATGTCACCTAGAAATCAATACGCCTTAGAGTTTTGGTATATACTCCCAAAGTAACCCTCAAACAAAACCAGATAATCTTGTTCTCAGGCGGAGATGAAAGTAGAACTTATGTAGAGATGACCAACTCAGGACAAATACCTGCCACTTACAAATGGAAAAAACTGAAGGAAGAATTACGTTACATAAGCAAAGTTTGTATAAAGTTATACATACTCGTACATACAGATGTACTTATACATATAAAATAATTATATTTATATTTTTGGTACCAACAGGAGGAGGATACTGGGCAAGTAGTTTCTATGGTTTTATCCAATTTACTGGATATGGTAGAACAAAAGATAATTCGTGCAGATTTTGAGTCGGAAACAAACATGTTTCGACGGTGTGAAAAGTACAAATATATTTTGGTAGAACCAAACGACCCCCTAAATCTCAAGGAAGTTTTGTATGAAATAATACAAAATTTGGATCTGAATGCCAAACTTTACAAAATGAGTTACCAGGCCCCAGTTGAAATTTTGGACCACTTAAAGTTGGATGAGAGTTGTGACATTTTTTCAACGCCAAGCAGTGAAAATTGCGAAATAAAAAGCTCGGTGTACTTTATTGAAAAATGTGGACAGTTGCAGGAAGCTCAAAAGGCAGTTTGTGCACTACATATTCCGCCAATAAGAAAAGGTACGCACATTTCTTTTCCATATTAACGCGTTTTAAAAAAACAGGTGTGTGCAAGTGCTGCAAACATCTTGCCATAATTGAATGTGCTGTTGCAAAACTCTGTCGGCTCTTGAGAAAAAAATATCACAAATATTTGGTATTTAAATGCCAACTGAAAAAATATTGACCTTGTTTATGCGAAAGTTACATGTTAAACGTCGTGACGGCGGTATCTACTACTTATGGACGAAGCATATACATATGTACATACATACATACATACATACATATATACATACATACATACATACATATATACATACATAAATATATACATACATACATACATACATACATACATACATATCTATTTAAATATTTTTTTAAGTGATAAGGACGAGGAAGAACAGACTGACAAACGTTGTTAGGTTGCGCACCAACCGCAAAAGTAGGTGGACACATAACAATATCTGGCTGTTAAAAAATGGTTCGAGTCGGACCAGAGGAGCACAGCTTCCCATCGTACTTTAGCGGCTAAGCTATTCTGGGGATGAACTTTCTGTACGAAAAGTACCATTCAAAACGTTTTTTTTTAACAATTGGCCAAATTAAAGAGAACGTAAAACAATTTTGTTCGCAAGAAAGAAATGCGGCTCGGAAATCAAATCAAGGACCACAAGCTATTTTTGTTCGCAAAAACATTGGCGAACAGAAAACATAATTTATTTAGATATTATATTTTAACCTTCCTCAGTGCTTAAAACTTTTTAAATATATTTAAATACGCATCTGGGAAAAAAATAAACCAAAAATATATGTATGTATGTATACGAGTACATATACATATATGTATACATACATACATACATACATATATTTAACTTATGAATACTTTAGTTCAAGCTGTCTCCCATTACTATTTCTATTTTGTGGAAATAAATACAAACAAACAAAAATTCAAACATTTTAATAAGTTGTTTTAAAGTTACACATTTTAAAAAACAAAACATATTTAGCTTTTTTGGTGTGTTTTATAGCTTTAAAGCATTTGCTTTTCTTTTTGAATCCTTTAAAATACAAATCGTTGTGAGTGATGGATGGATACTCTTTGTGTAAAATTGTTTAAAAAAAGTAAAACGTAAAAAGGAAACTACTCTGTTTTTCTGTTCCACGAGAAAGCGACGTGCATGCACATACATATACACATGTATATGTACATATGTATACATATTTTGAAAATTTTAAAAATAAAGCTCAAATAACTTTAAAATTCAAAATTACAACAATGTATTCTGGTTGCCAAAAACTTTGCATACATACATATATATGTATGTATGTGTGTAGGTACTGTGAGTTAATTGCTCACAGGAATAGGAGTAGTAAAAGATTTGTTAGCTGTCGTAGTGCTGCCACCTGAAGACTTACACTCGAAATATCTAATTATCACAAATACATATATGTATACATACTTATATCATGACATCGGATGAAATTTCAACGAGTTGCTTATTTTATTTGGAGTTTTTACTTCTCGAATTTCCAGCCTATTTAACCACATCTTGACTTAAAATAGTTTCTTTACTTTTGCCCATTTTGGGACAGTTGGTAGCAAACTTATCCTTCTACTTACACCAATGGTAAAAATTAAAAAGTAGCACAAAAACTAACGCTAATTTTAAAAGAAGGTGTTAAAGGAAATGAAGTGCAGAGCTGCAAATCAATGTTTAAGCTTTTTTAACTCAATTTATAGTGATATATATTACAATAAAAGTAAAGGTTTTGCGTACCCTTTATTTTTTTCTTGCAAAGGACTTATTTTGAATTAAGTGTGTATGTACATATGTATGTACATATGTGTAAGTGAGAAATACTGTCACACCCTCATTATTTATTATAGGCTTCGAAGTCCGAGCAGTATTTCGATTAGATGTGGCTGGCGGTGAATCTCAACAGCTGGAAATAGTTTTGGTAAATTTGAATAAACCTATAAACATAAGTAAACAAAAGATTTATCTTGGCTTGAAGGTAAGTTCAAAAAATTAATATAATCAGATTTACCTGATATATGTATTTATGTATGTAACTCCACATATCGCCCTGCATCAACAAGAGGGTATTAACTCGAAATTTTAAAAGTTTCACATTTTGCACAAAACAACCTTATTACGTCAGTCTTCCATCTTAGAATTTACACTGCGACAATTACACACTACATCAACAAAACAAAAAAGTTTTATTTTGAGTTAATAACAAATTTAAAAATCAACTGCAACAAATATTTTCATATAAAAGTTATTACTTATTTTGAGTCTAGTGCTTATAATACTTCAATAAGTTTCAAAAAAATAGTTGCTTTTTACAAAAATTTAAGAAAATGTAAAAGAAAAACCAAATAAATATGTTTTCAAATGTAATTTGCTTACCAAAATTTATGTACTTATTTGAATTTTCAAGTCCGCTCAAAATGTAGCGACAAACAATTTTTGGCATCTGTTGAAAATTTCAAAGTAATTCCCTTTTTGTTCGAGTGTTTTGAAATGTGTGACAAGCACTTCAGTTTAATCCATTAAGTGGGAAAAATCATTTGGCATTTCTAGGGGAGAGCGTGATGTGAATTAAACGTATTTGCTTTGTTTATTGCCAAGGTGTTTTGCGCCCATAAGGTGGCAGCTGGCAGCTTTTTGCTACTCTTGTTCTTGTGGGTAAATGACGTGACTACAACACCTACATATGTATGTATGTCTATATGCAGTGCTGCCACCTTGTACTTTATTACAAAGTGAAATATCAAAATTCCAGTTTTAACTTTTTTCTCCTCTGTAGAGTACAAACATTTAAAAATGCCGGACACTTGTCTTAGTTAAGTTTCCTAGCTAGATGTTATTTAAAAAAAATTTAATTTTAAGGCGCTGTCCACTGCGCGGGAAAAATAATAAGAACACTGAAACCGATTTTTTACTTTTACTCTTATTTAGACAAATTAAGTATTGAGCGATTACGACTTTTCACGTCACGACTACTCGTTTCTCTTTTTATTACTCAACGTATCATATATATTAACTTCAATTCCTATTAGTCAAAATGATTAAAATTTATTTACACTAAATAGCTTAATAAACAAAATTTAAATACTTAGTATTTCGTAATTATGCATAAAAAAATTAAATGAAATTTAATATCTTAAAGTTCAATAACTTAAAGCATATCTTTTTAATGGTCGGTACCACCGGCAGTGTTGCTAACTTCTATTATATTTTTGACTAGATTTAAAATGTTGGTTCCATCTGTTGTATATTAGGTTCGAAGTTATGGAAATACCAAATTTTCCCGGATATAAGACTATATGTATGTATATAACTATTTCAAGGGCTAAAAACCTGACACGCTTTAGCAATTCTTATATTTCCATTTCCATAACAATATTCTTGACCTCTTCAACATTTTCTCCGGTTGTTGATGTGCTTCGGGTGTCCAGGGCGAGCGTCGAAATTCACATCTTCTTGGCCTCGTATCACTTGTAAACATTTTTCTTACCCTAGAGGACAATCACTGTATGCCACTGTAAATATTTCAGAGCTTTTGAGCATAAAATAGAAAAGATGTACATGTAGCCCGTGGAATTTGAAAATTTATCTCATTTTTTGAACAGGTCTCGTATGTTTATGAATTAATAACATTCTTGTCTATTATTTAGCCTTGGTATGAACGATATCGAACAACGTCTAACATTGAAAATGCAACTGATTATCAGCTATGTTTAAAGCTGCAAACAAGTCCGACAATTTCAAAGCATAAATTGCCAAAGATTGCCTTGGGGCTTTGCAATATAGTGAGTAATAAGACCGTTCAACTGGCACCTTTTCAAAACACAATTATAAGAATTGAAGGAACTATGGGCTTCACAGAAGATTTTAAAAGGACATTAAATGTAATTGTAAATGATAGCACAGAAAGTGCTATCGAAATTTATGGGCATGGCGCTATGTCAATGCTGACAGTGGTGAAACCCTTCTTACCACTTTTCGATCAACAATCTGATGAAGTATACGAAGAATATCACTTATTGCAAAAAATTTATCATTCTGAAATCTTCAAGACATTTACGGATCAGAAAGAAGATTTCGTTTGTGCAATGCCAGAGGAGGAGAACGATTTACAAGAAGTTCATAGTTTCTTAACGAACTTCGCTATGTCATCAAACATTTCCGATTATGGATCTGAAACCGCGTTACATTTTGTGGAAACAAATCAAAACTTTCTTAAGCTGATGCGAACTTATGTATTTGTCAGTCAAAATGAAGATTTACCAAACTATAAACTTTTACATCAACTAGTCGAAACAGAAAAGTTTCTTAGCCGTTTACGTTTGGATCCAGAAACAAGTGCATTATTGCACTTGCTGCATCACAACTACTTGTTGCATTTTAAAAGTTATGATGAACATTTGAATTTGAAGCATTTTAACGTGCAATCCCTGCCATTTCATTTAAGACCCCATGTTTTAGATATGGGCCAGGTATATTTAAATCAATTTTGCAAAATCGCAATAACTTTAGACTTTTACGGGCCGGGTAAGCTGATAGCAGCCGCAAGTACAACTGTGAAAATATCCGGACTAATGATCGATTTTCAAGTATTCGAGAAGTAAGATATTTATATAATCTGTTTCACAAAGGAAGTGTTCTTATCTTCAGAGCATTGAATCAAGCCACAACTGTAATATACTTATGTACATATATATTCGTCTTTGGTCTTGAGATCCAAGGTAACAACGGTTCGAATTCGTGGCGTATGTCTGATAACCACTTAGTTTGTCATCGTTTCTTCAATTCTCCTTAAATTACGTTGCAGACTTACTGTGTTAAAACCCCTTTTAGCCCGGGGTGAATGATAATTTTTTTTAGCATTTTTGATTCTAATGTAAAAAATAAATAAAAAAATTCGTATAATAATATCAGTAAACTAAATACCGCAATTAGGTCCATAGAGGACTTTTGTTGGACAAATAAAATATTTTTTTGAATAACTAATAACTAAAACTAGGAGATAACTAAAAAGGTTTGTCAGATGACTTGTATATAAAATCAGCACAAACACTGCGCAGTCAGAAATCTAAAAATGTCAAAGAAATCCTAAAATAAATCACAAGACCACTTTAAAAATGTAACTATAACTGTAGCATCAGCTGTGAAATATAAAACTATGGTTGCGCCTCGTAACGTGCCACTTACCACCAGGTAATATAACAATAACTGCCATCAAAGTTCAGTGAGATAAATGTTCTGATAATATATTTCAGACACAAAAAACTAAATATTTTCCTTGTTTTACTTTTCCCAGCAACTTTTATTCAACCAGTATCCATCACCATACATATGTATGTACATGTATATCATACGTATGTATGTGTGTGGATATTGCCAACCTGAGAAAATCTACTAAATAACTTTCGTTTTTCTTTCAGTTTGGAAAATCTAAAGTTTACTTACTATCGTGCTGAAGACACAAGCGCAAAAAATTCTTGTGATAAGCCGTATCGCAATATTAATGAGCGCATTCTGGATAAAGAAACGAGTCCAAAAGTTCGACATGCCCATTCCTACGATTTTAATGCTCTACATCAACATCAGCGCACAGTAAAGCATGAACACAACAATTGCCTTAAGAGAAACTACAGTAGTCTTGACAAGTCATTATATATGGACCGGAAACATCAATTTACTTACTGTAAAATTGCTGGTAATAAGAAATATTTTAACGCTGCAAATATCAATTTGATTTTGCTGTTCCGCCCACAAAGGACACACTTTGGACATAATCAAACGCTTGAGGATTATCTCTTTATTGACGTAAGTGAATTTTGCGTCCATTTGAAATTAGAGAGTAAGTCGTCTTCATGGACACATTTATTTCTACTTTTTAAGATTTTGAGAGTGAAGAGTTAAACTACATACATACATTTGTATATTGAAAAAAGCCTTAAGAAAGACAAAACTGTTCAACATGTTATCGATAAAAAGCTGCAGAAGTAAAAATTTTTTTTGGATATTTTTGCTTAAAAGTGATGCACATATTTGGAGCTTAAAACGCTACAGTGCTGTTAATTTTTCAGGTTTTTTCGAACTTAGCGATTTTTTTCAAAATGTGAAGATGCATCACTATTTATTTTACTTATTACTTTATAACTTGCAAACTAATTTACAAGTCATAACTGCACAGAATGGGTGGAATAACGAAGACCATATGTATACCCTTAACGGTATTAAAACTCTTAGTCCCTGTGACTAGCTTAAAACGACCCATGCGTGGCTGGCATGGAGTTCCTCAAATAAACTGTAAAACACTACAGTTATCTGAAGTGAGTCAGTCCATCAGTGCGAGTGAGACGCAAAACCCATGAAGTCTTTTCATGGACGTGTACACTTAATCCTAGATGAAACTGGAAAATACTGCTAATACCATCTATGGTCTTCGTTACTCAGTTCATTTTGTGCATGAAATAAAGTTGTTCATTTAATAAGTATCTCCTCCATTTTTGCCAATATTTTTATTAAAATTGCACCTTTCCTCATCCTTTTTGTTGTCGGACAATTTTCTGGTATAATCATTTATTTAATATCAAAATCTTTTTATTTTGGTTTCTTACCTTAACCGGTTTTCTGATTTTCTCTATAATTATATATGTACATATAACAAAACATAAGTACTTTTTTTTACAGTCTCCTTCCGCCATTATTTACGCCAGTCGAACCATTAGTTTTCCTCCGATTCTAAAGTTTTCTGTTTTATTTGTTGCTGTCCTTGGCAGCAGGGTTAGCCTTGGCATAGTCCGAACTGTGGAATTCTTTTTTCCGGGGTATAGAGAAAGGATGAGGGCGGCCACCGAAAAATGTCTGACTTTAACTGTGCTTTCGAAATCTTCAACAAATGTAAGAGGGTTCCAGCAGTTGGCCTTAAACTTACAATCAAATCGCAGTAAAGAGCTTCATTTCTGAAGATATTGGTGTACCACATGGCTGTACTTGCTGAGATCCAGACGTCCTCGAGGTGCCATTGTATTGAAACAGATTCCCGTTTTCGTAAGGAACTGGATGGTGAGGAATTATTGGCCGTATCCTAAGGGTTACGTCCTACCGAATCAGGTGCTGTGACTTTTTCTCGATTGTCCAGTGAACTACCGATAGGACTGATTAGATTCCACTGTGCTTAATAAGCCACATTGGTGATGAGCCGTTGTCCAAGCTCTATAGTGGGATTGATCACCATCAGAATAGTCCGTTATGGCAAGTGCGGATGCAAATCAATTTCACATTCAGTTTTATTTTTGACGCTTTGTAAACTTTCTATTTCTATGCCTTTTGGTTTGTTTTCTTCGTTTTCATGATTCTGATTGCTTTGGGGATTTTCGCCGCCCTCTCGAATTCTTCTAGTGACTTGTTTTTCTCAATGTTAGCAAATTCTCATTTTATGCAATATTTTATTTTGCGCAATACTTATTCTGACGATCTTTTTATATACATATGAAATGTATGTATCTCTGTCAAATTAATAATTAATTAATCTTTTTTTGTTTCAGTTACACTTGGGTACCACACTTCCTATATTGCTGCGAGCTTTAATTATTGACCCAAAAAGAAAGGATACGTCTTGAACTTTATAATTCTTTTGAAAAAATTCCTAAACTGTTTTATTTTACTAAACAAATATACAATTTACACTGTGTTCTTGCATACGTGCACACAAAAATTAACTAACAATACATATTTAATTGGCGGAAGAAGTAATGGAAGAGCATCAAGACAAGAAACGATGTACAAAATGGCAAACCTGCTGCCTTAATCCATCCCATAATGCTGAAAATAAAAAGGATATATTTACTTACATATATACGTACATATCGCACCCTAAATACAAAAGGGTCACAACTCAAAATTCTAAAATTTTGAGGAGAGACAAAAAACTGTTTATGTTTAGTTCATCGTGCAGAAGAAACACATTTAACATAACTGTGTTTTTCCAGTTAAAGAAGATAGTGACGTGAAAGAAATTGCTGCAGTAGTTAGAGATGTGTACTCTGAATTAATTTATGGAAAAAAGTCACTTTTGGAAAATTTTGAGTTGTGGCCCTTTTGTATTTAGGGTGCGATATGTATAGTGCACATTAAGTGTGTTATTGTTTGTATGCAGGTACCATTTGCCACCTATTAGTTCAATAACATACAATTTGTAAATGTCCCTTATTCCAAGAGTCGTGATCGTAGTTACTTACATTGAAATTATGTACATGTCTATGTACAGGGTGTTTTTTTTTAGAGGTATAGAACTTCGAATTGAAATAAAAGACAAGAAAATCGTTTTAATGTCCATCAATTTGGCTTTATTGGAAGGATAATTTTATGCCATTAATGTTTAAATATGATTTCGGGCATGTGGCCGCCGCGGCTGGCTCGAATAAAGCCAATTCTACAGGTCCAATTTTTGATGGACAAAAGTTGATGGACAAAGCTCCAATTGCTGTGCACGGTGGCGAATCGATTCATTCGGGTCCTCTTCAACACTTTGCTCTACAGCGGCAATTGTTTCTTCGGTGCGCACTGTTCGACGTCTCTGCGGATGCGTATTATCACATAGAGTAAACGTAGTGCGAAAACGATCCATGGTTAACCGAATTAATTGCTCTGATGGACGATTATGTCGACCATAAAATGGTAGGAGCTTGCGGTAAACTTCGCGAACTGAACCATTATTTTCGAAATAAATTTGCACGATTTGCAAGCGTTGTTCTTTTGTCAACCTGTTCATGATGAAATGGCAAACCAAACTAAGTATTAATCACTTGACAGCTGACAAAATGGCCGCCAGTTAAAAAAGTGATGCCAACTTAAAGTTCTATACCTCAATAAAAAACACCCTTTATAAGGACATACCTATTATATATTGTCTCAGGCGTACAGGAAGTTAAGTGTCTATTAAAATTGGATAAGTTTGTAAAAGCGACGTGTGTAAAAGCGAAAATTCGATTTGATGTGACAACGACGCGGACTCTTGGAATATGTGGTAATATGATTAGACTCTACCAGTATTTCGTTACAACTCCGAGCAATATTAATATAAGTATGTATATATCTAAGTACATACATATGATATGATAAATGTAGATACATATGTATGTATGTATGTATGTCGTAATGATGTCACATACATACATATATTGGCAAAATTAAATCCTGTTTGCGCATGGCAAGGAGCTTCAGGAACAATAACTCTGTATTTGCAAATAAAAAGTTCGACAAAAAAAAATACTTATATACATTTTATAAAAGTGATTTGTTATTATATCGACTTTTCTATGGTAAACGCTATAATAAATTAGTTAAATAAGTTACTCAATATATTTATTATTAATTAATTGAAAATCACACCGAAAAACACAAAAAGAATGCGATTTATGCAATACAGGATAATCACGCGTCTTTTTTAAAAACACATATGATTTGAAATAATGTAATTTCTAAAACAGGCCTGTTTTAATTCTTTTTTAATACACGACTTCAGTAACGAGTTTGGGAAAATATGGGAAAGTATATGAGAGCATTTAATAACCTCTTTGAGATAAAATGTTCACCAATTTCGTATTCTAATCGTGTGATTGAAAAATTATGGGGCTAACTCGGCAATTGTAGCCAATAGTGGGCTTAGTTTGGTCAACCAAATGCAACCCTGATGTGGTAAGTGCTAGATTATTTGATATGCAAGTGTTTGGCATTGAAAATGCCAAAAATTTATTTGGTTTTTGTGCGTCAATACGCTGTAGAGGATTCAACACTCAGCTGCGCTAGGACAATGCTTGTGGCAAGAGCCAAGTGTTGTTTAATCAGTGACCAAAATATATTTTTAGATTTTATTTTAAAATATATAAGGCAGGCGCCAATTTCTGTTTTTACGAAACAAATTTCCTCAACTTGTTCCTGCTGTTGTTGGAAAGTGACAACTATTGCCATAAAATCGTATTTATCAATCTCGCAGCAACCAAATTTGTATCAAATGGAACAAATATCAGTATTGGTATAATTTTATTACTGTATACTGATTATGCACAGCAGAAGTAGGGAAGGATTGCAGTATTGGCGGCAATCGTGTGCTCCCACCTTTAGTTTGAATATTGTACCCAAGATAATAGAACGAAGAAAATTACAAAAAATGTATTTCTTAGGCGATCAACCGAATGAGTATTTAAGTGAAGTTAAGTAAGGCAGGGCCTTTTAATACTAATGGAGTATAAAGTATACACACTTATACATTCATACGTACATATGTATTTCTTTTTCACACAATTTGCATTAAAACTTACAAAAAGTGGAAAGCACAGGATATAACTTCAACATTACATACAGATATATGTATGTATGTATGTAGATTAAATATGTATTTATGTGAATACTCACCTAAAGTCATCAGGATAAAACTCATAAGGATCTGTTGGCATTTCTCCACAATTATAAATAATTACCGGATCTATAGGATGGTCGTCCGTATCCGTTTTTACCTTTAAAGAGACTCAAATAGATTTATATTTGGTCCATTTAAAAAAAAAATTTAGTCCATTCCCAACTTACATCTTCTATAACTGATACAACCTCCATACCCTCTAGTACTTTGCCAAATACCGTATGTTTGCCATTTAGCCATTGTGCTGCTACAGTAGTCACATAAAATTGACAACCATTTGTGTTGGGCCCTCGATTTGCCATGCCTACATAACCAGGTCTAATATGCTCTATATCCACTGCTTCATCTTCGAAATAGTCCCCATATATACTTATAGATCCGGTACCATCTCCATTGACAATATCACCTCCTTGTATTAGAAAACGACTAATGACTCTATGAAACTCAGAGCCCACATAGGTTGTTCCATTTATTCCCCTTAAACAAATGTGACGAAAATTCGTCACAGCCTTGGGAGATCTCTTACCAAACAAACCGAATACTATACGTCCCAATGATTTCTTTTGATATTTTACATCCATATAAATTTTTGAAGTGACCGTAAAGCTTAAGCCCAAAACACAAGTGCACAAGGCTTCCAGTAAAATAAGTGTTTTTACGAAATTCATATTTCTTGCGAATGTTTTACTTTGAGATAATAGGAAAGACTAAGTGACATTTCATTTCTCTGTGATTTCATTACCTGTTTCTGTTTTAGTGAAGCCTTAAAAGTTCATTAAGGTTTTCAGTATAAGTTTAACAAACCCTTGATTACACTGATGTCGTCACATTCTTTGACATAAAAACAATATATCGATTTTATTTATTACTACTGCAGGGTACTAATGTACATATGTGCGTACATAAAAATAATACTCTTGTCATAGCTGACCTAGAAAGTTTTATTTAATCCGAATTATTACTTTAGTCTTGAGGTTGTGTTTGACCCGCGACAGCATTTCAGCCTATGGTGTTGAACCTCAGCTCGAAGTCCAACTTGAACCCTAAAAATATATTTTGGTTTAAAATTTTGCGTTTTTAATGCATCCATAGCCTACTTGCGCAGCATTTTAATGCCTAAAATTAAGCTATCGCCCCAAAAAACTGAAAATTACACTGAACACAATAAAATCTTACACTGAACAAGGGAATTCAACAACAATTTGTCCTTACAAATAATTCAGAAATGTAAACATAACCCCTGACAATGTTGTGTGGCGCCGCGCTTCCCCATTTTTGTTTCTAATATCAATTTCTTATTTTAACCACACAAATGTATGTACATACCTGCATACATATGTATGTACTTATATACTTATTTGTTAAACGAGTGTTGCAATTCTAAAATAAAAAAGAACGCGGGATTTAGGGGAACTCAAAGTGTAAGGGCAAAACTGGAGAACCCCAACTGCTAATATCCGGAAAACAACATTTTAAATGAATTCCATTTTAAGTTGTTAGCACAGAAACTAAGTGATCTATGATAACAAAAAAACTTTAATGAGACCTTTGTGAGTCATGACCTACATATATATGTAGTTGATATGGTATTTCTGTTTTTAAAAATAACTACTTCTTAACACTGTTCACTTTATTAGACTTAAAGGTTGAAACAAAATGTGCAGCTGAGGTGTGGGGCTAGAGGTATACTTCTCTCCTTTATAAAGTAGTATTTATGGCAACACAACTTCAACAGCGTCTACCGATAACAGCGCTTCTTTAACATACATATTATGTTATTTTACAAATTAAACAATATAAATAACTGCAGGAGCGGACGGACTGTCGGCGGAACTGTTTAAGGCAGCCGGAGATGACGTGGTTGGGCGCATGCACCAGCTCATCTGTACGATATGATCGGAGGAAAGCATGCTCGACGAGTGGAACCTCAGCATCGTTTGTTCGTTCCACAAAAAAGGAGACCCCTTCAACTGCGCCAACTACCGAGGAATAAGTCTCCTGAACATCGCCTACAAGATCTTCTCTGCCGTTTTGTGTGACCGCCTGAAACCATTCGTGAACAGTTTGATAGGTCCGTATCAGTGCGGTTTCAGGCCGGGGAAGTCCACCATTGACCAAATTTTCACACTTCAGCAGATCCTGGAAAAGACCCAAGAGATGCAAATCGACACCAACCACCTGTTTGTCGATTTTAAGGCCGCATAGGGACGAGCTATACTACGCCATTTCTGATTTTGACATTCCTACTAAACTCGTCAGGCTGTGTAAGATGACGATGGAGAATTCTCGCTGCTCAGTCAAGGTTGGTAACGAGTTCACAGAGACCTTCAATATCAGACAAGGCGACGCCCTGTCATGTGACATGGCAAAACGCACACGCAACAGAGGTACGATCATCCGAAAGTCCGTGCAACTGCTGCGGTGAACGAGGGCAAAACAAAGTATATGCTGTCATCGAGAAAGGGCGATAAACATCAACGACTAAGCCAGATCGTCACCATAGGCAGCTATTACTCCGACGTAGTGAAGGACTTCGTTTAGCTTGGCCCGCAAGTGAACAATACGAACAGCATCAGTACCGAGATTAAACGCAGAATAACTTTTGCCAATTGCTGTTTCTTTGGGCTCAAGAGGCAATTGAGGTGTAAGGCCCTTTATCGAAACACCAAACTGACACTATATACCACTTTAATCATCCCTGTCCTTCTCTATGGCGTAGGAGTATGGACAGTATCGAAGTCGGATGAGGAAGTCCTTGATATTTTCAAGAGAAATGTTCTGCGTTCAATCTTCGGCTTTGTTTGCGCTGATGGTTTCTGAAGAAGAATATTCAATCACGATCTGTATGGCGAACCAGGCGTCTACGGATCCAAGGGCTAGGGTGGATGGGCCATGTAGAGCGCATGGAAAATACTGCTCCGACTCGTAGAATATTCGACTCCGAACCAGTGGGACAACGCAATAGAGAACGAGTCCACCCAGGACTGTAGCGCCAAAGGAATAAGAAGAAGAACCAATATAATAACATTTGTCACAAATTATAACTTTTTCACTCTGCCTGTATTAATATAAAAAAAATTAAAAAGAATTGAAACTAATATAAAAATGCATTAATGCATTTTTTTTTTTTGAACTTTTGTAGACTTTATTTTTAGCCATTATCCGGTACAATGGAAATGCACCTAAATAATAATGATTTTAAAACGGACAATGAGAAATAACTCCTTGTTAATGTTATTCAGAATGTTTTGGAGAAAAAGCAATATTGCTCTTCGGTATTCCTGGATGTTAAGCAAGCCTTCGATAGAGTATGCCACCTACCTGGTCTGCTATTAAAATTAAATTAAAGAATGCACTACCTGCTCCGTTTTAGTTGCTTCTTCGATCTTATTTATGCAAACGACATATTTATGTTAGAAATAATAATGAAAACTCGAACGAATGTGCAATTCAAGCTGGACAAACGAAAGGCACTCTATCGGGCCCATTTCTCTACACTATATACCCTTCTGATATGCCACTATCAAACAGTGTTATAGGTGCTACTTATGCAGACGATACAGCATTAATAACTAACAATAATTGTCCTACTGAGTCTTCAAAGCTTATTCAGGATCATTTATATAATATTGCTTTACGGTAAAATAAATGAAAGATATGTGTTTACTCCGACACTTTTCCTGAATAGAGAACGAATACCGCAATCTAATTGTATCAAATATGTTGGAATGAACATGGATAGAAGACTTACTTGCAAAAACCATATTAAGGCTAAAAAAACAGCTCAAGACTAAAAGGATATATTTTTTACTTGGCAAAAATTCTTAGTTGATCTTTACAAAGCCACCCTAAAACTAATATGGACATATGGGATACAACTCAAACATTGAACAACATTGACAAAAAATGCTGCTTGGTACATGACTAACAATAATATTCATCGGGACTTAAAAATATGCTCTATCACGGACGAAATTGATAGGTTCAGCAAAAGATACGTGGATAGCCTCAGCAATCACACATATGTATGTCCTGGCCATTGCCGTATTAGATGACAGTGAGGAAATAAATGAAAAATAAATCGTTAACAGTTTGTGCTGACATTGTGTTATACCAGGGATGATATTAATATTTGTTATTCATACAAATTTATTACATATGTAAACAGAATTTTGATTGAGTATTTTCGCATACTTTTCGTACTTCAACCGCTGCCCCAACTTCCGCTTTAGCCTCAGCTGCACAGTGTGTTCCAGCGTTCCAGCAAATATCACACATTTCTGCACCTCATCAACTAAACTTGGTATATATTAAGTTAAACTGTTTATGAATCTAGACTTATGTACATACATATGCATGTATTTCTGTTCATACACATACATACATACATATATACATATACATTCTTCTTTAAAATGTTGCTGTCATACTGGACTTGAACATTCTTAAAAAAGATTTAACAATATTTTTCTTTCTCCAAGGTATTATACATACCTTGTGTTTTGTGGTTATTATTATTCATCTTACATTCAGTGGCTTTCCCAGGAAAGATTCGAAGCATTACAGCTCTAGACTGAATAACGCTTATAAAATGTGGGAACGGTTCAAGTGCAAAACAACTTTGCAAATTATGTATATATTTGCATCAAGCATGTAACCCTGCTAATGATTGGGTCATTATTAGCTGATATTGCAAACCTACAAAATTATTAGGCAATAATATTCCAAAATGGTCAATCCGTTTTCTTAATTAAACAATTATTAACAAGTCTTTCACAATAGTATGGACAACAAATTCATAAACTGGAAAGCTCATGCTGGTAAACTTCTTATAAGCAATTTCCATACAATTTCAAAATTCCGCGCGTTACATACCTTCGATGTTAATTGTTACAACACCAACCATTATCCCCATAACACGGGTTAACATAATCTAAAAAACATATGTATATGCATATATACATGCATTCATACATATGTACATTAATTCAACCTACTTTATTTTATTTGGCAAAAATGCAATTTAATTTTATTTTAATATATTTAATTCCAGACATGATTCTTGGGAATTATTTCCAAACCAATTGCATTTCCGTTCTCATAATGAAAATGCAATTCAACCTACTTTATTTTTACAAATTATTTAATTTTTCCTTAGAATCGCAACATATGTTTGTTTTGTTCCCAACACCAATAACGGAAACAAAACACACTTATGATTAGTAAGCAAAACCCGATGAAATGAACATTTTTAGTTAATAAGCAAATTATAATGAAATGAACATTTTTAGTTAATAAGCAAATTATAATGAAATGAACATTTTTAGTTAATAAACAAATTGTAATTTTAGAATATAAGAAAAGAAAGAGAATAATAAAGTTCAGTTGTGAAAACACAGCCAAAAGGCAAAAGTCTTTTAATTTTTTTTTTAAATTAGGAAAAATCCTAAATCTTTACTGGCGACGAGGATGGGATTGGATATTTCAATATCCTTATAATTTATATGTAAAAATACATAAATTATCCCTATAATTTTAAAGAATATCTGTGTAAAAATTAAAATTTTTTTTTATTACAAAACTATTAAGAAAATGTAATTGTAAAATAAAAATAAAAAAAGTAAATACTTAAAATTATAAAGACAAGATATAAACGTGCAAACAGTATCAAAAACCAAAAACTATTAAAAGTGCATTTACTGAAGTGAATTTTTTTTCCAATAATAAAAGTACAAAATAAAAACTTGTTGCAAGAAGACAATAATACATTCGAACCAAACAAAAGTTAAAACTTTGTGTGCTAAAATAAAATCAAGACGGAACAAATTCAAGTTCGAAAAAGAAAAATTAATAATAAATAAATTTTTAACTGCAAAATTAAACTATTTGTGCTAGAACATAATATATCAAGAAAAACAAAATTTTCCTGTTCTAAGAAGGAAGGTATCTACGAGTACAACGCAGCGGTCTACAACTACAAAGGAAGCAAAACTTTCCTGTTCTAAGTAAGCCATAAAAGAAGGAAGATACCTACAACACAGCGATCTACAACTACAAAGTAAGCTACTCTATAATAGATATATGTATGTATAAACAAAAAAAAGAAGAGTAAACTTTATATAAAATTTGTATCAGATATAAATTAGAATAAGAATATTGTGAATAAATAAAACTCCTTTTCAAAATGGAAAATCCACCTCAAATCCAATTAGATCCAGTTAAATACCTAAATAGCATCCCACAATTTTCCGGAAACATAAACGAACTTCCAACTTTCACGAAACTTATTGACAGAATCCACCCAGTTCTTTTGGCTTATGATGGTTTGTCCCAATTAGTGTTCTCAGATATAATAAAAAGTCGAATTACGGGTAGGGCAAGAGAAATTCTAGAAATCAACACACAAGCGCAGTCATGGGACCAAATTAAGGAGTTACTTAACAATAATTTCGGAGAAAGGAAAAGCTGCGAAGAGCTTTTCGACGACTTACGTTCAGTGATTTTTGAAACTAACACAATAGATTTTTATAATAACATTAAGTATAGGTTGAGGCGACTAAATAATAAATCCGCCCTCATATTAGGAGAAGGCGAAGCCGCCAATCAAGTTGCTATCAACAATCAGAGGTCGGCTCTGAACATCTTTAAGAGTAAGATCCCAGAACCAATGAAAACGGTTCTTGCATGTAGGAATCCTCAATCTCTTGAAAGTGCGATTAATATTCTCTATGAGAATGAGTATGATAAAATAGGAAAAGATGGACAAATTTACCCTAGAAAAACTAAAATAGCTAGAGAAAACCAAAAGTACGGAAATAATCCACAACCTCGTGGTAACCGACCACAAAGGTCTCAGAATGGAAACTTCAATAGAAATGATTTCCTCAGAAGAAATCAAATGGGCGACCACCAAAATTTCCATAGACAAAATCAATATGGCGAACAACAAGGGCTCTACAGACCCTTCCAACAAGACCGGAGGTGGCAGAGTAACCAACAACACCAGGAAGTGGAGCCAATGGAGGTAAACACTGCACAAAATTTTCAACCAGCTGCCTCCACGGGCAATTACCCCATATAATAATTAAATCAAAACAAGGTTATTTGAAGTTTATCATTGATAGTGGAGCAACACATTCTGTAATTAACCCAGGTATATGCCAAGTTTCTAAGTGCAATAAAAAAATATAAAAATATATTTTATTCAGATGATAGCGACCTATCCTTTACTAATGCTATAAAGCATGAAATAAGGACGGTTAATAATATCCCTATTACGGCCAAAACGTATCGTTATCCGTATGTACACAAACCGGAGGTACAACGGCAGATACAAGAGATGCTGGACAAAGGAATAATCCGGCCCAGCCACTCTCCTTATTCTGCTCCCGTCTGGATTGTGCCCAAAAAATTGGACGCCAGCGGCAAACAGAAGTGGAGGCTTGTCGTAGACTATAGGAAGCTTAACGAAGTTACTATAGACGACAAATATCCTATTCCAAACATAGATGAAATTTTGGAAAAGCTCGGACGCTGCCAATATTTCACGACTTTGGATTTGGCAAAGGGTTTCCATCAAATCGAAATCCATGAAAAAGACGTGGCTAAGACAGCCTTCAGTGTAGAAAATGGCCATTACGAATTTTTACGTATGCCATTCGGACTGAAGACGGCCCCAGCCACTTTTCAACGGCTGATGAATAATGTGCTGTCCGACTTGATAAACAAGATATGCCTAGTATATCTTGACGATATAATTATATTCAGTACTTCCCTCCAAGAGCATGTGGAATCTTTAACAAAAGTCCTACAACGCCTCAAGGAAGTAAATCTTAAAATCCAAATTGACAAATGCGAATTTTTAAAGAGAGAAACAAATTTCCTCGGACATGTCGTGTCAAGTAAAGGCATAGAGCCTAACCCTGACAAAATAAGTTGTGTGCAGAAATTCCCACTGCCAACAACGCAAAAGGAAATAAAACAATTCTTAGGGCTAGCGGGTTACTACCGCAAATTTATAAGAGATTACTCAAAAATTGCTCGACCTATGACGAGGTGCTTGAAAAAAGGCGCAAAAGTAAATACAAAAAATTCAGAGTATGTCGAAAGTTTCGAAGCTCTTAAAAGACTTTTAACAAACGCCCCCGTATTAGCATATCCAGATTTCAATGAAAAGTTCACACTCCAAACTGATGCGAGTAATTACGCTCTAGGTGCAATCCTGTCCCAAAAAGGGCACCCGATTTGTTTTGCAAGCCGAACTTTAAATGGCGCAGAACAAAATTACAGTACCATTGAAAAGGAGCTGCTTGCAATCGTCTGGTCCACGAAATATTTTAGGCCATATCTGTTCGGTAGACGATTTCTCATAGAAACCGATCACAGGCCCCTAACCTGGTTATTCTCCGTAAAGGAGCCGAATTCTAAATTAATTAGATGGAGGTTAAGACTCCAGGAATTTGACTACGAAATAATATACAAAAAGGGAGTTCTTAACGGGAACGCGGACGCGTTATCAAGAGCAAATATACTTTTGAATGAAAACATAGGAGAAGCAGAACACACCGTATGTACGGAAACGAGTAATCCTCTCAACTTCTATAAAAGACAAATAGTATTCAAAGTAATTACATCAGGATCACTCAAAATTAAAAATGAAAACATTTTTAAAAATAATAGAAAAACCATATACGCAAAAAACTTTGATGAAGAAAATCTCAAAATAATATTAAAAAACCATTTCTGTCCTGATAAAACAAATGCCGTGTTCGTAGATGACGAAACGATATACGAGAACCTAAAAGAAGCTGTAAATAGGTACTTCACGGAAAATAGAAATTTTAAAATTCTTAGATGCAAAACATTCCTTTTAGATATCCTAGATGAAACAGAACTAGCACAAAGGATAGAAACAGAACATGCGAGAAATAACCACAGAGGCATAAACGAAAATTTTAGTGCTTTAAAAACCGAGATTTACCATCCAAATTTAAAATTGCGAATTAACCAATTCATTAACAATTGCAATACTTGCAATTTAGAAAAATATGATAGAAACCCGGTAAAACAAAAATTCAAATTAACCGAAACACCTGAAAGCCCAGGTGAAGTAGTTCATGTCGATGTATTTTACAGCCTTGAAAAAACTCTATTTTTAACATTCATCGATAAGTTTTCTAAATATGCTCAAGCTATCAAAATTAAAGGCAGATCATGGATCGAATTTAAAATTGCACTAACTCAATTCCTGTCCATAATGGGGAATGTAAAGAAATTGATAATTGACAATGAACTTGGATTTAAAGCGTTACCACTATTAGAATTTTTAAGAGAACAGAACATTGAAATTCATTATACATCCAATAACAACCACACTTCAAATTCTGACATAGAACGATTACATAATACCATAAATGAACACGTTAGGATTTTAAAACACGACTCAAATAGAGATACGGAAAGTGTCGAAGAAAAAATGTACAAAATCATGATATATTATAACAATTCCGTACACTCAACTACCGGTAGAAAACCAATCGATTTTAGAAATGGTAATATAAGCAACTCGGAATACCCTTTAATCAGAGAGAAAATCGTTAAACAAAAAGAAAGAACTTTAGAGAAATTAAATAAACAAAGGGAAAATGTAGAAATACAAACAGGACCGGTATACTTAAAAGATGAAAGAGGTGGGAAAAACCACTCAAAATTTAGGAAAGTAATAGTATCCAGGATAGACGACGATCACGTTGTTACAAACCGAAATCATAAATATTACAAATCCCATATTAAGAGGAAAAAGAAATTTCAAAATTTAACAAATAACAGACAAACAGCATAAAAAAAAGAGTATATACATTCCTTTTCAGATGAAACTATTACCAACAATACTGAGCTTAATTTTGGTACTACACCTGACACAATCGCAAAAGATGGACATAGAAGACCTTGAGGAAAACGAAGGTTATATCCCAATTAAGGAAAAAGATATAAGAATCATAGACCACTACAAAAGAATATTTCATCTTATAAATTTAACTGACTACTATCACACAACGGAAGCCATATACAATAACATAAATTTGTTAGACAGCCCTTTATCGGACTTATTACCCTTGCTCGATACAATGAAAAATAACTTCAAAATACTCAAGACTAAATTAGACAATCTTTCACCAAACTTTAAGACAAGAACAAGAAGAGGACTAATAAACGGATTAGGTAAAGGCATAAAGTTTATTACAGGTAACATGGACAGTGATGACGAAGAAGAAATCAGAACAGCTCTACTGAACATCACAGACAATATAAAACACAACTCAGAACAGACAAATACATTGGCACGGATAAGTAACACACTTTCTCAACAGATTCAAAATATCACCTCTCATATAAATAAGCAACAATTTATTGTCAGTAAATATATAAACCAATTCCGACGGGACATAGAGAACAAACTACTTTCCTTAGAAAACGAAGTTATGTTTCTAAGCCATATATACCAGATTGACAGTGACATAAACTTACTCAAAAATCATATGGACGACATTGCTAGAGTTATATTTACTAGCAAATTAGGTATTATACCCACTGACTTGCTAGGCGAAAAAGAAATCGAAATTGTAGATAACTTTGAGACGTACACCAAGACTAAAGTTTCCGTATCCTTCCATGAGGAACAAATAATTATTATCCTGTCCATTCCCGAATTCTCAAATTCATCCTTTTCCCAAATAATCTTCGAACCGATACCTAACAAGGAAAATAAATCTGTAAATTTTGAAATTAATAGAATTATAATAGACGAAAATAAAAATATATTTTATCCAAATGTAACTAATTTACGCAAAGATATGCAAATACTAAATGATGAATGCATTCAAAATATTGTGAAAAATAACGTAGCAAGTTGTATCATGAAGGAAAACACTTTATCAGAAGTAGAAGAAATCAAACCAGGACTTATTTTAGTAAAGAATTTCTTTGAAAGCTATTCAAACAATTGCAATTATAAACAAACAAATTTAAATGTAAGTTCAACCTACCTAATTATTTTTGAGAATTGTGAGATAAACATAAGAAATAAAACCTTCTATAATGATAAAATATCATTTAATGAAAAAACCATTCAACCTCATCTTATAACTAAAGTTAAGGAAAATAAAACAATTGTAGAATTAAATTTAAAAGATCTGTATATTAAACAAACGAAATATGAAGAAAATTTAGATCAAATAATAAATCATGATAAACAAACAAAAACTATTAGTTATAGCATCGATACTGTAGCTATACTAAGTATCATTATCTTAATCGTAATACATATTTTAAGACCAAAACGAATACTTAAAATTTCGTCGGAGCCTCAATCTAACGGTGGGGTTGTTACAACACCAACCATTATCCCCATAACACGGGTTAACATAATCTAAAAAACATATGTATATGCATATATACATGCATTCATACATATGTACATTAATTCAACCTACTTTATTTTATTTGGCAAAAATGCAATTTAATTTTATTTTAATATATTTAATTCCAGACACGATTCTTGGGCATTATTTCCAAACCAATTGCATTTCCGTTCTCATAATGAAAATGCAATTCAACCTACTTTATTTTTACAAATTATTTAATTTTTCCTTAGAATCGCAACATATGTTTGTTTTGTTCCCAACACCAATAACGGAAACAAAACACACTTATGATTAGTAAGCAAAACCCGATGAAATGAACATTTTTAGTTAATAAGCAAATTATAATGAAATGAACATTTTTAGTTAATAAGCAAATTATAATGAAATGAACATTTTTAGTTAATAAACAAATTGTAATTTTAGAATATAAGAAAAGAAAGAGAATAATAAAGTTCAGTTGTGAAAACACAGCCAAAAGGCAAAAGTCTTTTAATTTTTTTTTTAAATTAGGAAAAATCCTAAATCTTTACTGTTAATCTCGAACTTACATACATATGTTTGTATGTATGTATGTATATTCACAGTTTCAACTGTTTAGCGTGTTTAGTTTGTTTTCGAGGGGCGGACATTTAGGAGTGATTTGCGTGTTCTGCGAGATTCTGCTCTCGAAAAAATGCATCAAACCATTTCCGTCGACTTATTGTGTAAAAAGCATTTGAAGTGTTAACAGTGGCGTATCAGAACTGCTTCGAGGATTGGAAAAAACTCTGGCACAAGTGTATTAGATCTGAGGGGTCAACTACTTTGAAGGTGACAAAACAGAAATTGATGAATAAATAAATGCGGTCAAACTTCTATAACTCGAACTAAATTACTGATTTCGTTTCTTAGTTATAGTTTTGTTTTTTATTCTCTCTTTTGTTGCTTGAGCTGGTTTGTATATTTTACTTGCTTTTTGCTTATTTTTTTTTTTGGGGGAACTACAAATTTGTTTTTTTTTTTGTTCGCGAACGTATCAATTCTATGCATGATTCGGGCTAGACAATAACTGTTGAAATCGTGATTTAATGTTCTCTCCGAACATTAATTTATTATTTGCAGACAAATGACACAACAACTGATGAGCACTACAGAGCTTTAAGCACATTGAAGATATTTTTTACTGAAAATAACAAACAAAAAATACAATTTTCTGTCATTTATTGCCGAATATTTTACTTAACTGTAATTTTTTAATTATATCAGTATACATACATACATAAGTCGTACTTTTATATATATATGTATGTACATATATGCATACATATGTAGCTTTTCATTAGAGGCTATTTTAAATAAAAATACAGAATAAAAAAGCATTTATACTATTTTAACAAAAAAGTTCTGTAACTCGAAGTGTCCATAAGTCGAAGTAATTTTTGGGATAATGGCTCTCCAGTTATGGAAGTTCGACTGAACCTCCTACATATGTACATACATATCGTTACCTTAGTACAGAAAGTCCCTAACTCGTTTTTTTCTCAAATCGAGTTTTTTGTAAATTTCTAAAGATGATCTTCCAACACTTCATTGGTAAAAAATTGACGTGATCCGACTAAAAATAACAACAAAAAATATAAGCAGTTGAAAAAAGTTTCGCGACTACAAACCTTTAATTTTTTCAGTGTGAAGCCCCTTCTTTTCTTAAGAATGTCGAGATCTTTATTAAAGCATTTCCTGAAATACTACATACGAAATTCTTACAACTATTCTAGAACTAATTTTCACATTCTTATCGGTTACTAATCGTGATTATTTAATATGTAGACAACACATTAAATCTAAATCAGGTTTTCCCTCTAATTATTATTCGGGCTGAACAAACCAACAAATATTTTCAAAAATGTACACATCCATGCATACATATGTATTTGTTGGGCGGCACATTGTCTGCACACAAATTAATACATACATATGTACATCAGAAAGGATACGAGATACACAGTAATATAGATATATATAAACTATATACTGGTGCGCACACCTTTGCCTTTTCAAACATTAAACTTGAAATCTTTGCTGGCGTGTTTGAAGAAAAAGCCATAATAAGCTGGATAACAACTGCTAACGAATTTCAAATTTTCGTTTTAGCAAACAGGCTACGTTTGCGCCGTCACTTGTGTTATTCCCTGGCCCACAGTATATGTAGGAATGTATATCAGGTACACGCAAGAGGGCAGGTAACTGACATTGTGCAACACTTTTATTGTGTAAAATATATGTATATATGTACATATGTTTATTTTCAAGAAAAAAAAAGGGTTTTGATAGTTTAAAAATAAAAAAGGTATAAGAATATACAACTACCTATAAAAGCAAAGTGCCAAAATGAAGCAAGTGTCCAGTTGAGGTTCATTAATTACACATTTTTATAAATACATATATATATGTATGTATGTGCATATGCTCAATGAACAAAAACAGTATGTAAACGCTAACATTATAATGCCGAACAACTCTTCATTTGCCAAAAAGGTAAAATTTCGAACGCCGAAAACGAAATATTCCAAGAGCAGTTTTTTCTGAAAATCTTTTGTCCAGGTATAAGTATGACGGCAGGTTTTAGTGTGTGCGCACTGTAACTTCCCAGCTACACACTGTATGCACTTCATTTTAAATAGTTTCAAGGTAACGGGTATTTTTGCCTAAGCCTCTGTTGCTGTGCATCCCTTCCATATGCAAAAATCGTTTTGAAAATTGCTTCACAAATGGCGAAGAAAGAATTTTGAAAGCTGGTCCACAAGCAACAAGGTAATTTTAGAGTCCATTTTTTGGGACCGCATTTCGGCCTCCCCCTTTTTAAACAAATTTCAGTGGACCTCTTCCATGTGTAAAAATAATTTTAAATATTGGTCCACAAATGACGAAGTTATTTGATAATCAACTATTGGGGCGAGCAAGTTTCGCCAACCACCCTTTGCAAAAAGAATTTTGAAAATTGGTCGACAAATGCCGAATTATAAATATAACGTTAGAAAGAAAGTTAAATAAAAATTGTATGTGCCATTAACTAACTAAAAATTAGTGGTGTGCAGAAACTTATGCTGAGCGAGTGAGTACTGACTCATTCGCAGGACATTGCCTTTAAAAACTGAATAGCACTCACTATAGCAAATGAATTAGCTTTTGAGTCACCTATAGCTCATCTCTAATCAAGCAGGAACTAGCTTTTAGTTGACTGTAGTAGTAGTAAATTAGTTTTGAAATCTAGTAGAAATTATGTTTTATCACTGCTTTTAAATCATTTTATATTTTTTTAAGAAATTTTTAATAATTTGCCATATAAGCGTCGATAAAGGTCCATTAGGAGTTTTAAGTCTTGAACGTCCAATTGAAGTAAGATCTTATTCTTTTACTTAGAAATCTCACAATGTTCTTAGTTTAGGTTCTTTAGACTGTTTTTGTTTAAAGAAACAGAACGTTGGAAGAGAAATTTTTGGTGAAGCGGGAACTATACACTATGGACAAGTATATCTACATACATACATATGTATGTAGTTAAAACAATGGACAAGGTTGCGCAAACACCAAAACATTTTCCCGTTCAGTTCTTTAATTGAAACAAAACAAAATCGCGGATTTAAGTTCAATTTATTAATTAAAAGTTTTACAGCCGACCAATAAATTTGGAAATTTTCGGACATGAAAATTCAATACCATGATTAAAAGTCATTTTTATTAGAAAAACGTTAGAAGAAAAAGGCGACGACAAAGTATGTAAACGAAGCCGTGCGTAAAGGAAATTGTGTGTACGACTTTTTTGTTTTCGCTATTAAATCTTAACTATACAGTTTAAAGAGCAATGGGCTCGATGTGTATGTATGTATATTTTGTCCCTGTGTGTGTCGTCATGTTTTTAAGTATTATATGCATGGATGTGTGTAGCCATATACATACATATGTAAATTACGGTACATACAGATGTCGTTTGGCGTGAATTATACTCATTTCTGAAAAATTATAACACGAACAGTTTCATTTTTTCATTATACATTTTATTAATAAGACATTATTAATTTGCTTTTTATATATTTATATTTCCAAAAACTAAATATTAATTATTTTCTAATTTTTGTAAAAAAGATATATGCATGTATGTATGTAAATCAAAAACTTAAATATAACATTACAAAGTTGACTATTCACTACATAACAAATATTTGCATTTAAACTAGTTTAATGTTTAATCATTTAATATTATTATTATATATGTATCTATCTGTAGGCGTGTAAAAACTCTTATGTACTACATACATACATACATACATACGTGTTTCTTAAAAGTAATTTCCTAAATTTGTACATATGTACATTTATATATATATATAAGAGTAGAGTTATCAGTTATAATTTACATATATTTTAATGCAAAAAGTAAAAATTAGGATAGGAAAAGCAACAAAATATTTCAAATTAAAAATGCAATGGTACGTTGGTGTATTTACAATATGATTTGTAGGTTCTCCTTCTTCTGTTGGTTGCGTATTTACATTTACATACATACATACATACATACATAACCCTTTAGTCATATAAACTTTGGTATGTATGTTATTTGTGTTTCATATTTGTAAAAGAGAATTTGTAATCTTAAGCCAATGGCGAATGATAATTTTTTAATCGAGCAGGTTTGTATGACAAGTTGCAGCACAAAGTAGAACGGAGGTGAAACAAATTCATATGTAGCTGATGTGCACTCAGCTTTAGAGCATTTCATTAATCTTTTCTTAAGAATAAAAATACAGATAGTAAACGAATGACAAAATTGTTGAGGATAATCTTACTGTTCCGCCGCACTTGGATGCTTGTGTTTTTTGCAATTGATTAACAAAATAAAAATTAATTTAAAATAAATTAAACAATTCTTTACTATACACATACATTATGTAAATAAATTTGTTTGTGCAAACTCAACATAAAACGTATTATTTTTGCTTTGTTACATTCTGATATTCTTACAAACCGTACAATATACCAGCTGATTTGGACCCGTTTCAGGAGTTCCTTTCTTCATGTCTACATATTTACTTTTAGGTCATAGTCCGTTGTAGCTTGAAAGTGCGGGCAAGGGTACAGTAGCAACTGGTTTGGCGTTATAGCATACAGTCTTGGGGTTGGGTTGTTACTTTCCATCGAGCAGAAAACTTAATGCGTTTTAGAAAATTATATTTATCCTAATAGTATTAAGTCTTTACTTCATATCACAGTCATTTGTTTTAGGTAAGGAAGTAGATTTTGGTGAATCTTCCCTTGGAAGCAAGGTGTCATTAGCTGATTCCTATATCCGTTTGCTTTTGTTCGGATGTATGTATTTACAGGAATTGCCCAAACGACAGTGACCGCGCATATATGCTTTACAAACGCCATTGTTGTTAATACCACCACCACGCATGTTAAGACCAGGCCCAGCTGGTCGCCAATTGCCACCACCTCCGTTATTGTCTTGGAAATTAGAACCGCCACTTCGCCAATTGCCACCATTGTTGCCGCGGTTGTTTCGATTATTGTGGCCGCCATTCATCATTTGTGGTGGGAAATTATTGCCCATAGGGCCAGGACCCATGCCATTCATCATGGGACCGTTCGGACCCATGGGACCAAAATTATGCGGTCCATTATTAAAAGCTTGAGGACCTCCCATAAACGGTCCTCCGAAATTCGACGGAAATTGATTCATAAAGTTCTGTGGTGTTCCATTATTCATCATAGGACCAGGACCAGTAATATCCATAATAGGACTTCCGCGATTGACACCGAATGCATTACTCATAATAGGACCGTTTGCACCCAGAGCGCCAGGCATACCGTTTCCAGGACCTTGCCATTGGCTTTGTGGACTGTTTTGCATGACAGGTCCATTAGGTCCACTGGGAGCTGGGTTATTTGCAAAGGGATTAACAAAAGGATTAAAAGCATTGGTAGCACCTGGTTTATTATTATTATTCGATGCATTCGCTTGTGCCGACGGGCTACCAAACATGTTAACCGGGCTGCCTAGGCCTCCAGTTCCCGATAACGTATTGTCGCCTTGTTTTGGTGAACCACGTGGCTCCGGCCAAGGCATACTTGTAAAATCATTAACAGCATCTGGATTTCCAGTTAAGTCATCCAAAGGTATCAGTGGAACATCATGGTTAAATACTGGCTCGAAATCTGCTTCTGCTGGTGAGTCGGGTATCAAAGCATGTGTAAAGTACAGCGCTCTTAAAGTGGTCAGTTCACGTTCAGCCTGTATTTTTCTTTGTTTCGACTGATTTCCCTCTGGATGAGGTGGTACATCAGCAACCTCTATTAGAGGTTTCCAATGTGTTTGTATATCCATATTATCCTCTTGGTTAAAGCCACGTCTAGCCATAACAATTGCATCACGTTCATTAAAATGTTCCATGTTCTTCATATCCATAAACGAGGTTTTGGTCACATTGCACCGCTCATTTTCATCTAATTCAAAGTAACGTATTTGTTCAAGGCTTTCCTGTGGGCGCCAAGTTAACTTCTTTTTAGGTCCTTTGCGACGATGAAGCATTAGAACTCCGGGCGGACCATTTGGTCCACAGCCCGGACCTGGTTTTTTCTCTACCACGGTTTCAACCTCTTCCTCCGATTTAGACACGTTTTGCTGATCTTGCCGACTAGGTGACGAGCCATTTTCACCGATATCATTCCCATCTTTAGAAGTTTCATCGCTTTCAATACGTTCTAATTTCTTTTCTTTTGCCACCTTTTGTTCAATGTCCTCTTTAACTTTTTTCAACGGTATATCATCATCGTCCTCAGTATCTTTGTCATCAGCTGCACCAGCTTCTGCTGCAACTTGTGTACCAGCTTCATCATCATTTTCCTTATTACTTTTAGAGTCGTCAGATTTTATCTCATCCAAAGTGTCTTGATAAAATTTCAAAGGAGCAACTTTGGTAGCTTCTGGGCTGGTAGGTGTGGAGGGGCCCTCTTTGCCATTTACCAACGGTGTATTGGGACGTTTACGCTTAGCAACTTTTTTGGGGCCCGTTGCGGCGGAAAGAGCATCAGAAAATATATTCGTCTCAACAAGAGTTTGTACTAAAATTAAAAACAAGATATAGCAACTATGAATACCAATTTTCTAATATAATGTAAACGAATTAATTGTAGATCCAATGTATATTTAAGAAAACATCATGTTGTGGTGGGGGAAGCTTTTGCAGCCAATGGGATGCTGAAAAAAATACAAAATTAAAATGTATGACGCTGGAAATGCTATAGTTATATATATATATATATGTATATACATATATACGGTACTCTGAATATGCCCAATAATATTCTATTTAAAAATTAATCCAAGTTTCTTTAGCAGCTGTTGAATGAATGAATTCAAATATTTTAAAGAAATTCTAAGTCGAGTAAAAATTTTTTCATGACTTCAATCGAAATATGCTACTTGAGATCAGGACATTTGATAAATATTAGTTAAAAATCGTTTTTATGTAGTAAAAAAATCGGTTTTAGATTTAATTTGTCAAAATACATTCTGAAAGTAAGTGTTTTCCTCATCACAGATGGTTTTCATGTCACCATCTATCTAGTTAGTCCATAATAAGTGAAATGGAAGAAAAATCGGTCCAGAGTTGAGCTCAACAACAGAAAAGAAACAAATTGGTCGCACAAAATTCCAATTTTGAAAATGTTTATTTCAGAAAACAATTCAAACTTCTAATTTATGGCAGAATTTGTTAACAGTCATGAAAACTAAAATTTTTATGACTCAAATCAGACAATTGTTTCAAGAATTTAAGTTTTTAAATAAACAAATTATACACAATTTTGAGTTTCAGACAAGCACATGCCCATATTTTAACAAAATCAAGTTGCACGCTGTTCTAAAAATTGTGCAAAATAAAACTGTAAATGAAAAAACCGGCCGCTGTCTTTTTAGCGAAATTAGTTATCGCCAGTATTTAAGACAACATTGACGACAACAACAACAGCAAATTAAGTTTTTTAAGGATGCTTTTAAAAATTGTGTTTTACGTAAACAAAAAAACTATCGTTGATTATTTTATTTGCTTTTTATTGTTTAAACAAAATAAATACTTTCAAAGGTCGTTTTAACAGATATTTCTTGTTTATTAATAAACTTAAAATTTGTTTATGAACAAGGTCATTGTGAAAATACGACCTCCCCTGTTCTGAAAAGCAGAACTTAACTTTTTAAAAGATGCTACATGTTGGAGTGAGTTTGCTTTTATATCGGTCGAGGCCTAATATGCAAAATGCGGTAATCAGTATAATTTAAATATGTGATAAAATATGCAATTATTTTAAATAAATGACAAGGATAATCGAAACTTTTCCTCCTTTATATGGACTTCGTATTTTGTTAGTGTGACGATTATTTAAATCGATATAGTTTTCATAATTAATTACATATGTATATAACCATCCATCTGCCTATGAGAGAGCTTAGGTACCATTAAAATGTTTCCATGTCTGACACAGCAAAAGGCGGGTTACTATAATTTGTTGTTTTCAGTATTAACGCGAAAAAATGATTAAATTAAATGACTTGTTCTCAACTTATACCTGAATCTGATTTTCTGAAGTGATGAAATATATATAATAAGCTGTGCACCTACTAATAGTCTCTTACTGTCAGTCTTTCATTCTTTTGGATGAGCATTCTGTCGGTATGATATATGTAGATATCGGGGTGTCCAAATTAATTTTCTTTCTTTGTGTTTAAATATAATAATCTTCTGCGGGTTGAATATTTCTTTATTATAAAAATTGCGTTCGTTGATAGTTTCAACTCAAAGTTGGACCCAGTTGCCGAAAAAAACTTTACTAATCTTTTGTCTACTAATCTAATGTCGGGTCGTTCAACATTGGAAAAAAAATAGTTTTTTTCTTCTATTGAAATTCGAAAGAGCTCTTGGCTATTTAAGCTGGATTATCGAAAATAAATCGCAAGAGTGCAGTTTACTAACTAATGAAAGGAAAATTTGCTTCATACAATCAACTAAAACCAAAATTATTTCTTAATTAGCATTAAAATTGCCTTGTATCTGGTTTTTAAAAATCATTATATAAAAATATATATAAACTATTATCCAATTGTCGTCAGAGTCCTTAACTAATTTTTAATTAACTAAGTATTTGAATTGCTTTGTAAAATACACACACAAACGGATCTGTTTTCGAATCGAAACAAAAAAAAGTATTTTTAACTTTGTTTAGGCGAACTGAGTTTTTAATTCCGAGTAAAAATTTATGGTTAACAATTGCGCCTGCGCTATGGATGTAAACCTCTATAGAGCATCTGCTCTCCCTTTTAAAATAAATTATACATTTGGTTAAAATCCTTTGAGCTTGGTGGCATAATTTATAGGAAACACAAACATATTTTCAAGCCTTACTAAATACATTTAACAAAAGCATTTGAATAACGCATTAAACTTTCCTATAAACATACGCGTAGATGTTAGTACTTGGTCTTAATAGCACTATAGGGGAACAGGAAAAAAAAAACAAATATTAAACTCGTCTTGTCTGACATACACACACACATACATATGAATAAACATTTTAACACAAAAAGTTCTAGTTACAAATTAATGAGATGCATATTAGATTTGTAAATCGTAAATATTTATTATACTCTATAAACTCCATTTAATAAGGAAAGGTTCAAGAAACAGCTTTATTACATGTTTAAATAAATTCGCTTGCGACTTCTTGAAGCTGGGCTTTCTCTCTAACACATAAGCTGACGAACTACAACGCCAAATGAAGGTTTTCATTTAATAAAGATCGGTGTGATGAAGTTCTGATTGGGCTTCGTTAACAGGCCAGAAACTGTTCGGTGGTAGCTTATCAACTTTTAATTGCATATCGGGTTGATTAATCAAGATAATATTTTCAAGTGCAATTTATAATTTTGAAAAAAAAAAAAAAAAAAAAATATGAGACAAAATACATAGAAATGGCCAAATAAAGAGAATATTTTAAGCACGGAGAAAATTGTGCAATGGGGAAAGGGGTTGGGTAAGAAATTTTAACCGCGTGTATATCGGTAAAAATTGTCTCTTCTATCATCTCTACGTCTTGTAATTCGACAAATATATATATATATATATATACACTTATGGTTGCAATTTTATGGAACCCCTTTGGAAGTGGACGCGGAATACCGCCATATGGCGGTAATGAACACATTTAAAAAATATGTGAGCAATACGATCGGCGAACGAAGTACAAGCAATTCCACTTAGCTAAATTATTTTTTAATTGAAATTTTACCCAAATTTGTTGGTCAAAAATTCTAACAAATAATCTTTTTTATGTGATATGAAACAGCATTATAAAGATTTGGAAATAACCAAGTGCGCATTTTGCAGACACCGCATTACCAGTTCCTCTCAGAATAAGAATTATTTCATGTTCTCCCGACACTCATTGATATGCTCAAAAGAACAAAAATTATAATAAGGGTGGCTGGCTATACCAGTAAACACAACAATTCACGATTTTGTTTTACCTTCCATACCATACAACAAAATAAAAAAAAGAACTATAAGGATTTTAAATTTTCTGCATCTTTTTGTTAAATCGCTCATATTATGAATCGGAGACTGACAAACGTTTCTTCATTTGAAAAATAGCGACGAATAGATTTCTTCGCAAATTGAAGAAGGCATTTGCTGCTAAAGCATTATTTTTCTTTAAGAAAGACGATTTTTGGAAGAAAAACCAAGGTCGTTTTTAAAACACGAAATTTATATCACAGCTTAAAATGTTCATTTCGAAATTGGTAAGCCGTTCCGTAAATATTCAATAAAATGTGATAGCAATTCCAAAAATTGCTTGTGATAAATGACGTCTTTACTAAAGACAGAAATAAGCGTCAGATATTGGGGTGTAGAATCATTAAGGTCTTTGTTTATTCTCTTGGAAACTTGGTAAGAAAATCTTGTGTAGTTTTTTCTGAGAAGTTCAAGGAACTCAAAATTCTGTTTTTTTTTCTAAAATCCTCTTCTTTGGAGCCTTGTATAAACAAGCCAAGTTTGAAAGAAAATTTTGTTTTTCTGTTTCGTACTTATGTACGCACATACATATGTATGTTCAAATAATTTAGCACTTGATTTTCAATTTTTTTTTTTGACTACTTAACAAGATCTTGTAACTAGCAGTCTCCTCACTCCTCACTAAAGATGGTGCTACACCAAAGCTATCACATGCAATGACTTCCCGAATGCTCTGTTCTTCAACAGTCAAATTGAAATAATATTTGTCAATACTATATGATGGAATACTAGCTCCGCACAGCAAAAGCTTGAAAACAATAATACAATAACTGTTATTTTCGTATTCATGGAAATACCATCAAACGGATTTCATTTCCGCACAAAGAACCCTATATTGTGCAGATTTGTACATTCGTCTTAATTTCACATTAATTTGTGTAAGATAGTGAGTAGGAATATTTTAAAATAGTATATTTATATACATATATAAATAAAAAATAATAAAAAGCAAGTTATAAGCAGTTGTAATGCATTATTCGTTAAACAAATTTCATGTTGGCTTAGACAAAAAAAAACTCGAAAACTATTATGAACTTTTGTTTTAATCATGTCCGCGCGCATGGCTTTGTTTCTTATGTTTGTGTATGGTGGGTACCGCACTGTTTTCTTTATAAATTGCTACCAAACTTCAAGGACTAACCAGCTCAATTGTTTATTGTATTTTATTTTTGAATATATATTTTTATTGGTTTTTATCTTAAATCTGTTTTTGTTAAATTTTTAAAATCTTATTATGTAGTTATAAGAAAAAAATATTAAAAAAATCTTTCATACTTATCACACATAATTACCACCCTTCTGAAAAGCTTTTGTTAAACAAAATTAAAAATTTGCTTAAATAAGAAATGTTACACCTTCAGCACTTTTGTTGGTTCTGCATCATTATAGCTGTCATCTTCGAAACGTTTTCAGGTTACTCTCGGCTTTAAATCTCATTAATGTATGGTTGGTAAATGCTTTTTTATGGTTCTTCAGTTATAATTACACTTATTTTATCCGCTACATTATTTAATTTACACAACTTAATAAAAACAGAATAAATTTACAGTACAAAAACACTCGCGTATGGTATTTTTGGAACGGCGTTTACTCGAGGATTCGAATTTCGGTTTTAAGTAAGAATTTAATTTTGTCAAAGTTACATGTATAACTCGAAAGATTTTACAAGATATTAAAACATTGTAATATATTATGTATATGGAAATTCAGCGATATTTGCTAGTTCTACTTTTGCGAATATCTCTACAAACAAAATTTATATGCATTTTATAAGATTATAGAAGCAACAAAGACGATTAGTCATGATATCGTATTGAATAGTTAAAAAAACGATACCAACATCTAAACTTAAACAAATTTTAAAAACCAAACACTTCGTTAAAACCGTAAGCCGCACAACACGGCATAATTCGCATTTGTTGGCAACACTTGAGTGTAGGAAAGCACAATTCCAATAAGAACGCTGCCGAAGTTCTTTTTACATTATCATTTTTTCAACCTTGCATGAAAAATATTACGGATAAGGTAAGTAAAAAACTTAAAATATTAAATATAACTGAGTGAATTCACAATGGCCAATACGAACGTTTTAAAGTTTTTTCTTCTTATTTACGCATTAATATTAATGAAGAGATTTGTTTGAAAATTGTTTTTTGCTTCTTGATAAGAGATTAACGTTTTATCTTTAGGTGCAAATGAACATTCTCAATCTAAATTTATGAACTTTGTACAGGTGTTCTTCTGGAACCCAAAATATCAAGTATGTACAAGTAAATACACTTGCATGACTAACTACCAAAGACCAAGCATTTAAATATATGAACATCACACGCCAAAGACTCTGCGAAATGTTAATTGGCATCGTGAATTGCTTCAGAACTCAATTAAAATATGACTTGCTTAAGGAAAGTTGAAAGTGCAAAATTCATTCTTCTCTTATATAAGCTAAAACCAAACAAGGTTGAACTGCTATATAGAAGAAAGTTTTAGATTAAAGTATACATATATTTTTTATTAGTGCAAAAGCGTACAAAAAATAAAAAGTTGTTGGATTGACTTTTATGTACTATACGAATATACATACATACCTATGTACATAAATTAATAAAAAAAAAAAAAACGAATAACTATTAAAACGCCAATATCGGACAAAACATTCCCAAAATATATACATACATATACACCACTTTGACAAGAGTTAATATTTAAACGTTTTCCATCACTACAAAGTTCAATTTAGCATAGACACATTCACAATTAGTTAATGTCCGCGCTGCTTTTTTCTGCTCGTTTTTCCATTTGCTTCTTTAATGTACATAATACTTTTGTATGTACGCATGCAATGTTTTCCAAAACACAACAAGATTATGCATAGACCAGTTCCATACTTGGTGAAAATAGACTTGCAAGAATTTGATTGGAATTACCAACAAAAACTTAAGATATTCTGCTATGTTTCAACCAAACACTGAACTGGACTGGATTTTGTCCACAAAAATAAAAGCACCAACAAGAGAACCGATAAAAACAATCTGCATTGCCACGAACGAACACATTAATGATGTCGCTCGCATTGGCGTAGAATATTTGCTTATCCATTTTCAAATCACCGTGATGATTAATCACTACAGAATGTTTTGTTTTGATTTTTTACATTTTGTTCACACATTGAGATACAAAGTGAGAGTGTCTAACCAAAAACACATACTGGCCGCTGTTTCTATCTAAATTTCTTGAGGTTTGGTAAGATATTAAAAATTGAGACCAATTATGTATGTACAATAATATAAAAAATGGTACTTAAAGAGTCAAAAGCAAAAGCCCAACAACATAATGTTTTCTCTGTAAATAGACAAAGAAGGGGAAACGGAAATTAGTAATTGTTTCGATGGAAAAATACTTACTCTTTTTAGGTGGTATAAGTTTAATAGCTCCCGGCTTCTCATTGGCAATAGTTACATTATTCATATCAATTTTGGCTTTCTTCTCGGAGGGCAAATCTTTAGGCGGGGGAGATGATCTTTTTAATGAGGAAGGTAGAGATGAAGGTAATACTGTTCCGGGAGGGGTTGCAGATGAAGGCTTTTTAAGACCCTTGCGGGAAGGTGGTGGAGGAGCCTCTTCGGTTAAACCATGTGAGCGAAATTGAGATTTATAAGTTTTAACTGTTTTCGCTTTCTCCGTATCTTTTCTTATTTCTATGGACATTGAGGCCTTTTTAGAAGGTATTGTTATAGATGTAGGTTTATTGAAACTTTCCGCGTCATTGGATGCCGCCAATTCATCTTTGGGCTTCTTTGGTATTTTACCAAGTTTATCCATGGAAGCAGATGAAGAAATTACTTTTTCTAATGTGGTCTTATCCTTTTCACTTTGGGACAGTTCTGCTTTCTCTTTGCTTTTCGAAGAGGATGATGACGTTTTTTCTTTGTCTCTGTACTTGTCCTTAGAACTAGATGACGAAGAACTCGTTTTAGAAGATGATGATCTATGCTTGCTGCTGGAACTACTGCTGCGGTCTTTATCTTTGCTTGAACTAGAACGCTCCTTATCACTACGATGTTTTTCACTGGAACTAGAACGATCCTTATCATTACGGTGAGATGATGATGAAGATTTCGACTTACTGGATGATGACGACGTACTCTTCGAAGACAACGATGATGACTTATGACTAGATCTGTGACTTGTAGAGGAAGATGAAGACTTTGAGATTTTAGTATCTTTATCCTTGTCTTTTTCGATACTACTGCTACTGATACGTCTCTCTTTATCCTTAGAGCTACGACGATCTTTTTGTCCAACGGATTTTTCTACATCTTCATTTAATTTTTTATCTTCAAGCTGTTTGGTATTTTCTGGTTTTGAGTTTTCTTCTGATCCACTGTCATTACCTTTCTCTGTTTTATCAAAAGATGAACTATCATCGGCTTCAGCTACAGAAACTGAATTATTAAATGTATCTTCCTGCACTTCGGAGTCGTCCGCTTCTTCATCAACAACATCATTCCGTTCTGGTTCACCTTCTTCTTCCTCCAAGCTTGAGTGCGCTTGGGAGGATACTGATTGTGTTTGGGGAGGGGCAGGCACAGGTTTACTTGATTTGGATGGAACTTTAGCTAAAATAGATTGACCATCTTTAATAATAAACTTATAGACAAGACCAGATTCACTGGCCTTTTTCTGAGCCGGTGTTAAAGAATAGTTCATGACTATTGGTTGTGGATCAACTCCACCTAATGGATCTTGGTCATCTGCTTCGCTTTCTCTGGCGTTTTCTTCTTTTTCCTTATTATTGTCGTCTTCTTCAACCTTTTCCTCCGGTTCAGTTTCTTGCGCTTTATTTGCTTTCTTATGCGATTTCAATTTTTGTTGCTCAATTTTTGGTTTTGGCTCCTCTTGCTGTTTTTGCTGCACTTCCTGTTGTTGCTGTTGTTGTACATTGAGTAACGTTGTATTTTGATTTGACGTATTCACTACAGGTGTCTGTTGTTGCTGTACACTAACAGAAATTGCCTCTGGTGCAACAACTGCTACAGTTGGTGTCTTCGTGGCCGGGGCTTGTGGTATCATATTTGCTGTTGACAGCGGTGCATCAGGTTTTTCAGTTACAACTTTAAGCCACTGTTCTACGAGACGCCTAGCCAAAATACGTACACCTAAAAAAAATAGTAAGGTTTTAACTTAAATTGCTAGACTTTTAATTGAGTTCTGAAATAAACACATATGTATATATTCAGGCATGTCTGAAAATCACGTGTTTCCAAATAACGAAAAAATTACTTCAACTCAATTAAAACTTTTTATTGCAAATTAAGCGCTCAGCATCTTTCTAAGTGTCTTAATATTAAAGAGATAATGAAAGAAGAATAAGACACCTGCTATTTGGTTTCAAAAACCACGTGTTTTTAAATAAAGTGAATTTCAAAACAGACCTGGTTATATCTAATAAAGTTTTACAAACTTAATTCTCATGCAAAAAATTCTTAAACACAAAAGATTTTGTTTGCTTCATCAATACTTTTAAAAAAAGCCTAATATACGTACATACATACATATGTACAAATGTATGTATGCGTATAATCAAAGCAAGTGATAAATCCATTTAGGTCTTTTGTGAAATACTTATACGATGTACATACGTTAAAAAAGTGAGGTTAATTTACATTTTTCTCCATAAATATTTACTTATTCATCATTTTTTACTTTCTCCCCACATTTTTTCCAATCCTCAACACCGTTCTGATATGCACTTTTTGATGTATTCTCTTAGCGAATCGTTTTTTATACCGCCGTCTTTTCATGGGTCTCGCCCATTTTGGGAATAGGAAAACCTTGCAGAGCCAAATCTGGTGAATAGAATGGCTGAGGCAATTTTGTCATGAACTCAAGCTGTCACACCTCAAAATTTCAGAAAAAAAATAATAAAAATGCATGGCTTATCCCACCGATATCCCGACTTCTTCACTTTCCTAAAATTTTCATTGATTTTTGCTGTGCTGTGGTGGTATGCAGGGAAAGCGTGTCATTGACATTGAAATTTTTTTTACTACTACATTTACACAACCATCGTATGCCACTATTAACATTTTATGTCTATTCAATTCAATTCAATAATTCAATTTTTTACGCTAAACTTGATACAAATTATTTTAGCGGTTCTCACGCTTCGTATTAAAGTACAGTGCAGATTTTGTAAATCTTGATAAATTTAAAACTTGACAAGAACAAAATTTACACATTTTTAATTTACTAATTTAAGATTTAGTAAACGTAGTAAGTTCATTTATTTACAAGTATAAAACAGCTGGCAGATTTGGCGCCGCAGTGTCTTTTTTACTGTTAATAAAGTAAATGCATATTATGGTGAAGTTGTATAGTAACCAGGGTCTACATAGTAAGAAACTTTTTTAGGATTATTATCTTGATAGTATGAATTTGTAATCAAATTTATTTGGATTACCCCCGCGTCAATAAAACCGAATTTTAAACGCTGGCGTGCAGCTTCTTTAAAATATCAGGATATGCTGCTTCCTTAGTCATTATTTTACCCAAAATAAAAATTACAACAACGCTCTTCATTATTACGGGCAGTTTTTCAAAGTTTACTGTAAGAATAAGATTTGTATTTTCTAGAGGCTGGCGCCAAAGCCTTTATCACTTCATCATCATGCATCACTTTCGTCTCATCTGAGTGCTATGGAGGAAGTGATGAGTGTTCTGTGGCAAAGCTTTAATCCCTTTTTAATATTTTGAGCTGAAAGGTGTTTTCCTAGTCACACGTGAAAAATATTGATGTTTCATTAACATTTCTTATGGCTTCCTCGGAAACACGTAGTCTTTTTGTATTACTTTTTCTCTGAAGAGTTAATTCTGTCGTGTTGGGTTCCGGGTCATCGTTAACATAATTAACAACTTGCTGTGTCACTTTTTATTCTGCCTGCGGATCATTTTAAGTCTAGCCAGTCTTATTTTTAAGCACAGGATATAAATAATATTATACAGTGGTGATTTTCAGGGAGAACATTTCTTCGATTTCCTTCGTAAACATTCTAATAGGCCAATTTTTGCATTAAAAACGATCCCTTGTTATTAAAATCAGATTCTATTCTATTTAAAAAAAAAAACAAATACAAAAATTTTTTGAAAAAAAACAGCATTTTTGTTGTTTTTATTGTTTTCGTTCAGTGTACAAAAATTTTTTTGACAGCTTTTATACTAAGGAAACTTCTTTGTTGTTGCTGTTTTCGTAATATATTCGAAAAGTATTGGTGTCTTGTAGTCGTAAATAGAAAAGTTATGGAATGCTTGCCAAAAAATTATTGGAATTCTTGAATGAAGATAACATTTTGCATTTTTTCTTTCTGTGGAGAGCCTTTTTTTTGACAAACTGTCCTGTCACTATTGCTTTCTTTTTAATTCAATTAAATTTTCTGGCCTTTTATTTTCACTTTAACCTTTCTACAAAAGAATTTGTAAATCAGAATAGTTAAACAAATTCAATGTTTTCTTGTGGTTTCGTCAAAAACAACACTAAATCACGTTTGTGCTTTTAAAACGCCTTGTGATTAGACATTATGTTCTTATGTGATTGTCAGAACACTCCTGCATTATGTCGCTTTTATATAATTACTTTGTTTGAAACTTATAAAAGGTGTTTGTGGATTAACATATGCATATGTATGTATGTATACACAACTGTAAGTTTTCGCATTTTTTTCTTTTTTTAAGTTGGATGATTACATTCGTATGTAAGAATTTCTATACATGTACATATTTATGCGTATGTATTTATATTAAATTAAGTTTTACTTAAATCAGTTCAATAATCGTTTTTAGGTCTGGCAAAATTTTAAATTTTGTGTCTGCCCATATAATGTGCTTTATTTATGTATATGTATGTTCATACGCGATAACACTAAATTTGGATGTATGAATACAAAGTTATTCTATTCAACGCACTTGTCTTCTGGGAAGAATTGTTTTATTTTAGTTTCATTTCACCTTCAATTATACATTACGAAATCACACGATGTAGTAACAGGTAAAAATCAAACATCCTTAGTAAAATTCTTTTAAAAAAAAAGGTTCAACATACATATGTCAACCAAATCACGTTTTTCCAAAATTTGAATTTAAAAAATATCTAAGTATTCGAGAGAAAAGTTCTGCGTTCAATCTTCGGCCCTGTTTGCGTTGATGGTTTCTGGAGAAGAAGATTCAATCATGAACTGTACGGGTTGTACAGCGACATGAGCCTAACCAGGCGCCTACGGATCCAACGGCTAAGATGGTTGGGCCATGTAGAGCGCATGGAGAATACTGCTCCGACTCGTAGAATCTTCGATTCCGAACCTGTGGGACAACGCATTAGAGGACGTCCACCAGATGGCGCACACAAGTGGAGAGGGACCTCCACAATTGGAGAAAGCTGGCTAAAGGCCGTGCCAGCTGGAAAACTTTGTTGGTTGAGGCCCAGGTTCACCACGGACTGTAGCGCCAAAAGAAGAAGTATGTATGTACATACATATCAGAACGGTATTTTCGAGGTCATTCATAATAATAACATATGTACTTTACTAACGCGGCCAGCTCAGTAACTTTTGGGCTAAATTTAGTTTTTTTTTATTACTGCATATAGTATTTAACACGAAATCCGTATACTTGAAACAGGGTGCTTAACCCTTTTTATATGGCTCAATAAAAAAATTCAGATTAATATTTATTTTCAGTTTGCTGAAATGTTCGTATGCTATTTGAAAGAGTATTTATTGTTATGATTTTTTAACAGCAGATTAAAAACACGAAATATGTACTTTAAATAGCTGCTCAAATTAAATACATACATATGTATGTATGTATGTATGAGCTCTACACCACCCAGTATTGAAATGGACTAAAGAGAAGATCGGCATTTATTCGTTAATCTATTTGAAAACTGTTGTAGGTAGACGTAGTTTAAGTTCTGCAACAACTATAAAGGAATAATTTGCTTTTAGAAAATAGCAGCTGTGTAAACTAAAATATTAAATGCAAATACAGTCGAACTTCCATAACTCGAATAAACTGCTATATGTTCTGAGTTGTGGTGCTCATCAGTTGTTGCGTCATTTGTATGTAAATAATAATTTTATGTTCGGAAAGAATTTTCACTTTTTGTTGGCTTTTAAAACACGTTTAGTTGCACAATAATAAAAATAAAAATCGTTTGAACACTTTAATCTAGCGCGAATCATGCATAGAACTGATACTTACGCAAACAAAAAGAAACAAATTTGTAATTCTCCGAAGCAAATAAACAAAAGTAGCAAGTAAAATATACAAAGCAGGTCAAAAGCAACAAAAGAGAGTAAAACAAACAAACCATAACTAGGAAACAAAATTAACAAACTATTTACAAAAGCAAAATTCTTCGAGTTAGAGTTCTTGTATATGTTTTCTGTTCGATTTATGGACAGCTTCGAGTTGCGGAAAGAAAATTGTATGCATGTATTAGTTCTTTCAACGCTACTTCCAACCAAATTAGTTCGAGTTATAGAAGTTTGGCTGTACATACATATGTATGTAAAAAATGTAAGTAGATGTTTGTTTTTTGCAAATTTATAAAGAACATAATGTCTAGTAGATATTTTTTCTTTACAAACTGCAATATACAACCATTAATAACAGATTGTCTGAAGAACAAACTGTTAGTCTTTATTCTGGAATATTTCCTATCTTCCTTAAAGATATCTATTAAACTTTTGCCTGTCAAACATAAGGTGCAAGCAACTTTTCTGCTTTTATTTATTTACTATTTAATATCCCATAAAGTTAATTTATAAAATATCTTAAATAGGCGCCGCGTGACGAGTATGTCAGATTAGTCTACAAAATAACGTAGTTGAATTTTCCCTTCGACGTAGATATCTACAAGGTGGCGCAAAAGTAATCCTCCTATCAGAAAATGCTATAAATTTTGCGATTGGCCCCTAATGTCAGTTCTGTTTTGACATTTGTGTAGTAAACACATGCGAAATACACGTTAATAAACAATGTTACGCTACACTGCTGCAGAACGCGGAATATTGGTGACTATTTATTTGACCAATAATCGGTCGGTGACTTTGGCACAACGTGAATTTCGTCGCAGATTTCCTAGCCGTCCAACGCCTACTGGTGAAACACTGCGACGTTTAGCCGCTCGCCTCGAAGAGACTGGCACAACACGAGATGCTGCCAGGCGTGGCAGACCCCGGAGTAGCCGTTCTGCAGAGAATATTGCTGCTGTAGCTGAGGATGTCATGGAAGCGCCGTCGACATCGACCAGACGACGTGCCACGCAAATGGATGTCAGTCGACGGTCTTTACAGCGAATTTTGGTACAAGATTTGAAAATGTTTCCGTACAAAGTCCAGACGGTGCATCAGCTGTTAGCTGCTGACCGCCAATCGCGTCTAACATACGCTCAAGCCATCCGTAATCACCACCAAGAGGAAGATGATTTTTCATCAAAAATAATCATGAGTGGTGGAGGCCCATTTCCATCTTAGCGGGTACGTAAATAAGCAAAATTTACCCTTCTGGGGCACTGAAAATCCGCCTGTAACCCACGAAGAGCCATTCCCGCTCAAAGTTACTGTATGGTATGCTGTTTTCGCTGGAGGAGTCATCGGACCTTTTTTCTTCGAAAACGTCGCGGGCCAAACGGTTACTGTGAATGGTGAGCGCTACAGAGCAATGATCAACAAGTTCTTTTGACGCAACTTGATGAATTGGGATTGGAAAACATGTGGTTCCACACAGGACGGTGCAACGGCACACACTGCACGTGCCACAACCGATATGCTGAAGGATGCATTTCCCGGGCGCCTAATCTTCCGTTTTGGCGATTTGCACTGGCCAGCAAGATCGCCTGATTTGACCGCTCCAGACTTCTTTTTGTGGGGCTTTTTGAAGTCGCGGGTTTATGTCAACAAGCCTCAGACTCTTGCAGCTCTTAAAGACAATATCCGTCAAGAATGTGAGGACCTATCGCCGGAAGTTTTGGACAAAGTGATGGAAAATGCCATAAAAAGGGCTCAAATGACAATCAACTGCGGCGGCGGCCATTTACATGACATCATATTCTCGACTTGATGTAAAAAAAATTAAGACCAAATAAAAATAATCCACAAGAATCAAAGTTTTTCATTTTTTTTTAAATTACAGCCAAAAAACATCGGAAGGTTATTTTTGCGCCACCTTGTACATGGTTCAGGTGTGAGTATACAGTTTATACAATAATTATCTGATAATGTAATAGAATACTAAAAAATTTCCTCATATCGAATAACACTACTGAGAAAAAATTAATAGTTACTTGCTTTTGAATTAAAAATGGACGAGCGATATTTGAATTCGCCAGTGCTGCAATCAAATTTAGAATGCGAAAAAATATATATAAGGAATATTTCAATTGTGTGGGTAGTTGATGTCTAATCTGTTGTTTATTATTTTGTTACTGATGGCAAAGCACCATAAGGGATGGAGCAGTATATCCAAATGTTAAAGCTGACATGTGAGCGTTTGCAAGGGGCTTTAATTCTGCACACGAGCTCACCATGCCTCAATGCATCCACAATCCAGTGGATGTAGACATCCAGACCCGCAGTAATTCGCCACTTGCCGCTGCACTGCGAATGGAGAAATGTATATTCTGCATGAGCGATAATTATCTTTCACAGAGGTGAAGTTAATTGGCAATCAAGATCGTTCGGTTCGCCCCGCTACAATTTTTCTTTTGAAGTTACCTCATTCATACCTCATTCAAAATTCATTTATGTATTCCAATAACACAGAATCGACCGATTCCAACATAACCGAGGGGGACTTTCCATTCATAATTTGTATATCAAATAAAAAGAAACTCTTCCTTTGTCTATGAAATTTGATTGTAAAAAATGGGAATGTTATTAAGGTTTTCTTTTGTATACTGTGTTTCACAAAATAAGTAGATTACGATGGTCTAGACCGGATGACAAGCTGTTTTGGCTTCAGATTTTGTTAACTTGCCTTCTTCAAAAAATTTAACCTCACTTTTAAATTCACGGTTAAATTAATTAACCGGGTACATTCTACTTTTAAAAATATATACGTTCAAGTTGAAGGACTAGAATTTTTCTCGATATTTCGGATTGCACTGCGTTATAAGAATAATTTTAATATACATATGTACACATTGAAAGCGTCCTATTTCCTTTACTACACATATGTAGATATTTAAAGCGTCGTACTCCAGTCAAACAATATTTAAGCCAATAATTTACTGCTTCTATTTCTTTTAGTCGCCAGTAATATTTACTTCTTCGCTGCTCCATGCAAGTGAAAATTCGAAAAAACTCAAGTTGTGTTAGTGAAAATTTTTAAGTTTAGATTTTTACTAACATATTTGATTTCATTATTGCTTTTAGTTGATGACAACTTGCAAGTAATTAATTGCATGTGGCAAAGGGGCGTTTTTTTTTTAAGTTTTAAAGGATACCACCAATTCATAGCAGACCCCCTTGACACATTACATGTACCACAATTATAATTATTATAGTGTTAAATGTACTATGTATGTATGTATATCCGTGCAATCTTTAAGTTTTTAAAATATTTTAAGAGAGCAACACAAACTACCCTTTTTAAAGCTTTTTTAAATTAAAATATGTACACATATAATGAAAAACTAAAAAATAAGGACACAAAATTAAAGTTTTTCCCCTGCTCAGATATACGCAATACTTTTTTATCGGATACGTCACAAAATACAGCAATTTGATATTAAAACATTACTTTCGATCCAATGACACAAAAGCCGACATGATAAAATTCAAACAAATTAAGTATCAAATATTTTTGCTAAAAATTTCACATACTCGTATAAGATGTACTTATGCGTATGTATTATAAGTTTGTACAGAAATAAGAAATCACAAAGATTACCAAAAAATGTCATATTTCTGCGTCCCAAAAAAAAAGAGCTCTCATACAGAGTGGCTGCTTTGCCGGTCCTTTTACAATCGGTAAGTGAATAAGACACTTGAAGTAAATTTGTTTTAATGTGGAGCATACGTCAGAATAAAATAATTAGTATGAATATAAAAAGTAAAAAGAAATTTAAAACACAGCAAGGGGGTGGGTAGAAAACCCGTGCAAAATACAAACACGTATGTATGTATTTTGACAATTCTCACCTTGTGCAGTAAAGTAAGAGGAATTACCAAGTTCTTTGACGACGATTTCTTTACTTAAAACACGCGATGGTTGGTTACGTTTAAAACTACAAAAGACCAGGCAGAAATGTTTATAATACATTTTGTGACCCTGAATGGAGGTAAAGTTTGATGACAGTGGAAAGGAAAAGTAGAAACAGAACACTCGTTTATTTCATGTATACATACATACATATGTACATTGGCATGACAACAAATACTTAAAATTTAAGTTTCAAGACAATCATAGAAAGTTTTGCAAAAGAAATTGGGATCTGGACGGGCGTTAAGAAAGAGAGCTAAATTCTAAAGTTAATTAAGTGTGTGAGCATAAAAAGCTAATTAAAAAATAATTGACAAATAAGCCGCAAAAACCTATGTTAGCAATGCATATTTTTTCTTCTTAAAACTATAAAAAAAACTTACAGGAATTGAATACAGAAATTTGGAATTATTTAAAACAACATATTATATTTTAATAGACAAAAGAAATTTTCATTCTTCACCTCACAGCTTATTTTATGCAGACTTGGGTAACACAACTTAATATTTGGTGTGCGATCAACTTTTGTTACCATTTTGTGCTCGGTAACAATCACTTGTTTTAATTTGTTTTCTAATGTTGTTCTCCAATATTGAACACATATGTATATTCAATGCCGTTAAGATCGCGTGACTGCATCGTTGTCATTAAATGTGGGTAGTTACATATAAGCTAAATTGGTACAAGACCCGATTCGTGCCTTACTTCATTATGGGATAAAAACGAAAATCTGATTGTCTGCGCTTTCCAAATGTCCTTAAGCTTCTTTAGGTACTTAAATTTACCCACATTTCGATAAACGCCAAGTTTCAAGTAACAGCAGCGGACATACAGCCACATACAATGACACTGTCACCGGCATGTTTCACTGTTGCCTTCAGCTTTTCTCTACTTAGTCGAAGTTTACATTCGGCAATTCTTTCAGATAAACTGATTAACTTTTAGGAATCGCAATGGGGAAAAGTACAATCAAACGAAAATAGGACCGATACAAGCAATAAGAATTTTGCTGGGAATAATTAAAAAAAGAAAAATGTGTCAATCTCATCAATAAGAATCACCTAATGTAAATTCCGACTTAGCTCACTATTTGTTTTTCGCCAAAAATACAATATGCAATCTGAGCCGAATATATTTAACTTAGATTCATTGACGAAGATGAATGCATTACACAATGCAGTGTCCGTAACAACTTGTTTTTTTTTTTAGCGAACTTTAATCTGTATAGGTTACTTTTTGTTCTGACCCAGCTCATTTCCATTTTCACAGCCTAGTTTGGGACCGAGAGCTTTGGATTCACCTTTTATTCCTCAAAATATGCCGTCACGCTCATTGAATATTTTGAGTGGTGCTTCCCAGCCTTTATGGAGTCAATTTTCATGAATGATTGTTTGCACAGAGAAAGCTACGATGTTCCCTATTTTTGTATTTTGTAGCTGCAAATGGTCGTTTTTAATAGGCGGACATATCGCAAGGTACAAGGTCATATCTATGCCAAACCAACTCAAATGTGTATATTAGAGGTAGTATTTATTATCACTCATACTGTTGAAGCTGTGTTGCGGCGGCAGCGACCGTCGTAGCTACAAAACAAATTCATACGGCTTAAGGTGCGCTGCTGTGTAAATTTACTCAGGCAGATTTGGAATAATTCATTTTTTTAAAGTTACTTGCTATTCCAATGTTACAACGCCAAGACCGTTTTACGGCAAATCTGTATTTTTTATTTTCATAAATACATACATAAATACTGTTATGGAAGGCAATGTTTATTTATTTTTTTACTTCGTAAAACCTCAACGTACAACAACTTACTGTTTTATTGAGTTTCACTTTCCCCGTTATTGTTGCTGTTGGTTTTTCACAGCTACAGCCAATGCCTCAAAGTGTAATTTAACGGCTGGGATGCTAAAATTTATACAGCCGCAGCCAGACACAGCTTCTTTTCTGGAAAAAGGTTTTGACAGCTTCGCTAACGTTATTTTCTGGTGCTGTGTCTGTTTGCTTCCGCTCTAAATATTAAGTTGTATTATGACCATACATATGTAATTGTCAGGTATCGAATGGTATGCATACATAGAAACCTGCATAAAATATGCTTAGGAAGGAATATTTGTTTGTTTTCTTAGTTTTAAAATACGAGAATTGCATTAAAATTTTTCAAATAAATTATTTTTGTTTGTTTAAATATGTTATTCTATCCTGGATACCAAATTCCTTTTATTTACAAAAGCTGTAACACTGTGTATGCATGCATCTAAATACACACATACTTACATACATATATGTATGTATATTGCTTGCATACATACATACATATGTATATTCAACCTGCATACATACTACATGCACATGTACATACATATATCCATACATATGTAAATACCAAGTATCTACTTGAAGCAGGCTTGAAAGATCTTCGTGTTTCATGTAGTACTAATCAGAAAGCTAAGTATGTATGTATATAGATTAAAATGATCTATACCAGCATTAGTCAACAAAACCTTTTTTTATTTAACATGTCTACATACATAAAATTTTTTAAATAAAGTATTTTTTAGGCTACTAAATTTTATTTGTCGTGCTTAATAAAACTTACCTTCATTCCCGCCATCTTTGCATAGGCCCTTAACAAGTTTTGGTGCCGAGTTTATTTTTAATCGGTGAACATCAACTGGACTCAAAAGTAACAATTCCAAAATCTCTTGGACAAAAGGCCAGTTCATAGCTCGTATAGCATCATTTAACCAAGTGTAAACTAAAGACCAACCCCCGGTGCCCATGAACTCGCCCAATAGTTCTGTTTTTGTAGATTTTAGAATTTGGACATAAATGCATTTAGAAACCAGCTTTTTAGAAAATCTTGCCATTAAGCTGAAAAAAATTTTTTTTAGAAAACAAAACCTACATGTAACATATATGTATGTATGTATATCTATGTACTTAATATAACAACGCTGTTTTTATATGCCAGTGTAGTAGATTAGTCATATTAAACAGCTATGTATGTACATACATAGTTCTAAACAATGTTATTTTTTCCTACCTGGCCAATCTTTTAACTCTTCCTGAACATAAAATTCCACCATTATCGTCCAACAGGACTTTAAGGTATGTTAATAACGTCAGGGGAACAATCCGTGGCTAAATTTTCGCGTTAAAAATAAAAAACAAGTAATTAAGTTATGAACTTAAAATAAAACTAATTTTTCGTTTTAATTATACATATTATTTATTTAAAACATTTAAAAAGACAAGGTTCCAACTTACCATTTTGTTGTTACTATTTTAGCGTGTCTATTAATAAAAGCTGTTTTAAATTTGTAATAGATTTTATTTCTTTAACTTCGCCAACTGTTGTTGTCTCTTTTTATACATGTTCCTTTCTACACGACAATTTTGCTGCGTAACAAATTTTTTCAACTTATTTTTGAGGTTATGTACCTTATTTTTTTCTCAGAAAAATCGTTTTACCTGGAAAACAAAATTAATGCGTTATTTGGCTATCTTGACACATTTACTTTATTAAATGCACATACATACATATGTATTGCATATCGCACAATAAAAACAATCTCACGTAAACGCAATTAAGGCTTTAATCAAGCGGTTAAATCCCCCATGAAACTACTTTCAATAATGCGATTTTATTCAATATTTGTTTAACAATAAATTACCTATATTAATCTTTAATAGCAAAATAATAAAAAATATATTTCTTAACACGAGTTCTCCGTATGACTGGCTTCAAGCTGCTTGTTGAACTATAGTGGCATAGATAAAAATTAAATCGATGTCACAAATATTTTTGTAATAGACCAAAACAACAGAGTGCTTCATTTAAAAATATATACTTATTTCCTAAACTGGGATGCCAGATTGTAATCGAATTATCAAATAGCAAATCCTATAAACTTTTATGGTAAAAACAAATACCTTATTCATTTGTAAATTGAATATGTAATTTTCTCATAATTTATATCACAGAACTTTAAATTTGGCGTTACATTTGACAAAAGCAGATATAATAAATATTTTGGCATTTTTTAAATCACTATTATCAGTTTATAAAAATCAAAACAATATCACGAGACCACTCAATTCAATTATTGCCTTTCAATACTCTAATTTTTTACCAGCCCACTTACACGTTTTAAATTGATTACCAGATTGCTTTCCATTTGGTTGGCATTTTTAGTTCAAAAAATAAAATTGGGGTAAATCAATTTAAAAAAATAAATTGTGGCAATAGAACATACACTAAAATACCAGAGAGAGTAAAAGTTGTATCTTAATTTAATAAAATTACTTTATATCAAAAAAATACGGTTGACTTGTATTTCATAGAATTATTTTTCCTCGCCGAAGGAATTTTTTGTAATGAAATCGACCATCAACTTAAATGCAGCCTGCGTCACATCTGCCAAAACAAGTGTTTTGACAAGTAGTTTGTTATTAAATTGAAACCAAGAAATTGAAATAGCACTGGCCGCAGCGTAAGAAAACAACTGTTTTAAAAAACATTGATTACTTGAGACCGAATGGGGAAAAACATATTTATGACAAATCCAAATCTTTTGTTAACCAAATGTTATGGATATAACTATGAAACAGCGTAGTTATTCATGCAAACTTCAGATTAGTTAGTTCGGTTTCAAGAATGTCAAAAACAAAAATATTAGACATCACATCAATTCTAAAACATAAAAAGGTATACACTATTTCAAATGTGTAGTCTTTCCAAGGCAAATTCAGAAAAATGAAGTTGATTTTGATTGAATGAATTACTTTTGTCATTTCAATTGTTTTTTCTTCAAATTTTCTTGTGAAAAAATCAAATAATCGGATAAAATGTAAATAAAACAAATTGCGCAGTTTTCTAGAAATGTTTCGCCGGCTACAAAAGGCCAGCCTTGTAGTTTGTCATCTTTAATCCAGACACCGCAAAATAACACTCATGGTTCAAAACTTAACTAAGCAGTAAAAGCAACTCTGTTTCATTCAATCTATTACAAATTGCATATATGTACAATTTTTGATGACGCCCTAGACGCCATTTTGTAGCCATGTATAAAAACGCAATTTCATAACTTTGCCAGATAACGAATAATCCAATATTTCATAAAAATAATTACCATAAGAATGTCTGGTTTCTAGTGGAATCGAAGTAATAGTTTTATATTCACGTTTCCTCCTTCAATTTTTATACAATTGTTAAATCCTTTACAAATTTATTTCTTTTTTTCTCAAGTGCTCTTTATGCAAAATCTCTTATAAACTAATAATAAAAGACTTGCTATTTATTGAATAGTGTTATATTTTTCTTTATAATTGTTTTAAAACAGTTCAAAATGTTTTCCTTTGTAAGAAATTTTTTTCTTTTGTTTTTGTCAATGTTTTTGTTCCGAGTTTCACCAAACAGACGTCCAACTCACCCGTATACACAAAATTATCTGAATGAACAACTGATTTTTTTTTACAAAGTTGTATAGCGTCTATACAGGGCTGTATTTTATGGCACCATACACTTGAACATGAAATGTGAATCAATTCGATTTCCTACTTATTTCTATCAAACCGACTTCATAACAGGTGAAATTGATCCATTGTCTCTTGTATGGGAACAGTTAAAGAGAAAACTTTTTTTAAGTTGCGATGTAAAAAATGTAAAACTTTTATTTTTAAAATATATAGATCTAAAATTTGCTTTATTTTGTTTAAATTACTTTGATTTCAGCGGAAATATGTGACAATCTTATTCTTAACCGTAAAAGTTCGAAAAACCCAGTACATTCAAATTTTTTACTTCCGCACTAAAGACAGGGGAACATAGAATCCGTCGCCTTTTATGTTATGTTAACTATGTTAACGCATGTAAAATGACACACACACACACGCAAAACCCAAATTAATTTCTTTCCCATTTCTAGTTTTTTAATTCTTTTTCACGTTACACAAAAAATTAATATTTTCATTTTTATTTCCTGAAAGTTGTCAGTACTCAACGTACGTTAAAAGTTGCTCTACTTTGATACGTTGCATTGAACCAAATAAATAAGATTGCGCATTGCGCAGGTCCGTCATGTTTTTTACATCAATCAGCTGGCGATGCTACGTAGAAAGTGCCATTTGCATTTTACCTTAATACTAAAAGTGAACGAAGAAGCAACAAATTATTAACAAAATAACTAATAAAATAAATTATAAACCAAAATGAAGTGCGTAGTAAATAATTGTGGTAACACACACAAAAAGCCGATCAAAATAAGTTTATTTTCATTTGCCATCCATATCTACAGCGAAAAATATTTAAAAAGACTAAGCAATCATGTATGTAAATCCTCTGGCTACTGACGATAATGAAATTCGAAGACTATAAAGATACCATGTGTTAGATCTGCCTTCCAGAAGTTAATTTTTTTTATTTAAATCAATCATTTTATTATTATTGTCTTTTGTTTTTTTATTGTTTTCTTTTAACTTAATGCTAAAATTTTAAATTTAATTATTACTAAAACTTAAGTTGTTGTTATTGCAAATATAAGATAGACTAAATCTGTATTTTTTTTCTGTTAAATTTGGGATATTTCTATAGCTACATACATACACACTTACATACATACATACATACATAGGTACGTTTTTATTTGTGTAACTCTAAATTTTTTTAAAGACAAATACATGAATACAAAGATTGTCCGCATCTGTATGGAACATTTCAAAGCAAATAAATTTGAAAATAAATTGAAATATGATATTGGTAAGGTATCAGTTATTTTAAGAAAGTATTAATTGTACAAATGTGTACATAATTCCAAAACTAGGTTTTACGAAAAACCTTTATTTCAAACACGCAAAATAGTTGCTGAGAAGGACGATCGTCATGAGCATAATTTAGCAGGTTATATTTGCCACAAATGAAAGAATGATCCCTCTGGCATTTCTGTGCAAGCAAACGATGAAAGTGAACCAACATATTCCAACAACATAGTTCGTAAACTACAAAGGATTCTATAGAATCTTAATTTATTTCTTAATCACACAAAGCACAATTAAAATACATAAGTTAATTACATTATTTAATTTCTTCTTTATTAACAGCAAATTAATTCATTCGTTTTAGCGCATTTTTTAATGTAAGTAATGGATGAGGCGCATGACGTCACAGCGCAATAGAGACAAGAGGGTCTTCTTCCTTTGATGCTACAGTCCAGGGTGAGCATGGGCCTCAATCAACAAGCTATTCCAGCTGGCACGATCTTTAGCTAGCAGCCTCCAATTTTGCACACCAAGTTGGTTGAGGTCCCTCTCCATTTGCTTGCGCCATCGGTTCCGTGGGCGTCCTCTATTGCGTTTTCCCACCGGTTCGGAGTCGAAGATTCCACGGGTTGGAGCAGTATTTTCCATGCGCTCTACATGACCTAACCACCTTAGCCGTTGGATCCGTAGACGCCTGGGAAGGCTCATGTCGCTGTACAACACGTACAGTTCGTGATTGAATCTTCTTCTTCAGGGGCGAAGATTGAAAGTTAAAATGAACCTTTTATAACCACGTCTTCTTTTCAAGAAATATGAGCGAAATAGATTGTTTTTGGGGGAGGCAGTGAAACAAAGAGTAGTGAAAATATGCGCGAAACGACTTTGGATGAATGAGTGGTTTATATTTAAACTATGTACGGCTTGTAAAAAAAATGTTTTCAATACTAAAGAAAATTAAAAACTTTAAGAGAAAGTCTAATTTTTAAGCAAAATTGTGGTTATTTCATATATATATTTTTTTACTTATTTATTTATTTAAAGAAAATACCTTATAAATTAATTTATAAAATATATACAAAGACAAGCGCAGGGTATCTAGACCATATTGCGCGCATAATACTGTTACAAAAGTTATAATAGAAGAAAGTAAGTATATACAATATTGTAGTTATTTATATATGAAAAGAAGAAGAAAGATAAACTAAAATACTAAATTCAAATGTCGTAAATATTTTGTTTTAATAGTGATTGTTTGATTTTTAATAATTGACGAAAATCTGAACAATTAAGAATAATAGTTAGTGTATTGGCCATTTTGGAAGTTGGACATTCAATGAGTATATGGTAAACATTCATTACCAGTTGACAGGTTCTACACATTAGAGGCTCAGTGTGGTTGAAATAATGTTGAGAGTTAAACAAGGCTTTTCCAACTCTTAGGCGTGCAAGAAAGATACATTGTGCTCTGGTAAAGCTCCTATGGTACCTGGGTCTTAAGAGAGATGAATTATGTTGTCTAAGGAAGCAGACTGAGTTTTCCCATTCTTGGTGTTTTTTACATTTATCCATTGATTTAAAGATGTTAGTCAGTACCTGAGGATTACAAGGAATCTCAGAGACCAGGGGTCGCTTAATTGTTTCTTTAGCTGCATTATCTGCAAGTTCATTACCAGCAATGCCAATATGCGAAGGTATCCACAAAATCAGAATGGGATGATGAATATTAGGATTTTTAAGATAACTGTCAAAATTCCCATTTTTATTGTAAAAAATGTTCTTGACCGCACTGAGACTATCAGTGAAAATAATTGTCCTCATATTCTGAGAAATTGCATAAAAAATTGCTGCTTCGATAGCAGCAAGCTCAGCACTAAAGATACCAGCAAAAGGTGGCAGCAGGCTTTGTTTGATTATAGACCAGTTGGACTCATTAAAATATTTTACAACAGAGTAAGCGGTTAAGCCATTTTGGAAAGTGCCATCTGTTAAAGCTTCATTTCGGCAGCGAAAGTAGATGACATATTTGCGATGAGTGTTTTAAAAACTTCAGGAGAAGTGGATTTTTTGTTATAAGATGCAAGACTGAAGTCTGCCATAACATTTTTATTAATACCGAAACAATCTTTTGGCTGCTTTGAAGGAGAATATCGAATTCTTTTAGAAGAAATAAAATTTTTCTGATTGCACAAGTTTTCTTCCTACATCTAGTATTAATAGTATTAATAGAATAATTTATGGAGACTTTCTTTGGGGTCTGTTATTGAACGAGATGCCAAACTTACTGCTCTCTTATTTAGTAAGATGACAAAGTCAGATGACCTGGATTCAACTATTAAAGATATAATTGGAGTTGTCCTTAGAAGGCCAGTTGCAGTTCGGAAACAGTCGTTTAAAGCAGCGTTTATTTTATTAACATTAATTTTAGATGTCCATCCATAGATGGTGATACCATGTTGAACCAAACCATAACACAAAGATTTGCATATGTCGATGGCAGTTTCAATGTGTGGACCTTTCTTTTTTGAACATATGAGTTTCATTATGTTATTAATTATACGCAATTTCACAATAACCATTCTGACGTTTTCATTCCACAATAAATTTTTCGTAAAAGTAATACCAAGAGTTTTCATACTATTCACATAAGTTTTATCAACATTTCCGAAAGTGATATTATGGTTTGAACAATTCCTTCTTCTGCAAACATGAAGAAGTACAGACTTTATTACGGGAATGGTAGCACCGCGGGCAGAAGCCCAAGTTTGTAAAGCTGCATCCATACACGATAAGTTGACAGCAACATTATCTGGTGATCCTGATGACACAGCAAAGATGTTGTCTGCATAAATACCGACAAAATCGATGCCTGGAAGATTTTGTATTGACTTGGCTATAGAATTGACGTACGCCGAAAATAGAACGACCGACAGTGGTGATCCCTGTGGGAAGCCGTTGTCCAAAACCTGCGACTCGGAAAAATGTCCATCAATTTTTACGATTATCGTACGATTTGACAAAAAGGAAAAATGTAATTTTATCATTGGGAAAGGTACACCCCATTCCCGAAGTTCGTCCAAAACAAAGATAGACACAACACGATCGAAGGCCTTCTCAATATCCTCAGACAATACCACCTGTGTTTTCTTTTTGATAAATTGATTTTTAGAGTGTTTTCAAGTTGATGACAAAGTGAATGAACACCACGTTTCGGTAGGAAGGCATGTTGATGGCTAGAGATTTTATTAATAAAATGCTTCCAAAATCTAGATGCTATTAATTTTTCCAGGATTTTTGACAACACTGGGATTAATGATATAGGTCGATATCCATCAAGCCTATTGGGATTTTTTCCTGGTTTTGGAATTGGAGCAAGAAGTGAAAGTTTCCAGTCATGTGGATATATGCCAAAATGTAAGATGTTGTTGTATAACTGAAGTAATCTTCGTTTAAAATTAATTGGAGAATGTTTAATCATGCAATAAGTAATACGATCAATTGACGGAGTCGTTCCTTTTACTTTACTGAGCACATCATGAAGTTCAGCTAATGAAAAGTCTTCGCTTATAAAATGGTTAACATCGGAAATAGTATTAGCAAAGAGTGTAGTATATGAATATTTTTTTGAAATTATTTCGGAATTAAAAGCTTTGTCAGCTCCAACCGAACACCAATACTGAGAAAATCTGTTAGCAATAGCAAAGATCGTATTTTCATCCATTATTGCTGGAAAATGGCTTATCTTTTCTGCTCTCAAATTTTTTACTCTTGACCACAAGGTACGAACGTCCAGCGTAGGGTTTAAAGAATTCAAAAAATTATTCCACGCTAATTGCTTTGCAGTTTTAGATTCTCTTTTAAGTATAGCAGTGGCCTTCCTGTAATTTATTGCATTTGTAATACTCCTATGCCTAATGAAAAGATTCCAAGCAGTTTGTTTATTTTTAACTAGTTTAGCTATATGCGAGTTAAACCAAGCGGGTGAATTTCTCACACTAGTCTTTTTGCTTTGCGGAATAGATTCATTAGCAGCTTTTCGTAGTATCCTTTTTACATTAGCAGCTTCTTTATTAATATTTATCGATTCCGGAAACTCTGTCATAAAATTATAAACTTTACAACTAAAGGTAGACCAATCAGCTTTATTTACTAGAAATTTAGTTTGAAAGCGGCGATTATAAACAGTTTTGTTATTGTTTATTAGTATTGGGATGTGGTCAGCAACTTCAGGAGTGTGCAGCGTCATCCAATTTAGAAACGGGGCTAAATCCGCACTGCTCATTGTTACGTCAACCGATGTTAGTGTGTTACGTGTATTAAAGAGAGTGGGAGAGCCATTATTTAAAACCACTAATCCATATTCATTGGCAAAGTCTTCCCAAATACTACCATTAGGAGATGTTGTTTGAGATCCCCATAGAATATTCTGAGAATTAAAATCACCCAGAACTATATGGTGTTCACCGTTAAATCTATTTACTTCATCTACCATCGATTTAGTTAAGACAACGTCACATTCTCTATAAATATTTGTAATGTTGAGATTGCTATTGCCCTTAATAGTAATTGTTTGAAATAAAAGTTCCCCTGTAGACTTTATATGTTCTGATACGGATAAGTTGTTCTGAACAAGAAAAGCTATTCCAGACTTAGCATAATCAAAACACTTGTTATGATGAAATGGTCTATAGCCTGGAAAATGTAACAATTGTTTGTTTCTGTTTGTAATATGGGTTTCCTGAAGAGCAATGATGTTAGGTTTATGCTTTGTTACTAAATTTTCTAACGCGAATTTGTGGGTAAAATAACCCTGAATATTACACTGAAGAATAGTAATTTTTAATCCAAAATCCATGGTGACCAATATAATTAAAATTTAAACGCTCGATTTTTCGTTTGTGTGAGTTTGAGTCTTCTTAAAAGTTCTTGGTGTAACAGTTAAAACATTTAGCTCTGGAAACTTTTTATACAAGCTGCTACAAGGAGATAAATTCAAATCATTTCATGCATTACTACATTCATTTATTGAATTATCTGCTGAAATTTGAGAAGGTTCTGAATCTACATTCATAGCCTCGAGGGTAAAAGTACTATCAATTTTTTTATTAGAATTTGTGGAAATTTCATTGAAAATGGAACTTCCCATATGTGTGGAATTATGCGTAAAATTGTCATTGTTACTGTTTGTGTTGGTTGAATTTTTTGTGTTGTTGGAATTTAAATTATTTACTGTGACTTTGTCATTATTCAAGGTTATTGATTGTTCATTTAAAGTTTGAGGAATTTTTTCTATGTTTACTGTTGTAATGTTGTTGTTGTTTCTGTTGTTATTGGATGAGTTATTATTTTCTTGTGGTGTATTCAAAGTTGTTGTTGCAGAATTTTTTGCTTTCGTTGATTCGATTGATGTCTGAGGATTACTTTTTTCAGGTTTGTTGCTGCTTACTATATCAGAATAAGTTGTTGAATTTTTACCATATGGTTTAATTGTATGCAAGGTGGGACTCTCATTGAAAACCTTCCATGCCTCTCTTACGGTGCACCTTCTCTCAGCTTTAATTTTATTAACGGATTTATGCTTAATATACGTTGGGCACATGAGGCTATATGATGTGTGGGTTTCTGTGTTGCAATTGATGCAATATTTGCGTGTGCACTGCTCATGAGTGGGAGGGAGACAGCATTCCTTGCAGAGTTCAACATTCCTGCATCTGTTTTTTGTGTGGCCGAGTTTCTGGCAGTTAATACATCTCATTGGATTAGAGATGTATTCATCAACCCGAACTCTTTCCCAGCTTAACTTCAAAAAGTCTGGTCTATTTATTAAATCAAATGTGACTATAGCTGCACCAGTAGGAACGAAATTATTTCCATCTTTTTTTGTTATTTTACGGATATCAATCACTTTCTGATTCTCTAAAGTTTTTATAATTTCGTTTTCGGGTATATTAATTATTTTCCTGGAGAAGATTCTTCCTTGTATAGAGTTAAGAGTTTTATGAAATTCAATTTTAACAGGAACGATATCAATGTATTTAGCTTTAACAAATATTTCAGCTGCTTTTAAATTAGTCGCTTTGATCATTAGATCGCCACTACGCATTTCGGTGACATCGAGATATTCTTTTGAAATAAAATTGAGGCCTTTTCCTATTTGAAAAACGTTGTATGATGATAAAGTTTTAGGTTCACTGTTATCAGACATTGGGAGTGCAGTTGCAACTAAATAACGCGGTATGTGGTCATCATTTCTGGTAACTTCTGGTAGAGGAACGAAATCGTCCAATCTTACCCGTTTGTTTTTTTTTTCGGTGCAGTTTTGGAGGAGGGTGTGGATAGAATACTGAACCTGTTGTGGTTGGGAGGGTCAGTCCCGTTCATTTTTGCTTATTTTTAAAAGTAATATTAAAGTTTTTTTTTGTAACAACAAAGCAAAAAGGAAAAAAGTTAAATTACGAAAAATAAAAACAAAAGTAGTAAACTGTATTTCACGTATGTATGTGTGTATATAATCGATCAAGTGAAGACAAAGCACGATTCGACCGCAAAGAAAAAGTACGATGCTAACACGGCAATTGCCTGCCAACGAATGATATTTTTTTTTTTTTTTTAATTTGCACATTTCTAAGCACATTATAATAAGAAATAAAAAAATTAATTGTAATGACAAAATAATAATCGTAACTTAAAAAAATGTTTGAGTTTTAACTCTGTAAAATAAAGGGTTTCAAAAAATAAAAATTTGTCTGCTAGTACTTTCTATTTGAGCACCAACTGCGGCTTCCAGACGTCTACCCATTGAGTTAATAAATTTTTATATATCATATTCTGCAGGTATTTTTTCCACTCTTTTTTTATAAATGATATTAATTGGTTTTTGTTTTTCGGAGACCTTCTATCGGGCTCAACTCCGGATTTTGTGGTGAGGGAGGTATCAATTACTTTTCTGCAATTATATAGAGGTCGTTAATTTTTTTGAGTTTAAAGATTTTTCGTTTGCCCTTTTGAAAAAGTCTTGCGCCACTCAACAACAACAAATACATACACGCTTGTTGAGACAAGGATGTGCAGCTTTTACTATGAACAAAATTAATTAGAATACACAAATGAGTCAACAACAACATCGACAATGATCGCGTTAAGGGTGATTGCACCCCAAATACATATAAATTAAATGGCTGTAAAATAAATATGTAACTAAATCATAAACATTAATACGACTCCCTGAGCCATGTCATGAAATATAAATAAACATTAAGCGACTCAAACAACAAAAAGTTACAAAATAAATATACATGAATATAAACAGTTCCAAATACATAAATCAGTATAAATTAACCAAACCGGTTGGCGACAGTGTCCGTCTATTAATCAAAGTTACGGCGTCTTATTGTCAACAACATTCAAAACAGCTGTTACATACAAAAACAAATAAATGAAATTTATTGTTGCTTTTTTTATTTAAAGTGAAATTTCCAAAAAGTTTTAACTTTGAAGACATTTTCTTACAAGCTGATTTTAGATATTTAGTACTTTAATCCTTGTCTTTTGCGATACTACTGCTACTGATACGTCTCTCTTTATCCTTAGAGCTACGACGATATTTTTGTCCACCGGATTTACCTACATCTTAATTTTATTGTTTGTCTTCAGGTCGTTTGGTATTTTCTGGTTTTGTGTTTTTTACTGATCCACTGTCATTACCTTTCTCTGTTTTATCAAAAGATGAACTATCATCGGCTTCTGCCACAGAAACTGAATTATTAAATATATCTTCCTGCACTTCGGTGTCGTCCACTTCTTCATCAACAATTTCATTCCGTTCTGCTTCCAAGCTTTGGATGAAAGACTAGATTCACTGGCCTTTTTCTGGGCCGGTGTTAAAGAATAGTTCATGACTATTGGTTGTGGATCAACTCCACCTAATGGATCTTGGTCATCTGCTTCGCTTTCTCTGGCGTTTTCTTCTTTTTCCTTATTATTGTCTTCTTCTTCAACCTCTTCCTCCGGTTCAGTTTCTTGCACTTTATTTGCTTTCTTATGCGATTTCAATTTTTGTTGCTCAATCTTTGGTTTGGCTCCTCTTGTTGTTTTTGTTGCACTTCTTGTTGTTGTACACTTGAACAAATTGAACTTCAGTGAACATTAGAAGATTAGTGGTCAAGTATTTTGAAGAAGGAACACTAAGAATTAGTGGACAGAAGTCATTCAACGGCCCACAACATTAAAAACGATACAAAACTTCCAGATCCTTCGAAAACAAGCCCAAATTAGGAAAGCAAAGGACATCAGATGAGCGTTGGATTCTCCACAATATCAAGAAAGACCCACGATTAAGTGCTCCAAAACTAGCAAAATTGGTATCAGAACATCTCAACAAAGACTGCAGTGCTGAAACGATTCGAATTGTTCTACGAAGACATAATTTTCACGGCAGAGTACCTCGTCGTAAACCTCTCATCAGCAAACAAAACAAATTAAAAAGAATTCATTTTGCTAATGAGCACAAAAACAAGGATTTTTCCTTTCAGAAACCCGTTTTATTTGCCGATGAGTTGAAATTTAATGTTTTTCGTTTTGATGGACCATCTTATGTGTGGCGAACACCTTAAACCAGGAGCTCCTTAAACGCAATCTAAGACCAACTGTGAAACATGGGGGTGGTTCAGTAATTGTATGGGGCTGCATGTCGGCTGCTGGGCCAGGAAATTTGTGCTTCATCAATGGAAATATGGATCAGATAATGTATTTAAATATCCTCAGAGACATTTTAAAGCAATCTGCGGAAAAACTGGGAATTGGTAACAACTTTCAGTATTACCAAGATAACGATCCTAAGCACAAAGCGCAAAATGTACGGATTTAGCTTCTTTATAACTGCCCCCATGTCTTGGACACACTATCCCAATCTCCCGATATAAATCCGATTGAGCATTTGTGGGCTCATCTGGAAGAAAAGCTGAAATCTTACAGCTTTTCCAACAAAGCTCAGTTGGAAAAGGCTTTAAAAGAGGAGTGGATAAAAATTGACCCAATGATTTGCCGCAAATTAGTAGAATCCATGCCCCGTCGACTTTCTGCAGTTAAGGTCAGTAAAGAATTGCCTACAAAGTATTAAACTCTTAATTAAGCCTTATAAAAGTTACATTTTTGCAATAATATCCAGTATGTCCCAGTTGCATTTTGACATTGAAAATGTTCTTGCTTTTGGGTTTTTGTTGTAATTAAATACCTCTGAATGAAATTAACTATTTTTTATGTGAAAGAATTTCAATAAATAAAGCTTTTAATTTATGTAATTTAATTTGAAAGACTAAATTACAATTTTTGTGTTTTTTTTCTCAAATACTAAAACTTTTATGTTTGTCCCAGTTTCAATTTGAGCAACTGTACATCGAATGACGTTGTATTTTGATTTGGCGTATTCACTACAGATGTCTGTTGTTGCTGTACACTGACAGAAATTGCCTCTGGTGCAACAGCTGCTACAGTTGGTGTCTTCGTAACCGGGGCTTGTGGTATCATATTTGCTGTTGACAGCGGTGCATCAGGTTTATCAGTTAAAACTGGAAGCCACTGTTCTACGAGACGTCTAGCCAAAATACGCACACCTACAATAAAGTAATAAGGTTTTAACTTAAATTGCTACTTTTAGAGTTCTGAAATAAATACATACAGTTTGTAAAAAAAATCTTTGCACACAAAAAAAAAAACATTTAAATGTCAGGAAAACGGGGTTTAAAAAAATATTACACAATTGGTCTATTTCAATCATAACAAACGCACATCTGCCAAGGAAATCGCCGATATGCTTTCCCTGAAAGTCAGAACTGTATATATAGGGTTTTCCAATAAGAGTGATATAATTTCTTTAAAAAAACACACTTATTGTTAAGGAAATTGAAACGTTTTTTATTTAGTGTGAAGTACAATCGATACAATTAAGTTCTAAATAAAACGTCATTCAAATGGCCTCCACGACTTCTTCTGCAGGCACGAATTCGCTGAACCCAATTTTCGAGCACTTTTTCCACCAAATCAAGTCGTATGTCATGAATGGCACGTTCAATATTGACTTGTAAAGCTTGAAGAGAGTCTGGTTTATTTCGAACGACCAATGACTTCAAATAACCCCACAAGAAATAGTCTAATGGTGTTAAATCACAACTTCTTGGAGGCACTTAAACATTATGTAAAGAAAATGCAAGCTCAAAATTTTCAACAATTCGACGAATAGCGAGCACACTTGGACGATTATTACGACCATAAAATGACAAAAGCACACGAAAAGTTGCAATTGGAGAACGATTGTTTTGATAATCAAACTGACAAATTTGTAAACGCAGTTTTTGCGTATATCTCTCCATGATGAAATTGTAAACACTACTGAATACAATGCAAAACAAATGACAGATCATGACTTATTACAAATGGCCGAAACGTCACTTCAAAATCATATCATCCCTATTGGAAAACCCATTAATATTATATCCCGGGCTGAAAAAGAAGGACGATTATACTTAAAAGGATCCACAGGCAGGCCGAAAAAGGTGACGCATCGAATTGAAAGCAATATAATTAGAACTGTTTATGATAACCCCCAAATCCAGCATGAAAGGATTAGCTCTTCAAGTAGAAAAAGACTTTGGGCTACGTGTTTCCCATGCAACCATCAGAAATGTTCTTCAAAAGCACAAATATTTATCAAGACTGGCGAGGAAAAAACCCTCGCTCCCAGCACAAAATATTGAATACAGATTAAGATTTGCCACCGAACATGTTTCACTCCTTTCAGAGTACTAAGACGATGTTATTTTCTCCGATGAAACAAAAATGATGCTTTATTATCATGATGGACCGCAACGAGTTTGGCGTAAGCCTCTAACAGCACTACAAAAAATAAAAATCTACAGTAAAGTTTGGAAAACTGTCCGTAATGTTATATGGCTGTATATCCAGCAAAGGAGTTGGTGTAATCAGGATTTTAGATGAATTAACGACTAAAGAAGTATACCTTGATATTTTGAAAAATCAACTGAAGGCCAGCCTTAAAAAAGACAATGATCCCAAGCATAAATCTTATTTATGTGGGTTCTGGTTACTATACAACTGTACCAAAGTTATTGATACGCCTGCCCAAAGCCCGGATATAAATCCTATAGAAAAACGTAGGAAGAAGATCGCCAACGAACAAAAAAGATTTGATACGATTCATTAAAGAAGAGTTGGAAAATATACCGTTAGAATATGATATTTCGAAGCTAATTAAATCGATGCGAAGACGTCTGCAAGCGGTAATGGATGCTCGCGGTGGGCACACAAAATATTAGAGACAAAAATTCAAAAATGTTCATCAGACTTAATGTTTTATCCAGTGTGCAAACATTTTTTTCCAGCATAGAAATTTTTTTTTATTCATTTCATTGTTATAAAAGTTTTTTATTTATGATATTAGCAAATCACATGTTTGTAAAATACTGTTCGAAAAAAACAAAAATTTTTATTTTTATTTGAATCAATTTGAAGTTTTTTAATTTTTCTTCATGTGCAAAGATTTTTTTTACAAACTGTATTTTTTCGACAGCAGAAAATATCGATCAAGCAAGACATTTCTAGCTTTTATGCCTTCCAAACTAATAGCTCGATTATCAATAGTAACCGAACTTCAGTGGCGTTGCCAGTTGCCAAAAAGGCATTACAGATAGCAACTGGCAATCTCAGTTGCTTATTCTTAAGTAATTTCAGCAACCAAGAATTTTTGGTTGCCGTGTGAGTTTTTTAAAGCAACTTTGGTGGTAGATTAAAACGTGAAATTAAGTTAATGTACTTTTAGGTATAAGAAATGAATTATTCATTGTTTTCAGATTTCAGGCAACAATTTGACACTCTAATTCAGGAAAGATTCGAATTGTCTCTTAACTGCTTTCTAATCAAAGCTACGTATTGTACATTTTCTTCTTTGTCATCAGAAAATAATTCAGTTGTTGAAAGCATTTTAATTTTCTTTCCAACTTAAAACTTTTGCTCTTTTTCAGAGAAAAAATATTATTGTTTGTAGTATTTATGGTAGCTAATGTGTCAAAACACCATTTTCGCCGTTCATAACACCAATTTGGTTGTTGTAGTTCAGTTGCTATCCATAAGGGAGCAAAAAACGTGATAAATAACTGAAACTGTGAACATATGTATGTCCCAGAAAGAAACGACAATCAAATGTACGTACATACATACATACGTATTAAATGGCTGCATCAAGACATTCATTTATGCGTCTCCGCATTTGTTTTATTTCATTGCACTCTACTACATAGTAATTTTTGCAATGAGTAATAAAAGAATGAGTATTCTAAGAAGAAACCCAAGCACAATACTCCACTTGATACATAGTAAACCAACACAATACTCTACCTGCTATTCCGCAATGAATTATAAACTCTGTTTGCTTTCTGGAAATGTTTTGAAGTACACCAAGTACAAGCCAAATATACTTTTTTTTTATTTCATTGCATCGCCACTGCAGTGTCATTGTTAAAACGGCAATTAGGGCGGTGCACAAAAATTGTGTTACCTTGCATATCGTTACCTGAAATACAAAAGGGCGTAACAAAATATTTCAAAATTTTACAGGAGAGACAAAAAACTCCAAAAAATCAAAGATTACGAAGCTGGTGTTGCAATTTCTTCAGTACAGCATTAAATTGCGATGATGCATTTATTTCGTAGAAAAAAAAATTTCTTTAATCGTCATTTTTATTAGATGTGGGTTGCGCCCTTTTGGTTTAAGAAAAAACCAACTTTGTTGTTACGACCTTTTGATTTTCTTAAATAAAATGGTTGTTATTGACAGTAGGGCTGTAAAAATGTAGGAGGACATGTAATTCGATTTGCTCTACAATAATAAATGAAAAAAAACCCATTTTGAATTTTTTGGTTGTTACGCCCTTTTGCATTTCAGGTAACGATATGTATAATATGTATTTATTTGAACAGATATCAATAAACGGCCCCCTAATGTATGTACGCAACTAGCCTATTCACACACAAACATAACAAGAGTTTTTTTCACTTGAAACAGAAATGAGTACTCATTTCAGTATACTCTGAAAGGTAGTACTTTTGTTTTGCTTATAAAATGTTTTGATGGCTTGATGTTTTGTTTCGAAATGAATGATAGTAGAAGTACTAGTTTGTTTTATTGGTAGCGAATGTAATATTTTACGCATTCACTATTAAAGTGAATGTCTTGGTATGCCATTTAAGACATTCATTGCAGATATTTAATACGTATGTAGTACGTAGCCGAAAAAATGTTAAAATTCACATTAATTTTTGAACAGACCTTGTATGTCCCATTATAGGCATATGCCTGCTTGCTTCGCATCAACTTTAATGCCCAGCTGGCAAAAATATAAGTTTTTCGATATAAGGGCTGCACTCTAGGAGTATTCCCCCAATAATGAAGGAATACGTAATGACTTGCACAAAAAATTCTTACGCTACATGTTGTACTAGTTGTCAATTATACTCAATAAAAACCTTCCTTTATTTTATTAAATTCACTTTATTTTAATAACAGTTTACTTATAATAATGGCTTTATTTTAATAAACGTTTACTTATTATAATAATGAGCTGTCTCGTTATAGAGACTTGTCAAGACTAACTAGTTTATTTCATTTCCAAATAAAAGAAACTTCCGATCGCATTTCGATTCCTTTACTTCTTTACTTCGACCTTTGCTTAAGTGCTGTTATGGTATTGCCGTGAAACGATTAGTGATTTGGAGACTATCTGTGAACTTAATTTTCTTACATAAATAAGTCTGCTTTTAATCAGTTTGCTGTCGTTTAAATTGATGGTAAACGTTAACGTTCGATCGACATTGCGGGACTAGCTGACAGTTTCCCTCAGATTTTTGAAAGCGAAAATTTTGCTGCAAGTCCCATTCATAAAAGACATTTGAAAGCAGAAAAAAAGGTGTTCTGTACAGATAATTTTCTGATTTAAAAAAACTCAACCATGCCGCTAAACTCTTTCACATCACTTGGTGTAATTTCACAGCCACTATATGGACTACGTTCCTATTAAATTGCTTACATACATATGTATGTAAGTAAATCATTAAATGTGTTCTCTATTTTAGTTTTCTTGCAGAATTGCTTGCTTTCTCAAAAGGAAACATTTAAAAATGTTTTTGTAGTTTCAGCCCTTAATTATTTAGCTGTTTTTGAAACTACTAATGCTTTTTAATGCAGTTGGTCAAAAAAATCTTTGCATTCATAGATTTTTCATATACATAAATAAAGATTTTTTATACTATTCAAGCAATGTTTTATAAACACACGTTCTGTTTAGCTGCAAATTGTAGTTTTTAATAGGCGGATATATCGCAAGGTACAACACAACAACTGGTCGTATCTATGCCAAACCAACTCAATTGTGTATATTAGAGGTAGTAAATATTATCACTCAAACTGTTGAAGCTGAACGGCGGCGGCAGCCACCGTCGTAGCTACAAAACAAACTCGCCTCGATTTGGAATAATTCATTTTTTTTTTAAATTACTTTCTACTCCAATGTTACAACGCCAAGACAGTTTTACAGCACATCTGTATTTGTGTTTATTTTTTACTTCGTAAAGCCTGAACGTTATTTTCTGGTGCTGTGTCGGTTTGGGTCCGCTCTAAATATTAAGTTGTGTTATAACCATATGTAATTGTGAGGTATTGAAAGATACAGACAGAAACCTGCATAAAATTTGCTTAGGAAGGAACATTTGTTTGTTTTCTTAATTTTAAAATACGAGAATTACAATTAAATTTTTCAAATAAATAATTTTTATTTGTTAAAATATGTTTAATATCCTTTAAATGGATACCAAATTCCTATCTCATTAATTTTATTTACAAAAGCTGTGAGACACTGCATACATACTACATGCCCATGTATATATGTATGTACATACATATGTACCTACTTGAAGCAGGCTTTAGAGATTTTCGTGTTTCATGTAGTACTAATCAGAAAGTTAGGTATGTATGTATGTACATATATAGATTTAAATGATCTATACCAGCATTAGTCAGCAAATTTTTTTTTTATTTAACATGTCTACATACAGTGGGGAGCAGAGGTGAGTACATGTTTGTATTTTCTTTATTTGCAGGCGTGTAAAAATAAGAATAATGAAGCGATTTAATTCTTATTTTTTATATTTTATTTATTATTCAGTTGCTAACAAAAGTGTTTTCAAAACAAAACAAAAAACTGCATATTCAACGAAAAAACAAAATAAAATAAAAGTAACTCTTATGTACTCAATTTTGCACTTTCAGGCAACATATAAAATATGATGTATTTTAGTACTTGGTCCATAGCCCTTTATTTTGTAAAACACTATTTATACGTTTCGGCATACTTTCAACCAAATTTTGGATAATTTCATCTGGAATTTTTTGCCACTCCAGCTGCACACGTTGCCACAACTCCATTAAGTTAGATGGAGCTGTTCGATATTGTCCCAACCGTCTTTTCACAATTGACCACAAATTCTCAATTGGATTGAGGTCGGGACTTTGCGCGGGCCACTGCATCAATTGAAAAGTTTGCCCAGTAAGCCATTCTTTAACGATTTTTGAGGTGTGTTTCGGGTCTCCATCCTGTTGAAACACAACTTCTTCCTCATGATATGCGCTCATGTCAACAAAATCGGGAAGGTGGGTCTGCAATATGTTCAAATAGTCTTCCTTCCTCATGATGCCATCGATTTTGTTCAATGGACCAACATGCCACCATGTAAAACAACCCCACACCATGATGTTGCCTCCGCCGTGTTTGACCGTTTGTTTAACATGGTGTCGTTGAATGGTCTCCTGCTGTCGGTGCCAGTAATATTGTTTGCCATCAGACTGATATCGGTTGAATTTGGACTCATCTGACCATATTACGCGCTTCCCGTCATCAACAGTCCAATCTTTGTGTTGCCTGGCGAATTTTAGCCGTGCCGAAACATTTTTATGTGACAATGCAGGCTTACGTTTCTTCACAGCTGCGTGGTATCCAATGTTGTGTAGCGCTCTTCTTGCTGTCCATCGGCTAACATTTTTATTTATTGCTAGGGAAGCTTCCTTTGGGGTTAAAGACGCGTGCGCTCTCATCTTTCTCATCATTAGGCGTGCGTCCCCATCACTTAATAGTTTTCTGCGACCTCTAGCCTGGCCTTGTGGAGCTACATTTCGCCGTTTTAGCACTCTAATAACCACTGATTGGCTTAAATTAAGTTCGTTGGCTATCATACGTGATGAAGAGCCACCTATGGCCATATCTACAACCGATTTTTCCACGGTACTCGATAGTTTCTTCATTGTTTTAAAAAAAATATTAGCTTTTGCTCTTTAATAAAAAAACGGCATACGAAATCACTCAATTACAATTTAAAACTAAAGTGTATATTAAGAAAACTCAAGATTACAGCAATAAAATCAAAACTGAATTTAAAATAACGGTAAATTTGAAGTTTTTATACTTGAAGTTTTTATAATTTAGTTGAGAACAAGTATGAGCAAAATTGAGTACATACTAGTTATTTTGTTGTTATTGAATTTTCTCTCATTGCTTATTGTTTTTTAATATGTTTTAAGAGCACTTTTGTTAAGAACTAAATAAGAAAGAATACAAAAAAAGTAATTTGAAAATCGCTTCATTATTACTATTTTTATGCACCTAGTAATAGAAGAAATACAAACATGTACTCACCTCTGCTCCCCACTGTACATAAAATTTTTTAAATAAAGTATTTTTTAGGCTACTAAATTTTATTTGTCGTGCTTAATAAAACTTACCTTCATTCCCGCCATCTTTGCATAGGCCCTTAACAAGTTTTGGTGCCGAGTTTGTATTTAATCGGTGAAAATCAACTGGACTCAAAAGTAACAACTCCAAAATCTCTTGGACAAAAGGCCAGTTCATAGCTCGTATAGCATCATTTAACCAAGTGTAAACTAAAGACCAACCACCGGTGTCCATGAACTCGCCCAATAGTTCTGTTTTCGTAGATTTTAGAATTTGGACATAAATGCATTTAGAAACCGGCTTTTTAGAAAATCTTGCCATTAAACTGAAAAAAAAAATTTTTAAAAAACAAAACCCAGATGTATACATACATACATATGTATGTATGTATGTATGTACTTAAAATAACAACGCGTATGTACAATGTTATTTTTTCCTACCAGGCCAATCTTTTAACTCCACCTGAACATAAAATTCCACCATTATCGTCCAACAGGAGTTTAAGGTATGTTAATAACGTCAGGGGAATAACCCTTGGCTAAATTTTCGCATTAAAAGTAAAAACACAAGTATGTAATTAATTTATGAAGTTGAAATAAAACTCATATTTACGTTTTAATTATTTTATTTATTTAAAATATTCAAGACAAGATGCCAACTTACCATTTTGCTGTTAATATTTTTTTTTCAATATTTGTTTAACAATAAACTACCTCTATTAATCTTTAAAGCAAAATAAAAAAAATATATGTTTGTTAACACCGCATGAGAAGAAATGAAGCTACTGTGAATGGAACTTTTTTACAGGGTTACAAAAAGTTACTATTTTTCTTTACATTAAAAACAACCATATTAGTGATGTCAACAATCTTTACTAGAGTAAAACGCTTGAAAATTTCTGAATTAAAAAATCGCAAATTTTTATAGAGCGGACATGATCTCTAGCTAGAAAATAACTTACAATATAAAAACATTAAAAGATTTTGGAAGATCAATTATTTTAATGTTTTATTTATCATTATTATTGTCGTAAAACTCTTTATTTTTAGTCAATTAGATTATTTCACTGACAAAGTAATACATATTTCGGCCTAAAACTTTCAAAATAATGAAAGGCTTAAAAATATACATATGTAAAAAACATATGCATGCAGCGAAAATATTATATAAATCATATGTAAAATATACATTTTTTTAAACTGTTATATTTATTTTATTAATTATAAAAATATTATCCTCTTAATCTTAATTTGCGTTACAAATTTTTATTTTAATTTTTAAATAACACTGATTAAATAAAAATATACTTAGTTTTTTAAATAAATATTATTAACTGTTGGAAATATCAAAAATTCCTGTACGCACATATTTTCATTTTGGTTTTATAGCAAAAGAAACTTTATTTAAAACACATAAAATAGTTGTTGAGAAGGACGATCGTCATGAGCATAATTTAGCAGGTTATATTTGCCACAAATCAAAGAATGATCTCTCTGGTATTTCTGGGCAAGCATACGATGAAAGTGAACCAACATATTCCTAGGTTCACCATTTATCTGAGCGCGGACTGTCAAAGCCAACGGAAGCAACTTTGAATGTAGTGAAAGCATTGAACCAAATATTCGAAAAACACGATGGACAAGGCCTACTTGTTAGAAAAAATTACATAAAGTTCCTGATCGAACAGGCACATCAAATTGAATGTGAAGAGAAAGTGAAAGCATTTTTTTAGGTCTCAAATGTATTTTAAAATAAAGAATTAAATCAACATTTCAAAAAAGCATGAAATCACGTAAAAGAAAATTAAATAAAGTTTTAAATTGATTTATTTTATTATTTTTCATTACTATACGGTAAACATACTTCTTTTTAATTGCGCTAAAAAGTAAGTATGTAAATATCGCAAACCACAAAGGATTCTATAGAATCTTAATTTATTTCTTAATCACACAAAGCACAATTAAAATACATAAGTTAATTACATAATTTAATTTCTTCTTTATTAACAACAAATTAATTCATTCGTTTTAGCGCATTTTTTAATGTAAGCAATGGATGAGGCGCATGACGTCACAGCGCAATAGAGACCAGTGGTTCTTCTTCCTTTGACGCTACAGTTCAGGGTGAACATGGGCCTCAATCAACAAGCCTTTCCAGCTGGCACGATCTTTAGCCAGCAGCCTCCAATTTTGCACACCAAGTTGGTTGAGGTCCCTCTCCATTTGCTTACGACATCGGTTCCGTGGGCGTCCTCTATTGCGTTGTCCCACTGGTTCGGAGTCGAAAATTCCACGGCTTGAAGCAGTATTTTCCATGCGCTCTACATGACCTAACCACCTTAGCCGTTGGATCCGTAGACGCGTGGGTAGGCTCATGTCGCTGTACAACACGTACAGTTCGTGATTGAATCTTCTTCTTCAGGGGCGAAGATTGAACGCAGAACTTTTCTCTCGAAAAAGCCAATGCCACAAAGTTAAAATGAACCTTGTATAACCACGTCTTCTTTTCAAGAAATATGAGCGAAATAGATTGTTGGGGGAGGCAGTGAAACAAAGAGTAGTGAAAATATGCGTGAAACGACTTTGGATGAATGAGTGGTTTATATTTAAACTATGTACGGCTTGTAAAAAAAATGTTTTCAATACTAAAGAAAATTAAAAACTTTAAGAGAAAGTCTAAGTTTTAAGCAAAATTGTGGTTATTATATATTTTTTTTTAATTTGCACATTTCTAAGTACATTATAATAAGAAATAACAAAATTAATTGTAATGACAAAATAATAATCGTAACTTAAAAAAATATTTGAGTTTTAACTCTGTAAAATAAAGGGTTTCAAAAATTAAAAATTTGTCTGCTAATACTTTCTATTTGAGCACCAACTGCGGCTTCCAGACGTCTACCCATTGAGTTAATAAGTTTTTATGTATCATATTCTGCAGGTATTTTTTTCACTCTTTTTTTATAAATGATATTAATTGGTTTTTGATTTTCGAAGACCTTCTTCTGACAACTTTTCAATCGGGCTCAACTCCGGATTTTGTGGTGAGGGATGTATCAATTACTTTTCTGCAATTATATAGGGGTCGTTATATTGGTAAAATTTATTTTTTTGAGTTTTCGGGATCAACAAGTCCGATTATTCGAGCACTACTACTTAATTTGTTTCTTAAAATATTGGTCAGAGGCTTGCGTTAAACTTTTTAGGCCCATCGCCGTAGTAGAGTATTACATTCGTTTCATCACAGAAAATTACATCATTCCAGTATTCCAGAGGAAATAAAATCTGGTCAATTGCAAAGTTATATTTCTCTTCAAAGGTTGCTTTTTCCTGGTCAATCTTGAAGAGTATTTACGGTTTTACAGCACTTTTTGAACTGTCTGATGAGAGATATCTACTTCACATTCATTGCTGATGTCAAGTGCTTTTCCTCTGGTACTTGAATGCGGATTTTCGTCAATAATTTTTAAAATTTGTATACCGTCCGTAGGTTAAGGGAAAACAATTCAACAATTTCTTTTTGTAATAGTTAAAATACATTAGCTGGGTAACATTTTGGTCGAGTCGTTTACCAGGCAATGTTTAAATTTAATTTCGTGATCACTTGTTGGGCGTACTGAATTCATTTGAAGGATAAATAAAGATTTTTCTTTTGCCTTTTTTAAAAAGTCTTGCGCCACTCAACAGCAACAAATAGATACACGTTTGTTGAGACAAGGATGTGCAGCTTTTAGTTCGTAAACAAATATGAACAAAATTAATTAGAATACACAAAACAGACAAAAGTCAACAACAACACCGACAATGATCGCGTTAAAGGTGACTGCACGCCAAATACATATAAATTAAATGTCTGTAAAATAAATATGTAACTAAATCATAAACATTAATACGACTCCCTGAGCAATGTCATGAAATATAAATAAACATTAAGCGACTCAAACAACAAAAAGTTACGAAATAAACATACATGAATATAAACAGTTCCAAATACATAAATCAGTATAAATTAACAAAACCGGTTGGCGACAGTGTCCGTCTATTAATCAAAGTTACGGCGTCTTATTGTCAACAACATTCAAAACAGCTGTTACATACAAAAACAAATAAAAGAAATTTATTGTTGCTATTTTTTATTTAAAGTGAAATTTCCAAAAAATTTTAACTTTGAAAACATTTTCTTACAAACAATAATGTCACTCCGAAAAGCAAAGTGAAAGCTCCGAAAGAAAAGTGAAATTTTAATCCCACATACTTACATATGTAGATCAAACAAGCTTCAAATTTCTACTGCCTTTTCATTTTTTCGCATTCCCTTCAATACGTACAATACAATCAAAAAAGCCTAGTTTGAAGAATCAGTGTGTCCTATGGACATGCCAGCGTAAACTAAACCTGTCTGCTACAAAATTGTGACGATATCTCTTACAACCTTGAAGCAGGTGATGCACATGGTCGCTAGTTAATGATTTTTATATGCGTTCACTTAAAAGCGGCAAGCACAATTTGCTAGTACATACTAGTATATATTAGTAAAGAAAGTGATTCCTGATCACCCACGTACATACATACATATGTATGTATGTACATTTGCGCACTTACAAAGATGCATATGTCTGTCTGTACATATGTGAATTTTTTTAGCCTTAACATTTTCTGGCATCATGAATTGTAACGCAACCTACAACGAAATGCAATGTAATAAAATATCATCAACCAGCGTCTTTTAAGTTTTGTACTAAAAAGCCTTAAGAGGCAGTAAAACACATTGATAAGGGCATCTCGTTATTTTATTCATTCCCAGCAAACAATTTGCACCTAACAAATTTGTTTGTCGCCTCTTTTCTTGTTCTCAACTGGTCCGCATCTTCGCGAGAACTTATATGAATTTCATGACTCTGCTGAACACATCCCTTTTTTTGAGTTCTTTTATATTGATCGAGATATGCCTAAAGTTCTTCTAGTTACTAAGCCTTTTAAAACAAAACGTTAGTGTGATTAACACGGTTTATTAAAAACAACTAACTTAGTTTAAAATGGTTTTAATAATTATATTTTTTTATTTTAAATGTATGTGCTTTTCTTTAGCTTTTGTGTCAGTTTTTTTATTTTATATACTATTTTTATTGTGCGTTATAAGCATACATGTATTTTTGTTTTAAGCATTTATTCTCAATTTCTTAATTTTTTATTGATAAAATTTAATGTAGAAAAATTCGAAATTAAAGTTTAGCGAACAAATTTTACACAAAATAGCGGCTAACAGTCAAAACTGGAAGACAGTGGATTTAAAAATACGATGAGAAGAACTTCGAATGTTTTGTATAGAAAAAAAAAATAAAAGAAAGGCTGTAAACATAAACGCTGTGTATGTAAATTCTTAAAAAAGTTGAACTAAAATTGCATTAAATTCTTTACAACTAAAATTAAGAAAACATTATTTATAGTTAGTTGTAAATACATAATTATGTAGTATTTTCTTAAGCTGTATGGCTGTGTGAGTGCTTGTTAGTATGTAGGCCACTATCTGGTTTCTGTAACCATTGGCTGTGACCACGCTGTATAAAATTACAAAACTTCTTTTAATTTTTAGGAACGATTTGAAAACTTCTGAACAGCTGTCGAACTTAGCAACTGCGACAACAAAGATTTTGTAGCTTTTTTTTTGTATTTATATTTTATTTTATATCCTTTTGCAAATAATCTATGCTTTTGTAATAGAGAACTTTCCAAAATTTGTAGAGTTTAGACGGTGTGAATTCTGAATAAATTCGAATAAGGTGTTTAATATTCTGCAAGAACTAATATTTCTTTTTGTATTTCGTTTTTTAGGCGTTGCTTGGCAGCAGTACAAGCCAGTATGATTCAGAAACATTTTTAGAAATGGTAAAACTATAGGTTTTCTACTTAAGTGATAAAAATAGAAAGGAAGCGTAAAACAAATGTATAAATATACAACTTATTTTATTGTTTTTCAAGTGTGGCCCAGCTTACAATATTTTTTAAGCTCCTTATGAAAATACGACTATCTATTATTGACCGAATATTCACGAGTAGCTGTTCTTCAATCTATGGCAAACTCGTGAAACTTTCGTCAGAGATGGTAGCAATTATGACTTGTATCATAAAGGTAACAATTTTTAGGATTTATTTTAAAGCAAAAATAGGTAATAAGTGCTAAGTTTTAAAGACTACATATCGTTAATCTTAACGCAACGTTAAACATATTATTTTTTAATCCAAATTGAAATAAATTACTTGAAATTTTTAATTTTAAGAAAAAATACGCATTTAATTTGATGGTAAGTGAACTACAGTTGAGCTTTCAGGTGCTAAAAATTACAATGCAGATTGTTAAAGTGATAGCACAGATAGCAGAACGTTCTAGCAACCAGAAATTTTGTGTCGTTTTGGCAACCGAACTGAATTTTAATTGCTTTCCATAATCAAACCACATTTCGTCACACTTTATTTTAAATTGTGGAAAATTTTGCTTTTGCTTGCTGAAGTGGCATGAGACGCACAAATTGAAGTTTAGTTGTTCTAATTTTACGAAAAAGTGTTTCATTAAGCCTAACTAAATATCAGCCAGCACTAATTACATTTGAAATTTCAAAGTCATATTATTAGAAGAAGAAGAAGAAACGACCAAAGATGCTCGAAAAAGTATTAAATAGCAGTTAATTTTTCCTAAATTAAATATAAAATTAAAAACAATTTCTTTCGTAGGTATAAAAGAAGACATATACATATTTCGCTATACTTATAGTTGGTACTCCGAACCGATACTGCCATCTATTAAAATTATGAGCGTAGAAAACGGTAATAACGTAAAAGCCGTGCACAGGCATTCGGACATTTTCAGTTGCACTCAATAATCAGGCCATTAAATTTGCCCACTATACATTTTTATGTACATGTACACTTTGTTGTTTAAAATATTCCAAATAACAGTTACTGCTGGTCGTCAATTGTTAACAGCCGTTATCATATCGGTTAAGATTTAGAAAAAGGACAGGCCATCAAATTCACAAATTGTAGTAAAATTTCATGTTATAGAGTCAGTCATTCATTTAACACAATAAATTGTCTTACTTGCATTCGATACGTGAGTTGTCTCTTGCATGCCCGGCTTTGTTAATGCAACTCAATGAAAGCTTTTAGCCCTGAAACCGGACTATGGATGTTTATATTAATAGATAAATTTTTATATAACTCAATTTCAGAACCAGACGTTTTAGTTGATTTTCTGCAAATCTCGTTCCGTTAACATACACCGTAAGTGTCTTTCTTCTTTCGCTTCAAAAGTCTAAAGTACTTTCTGCTTAAAAACTTATGTATATGTACGCCCGTGTAAAAGTGTATATATGTATGTAAATAGGTATAACTTAATTATCTTTTTGATCGCTATTATTAAGTGCATTTGTTGAATCTAGATTATTTGTTGTAGTTGGCAAATTATCGTTGTCTAACAAATGAATTGGCTGGACAACAGATGAATTTGTGTCCAAATTAATAGTCTCGTTACAAGGAATTGCGAGCACTAAGTGTGTCTCCGTTGTATCTTTAACTTCTACGCCACCTACAGCTCCTTCTAAGTCTTCTAAGAGGGAAGTTTCAGCTGTAGTTGTACCGACAGCTTTTGGCAAAGTCAAATTGGCAAGATTCCCTGCAACATCTACAGTTTCCGTCTTCACTAAACTTGCTCTACAAGTATCACTCTTCTTTTCAAAGCTGCGTTGGGGTTCCTTGAATTTGACAGTATTTGAGTTGATCATATTTGAAGTGGTGGAAGAGGTTGCAGCATTATGATTATTCGATAAATTGTTTACCGGCCTCAAACGTCGGGAGTTGTAAGTATTACTGCGTTGATTTAAATTAGGACTTTCTGAACGTGCCCGTAGAAGCGGCGTTCGTTGAGCTGTCGGTGATTGATAAGGTGTCGCAGCTGATGCTGCTGTACTGTGATCGTAGTCCCTAGATCTACCAAATTCAAAACCATTTTGCCATTGAACATGCACGTTTTCATATGATGGATCCTCATAACGTCTGGCATAAGGACTGGGCTCAGTTTCTCTCAAACGATTCAAGGTGTTATGCATTGGCCTGGAGGAAATAAGGTCATTTTGTCTTCGGTACGTAGCAGCTGCATGCATTTCAGCCCTGGCATTAAAACGTACGAGATCTTGCGGTAAACCAGTAAGACGTGGTGTTCCATAAGGATTAGAAATTTGTGCAGCTGCCGAAGCAGCGTCACAATCGACACAGTCACGAGAAAACATAAAATTGAAATCGATTACTTTGCAGTCGGTTCCCTGTCCCATCCACAATGGCAACCATTTGTTGACCAATAGCCATTGTAGGCTTGATTTAGAGATGCGATTTAAAGTGCTGTTGTTTTGTTCGACTATTGTTGAGCTATTCGAATTCGAGCTTGCTGATGTTTGGGATTTTTGTGCAGCTGATGTCGTATTGTTGTTCGAGGATGATGATTTTTTTGTGAGAGCATTTTTTAAGGTGGCTACGGTTGTCTTTTCAGTCGATGATGAGTTAGAATTTTGTTGTGAAGTAGTGGAATTTTGCTTAGAACTTAAATTAAGTGCTTTAATCTTGGGTATGGCGCCAGTTGTTCTGTTCGACGAAGTTGTTGGTGACGTTTCTATACAACCGTTTGTACTTGGATTTGTAAGAGGACCCGCGGAAGCTGCTCGAGATTCTCGGTCTTTGAAGATATTAGGCGTGGTTACTAGAAGTATTAAATTTGAGTATAAAAAATAATTATAAATATAAAATAGGAAGTGTACAATAGTTATATTTCTTAGTTGTGGGTTGTGTTAATGGTTGTATTGTATTCAAATCCCCGTGTAATTTATTACGGAAACTTTTAAACACTTTCCATTCATCCGCTTTGAATATTGTTTGTTATTTATTTGTTGTGAGTTTAATTCGCTTCTAATATATTCAAGACAGCGGGGCGTGGAATATGAAAATGATTTTTAGATTTTGGATATATTTCACATTTGCCGCACGCACATTTGATCGTCCTCTGACAGAACATGGTTGTGGCACCTTTTCTTGTTGGCTGAAGTATTTACAAAGGTGTTATCGCAACAGTTTTCATGTCTAACTTTTGTTAACTTTGTAGCAAAACAAAAACCATTGATGAGAATCAGTATTTGGAGATTTATTTTAATACCTCAGTAGTGCAAAATCGTAGTAGAAAACTAGTCAAACCCCATAATAAATACATAATTATTCAAGTGTTTGGTTTTAGTTTTTTATCAGAGCCAGTGACAACAAAATCGGAACTTGAACTGGAAAATGAAAGCAAAATACGTACCGTTAACACTCAAGTTGTTGCTGCCCATGTTGAAATTGCTGTTGACGGATGAAGTGCCGCCATTACCAGCAGCCTTATAAATATTGCCCATGCTTTGAGTATTTTCACCATGCAAACAACTGAAGAATGACGAAGAACTATTTTTCACATTACTGCTACCATCTTTGTGACCATTCCCCGACAAGGAGTTACCAATACCTCCGGAAACACCACTGCCAGTTGACGAGTTACAACTTATAGTTGAAGTAACACTTGAGCTGTTGGTTGTACTTGTGCTGCTTATGCTGGAACCGGTGTTAAGACGTATATGACCGACAGTACCAAAGTGAGAATGACCCAGCACAGCATAATGGCCACCCAAATTATAGTGATCGATATTGCCACAAGATGAGCTCAAATGACGTTCAATGCGTCCAATGCCATGACCGATGACATTTAAACGACTATAAACACGAGCTCCGTTTGTATTGCGATATATCGGTTCATCACGTATTTGTTCATAAATATTTTCGTAACGAACTGGCGGCTGGTAGTGATTGAGATTGTAATAGTTCTGTGATTCGGTGTCATCAAAGCTGCGCTGACGCTGGCACGATGTAGAGGCAGTGGACGCTGAACTGCTTGTATTGTAATGATTGCAAGTAACACCGTTACAGCGAAAAGCATTAAATCGCGGATTGGCTAAAAAATGGGTTTTTGTCTTAACCATCTTCTTCTTAAGATTTCAAAACTTACCAGCATGTAAATCTAGTTGAAAATTTCTACGAAAACCCAAACCCGATCTGACAGACCTTGGTATATCATAATTGGTGTTAACACTGCTGCTATTATTTTGCCCGGCATTTATATTTAAGGCATTAGCTCGATCATATAAATCATTGCGATAGTTAATATTGTTGGCGGCAAGTCTTGATTGCTTCGTTTGTGGAGTATTATTTTCATTTAAAGGTTGTGTTTGGGGCTGCTGAGCCAAACTTGGCTGTTGGTGTTGTTGTGGCTCTTCGGCAGGGGCATTAGCATTGTTGGCTGCAATAATTGGTGCGGCAGCAGCAACTGCTGCCCCAACTACTGCACCACCATGAGCGGCTGCATTATACTGTTCTATACTCTCGTAAATATTTTCGTAATGTGGATGAATTTGTGACTGTAGCTGTTGCTGATTTGTGTTATTTATTGGTTGCTGTTGTTGCGTATCGTTGCGCGCGTAACCTACAGCACCTTCAATTGTACCCTCAGCTTGACTGTTTTCATCATCCACAACACCATTTATAGATATAATCGCCGCTTGTCTGAAATATTAAAAACATACAATAAATCTCGTCAGAATTTTCTGGTATTTTAAATTCTAATTGGATTGAAAATGGAAAGTAGTCAAGGAATCCTTCAAATGTTAAGAAACATTGTTCAGTCAAACGCTATTCAAGTGTGTGATAGAAATAGAAAATGTGTGATGGACAAGTGTGTCTGTTTGGAATTATTTGAAAAACCACTTTTGATACATACATATGTATGTACAGTATAACCTCTCTAATACGGCCAGATATAGTTTCAGCAACTGTCCGGATTATTGGATCGTCCGGACTACAGTTACAATAAAAATTTAATCGTAATACGTTTATGTACATCTACATAATTTACTTTTATTACCGAAACGAAGAAAAACTACACATAAGAATTCATTTGCGTTTAATTAATTTACAGAAGACATACAGAAAAATACTTAAAGTGGTCAAAAATATTCATTTTGAAAAATAAGAATTTATTTTTGTTTGAATTATGTAATTTCTTTTAAGAATAAAATTTTCTTTTCTGTCGCTTTGGTTTGCTCAGCCCATAAAATAGCTTTTGAAAATACTCGTAGTTCGCTGGCATCTCTATTTAAGATTGTGTTTGGAGCATTCACAGGCTCCTCCAAAGAACTATCAAGTTCTTCAATATTTTGGTTGGCAGTTACTGATTGGACTATATCTTCAACCGAGAAATCGTAAGCAAGTTCATTTTCACCCCGTGCCCAAATGTCGATTGTAGAAAGGCAGAAATCAGCGGACGGGTTAAGAGTAGTTAATGTAGAATAAATGCTACTCATATCCTGACACAGTGGATCTCTGGCTTTCAATTGAACAAGAGGTAGGCAGTCTTCATCTTCCCATTCGTTTTCGACGGATAGCTTTGGCAGCAACTGGGACCAACTTTTATCAATGTTCGTTTTGGTAATATTTTGCCATGCAAACTGCAAACTGCATCTTCATTCAAATGTCCGGATTACTGGATAGTCCGAATTAGCGAGTGTCCGGATTCGGATTGTACTTTATATAATAGCGTCGATGTGGCTTCACCTCAGAGTTGAATGTGAATGTGTCAAACGAAGAAACGAAACTCCCTCGTGTGCACACAATAAGCCAGAAGCATATACAAGTTTTAAATTCAGCATTAGTCGAGAAATTGGTTATTTGAAAGTCTCACTGTATTTATAAAATTTTTATTTATTTATTCATCTGATTTATTTTTAGTTCTTTCAAGCCATTTCAGAGCAAATAAAGCGTAAGGAATTATAAGCCTAATCATGAAAAGCCTGCTCAACCGAAAAACCTCACATAATATGTGAGGTTTTGTCTCAATTCTCTTGAAACATTTTGCTAACGAAAAATTATTTGAGAATATTTTATAAAAACGCACTATGCAACTGCTGCATTTCTGAGCTCTATTTCGAAAACCGTAGAAAGGAAAATAAAGAGACAAAAAAATAAAATAAAAAAGTGAGCCTATAGAAGCAATGGAATTTGTTTTATATTTTATTTATACTTTGCTACCTGCATTTACTTAACTTAAGCAGTGCCAACAAAACTAAAAGTTGGGAGAACAATATTGGCAAATGTGTGTATGTACATATATGAGATGTTTTTAAAACGTTATGATAAACAGATGTATGTGTACGCACTTATGAATACAAGATAATAACTTACCGTGCTAGTGCACCCTGCTCTTCTATTCACATGGGCTTATCTATCATACACACGCCAGCATAACTGCGACCAATGGTCATGGAGGCTGTTAATATGCGCCAAGAGTCAGTTTCAGGACTATAAACCTCAACAGAAGAGAGATTAGAGTCACCGTCATCACCACCCACCACATACAAGAGACCGTCGTGAGCCACAACACCGGCATTGCGACGACAGAAGGACATATCAGCCACAGAGTGCCATTGATTTGTTTCCGGATCATATGCTTCAACAGATTTGCGAACCATGGGCCCATCATGGCCTCCCACAGCATACAAAATATTATTGAGAACACCTACACCGGCACCACTACGTCGCGCAGACATGTCAGTTACAGCAAGCCAATTGTCAGTTTCAGGGTTAAAGCGTTCTACTGAAGATAGACATTGACGGGTGAAGCCATCATAGCCACCCACAGCATACAGTAAACCATTGACAACTCCAACGCCCACAGAACTGCGTCTAGTAGACATGGCAGCTATAAACCGCCACACTTCATTTTTCGGATCATAAACTTCGGCGCTGCAGAGACCAGTGGTGCCGTCAAAGCCACCTACAGCATAAATACAACCATTCAGAACCGCTACTCCTAGGGTAGAACGCCTAGCTTCCATGCTATTACTAGTGGACCACTGATCAGTGGCAGGATCATAAACATCAACGGTGCGTACTCGCAACGACCCATTGAAGCCACCAACAGCGTACACCCGGTCACCCAAAACTGCCAATCCAGCTCTAAGAATAGAAATGATTGCAAATAATAAAACACAATTAGTTTTTGTTTTAATATTTTCGTACCGACATCTGCGATTTGGCATTTCAGCCGCTTGATACCATTTCTCTTCTCTCAAGTCATAGCATTCCACCGAGCGTATGGCCTTGGGCGCCTGCCCTCCTATAACCAGCAATATTTTAGGCAATCCTACCGGTTTTCTGGGTACTGTTCTTGCAGTCTTTATCTCATTCGGCAGCAAGTGATATGTTAGCGCCTCGATTATTAAATTTTTGCAAACTATATTTCCCTCAAGTAAGGCTTCTTTATCGACATTTTGTGTAATGTACTCCTTAGACAAGAGAGGCAGGCGAACATGTTCCATTAGTTCAGCTGTGAACTGATCGCGTAAATTGGGATCAAAGCGTATCCAATTGATGACAGATTCATAAACTTTTTCTTCACCAGCCACAGAAATTCGATCATTCCTTATAAGATTTATAACCTGCTCAGATGTTAAATTTAAAAATTCCTCAAACTGTATGACTTCACTGCAAACAAAAAAATTTATATCTATTTTATATATATATACTATATATGTATGTATATATACGTGCAAGTACTTATGCCGTTTTCCTTACTTGAAATGTTGTTCTATATAAGTTTCGGCATAATTAACCAAATCCACACAGCCATGCATGTCGGCAAAATCTCGTATGCCCAAACAGTTACTTGCGTCTAACTGGGTTTGCAAATAGTCGCAACAGGCATCTCTAACGTCAGTTAATTGCAAGAGGTTGGCAGCCGTTAAAAGGACTTGTACATTGTCTTCATTAACCTCAACGGTCGAGGTGTAGACATATTCTATTAATAGTTCTAAAGCATGATGATCAATGCCTTGTAGGGTTATGCGTCCTTGCCGTGACTCCTCAAAGCCCGTAAACATGGCATAAAAGTAGGGGCTGCATGAGGCCAAAATCATTTTATGGGCTGGTATTTCAATATCTTCAGCCACTAGGGTAACATCGCACAATAGATTTTGTCTGAGAAATAAGTAATAAATGAGGAAAAATAACAATAAGACGACAATTTAGGTTGGAAAATAAAGAGAAAGGCTACACAATTTTTAATTTATCTGGGAAAAGAACTAGCAAGTTTTGAAAATACATATATGATAGTCTTAAACGATTTATTTACATATGTATATATAGTAGGGAACACAAATGAGTACATGTTTGTACCTTCTGCACTATTTATTGTACAAAAACTAAAATAATAAAGCCAATTCTTTTTTTGCCATTTATTTTATGTTTAATATTCAACAAACTATGTTGAATTATATATACATACTATATATATAATATACAAATATATATATATATATACAAATAAAATATAATTCCAAGAAAAAAATAAAACAAAACATAAAAAAACTCGCATGTACTCAATTTTGCACCACTCAAAAACTTTAGGGAATGAAAGCATTTTTTAATATTTAGTCCAAAGTCCGTTATTACGTAATACACTTTCGACACGTTTGGTCATCTTCTTCTGCTTCTTTTGGCGCTACAGTCCGTGGTGAACCTGGGCCTCAACCAACAAACTTTTCCAGCTGGCACGGTCTATAGCCAGCATCCTCCAATTTTGCACATTAAGTCGGCTGAGGTCCTTCTCCACTTGTGTGCGCCATCGGTTCCGTGGGCGTACTCTAATGCGTTGTCCCACAGGTTCGGAATTGAAGATTGTACGGGTCGGAGCAGAATTCTCCATGCGCTCTACATGGCCCAACAATCTTAGCCGTTGGATCCGTAGACGCCTGCTTAGGCTCATGTCGCTGTACAACCCGTACAGTTCATGATTGAATCTTCTTTTCCAGAAACCATCAACGCAAACAGGTCTGAAGATTGAACGCAGAACTTTTCTCTCGAAACTCATCCGCCTTCGATACTGGCCATGCTTCCGCGCCATAGGGAGGACAGGGATTATCAAAGTGGTATATAGTGTCAGCTTGGTTTTTCGAGAGAGGGCCTTACTACTCAATTGCCTCTTGAGCGCAAAAAATCAGCGATTGGCAAGAGTTATTCTGCGTTTGATTTCGGTACTGATGCTGTTTATACTGTTGACTTGGGAGCCAAGGTAGACGAAGTCCTTCACTACCTCGAAGTTATAGCTGCGTATGGTGACGTTCTGGCCCAGTCGTCGGTGTTGCGCGTCTTTTCTCGATGACAGCACAGTCGTTTTGCCCTCGTTCACCGCTAGACCCATTTTGGACGCCTCCGTTGAAATACCAGCAAACGCTTCATTGACGGCTCGCTGTGTTCGACCAATCACGTCAATGTCGTCAGCGTATGCTAGCAGTTGCACAAACTATTGGAAGATCGTGCCTCTGTTGTTGGCGTGTAAGTTTTGCACGATCTTCTCAAGAATTATGTTAAAAAAGTCACATGACAGTGCGTCGCCTTGTCTAAATCCCCTTCTGGCATTGAAGGTGTCGGTGAATTCGTTACCGACCTTGATGGAGCAGCGAGAGTTCTGCATCGTCATCCTACACAGCCTGACGAGTTGGGTAGGAATGTCAAAACTAGACATGACATGACATGACACACTGATAAGGACCTATCAAACTGTTCACGAATGGTTTCAGGCGCTCACACAAAACGGCAGAGAAGATCTTGTAGACGAAGTTCAAGAGACTTATTCCTCGGTAGTTGGCGCAGTTGAAGTGGTCTCCTTTTTTGTGCATCGGGCAAACGATGCTGAGATTCTACTCGTCGGGTATGCTTTTCTCCGACCATATCTTATAGATGAGCTGGTGCATGCGCCCAACCAGGTCATCTCCGGCTGCCTTAAATAGTTCCGCGGACAGTCCGTCCGCTCCTGCAGCTTTGTTTGATTTCAATCTCGATATTGCTATCTTGACTTCATTCAGGTCGGGGGACGGAATTCTCTACCATCATCATCCGTTATCATGAGTGCTCTGTTCAGGGACCTGACATTCCACGTGCAGAACCGAAAATCGTTATCCTTATTTCGTTATTCATGGTCGTCAGCAATAGGGTCATCCATATTTATACTTCCTTTTTCTGGTTGTAACGAAACTAATGTGTTTTTACACGGTAGGGAAGTTACCCCCGCACAACCTCCGAAACCTGGAGGACCGGGTCCTAGTTTAGACCCCTGGACAGAGGGGATTCGCTGCACACTTTGGTTCACCTCTAAGCGGGTGCTGTAGGGGCTATCCAGGGGCGCCACGAGAAGGCAGTATGTCAGCTTGACCAGTCCATTTTCAGGGATCGTTGCTGGCTTCTCGCCAGGTTGAGAGCAATCAACAACTTTGCCCTGAGTGCACTGGCCCATTCCCCATACACGTTTTGTCATACTCTCTACTAATTTTTCAATCACTTAATTTGGAATACACCCCACTCGCGCTGAAGCCACTGCCAAAGCTCGTCGAAATTGATTGAAGATGATCGGTAATTGTCCCAACCGTCTCTTCACAATTGACCGAAAATTCTCAATCGGATTGAGGTTGGGACTTTGAGCTGGCCACTGTATCGCTAGGACTTATCTTCCCGATTTTGTTGATAAGAGCGCGTGTGCTGCGGAAGAAGTCATTTTTCAGCAGGATGGCGAACCGAAACACACGTCCAAAATCGTTAAAGAGTGCCTTAGCAATCAAAATTTCTTATTGATACAGTGCCCAGCTCAATGTCAGTTCTCACAGCTGTTTTTCTTAAAGCCATAGAACTTTTCTTAAAAATAAAACACAACAAAGTTCAATAGAATGGTCAATAATTTGGGTCTATTAGCTTCAAAATTTTATGACAAATAATGTTTAAAAATAATTTGTAAAATATGGCTCCGCGGGTGCGCCTCATGAACGCAATTTTATACCACTTTTTCGAACATAGTCGGTCCTATAGTTACCTAATATCACATGAAAGAGGTATAGAGGTAAGAGATACTATATTTGGAGCCATGAGGAATAAAAAAAATCACCAATGATTTGCCTGTAGCTTTGTCTATCATTCTATCATGGAAATTTAGGCACCGATTTCAGACCCAAAAAAAAAAAAGCTGACGACGCTTTAGGCATGTCATGAAGTCTGAAGAATCTAATGAGAATTATGCTGCAAAGATTAAACCTCATCACCGAAGATGATTCAACGATAAAAATCTGGTTCAACTTCCAGTTGATCCTCAGTCTATTCACCGAACCCATGACGCAATTGATTTTCCTCTGGTTTTAATTCTTCCACCATGACTATCTACACCGTAAGCTTGACGAAGCGCCTTATAAATTTGGCGAACGCAGGTCAAATTTTGGAGATAAATTTCCATGATTCGTAAACGTTGTTCTGTTGTTTGTGTGGTATATTGAGACAAAGTCAAACATGTTTCTCAAGTATAACAGGTGGTTGACGGTTATCCCATCACAAGTTCTATACCTCTAAAACTACCTATAATTTTCTTTCATTCCAATACTTTGAACAGTTATGAATTGAGACAGCTATTCATGGAAAAACAAATTTTCAGTTTTCATTGTGAAATTTGTTTTCCAAAAAAAAAATGAGAGATGAAAAAATAAGATTACCACGAAGAAGAGCCTTCACGTCCGTAAATGCTAGTGCTGCTGAAGACATACATAAGAGCTCTGCTCAAGAAATAAAGTGAACTTTAAAAATTCGCGCGATTAAAATAACTGGGCGGCGTTCTAGCGTAAAAAAAAAATAAAAGATGTTGATTTGTCGATCAGGTCTGACGGTCCGCACAGACTGCCTTTTATTTTAATTAATATTATGTAAGAAATTACAATTTTGCTTAGTTGGCTAATATTACATTTTTTTGTTTGTTTAATGCATTTTGTACAAGTTGTTGATTTTGCTCAAAATTAGTTTGAAAATATTTTACTCGTAGTATTTTGAAAATATTATGAATTGCGGAACGCACAGGAAAAATGCTGTCAGGTTACTTTCTTTCATTTCATTTAAAAATTCATTGAATTTATGAGGTTCATTAGATTTGGTACCAAGGTAAGTATTTTTATGCCGTCGCCTGAAATGCAAAAGGGCCAATCTACACTTTTTATAATTTTACACGAGAGATACAAAACTTAATAAAATTAAAAGTATTGCCATTACAAACAAACATGATTTCGTCACAACAGCATCCAAATACATACAATAATAAATTAAGTTTTTGATACAAAAGTTATTTCTTTATTTGTTTTTTGAAGTTGGGTGGGATACGCCCTTTTGAACTCTAGTTTTTAGAAACCAAAAGAGCCTAAAAGCAGGAAAATATTTTGAAAAAAGTGTTGTATTCCTAACATTTATTACCCTATTTTGGCAATAGTGCAACCACAAGGGGGGGTCATTGTAATAATCCGTTTTGTTGCTCTTTAATTTCAGTTAAATAAGTTCTTTGTTTATTATTAAAAAAAAAAATGAGTACAAACCAAAACAATAATATTGATATTCAGAACTAAAATGATTGTAAATTCAGACATTTAATGTTCAAAAGAAATATTGTCATAAAATGAGGGGCAGTCTGATGGTATTAATGCTACGAAATCTAGCAGATGATGCCATTTTTTCTCTGAAATTTTTATTCTTTCCATGTGTAATTGCGAAAGCTGAACATCGAAAAATGTCTTTTCAATTCTCTGTGGAAGTGGGTGATATTCGTCTTCTATGCCATTTTAGAGCAACTGAAAGTTTTACATTTGATAAATAACACGCGGTTTTTATTTTTTGCAATAGTGACAAATACATTGAATTTGAAAACTTAACCAAACCCACTTCGTTTGGCGAGGTTTAAAAAGTTTGTTAGGCCTTTTTGGCTTGTGAAAAAAATCATTTTCTGTTATGCTTTTTTGAATTTCTTTAATAAAGTCGTTATTTTTGAGGGGGAAATATGTAACTCGCGCTACCTACATACATATGTATGTATATTCGATGTCTTTTTTTGGATTTTTTTATGATGCTACACTCGCCTGGAACATACATACGTACGTATGGATGGGTTTAGCATAAATGTATTTGAATTCAAATACATTTGCATTTCTAAACATTCCCAGCATAAACTGAAGTGAAAATGACGATCAAAGTCACAATTTACACTGTTCAATTCTTATTGACAAGAAAGATACACATTTCTCATTGAAATTGATTTGTTGTTCTCACACAGAGCAACTCGTATTGCTCTTATCGTATACACCCATTTGCACAAACTCGTACTTTTTGCCGAGTACGAAACGCAACTCTGTGCGTACACACATATGTATGTATATATGTAGGGATCTTTTAATTCAAAATTTGTTTGTTTTAAATAGTATATGTATGCACATATACATTTATATACATACAGGGTGGCTGATGAAAGCTGCTACCAAAAAAAATTGAATAACTTTTTTTCTATTTAATGAATCTGGTTAATTTTTACTTTATTTTGCAGATTGACTTTTACATTTAACAAAAATGGATAACTGGGACACTGAAACAAGAATTTGGATTGTCCGCCGCTATCACGCACTGGAGTCCGTAGATTCGGTTCAAAGAGAGTATAGGCGCACGTTTGGCGGCAATCCTCCGAGCAGATGGACCATAATGAGACTTGTAAACAATTTTGCCGAGCATGGGACAGTCAACAGAAGACCTTACCATCGAAACCCTTCAGTTCGAACGGAGGAAACAATCGTTGCTGTAGCTGCTGCCATACAAAACAATCCACGTGTTTCGACAAGAAGCTTATCTGCTCAAATGGATATAAGCAGACAGTCATTACAGTCAATTATGCACAAAGATTTGGACGTATTCCCATATAAAATTCAAATGGCCAACAAACTGAACGCTGCAGACTTGCCGATTCGCTTGGAATTTTGCCAGAAGATGCTTCAAATGGTGGAAGAGGATGGAAACATGTTGAACTGTCTTTTCATGTCTGACGAGGCCCATTTCGATTTAAACGCCAACATAAACAAACAAAATTGTCGAATATGGAGTGCTTTCAACCCACAGATACTCCATGAGACGGAATTGCATCCACCTCGTGTCACAGTGTGGTGTGCAGTTTCATCACGCTGCATTATCGGGCCCTACTTCTTCGAAGAAAACGGTCACACCGTTACGGTTACTGGAGACCGTTACTTGAGCATGTTGAGAGAGTTTTTCTATCCAGAATTACGCCGAATGAGAATTTCTTTCAACTCTGTGTGGTTTCAGCAAGATGGTGCAGCTCCTCACATAGCCCAACCTGTTATGACAGAATTGCGACGAAAATTTCCCAATAAGCTGATATCCAGAAACTCCACATTCCGTTGGCCACCCAGGTCGCCTGACCTTACTGCACCTGACTTTTTCTTGTGGGGTTATTGCAAACAGGAAGTCTACAAAGCAAAACCAACAAATTTGAATGAACTATGGCAATCCATTCGAGAAACAATTGCGGCTATTCCTGTCTCAACTCTCCAAGCAGTAATGAACAACTTATTGGTAAGATGCCGCACATGCATCAACGAGCAGGGGGGCATTTAAATTCCATTATTTTTAAAACTAATTAAGCTATATTTAATAAAATTGAATGAGCTTTAACATGAATAAAAGAAAAATGAATTCCATACACTGAAAAAAAATTATTTGAGTTTCTTAATGTAGCAAAATTCATCAGCCACCCTGTATATAAAGCGTGTTTTTTTTAGAGTGTCACAACTTTGAGTTGGCATCACTGCTTTATTTCAGCACCCATTTAACAGCTGATAGTTGCTTTTTGTTTAGTTTGCTTTGAAATTTCATTGTGAATCGACTACACCAGAGCAACGCGTGCAAATTGTTGAAATTTTTAATCAGAATAATTGTTTTGTTCGTCAAACTCATAGTTATTGATTTTTAATATCCATTCAAAATTTTATTTTCCGATGAAGCCCATTTCTGGTTGAATGTGCACGTAAATAAGCAGAATTGAAACACCATTACATACACAGAAAATTACTGTTGGGTGCGCTTTATGGGCTAGCGGAGTCATTGGCCCGTATGTCTTCAAAAACAATGATGATCAGAATGTTACTGTCAATGGTGAACGGTATATGAACATGATTCGAAATTTTTTCGTACCTCAATTACGTGGCATTAATCTTGTTGATATGTGGTTCCAACAGGACGGAGCCACATACCACACAGCGGGCGTTACAATTGATTTACTCAAAGAAACTTTTGATGAAAAAATAATTTTACGTAATGGCCCAATTAATTGGCCACCAAGATCGTGTGATTTAACCCTATTGGATTATTTTCTTTGGGGTTATGTTAAGTCACTTGTCTACGTCGATAAATCACAAACTTAACTTAAACTTAACATCTGTAAATCAACATTTGAAGAGTTATCGCGAAATACGGCCGCAAATGCTGCGAAAAGTTGTTGCCAATTGGTGTTCCAGATTTCGCTTTCTAGGCGCCAGCCATGGCGGCCACATGGCAGAAATCATATTTAAACATTGATTTCATAAAAGTTTCTTTTCAATAAAGCCCGTTTCATTGATATTAAAAATATTGTTCCTTGTTTTATTATGATTTAAACTTGTATCACTATAAAAAACATCCTTTATGTATGTATGTAGTGATGTAGAAAATGTATACATTTAATTTTAATAAATATGTATGGATGTTTACAACTCTACTAGTATTCGGAAGATTGGTTTATCGAGTACTTTTGAGGATTAAAAACTGATTAATCACTTACGCGCTTAAAAAAAAAAAGGCTCGAAAATGATTCGTGCTTATGCTTAAAAAGTAATTTACTGAAAATACAATAACAAAAGATACAGCAATCGAAAATGGATCATACAGGTGTTTGAAATATGACTGCTTTGAAGTTATTTATGAATAATATTTTGCTCATCTAGATGATGAAAACCTGATTTTAATTCTGTTATTTTTAATTGTAATTTGAAGCAAGCGTAAAATATTAGAATATTGTAAATTTTAGTTTATTAATGTCGTGGTAGTGGTCGTGGTTAATCTCGTGGTTTAAAGTTGAAATATTAAATTATAATTTTTAGAAGTTTATATTGAATTAAATATATTATATTAAAATTAAAATCTCTAAAAGTCTACTTAAGAAAGATCTACTTAATAACAATTATTAAAGATAGGTACAAGTCTAACAAGGGAAGTATACCGAGAATAAAAATTTATTGGACACGAATTTTTTTGCTGCCCAATCTCACATTAAAGGGTTAAAAGGTGGGGTCAAAAATTACACAATTAAACCCATTTTTTGATATAACAAAAATCTTGGGTCATTTTCGAGCCCATTTTTTAAGTAGCATTAAAATATTTAAGGATTTTAAGTAGTTTTCTAAAGCAGCTAGAAACAAAATTTCAGAGGGGAAAGGAACTATTAAAACTAGTGGTTTTGCCTAAAGTAAGTAGAAACTTTTCCATAATAATGGCTTATGACCAGAGAAGAAGCTGGACGCTGTTCATTCAAAGCATATTACAAGGGTTTACGGACTGATAGCAAATTAAATATTCCTAAAGAAAAAATTAACTTTTATCACCAATCTTTTGGAGGAATCGGGAGAAACGTGACATGAGAAATAGGCCACGCTTTATATCAATGTCAAATTTGTGAACCGCTTCAAGAAGCGACATCTCCACGGAAGGAAATGAATAGAAGAGTGAAGAAGAACAAAACCGTAAAAGGAAAAAACAAAGAGAACCTGGTGACGGGTTTGAATCGATTTCCAAGTGGTGAAGGGAATGAAAACTGTTCACAAATTCAGTAGACAAAGGAGTTGTAAAGACTTTCACTTTCACATATACTGAGACTTCTGGAAGCTAGAAAAACTCGTTGGAAAGTAGCTATGGAATTTCAGCCAAACGTTTTATGCAATTTATTTATATTATACATATTATATTATATTATACATTTTAGCTTCTGTTTATTCCGACACAGTAACAGTATTACATACTCCTATATGACTCATACAATGCCTTCTTTAATTACACAAAATATAAAAGGTTAACGTTTTTAATTCAGTCTTAAGAAATACATATGCACACCAACACAACCACAAATACATACATACCAACACGTTTTAAATTAACGAACTCTTACTTTAAAAATGTTGTTCTGTTTTATGTCAAAAATAAAGGGTATTGATTCCTTATTTTAAACAAGTTGATGGAATTAAAACAACCGAAACAAATTTATAAGCATCAAAATAAAAATTTAACAGCAAAACTTTTCACAAGCTGTTAAATAAATTTTGACTTAATGAATAACTAATCAGCCACAATAATCAAGTTCAGGGTTAAACAACTTGTATTCATATACATACATACATATATTTAGAAAAAAGCTTTAGATGTTCGAAAACATACAGATGTTTGTTTTGAAATTTATGTGCATTAAAAAGGCAAACAAAGCAAAAGTTAAAAGAAAGTAATCAAGGAAATGGAAATGAAAAATACATACATCCATATGTATGTATGTATGTAGTATATGTATGCATGTATGTATGTATGTGTGTATGTAAATAAAAACAAAGCAAAAGAAAACAAACTTATAATATAAAATGCATACAAAATATATGTACATATGTATACATACATATGTATGTACGTATTTTTAGTAATAACGACACGCGATACTATAAAAATTTGATAACCAACGATATGTATATAAAAAGATTTTTCTAAAATTTGATAACAAGCAATTCATATAACAATGATATTGTTCAAAATAAATATAAACATCATAATCAGCAAAAAATTACATTCTGACAAAAATAAATACACAAGTCAGGGACCGTACAAAATTCAAATTTTTTTAATGTTAGAATTATGTTTATTAACCCGATGTGCTTTGCAACACCCCTCGCCCTAAGCTTTAAAAAGTTTGGGTCGAACTCTTCCATATGAAAAACGAATTTTGAAAATTGGTAAACATATGGCGCAGTTATGCCGATTTATATTATAAAAACTGTTAAAAACCATGTGGAAGGAGTAACATAATTTATAAAACTGAGCGTAAAAGTGGGCGTGGTGGAAAAAAAGTAGCCTATACAGTACACTCGCCATAATATGAACTAATTAAAACCAGGTTAATAATCATAAAAATAAAACGTTCTATTGTTTGGAGTTTCAAGAAACAACAATTTATTTCCAAAAAAGAAAAAAAAAACAATTTAACAACGCTGCTAACATGGATTTTTTTTTTGTCTCTCGTTTTTTTTTTTAATATAACAAATATTTAAAACCATCAGGCCCAGGTTCACCACGGACTGTAGCGCCAAAAAATGAAAGAAAAGATTTAAAACCATCGGCATTTTCCATTTATGGGTACTCGGAAGGCCACACAATTTATCTTTTTCCAGATCCATTAAACCTATTGTTAACATATTCAATAAAGCATTTTAATTTTATTATTCCACGAATTGTAGATTTTTTCACCCCGAATGTATTCGTTAAATTAGCACCTTTTCATAATTGTTTTAAAAGCTGTAAAAACTTATGTTTTTTGTGTGCATTTTCAAAACTTTTTCGGTTTAAATTATATTTGAAAATTGAATATGGGGTTCCAGCTGAATGTGTGCACTGACAAAAACGTGCATGTTAGAAATTCTGATTGACAGCTGAAGACAATTTGAAAGCAAACTGCTGGGAAATCCCCAAATTATTATGCAGTTGAATTAGAATTTGCCCACTATCCTGTTGCTTTAGATTTCAATTTTGTGTAGAGAGATAAAAAAAATAGTTGTTCATATCTTTCGCATTAAGTTGATATTTTAGAGTAGTCAATGGAATTAAAAAGTGTTCATATTTTGGGTTGTTCATATATTAGTGTTCATACAATCGCCAGTGCACTGTAATTTATTCGAGAGTAGGAGTTAAATGTTGTGAAAATTTCAGCAAGATCGGTCCAGCGGTCTGGTCTCCTTTAAGGTACCAACAAACAAAAACACACATTCTGTTTTATATACATATGTAAGTACATACAATGTTTTCTTTATTTTTCCTAAGAAAAATAATCCTGCAATTTCTACTTTTTCTTTTTTTATTGACAAACTTTTACTTGTCTTTCATCCTTAATTGGTGATATGTTTATTTACGTACATAATTAATATGTATTAATAAATAACTAAATAAAATTATTTCGCATTGAGAAGGAAAGTCCTTGGGTAGGTTTGTTTACAAAAGTAGGTCTAAAGTGCAATACCGGTTCATGAAAATTTATTTGTTTCCGGGAAACTAACCCATTTTCTTGTAAATAAAACTTTTAGAACTGATGTACAATATACTCGAGTCAGACAACTTGATTTTTGCTGCATTTGTATTAACTTTGTCAACAACTTTAGTGGTCTCAGGATTTATTGGAAAATATCGCCTAAATAAAGAGGCTTTTAAAATGTTAAGGATTTTATCGAAGATCAAACGTAGATCAAGAAACCCGCCGTTTAAATATATGTATGTATGTAATTAATTAATTGGTCAATAACCAACTACCAAAATTAGTTTAAAAGAAAACTGTTACATACTATATCTGCTTAAAATTGAGATATTTTTTAATACCTTTCTTTGTGCACCAGTATTTATTCTATTTTGTGGATATGCCTACTTTTCGAAAATGTCTAAATATTTTCTTTTCTGCAAACAAAAACAAATATTCACACTTTATTGTTGCTTTCGAGAAAATAAATTTTTTTATGTTTTCAAAATACAAGAAGCATAACCATCATTGTTTGTGATACTATAACATATAAGATGATTATAAGATATTGAATATATGTATGTATGTGAATTCAAAACTTATTAACTTGACTATTTAAAATTAAAAAAGTGAACAGTTTTGAAAACAAAAATGTGTAAAAAAGATGTGTATTTTAAAGAACATTTACCGCAAACTTGAGAATCCCTAAATAAAAACTCCAAACCAAAGTTGAGGCACACCCCAAGACTTTATTAAAGTAATCTGAAGTTTTAATCGTTTTGAGGTTTTGATTTTATATCGGGGTTACGAAAAAAACCTTAAATATTCTTTGTTCAAATTAACGAGTTTTAACTCAATAGCTTATTAATTTCTGACCGGCAGATATAAGAACTAAATAATTTTTAAACTTATCATATATCAAAGTTTAAGGCTTTATTTATAGTTTAAATCTTGGTTCATTTTTATTATTGGGATACATTTTCCCGCAGCCAGAGTTACAGAATTCCTTTGCGACACACTTTGTTATATTTTCGAAGCGAAAATATCTGAGATATACATAAAAAAAAACTAGTTAACTGATAAATAAAACTTTTAATGGATATACATACACATATGTATGTATGGATATGTACACACATACATGCATATATTTATAAAACTTTCAGGCAGTCAGTTGTTTTTGAGTGCCTACAACTTTTTGGTTTCAATATACATACATATATGTACATTTCATATCTCTTTTTAATTCGTCGTTATCACTGAGTTTCTTGAAATGAATGTAACGTCTTATTTTATTTGGTGTTTATAATAATCATTTTTTATTTCTTACTTGCGCATCTCGTTCATGGCTTCGAAGGAACGGGTAGTATGGAGTTCATTGTGATATTGTCCCACACAACGGTCTTTACTGTTGGGTCTCTGTATATGCTTTTGAGAACTTTCATCTAGAGAATTTTGGCTGGCATAGCGTAACAAGCAGCTGCAAACAGATTAATATTAATTATAAATAGCAAGTATAAATTCATCGTTATATTCAAAGGAATGAAAAGATTGTTAAAAAATGCTAATACAATTTCATTCAGCTAAATGATTGAAAATTACAATATATAAATGTATTGTTATATGTACATATGTATGTGGATAGCTATTTTTTTTTATTTAGCAAAACGCATTAACATAAAGTGGTGTATCCAGTATTTAAGCAGTTGTAGTTGTAGAGAACTGCAGTCCCAGCTGCAAATATATACTCTTATTTTTATAAATATGCCTTGAGCTTTAAAAATATTTGAATGAAATTATCGTGCAACACATTGTTTGTTTTAAGACTTGTTTACCTAAAATTTAAAAGTTGTCTTTAGTAATTAGAATATGTACATATTTATATGTATTTATATACATACATACATATGTACATATCATATCATGTATGTACATATGTATCGTAAAACAAAGTCATTCGAAATTTCCCTCTTTTATATTTCTGAACGGAGCACAAATGATTAAACAATTAAGCAAAACGCAATAAGAATTAAAATTGTTTGCACGAAATCGCGAGCATATGTTTTACATATCGTCGGAAGCTTGCTGTTTTGCCGCAACAAATGGATGGATTCTTTTATAACGTGTTTGTTCTTCAAATGGTACTAGTGCTTGCGCTATGATGTTGAATACTTGGTTAGAGCCGATTTAAATGGTGTGAAATCTAACGTGGTTTTAAAAAATCCAACATTGTTTAAAAAGATAACCTTCCACTTCAACCAAGGAAGTAAGACTCTAATTGTATATAATTTCGTTGTCAGAAACTGCGTGTTTAATCTGAGAATGTATGTACATATATGAAAATATATGTATGTACATACATCTATTCTCTTCACTGCAACTACTAGTATCTTTCGTTTATATTCCATTGGTCTTGTGATGATTGACATGAACGAGATAAACGTTTTTATACTAAAGATAACTAATGTGCAGGAAGAAGAGTTTTTCCTTGGATCTATCACTGTCTTAAATGGACATTCAGTTTGTACTTGTGGAATCAGTAGCTTTAGCAATTCATGTTTATCCCCCAATCACCACTTGTATATTATCTTAAAACGAGAAGGAAAGAACTTCATTTAACTTGAAGAAAGTCGAAGTTTCGGTATGAGCAGGATCTGTATTATATTAGATATGCTCTCTAAAGTTTTGATTATAGCACAGGAACTATAGACTTTACAAATCTGTGGTTTTAATTATTTTGAACCCACCGTATAACCACCATATAACTTCTTTGCGGTGCGTATGTATTCGCTTAATGCTTCTATAATAGATATTTAAATGTCGAAAACTTTTGATGCATAATGGTTACAAATCAAACACGTTTCAATCTAATTTACATACATATGTACATATGTATGTATGTACATACATACAAAATCTTAGCTACCGTCGATATGTCTGTTGTTCTGTTCATGCACACAAATCTCAGTGAGTTAAACTTTTAAATTTTAATATGTACATACCTTCCCCTTTCCATGCTGCCTTCAGCAGCTGGATTTTGATTTGCCGCTATGCCTGCTGGGTTACTAGCCGCCTGTCCACCTCCACCAGTTACATTATTAGGCAGTGGGTTATTATTTTGATTATGGTTGTTGTTATTAGCACCTTGTTGCAGATTTTGATTTTGTTGGCTCATAACTCCCAATGATGTTAATAAAGCACTCAACGATATCATGCAGATTTAACACGCACACAGACGCGCGAAACACCGATAGACGTACCGTTTCGAAAAAAAGCACTTAATATTTTCCAAGTCCGTACAGACAGCAAACGCCGTAGCTGCAGTAGCGGTAAATTGAACACACACACACACACACACTTTTTAATCTATTGCAAAAAGTGCTTTGTTATCCAAACTAGCTCATAATATATTATTTTATTTTTAATGGAAATGGGCCAGGGAGTAAAGACCTCGTTTTTAAATCTATAAAACAATTAGAAGCTAATAATTGCTAGAAACATATATGTACATACATACATATGTATATAAAACGAGAAAAAGCTAATGTCAGATCAACATTTTTATCTTCATTTTAACTGCTTAGACAACACTTTAATGATTACAAATTTCTCCTTTGCTTCACTGCAGAAATTGTTTTAATAATATACAATTATTATACCTAAAAATCTTAAATAAGTGCAGCTATCTGTATAGAATTTTAAATATTTTTCTTCACAAGCTCGCGTCTGTTACCCACTGCTACACAAAAACACACAAGAAGAAACAATAAGAAAAAATAAACTTGTGGGCAAAAAAGTGAAAATAACACAGAACAAAATAAAAACAAGTCGACATAGTTGTAAAAAATAGTAGAAAGGTGTATCAGAACAGCGTTGTAAATTTTATACTAAGTATTTAAATTTGAAATCAAATTTTTTAACTGAATTTTAACTTAAATATCTGAAAACGGTTAACCTTGATGATACCCACAACTAAAACATTTCATTTATTTGAAAAATGTTTTTGAAATATTTGATTTACTCATACACAAGTTGCACAATCTTTGTACATTGTATTTCAAAATAAAAAAATTTGGAATTTGAATAAATTGCTTACGTTTTTATTTGTTTTCAAACTCTACCTGCTATTTGAAAGAACACCTTAAAATAGCCATTACCATTTTTCTTGTTCTAAGTTGTTTACAATCGGTGTTATTGCAATAATTTTTTCATAACACCAAACAAGATTGTAGCATTTAAAAGATAAACAAAATTTTATATAATAGAATCGCTATAATTCGTTTCCTTTGATTCGAAAAACTCAATAACTCGTAACAGACTGTTGGTACCTTGAAAAAATCGCTTTAATTCGAAAAACTGCGTACATTTTGGTCCACTCGCTAAACCGCATTGCTTTTTGCAATACAATCTTATAAATCGTAATTGCTTATTGGTTTGCAAGAGATGTGCTGTAAAACGTGTTCAGCATGAAAATGGCAAACAAACGTACGCATAAAACGCTTTAAGTGTTGCAAAACCAAAATATCATTTCTGCCATTGATAATGGAGCAAAAAAATTTATGTAGTTGCAAAAATTTGTTCTACACATTAAATAAATTTAATTGGAATTTTTCTTATATTAACATCCCTAAATCGAAATCTCGCTTTATAGAAAACTGCGTGTATTTCGTAAAAATTTCCAGATCCCTTGTGATTGCGAATTGACGGTACTCTACTGTAATTAAATTGTAAATAAATCTTTACATATTTTTATTTAAAATTATAAATTTTAATTGACAAAACGGTAAATTTTAAAGAAAATTCGGAAATGTGTTGTAGAAAATGTACATGTGGTACATGCAAGTATAACAAAAATTTAAAACTCGCACTTGTAACAAAACTGCATTTTAACAACTAGACTGCAGTTTAATTTAATTGTAATCTTAATAAACTTATCTTCTTAAAGTATTCAAAATACAAACAAAGAATTAAAAAAATTAAAATAAATATTTAAAATGCATACAAAAACACAAAATGGCCGATATTGGCTGTAAAACTATCCATCATTCCATATTTTATTAAACATTCATTTGACCGGATTTGAAAATTTCAATTATTTTAATTTTGAACAGTTAAATTTGTTTACATTATTTTAAACAATTATTTTCATATATATTTAAGCCATTATTTATATATATGTACATATGTATATATAAAACAGAATTTATATTTGTTTGTTTTTACCTTATACGCCCATTTTTTCAATTATGTATGTTACTCCTTTCACTTACTTTTTAAAAAATGTTATACTATAAACGAGCACTTACTTCGCCATTTGTGGACCAATTTTTAAAATTCTTTTTTGCAAATATAGAAGAGGGCCACAAAAAAAATACACATAAAGAAGCAATTTTTGGAAATTCGTGAACATATTTTTGGAAATGAGTTCATTCTTTTCAACATCTTACAATACAAATACAATTCTTTTATTTTTCTTTATATTTTTTTAATGAATTCTTTATTTACAATCTTTCCATTTATGGACAATAAATAAATTTGATACAATAACCAACATAACAGTAGTTGCTGCACTCCACTGAGTGCAACAACAATGACACTACCATTAATTTCAATATTTTATTAAATAAAATGTCATAATATAACTGACTCATGAAGAGCAAATCTAGAAAATGAACCCTTTTAAGACGCCTTGTTTCTCCAGAGCCGTCAAGAAGGACTATTGCTAATGAATTATCATGATGACTTACCCTTTCCAAATAATTTATGCTGAACCTTCTTATGTCTTCCATAAGATCATTGTGAATTGAATTCTTCGACACAAACCAAGTAGCATTGACAATTTTTTTTTGTATTTTATTTATTTTGCAATTTATCTTATATTGAGATAATAAGCAAAATTAATCACATTTATGTTGACTTTTAGAGTTACACATATAAAAACGTATAAAACTATTGAAGTATCCCAAGTTTAACAGAAAAAAATCTAGATTTAGTCTATCTTATATTTACAATAACAACAACTTAAGTTTTAGTAATTATTAAATTTAAAGTTTTAGCATTAAGTTAAAAGAAAACAAGAAAAAAACAAAAAATAATAATAAGAAAAAGATTGATTTAAATAAAAAAAAATAACTTCTGAAAGGCAGGTCTAACACATGGTATCTTTTAAGTCTTCGAATTTCATCAGTATCGTCTAATGACACAATAGCCAGAGGATTTACATGATTGCTTAGTCTTTTTAAATATTTTTCGCTGAATGAATTTTTATTACCTCTTTAACAGTTTGTATATTTAGATCGTTATGGATGGCATCGTTGGAAATATACCAATATTTCTATATTTGAGGCACTTGCAGTTCCCCAAAGTTGAACTCCATAAGTCCATATAGGCTTTAAAATAGCTTTATAAAGTTTCAGTTTATTTTCCCGACTTAGTTGAGATTTTGGACCAAATAAGCGGATAAGTTTCCTATTTGTAATATTTAATTGTTGCCGTTTTATTTTTATGTGTTCTTTCCATGTTAGTCGACGATCCATATATAAGCCGAGATATCTGACATAATCCTTTATTTGGAATTCGGATGTTATTTATGGAAATGTCAGGGCCAGCACCTTTTCTAAGAGAGAATGTTATGTGTACAGGCTTTTCAGCATTCACTTTAGATCTCCATTTACTTAACCCTGACTCTATTAAATTTAATTCGTTTTGAACAGAAGAAATAGCAGCAACTGGGCAATTGTTTGAAGCTAAAATATCAGTGTCATCCGCATACGTGTAAATATTCACAAGGTCCAAAACAGGCATATCAGCCGTAAATATTGTATACAATACAGGGCTTAATACACTACCCTGAGGTACTCCTGTCCTAACCATAAATAAATGAGATCTTTCATCTACGAATCTTACGTAAAATAATCTGCTGCTCAGGTATGACTTGAAGAATGGCTAAAATGTAGACGTAAAAAGTGTCTTTTAGTGGGGCAAACTCTGTCAAATGCCTGCTCAATGTCCAGGAATACAGCGGAGCAATATTTCTTTTCCTCAAATGATTTACGAATAATGTCAATTACTCTATGGCATTGCTCGGGAGTGCCATGTTTTTGCCTAAATCCAAATTGGTAATCCGGAATAAATTTTAAGCTCTCAAGAAGCGGCTCAAAAAATTTGTTTAAAAATCTTCGAAAAAGCCTAGACTAATAGGTCTATAAGAAGTTAGTTCATTTTGAGGTTTGCTAGGCTTCTTGATCATAATGATCTCAGCGCATTTCCACTGAGAAGGAAAATGATTTAAACGAAGAATTGAATTAAAAATTTTCGTTAAGTATAGAACAGCTTTCTTTGACAAACTCTGTGCAACTCTGTGATATTATCATGTCCGGGACATTGACAATTGCTTAAATCTTAAAGCTTTACACTGTATGTATCAATTATTTTCGATTTACGTATTCATATGTAACAACATGCTTATAAGTATGTAATATATAAAATTATAATGTGACAAATTAGTGAATGTTCGGAACTTTTACGTTTTTATTAGTTTAAAACGGAGTTTGGGCGGTCGCCTTTTTTTTAGTGTAGTAGCACTAATAATAACGAAGTACGCTGTTGGAAAAACAACCGATTGATATGAATTTACTTACGCGTGATAATGAAGTTGGAGAAACTTCAAGTTATGGAGTAAGTTTCGAAAGTTTTGCATATAATAGAAAAATATTTTTTACTAACTTTTATTCTTTTTACTTGTAATAAAAGAGTTGAAAATGTGTACATAATTTATTATATATTATATATTTGGTTGAATTTGTTTATTTTTGCTTTGTATAAGAAGTGTATCTATTTTGTGCAGTGCTTTGTAGGGGTCGTCAGTCGTACTTTCATTTGTGTGTGAATATCAATTCAAATTGTTCAACGAATCCTTCATAGCTTCCCTGGAGGGCTGTGTAACAGTTTTTTCAACTATGTCCTCCTTAGCACTATCTATTGTGAATCCAGTATGCGATACTGATTCGAGAGCTTTATCAACAATATCCTCATCCGTTGGAAAACCTGCGACAACCAGCTCATTCTCGACTTCAATAAATTCTTGAAGAGTACAACTGGTTGTTATGCTATTTAAACGTAGCCAGGTTTCATAATCGTCTTTTATGAAATTTAAATCTTAATGACAATTTTTGCTTAACCAAAAATTAATGTCAACATAAAAAATTCCATTTATAGAAACTTTGCAAGGCTTTGTACCATTATTTTTCTTCACGTTAGAGAGAAATTCAAGTTATGGCAGTTCAAGTAGTAGGAACAAATTTAAAGGAATTTACCTGCTTGCCGCTGTTGCCATGCGATTTGCTTCAGCTTTTTAGAAAATTCAATTTATAGAAGTTCAAGTTATAGAAGTTCAACTGTATATGTTATTTCAAAAGCTTATTCTTTTACATTTTGTTTCCCAAAAAGCTTTTTTATTTCGTAATATAAAAGCTTTAGAGATTTGTTTACAAACGCCTGTTGGACCATATGCAACTACTTTATCCTTTAGTTATCCCAACAACTTTTAACTGTACGATTCAAGAAACGGAAAGTGCTTGGTAATAAAATTAATAAGTGAAACATACATTCATATGTGTGTTAATATTTACAAACTACTTACATATATATGTATATACAATGTGTATTGAAACCACAAATCATCTGTTAAATGCACAAATATTTATTATCAACATTTTATGTTGTAAGCAGAACAAAACTTAAAGGAATTGGTGTTAAAAATATAAATTTTATAAAAACCTTTAAACTAAACATATGCAGGTACTTATGCGTACTCGTGTATTTTGTGTACCCACTTTATATATAGTGGAAAAGGAGCAGTCATATACATACATACATACATCCTCATGTTAAATACATTTATGCAGATGTATGTATGCACACATTTACATATTTGTCTTTATGTTTGCTTGCTTAAAAAAAAGAGAAACACAACGTGGCATAAAACCTAACAGAACTGAGCAGCCCTAAAATAGCAATAAATATGCAGAATGTGGGAATACGAGTGCAAACTTTTTTGCTTGTGTATGAACAGTTATTTTTTACATTTTTTATGTACATTTGCCGGTACTTTTCTTAGTTTGCATTTTGTTATTACCAAAAGGCCTGTTGTTTGTATAGGTACATACATACTACCTAAATACATATGTTATTGAATATACAGCTTTATGTATAGTATCCCTGCAAACAATTTTTATTGAAAACTTCTCTTACACTTACCAATCGCTTTGTTAGAAAAAAATGCTACCATTCGCAGAAAAGAGCAATTTGTTTGTAAGCATTTTGAAATTAAACTGCCTAAGTTACAGTAAATTCAATGATTATAATCCATGATCCTAAAATACATTTATACAATATTAAAAATAACGTTCGGTAGGAAGACTCCAAGAGCCCTAAGACTATGAAAACCAGTTTTTAATTTGCCTTATGCCCTTTTCGCTTCTTACCGCTGCATATAATACGAAGACCGGTTTCTTCAAGTTTAGACCTGTAAAAAAAACTTCAGCTGAAATTGAAAAAAAAAATTAGTTTTCATTTTAGAGTTGTGCGCTTCTCCTGAATGTGTTTCTTTATAAAATCACATGTAAAAGTGTAAAGCAGTTATTAGACGGCCCAACTTCGTTTGTAAACATTGGTTGATAAGAGAGAATGCTTTGCTCTTATCATACCAAGTTTGTCAAACATCAGTTTACTAGTAAACACTGAGTGTTTTTAACAATTTCAATTACTGCTTCCGATTAAATTTTTTGTAAATTTTTTTCATTAGCCATTGGCTTAATATGCTGATTGTGGTACATATATATTATTCTTTATCACTACAAATAAAATTTAAACTGTATTTGACAAAATATCAACATCAACCATCAAACCAAACTGACAAACACGACTTTTGTACTACTAAACGAGTTTTATTGTGTGATAAGTTTGTTATTAAAATTGTGTTCGGTTGGAAAAAATCCATAATGAACTATTTAATAACTAAAGAAGATCGGCTTTCATATTTTCTATTGACATATCAATTTTAAAAAGTGACTTGCATTGTTTTTCTTATTTTAATTATTTATCTAGGGTAAGAGAAAAATTTACGAAAATATTTTTCATTTCATCTGTTTATCCATAAATAAATTCGCAAAAATGTAAAGAGATATATGTAATATATAAAAAAAATTTTGCCATTGGAATTATGTTTTAGCACTAGTTTTTTGGGTGCAACATTCGTTTAACTTATGAAACGACGCTTCAAGTCTAATATTAATGATTTCATTTCTGTGAACTTTACGTCTTGGTGACAAATTTTTCATGACCCAATTCTTCCTTTTGTTTGCGGTGTATTAGAGCTTTTATGTTTGCGGATGTACGGAGGGGAGCGTTGATGTTTTATTATTATTTGACGTCTAACTTTTTTTAGAGCCTGCAAAACATAAAAAACCAATTTGTTTTAACTCTGTGTTGAATGCAAAAGTAGTTAAAATACTCGTATACAATATAAAATTCAAATCAACCAACTCGTTACTGTTACTGTTACCGTTATTGTTACTGTAATTGTTGGTTGTTTGTTAATAAATTTAGAAAGGACTTAAAAAGAAATAAAAAGTTAACAGATGTTTCAAATGAAATCAGGCCGTTTAGTTTAAATAAATTCATGCATAAGTGTTTTAAATTAGAATTACATTAAAGACGAACGAATTTTCATCAGCCGAATTTAATTTTTGGTAAGTATAATTGTAATTTCTGCTACCAGATATTTATAGTAATTTTTTAGCCTTTTATTAGCACTATACAATGTTTGGGTAACACACAAAATTGTACCAAACAATATTATTTCCGTACCAAAAAAAATTTATTATACAAAACAATATGATGGCTTAAGTAAAGTTTGAATAAACTGAAGAAGTGTAATTGGATTTTTTAAATTACTTATTTCTTTAAATATTAGAAGTTTTGGAGTAATTTATAAAACTTTGGTTATTTATAAGAAATATATATATATGTATATAATAATATAATATATGATTGTAAGTCACCCGGTTTTTAGCTGCAGAATGAAACACAATGTGAACTTAGTACGTTGTCTGTCTTAACAACGGAGAAAGTCATGATGATTTTTTATTTCATGAAAAAGTTAAAACCAAGAACTATATATAAATCTTTTAAAACAAAGAATACCGAAGGCGGAAAAAATCGGTCTAAGGGATTTTTAATTCAGAAACTTAAAACAACTTCCGAGATATGTGCTGGGGTTGCTATTGCAGATCACATTTTTAAGTTCAATTTCGTTCCTCAATTAGTCAATATACTTTTTTTTAATATTACATATTTGTTATCGTACGATAATAAGCAAATGAGTTAATTTAAAAAAAAAATAACATATTTGATTGCTTTCAATTGAAAACAAAAATTTAAGTTATATATGAAAATGATATTTACATACTTATATAGAGTTAAATTAAATATTTAATATTATAAACAATAAATTAGGGAATACGATTATAAACATTTTATATATATACATAGATTTTTACGTCAGTCTATCTAGACTGTATACTTAAATGTAAGCGAGATCTAGGATATGATTTCTTTTGAGCCTTCTAACTTCATCAGTCTCATCTAAGAGCGTAATTGCTAGTATGTTTACATGTTTACTAAGCCTTTCTAAGTAATTGGAGCTGAATCTTCTAATTTCGGATTTGACAAGAGGTATTATCAGGTCGTTGTGTAGAGCTTTGTTCGTTACATAAAAGGGAGCGTTTGTTATAGAGCGCAGAGCTTTGGACTGAAATCTTTGTAATATTTCTATATTGGAATTACAAGCAGTGGCCCATAATTCTATGCCATAAGTCCATGTAGGTTTTAAAATAGTTTTATAAAGCAGGACCTTGTTTTCCATAGAAAGTTGGGATTTAGGGCCCCAGGGATTTGCTTAAATTTGATGTCAAGTTGTTTTCTTCTCGCACCAATATGCGCTTTCCATGTAAACCTTCTGTCTAGATGTAAGCCTAAGTATTTGACAGTATTAACACTAGGGATTAAAGTGCCATTGAGAAGCACAGGTGGGTAATTTTCTCTTCTTGTTGTAAAAGTGATGTGCCTTGACTTTTGGGTGTTAACAACAATGTTCCATTTCGTAAGCCAATCGTAAAGACTATTTAGCTGCAGCTGCAAAATTCTAGAAGCCTCTGTAGGGGTTTCACTACAACATAAGAAAGCTGTGTCGTCGGCATGTGTAAGTAGCGACTGTTACATCTTCTTTGGTTGGCATATCATAGGTGTATAAAGTATGTATATAAAATCGGTCCAAGGGGAGCGCCCCTGTGGGATTCCAGCTTAAATTTGACAAATATGAGAAAAGTCGTTGTTGACTTTGCCGTAGAAACATCTGTCTTTCAGATATCTTTTTATCATATAAATATAATGGAGCAGGAAGCAAGTTTTTCAATTTGTGTAATAATCCCTCATGCCATACTTTATCAAAAGCCTGCTGTATATCCAAGAATACAGAAGAACAAAATTTTTTATTTTCAAAAGAGTCAGTTATCACCTTAATAATTCGATGACACTGTTCTGGAGTGCCGTGTTGACTTCGAAAACCAAACTGATGATCGGGAATTATATTGCATTTCTGGAGAAATGGGTTTAAGAAATAATTTTTCAAAAATTTTTGATAAAATAGGCAATAAGCTGATAGGTCTGTACGACGTCATTATATTTTCCGGTTTGCTTGGTTTTAAAACCATTATAATTTCAGCACACTTCCATTGTAAAGGAAAGTGTTGGAGACGTAAAATGGAATTAAATATTAAAGTTAGGAATAAGATTCCCTTAAAAGGCAAAGACTTTATTGCAACTGCATCGATTTTGTCATATCCCGTAGATTTCTTGTTATTAAGAGCACATATCTCTACTTTTTGTTTCATTAGGTGTAATATGGTGTATAGGCAACTCCATTTGACAATTTTTGTTTTGTTTGTTAAGGCTTAAAAATTGATTCTAGATGTGCAGCAAATGCATTGCATTTTTCTTTGTCAGTTCTGAGCCAAGCATCATTAGAATTTTTGATAGCAACATTTCTTTTTGCAGGCCGCTTGAGAAATTTAGTAGCATTGTACAGTTCATGATCTTTATTTTTGTTTTGAGGTTTTAGTTTTTTTTAGATATGAATTAATATTTTCATTTCTCTCTCTTTCGGCAACATCTCTGAGCATAATTTAATTGCCAAGTTCCAGTTAGCCTTATCCCTTGGGTTTCTGGTTCGGTGCCACACTCTTCTTAGACGTCTAGATTGTCTTATCAAGTCTCGAGCAGCAGCGGATGCATGCACTTTTTGACCTAAATCCTGAGTACGAATAGATGATGGTGGGGTAGATAAGGACGCAGCTTCATGTATTAATAAATTAAAAGATTCTATGGCGTCATCTAAATCCTCCGCTGTGTTTATTTCGGTATTTAAGTTAAAATTATTTCCAACAAATTCTTTAAAGAAGTCCAAGTTAGTATTCCGTTTGATTAGTTTCCCATTTTTAGATGAAATTTTCACATTAGCATTAAAATTAATTATAACCGGTGTATGGTCAGAGCTTAAGCAATCGTCATCTAAAATATCTAGCGAGTGCCTAGAAATTCCAAAATACACGGCAAAATCGAAAAGATCTGATATCTTTGCTACATCAGTGGGCCAATATGTTGGGCTTCCCCCAGAAAGTGTAGTATAGTTGTTTTTTGAAATGCATTTGTATAATTCTTTACCTTTGGGGTTAGTGAGCCTGCAGCCCCACCATGGGTGCTTTGCATTATAATCACCAGCAACAATAAAACGGGGTCCCAAAGATTTATAGAAGCTTTCGTATTGTTCGTATTTAACTGTGTGTCTAGGAGGAAAATATATGGAGTGTATACTGATAGGTCTATTGTTACAGGTTATTTTTACAGCAGCGGCTTGTAAATAGTCTTTTTGAAATTCTTTCTCAGGCTCATAACGAATAGAAGATTTTATAAATAACCCAGCACCAGCATGGGCTTTTCCAACTGGATGATTTGTATAAATAAAATCATAACCTGGGTTTCAGAAATAAGAAATATATCAATATGCTTTTCTTTCATAAAATAATCAATTTCGTTTAGTTTACTTGCAAGTCCATTCGCGTTCCACACTGCCAATCGTAGGTTCACTTGCATAGTTTATTAATAAGAAGTGACATCATATTCATGAGTGTATTTGTTAGTTCTATTTGTTTATTTAATAATTTTTCAATGTTTTTCATGATGTTGTTGTTGAGACCTTCACTTGTTATATTCGCGTAGGATTTTCCTGCGAAATTGTTTTGATTTTGTTAGAGTTGAAATTAACTGACGGAATGTTTTTTGATTGGAAAAAATTTGTTTTTGATGATTTGCGATGGTTCGTTTTTCAGAAAGTTTTGTCTTTAATAATGTGAAATAAAGTGAAATATTCTTTTTCACTTTAATAAAGTGAAATATTCACATCCTCTGTAAGTAGCAGTATGTTGTTTCAAACAATGTACACATTTAGGAGGGGTTTCAACATCATTTGGGCAATTTGGTGTTGGATGTCCAAGTCCACATTTAACGCATACAAAGGGTTTCCTGCAATATGTTTTCGTATGTCCAAATTGTTGGCATCGGTGACATTGCACTATATCGGTCGTACTTCTGGGGGGTTCAATTTGTACCATACAGTGATTAATTTCGCGACTTTCAAAAACCTTTTTATTATTTGGGTCGGGGTCAATATCCACATAGAACATTGGTAAAGGCTGTCTAGTGTATTTACTTTTAACATTTACTACATTTCTGACTGGGTGACCTTTGTATGGGAGATCAGCTTTTATATCTTCTATTTTGGTAGAGAAATGAAGGCCTTTAATTACAAATCTATAAGATCGCTCATTTTTGAGTTGGTAGGTACGATAACTTTCAAAATACTTACATAACTAACTTTCTATATGAGTCCACTGTTTTTATATTAAGTTTAACCTGACCATAATAAATATAAAGCTTTATATTTAAATTCAGAAGAACTAATCACATTGCTTATACATTTAATCATTTTAGTTACATTACTAACATTATTAATAAAAATAGGTGGAGGTTTAACTGCAGAATTATCAGCTTCATCATCACCAGGATCATTATCGTAAACATCAGAATTATTACCAGTATCCGTAACATCATTATCATTGTCCAAAGCAGCAAATTTATTAATGTTCAAACAACTCCGGGCCGTCAACAATTGGTTTTTTGTTTTTTGAAGTGTTAATTATCGCTTTAGTCTTTTTGCGTTTTGTTGTTATAACTTGCCAGTTTCATCATCATCATCAGGTGATTATCATCATCATCACTTTCAGACACCATAATAGTTTACCGTTAACTTTTCAACGAGATTCAATTTGTTTGGTTTTGAGAGCAAAAAATATTAAAATATTTTTATATGTTTGTTTTTGTAAACAGTAAGGAAAAAAATAAGTCACACAAGAAGTACTCAGAATAGTCTGCTTACTTTGAATAACCAAACGCGACACCAAAATTTGTATGAACTACTTGTTTTGATAATCAAAATAACACTTTCAATATACATACAATTTAATTTAATATAATTTAGTTGAATTAAATTTTTTTGGATGGTACTTTAATCCCTATAGATTGATAAACAAAAATCGCAACATTTCTGTTGCAAATAATCATTTGCCTCCGTATACAAAAGGAAGAAAATCGCAATTTGTAACGTTCTTACGTTAGTTTTTATAAATTGTATTTATAAATTTATTCTAGGGATAGGGATTCGAACTCTCCATTTTCTCAATGCTTTGAACACTTAATTCCATATTTTACGCGGGCGAAACCCGTCTAACTTTTATGGCTCTCGCAAATAAACTAGACATGATAAACAGCTGAGACTACTGAATAAATATGTGAAGAAATATGTTCGTGATGGGTGGGATAGAAGTTATAGTTATATGGCAACACACGAAGCGATCAGAGCAGTTGCAGATGAATGCAAGCGTAAGACGTCCACATCCGGCTTAAGTCCAATCCCTCAAATAAAATTTACGCGATGTATTTTCTTTTCGTTACAAAAACTCATTGTTGCGAGCATAAAATTTTTATATTTCAACGCTATCAAATAGTTAGTTTTTAAATGATTTTCCTTAAAGAAATTCGGGGGGGGGGGGGGGTTCTTGCTTTTAGGGTCATCCTTTGAAGTTGTGCTTCTACTAAATACTATTAGATTAGGCTGCAGAATTTAAACTATTTTTATAGAAACTGAAAAGTAGCATGAAAGTCATACCAGTTTGTAGTTTTAAAACAAGATAAAAACATGAAATATGTACGTACATACATACATACAGTTTGGCTATAGCTTAGGCGAATAATTTGTGAATACAGAGCCTAAAGATGCGTTTTCTTTTCCTTTCATCAAATACTTTGTTTTCATCAACACATTTAACGCCTGGAGCCAATAATGATGTATTAAGTGTCAAAGATTTGATTAATGCAAAAGCTAAAAAAAGAATGGTTTGAACACAATAAATTATTCTTATTCTTTGGCATCTACGCAATAATATGTTTCTTGTTTGCTGTGAATAGTGTTCACTTAAATGCCAGGATAATGGCAAAAGAATACAAACCCCAAAAGATGCTTCAATTCAGTCACCAGGGTTTTATTTTTTTTTCATCTGTTTATGTATATTCTTACGTCATTAGGGCATTATAAGTATTTTACTTAATCTACAGCATTAAGGAAAATTAGCAAATAGTTAAAATTAATCAAACGAGGTCTGCTTAAAAAGTAATCCTTTTCCATTTTGGTACACTCGTCTCAGTTTCACCTCTTTGGCATGTTCAATTTGTTTGTGAGCGGCATAAAAATATATGTATGTAAGTGTTCTGCATTTTCGGCGATATTCTGCTGTCGAAAAACGAGCATAAAATGTTGTGTAAAATAACGGAATGGCGTGTTAAAAAGCTCTTGAAATGTTATGTCCGTATTAAAGAAGCTGCTGAAAATGTGAGCATATTGGTTGGCTCCAGCGGTGTAATTTGTACGGAAATTATTCGGCATGAAATGTGCGGCCGGGAAGTTCATTTCAAATTGGTGAATTTTGTCTAAAAAAACCGTCAAATGGCTAAAACCAACAACGTAATCATGACTAAGCACCACGAGACTTTTGCCTGTTTTCAAGATTGCAGACCCGCTTGAAGGGACGCCGCTTTGCGACGAATCACTGCAAGAGCTCAAGGTCAGTGCAAAAGTACATATGAGAACTGCTCCGAGGATTGGAAAAAATCACTGGCACAAAAATGCATTATTTTTGCAACAAATAAACGACAATATTCAAGAATTGTGGATCAAGTTTTTGTAAAGGACACTGACAGCTGTTATTATTCCTGAAAATCGACATCATCCCAATTGTGTCTAGGAGTATTCCATCTGTTTGTATTTTAAGATCATTTTATTTATTTAGCTAATGGATATAATTCTTACAGACTATTGTTACAAAAAAGCTGCCACTAATTTAAAACTGGTTCTACCGACAGCAATATGGATCAATTTGGGTAATTTTAAATTCTTATCTACATACTGTATGTTGCCACTGCAAAGTCCCTTGACAAAACTTATGTAGAATTTGCGGCCGTGGATCAAAAATGATGAGATCTTGCCCGCTTGACTGCAGGTTTTACAATACTTTTTTCTTTCAAAATTAATTTTACTCAAGCCTAAAACAATTGCTAATGTTCATATGTGTTGTTGTTGTAATACTTTTTTCCCGAACTCCAATGAAACAATATTAAGTGTTAATACACCAACAACAACAACAATAAAAACTACAATAACTTGCAATACTTTTGGCGAAATAATATGCAGGTCCGAAATATTTAAGTGAGACACAAATATTAAAAATAATAACTAACGGTTGATAATCAAAGCAAGTACAGTGGGTGTGGAGTATAAAAAATTATGACAAATTACAGTGAGTCGGGTTAGGAAAAAATGTGAACAAATTTAATATAAATTTAAGTGCGATATAAAGCGACAAACCATAAATGCAAACAATATTTAAAATAGTTGAAATTGATTAGAGAATAAAGTATAGGATTGTATTATAGGGTAACCTAACACTCGTGTTATGGCATTTAAATGCATAATAATTCTTTTCTAATTATATTAACATTTAGAGTAGAGTCAACAAAGTAATAGCGATTGTTAAAATCATTAAATAAACGCGTTATCGGTTCGGGTAGAGTATAATTTGTAAGTGGCATTTGGACAGATTCAATACGTTCCGAATGTATATTATATATTTTTGGTTTTAATTACGCGTATCAGGTTGCGATCGATGGAGCGGGGCTCCGCGATATGCCCCAGCTGATTAAAACTATCTAATACACATTATAAAAATGTATTGTATGTTTTTGAGGTTGGCTCGGAAGTTTTACACAATCCCCTCAATTCTTATCTCTTAAATACTTAAGCTACTTCGGCACACGTGTGGTTGATGTGTTGCTTCCCTTATGGGTGTGAGACATGGAAAAGTTTTATGGTTGCGTTTTTCAATGTCCATCTAGTGAAGCAGTGGGCGATGAAGGTAACAATTTTATTCAAGAAAGATTGCAATATGCAAATATTTGCCAGATGGAACTGGGTATCAGATCTTCAGTTCTTGTTGTACATACAGCCGATTTAAAATTGTACATTGAGAGCATACATATAAACCATTTAGAGATTTTAACTTGTCCTCAGACGTAAGAATTGTGTTGAAATTCAAAGGTTGTTCAGGAATGGCCGCTAGATGCTGCAATAAAATGAAACAAGCTGCGTGCAAGATTTTAAACAAATGCCGCTTTTAATTGAAAAATAGCATACACGCCACTTTTATATTCCCTCTTAGTTTTTCAACATATTTATTCCAATATGCGTGGATGGCTTCCGTTTGCAGCATGGCACCCAAACTAATTCTGTCGCTGTGATTGCCGTATAGATATTACTTCTCTTCCTTGTAAATGTTGCTCGCTTCGTGACATACTGTGAGAAGTGCTTACCTATCGTGTTCACACCGCCTTCAGTCTCGTTATAATATAAAATAAGGTTTGGTTCATTTCATGGACCGGCCATCATTGTCTTTGTGCATTGTAGATAATAAAATAAATAATTTGCATAGTGGACCAATGTCGCACCTTATATTCAGTCAAATAATCTAGATGTGACTGCCTTTCACTTTAGGATGGTAAACGGAAACGTATACGAAGCCGATACGCAGAAAAAAACATGTAGTCGAATGATTTTAAATTGAATTTTTTGTAATCGTAATTTATTTAGCCGTTTTTAACTAATTTTACGATTAATGCGCATTAACATGAATAAATAAAGCAGCATCCCAATTGGCTTTTTACATTTCACATGGTTTTTCGTGCAACATTTTCTCTTGCCACAAATTCGTTGTGGAATTATATGGTCGATAATAAAGCCTTAAGTTAGCAGTTGTCATTTCAACTAAACTTTTTATACAAATTAATTTATTAGTTTATTAATTTTCTAGCGAGATACACATGTTTTCTAAATCTTCCCTCTTAATTTCTTAATTTTGTCTTTTTTTCGTTGAATTTTTTGACATTTTCGACAGGCTGCAAAGTTATTTTCTATGCGAATGCCACTTTTGCCATTTTTTTGGTACTTTTTTTGTTATTATAAAGATTTTATGTTTATTACATGTTAAAGTATATCTAATAAATTATATTCGTTTTTCTTATTTCCATTTATATATGACAGAATTATCTTAACGGCAATACATGATCAAATTTTGTATGATGTTAGTCAAACGCCAAATTCTATAGGAATTAAATACATTAATTTTCTGAGTTTTATCTTAACAACATTGAATTATATTAGCAAAGAGATAATATCAAGTTTTAACAATTGAAGTTTTTGTAGATTAAACGTTTTGAAATATTTTTGACAACAGTTATTAAAAAAATAAAAAAATTTTCATATCATCGCACAAATACAATAAAAAATTTGTGATCCCCTTAAAGCCAATTTAGTAGCTTTGTTTTAATTTAGCAGTGGCCATCCGTCCTGCATGCCATAGTGGCGTATAACTATAAGCGAAAAGAGGTATTATAAATCATACGCCTCCATTAAAACTAAACAACTTACTATTAAGTTCATAGGTTTGTATGCGTATGTGTGTGTGTGTGTCAATTGTTTTTGTGTGGCTTCTCAACTTTTCAATTTCGCTCTTCCAGTAAGTCATTTATAACGGAAATCGGTTTTATTAGTCGTTTGTGGCAATAAAAACCAGATTTGTTTCCAAATAAAAACAAAAGGTTAGACAACTTGCCACCACTCTCTCACTCTAGCAGTTCTCGTCCTGTGTTAAATGCTTTTGCATCTTTATTAAATTTCCTTATTCCGTTTGATTGCCCAAGCCAAAAACTCTTATGAGCTTTAAATTTATTGCTTCAGTGATGTTAACATGGCTAAAACATATTTTTTTTCTTTTTCCTCTCGGATGATAAATGTACGGATTTTGTCAGTAGTCTCAGGATAAAACCAACATAATTAAAGTACGTAAAACATATTTCATGAGATTTATGTTACATGTCACTGGAGCATCGTCATTTATAGAAAAAAAAGAACAGGCGCGATTATTCTGATAATATTTTTTGTTCAAAATAACAATTTAATCATATAAAAAAGAAGGATATGACGCTGTACCATACAGGAGAATACAAATACCAGTTGCTGCTGTTTTAAGCAAATTACTTTTATGAAATAATCTTTGCCATACGGAAATAAAAACGTGGTTGGCATGAACATAATATAGAAGTGAGTTATAGTTTTTGTGTTACATACAAATAACGATATTATTCCGAAATTAGTATTTCCATGCTCGAACTTGCAAATCATTGCAAGCAAATATTTAACAAAAATACTCAATACAATAGTTATTATAATATATTAAATCTCTTTAAGACCATACAATAAACTTACTTCTTTCTAGACTCTTTGCTTATTTTTAAGTTACTTGATCTATGAAAGCTCTCTGTATCTCTCTGCTCGTAACGATGACAGACAAAAAAAAAATAAACGTCAGAAATGTAATACGAATCTTTTCAAGCATTAATTTTAAATTTTAAATGACTTTTGGTAGTTAAAATTTGTATTTTTGTGGAAGAAAAAGTTTATAGATATTCTGAATCAACATTTTTCAATACAATAATTTATTAAAAAATGCCGGAGCTCTTTGTCATTAAGTACCAGTTAATCTGTTACATTATGTTGGCTGTGTTTTTTAATTAAAGTTGAACTAATATATGAAAGTTGTGTAAAATAAATTCGAAAAATGAATGAATATGACTGCCAACTCTTAAATTTTTCATGAATCATCAACCAATGTTGTCCATTAACAGTTTGAAGAGAGAATTACATATACACATTAGGCCTATTGTAGTGCACAGGGCACCACAAGAACTAGCCAGATTTTTTGAATCTGTGCTCTTCTGTAAAGCTGGGAATACGTGTAGCCCTGCTCCTCTTCTTCATCCAAACACCTTTTCTTGTATTCATGACGCGAAACGATTTGCATAATACCCCCAAGATAATAAGTAGATTCTCAGTTTAGGGTGATTGAGGACCACCCATCAGCAGCTTCTCTATGAGCCCTCACATGTACGAGTATGTATCTAGTTGACGTTGAACAATTCCACGAACGGAATGAAAATTTCTATGCAAATATTTTAAAGCTCAACAAGTGTTATTTTCTTAAAAGCAATTCCCTTAATTTCTTGTTCATTGTTGTTGTTTTGAGTCCTTTGCACGTACATATTTTGCATGGACATGCGCAAGTTCGACTGTTACATTGAGAAAATTGGAACAAACTCTAATATGAAAAACTATTGTATGTAAATCACTTTTTTGCTTTTAAATTTGAACTTAACTCTTATTAAAGAATTAATATTTCCAGAGAAAAACAAAGTTTTCGTATTATTTGTGGGGATGTGAGTCGAAAAGGATATCAATCGAATTAAAAAATGTATTGGCAGTCTTAGAGCTTTTAGAATTTTGTTGATAAGAACGTTGTTTTTGTATTAAAAAAATCGATTTAGAATTTTTGCTGCTCAGTGCTTTTCTGAAGTCATCAGATGATATGAAATTTTGCAGGAGGGGAACGACAGACATCCGTAATATAAGTAAGTTTACACGAAAATCAGTGCGTCTGAATTACGCACAAATCGGCAACACTGTGTACAACATTTAATTGATTTAAAGTTTATGCAACGAATATTTTGTCAGCGATTTCAAGACAATGAAAGCATGACATTGTATTTTGCCAACGTGTAGGAAAATATTCGTGTACGGGCATGAGGTGACGAAACACGTGAAATATAGTACATGTGTTCACACACTTAATTCTCTAAACTGTACGTATGGATGTATACCTTGAAAGCGAATAGCAAACCCAGTTGGTCTCCGGTCGTTTGCTCCCCTACAAAGAAAAAGATTTGCGACGCTTTATCATCATGCAGTCGTAAACGACAACTTTCTTCAAAATTAGTTTTGCGGAAGTTCCCGGCAACATCTGTCAAGAAACTCTTAAGGCAACCATAGAAATATTCGTACGTAGGCATGTGTGAACGCGTTTTGTGAGTTCCGCACACGCACGAATTTCTCTTGCTTTTAAATCAATTGTTTATTTCTAACAATTTGTTTTGATAAATATTTTTAGGGGTTTTCACTGCACCAACGAAACCTTAATTTATTGGATTGTGTAATAAAAGAAAATAATTTTATATGTTTATGAATTATTATGGATTTTACAGGCATCACATGCAAAATCTTAAAGACACGTGTACGTGACAGGATTATATGTTTAAAAGGGTTTAGTTTTATTTTGGTTTCATAATTTGAATTGGAAAATATAATAGAGCAAAATAAATGCGTATGTAAGTAAATAGAACTGCTTTTTAGTACCCGACTCAAAGAAAAACTTCAGAATTAAGCATCAAATAAAATTTAAAAAAACATTTTATATACTTTTTGGGTGTTGCAGAACTGTTGAATGAGCTATAATTTTTCCCGACTTTGTACGAGTACAGGCACAAAGACCTGTTTACTGTCTCAAATTTTGTTATAAAATTTTTCCACATGAATAACTTCTTGCTAAAAAATTTAAGCCCAACAAAACTTTTTAATAAAAAATAAAAAAAGCACTAATATTCACCCCTATTCCATTTGGCGTCGTCATGGTATTAACAACAACTATTTAACACAACATCAAGACTAGAACGGTATCCCCAAACAGTTGTGCGAATACATTGATTGTTTATCGATATTTATTTATTTATAACTATAATTGTCCCTATGACTAACTTAAGACGATCCATGCCTTCACATGGGCAGTAGCAGCGTACACATTACAGTTGTCTGAAACAAATCAGTGTGAGTCTTGCATGCCAAACAACAACAACAAGCCTGACCGCACTTAAACATAATCACTACGACGCGAAAGCTGTTGATCAGCCCAGAGCTGCTTTGCGGCTATCTTTATCGCAAACGTTTATAAATTATAGGTTCGGGTCAGTTGATTCTTCTAGTTTAATGTTTTTGGTAAAAAAAACATGCAAAATATAAAAAATTGTGAAAAAAGGAAATAGTGAATAAATTTAGATATTTTTCTTTTGCGGTTTGGTCTTCAAAGACGAAAAGCTGGGACAGAAGTTACTCATTATCGACTTGCCCGATCTTCATTATCCCAGTGGTGGACTTTGTTACCCTTTTTAGAATTTTTGTTCATGTAAGAACATTTATTTTAAACGCCAACAGCGACATTACGATTTCTATTTGAAGGAGTTCATGCCCGATGCTGGATGCCGCGTAGACGAAATTTTGTTCACAATGAATAAAATTCGATATGACAGATGCTGAAAATAATGATACTAAATTGTGTTTTTCGAAAAAAAAAACATAATATAATTTTTCCATTTTTGAATTAAAACCTTTTATTAACTTTTCTTCGGAGCTAATCTGGTTATAAGTTTTTCTTTGAGCACAATAGAGTAACATCGAAGACAAGATTAAAAGCGTTTAAGGTAACGTTTTCTTACAGAACAAACATGTGTTGCCAGCCATTCATAAAATGCGAATGCGCCGTTATCTTGTACTTGTGTGTTTTTATTTAAAAAAAAACATTATTACTAAATAGTATTTTTGTCGCCCCCAAACCCTAAAAAAGGTTAAAATTAAAAAAAATGTACATTTAAATAGTACTAAGCAATTCTTTCAATGAAACTATTATTAAATATCAATTAAATTTTTAACTAAACCAAATAATTTCGTAACTGTTTTGTGAAATATGAAAAAATTATGTTAATTAAATAAGATTTGAAGTTTTAATATATTCACACTTTTTTACTAATACACTTACACTTAAAAAAATTTAAAGGAACTTGCTTTCAATTTCTCTTCCAATTTTGTGTTTCAATTTACAAAAAAAAAAAAAAAAAAAAACAGCTGATTAAAGTTTTATGAGCAAATTTTTCATTGTTGCTTGCAAATATTTTACCGCCATATTCTTGATGTGTTTCTTTTATTATAAAAGTTATGCCGTGAAATTTTAAAAAACTAGTAAAGTAAAAATAATTACAATGATGTAATGCGCTTTATAGAGTTATGGCGCTCTGTGGTCCATGAATCTTTCGTCATATCGACGAAAGGATTTAAAAAGGAAGGCCTATGATTCTATTGCTGCCGAAACCCAAATGCCTGTTTTTTTTATTTCTTTTTCTATTATTTTATTTATTTCTTTAAAAACATCTGGAAAACAAATTGCTGTAAAATTGCGTGCCCCCCGTTCACATTTCTGTGAATTTTGAACAATTTGAAAACAAAACTTGATCATGCCACCGCAGTTTAATAAAAACATTTGAATGGCTGTTGCAGTTTCTCTAAAAAGGGTTTTTCCAAGTAAATGTCTTTTTTAAAAACATTTTTATCGAATTCTTTTTGTTGTCGATAGTAAATGGGTAATGCAAAGCTTTTGAGCGACAAATAACAGCTTTTATTGAAAATTATAGCCCAAAAGGGCTGGCCAGTGATGAAGATAATATTTCTTTTTATCTTTTAAGGCAAATACAGTGAAAGCTCCCTTAGCGGACAGCTCTTCTAAGCGGACATCTCTCCAAAGGGTACAATTCCTAAATCCATGGAACCGAAAAAAAGCTTCTCTAAAACGGACGCTCCCATAGCCAGCGGCGGACATAAAACTAATATTTTCTTTTCCAAAACATTCTTATAAGCGGACATATAAAAAAAAAATAGAACACGTAGAGCTAAAAACTGTAGTAAAGCTGTCAAACAGTGGCGCAATAAATACTTTTCAGAGTTTCTCCTATTTTTATTCTGTAAGATACATATAAATATTACATAAATATGTAAGTACGTATGGGAATGTACATCGAATACAACAGGACCTTCAAAGTCCATTATAGAACTGCAGTAACAAGAAGTTTGTTATCAAGCTTTGATTCAAGCATGATTCTGCGAAAACTTTAAAGGAATCTATAAATGTTCTGGAATGTTTTTTATGAAAAAATCGTGGGCAAAAGTGACATCCGGAACAATTAAGAACTGTTTTGGCAAAGCTGGATTTATGTAAGATTTTGATAATGCAGAATTAGACGGAGAGGATGATATCCCTTTATCTATTCTCTCGAGACTAGTTACACAAAATGTAGAATATAGGGAGTGTTGAGAAGGCTATCGGCCAAGCCAGCAATTTCCACGGGATTTTGAATAAATTATAAATACGTAATAAAAGGCTTGATTTATTACGCAATAACCTTTATTAAAATTCCTTTATAATAAAATAATATATAAGAAATTTACATATTCAATATTAGCTTAATCTATTCTACATACTTTTTGGTATGGAAATTCCTGGTAATTTCTATTATAGAATTTAAGGACAATCACGTCTGAACCGCTTCACAGTTAAGCTTCTACAAAATGGCGAAGGCGGTAAGACGCTTCTAGACAGTATATTCGTTCAATAAATGTATGTACATGTTGGAATTCTTATTCGTTATTCCTTCGAAATTGATTTAGTGCTACCAGATGGCAAAAGAATCATGAGGACTTTGGGAGTCGCGTTAACAGGGAGTTTACTACTATTGATGGAAATCATCTAACAGAATCTGACACTATAGAAGTTTTGGTTGATAGAGTGGAAATAAGCCCGTCAGAAAATAATGACACAAGCATTTTAGAAGAAGACCATAATAAAATATCTTCGTTTAAAGAAGCCTTAGAAGAAGTTAGACGCCTATTGCAGTTTGCAGAAGAAGACTATACAGCTTTTGAGGCCTTGAAACATCTGGAATGCTATTATGGAGAAAAAATGATTAAAAAAATGAAGCAAAATTAAAAAAAATATATATTAGATTTTTTCCAACTTTTTTTTGTTTAATAAAAATAATTTAAACTTTTAAAATCAAACAAAATTCTAAAAATTATTTTTTATGCCATTCCGAAAAACGGACATCTCCGGACTTCGCGGACAAAATCGTTTTATTGTTTGTTTTATAAACATTTGGTACATCTGACAGCAAAGTTTTTAAGAACTTTGTGAGTAAAAAATATGTGTCTTTGTAGCGAAACGACGAGATGGGCAGTGATTTTTAGTTACAAGTCTAAAAAATTAAGCTAAATAATAATAATTCGCTGCTAAATCAATTTGAATAATGCTAAAATGGCCACGCTGGTTATAAGAGTTTGCCTGCCAGATATCAATACATACTTGCTTTTTCTTTTGCTTATTTGCTGACAGAATATCTAGTTTGTAGAATAATGACACCAGTTCGTACCAGAGACACAAAATGATTTCCGTTTTTTTTTTAAATCAGCAAATATAGAAATATATGTATTAACAGATGGAACAGTGCAGGCCTGTTATACCTACATAAGTATGCACAGGCAGGTGTCTATGGATATGTAAATAGAATACCAAATATTTTGAGTTACACAAATTCTAATCAGTCCATTCACGTGTGCAAATGATTTGTTTTGTAGCAGTTTTGAATGAATCAAGGATAAATTTTAACGGAATACTTTGAAGGACGGTGTATCCAGTCATATTAAAACGACTATTTTCCATAATCCATTTCGATTGTGATGGACGCGACGACATGTGGTAGAAATGACACATAAACAAAAAAGTTTCCATCCAATCTTCTGAAATGTTTTTTTTAGACTGTGAAAGAGAAAATAGGAAAGAACCAATTTGTGAAACAACTGAAGTCGGTGGTTAAAGTCAAATGTGACAGGTTAACAAAACCCTGGGTAGAAGAGTTTAGGCCAAATATTTCACATAAAAAAAGGAGAAAGGAAAGTTCTCCTACCTAAAGTGGGCCAACAGCTCCTACAGACTTTGCGGCCGCCTCTGATTTTACAAAACTAATCTAGCATAATCCAATGTTTTACTCCTTCTTAGTAGTGCTGAGGACTACCTTCAGTTTCCTAACAACGAAATTAAACAACATGTGAATAATACAAAACGTGCAAAAGCGCATAAGGAGTAATATTTTTGCGGACAGCGGCAGAGCTTGAGTGCCACAATCTTATGAAAATTGAGCCAGTGGACTTAGATTTTCATTGTTTTCACAATATTTTAACGACCCGCTGTTCCATGCGGCACGAAGTATTCTTGCCCATCGGCAATTCGAGCATTTCGAGTTTGTGCAACAACAACTTTGGGTTGCTGACTTTTAAAACTTGACGTCAATTGATTAATATAAAATTTCTTCTTTTATCGACTACAAAAACAGCACAAACACTTAATTCTTCTGAAGGCTCATCAGCATTTCATACTTTTTAAATCGGCATGATTTTTGAAGGCCTAGAGAAAAACTTGTCGCGTTTGCTGAAGCGACTATCAACAAAATATGCATTTTGTTTACAAAAGAAATAAAAAAGAATGAACATTTTAATTTTGATTGATACACAGCAAAACAAAAAGGCGCTTCAACAGCCCTTAGAGCGTAATCAAGAAGGAATATGAATTCCTGGTGAAAACATTTAATGATTTGAGAATGTATTACAAATTCTGATTTGCCATTTATGTATCTATGCACGCACATATGTACATACATGTATATAAAATGGGCTTCCATTTGCTCTGATTTGTCAGTAAATAAATTGTAATTTTTTATGAAAAACTTGTCGTGCATGATAAAACTTTTCTCTTATTTTGTAGACGAGTAAACCAGTGTTGTTCTGTGGGTGAGGTCTGTGCAAAGCAGCAGAGAAAAGTTTATGAATTCCACGGAAATGGGATTCATAACATTATTCCACTACAGCAAATACACACATACATACATTCATACATACATAAAAGTTGCATAACAATGAAGTGAAACATTTTAAATTGAATGCAATGGAATCAAAATCACCAGGATTACTGATAGAACTTCTTGTGCACTTAAATTTGGCCTCTATTCACGTAAATACTGAGAAAAAAGTAATTTTCGTTGGGGAATTTGTTTTGAAAATTGTGCGCTTTTACTTTCGGTACAAAATACTCTGTACGAGGTCTGTTCAAAAAATAAGGTGAGCTTGAACATTTCGCAGCCCACATAACTGTTATCGTTTATTGTACGCTTCAACACTCGTCCCGAACACGTGTTCACAGTTTCAGGTTAGTACAGCTGTGACGGGTCGTTTATTTTAGTGACGTTCATTCATTGCGTTCAATCCTTCACTTTCAACGCAAAGCACGGGGCCAATTTTTCGGAAAAAAGCAACATGTAACGAGAAGAATGAAGAAAAAATAATACAAATAAATTTGGCATGAGCCGTTGCGAAATGCAATGGAGAAGTGTGTGAAATAAATATTAAATTTAATGAAATATCAATATTTTTTGTTAGGTTTTTTAAATGAAAAAATATTTTATAGTGAAAGCAAAATTTTATTTTCCAACAAAATGATTTTTACTATTAAAACTTTTAAATTGAAAAAAACATGTTTTTTACTTCTCAAAATCACTTAAATTAAAAAAACACTCTACTGAAAACCACTTTCAGGAAAACGACTATTAAATCAAATGAAATAAGAATTATGACACTACAAAACGTTTCCTTAAAAGCTACTCCTACTAATAGACAAAATATCAACTGAAACTGAAAGGCCACGACATAAAAAGAACGCAGGAACGCTTTAACTAAAGCTACAGAAATTGAACAGTGCACTATAGAACGAGAAGTGGTCAGTTTAGTCCATTGGCTAATGAACGATACAGCCCTAGTGCTGAGTTTATTGCTGAAGGATATAAAAGTTGCAAGTTTTTTGCGTGTTCGGCGAAACAAAAATGGTCAAAGAATTTTCATCACTTGAAATGGTAACAGCGGCAGTGGTAGAAGCTTTTCAAAGAAGATCGCACTATACCAGAAACAAAATCGTCGCACGAATGAGCCCACAAAAAACCGAATAGCAGAGATAGCTCAAGGTAGCTATTTGGCGGATGGATGGAAAAAAAGCTGGCACAAGTGTTTTATATTTGACTCTGAAGGTGGACACAGAATAAAAACTAATGAATAAATGTATATATTAAAAAAAAAATTTAAGTTCACCATATTGTTGAACAGGCCTTCGGGGAACGCAAGAAAAAATATCAACGTTATTAATATTATTAGATATTAATTTAAAAATGATCAAAACATACTAAAACATTAATTAAATTTTAATTAAAAAACACATCTTGACAATATTGGTTAGACGTTAATTGTCCGCGAGAATAGACGCTGATTCACCAATTTCTGATCGGACAAAATTTTTTTTTATAAATATGTATTTTGATGTCTATCCTCTAGAGAGAGAGAGAGAGAGAGAGAGAGAGAGAGAGAGAGAGAATATATTTTATACGAACAGCGGTCAGCTTGAATTGGTCTAATTTTATATTTTGTCCACACCAGTGTTGCCAATTGTGCAGATTTATCCGCATTTTTTAAGAAAATTGTGCATATTTTGGTTCTTTGAAGAAATTCTCTACTTTTAACATTTTTATTTCTGAGGTCTTAATATTTGTCCCATTACAGTCATTTCCGGTTTATTATTCCCGGATAATTGATTTGCCCGCTTAAATGCTCCCAAAAAGTCAATTGAATAATTTTAACAAAAAAGCCCCGCTGTTTAATTGCGGTATCCTTTTAATTGACTCTTAAAATTACACAAGTTTTAACAAATCACATACAAAAGTGGTGCTGAAGTTTCATTTGCAAATTCCCGAAAATAGAAAAAGAATTTTCACACCCAAATAAAAGTATCTGTGAACTTTCAAAACCATGTGTTCTTATATATTTTGTAAATCTTGTTCGTTTTATTGACTGCACTGCTCAATTAAATGAGTATCGGGTAAATGATCCGCTTAATAGCTCCAAAAACCACGCATTTTTAGAGACTCAATTAATTCAATTCGTGGTGCAGCTGTTCGTTCTTTGCTTCGTTTACTTCTATATGTATGTACATATTTATATGTATATTTATCAAACAAAATTTATCATCAATTGGGCTTTATTTATGTGCAGTTTTTTCACTTGAAAAGCAGATTTTTTATTCCAAATACGCAGATTTTGTAAATAAAACTAGGACAACGCTGTTACAGTTAGATTTTTCTTTCAAAGTTGAATTGAGTTGCCCTTAAACATACATATTTCATAAAGTAGGATTCCACATCATTTAAGCGCATGAATGGACCAATGTGGGAAAATAGCCCATTGATCTTCTTTGCTCTGAAATTCGTTTACTCTGCTAAAAACAAATTGTTCGAAATGGGTGAATCGTGTTTCAGTAAAAGAATTTTTGTTCAAACGAAAATTTTGTTCGAACACAATGGGTGAATCCGCCTTAAGAGCAGCAGAAAATTGTCAGCTGACACAGTGCTGCCACCTTGTAAAGTATTTTTTTTTCCTTCAAATTGTTTGAAGTCAAGTGGCCATAAAAATACTTTAATCAACTTTTAAATACATTAACATTTCTTTGTTACGAATAAGGGCAGTAGAATAAAAACCCAATGAAGTTACATTAAAATGCCACTAAGTGGCCGTAAACATTAATGGACTTCCCTTCTTCGATGCCTTAAAGTGAAAATGTAACGTAAAATGACACTTGAACACCAGAAAAAACAAAAATTTGTGATTAATGGCTGTTTTTTTTTCATCAAGTACAAACATTTAGTCGGCCACGAATATTCGATGATGACTTAATGTAAAAAAGAATGAAGAAAACGCAAAAAGGACATGCCCGTAAAAGCATTGCTAATTTAATAAATATAAAAGCATTTTGCGTTTTGTGTTTGAAAAACATCCTGGTCGTCATAATAACCGTAATTGTATTGGGAATATCGGAAGAACGAATTGCAATAATCCATTAAAGCGCCGGAGGAACAGAAGGAAGGCGGGCGGGGCGATTGAAGTGACTTGTGACGGCAGATAACAGCTCAATTGTTTAATATTTTTAATTTAATTAAAATGTACGCAAACTTTCTCGTATGTAATAAATAGCGTTCACGTTTTTCCAATAACCATAGAAACAAATAAAATTAACTTGCCAAAGAGATGAAATAGTTTTAATTTATTGCGCATTTTATGGATATTTAACATGTGGTTTTATTCGTAGCATCGCGCAGGTTCGCTGGCTCGTGTGTATTTGAATTGTAAAAATTTCCCTTAACTGGAGCACATAAGTCAGACTGAATTTGTCGGCTATAAATAGCGTTGCGACTTACAGCTTAACCGCATATACTACGTGCAAAATAAGAAAACTCTCCCTCTATCAGAAAAAGTTATCCGTGTCAAGTCGCACGATATCGGTAGCTGGTTAATTTCACCTCTACGGCAATGTCCTAAAACTGATGAGGCAGAATGTGTGCGGTACGTGGTACCTTTCCGTTCAAACTGTAAGTTGGTGATCGAGGGCCCACAGCCCCAGCTGTCGTGTGCAAAGAAATTTGCGTTGATGGCACTGCCAGCCCAAAACCCATAATAAACAGCAAGTTTTTCGGAATACGTTAAATGAGTGCGAATCTCATGTGGAATGATATCGGCCGAAAGTCCATTTTTTGTTTGTTTGTTGACGGTCTCATCTGTAGAGAAATGGGTCTGATCTCTGAAGGGTCAGTTTCCAGCTGCTCCCGACAGCTCGAGTAAGCGATACTAAATTGAATGCCTCGCATGCTCCAGAGCTTGCGTTCCACCAGCTTCCGAAAACTGAGCCAGTGGACCTAAATGTATGCACGCAACATAACACTTCTCCGTGGGATTATTATTGTGACCGTAAAGGCCGTAAAAGTTCATTTATTTACAAGTATGAAACAGCTGGCAAAAAAGTAAATGTATATAAATATTTCTTAATAATTTTTTTTTCCATTTTTTTTTAATTTTATTTCTTTTCACGAAACACTAACTGACAAATTCTTTTGTTTATTTGTAGCGGTAAAAATACTTATCTAAGCAAAAGTCAGCTGTTTCGGTTTGTTTACAACACCAAAGAAAAAGTCGCTCACACTTAGAAGCTTAAAATAGTATTACGTATATTTAAAAGTTGTTTATATATAATTAAATAGAATAGCGGTTCTCACTCTTTTTTAAACTATTTGAAACTTTGCCATAAGTAAAATATTAAAAAAAAAGTTGCCTGTGCCTTTCGCGACTACTATACACCCTCTTCTTTATAGTTGACTTGAATCAAAGCGCAATCTGCTTTATAGTAGATTTCGATCTAAGTCCAGTGCAATTTGACAAGATTTTCCATGCAAAATAAAATCTGAATCGTGAGTAGATTTGGGCAAAATATCTTCAAATCAAGCGATTTTCTTCATTGAGGACTAAAGAATACAGGACTGCTCAGAAAAATGTTAAGAGTGCGGGGTTTTCAAGTTGTGCAAAGAAGAGAAACGAATGCAAATTCAAACCAAAAGTTACGTGAGTTGTATGAAAATAAATATATGCGCGCTTTAAATTGGCTCTTTGCGTTATGAATTGAAATTTTGATAATATGTACCAGTTGGGAACCTAGAAGATTTCGCTTTGGTGTAAATGTTATTTTATTTACTTATTTATTAATTAATATTTAATAAAGTTAATTTATGGAATATCTTAAATAGGCGCCGGTTGACAAGACCAAAAATAAATAAATAAATTTACAATAAAATAAGAATTTAACTTAAAACAATAAATGCATTTTAATATGCCATTTCAGAGCATATTTAGTTGAGACACTTCTGGTTTAAGAATTCGCTAAGAGCTTATTGAGAGAAAAGCTTAAGCAGCAGAAAGTTCAAATAAATTTATCTGCATTGCGATTTTTTTTTCTTGAGAAGAATTTTGAAACTCGGTAAATGAGTTAAAAATGTTTGTGTGTTGGTACGTTTCATCTACTTTGCGAAAGAAATAAGTGACATCAAAGATATCACCGTTATTTCGTTAATTTTTTTCAAATAAAGAAACGTTTTTTTCTAAACTTATTCATTTTATTGTAGCGTCATATTATAAACGCTTTGTAAAGTCTTTCTGCGTCAGCGTTGAAATTCTGTTAGACCAGCACTGCGACCGAGGCCGAGCTAGAAGGCGAAGGCATTACATACGATGTACCTGCCCTCTAGATGTTAGCATTTGACCCAGTAATCGCAGAATATAATTTAACACATCCCAAAACTGGCAACATAGGAAAAATTTAGAAAGCCTCAATTCATGCTGAATAATTTTTTCAGAAGTTGGCGAAATACTGGCCTAAAGTTGTTGTTGTTGTTGAACTTCTCTGCACCGTTTCAGTTATCTTTTTTGGGTGACGACAGCATCACGAAAGAAGGTGGCAACGACGTGTTTATTTGATGAACTTGTATATAAAATAAAAAGGAAACCTTTGATGTTGCACTGGATAAACAAATTACATACATATATATATAAAATTTCAACTCAAGGGGGGCAACCTGTGTTAAATAGTAAGAATTATTTTCACAAAATAAGGGGATTCTACTGTTTCTTTGTTTGTGCGTCTACAACGGCTAAACCCCTTTATTGTTCTCGCTTGAATTTTTGACATTTCATTTTGACAGTTGATAGAGTTGATAGAGAGTTGGGCGATACTTCTTTTGCAGATACATACATATATTTTAAATATATGATAATCCGAGAAGTTCAAAAGAAAAGTGCCACAACTCGAACAGTAGATATGGCGAAAAGATTCGTTTCTTAAAATCTTAAAAATTGTTGCACATAAAGTCTGGCAGAAGGTGAAGATGTGAAGTTTGCTGCACATAAATTGTTTTTTATAAAGTCCAAGGAAAAATAGTCCGCATTATAATAGTGGTCTCGTCATCACCAATGTAGTGAAAATACATTTTTTAACTTGACAACCTTTACACACACCCCGCTGTTCATGATGTCGCAGAAAACCTTTTAGAGAAATCGGCACCGATCACACGGAGCAAAAATATTCCTACCTTAACCCTCTGCGACTGACGTGATATAGTTCTCACAATTCTAATGACGTGGTAGACTACCAGACACCATTTCCATGGCTTATACATATATTCCAAAGTTCCGTTTTGTAAAACTAATAAAACCATTTTTGTTTATTGTTTATGAGTGTAAGTTATTATTTATATAGTATTTTTATAACTCAAAACGAAAATTCGTGTTTCATGTTATTTATCGGCATGGCTTGAATTTTCTGTAAAAAACTTAGACCTGTACTACAACAGCAAAAAAAAATTCAAAAGCAATTTTTTTTTGGACAAATGTTTTTTATTTTTTATTATTTAGACTTAAAATTAGCAGTTGGTAACAAAAAAAATTAAATTCAGTGGTTAAAAAAAATTAATATACATTTCAATTGGCATATCAAAGCCTATAACTTAACAAACAAAAAAGATTTCATGTTATAATTTATGATGCAAAAATTTTAGATTTTGCTTAATTTGCACTTAAGTTAATCATTCTTAAGACTTGATATCATATATATACATACATATATATAAACTACGACTTTTCTTGACAGGTTTCGCAAAGAGGCTTCAAGCAATCACAACAGCAATACCTTGTTACCCTTTTTATCTTTGGGGGACAAATTGAACACACTTGGTGTAGTAGATTGAATAGTTGGTGGCGGAGGGGGTAGATCTTTGCCAAGAACCCTGGTGAGCATCATTCTCAGGTGTCGTGGCAAACTTTCACTGTATACCCGGAATTTCATATGGTCTAGCACCAATTCTCTTGCCAGATTGAGAATAAAAGTTTTTCTTCTCATTTTTACGTCACTGTCAGTACACATTTGATATAAGACAAAGGTATTAATACCAACCATGTCTAGTACTCTTTGAAATACTGCCATAGGCCATCGACGAGTTTTTCGGCTACATGAATATATCGAACACTTTTTATCAACTTCGTCGACTCCTCCTTTTGTATGGTTGTAATCTACAATCATCACAGGTTTTTTTGTGTCAGTATCTATTTCTTGACAATGGTGAGAAGACGAAATTAGCAGAACAGCTTTATTTTTTTCGGTACATATGATAGCAGGGTATATTCTTTCGTAAAACCATACATGGAACTCCCGACTTCTCTAGTTTTGCACGGTAAGAAAGAAGATGGTATCTCAGGTTTATTTTTTTTTTTGTAGAGTTCCTAAGTAAGTTAATCCCTTTTTCAGCAGAGCTTCCGTAAGTGGTATGGAGCTAAACCAATTGTCAGCCATAATGTTTCGGTTTGAGTTTTCGACAACTTTCACAAGTCTCAATATAGACTGAGTTGGTACTGCCAGTTACCTTTCCTGTTCATTTAACCCTATGCCGTCAGAATTTTTACCATAATAAATATAAGCATTGTAAATACAGTATGTGCGAGCATCGACTAACAACATTATTTTAATGCCATACTTGGCTGGTTTCTGAGGCATGTAAATTATAAACTTGCAGCGACCTTTAAACGGCAGTAACATTTCATCGATGCAGAGGTATGGTCCGGGAGTATATTGGGATTGACTGTTTAGAATGAATTTGTTGAAGAAATTTGAAATTGGTGCAAGTGGATCTTCCTTGAGACGCTCCGCTCTAGTAGTTGAATCATCAAATCTGAGGCAGTTTATCAAACAAGAAAAACGCAAATTGGACATCCCACAACGAAATATTTCACGGCCACTGCCATCGGTTGATACATTTGAAAACTGAAGTGTAGTACAGTAGAACAATGAATGCTTTCATTTCCGTTAAATCTGTATCCATAAGTTCTACCTTTGTAGTATTATTAAATTGTGCTCGGTAACTACAGAGTTTTTGATTAGTATATTGTACTAAACATTCCATCATGGATTCGTCAAAAATTTTGGACCAAAGCTGCAAATATCCTTCAAAGGTAGAAGTATGCAGACGACGTGGTAATCTAACTATGTTGTGGGATGTTGTTCTGGATGTTTTTGGTCGTTCTCTTGTACTCCACATAAATCCTTTCTTACCTTTGTAATAGTCGATTGTTGGGTCTTGACTCACTTCTTCAGAAATAGTTTGTGGCTCAGAGGTAGTCGCAAATTGTTCTTCATCATTTGAAATTTCATCATTATCTGAAAGTTCCGTTCCTGGCTGAAAATTGGGGTCATTGCATTCATCATCCATATCGCTGAACTCATGCTCACTCTCTTCTTCCAACCACTGTCGTATTAGCTCATCGCGGTTTTTTAAAGTTCCAGATGACGTTCTTTTAGAACAGTGTGGAACTTGCGATGTGTTTGAATGCTCCATAATAACAAAACTAAAAGAAAAACAATTTTGCTGACGTGTTGTTTGGCAGACACTAAGAAAATATAATAATTTTACTGACATGTTGTTTAGGAGACACTATGAAAATATAACAAAAATACTGATGTGATTGTCTCTCAGACACCTACCTTAATATTGATGTGGTTGACCTGCAGACACTTTTTCGCTTACACTGGCACGTGTGCTTACATCAATCCATCTACACACAATAACATGCGCATTAGTACACAATTAGAAGGTACAGAGAACGCGAGAGTAAATGTTTGAAAAATAACGGTACAAAATAATCTTTTGTTTTTGTTGGTGTCTGCTAGACTACCACATCAGTCGTAGAGGGTTAAGATGCAAAGCATACGCAATAGTAACAGTAAAAAGACGGTCAATGCAACATCCAACTATTTGATATAATAAAAGAATTTATTCATAAAGAAATTTGAAATTTTGTATGAGAAATTTAGCCGATACCAAGTCAATTCAACGAAGAAAATTTCGTTTTTCGACAGACGACTTGTAAAACATTTAAAGCAACCGCGTGCCGAAATCAACTGTCACGTTGCCGCAACGTTTCAAGCTGTATAAAATAGATTTTGACGGCGCCGTTAAGTGACAATCGTAAGCCAATGCTGGCACTCATATGAATTAAATAAGAAAGCGGCACATTTGCCCATTTTCGGTATTTTTGAATTGATATCATTTCGGTTCATAAAAGTAATAATTCATTAATTATGATACTAATTTTAATAATAAAAATAATAATAATGAGAACAACAATGCTAATTTTAGTAGTAGAATATAATAATAACAAAAACAATAATAAAAATAACAAAAACAACAATTATAATAATTTTAATAATAAAAATAATAATCATAATAATATTAATAATAATAATAACAATAATAATAATAATGATAATGTATAAATTACAATGTAAAAAACTCTCCCGAAGCGTTTTTCAATTTCACATGTACGAAAATCAACTTTCGCATAACGAGGCCTTCAGAGTAATAATTTTGTTTGGCACATTTTCCATTTTCAGCTTTAATTGCAGTCAAGGTGTACAAGGTCCCAGCATTAAGGCAGCTGACCATTTTTTGCCGCTCTTATTCTCTTCTCTTCTTATACTCTCATATAAACTGTTTTGACAAGCAGAATATATTTTTTGTAGCATTGTTGTAATTTTACTCTAGCGCTGTCAACTTGTGGGCGGAAATATCCCTTGATTGTAATTATTGTTCGCACAAAATTAAACAGTGCTACGAATTATTTCAATCTTTCAGCCACAGCTAAACTTAAGTACCTGCCGCCTCATATTATTTACGTGTGTTTGATGAAAGTTCATAAAGCCCTTATGACACTACCTTTATTGTTCACTGTACAAATATAGTGTAATAGGAAACTTTAGCAAGTGCAAAGGGTTCAGATGTATTAAGAAAAATAGCAAACGATAAAGAATCAAGTTCTGCAGAAAAAAAAAATTCAAAATGTTTCAAATAAAAATTGACATTTCCAGTTTGAAGCACTAAAAAAGTGTTGTTTGATGCTCGACTTATGGCCAAACTAAGCGACGTGCCGCTTTTCCTCTGTTCGTTTTTGCGCTTTCTTATAAATGACAAGTCGACAGCACTTGTAAGCAAAAAAAAATGTTTTGCTTACATTTTTTATCGCCTGCTCTTTTTAACATTTATGGTGTCTTTCTACCAATTAATTCATCAATTAATGAAAGAAAAATGTGGTGTCATCAGGGTTTAATATATTATTTTCGGCGCAGTTTTCATTTAAATAAAAATTACATATATTTTTTGTAATTCAAAATTAATTAAAACCTATAAAAATATGTGCATATGTATGAAATTGTGGATAATGTAAAAAAAGAAAAAAATATTCGATAAAATATTTTGTTGGGATCCAGTGAGCGAATCCAGCTAAACTTTTTATTTTATTTAATCGCGATCTATGTCCTCACAGACTAATAAAATTCCCTACATACATATATTAAACATTTGAGAGACTTAATGAATGGAGTACATTTAAGAACAAAATGAGGTTAAGTTTCATAATAGTGACATTTACAGAGTAATAAAGAACTCATTAAAATGTTTGCACAATCTTCTAAAGGAGTAAATGTTGCCTAATTCATTCGAAGGCACTCGAAGTGAAGTGCTGTGTAGTTCCGAGTAGATGTAAGAGGATTGGTGAAATCGATTTTCATTAGCAGCAACTCTGAACAAACTGAGCCATTTATCAAGCCTATTAAACAAGCTGCGTTAAGCATTATTCATCTACTTGCCAAAGTCGGCAAGTTGACAAGTTGAGGGTCTTGTAGAATACGAGGAAGATTTTAATATGCATTCCACGGTGTGTTTCGCAGGCAGGATAAAAGAAACAGAAAGATAAAAGAATAGTCCTTGCTAATGAACTAAGACTTACTAATCGTTTGATTGATGTTATAGGATCATCATCTTTGATGATAATATATTTATCGCTCATGTCTGAGATTAAAAAACGCCAAACGCCGGGATCTCTGAAATTAATCGTCTGCCCCTCAACATAGAAACTTAACATCTGACACCATTTTGAGGGATAGAAAACTGATTTGGAGACAATTTACGAACGTTATTGTGCCAAGTTCGCGCTGATGAATGCCGAATTTAGTTTTAGTCCATGTCTCTGGTTCAAAATGTACAAATGACAAAATGAGTAACGTTCGACTTCGTGGGCCAGTCCCTCTCTATTTGCTTATCAGAAATTCATTCTTAGAGTCCGAATTATAATCTCTGTTTTGCATAAGTTCTTAAAATGTTTAAACATGACAACGAACTAATGCACGCAAAAATTATTCATCTATCTCGTTCCCTACTCATACAACATTATTTAATATTTTTATTGTTGTCGTTTCTCAGCTTAAAAAAATATATACACATGAATAAATATATATCTATATATATATATGAGGTGCTAATTGAATGTCCGCAATAGGTTTTAAGTGCGAATAAACAAGTAAATAGTTTTAAACATATTTAAAATAAAATTTTATCAATTTTGTTTTAATAGTAAAACTGAAAAGCAAAAGAAAACACAACGAAAGAAATCTTAATAAATTAAATGCATAAAAATAAAGTAGTGAATAAGATATAAAGAAATAAATTTATGTTAAAAGAAATCGTAATGCCTGGCATTACAAATCAAATAAAGTTTATTGCCCGGCTGTGATTTTTTTTTTCGATTTGTGTTTTATATGACAATTTTTGTATTTTTTTTGCTTTAATAGTTTCTGCTGTGCGTGCGTTCGAGTGCTCCGTATTCGATGACTGACCGCTTGATTGCTCTGTGTTGATTAAATAGGTGCAACATTGAAATATTTCAATAATTTTTGTATTCAAAAATAAATCACCATTTTCGCACAAACACGATTTGTGTTCAATAAATGACGGAAATGGCTGAAATTCAACATTTTTTTCTAAAATACTCGTGTTATTTGTCCTCATGTCGGTTGGTCGCGCCAGGTGCCTGTTTTTTGTTCTGCTGAGCTTTTTGTTATTAAACAAATGTTTTTGTTCGAAGTTTTTTGTTTGGTCCGAAAACAAAAAGCAGAAACAAACAGATTGAGTTAAAATGGGCAGGCGAATTGGAAAATTTCTGCGAAGCTGGTGGCAGAGTTTGGTTTTTTTTAATTTTTTTGGGACCATTATTCAGGGGTCGACTGGGTTGGGGGGAGAAGTAAAGAAGGAGTAGTGTTTCGCTATCTTTGCTATATTGCAGGGATGAGTAAGTCATAACTTAACTGATGCCGTTTTGTGCCCACTGCACACCTTCGACTTCGACAATGCACAATCAAGCATCAGTTAACCCAACATTGCGTGTTTTTTTGTTATTGCTGTTTTCACCAGAGTTTTTGCTAGGAATCCAACCTACGATCTCTGGACTGTTGGTCGAATACTCTGCCAACTCAGCCATCGAGTCAGTTTACAGCACGATACAAGGGTCAACCGGTGGCTGTAAATAGTTCAATGAAAGCTCTTTTGTCCAGGTCGGTTGCTCTACAGCAATCGATTGTGACTCATTCGCAAATATTAGCAACTCCGCCAGAAAGAGTCTAGTGGAGTCAACAAGCAGTATCTTGGTGGTCAATTCACGTCTCTTTTGCGGGAGAAAAGCATAACATCAACACGTTCAAGCGATGTGTGCATCACACAGTCCGCTGAGTGGCATGTAGCTCCATCCTGTTGGCATCACGTGGTGTTTACCTTCCTATCGTTCAATTTGTGCCATAAGAAATGTGTATAACTATTAAGAAAGTAAATTATATGGAGTATTAAATGTTTATGCGATGACATCTACATATACTTTTGTGGGGCTATTCGTGGTACATTAGCGAATGCAGCAAAAAGCACTGGGGCTGGCTTTGGGGCCGTCAAGTTTTTTTTTTGAAGAATCGTATGTGATGCCACATGGTGCCACTATAGCTTTAATGTGGGTCCCATTGAACATTTTGTCAGGCGAAAAGTAACTCAACAGAAATATTTATGCTTTAGGCGCCTCCACACAGAGAATAAGATATTGGGAAGAAAAGAATTCATCACTGGTTGCAAGCAGACTGCAAACGCACGTGCGATCAAATGTATTGCGAAATGGTGCTAGAATGTATTGCAAAACTCCCTAAATGCGTATCAATCAATAATGTAACGCTAATGTGGGTAGGTAGGGATAGCGCGGAATATCAAATCCAGCGGCAGACACCCACAAACTTACATAAAGACAAGCTTTCTGTGACAAAGAACTTTGAACTGATTTGGAAAATGACACGTTTCATGAACGGCGAATGATGGATAAAATCTGCACTTTCTAAGCAGGTTTAATGGGACCTGAAAAAATCCCTTAACCTAAGCTGAGCCGCTTGAACTCAGCTAATAATATTATACGTATGTAGATTGGCCACCCCAACAGGATGAAAGTCGTAGAGAAATATTGAATTCTTTCGACTGTTCTTAACCTAAGATGTCATTATGGACGCAATGTACCGCATTTCATGAGCCTCTAGTGCGAATGACCTCAAGTCGACCAATCAAGTTATAAAGTAAGCTGCGGCTTTTATCGGCCGGTTGCTGCATGGACTACATGGGATGGTAAAACGAGCTTCAAAACTACACCAATTTAATTTTTGAGCTCAATTGCAGCAAAACTACAGTTTGCAATTATTTTATTAAAACATTAAACAGATTATTTGAAGTGTTGGACAAAAGAAAACCTAAACATTGCAGCTGTACTGCTTTTGCCATCCCTGATGCCAAAACATCTGTTTACAAAACAGCAATTATAAATTAAAATTTGTTTAAGCATTAAAATCGCAATATGCATACAAACATACTTACATACATACATATATATAGCGCTACCTTAATATAGAAAGGCCCTAACGCGTTTTTTCTCTCAAAGAAAAAATTTCAATATATTATTGGGAAAAAATTGACGTGATCCGACTAAAAATATTAAAAAGTTGAAAAAAGTTTCGTGACTACAAGACTTTAAGTTTTATTAAGTTTTTTCTCTCTCCTGAAAAGTTAGGAAAACGTTACTTAGGGCCTTTCTATATTAAGGTATCGATATGTATGTATATGTATACTATTATGCCAGTTTTCTGTTTTTGAGAATAAACCCTTCCGAAAACTAAATTCTAGAAATAAACACAACTTACCAGATCATATTACTATATACATAAATGTAACATCTAATTTGTCCAATAAAGGACGATCATTGGCGCAACTGCGTTTTGGCTTAATGTGTGACAATAATGCGAACATCCAAACATTAATTTTGAAACGTCTTCAAATGTATGCCGAAATAGAAGGATAAAAATCATCGCACTTTTTACTATTTGAGCCTATAGTGGGATCTTAGCTGCACACATGGCACACAAGTCATCATTCAATAATTTTATACCGTCAACTGCTGTTGAAACGTTATTTTTTTTTTTAAATTTATTGACTTTAGAAATAGTTCACTTGGTGTTTTTACACAAACATTATCCAACCAATTTGCAAAATGCTTATTATGAACGTTTTTATATTTTATTTTGAATTTTTATTTATGTACATATCAAATCACAGAAATATTCCATAATACTTATGAATTTTTCCTTATTTTTCCCGAAATAGGGAGGAATATTTCTGAATAATATATTTCCCTGAAATTGTTTTTCCCCACACCTGCATCCAATCGTCAATGACTTTTCCCTTAAAATATTTTCTCACTATCGGAAAACTCTTCCCATTAAGCTGTTTTTCCCCTTTTTCGCGTGAAAAACACTGTGAGTAATTTTGATTTTCTACTGAATATTCAGGCTTACTGACCTATTCCTTAATTAAGAAGGCGAACAAAACCAGCCAATTGCATGTAGTCTTATTAAAATTTCCAAGGATGAAAATTCAAATGGTAAGAAAACCATTTTATTTCCCTCGTAATGTTGGTTAAATTAAAAATATATGCATGTGTATAATATATATCCCGTTTTCTCATAATGCTAAGCTATTTACAAAGTATCGGGTATTTCTTAGCGACTGGACTCCTCCACCAAAGTCTTACACAGTTGCTACATTTCCTCCTCCCTTCTTAACACTGGAATATTTATAAATCGAACTTATTTTCACTGAAAACTGTTTAAATTACACCACAAATTTATATTTGACATTCTATTTTTCCATTCACTGTGTATTGATAGCAGGAAACGTTTGCCTGCCATTCACGATAACAATATTCTCTTTTGGGGGAAGGCAGATTCAATTTTCACAAAGATTTCCCATCTTAAAGGGAATTTAGACGACAGATTTTGTTACGCTTAGAAATTGGTAAATTTGCACCAAAAATTATAATTATTTTCTATTGTTAGCGCCTTTTTTTATTTAAGTTGTTCACAGATGTTATTCTTTGTTTAGTTTATTTGTTTACACAAAAATACATCCCTGATCTAATGCTGTGTGAAGGAATTTGAAAAATTTTAAAAAACGATGGGAGCCGTACGGCTGTAAAATTTTCATCCGTATTTTCTCTCTATGTCGAATGTTTCACTACATATTAAGTTTAGACGATACCATCGGTGCTCTTCTAGTAAAAAATTTAATTTTTCTTACGACTTGTAATATCGTCCAGATCCCCTTTTACTCATGATAGGATTGCATTCCATATGATATTTTGGAACAAAGTTTTGGAACTTCCAGCTCCTTCAGTTGGTCTAAAATAGTTTATTAATTTATCTTTCTATTTCTAACATTTTGAAAACAGTTTTGAAATATTTCGGTTTTTTTTTTTGTTCAAAAGATAATTTTGCTGTTTCTTAAATATGTTTTCGTAATATGGCACGAAAGAAAGCAAAAAAAAAAAACAATAACATCAATTTGCATTTAGTGAAATGTCTGCCTGCTGAACATTAATTATCTGTGATTAATATTTCTGCTTTTGTTCGTTGTGCTAACAACGATTTTCGTCACTCTCTGTTCATCATTAATTTTGCTTGTTTTTAGTTGTTTGTAACGAAAGCCACCAGTTGGACAACTATAATGTCTATGGACGTCACTTCATTTTGTTGTTTTGCTCTTTTCCTCTGGCCAATAGAGCGAAAAAATCAATAATTTCCTAAACAACATCTATTTTTAGAGCATCATTAATAGACAATAGAAAAGAGACAGAAACAAATCGTCACTGTGTCTTCATCATTAAGTTAGAAAGGGGCAAGTGACATCGATAATAGTAAAGAAGTTAACAAATATTTGTTAGCAAAACGCTGGGAAGACATTGAACCGCATGTGACTCTTGTAACATTAAGGTTTATTCGCCTGACGCCAGAGGCAGAAGAGAAAAAATTGGAAAGTTGGTAATGAATACGGGAAAATAAACTGTGGGGAAACGTTTTTGCTCACTGTAAACACTTTAATGGCACAATTGTGTTAATTCTTATCAACTTTTTTTGTGTCAAATTTTTTTCCGAACGAAATAAATTTCCGTAATATCTGAAAACAACTTCTGAAACTAAAAGCCTTTCAACGCCCGCCACCTTCTTAGTAAATATTCTGACAATGGGAAATTTGATTTCATTTATTATTGATTTATACAGCTGCTAATACATTGTCACTTTCATGTTCATGAAGATACATAAGTACAGTGTACTCTCTTACAGGCGGACTGAAAAACTTGTTCGCTTACGGAAGTAGCACATTCATGTTTCAACATTTTATTTGAACTCACAGCCTAAAAAACATAACGCAAAGTAATTTGAGTTTTTATTAATAACATTAGAAAATTCCAAATAATATAATAAATGTAAAATATTTGCTCTTCACGGCACTTTCGTGTTTTCTGGGTTCACTTTATACAAAAGACTTTTACTTTCTACTAGAACAAGAAAACACTTCTACTCAATGTATTTCTATAGGGAACTCCGAAAGTTCGGTAAGAATTTATACAATAAATGTAGTGTAACTTTTACTAGCGTTAGACTTTCGTTTTGTTTAGAGCAGATAGTGTCAACAACATTTTCCACCGGCTTTACACCAACACTTATTTTGAAAAATCAAAAGCTCTCTGACTGCCAACTTTTTACACAATACGTTGTCGGCGACACTAGCGATAGATTCGTTGCACTGCCCTCAAGCTCCCCAGATTTCTGGCGAATAGCGGTTACAATTTGAATATTTTCCTACACGAAATTCTTTGAATCGTAGTTTATCTTCATTATCCCCAGAAATGACCCTTGAAAAGGGAAATTTCATCTCCCTTAAGTATGGAATCATGAACACATAAGGTTTAGGTTCAAATATTTGCTATATATCGTTATTTTAATTTACGAAACATGTGTTCAGGAAAACGAAAGAAAACTTTAAAAATTCGAAGATTAAGACATACACACAAGTTTAATGCAGTTGCAAACGAAAGAGGAGGACGAATAGCGCGCTAGTTTTTTTAGGAATGATGTATTTCAGGGCATTGAAGTAGAATATGCAAGAAACGCCCATGGTGAACACACCTTTTGTAAAGTGAAATAAGATTATGTATTCTAACAAATTAGCTCAGTGTATTCACAAATTTGAAAAGGTACAGATTCAAATCGATCTCTGCAGTGATTTGTTAGGACATGCTTTAATGGATTAACTATTTCAGCACTTTTGCAGATGGATAAAAAGAGGTGTAACCACAAATTCTATTAATATTTAAAAACATTTTATATCTCAACAAAAACTGGACAATTTGATCGCCAAATTGTTTCAATTCTTGTTTTTATTGCGTTATTGCGTTGCCCGGTGTTTAAATGGGCGAGTTCCAGCGGCGCCTTGATATGAATTGTGCAAGTGACATTGTTTTCACTGTGACTCTCTTGCAACATTGTTATTATTATGACTGATGTCCTAATGGATTGCCGCACATGTTGGGAGAAAATTGTTTTCAAGTTTTGAAAATTTCAATTTCAAGATTCGATGGAAAAGTCTTACTATCTGTCGCAATGACCTCTTTGGCTACAAAAAACATCCCTGCCACCATATGGAAGCTAAAATTAGAATATACTTATCCAAAAAGTGACTCCTTTAATACACCTTTATGTGCTGTCACGAATTCAATAATATCCTTTTGTGAATACATTTCTAAAGTTTAAGTATCAGTGAGAGAATTGAAAAGGTACTTGTATCCCTCTTTGATAGTTCTTGAGACTTAACAAAATGTCTAAAATGTTGCGTAAAAACTAAGAATTGGAAAGAAAAGAAGTTTCGCTTTAAGCAAAACTGCAAATTTTTAAATTTATTAAAGTTATTTTTGATTACAGAACATATTAAATACCTGTTCAATTGGTTCTCGTGTGATTGTTGTGAGAGAAAGTGCAAAAAATCCGAAAAAAATATTGTGAAAAATTATGCATTAATACACATCAGAGTATTGGGATTAAAAAAGACAAAAATATTATGAAGTTATTTTTTTGTTTGTTTGAAAACGTTATCGACTTTCTCCGAAAAACTCGACAATTAAATTCGTGAAGATTTGGCTACCAAAAGGACACTATCTTATTCACGTTGCTCATTTCTTCTGATAAGAATGCGATTATAGTTTTATTTTTGCATTTAACTGAATTAAAATAAAAAAAGGATTTCTAGTTCCTAGTACAATATATGAACACTTTTTTGCTTCCATTGGCTACTCTAAAATATCAACTTAATCCGAAAGCTCTAAGATATGAACTACTTATTTTTGTGTTTTTATCTCGCTACACAGAGTTGAAATCTAAAGCAACAGGGTAGTGGCTAAATTCTACTTCAACTGCATAATAATTTTGCTTTTAAACTGTCTTCAGCTGTCAATACAAATGTCTAACATTCATGTTAACATGAAAAGTTCTTAAAACGCAATAAGTTTCTGCTATTACTGAATATGTTAACAATATCTTTATGGGACCTTTTCTGAATGCCGAAAAATGGAAAATGCCCTATTCGGATGGTTTTTGAATATGAGAGTCAGGGATCTTGTAAAGGCCGTGTCACAAACCTGTGTGACAGAAAATTTTCATAAAGTTATAGATTATGTGCATTCAGAGTTGAAACGTTTGTAAAGCAGCTGAGTCAAACAGAAACAACAACATTCAAAGACTCAAGCCGCTCCCGACACTAAGACTTTTTCATCTTGTTTTTGTTAACAAAGCGAAAAAAATATGCTTTTTCATCTTTTTTGTGCGATAATCTAACACTTAAGAAACCATTTTGATGTGATTTTTCAAAGTCGGACAGATTTCAGATTTTCCTGCGAGTGAATCGTATGACTATGAATGATAGTGTAACACAGCCTTTAGCGCTCTCATGTTAATATTAATAATAGTTAAGAAAATTGTTTTTTTCTTTTTTCAAAACAAATTGTTGTTTTTTGTTAAATCCAATAAACACAAAAAACTTTTATTTTTATGGGAAAAACGTTTGTAGATGGGAATTAAAAGTCATTTTTTTGGGACTTTACTGCAACGAGCTCCGGCTTTATTTATTTAAGATTTCAAAAATTAATTAATTTACAAAATCCAAGATTATCAAATTAATTATAAAGTTATAATACAAAAACATGAACAATCTTGGAAAAGTTTTAATCAGTTCATATTATCGCGAGTGCACCGTATACATATGTGCATATCGTTGGCTTAACTTGGTTTTTGGAGAATATCACTTTTACAGCTTACCAAAACGGTTCTAAACTAATTGAATAAGGCTTTAAAAATCTCTATCCAAAACAACTTTCTAAAAATTTTAATAAAAAAAAACCCCGCCTTGAATGCACTTCCCTTTTGGAGGCCTTGAATTATACTATTATGTGCTGGCTATTAAGTTTAATTTAGCGTTTTCCTTCTCCTGTTAAGTAACAGCAAATCGAGATATACCTACTTTATATTAAGCGATCGATATGCTCATCCATCTATATTTTTTATTTTATGGAAAAAGGTGACGGACGGCCTTCCTTGAATTCCGAAAGCCACTGGTAATTGGTGATTGAGAATATTGCAGTTTTTTAAAAGGGGACTTAGACGGTAATACAAGTCGTATGTAAAACCAAAGAGAAAATCAAATGAAATTATCTTATTCTTCTTCTTTTGGCGCTACAGTCCGGGGTGGACCTGGGCCTCAACCAACAAGCTTTTCCAGCTGGCACAGTTTTTAGCCAGCATCCTCCAATTTTGCATATTAAGTCGGAGCAATATTTTCCATGCGCTCTACATGGCCCAACCACCTTAGCCGTTGGATCCGTAGACGCCTGGTTAGGTTCATGTCGCTGTAAAACCCGTACAGTTCGTGATTGAATCTTCTCCAGAAACCATCAACGCAAACAGGTCTGAAGATTGAGCGCAGAACTTTTCTCTCGAAAAAACCAAGGACTTTCTCATCCGCCTTCGATACTGTCCATGCTTCCGCGCCATAGGGAGGACAGGGGTTATCAAAGTGGTATATAGTGTCAACTTGGTTTTTCGAGAGAGGGCCTTACTACTCAATTGCCTCTTGAGCCCAAAGAAACAGCGATTGGCAAGAGTGTATTCTGCGTTTGATCTCGGTACTGATGTTGTTTATACTGTTGACTTGGGAGCCAAGGTAGACGAAGTCCTTCACTACCTCGAAGTTATAGCTGCCTATGGTGATGTTCTGGCCCAGTCTTCGGTGTTGCGCGTCCTTTTTTGATGACAGCATATACCTCGTTCACCGTTAGACCCATTTTGGACGCCTCCGTTGAAATACCAGCAAACGCTTCATTGACGGCTCGCTGTGTTCAACCAATCACGTCAATGTCGTCTTGGTGAATTCGATACCGACCTTGATGGAGCAGCAAGAGTTCTCCATCGTCATTCTACACAGTCTGACGAGCTTGGTAGGAATGTCAAAACTAGACATGGCTTCGTATAGCTCGTCCCTATACACACTGTCATATGCGGCCTTAAAATCGACAAATAGGTGGTGGATGTCGATTTGCATCTCTTGGGTCTTTTCCAGGATCTGCCGTAGTGTGAAAATTTGGTCAATGGTGGACTTCCCTGTCCTGAAACCGCACTGATACGGACCTATCAAACTGTTCACGAATGGTTTCAGGCGGTCACACAAAACGGCAGAGAAGATTTTGTGGGCGATGCTCAGGAGACTTATTCCTCGGTAATTGGCGCAGTTGAGGCGGTCTCCTTTTTTGTGGACCGGGCAAACGATGCTGAGATTCCACTCGTCGGGCATGGTGTGAAATCGATTTTCGCCGTTCTTAAGATAAATTCAAATTAACGCTGTTCATGCTTCTGTCTGTAAGTCCATATTCTAGTCGACGATATTCCGACATCATTAAAACAACACTTTGTGGCACTTTTATTTCGTTTCATGTTTTAAGTGCTGACATACCCTGTGTATGTAACACACATCGTTAAACGCTTATTAAGTGAAAGAAACAGAAATTCTAATTGGCGCATTCAAGCTTTCGAAATTTATTTCAATTATTTCCACTTTCTCTATTTCTCTTTCCTTTCGTTAGTGACGTAAATTCTCGCAGTAATAATTTGTTGTTGCTTTGGCCCACAAACACACAAAAAAACAAACAAACCTTGAACTTGTAAAAACATACAATAGAATATTTTTATTTAATGCACAACAGACCGCAACTAAATACAAAAATATTCATGTATAAAAAATAAACTAATGCATTCTTTTTATTTGATTGTTCAGTCAAATGGGTGTTTGATTGCATTCTTGCTGTTTTTCCTCTTTTTTTACCTATTCTTTATATTTCACAAGTTAATTTTGCTCTTGAATGTAAATTGAAAGCGAACGAAATGTTATTCTATTTAAATTGCAAATATGAAAAAGATCTATTCGCAGATTATGGGACAAGACCATGAAGTAACTTCTGCTGATCTTGAGATCAATCATCGAAGAAACGTAATTTCTTGAGCAATGCCCTTGAAAAAGATCCCAGGTCAGTTTTGGTCAGTACAATGCCTTGAAAACTGCAGGTGTAAACAGATCAGGCAACATCGACGTATGCCAAGCCGCCAAAGACAGTAAATCGTGGCAACGCAAAAAAAACCATGAGTCTGCTGCATACGGATACTGTTGAATATTTTAAGAAGGAAACGTAAAAGAAAGAAAGAAAGAAGAAAAAGTTACAAAAGCGTTGTAATAGTGTAATACATTGTAACACAATTCAAACAAAAATTTAAATACAAAGTATTGAGTGTTGTTGTTGTTGTTAAACATTATTGGCCAATCTGAACTCATTACGATTTATTTTTATAGCCAAGAAAAACTGCATTAAAGGGCACCGAAAGACGAGGGCAACACGAGGTATATGGTGTCATTGAGAAAGGACGCACAACATCGACGACTGGGCCAGAACATCACCATAGGCAGCTGTAGCTGCGAGGTCGTCTACCTCGGCTCGCAAATGAACAGCACGAACAACATCAGTACCGAGACTACACGCAGAATAGCTGTTTCTTTGGGATCAAGAGGCAGTGGAGTAGCAGAGACCTTTTTTGAAAGACCAAGCTGACACTATATACCACTTTAATCATGCCTGTCCTTCACCATGGCGTGGGAGTATGGACAATATCGAAGGCAAATGAGGAAGCTCTTGGTATTTTCGAGAGAAAAGTTCTGCGTTCAATCTTTAGCTGGAGAAGAAGAAGATTCAGTCACGAACTGTACGGGCTGTACAGCGACATGAGAACCGATGGCGCAAGCAAGGGACCTCAACCAACTTGTTGTTCACCCCGGACTGCAGCACCAACGGAAGAAGAACAAGACGAAATCAATCGTTCCAACTTTTATATAAAGTGCCGTTTTATAAGTTATCGTATCATTTTTACCGTTATTTTATTTAATTACAAATTTAAAACAAGTTGTTTTATACGTTATTCTGTTACAGCTATTGCGTTCTTTAATCATAAATTAAAATGAATTGGGTTATAGCATTCCGGGAATCTTTTCACCACTAGAGTGACAGAGCCAAAATGTTCCTTTTCACGGTTTTGCTTTCATTTAAATGTATGTATGGAAAAAATAAATATAAATCACTTAACTGCCCAGTGTTGCTCTTATAAATTTTTAGATTGATCATGATATTAAAGCTTTAACGGCCTTTTTCATTGGGAATAGGGTCTTCCAATAGGGGCTTCAAAACTGATTGTAGCCTTATCGTCTGCCATTTGTTCAGTCTGTTTTATTAAATCATCACTTACGAACATATGTACAGCAGCGCTTCGCCCTTTATATGATCGCCATAATTTTAATACTGAGAGGACTAGTCACAATATGGTTCATAGCAGTAAAAAATTAACCAACTTTGTCTGTGAGAGTGTGAAAGCGGATCTAGTCTAGCGAATCGATTTAAATAAAAGAGTTATGCGATAATAAATATTTCGAAGGTCCGAACGTGACCTTCGTTTACAATTAATATAGAAAATGGTACACTAAAATATTTTTAGGCTCATTATTAATTCAATCTATACAAAAACGATAGCGAGCAGAATTTCGGATCTACGAATACGGCAAAACAAAACAGCGGTGCGAATGTGACAAATTTGGAAGCTGCAGTTTTCGCCGTATAACAGTTTTATAGTGGAATTAACTTTGTAGTTTTACGTAACAATGTTACTTTAAAATGTTGTGCTTGTCCCTGTTTTTTAAGCCATATTCCAGGTCAATATGTGACATTTTGAACGTGACGTTATTTCCGTAATGATTAGTGACTTTCAAAGAAATTTGTTCTTAAAAGTAGAGATTAGATATTACTAATGTATGTAAATAGAACTACATACATAATTTCTTAAACGAAAACAAACTGCGAGCTGATTTTATTTCATCGTCAGCGCATGAACGTGAGTGCATTTTTTGGATGCTAGGAATTAAATAAAGCATGTATTTATGTATGTATGTACATTAGTATGTACAAATGTATGTAGTATGTACATACATATATACATATACATACATACATATAATAAAATACTATCTTAACTATGAAATTGCATTCGTGCTAGTTGATAGTCTATTTGTTTATCTCAGTGCGTGACTTTTTTTTATCGAATTGATTAAATTAGTAGAATCGAATCGAATCGAATAGAATTCGTAGCATCAAAATACTCTAGAGCCATATACCAAAATGGTCAGCACGTGGACCGGACCGACGGAAATACAAACGGCAATTTCGTACGTCCGACACACACAATTTTTTGCATTAAAAAACTAAAGAAAACAATTTAAAACGCTTTGTGCAAAAATATATTAAAAGATCTTAAATAATCATCACGTAACTGAAAAGAAATATGTATCTATGTATGTATGTATGTATGTATGTATGTATGTATGTAATTTTAAAAGAACATTATACTGCTTTGTTTTTCATTAAATTTTCAATAAAAATTTTATCTGTTTAATTGCTTTTACTTAAGCTTAAACAGCTGTATTAGTACGTCGAGCGGTTTGTTGTTTTTTTTTTTTGCAATGGAAAAACAAGATTTTGTAAATAAATGCTTTTTGTTTTGCTTATTTGTGTTTTGTTATGGCGTTTCTTTGTACGGTGCTTTATTTAATTTTCGCTCTCTTTTGTGCTCAGTTTATTTTGAATTCATGAGATGCTTAGAATTTTGTGTTTGTTCTCTTATGTGTTTCCAAAAGTGATAAAAATGAACGTAAACATTTGTAGGAAGTGTAATTGAGCAACACGACGAACTTCCTTAAACTCTAAAGGTGATTCCAAAATAATATCTAGTAGAAAAAAATTCCAAAAATTTATCAATATATTTACATACATACAGTGGTGGACATTATTTTAGCACATACATACCTCGTTTTTCTTTTATAATTAAAAAGTTTTGTAACGTATTAATTATTTTTATTTTTATGATATTTTAATATGTTATTCTCGGTGAGAAGAATTTGTGATATTATTTCACTTAACTTTTTTTTCGTTTGTAATATTTTTTTAAGACGAAACCTTAAAAGAGACTTGAACAGTAATTTAGCACAAATTAACAAAATATATTTCCAACAACAAAAACTAACATTCAGTAGGGCACGCCTTATTCCTTAAATACAGCTGCACATCTCCTGGGCATACTGTCCACCAGGCCCATTCAACGTTCCTCTGGTATTGCATACCAAGCCTTTTCTATTTCCGACCATAAATCTTTTAAATTTTTGGGTTTAATAGCGGCAATGTAATGCTGCACGTCGTTCCATAGGTTCTCTATAGGATTAAGATCTGGCGATTGAACTGACCATTTTAAAACATCAATGCTTTGTTGTTCCAAGCGTGAAGTGTGTTGTCGCGCATGAAACGCCATCTAAGTGGCATGTTTTCTTCTGTATGTGGAATCTTTGTGTTTGCAATTATATTTTTATAAGCGTACTGGTCCTATCGATTCTCGATTTTGCTGATAGGGCCAACACCGTGCTAAGAAAACGCAGCTCAAGCCATCACGATTCCACCACCATGCTTTACGCCTTTGAAGTGTACCTGGGGTTGTGTTGCTGGCTTGAAGGTCGCCATACATAATGAACCAAAACGACAAAAATTTGGATTCGTCAGCCCAGAGGATATTCTTCCATAAAAGCAGGGGTTTGTCCAAGTGTTTACGAGTGAATGAAATTCGATACTTAAAATTTTTCTGCGACACGTGCGGCCTATGTTGTACAATACATCCATTTTTTTTTGCGTTAAGTCGTCATTTAGTTGTTCGCGAAGAAACTTGTAGACAAAATTTGGAGAAACTTCCCTTTGAATTTCAGTTGAGGTCCTCAACTAATTAGGAAGTCTTCTTTTCGAGTGGTCTTTCTAGACATAGCGCACAGTGGAACCTTTTTGTGTGTCCCATTGGCTCGGATATGGCTCAGTGCATTGTACACCATCTTTCTGGAGCAGTTTAATACGGAAGCAATATCACAAACGGTGCTTCCTCTCGATTTCATTTGATGGATTTGTGCACCATTTACTTTTAGCCATATCTATTTTTTGTGTTCCCGTTCTTAATAAAGCTTTTCAATTAAGGTACTCGTAATAACAGAACTTTTAAGATTTTCAATAAATAAAATGTCATATTTCCAAAAATGGGGTAAATTAGTGTCCACTTTGCACTAAACACTTCTTGCCATAAATTAAAAATTTACACAAAAAGGGCAAAAGAGAATAGAAAAAGATAACGCCATATACAACACCTGCGTGTAAAATGCAGACTTAATTTTCATACCATAAACAGAATAAACGCATTTCAATGCAACATACATGAGATGTGCTGCCCTAATGTCCACCACTGTATATATGTATGTACATATGTAATTTGATTGTGGTCCGTACAGTCAAGAGAGCTGAAGTTGTAATCACATACGTACATACATACATACATATTACACCGGCTCCTGGCGTTCTCTAGACCATATTTTGCACCACAACGCTTAAGAGCTCCAACCCCTTTTGATTTTTTAAACAAAATTTTAACAACACATTGATTGCAAATATAAAGAATATGGAAATTTTATCCGTTCTTTTGAAAGAATAAATACTTTTAATTAAAGAAAAATATAGTCTCGTTAGCAATACCTGCCAGATCTTACAGTATTGTTGGCCAAATACAAAAAGTTCTATAACTGTGTGAACTGCCATTTGTCTCACAACGTTGCCAGTAAATAGATTGTCAGTCCATTGTGGGACAACAAATCTGTCCAACACTTGACAATCGTAAGGACACTCTGTTGTAAGGGCACAAGTTGCCTTTGCCGGATAGTTGTTGCGATTTCTTTAGCCACTAATATGCGAATATGTGTGTACATGCCCGTTTCTCCATTTCGAACGTGGACATTTGGTTGCATCATTAAAACAAAAAGAGGAAACTGTAATACGATTAATATCGTAGAATCAGAGACGGGTATTGGATACAGTTTATCTAATTCCTTTTTTTTCTTCGGTAAAATGACGTTTCTTTAATGTTTCCATATCAGAGAATTGAACTTTATCAGTTTCCCACAGAAATTTAATTATTGTTGAGTGTTGTTGAGTGTATTTTGCTTTCATTAATTACTTTAGTTTTGAATTCATTTCAATTACCGCACACTGTTCTAACTGTTACCGCAGTATTTAATCATAAATGCTAAAACAACTAAAACAAAAAGAAACGAACGGCATTAAATTGGTGGTAATTTATCATAAGACTAATTAAAATATGAGTAAAAAAAGCAAAATGAAGGTACGAAGTTTTTTGTTTGATGTAGGGAATACAGAGAAGGGACTAAGGAGGAGCAGAAACTTTGACAAGACACAACAGGTGACATACAAAAATGTGCTCTTGATTAAAACGAAGGTTGCCATCCGGCAAAACATTTTTTTTAAACTATAACGAAGTATTGGTACAAATGATATTTAAAACCATCTGTGGAGCAGGCAGGAAAAAAGGAAATGATTTGACATTTCGAAAGTACATTCGCATATCTACCCGGACTTGGTGCATTGTTCTGCGTGAGTCAATCTACAATTCCATCGATGGTCCAAAACTGTCAACAGAAGTGTTATTTATGTGGAAAAAGAATACTGAGTGAAGGCAATTCGGCATACCCCAAAACTGCGGCCCAGATATCGGATAATTATTCCCTCTTCGACCTTGGAAAAATGCATAACTTATATTATTACAAAAACTCGATTATAAACGTAATTGGGCATTTAAAAAAGCTAATGACTGAACGTCTGATTTTTTTCAGTTTTTTTTAAACTTTCTTATAAACAAAAAAAAGGCATTTAAGCAGGCAATTCCTTTGAAATATCGGGCAGTAAAACTTTTCAAACTTTCGATTGTCAGAAAATTTTGCACATTTAGGCGTGGAATACATTAAGGCAGGAGCATTTAAGTGCTATGAGTTCTTCATTCGAAAGGCTGGCTTCTGAAGCGCATCAATAGAAAGATCCCACGTAATTATAATATCAACTTCAAAGCTGAGGTGCTGGAAGTTTTTAAGATGTGTAAAGCAAATATTTTAGAGTTGTAACCGTCAACTTTTTTATTCGTTTCCTAATGATTTTACATTGATTCTACTTTATCCAATCGTGCAGATTTGAAAAATACTTACAACAGACTTTTAAATATGGAGAGAATTTCATAACATTTTGCTCTTGCAAAGTCTAAGCACTTTGTGACTTTGTATTACCGTGTAAACATACCATTTCTATTGCTCGTCGGCGACGTTTTGAGAAGGTGTGAATTGTTTTGTATCACTGTAGGAATGCAAAGTAAGTGAAAATGGTCTGACATGTTGAAGAAGCCAAAGCAGAGGCACCCAAGGACTAACATCTTACCGTTAATGAAACAAACATACATACATAATGATTTATGTACACCGAATTTATTCCACATAAAGACGGATTCAAAACGATTTTAACGAATATTTTTTCGCTTTTCGGAAGCAAAATAAACTGTTTAAGTTAACAAAAATTACTTAAATGATTTTTGTAAAATTATCATCCTAAATTTAGGTACTTCAAAATAATTTGGGGCAAGAAAAGTATCCATATATGTATGTATATATATGAATGACGAACCGATTTATTCTTCCTTTTTGAAGATATGCAACGGACTGTTCAATGTGTCAGATTTTTGTCAATATGAAGACGGGAAATTCTCCTCAAAAGCGAATTTATGTGTAAGAACCACTGCCATATTTTACCGGCTAGGTCGTTTTAGTTCCAACCACATTCAGCTGCTTCTAAACTTTGTTTATTAAAAGATCCATTCTTTCCTTGTATATGTATTAGATTAAAAAAACGATCCCTCTTACATGGAGCTTCTTTAAGTAGTGTCCCATACCTGGCAGTCCAAGTTCAGATGGACTTGAAAAACAAGGCTTCCTAATAAAAAAAAGAAAGTTCGGAAAGAACACGGAAGGCAAACACATTACAGCAACATTAATATGTTGTTGCAAGCAATTTAGATATTCTTTATGCCAAAATAAATACTCGTTTGTCATTGTTTACAATTATGTGACAATAACATATATTGTTATAACAAATACATACATATGTGTGGTTTAAACACACCGATCAAAACAATAATGTAATATTTTTATCATGTATGTATATGTATGTATGTAGGATAAGCTCATCGATATGCACCCAATCCATGTTTACAAAATAACCTTTTACTATTGCTATAATTATTGGCTTACATGTAATTTTCTTTCAATTTTATTTTTTTTTAACTAAAATGGAAATAGAAAGCGGAAGAAGTTTTTACTGAGTGTTGGGGAAAATCAAAAGTGAGTTTTAGTATTAAAATGCAACCATATACATATATATATATATACACACATATGTAAGTCGTAGACAACCACACTATGATATAAGCAACCATATTCCATAACCATATGGTTACTATATATATATAATACTTTTACAAGGCGTAGACTTCCTATGACCAGTCATACTAATCGTATTGGTAGAAACAACAATACTATATTAGAGGCAATCATATTAGCGATACGGCTAACCATACACATAGTACATATGCAGTGTAGGGCTTTTAAAAATGCAATGAATACTACGACATCACAGTGAAAACAGCATTGCTATCATGAGTGAAAATAACAGTACTATCATGTAAACCGATGGCGCATTATTCGAATTAATCCTATTTTATCATTATTTGCAATTAATTTAATTTGTTAGTATAAACGAGTATAATAGATCCTATAGAAATGCCTTCTTCTTAATTAATATTGTCGATTATGATCTGAAAACAATTTGGTTCCCCAAATTGTATGTAATATGACGAAAGTATGATCAATTAGCATAATAACTTGCTTGGTTATGATAATAACACTGTAGAACAATATATTATAGTTATTTACTAAAATTCCTGTTTACAGCACTGTGTGATATGGTTAAATAAAACAACATAATATTATCAACAACAATCGCACAATACAACAATGCAAAGTTGCTTTTGGAGTGTAGTCGATGTATCTATTCATATGTACATACATACATACAAATTTGTAAGTTTTTCTACGTAAATGTTGTATAGTGTAGGAGAAATAATTTTATTGACAACAGAGAGAAATTTATGTTTATTGATGTTTTCTAACTGGAAGTTCTTAAGGTATAATATGTACATATGTATGTATGTATGTATATATGTATGTATGTATATGTATAACACTGAGTAAAGAAACAATAAAAACCCCAAAAATGTGTGCAATATTTATTGTGTATCTCTTATTCATACAAGCACTAACGGTTTGCTGGGTTATAACAGATTTTCGTAAAATAATACTTTGCTGAAGCAGATGGTTTGAAGAACTCTTTTTTAGAACAAAAATATATTAAAAATAATAATATGTATGTACATATACATGTATGTATGTATGTGTGTGTGTGTGTGTATGTTAACACTAACATCTCGATCTGATTACGAAATATGTATGTATAAATGTATGTATGTATGTATGTAGGTATGTTCATACATACTTACATAAAACAAATCTTTAAGCAATTGCATGTGAGTTGAATTTCTGGCAACGCTGGTGTAAATGCTCCACAGAAGCAAAGAGAATTTGCTATGGTTCTTAATTGTGCACAACAAGAGAAACAGTTAGAGAATAATGTACGGTAAAAGCAAATAAACTCTTTTCAGTTTCTTGCTTTTCACTGTGGATTTTTTGTTGTTTATATCAGTTCAATGCGAAACAAAATTGATCAGTTTGCTCACAGAATTTGTCGCGTCCAGGCGGAGAGTTGTTGGAAATTGAACAAATCGGCTCCATTTTATTTTCAATTGGGCATAAATCTACAAGTTATATTTTTTTGCGGTGTCATTTCAAAGCAGTTGCTGCAAGGAGTTATACCAAAATAATTTTGCTTAAAATTGTGAACGTTTTGTGTGAATTCTTTAATAAAATGCCAAATAAAATATGCGCTTAACATGTTCGACCTATTTACACAAAAGAAATATACATACTTATGTATGTGTGTGTTTTGAGTCCAAACAAGAAATAAATTAACAAAAAGAAAGAAGAAAAGAAATCCTAAAATATAAGTTAAAGCAGAATAAAAATAAGAAAAAAATATATGTATGTGTTTAATCAAATACATCGAGTAGCCAAGTGTTAGCGATAACAAAGTGATTAAAATAAATTATGCTGCTCAACAAAACGTGCCCGAAAGTGAGAATTTAGTTGAAGCAGAAACTACATGAAACATTTTTTGTCAGCTCTAAACTTGCTGCTAAATTCATTACAAAAAGAAAGCAAAGCGAAAAGCCAAGTGTTTTATCTTAATTTCAAAACAGAGTCAACCAAATTGAACTCTCTTTACGTGTTTTCGTGCTGATATTCTTGATAAATTCGCCGAACTTTTCCAAGTTAAGCAAATAATAAAACAAACAAAAATAATAAAAGTTACTAATGCTTCTAATAAAAATATTTGCCAGATGAAGTAGTCATACATACATCAAATGTATATCAAATAAAATAAAAAATTAAGAATTAATGAAGATCGTGTTTATTACAAGTTAACAAAAATAAATCACAGAGAAAAATTTGGTGTGAAAACGAAAAAGAAACGAAATTGTGAGTTCAGACGTGTTTTGCGTTTTAAAGCAGAAAACAAATTCTGCTGCAAGATAATTTAAAACAAAAATTAAAAGGTAATTTTTTCTGCATTTAATCTTTTTATTTATTTCACTTAGATGTTGTAAATCAACAAATTTATGGAATTTCGTTTATACATCTTGTTTTGAGAAACAATTAAAAAAATACAATATTTTCTTTAGAAAAAAAGTGTGAATAATCGCTCAAATTGTACGAATCGATATAATTTGAAAACCCTCAAAAGATTGCGCAAATTCCAAAAAGTTCTATCCGTTCTTTGTTTTGCATGTATAGATTTTTGTTGGTTTTAAATAAAACAGCAACTGAGAAAAACTTTAGTTTTATTAGATCAAGACTTCCTTCATGGCATTCAATGTTTAAAAACTATTTCGTGTCGGCCTAATTTTCGAGCACATCCAGTCCTATTTCGCCACTAGGGCCGGTCGAATGTTGTCTTCCGAAAGATTAATCGTTGCTGGCTTATCAACACACACCAGATTCCTTGAGATAAACCGGGCACGAAGCGTTTGGCTTCAAGCGCTGTATTCCATGTTTCAGAGTCTTTTTGGCATCATTTCTCCTCCAAATGATTTGCAATGACTTGAGGAGTAAAAAAGTCGCAAATCATTTGCTGGTAGTGTTGGCACCGGCTTCGGGCACGGGCTTACACGCCTTCGGCATGTAAAACGCATCAAATAGTGAGTTTTTTTAGAGGTAGTGGAGACTCATCAGGTTTGCCCTCCTCAAAAACGATAATTCCGTTAAGCCAGAAATGAGCCTCATCAACTTCACCATCATATATATCCAAGTGGATATTATATGGATGTAGGCCGAGATCTTTCATCAAAATCAAAATAGTGGACGCACTAACAACTAGTTGCAGAGAAGCGTAAGTATCTTCTGTAAGTGCGGCTCGCACTGTGTATTCATCTATTTGACTGAAATTGGTCATCAATAGATCTATAGTAATTCGCATTATGTGATCAGATAGACGATTATTCGCTACCTGTAGTTCTATACCTTAAAAAAACATACGATACAATCTGCCAAAGATGAATTTCATATGTGACCAGTTGCAAAAACATGTTTTAATAAACGAATAATTGGAAAATTTGGGTCCCATTAATCCAGCAGAATTTAGCTTTCGACCACAGTGAAAAGTTGCACGCAATATTTGTTGCTTTGGCGCGTAAATTATTATAATGATTGACCCGACATACTTAAATTTCAGGCAACTGAAATAAATAACTAACAAAAACATAATATTTGGTCGTGGAAACACGAATAAAAGCAACACAAGTTTTTTTTCTTTCCAACTACATTTTCGTGACCGCAATATACATATATCAGTTCAACTTACCCAACTTGAGAAAAGAATTTTATAAAACTATTTCAATTCAGTTAAATTTGTTCTGCTCAAATTGGCAGCCACCTTTTTGTTTATTTTGCGTTTCAGTTTTTCTGGGTTTTTTCGTTCTTCAATTTAGTTTCATTGAAATTTATGACATATTGCAGCCATTTGTTGGGCACTTTGCGTTTGTTTCTATCACATTTGCTTTTAATGTCATGTCACGGAAAATGCTCAACTCATTTCTTGGAACTACTTAATTATTATGGTGTTTGTTTAACTTGAATTGTAACGTTCACTTATTCCAAATAGAAAATCTTCAAGTGATTTGTCTTGGGGGGCAAACGTGAACAAACAGGTCAATCGATAATTTAGGGCGAAAATCTTACAGATCAATGGAAGTAAAATGCGATGGTTTTCATTAGGGGGTTTTTAGATTTTTGATTACGAAAGTCGTAAGAACTTTGTGTAACGTTGAAATGAATATTTAAATTAGCATTATATTGTTCAGGATATTGACTTTATTGTTAAATCTAACTATTCTATTGTTGTAAACGACCGTAGCTGTCATAGCCAATTGTTGTCAAACACTGTATTATCGTTACAATTATACTTATTACTGTCTTGATCAAGGATATTTTTTTGTCGGTGTGATGACACCACCAAATTTTAAAATTGTTGCGAACAACTAAATGTTTATTGGGATGATCAATAATATAACCATCAGTAACTATATTAACAGCATTGTCAAACAAAGCCTTACTTTTGTGATATATTATTGCCATCATAAACTATATTATTGTCATCATATTATTGTTGTTACCAACCCACCAAATTATTGTTGTTGTAATCACGTTACTGGAAGAAATGTTTATGGAATAATCATATGAACATGTTATCGTTTGAGGCAGCTGTATTTTTATTCGTTGCAAATCTCTTGAGAAAGCCAAGACAACTCTTTAGTTGGCTATAATAATAATTTGGTTCGTCAACGTCTTTTGATTTTCACTTTGTCATTACAATGAAAATGATATTTTTTCCCAATAATTTTAAATTCAATGACCATAAATATTTCATGAAATTTTAACTTTTTTCCGGGATTTCATAATATAGTTTAATGTGAATGAATGATGGATGACGGCCGCCACAATAGAACCATCCTACGAACCCTTACATCAAAATTAAGACAGGCGCGTCACCTTTTGGCAGCAACTCGTTATATGAAATGGCGATAAAGAAGTTGAAGAAGCTTTCAAAGCGCCACTCATATATTTTTAAGCGCACGGAAATTAGCAGTCACTGTTAGATTTGTTGGATAGCAACATATTTTGAAGGGGTTTCTTGCGGTTTCATTCCGATTAATAAGTTGAATACGTGTTTTTCTCTTTTCTTATTTAAGAATATTTGATTCGACATTATTCACTTGGGAATGAAGTTATTCAACTTAAATTGCTCCCACGTTGAGTGCGAGTTTGCAGAGCTGTTGAAAAAGGTCTGGAAGAAAAATAACAGGTTTTAAAAAGTTCGAGGCTTAATTATAATTAAAGACTTACATATGTGCTGTTAACAGAACACAAGTGTGCAACTCGTCCATCAAATTTGATTGGAATGGACTCAAAAAATTTAGTGCTTTTCATAAAATTTGTGTTTACGTTCGTGTTTCGTTCGTATTCCAAAAACAGCATATAGTCGAAATATTATTTTTCTACTGCACTGTGTCAAGTGTTTAAGGCTGCCAGTTAATTGACCTGCTCCATCTGTGTTGATGACTCGGAAGTTTTTGTTTTTGTTTTACTTCAAATGGTCTCGCATTTCTTGTGCTGGTTTAATTATTTTTAATGGTTTCATTTGTTTATTGTACTCATAATACAAACAAACAAATTTAAAAAAAACACCTTTACAGCAACTCATAACGGGTGATCAACTTGGACCTTTTATTCAGTTATAAAAACACATGAAATGGTATTGCATGTTTGAGTCTGTGTTGTACACGAAATAAAGATGTTTCTCTGACTTAAACTATTTAAAAGCTGAACAATTTGGCTCATGGAGAATTTCTAAACACTTAAAATCGAAAGATATTCCGGCGATCACTCTCCTAGAAACAAGAAATATCCACTAGCCTGTAAACCCTTGATGAGCAGAACATACAAGAATAAGATTCATGCATGTGTATTGCTGTGAACGGCGCAAAACCGAATGGTTTTGCCTACTATCGGTTTATACCAGCGTCTCATCTACTAACGTATGTTGAGACTTTAATTTGTAAAAACTGTTCGCAATGGAGTGCGAAACAGCTCTAAATAGATCACCCAGTCCGTGCACTTTTTTTAAGCATATCATTTACCGATCGTGCAAGTGTAATGCGCACTTGAATAACTCACACGTTTATAAAACAGAGTTGCTCCCAAGCGAGTGCATTTTTTTGTTTAGACAGCAAAACAGAAAACAAAAGTGCTGTTGAAAGTTAAATTTATTTGTTTTCTTAATTATGAAATAAAACCACATCCATGATCAAATATCAGGTTAAGTACAGGTTTTCACGCTATAAACATACTTACATATGTATAAGGTTCACCTGTAACAAAGTGCCAACAACAAATTGTAAACCTTAAACAGCTGTAAAAAGTCTACATAGTGTAGAGAAGTTCTTTAATATATACATGTATGTATAGAACAGAATGTGAAAAAAAACGATATAACTGAACGATGAAAACACGAGGATATACGAGTTACTTATTCAGATTGGCCGGGGAAAACGTTCTGGTTCTGTCCACATTTTATAGAGGTATAGAACTTTGAAATGGAACTTTTTGAATTCACATAAAATTTACTTTATTCGAAAGAATAATTTAAATATGACTTCCGGCATATGACCGTCTAATCTGGAGGTCCAATTTTCGATGACTTTATCCAACAATGCGGCGAAAGTTGTCCTCCAAGTGGTCAATTGTTTCGGGCTTATCGGCGTAGACCAGCGACTTCATATATCCCCACAGAAAATAGTCTGGCGGCGTTAATCGCGTTAATTATGGTTCTATAGTGGTCACCACTGACTGTCACGTTCTGACCAGCATCCTTTTCAAAGAAGTATGGATCAATGTTTCCACCAGCCCATAAAGCATACGAAACCGTCAGTTTTTCTGGATCTAACGGCGACTCAACAACCACTTGAAGACTATCGTCACTCCAATGACGGGTCCATTCAAACAAAAGTGAGTTCCATCGCTTAACAAAATTCGCTGGATGGAAATCGGCATCAACGGCAATCAAAACGCAAGCGTTGTTCTGGTGTCAGTCTATTCATGTTGAAATGTCAAACCAAACTAAACATAAATCAGTTGACAGCTGACAAAATGGCCGCCATCTAAAAAGGTGTTGCCAACTTAAAGTTTTGTACTTCTGTAGAAAACACCCTATATGTATGTATGTATATCAGTCACGTTGTTTTGATGACGTCTGTCTAATCTGCTGTTCGTTATTCAGTTACTGATACCAAAGCACCATGACAAATTACGCGATTGAGCAGTGCGTCGAAGTGATAAAATTGTATTTGGAAGACTTTGTGAGAAAAGTTATCTTTAGCGACGAGGCGCATTTCTCAAACAATGTCGTCACCGAGTGGTTTTCGCGCAGTTGTGACTTAAACTGGGCACCAACAGTTAGCACCATTAGTTGGCGTCTTGTGGGGGTTCTCAAAGTCGCTGGCCTAAGCCGATAAATATTGTAACACTCGATCAAGGACCTTAAAATCATCACTAAATCAACGTAGTACGTGCCGTTTCTCAAATCCCAGCTGGAACTGTGAGGAAAAGTCACGTAACAACCCGATCCCCGTGCAGGCGTTTGAACGCTGTTATATTGTTTGTATAAAGAAATTCTCACTGTCCTTTTAAGGACAATTGAAATTGAAGAGATGAATGAGGTGAAGATATTTTTCAGCGAATTTCAAGTCTACTGACGACGGAATGTCGGCTTGTAGGCAGCTGAAAAACAATCAAAATGCAGATATATTTTTTGCTTAAAAGCTTTCTTTTTGATTTGAATTTTTCTCTGTTTTGAAATTTCTATTCTTTGATTCTTGCTCTTGGACTGTATCAGCTGGTCTAAAGTTAGTGTTAGAGTTAGTGTGCAACCCTGTACACTTTGCTGCTGTTGGATTGCCAAGAAAGAGCAGCGATTTGTTTTTGTATCAGCATTTTTGCAAGACATTCGCACCAAGCGCTGAACGGTGCTGGAGTTATTTTCTTTGCGTCTGTCTGCTCATCCACATCAAAATTAACGACAGGAATTTAGTTTTAATGTGATTTCAGCAGGTTGACTTCTTTTGTTGACACATCAGTGGTTCGTCCTTGTCTTTTTTGCACGGCACATTGTAGTGACAACGTGCATTTCAGCGCACATGTGTGTTTTGACTGTTCGAGCAAATATTTGGGGGCTGTCATAATGAAACCAAGTGGGTTTTGTTATCTTCGAATAAATAAAGCCAATAGTCGAATCAGCTGTTGTTAATATTTGTAATAATTGTATAATATTTTGGATGAAATATAAAGTGCGTTTATTGGAAATATCAAAAATTTCAGTGTTTTTAATAAAAGAAAGAAGGAAATGAAATGGGCAATGCTGTTGTTTTATATTTGCTGTTGGAGGAAGAGCGTTCAGGAAAGGTAAGAAGAAAAACATTGCGAGATTTTAGCAATCCGCTTGAGCTGCCGGTAAACAAAAGTTGGCATCCATAAGTATATATTTCCTTTTTTAACACAAAAATTTACTTACATTTATACAAAATATCAAATTGGATGACAAAAATAAAAGCGTGCAAATGAAATCTGTCAGCTGTCAGCTGCTTGGTTTTTTCCGGAGATAAACCGATAATATTGTTTTCTGTGACACCTAAAACCAACACTAATTCTAGTTCGAACATAAAAACGACAACATTGGCATTCATTCTTTTTGTCGTTTTCAAAACCAATTCCAATAATATTGCTTTCTATGACATCCCTGATTAATAGTTAAAGCAAAACCAGTGACACTGTATCAACACTGTTTGTTTTTAATTGAAACTAATTAGAGGTTTTTTCTTTGGAAAATCGGTCTAGAAAAATTATACCATATTTTTACATTTTTACTATTCCGTAAAATGCTTTAACACATTTTCACTTAGAGGGTACTACAATGACGCAGTGTTTTATCTACACCTTAACAGTAATAAAATGAATTTGTTCCGCAATAGAAATTAAAATTGTTTTATTGACTGCAATAAAGTTCAAATGAAACCTGTATCACAATTTGTGTGAATAATAGTGGCAATAAACCTGCAATTCCCGACACCTGAATTCATGACGTCAGTAATACTTCGTACGACTACAGCCGGTACATGCGACAGAAATATACTCTCTACTACTTAACAATGTTTATGGTTATGACCTTTAAAGGAGTTTTGGTATCAATTATGATAAAAAAAAAACTATTGGCATTTGGAAAGATTTACTCGTTCGCACTTAATTCGACTAAAAGCGATATTTAAAGTAGTGGAACATACCAGCACCAGCCGCAAAATGTTTGAGATTCATTAAGAATTTCGTTTTTTCATCAAGTTGGAGTCGAGGGGTTGGCATGAACATACAAGCGAAACATTTTTTTTACATATGAAATGAGTAGAAATACTGATTAACAAACAAATCTTATTTGGTCTTGTGTACAGAGTTTCGTTATTTCAAATCTGGGCATACTGCAAAAATCTGATTGGAAAATAACATTAATTACTGAGAAACCTTGTATCAATTGGTTCAATAACGTGATTCCTGACAATGACAACATAAAGATTATTTTCATCATATAGTTATTTGCAGAAGATTACGTCGCTTGTTGTGGACAAAAAAAAATCATAAATGTTATTGTTGTCTCCAACCATATTTCAATTTTATCAGATATTAGCAATGATGAAAAATGCTGACGAATGAAATCGATAATAATTTGTTTGCAACAGCTCTGCACATTTTTTATGAAAAAACAAACATAATATTGTTGCTGCAACAATATTAATCATGAACTGCCATTATTAAGACTAAAGCTTCATGGCGCTAACAACAACATGTTTGTATGATATTGTTTTGAAAGCAATTGAAATAGTTTAGTAAACAGAACATGTCCATAAAGCTCCCGCTCCCTACAAGTCCCACTATCAGCGCACGTAGCGCAATATGCGATTATTTTTATCCTTCTACTCGTACGAGTATATCGGAAAATAGTTCTGGTTTTGGATTCATTTACCGAAATCACTGAATCGTCAAGAAATTCGCAAGACTGTTCGTCTGAATACTGCATTTGTGCTTCCTAAAAGTTGATATTAATATAAAATTTAGTAGATTGTTGTTTTGGGAAAAGGGTGCCTGCAAGCCAGGGATGGAAAAATCGGTACACGTTCAATGTCTCGGTGAAAACGTCGGGTTTCCTTTTGTTTCACAGTACAAGTGTACGACTTAATATTGTAAAATAGAGAACTAATAGATTTGAAAACATGATTCTGCTACAATTAGGCTGAAAGAAGTAAAATTTTGAGGATCGCACACAAGTTGCCGATAAAAATCCGTGCATGTTTTGCCAGCTGGTCGCTCCAATTAGCGTTCACATTAACGGCTCAATAAGTTCCACAAGCAGCACAGTTGCGGCACAGATTGTCGCATTTGAAAATTTGTGGGCGTTGACACTATGGGCACGTGCAATGCGACAGAAATCGGTACTTTGGGCCATAGTGGGACACTTTTCATACAAACATTAAAAGTCACAGTCGGTCTCGTTGCCTGCTTCTAAGTAAGAGTGAGTGTACAGACTAAATATTAGTTTTGTTATCTATTTAACTCTTATCTATTGTTTAGTTTATATAAAAACTAAATTTTAGAATATTCATTATGAAGAGGCAGAAACGCAGAACGGGAAGCAACTCCAACAAATATGCGTCATTTTCAAACTTCTGTTAACAAAAATGGCTCTAATTGACGTTTGCACCGTGTTTCTACTCCCCTCTCACCTGGAGCGTCAAGAATAATTTGGATAATTATTTTTTCGTTTGTTTTAGAAAACAATTTGCTAAAAAGTCTTTTGTCTTTAAAGGCTTAAACTTTTCAGTTATTCGACACCGTAATATCAACGCTAATTGGTGTATTTGTTTATTTATTATATATATATATATATATATATATATATATGTACATACATTCAAATACATACATACATATATATACACCCATATACGTACATATGTATGTCTTGTATATGTGGATACGCAGCTACCGTTCAATTTATGCCACCATTCAGTATTTGGACTTGCGTATAATATAGATTTTATTTCACTTATTGGTTTTTTATGATTTTGCAGAACAGTGAATAAATGATTAATTATCAAATAGTATCTTATCAATAAGAACGTGTTCCCATTAATGGAGTTTTGTGAGATAAGACATTAAAAAATTGCACTGAAATAAATTCAGAATTGATGTCTTGGAGAAGCATGATTTGAGAATGAGATATTTTGCAATTTATGTAGGTGGTAATAAATTTGATTAAAATTGTCGGCTTCTGTACACGTAGAAAAATATAGTGATTGTACACTGGTTTTTTGCAATGGCCCAGTATGTCATTGTGAACGGAATAAAACATGATTCAAATGGCCCGCGCGAGCGGTTCAATTTACAATTACTCTGCCACAGATATATTTCTGAACTTGAGCAATGGCATTGCCGAGGTCATCGATCAATTTGTCATTGACTTTAAGGGCAGCAATCGGTTGCGGGTTATTGGCTTCATGCTGCGACTTCAGTAAATCCCACTGGTGGGGTCAAATCGTACGATACATTCAATGTCAACTCTGTGAGAAATAATCGTAACCTCAAAGCTTATGCAGAATGTGCGTCGTGGCGTACACTGTGTAGCATGTACCGCCATCCTGATAGAACCACATTGTTGAGCCGAACGCAATCGTTTATTATCGTTCTGTAGCGCGCATCGTTGGCTGTAATGTTTTCAGAATAGTGCGGAGTAATGACGCCGCTTTGGCAAAATCGGCACCAACCAGTACCGGTGCACAATGTCGATGCATTGCCATCTGGTGACGCATCGTCCTATATATGGCAATTTTGCCTGCTAAGGTATCCCATTCATCCAAAATTTCGACAATTGAAGTTTTCTTTTAATAATAAAGTATTATCGCCACCTCTAATATGATACTGGACTAATGGTTTTATATGATTGTGATCGCGCAACCACATGTTATGGTTGGAGTAAACAGAACTTTTTTTTTGGCAATTAACCGTTCGCACTAACTAATATTTGACTAAATAACGGCGTTTCTGTGCAATAAAAAGTCAAATATTACGCCAGTCTACTGGAAATCTGTTGTAAAATTTTCTCAGCTGTTTTAATTAAAACAAAAAAATATGAAGGGATTATATTTAACTGATATACTGATATTCCGGGGGAATAATCGTACGATTGCGACAACTTGTTATTTCATAAATACTTTTGAAAACAGGATTTCGAATAGCTACAAGTGATATCGAAAACTCCTTTCCTAACAATTACTTTAAAAAAATCTTTCTTTCTGTTTCTGTGAGAATATAAAACTGATTTTATGTGAATTGATAAGCGATGAAAGTGGTTCCGCCAACAGTTTGGAAAAAAGTATTTTCTTTAAATAAACGAAAACTCGAGAGATATTTTGATTTTGTGAAATATTCTTTAAATGTGAAAAACAATAACAAGAGCAAGATCTCATCTAACTAATCAGCTGTGTTCCCAATTTCACCTGTTTCTTGTTTTTTCGTTGTGAAATAACTCTTAATTGGTCTGTTAAAATCGCCATAGATTCTGTTAGTGCATGACTAGAGTGTTTTATGACAATATATGTATGTATGTAGGGTCTCCCTCCGTTGACTCTGATGTGGAAAATGTTTGAATTTAAATTTTCCGGATACCTGATACTGGAAATAGATCAATATTTTAGTTGAAGCACATCACAACCTTGCATAACGAATGTGTTTCTTACAAATAGTTCAAAACTATCCCAATGAAATATTTCTCAAGAATAAATTCTGCATCAATAGTTTTATAAAAAACTTACAAAAGATGAATTTTTCTCAGCTCAATAAAGTGCTCAGATTAATAATTGAAAAAGTATTTTTAATTCGGGGGAAAGATAAAATTTCCAGGTGATGAAACATTTGCTGGGTGGGAAAAACTTGCAACATCAATACACTTACCAGATTTGTTTAAGCTTTAAGGTTTGCAAGGCTACAGCTGCTGAGCCCCCTTATTGTTGCAAAAATTCTCACATGCACGCTTTTAATATTTCTCCCCTTTTACGTCGCCTTAAGTAAAGTTTTCTTTTATTCCCCTCTTGCTGACATAATTATCAGAATCTTCGAGTTCGAACCAGTGGGACAACGCAACAGAGGACGCCCACGGAACCGATGGCGCACACAAGTGGAAAGGGACCTGAACCAACTTGGTGTGCAAAATTGGAGACTGCTGGCCAAAGATCGCACCAACTGGAAAAGCTTGTTGGTTGAGGCCCAGGTCCACCCCGAACTGTAGCGCCAAAGGAAGAAGGAGAAGTTCAGAGTTTAGTTTAGATAATGCGGAATAACAAGCTGGAAAATTTGCAAATGACTTGGAAAACATTTCGCTAAACTTATTTAGTCTGGTTTCGTGCTAATGCTGGTACTTTCTTAACCACAATTGCGGCGGGCAGCGAATGTGTCTGCATGATTTATTTTGTGTTGTTTTTGTTTCTTGGTGTGGCTGCAAGAAATAATAGGAATGACTTAATGTTTTGTTTTACGACGTTGGTCCTAAAAGCAAAAATTCTTAGTCTTCCATTGGCAAATTTGAATTTTAGAAATATTACATTTGTTTTTAGGTCACAATTTTTTAGTTCCCGTATAATGCGGTCACACTTACACACCTTATGGAGCGAATTAAATCTTGTGATTTTGTTTGTCTGTTTTACTTTCCAAACCAGAAAACTGCACGACTTTTTTTTCTAAGTTTTTCAGTTTTTTTTTTCCTAACAAAGTTGTTTTTTTAAAGTACTTTATTTAATATATTTCGTGTTGAAAAAGTTCGCTATTTTCCGTCTAAGTAAGAAGCTGTGCAATCGTGAAATTCATTCATTCATTCTGAAAACAGAGGAATAAAATATTGAAAAGTATTGGGAAGAAGTATTCAGAGCAAAGAACTTTCAAGGTTATTAAATAATTTTACAAAGTAGATAAAAACAATTGCACAAACTTCGCCCCTGTTGCATGTTTTGACACACACACTGCAACCAACAATTAAATCATAAACGCAATTATTATTATTGATGAATTGTTGTATGAAGAGGAGTTACAACAAAAAAAAAAAAAGGAAGGGGGGTTTTTTATTAGTTTAAAAAAAAAGAGTTTACAAGTGAACGACTGTTCAAAGAGCTAAAAGCGAATGAGCCAAAAGATGATCGAAATTATATGTAAATAGGATACATATATGAGACATGCAATGTCAGCAGAGGCCAGGTTAACAATAACATTGCGATGCCCTGTAACCGAAAATCTTAAATTATACAGATACAGGTGTCTGTATCTGGGCACTTACTTTTTCCGCGGCGGGCACAACCATACATTTGAACCGCTTGCTGGTTTTCGATGAGCTGAACGAGTCAACCAATAAACAACGGTTCACACTATGCAACCTGAAAATATCAAAATAAATATCTTGATGTTCTTAGAAGCTCCAATGCAACACGAAATTAGACCATCAACACGACTACGGGCTATGCAACAAACAACTAAACAAGCCTGGTTGCACAAACATGTTGCATAGTGTGTAGCTCCGTAAAAAACAAGTTAAATTGGTCGAAAAAAAGCTTGTTTCAGAAATTTTAAGTCTTACAAAAAAAATATGACACACACGTTACAAAAAAAAAATTAAATGTTGTATAATTGTAGGCTTGTGAACAGGGATGACAAAACCGGAACAATGTTCTGGTAAAGCGAATTGTTTTCCTTTGGCCAAAAGCACAAAACTTTCATTTAATGCCTTAATACACAAATATGAGTAAAAGATCTGAAACAATTTGTGTTGCTATAATTTAATTCGAAAAGGCAGTTGATGCAATTTCAAAATTCATTTTATCAGACAATTGTCGTCTGTGGCCGATAAAAATCACTGTTGGACATTTTGTTTGCCCATAATCACCGCGTTTGCGACACAGATTGCGCGCTTAAGGCGTCGATAGTGTGAATCGGAAAAAAATCAATTTTAAAACCTTCCTCGTACATTTTTAGTACATGTGTTTAGCGACTCATTCGTACTGTTTCTTTTTACAACTTATTTGCTTTATTTCTTATATGCACAATTTTTTTTGGTCGAAGCTTTTTGCCAGTCTTTTCCCGCTTTTCCCGCTTTTTTGTGCTTATTTTTCTTTTTGCAAAAATGTTTTTTGCTCGTCTCTTTTGCTAAATCTTTAGTGGTGCGTTTTTATAAGAAAATTTTATTGCTTTTTTTAAAAAAATTTTTTGTTTCTAAATTATGTGGAATGTACAAATCCATGTATGTGAGTAAATATTACTATTTGTTTAATAAATAGAATAAAATAAATGCAATGAAATGACTCAAAGTGCAATAGAAAAAAAAGAGAATGTTGCGAACAAACGTACGCCTTAAATTAAAAAAGTAATGAATAAAAAAATAAAAATTAGATTAAGATTAATGAAATATTCTCCTAATTAAAACTGTCGTGGAGAAAAATAATTTTTTAAAAGAACAAATAAAAATTTGCAGTGGAATTCTTTTTTTCGTGCTTGCAAACAGGTTTTGGAATGTGTAGAAGTCTCAGAGACATCAAGGGTTTGTATGCTCCAAGCACGAGTATTAACCCGCATACATTCGAATTTTGAGGACTGATTCCCAATCCATAATGGCTCATCGTCAACAGAGCTTGTATATTGTTCGTGAAGGAATGATTTTAATTGAACGGATCATCTGGCTGAACATGGCGACCGATCATTTCAGTGAGCTTTTTCGCTCAGATTGCGAAATTCATTTACGCCAGCAGCTGACATTATGGCTCACTGCCACTCTGAGGCTTATCAGGCACGCATAGGTGGCCACTTGCTGCCAGTAAGTCCCTTGACAGTAAAAGTAAGGCAATGTACCTGAGATGGTAGCCCAAAATCGTCAAAGAACGTCAGGTATTAACCGTCTCGCCTGGACCCCACTATCTAGTTTCTTGCACAGAACAGAAATTTATTGCGACACAACCACACCGCGAGCACATTTGGATCACCCAATGTAGACTTCAACCCCCGCAGCCCCTTCGTGTGTTTTTAAGCTTAAACAAAAGCCAGAACGTTTCAGGCACTTACATCAACCTTTGACCAATGCCAGGATGCTCAAAGACATCCCTCCACACGTTGGTCCCAGTTCAGCCAATCGACCTTTGGTGTCGGTTTCATACATGAACTTCGTACAGTTTTGGTTACTGGGCCAACTACCCCTTCCCCTCCATACTCCTTGATGGATGGGTTGGTAAAGTATTTGCCCAACAGTCCAGATGTCGTAGGTTCGATTCCTGCCACAGACTCTGGTAAAAACAGCAAACAAAAACCATCCAAGCGATGGCAAACAGTAGCCAAAAAATTCTTTACATATACATATGTATGACTGAAACAACAACAACAAATATAAATACAAATATTCAATAACCCAACAAACAAATCCGTATAAATACAACAGCCAGACTTAGGAGCCACGAATAGCGTTGTTTACGGTTTGCCAAAGTGATATCGCGAATGAAAAATGACTTAATCCAATTCGTTCATTTTTATAAAACATTGCATTGGAACAGTTCAACAAAACAGATTGCCGAATTGCCGGCTTCCGGATAAGAAGCACCTTATGAAAATGACGATTCCTAGGGGAATGAAGGGGGTGGTCGAGTAGCATAAGTCCGTATGATAACGCCTAACGCAAAAGGTGAATAAAACTAACTGCAAAAGTTGTGCAAGAGAATAACAGGACCTCATGGAGAGATAGCTACTTAAGTCGCTATCGGTAAAGGGTCAAAGCTGAAAGAAGAGAAACGCTATTGCGAGGAGTGTCTCAAGCATACAGGGGCCGGTTTCGAAATGATGAATTGTCTGACAACCTTTGCAAAATAGCATCAAAAGAGGTTGCCCTAGCCAAAGCTTGCTTGAAAAAACCTTACAAACAATAACCAATCGAAGAGATCAATAACCTCACCCTTTGCCATCCATAGATGTAACAAAAGACGGCCTAGATCGCTGGCCTATATTTGCAAACAGATTGCGATGCAAAATACCGGAGTGCGACGTATCAACCCGGCATGGGCATGCCAAAAATGCATATTTGTGTATGTTTTTTAAAATTTCGTTCTTCATAAGTTATTACAAAAATGTTTGAAATGTATAATTGCTCTTTATACTCGTAGTTCGTTATAGGAATTCAAGGAATGATTGCAGGATCATTCCTGCCGAAAAGGAAAATACGAATGTGTTGTTTAGTATTTTAATTGGTTCTCAACCACCAGATAATTAAGAGATTTTCTTATCAAAAATAAAAAAAATTACGCATTTAAGGGCTAGACTAGACGACCAGTGTGGCCATATACAACTTTTCATTATATAATAAAGTAGATTACATTGCATTTTAACCCTTTTTTTTTTGCCAAACTTTTTCCCTAAAATCAGTATCAGTATCAGCAACACATTTTCATGGCATTCTAACATATTGTAAAGTTTGAAAAGTGGTCACGGTGGTGCCACCAGAGAACATTAATAGACATCTTGGCTGCGTAAAACTATTCAAACTCGAATAGTTAAATAAGAATGGCGGGGGAAAATGCATAAGAAAACAGTTCTGATGCTCAAACTGCGTAAATCATTTCACATAGACGCCACCGTGTGATACCATTTGCCACATAATGTTAAACAAGTAGCCGAAACATGTGCCTGCCGCCGCAGTAATGCGATGTTACTTCTGGGAGACTGTCAAGGACATCGAAAACAAATCACATTTTACCAGCTACTGGTATTTGGTGCTTTTAATAAAAAGAAATTAAATTTATGCAACCAACAGTTTTTCTGTCGAATACAAATTACGAAATTGATATTTTTGTCGACACGGACTACTAAACATTACAAGTGTCAACCATGACCTTGGAAGCCCGCATACATTAACTGTATTAAAATGAGATTATTTTTATTTTTGACATTGCAAATATGAAAACATCAGCAAAATACCCACACAAAAAACAAACATTAATAAATCAAACATCTTTAAAATATTAAACAACGACACACAACAACTCACGAAATCGTATCGCAAACTGTTGAAAGAGACAATCAGTTCCGGCTTAAACTAAATTAAATAAAAACACTTCAGTTGGCAGTTGAAGTTACAGTTTTTAAACGCTCTCGGTCTCTTCTAGTTCTCAGCGACGTGACGAGGTTCGCCTCAACCAACAAATTTAACTCAATCGCTTTTTGCATAATAATAAATATTATTGCTTTCTCATACATAATTTTATATTCCATTGTGAACTTATTTTATGAGCAACAAGTTCAAAATTTCTTGTTAATTGCTTTCTATATATTGTACATATCGAGCCTTTGGTGCAATACCGTAGTAACTCAGAATTTGAATGATTTGACCTGGGTATGCAGAAATGATCTTTGGCGAAATATCGATTTAGAGAAAAAAAGATTATGGTTCCATCTCTAACTGTTCAGATTCCACAGCTAAAAATGTCTTTATTGGCTCTTGTTATTTCCAACAATATTTATTTGCAATAATGAAATGAAATGCATTTTTCTCAGTTCGCGATTTTTTGAGTTACTACGGTATTGCACCAAAGGCTCGATATATGTATATATATTTCTTTGTTTGTAAAAGATAAAAAAAAAGAAAAATAAAGTTAAGAAAATGTTGTTTGACTGTAGGCAGCAAAACAGCACTTAAATGGCCATTTAGAGTGAGAGGAAAACAGCGCAGAATCTGGCAAGAAGCGGAAAACGGAAAATTAACGCAATCATGAATATTCGACAATTGTGTTTTTCCGTGAAAGAAAATCTGTTTGACTTATTTTCCCAAGAAAATTGCTCGTAGCTTTCCTAATCAGAATGTAGGGGATTGTGCTTCTTCAATAAAATAAATAATATTCTATGGGAAGATTGTTGATAAAAAGAAAGATTTTCCGCACAGTAAAAAGTTTCCACAAAAAACTTAATCAATAAATTTTGTCGCTAATAAAAACCTCCAACAGAAGAAAAATTTCTGTAACAAAATTGTTCATAGCAAAATTTTCTATAGAGAATATATTTGCATAGCAATAGCTTTTTTTTTACAAAATTTGTTACCAGCAAAACCTTTCTATAGAAAATCTAGCGTAAATTGATAACACTGATTTTTTGGAACATTTATTGATACTAAACATTTTCCATGCAACATTTGAGGAAGTCCATAATAAAAGGCAACATTGCAGTTTTCAAGTTTTTTTAATATGAAACAATTCCACAATGAACAACTTCGAACTTTTGAAAAATTTACAAGGTATTTGAAAAACACTTCGAAACAAAAAGGTGAAACTACAATATTGTTGTCGTCATAATTCTTAAACTATTTTGTTCCAAAACACAACATTTCCATTAGGCCAATATCGCCACGACTTTATGATTATGAAGCAGACCAAAGCACTGTTCTAATTTTGTTTTCAAAATAACTTCAAAACTAACAGCAAAAAGTGTCTTGAAAAACCTTTAAATATGTACTCGTATATCCCGCCGACTTTAATTAGGATTATTCTTTTATCCCAAAATATCATTTATCCCGTTTTCTACTGAAATTTTATCGACAATTAAAATATTCTGTATCAATATTTTCTAATCAAAATTCATCGATAGCAAAACGTTTTCGGAAAACTTATCGATATAATTTTAAATAACTAGATAATAAATAAATAACTAGAACTGTATTATTTGTCGTTTATTTTGAAATATGTTTTGAGATCTGTATAATATGAAAAAAAAATTAAAAGAGGTAGAATTCATTACGCTGGTAGCATAAAACCTAAAAAAATTTTAATGAAAAATGGGTTCAAACTCTTTTTCAATTTCCTTGAAAATTTTACATAAACAATTTGAAATTTGAAATATCTTTGGCTTTGAATTGAAGGACTGCACCAAAAACAGACATGTATGAATGTTGTTGTTGTCGTAGAAACCAAGAAAAACGTTTTTTCTTCATTCTTGGAAATCTCAGCTTGTTTCGTCGTGGCTTTCCTATTTTTGAGTTTAAAGTTTTTACTTTCCGCATTTTTTATAAGACTTTGTTTTCATTTTAAAATCGTACATACTGTCGATTTTCTTAAGCCATACTTTTTGCACAAGTCTTCAACTCGCAATCCATTTTGGTAATCATCCACAATTTTTAGTTTTTCCTTTAAAAAAAGTCTCTTGCACCCATTTTTGTGTTTACGCCGCGAAAGAATATGCGTCACTGATCGTTGCACCATAATCAAACAAAAATTCTACGTAAACAAAACCTGAAATAGCGGTACTTTGCGCTACTCACTTTGATTTTAGTCAGAAATGACTTCCCATTATGCTTTTTTCAACTAAAATTTTGAATCTTATTTGTTCGCTAAGTTGAGCACAAAAATATTTTTTGTGCGCTTTATACACACGTATGTGACCTTCTCCGAGAAAAGGGACGACCGAGTCTGACAAAAAACGGGCTTGGACTTAAGAGGTTGCAGAATAAGATGAAATTGTGATAAATATTTATTTACCCCATAAAAACATACAAAACGAACTTGGGAAAATCGATAAAAATGAGAAAAACATTAAAATTTATTATTTTTTTTTGATTTTTTGGTTTTAAATTGTTTTTTTTCGCCTGTCTTCGAATTTTTTTGGAGTTTGGACTTTTTTTTCGATGTTTCGTAATCTGGTATTTCGATTTTCTTCCGTTTAACAATTTCAGTTTTTTCTCTTTTCGGACCTTTGACTTCAGTTTTCTTTTTCTTGCTGGCAGGTTCAGATTTATTTTTCGATTTTTTTTCGCTTTGGGTTCACTCGGTTTAGGAGCTACAAAATCCCGTTTCTGTGAATCAGTACATAAGGCCCTGACATTGTCATACAAATACCATTTGCGATCTAACGTTAAACCGCTTGGTGCAATGAGCGCAGGTAATTCGTTTGGTAGCTCCGCCGTTAATCGCAGATTAAATCTTTCTTCTTCCGGGTCCACAAGTTATTTACATACAATTTGGTTTTTTTTTGAAGTCAAAGTGGTGGTACTATCGCATCTCTCAACTGAAGGTGTCTTCAAGGTGATAATGCGTTATGAAACTTTAAATGCGTCTTTCTCAAAAAAAAAAAAAAAAAAAACGCTTCGGAAGGAAATCATTTCTGTACAAAATATATGTACGTACGAGTCGATAGCAAAATTTGTATAGAAAATTAATCGATAGCAAAATTTTTGTACAATATATAATACATTGTTTAAGCAAACGTTTTCTATATAAAAAGTATCGACAAAAAAAAAATTCATTAAACAATTTATCGCAAAATTATGTTAGAAAAACTTGTCGAAAACAAAAAATTTTTAAGAAAGTCCGTATATGAACATCAAAAATTGCTCCTGGAATATTTATAGCAAACAAATTTCCCATACAAAAATTTTCAATAGAAAATTTATGCAATCAAAAAAACTGTATAATGAAAATTAATCGATAAGAAAAGGATTTTGAAAAGTTTATAAGATAAGATTGTTTGCGGGAAATTAATCAATTGTAAAAATTTTTGTAGAAAATATATGGACAATAAAACTTCTTAATTAAACCAAATTTTTCAAAGTAAATTTAACGTTCGAAAAAACTGTTTAATGTAAATTTAACGATAAGAAACAGTTTTTGGAAAACTTAGAGATATTGAAGATTTATAGGGGTTTATAAAAAATTTGTCGATCGATCTTGTGGATCGAAAATGTTTATTGAAGTTTGATTATCTTTCCAAAGTTTGTAATGTTTTGTCTTCCACGCCACTGGTCATCACAATTTTATTAGACCGAATAAGTGCGTTCATTCTCTCCGGTTTGGCGACCGGTAGGCAGGTGATAATTCTCACATCACAAAAGTGTGACGTTGGAGTTGGCTAGAGGTGGACAGTGAGTGAGTGTCTTCGCGTGATACTTATTTTGATTTAGGTTTTCAATACGTTGTGTAGGACTTTTGCAGTATTGAATTTGTCACAGACAACTTTGCGTGTCCAGAAGTGAAATAAAATAAGCCGAAGAAAATCGAAGGACTTCGTCAAAGTAGACTTTCTGTGTATAAAAGCGGGCCGTTGAAACAGTTTCCCAAGCCGACTTTTTTTTAACATTTAATTTGGCGATTTATATGTAACGTTCAAAACAGTTCAAATGTTACGACAAATTAATTTTTATTAAAATCAAATTTAGTTTCACTTTAATTATCGCCCGTCATAACACCGATTGCATTTAAGCACCTCTTTTGCCACCTGAATCAGCAACATCTAAAGAGTGAACTGTAGAATTTTCGATTTCTTAAAACGATTATACAAAATTCAAAAACGTATTCAAACTTTTTGGATAAGACAACAAGTTATAGTTATGATTTGCTCTTCTATGCCATGATTTCGGTTAGTTAAATAAGTACTTTAAAGCCAAATGATCATGTGTTGCGTTTAATGGGTGACCTTCAGAAGGTGCTAATTTGAACGTTACATACTCATGAGTTAACAAATTGATGCTTTTTGTAACAAATTTTTCTTTTTAAATTCCACATTATTATGCAACATACTGAAAATTGTAAGTTGCACTGTGAGAAAGTTTTTTGTTTGTTTCGGACCAGTAGTCAGGAGGTAGATGACGATGTCAGAATTTAACTGTTCTGACTGTTCAGTACTCCACATCCTCAACATTGCGGTCTATGTCGTATTTATGTATATGGATTTGGCTGATCTGGGTTATAGAGAGTTTTGCGTTTATGTATGTGTCATTGTGTGTTATTTGCAATTGTTTTCAAGTGAATGTAGAGCATTTTTCACCTGTGACACGAATCGAATCTACGACTTCTGGACTGTTGCTCGAATACTCTATCAACTCAATCATTGCTGGCTTTATTGTGGAGAAATTATTTTCCTTGTTCAACAACGGAACTCTCGGAATCATTTAATAAATTGTTTGGATACGGAATCGCGCATTCTAATAATAATTTTGCAAAAAAAGTTGTCGACCACAGAGGCAGGCAAGTTTTTCCAACAGCAAAAATATCACATATCACATTCTTTTATTCCTGTTTTCAACTTATTTTCACCCAAAAAACTGCTGACCCAAATCCATGTTTCACCGCTTCGTTAAACAAACGTTGCACGTAAGTGAGGAATCACCACAATTATTTATTGGAAAAAATATAATTTTTATCTTCCTTTATCCATTCGAAAAACAAATCAACATCCGTCTAAAGCTTTCCAACTTAAACCAAAATAGAATAAAAATTAAAAAGTGAATACTCAGAAAAAACGCTGCCCTGTCTTGGGATTTCTATTTCGTGACACATTTCTTGTTTCGCTGAGGAAGGGAATTTTTTCTTACGAAAGCGGAATTAAAAAAGCTGTTTAATTTTATGCAGAACTTTTGTTAAGCAAATTTCTAAGGGAAAAAAATGCATTTATTTGAATTGAAGTGCGAATTGATTACCTTTAGCTTCTTCACTAATCTAAGGGAATTTTTTCAAATACAATATGCTGGAAATTTCCTATAGTCCGGTTGTGTCGGGTGCCTTTGGAAATGTTCTTCGAATCGGTGGTTTTTCAGCCTGTTGTGTCATGTTTTTGCCAGCTCGTTTAGCTGCAGGCCTGTCTGTAGAGCGTTCGGAACATTAACTCATTTAAACAAACATCCATTGTATCATGGATTTGTACATCCTTTAACGTCCACCCATCTCCCTTCATTTTCACGGAGATTTTGGGTTTTTTTGCGAAAGAATTTATTTTTTGTATCTTCACACATATTCTGCGGTCACCATAAACGTCCTACCAAGGGCACTATTTCCACTGTGCTGGGTAAATTTGAGTCTACTGGTTCAGTAAACAATAAATAAAAAAATGCGTATCCGCGGTAGTTCCCAGACCCTTCAACTGATGAAGATAAGCAACCACAACGTCATTGTATGTGGAACGGACTTGTGGAGCTCGTGATTAAGTCCATTTTTGAAATGAGTGTGCCAAAAACAAACTGGGTGAAAGAATGTTGGGGCCTTTTTTTTTGGGGCTTAAATGTTTTTCGAAGTGTACTCCAAGCTGGTACACTCTGCTCTTCGGACGCGGTAACCAAAGCTCTAGAAACTTCCTGTATGGCTTCTATTCTTCCGAAACCTTCATCAAAGGATAACTGGCAGAAATGCCCTGAAGGGCGTTGTAGTTCCTGCCTTGGCTGCAACGTGCTGGCTATGGTTTGAACCTAAAGCCGCAGGAAGGGGCGTTCTTAGATACTGATAATAGTGATCTCTTTTCGGTTGAGACCAGATATTTCCTTGGGATTACTGGTTCCCAATTCAGGTGCCTCATCTGCCTCTACTGTCCGCAGGGTCGCTAGCAGGAGAGGCATTTGCGTTACATAACATATCACATGAATGTGTGTGCCAAGCCAAGTGATGGTCCACCATCAGATTGAGCCATAATGGCAGGTGCTGATATAAAGAGAGTGTGTACTGGCCCTTTTCGTTTCGCAAGCTGCAGGTCTCTTATACCAGCGTCAAAATTCTGTCTGAATCATAGAAAATCGGCCATTTCGAATTTGCTCCACCCAGCTCCCCCCCAAGCGAAGCTACTTAAATTAAAAAAGCTAAAAAGCGCTGAATAAACTATCCCCAAACTCCTCAAGCTCGGATTCTATAAAGATAGTCGTTTTAGAAGAAGAACAGAAAATTCAACTGTGCGCACAAAATCATCGACAGCCAATTAGTAAATTTTTGCTAAAAGGTCATTAAAAATTTAAGCACAAAACGATTCAAAAATGATTCGCGCAAAAATAATTCATGTACGCGGACGTGGTGTACAAAAGGTGGAAGTAATTAAAATGTTTATTAGTTACACCAAAATACGAGCTGTAAATATTTTATACTGAAAATTATTTAATTGGCGAAAAAAACAAAAAATTTGTTCATGAGTCAAAAAACAGGAAATTTTTATTGTCGTTTCTTTTGTTTTTCGAAAGAAAAGTTTCCCAATTGAATGCAAATCAACTGTAAATGAAAATATACACTCATATTTATATATATATATAATATTTTTTACTATAAAAAATAAGAATTCGCCTAAAATGAAGAAACAGTTCTGCAGTTGTGAACTGAACGAGATTTTGTGTCTTTTCGACCATAAAACGAAGTGCAATTAATTGAGAAATTAAGCAAAATCGGAAACCTTTAATTGCATTTTATTTTGGACTGGGCTGCTAAGTATCTTTCTGACAATCTCTTTGTGTTTTTAAGGAAGTCGACATGCTATTAACGTTGTTAGTATAACTATTTCACAGCTCATTTTTATGGTAACACAAAAGCTTGAACTGGCAACTTTTTGGTTGTTTGGTTGTTCAATTTTCCTGCCAATTGTTTGATTATTTGTTTAACTAACAGTCGCTGTTAAAAGTTGAATCTTATTTAAAGCGATTGTGTTGTTCGAAGAGAGTTATTTTTAAAAGGCATTTGCTCTTATAAGCTCTCAAAGCAAAAGCAAATATCGGCAACACTGATGCCAACGCAGCATTAAAGTTAAAGTTTCAACTTGAGAAGTTATTTAAGAGCAGCTATAGATCGAAGTGTATTTAAGTTCAAAACAAAATCATGTTAAATTAACATGAAATATCCAATGAAGATAAAATTACAACCGTCATAATCTAGTCTTAAATATTTTTGTGAAAATAATTGTGTTACAACCCCAACATCGTTATACGTTAAATATTGCTCATAATTATATAATTAGGCTTTTGGACCAAAAACTTGCTTTTACAAAAACCAATAATATAAAAAAATTTTTTTAAAACTAACCTTTTCGAAGGTACGTATTTCCTGGAGGCATTTCTAAAGGCCCTAATCAAAAGTTACTTCTCTTAAGAGGCACTTTATAACAATTTACTAAATTTAAGCAATTTTTTAACGGAATTTATTTTTAAAGTATTTAAAAAGTCCTTTTTTTAAAAAGTATTTTATGTACACGATGCTTATCTCTTTTTTTAAATTTTTCGAAACGATAATATTAATTGGAAAAAGTTCTTCGTTAAAGGGCACTTTTAGTAAAAGGTGCTTCTTTTGTAAAGATACTTTTTTGAAATTTTTTTTCTTAAACACTTTTAAAATATGTGCTTATTTTACAAAAGACACTTGTTTTAAAAGTAATTGTTAAAAAGTACTTTTTAAAAGGTACTTGTGTGTACCCCTTTTTCTCAAGTACTTTTATGACAAAGTAATTTTTTTGAAAATGTTTTTTTTTTAATGTACTTCTTTTGATTGTAATTTTTGTTAAAGGTACTTTTTTAAACCAACGGCTTAAAAAAGGTACACTACTTTGAAAAAGGTTCTCTCTAAAGGGCACTTTTTTAAAATAGTGTTTTTTATAGAAAGATACTTTTTGGAAAATTTTTTAAAAGGTTCTTGCTTCTTAAAAAAAAAACAATGTTTATGGAAAGAGTATTTGTTGTGAGTAGTAATTTTTAAGGGTTGCCTTTTTGGTAACGTACTTTTCAGAGGGTACTTTCCCAAAGAGTAATATTTTTTTAATTAGTCTTAATATTTACTTTCATAAATAAATATAAAATTTTTGAATGTAATAAAAGTACTTTTTAGAAGTTGGTGCTTCGTCATTGAGACGTTATTGAAAGTGAAACAAAATGCATACACGCGTGTGCATTATTTTGCAAAAAAAAAAAAAGAACAAAACTGCCTGTCAATCAAAAAGTTTATTAACTCGCTTCACTGCTGTTGGCATTTCACATTTCAATTTCACGTCAAAGTGTTCATTTTTTTTCAGCTATTCGCTCAGCCACTTTTAAAGCATTTTATGCGCAAAATTTACGCGCACAGGCACACAAACAAGCGAAAATATTTTAAGTAAAATAATTTGCTTTTTAATTAAGAAAAAAGAGAAACTTACGAACTTAAATAAAAAGAATAGCAAGAACGTGTCGCATGCCTCATGTGTCTTGAAGTTAAAAAAGCTTTAGGAATTTTATATATTATGAAACCTCATAAAAGCACCCTCTTATAACGTCAACAAAACTGTAGGAGGCTGGTTGGTGGTTTTGAGGACTTGATTATATTGTTGCACGGCAAATCAAATAACGTCGATGAGGATGCCGGTCACTTTGTTACGTGTTAGAGATGTGATAATGTCGATAGTTGTGGATGTTTTTTTCTTAATAGTGATAATTAATAAATGTCTGTAATTAAACGGCGCCTAATGGATGTCGATGTGACCGACCGGCTTGTGAGTGATTAAATGCTTTCAAATTAATTTATTATAAAATTGTTTCTAATTTGGATTGTCGATGGTGTAAAATGGAATGTTTCAGCGCAATTTATTTGAATGAATTACGAATTTATTTTGTTGTTTTTTGAATCAATCAAATAGAAAAGAAAACAATTAACCGTTTTAATCACTCAGCAATTATAGAAATATTTTTTTTTAAATCATGTACATACATACATGTGTATATATAAATTAACAAAATATGTTAAATTAATAAAAGCAAGCAGTCCTAAAAGTTCTTTTCAGCACCTCCTTGAAAATCACTCTTCAAATTCTACGTTTCTACTGATCATATTTTTCAGAATATGTATCTCCAAAAAATAATTTTAAAACAAGCCGGTGCTGTAATTTTTAAAAAAGTACCTTTTAGGAAAAGTACCTTCTTTAGGAAAAAAGCTATATTTTAAAAGAGATTTCCTTAAAGAACGTAACTATTTAAAAAGTATAATTTTGAAAAAAATGTACTTTTTCGGAAAGAATGTTGCAAAAAAAGTACTTTTTAAAAATAATTGGCTTTTAAGAAAGTACATTTTAAAAAAGTACCCTCTAAATATGCTTAAAATATATCCTTAAAACCACTCCTTTTGAAAAGTACTTTTTTAAAAAAGTATCCAAATAAGGTTCCTGTTAAAATAATAACATACATATAATAAAATAAAAATAACATTTTATATTGTGTTTTAGGGTAATACAAAAATGCAAAAAAATCTTTTAAAAGGGCATCCTTTCTCAAAAGTACTTGAAGTCAAATGCACTCACTCCTAGAGAAAGAGCGGCTTTAAAAATTGCACATCGAAAAACCGTACGCCAGAAAGGGGAATTAAGACATTTTTTCCAAGACTATTTAAAGCGTTTAGGGAGACCTGAATCATTTCTATATGTATGTATGTACAGGTATGGACAGAAAAATAGCGCACTTATCCACAACAATATGGAATGGTTAATACATAATTTGATATACAGATGAAATTACAAATTTATTTGCGATTGATATTTTATTTTACTTCAGTATCAGCGAAAAAACAACAACAAAACCATCATTTAGTATTTATTAATGTAATAATTCCACAATACTTTAACTTATTACAATTTGATCTGAACACCGAAATAGCGCACTTCTTTCGATCTTTTACAATAATATGTATTTTTAACAGAATAATTTTAATTGTGTGGTGGAACTATTTACCTCATTAATACTTTGTTGAATAGCCATTATTTAACAAAATTGCTTCACATCTGCGAGGCAAATTTTCTATTAGCTTTTGGCATCTGTCCAAAGGAATAGAGTTCCACTAACCTTCCCAAAAACAAACAAAATTCAAAAGTTAAGGGAACTTTTTCAAAGAATTTTGGAAAAGCGAAGCCGGCCTAAATAATAGCGTAGAAACACATAAAATTCATTCCATTTTTTATTGTGATCCGACTGGTACTATGCAGTACGTAGGTGCGCTATTTCTCTGTCCGTAGCTGTATATGTGTTAAAAAGCTTTGCATTTTCTGGAGGAGCTTGAAAAGCACTTTTTCTTCTGCTTTTATTAATACAGATATATTTTTTTCTATTTTCAGTTTTTCTCAGATCTAAATCGTCAAACTGGCTTCTCCAAACAATACGGCTCCGCCCGTGCTTTGGCGCGCGCGTCGCAAAGTGGGTAAGTTGCACAGATACTTTTAAACTTTTCCTACCGCAAACAAGATTTTCTAATGCATAGAAAAACTTATTTTATTTAGTGTAAATAGTGTGAAGAAACCCGTTAGAGATGAACTTTAGTTCAGCAAATTTTTTCCAGTTGCTGCAAAGAGGCAACAAACTGTTTTCTATTTTAAGTCTTTTTCCTTTAGCCATTAAGGTTTGCAGAAGCAAATCTGTATTGCATCTATTTGGGGTTAAAAAAGGAGTTTTTGGGTTAAAATTTTCATTAACTTTTACGGCTCGTTCTTGCTCCTCCTGAATGGAGAATCATAAATAGAAAATTTCCTTCGAATCAGTGTCCATCTGCCAAGCAAATTGTTTCAGTATTTCAGTCAACCAAATCAATTGGAATAAGATTTAAATTTTTTTAAAGATGATTTTTTTATTCTTCAAGTTTTGGGTGCAATTTGTTTTTATTTTTATTTTAAAAGTCCTAATATTTCGCTACACCATTAGGAAAAAGTTGATCTCTGTTAAGAAAAAAACAAATCTATCGTTTGATATTATTACTTGCTGTTTTTTAAATTAGTGAAATTATTCGAATATTTTGATCGATTAGTTGGTAATTGGTTGAATATGGAGCAACCGTAACATTTTTATTGATAACTCAATGGGACACTGTTCAACAAATGATTTCTATGAGTTCCCCAAGAACTGAATATCTCTTTTTCGAATTATTCTATATGAAACTCATAACTATATCAATAGAGTTGACTAAAAAATTTAATATTTTATTTATTGCAATTACAGAATTTATAAATTTAAAAACTTCTGTTTTAGCTCTAGCCCATAAGGGTATAACAGGGAAAACTTATTAAAGCGGACTAGAGTTTTCCTTCTGGCCAACTTCATTTAATGACGTATTTTATTCAAGGGTTGAATAATTTTCCTTTTTAAGTCTCAACATGATTTTCCATTTAACAAAAGGAGTCAAAGTTCAGTGCTTTTCCAATATTAACGTGTCAACGGCCCTTTTGATAGGATTTGTTTCCTTAAAAATATTAAGTAAAAACATTTAACAAAAAATTACCCTTCAAAAGGGCCTGTTAGTAGAGTTCCGACTTCGATTATTATGAGATCCTATTACTAATCAGCCGTTTATGATGCATTTGCGAATGAGAGCTCTAATCAACTTTAAAAAAGTAGGTTTTCAGAGACAAACCTATTTTAAAATCAATTTGCAAAAAGTATTTTGTGAAAAGAATTTTTTTTTGCAAAAAGTACATCTTAGACAAATATATTTTAAAAAAGCGTTAATGTTGATGAAAAAAGTTTCTTTGAAAAAAGTACATTTTAAAAAATAGCAGAAGCTATAGAAATAAAACTATCTTTTAAAAAAGTTATTTTTAATAAATTGTCTCTCAAAATTGTACCTTCTAAAAAAATGCCCTTTTTAAAACTATCTTTTGAAGGAAGCGCTTTTGTTAAGAAACTTTTTTTAATAAAAGTTTGAAGAAATTTTTAACTAACTTTTATAAAAGTTTCTATTAGAAAAGTATTATTTAAAGAGGCACCTTTTGAAAAAATTCCTTTCCAAAAATCATCTCTTAAAAAAGTATATTTTAAAGAAAGTACCACGTAAAAAAAGTAACTTTTAGAGAACGTATCTTTTAAAAAAGAATGTTTAAATAAAAACCTGAAAAAAAACTTCTTTTTAAAAATTTACATTTGAAAAAGTGCGATTTAAAAAATTTTCTTTTACAGAAAGATTTATTTAAAAGAGCAGCTTTACAAAAAATATCCTTCCAGAAAAAGTATTATGTAATAAAAGTATCTTGTGAAAAGTTACTTGAAAAACATCTTTTTAATAAAACTTTTTATGAAAGAAAGTTCTTTGTGTAAAACATACCTTCATAGAAAGGAAATTCTGCTAGAAGTGCCTCCTGAAAAAATTAATACTAGAGAGTGTAAAAAGGAGTTATAGTGTCAACTGGTGTTTATGTAGTGTAAATGTATATTTTTCTGGCCAATAAACAGAAAAGTGAACAAAAAAGAGTATCTCCTTTCTGAAAGGTGCCTTTTAAAAAAGTAACCTTTTGAAAATAGTATCAGTAAAAGAAAGTACCAAATTTACAAAAACAATTTATCTCTCACAAAATTGTCTTTTAAAAAGCAGATTTTTTTTATATAATAAATAAATAAAAAACAAATTTCATGACTTTTAAATAAAATATATTGAGTTTCCTAAAACCCAAAAGCAAAGTAAATGCAAAAAGAATTTACTTTTTAATTAAAATACGCAGTGACGAATTTCACAGCTTTTTGTATTTTCGGAAGGGTAGGTCAAGTACACGTAGGCTTTTAAGTCCTTGGATTTCATTGCTATCATCTAAAAGACTGATTGCTAACACGTTGGAATGATTGCTCAGTCTATTTACTCGTAGGCATCTCTCACTGAAGTTATTTATTTCGTCTTTGACCAATAAAATTCGAAGATGTCTGTGTATATTTCGGTTGCATTTGTTAAAGCAACTCGGAAGCTATTACCGGTGATTCATTGGCATTGTAGCAGTAGTTATATTGTCAATTGTTGGCATATCTGCTGTAAAAATTGTGTAGAAGACTGGACCCAGAACACTGCCGTGTGGAATACCTGCATTAATGCCGCCGAAACTTGAATAATTTCATTTATGCTCACAAAAAAGGATCTACCCTGAATATATGCTTCAAGAAGCAAATCAAATGGCGCTGGGATAAGGGTTTTCAACTTATATAAAAGCCCATTGTGCCCCACTCTGTCAAAAGCTCGTTGTACATCTAAAAACACTGCCGAACAATACAATTTTCTTTCTAAGGCGTACGAAATATTATTGACAATCCTATTTGTTTTCAATATTTCGTTTTTCTAAGATTGGCGTTAATCTCTTTAAAAATAGCTTTTCAAACATTTTTGAAGAACTTGACAACAAACTGACTGATTGGTCTATAGGAAGCAACGTTATTTGGTTTTAGTACCATTATTATTTTTGCATATTTCCACTGCGACGGAAAATGGTTTAGACTTAAAATAGAATTATAAATTGTCATGAGAAAAACAATTACTTCTTTTGGCAAAGATTTTAAAACCTTGAAATCAATATTATCGTAGCCAGGAGTTCTGGTATTATTCAATTTATCAATGACTTTTTCTACCTCACCTGAGGATATCGATTTAATGGGGCGATCCATTTGACAAAGAACATCTAAAAAGTTCTCAACGTCAGCTTTTACAATGGCACTGTTTAAAATAAATGGGTTGAATGTTGATTCTAAATGTTCCTTAAAAGCATTAGTTTTGCTGGCATGTGACCTACACCAGACACCGTTTAAATTTTTTACTGGGATGTTTCTTTTTATTGGCCAAGGAACATCTAAAAAGTTCTCAACGTCAGCTTTTACAATGGCACTGTTTAAAATAAATGGGTTGAATGTTGATTCTAAGTGTTCCTTAAAAGCATTAGTTTTGCTGGCATGTGACCTACACCAGACACCGTTTAATTTTTTTATTGGGATGTTTCTTTTTATTGGCCGCTTTAAATATTTAGTTGCATTCCACAGCCTATGATCGTTATCAATAGTTACCGCATCCAAATTCCTTAAATAATCGCTTAATAAATCGTTTTTATAATCTTTTATGCGCTTTTTTTAGTAGTTGAGGTGTTCTGTTAAAAATGGTTTTATCAAATATAATTATAGTGTTCTGATATATTCTCCTTAATCTCCTCCTATTTGCGTCGCCGATAGGCGAACATTATAACCGTTTGTTTGCTGCTGCTGTGGAGTAGCTGCTTCATGAATCAAATTGGTGAAAGTTTCGACGATATCTTCCAACTGGTGCCCATCATTAATTTGTAAATTTAGATTTAAATGCCCTTCTATCCAGGATGTAAACTGTTGCATATCTGTCCTTGAAGTCAGTACTTTAAAATTGTTTGTCATCAGAGCTTAAGTCAGCACAGTCTTTTATGTCCATAGAGGTCCCTGCTATGCCTTTAAAAGCGAAGAAATCCAGAAGATGGGGTATTTTCTGTGGAGCACTGGACCAGTATGTGGGACCACCTCTCGATTCGCATTTCATTATTATCGCATGCAATTTTTACACCAGCAGCTTGCAAAAAAGTTTCTTCAACTGGAGAAAGCATTTCATATTTAATATTAGGTTTTATCAAAATAGCAGCACCTCCATGAGCTCTACTATCGGAGAAAAAGCAGAATTTAAAATTTATTTTTAGTTAGAAAAGAACTGCGCCTAAAATATATCCTTAGAAAAGTACGCTACGAAAAACTATCGTTTAAATAGGTTAAAGTCCTTATTTTAGTACTTTCAAAATTAAAACATTTTCACAAGCAGGTTGCAAGCTTGTACCACTGTGTCCAACGCTAACGTACGCAAACCCAACTGACCGGTAGGAATTCAGTAATAGATGAAGTTCATAAACAGTTTCGAACCACTTTTTTGGAACATCAAAATACTGGCGATACTTCTTTTGCAAATATTGTTTCTAGTACCAGCAATTTACAAATAGAAAAACTTTAACTGACTGGATATTCCTACCCCACAAGGGCTTACAGGGTTAAAAGGCAAATTGTCCTACAAGTTGTGTGTCGGTAATCAAATGTACATGAGCGCGCAGAGAACAGTCCTAAAACATTAAACTTGAGGGAACTGGCACGAGTATGTCATATAGTTTCCGGCAAGAAGCAGGCAAATGGTTTTTAAAAGCAAATTTATGTCAACATAAAAATTAGGTCAACATCCTTTAGAAACAATAAAGAAAAGAAAGAAGAGAAAAAACTCATTCGACTGTCAGTTAAAAACTTCAATAAAATATAAACAGATTTAAACATTAAAAACGAAATTCTATTCCACATTTTAATGAATTTAAATTTTATATGGAAGTTGTGTGAAGGTTTTGCCTTAACCTCCCGTCCAAATTTATTTCTGGTCCCGTTGACTAACTAACTGTTTGCAGATTAGAGGCGCTTTGCTTCCTGCTAAAACTTGGTTCAGTTTATATTTCAGTGGTGTCGGCGTCCCAAAGGATTCTTATCTCAAGTGTATGACAAGTAAGTGAAGACAACCACAATTTGTCACGAACGCTACTTTTCCTGCTGTAATTTAAGTAAAAATCTACAAAATAACGAAACCAGCCGTAAGAAAGGAATATAAATTACTTTCATTTTTCTCCAAAGTATCGTTAAAAAGTTATTTGAATACGCACATTAATTTGCTTCAAATTGTGTTTCAAATGTTTCCACATATTTTTATTTATTTGCGCACTTTTGCTCTAAAAACGCAAGGCAAGTGCAAAGGGAGTTGTGTGGACGAATAACTGGTAACAACAACAGACATAAATTAGCAAAAAGAATTAATTTTCTTTTTGGCAATTTGTCAAAAGTAGCGAAGGGTTTTTCAATAAGATGTTGAAATGAAATAAAACGAATTATTAACTTGTTTTATTTGAAACACCGAAGCCTGCCATTGCGTGTCGGAAATAACACCGCGCCTTCTTACAGTGCGCCAAGAGGTGAATCATGCCAGTTTCAATGACTCTGCTGAATTAGCGCTACGGGCTTGTTTGTGTTGTCATCCACCTGCCGGCCCTCAAAAAAAAGTGAAGTGGCAGAATGTGTATCGTGATGCCGATTGGTAAGACGTAGTGCCATCTTAATCGAACCGCATGTCGTCTATTCAAATATTATTCTGTAGCGCTGGCCGTCGACAACGACTGTCTCACTAACGGCCTTGTGAAAACTGTTCGGACCAATAACGCTTCCGATGCAAAACCGGCACCAAACAGTAAGTTTTTGTTGTAGGTGCACTGTCGTCTGCTTCGTGCGGTTTGGCGTCGTCCCATAACATTAACAAAAATGCGCCACGTCGTCAAAGATGATTTTTCAGTTGTTGAGAATATAGTTTTATCGCGACGGGAAAAACGGAGGGCGGTCACAATTAAAATTTTTTTTTGAAAACTTTCGGCTACTTTTCTCCGGAAAGTAAAAATTAAAGGCACTTTCAATATTTCAGTACCAGATCCTTGAATTTTTCAAAATTGGACAGAAGAACTGTAGGAAGAAAAACGGAATATTTTTATATATTCGATAAAAATTTATTAATAGAACATTTTCGATACTAATTTTTTTTATAGATAATTTTTGATTTCTGAAAATCGAATTGGAATTGAAATTTATATATAATGAAAGTTATAGTTGCGTACTTTGGCTGCAACAACGTTTAAAGTTCCCCCTAAAAGTTCCCCAATAAAAACCAAGTTTTAGTTTTATAAAATTTTTACATATGTTCATGGAAATGTATATAAAGTCTACTTTTTCGAACTATTTGACCCAAAACATTTCTGATACTCATAAATTTTCGCTAGTAAATATTCAAAATTAAAAATCTTTCTTAAGAAACTTATTAAAAATTTCCTTAGAAAACGAAATAATGTCATATAAAAGAGAATCCTTACAAACTTTGAATAGAAACATTTTCTGCAGGTTGGTGTCTAAACAGGAACTTTTCTGTTCCAAGTGTCAGAAGCGATCAATGTTGTATTTGTCTATAATTATATTTATCGAAAACAGCCGACTCTATTCATTAATCACACTTGTTCTGACATTTAGCGTTACGCATTTAAAAATATATATAACTATAGAAATATCTCAAATTTAAAAAACAATGTCAAAATTTAAATTTCATGACAGTCTGTCATGATATCAGCTTGCCGTGAGTGGGGGCGGTGGTGAAGCCGTCGTGGCAGGAACCCACTAAAACATCCCAAATCTGATCAGGTACCCGGGTGCCCTTTGCGTTTCGAAATTGATTTTGTTTATAGACATCGTTCTTGAAACTTCCTGAGAGCTTCTTACTTTAATATATTCTTCATTTTCACAGCTTTGAAAAAAATTCATAAATTCCGATAGACGCAACATGCCAACTTTTGTCCAACACCCTTAACTGTGGGACACGGCACGCCGGGACCTTTATGCGATTCTATATATGAAGAAAATGCTCTGTAAAAATGTCTTGTTCCTTTTTATTGTCAATTACACTGACAAGGAGTGATAAAAATTAATTAACACTATTATGTTTGTGTACATACAATAATAATTAGGAATAGAAATTCATTTACTTATTGACACAACTATTTATATTCGATTAAAAATTTGTTCATGTCGATCGTCCTGTAATCGGTTTGTTGTGCATGTAGGATTGACCGAAAGCAACTGCAAATTGGCAAACTGTTACAAGTTTTGCTCGTCTTCGTTTGCTTCAGACGAAGTTGCGAACAGGTCCTGCTACATCCGGCTACTGCGATGCGCCCATTTCAGGTGTCTCTATGCTTTTGCCGGTTTTATGTTTTCAATAGGCAATTGAAAACTAAGATCTTTTCAGAATTGTCTATGGCGGTCAGTGGAAGTGAATTGTGTTCCATATAAAAAATATATGAAGCCAATGCTGCCGCATCTATAGCGCCAAAACACAAAGTCTAGCGGCCACCTAGACGGATGCAAGTGTATTCGCCCAACAACTTGTCCGTGTTATCGACACCTCCTTTAGTCTGATTATAATATTTTATCGCTTCGGGCTCAGCAAAACGCTGTCTACTGACGGTGTAAAATACAAGGTTGACAACATTATTACAGCTTTTTCGCCTCTTTGCGAAATGGCTGCTGGATCAAATTCTGAACTCGGGAAAAATCCCCAAATATACACAACTGTATTTGAACGTGTGTAACTTTTTGGATTTGTATGAGAGTACCAGGGCGCCCAGTATTTGTTTGTCAATCACATAAGGGTTAAACAATATATCAAAGCAATATAAGTTTATTCGTGTACTTTTTAATTTCCTGGCGCTAATCGTGTTTGCTGGCCCGTCCGCAAACAGTTCAGCACTTGTTGATGCTGTCATTTCCGCTTCCTTGTCGACAGCAACATTTAAAAACAACTGTTTGTGTCAACTACGTTTGTAACGGAATTGAACGTATCAGCAACGCCATCGTTGCCATGCCAGCCATTAATCCGTTCTATGCAAAAAGCCTTCTCTTGAGTAAAAGCTCTGCCTAATGGGACTCAAAATGGTAACAGAAGTCTAAACTTTTCAGAGTTTGCGCTGCTTCATGCTCTCTTTCAAAAGTTTAATGACTGCTTAATGCCGGCATTTCTTTACTCATTATTTTGTTGCTGTGGGTTTCGTGGCAGTTTTGTTGTTGTGTTCGTGCAACTGCATGTGTAGCTTCATACAAGTGTGTTCTAAACGTAGTACGGAAGCCAATACCCGACAGACCGACCTTTCGCTTTGTGCATTTTTTTCTTCCTCTCTTTTTTCTTCATTTTATTTTTGGTTTCGTGATTTGTCTGTGGTGGGAGGTATCACTTCTTGCGTTAAACGTGACTACAAGTTGATTAACGTCATTGTGGCTGCAAAAGTTGATACACGGGCACTCAAAGCGCTCGTGTGCTTGCAAGCTCTACATTAACGCACAGTGGTGGTATTTGACCAGCTGCTATTTTCTAGGCAAAAGATTTATGTAGTTACGAACTTCATGCCGCATACAAATAAATCACAAATATGAATTCTGTGAAAACATATTCTTTTGATTTATAAGCAGAAATAGTATTAAATAGCCTGCAAAAAATATAGATAAAAATTCTTGTGATATTGAAATCAAACGGTAGCCAATTAAAACATTTATTATCAAATACAAACAATTTGGAATCATGTAGTTTTCGGAAGGGGAAAGGAGACTGCATGCAGTCTTTGGCCAGGCCGCCTTCCCTCTCACAAATAGGCAACTTTTTTAAAACCGCAATAAATTTTCTTAACAATTTATTCAAATATCTCGAAAGAAAATTTTCAATAAAAATAAATTTTTAAAAATATTTTTGAACATCCAGCGAAAATTATTTCAATAATCTTCTTTATAGAGAATTATTGAAAGTGATGATTTTTACATAAAAATATCTGCTAAAAATAAATCGTTGAAAGAAAGTTTTCCCAACAAAAACCTAAACATTTTTTCTCGCAAAACTTGCGATAACAATTTTCTATGGCAAATATTTAATATTTCTTAAGAACATTGCGATAAGAAAAGGAAATTTTCCATAACAAAACTTTCTGAAAAAAGTTATCGAAAACAAAGATTTATCTCTATTCTGATTATTAAGTTGTCAATAACAAAGAATTTTTTGTGCAAAACGTTCAATGATAAATAGTATAACTTGATAATTGACGATAATATAGAACTTTTTGGGGAAAACTTTGGACTTCAATATACAATTTTAATTCATTTAATTCAAAAACACGCTAATTTTCTGCCGATAGCTCTTTGTTATCGAAATTCTTCTATAATATTCTATATTTCTAAATTTACAACGTAAAATATACATGAACATTTTCTATAGAAAATTCTTTGTTACCGGATATTTATCGAAAGCTTTAAATTTGTTATAGTATTTTATATTTGTTGTGATATTTTATTTACTATAGAAAATTATTTGTTATCGAAATTTGTTCGCCATTGCAAACTTTCTATAGAAAAGTTTTGAACGGAAATATCTCCGTTATCGGTAGTTTTGTAAAGAGAAAAAATGTACAACAAAGAATTTTCTATATATTTTTGATAACAGAAAATCTTCTATACAAATTGTTTGATACTAAAGTGTCTTGTGTAGAAACTCTTGTGTAGGGAAAACATTTTGTAGCGAAAGTTTTTGTTAACAATGACTTCTGAACATATTTTCAATGGAAACAATTCTTGTGTGAAGAACTCTCTGTAATGACAACTTTTTCATGCAAAATTATCGATAACAATTGATTTTCTATAGCAAGTTTTTAACGTAAATAAAGGAATTTTCATAAAGGCTGTTCGATAAGAATAATATCACTGATAAGAATTTTCCGATAAATATTTTCGAATTCAGTAAATTTTCTTGTTTAAAAAATCTAGCCTATTACAGATATGGACTTCACTTGCAGCGTTAGAAAACTTATACAAACAAAATACTGAAATACTTAACAATTAAGTCCACGTCCGTGAAAAAGAAAAACAAGTAAAACATTAAAGCATTTAAATAATATATTTACTTATGCTTCAAGAGCGTGTACTGAATTCGATAACTCAATTATAAATGTAATTGCCTCGATTGGGATGTTTATCTAATCCTACTTTGAAAAGAGCAATTTTGGACTTGAGTCTGCTTCAACAAAACAATGTTAGAGCCCACTGTCTTTGGAATTGCTTTTCTTAAGTTTCTTATAGTTCCAATGCGTTTCGTGTGTGTTTTTTTAGAGCCCGGTTATATTTTTTGACTTCTAATAGCTCAATGCCGGCTGGTTTATCAGTCCGAAGATGTCAAATCACACGAATGAGGTGGCCATTTCTTGAGATAATTCGGTCATCCAACGTTTGGCTCAACACAATAATGGTTCCAGGCGTTGTATGTCATGCTGTGCCTTCTTGTTGAAACTATTTATTCTCGAAATTGTTGGCAATGACTTGAGGACTAAAAAATCATCATCTCAAGAGTCTCAGACGGATTGTGCTCTATAAGTTTGGCGAACAAAGCGCGCATTTTGGCAATAAGGTTCCACGATTTGTAAACGCCGCTCTGGTGCAAGTCGTTCTGCGTCGATTGCCAACGTACACTAAAAAAAAATTCCAGCAGACTTCATTGGTATGACAGTTATCCTCGAAATTATCCCTTTCGGAAGTTCTCTACCTCAAACAAAAAAAAAAAAGAAAAGACACCCGTTGCATAGGTAGGTACATATGTAAATATTCCGCGCCTGAATCAGTGGCCTAAAGTCCAGCAGCCGTTTGTTTTAGCCCCCCCCCCCCCCCCCCCCCCCCTTAAAAGGTTGTCTTTGTAGGCGGAAGTTTTCCAATGTCATGGTTACAGCTGAAAAACTCAAGTACATATTTACACAAGTGGTACAAAGTTCCAAACTGTTTCCTGTCACACATATTTTATCGTCAAGTTTTTATTGTTTCAAAAAACTTAGATCCTGAATACAGTTTTGCAGAAGCTTAATTAGGTTTTTCGCAATCATTCTCTTCTTTATTTGCGCAATATTACATTTCCATATAATTAATTGACAATAAGGAGTTCAAGATAAGTATCTTGTTCTTCTTAGTTATTAGGTAATTATACAGAATTTTGATTTATTTTGAGGTAAAAGTTCTCAAAAACCTATTTGATTAATTAGGTTTTATTGGTAACAGAAATGCGTATCTTCGTTGAATTTGATTTGTCTGCGGTTACGAATCTAGCCGGTGTCATTATTGTTTATGTCAACAGTTTTGGTTGAACGGCTGCGGAAATAACTCGGAGTTTTGTTTCACAGTTTTAATGTAAAATATATTTTATGTGAAATATGTTATTTTATTGCGATGGGGCACAGTCAAGTTGAACATGTTTGTTGTTAATGAACCAAATAATTTAAGCTGAGAAGCAGACACTGTTAACAGCTGATTTCTACGAAAAGCTTTGAAAAGGTTGTTGTTGGGGAAAAAATCCTTAAAAAAGAATTAGTTTATAAATTTTTTCTTTGAATTTGAAAATTCTGTTTTCTTTTTTTTTCTATCAAAAATATTTATGTGGGTATAAGAATCTTCTTTCTAAAGCACAAAATTCTATTAAATTTTCTCAGTATTGAAATATTATCTGTAAAGAAATTTTCTATAGACAGCAACGAGGTTTCCGTTAAAAATTTCATATCATATATATCAAAAAGTTTTCCTAAAAAAAAAATTATCTGCAAAAATTTTTCGATAACAAATAGCAAAAAATATATCATTTTTTGTTATGGAAAATTTGAATTTCTTTAACAAATTATCGTCCGCAAAAGGTCCAAACTAAAAAATTCTGTGGAATGTGGAATGAAATAGCAAAACATTTTCTGTAGAAAACTGTCGACTTTTTTATGTCAAGGATTATCTGCAAAAAACTAGATATAGAAAATTTTAATATCGCAAATCTTTATTCCAAAATTTTCAACAGAAAATTCCTTTCTCGGACATTTTCTATGGAAAAATTTGTATGCGAAAATATTTTTACATATATAAATAAAATTAATTAATTTAAAATATTCATACATATAAAGTATTTCGAATTAAAAAAATTTTTTTAACAAAATTTTTAAAACGATATTTTTAGTAACATTTTTATATTTGGAAAATTGCCTTTTCATGGAAAACTTTATGTAAATATTCTAACATCGATAATTTTTAATAGAAAAATGTCAGATAAAAAATTGCTGAACCTTTTTAAGCCAAATTTTTTTTAATATAATTCCCTTTATTTATTTGTTTTGTTTTTGTAATTAAGACGCGACCTCTCATTCAAGAAAGCTTTCAGGTTTGTTTTGTTTTTGTCGCCGCTGTCAAAGTTTTATTTAATAATTCTTTTGCTGCCGTGTTAAAACCATTTTTTGTTTATTTCCTAACACTTAGTCTGAGTCTGGAGAGAAGTTATTCGGAATATCAATCAAAAGAACAGCATGAGAAATATTTACCGCAAAGAACAAACAAATCTTTAAAAACAGCAGCGAATTCGATTCAAATTTGAAAACTAGTTTGAAAAGCACTCAAGTCTGAGTTAGTATTTTGAGTAAAAGAGAGCGGCGTTTCACCAGCGAAGGTACGGCCAAAACAGAAACTTAAGAAACAAAACAAAATAACCGAAAACTTGAGTGCTGCCAGCAAAGAAAGATAATTTCGCCGCACTAAATGAATACAGCAAAAATATCGGGCAAACAAATGAAACTCTAGCAACCGCTCTAGGAATTGTTTCAAGCAAAATTTTTGTTTCAGTATCGCTGAGATATTCGTTCACAACGGTTGTTCTAGGAAGTCGGGAACTTTTCGTAAAAGAAAATAAAAATAGCGTTTTTATTTTAATTTTATGTAAAATTTCTAATTGAAACAAATTTAAAAAGAAATCAAGTGCGAAAAAATGAATATAAAATTTTTGTTGTTGAAATTGCCGTAAAATTTTTCGCGATTTCTAACTAAGCAAAATTTCGAGTGATTTATTTTGCTTCGCGTGAATCGGATTTGGAATTGCTTTTTATTTTAAACTCTAGATTTTAAAGTGTTTCAATGAGCCAAATCAAGAGTTCACAATATCAGTTTTTTTACTGAAGGCTATAAAAAGTTTAGAATTTTTAAGCGTCATCCACTTAAATCCACAGTAAAAAGGAAGTGCTTAAAAATGAAATACTGTGCAATAATTATAGACAATTACTCAAACAAAAGTTGCTAAATTTGAAATAACTAATACTACAAAATAAACACATATACATGCATATATGTATGTACATATACAAATAAAAAGGTACAAAATAATAATAAAAAAAAAATACATGTGCTGAAAAAGTTGTTAAAAGAAGTTTAAACGAAATTCTGAAACTCTGAAATCTTGGAGCTCAACAAAAAGAAGTGTTAATATTTGAAGCGTGTTCTGTCGAAGAATATGAGTTGGAAATAAAAACTTTTAAGTAAATTTGAAAGCAAATACATAATTAATTGAAATCAAATTTGAGGAAAAAGTTCATTGCCTTTAATTCAATTTAATTTTTCAATATTCAATGTGCCGCAACGACGACGACGTTGCCCGTTGGTTGGTGTGTGTTTTAATTTCTTCTGCCGTTTTGCTCTTAAAATAAATTCTTTTTCATTCATTGATTTAATCATAAAGTAAAAAAACAACCTGCATACAAACAAACTCGGACACACATAAGTAAAATTCAAATACCATCAAACAGAAATTGCTGAATATATGTACATATGTATGTATGTATGTATGTATGTACAACTTGTACATAAACTAATAAATGCAGACGTACTAGTCTGTATGTATGCATCTATGTATATAAATGTATACATACATACATACATACGTATGTACATGCCCCAAGCAAACATTTACCAAATTGTACGTAGTATGTACGTACGAATGTGTGTACAGACATGTGCACAAATATACATACGTGCATACATACAGACATACAGTATGTATGTATGTGGTTTGATATTTTTTATACAATATTTTTGTTTGTTTGTTAATTTAAAAGGTCTGCAATTGCGAAATTCAGTAAGAACAGCCACAAATAAATGGTAGAATTTCATAAATTTTAGAATGTGATAAAGATATAAACAAATAAATGCAGGAATATTCATGCCCGCCAGCGTTGCCACAACTTGTTGAGTTGAATGCTAGATTTTATTGAAAACAAAAATTGTTTTTCCACTTCAGTACGTATTGAAACTTCGAAATGAATGAACTAACAATAAACCCAGATCCAGATCTCAGTAATAATCGAGGTAGTAAGTCCCGTTATGTTTCCACGAGTGCTATAAGGTTAAAGTTGAAAAAAATTCTGGAATGTGATAAACTGTGCCAAAATATACTCCAATATTGGAAATAAAGCAGAGTTGCAGACCTAAGAAAAGTAGATTGTGGAAATAAGACTAGTAGATACTCTCGAATATTTTTTTTAATTCTCATTACAGTAGACGTTTGGAAATTAGAACCACTTTGTACCTGGTATGGTTCGTATTCACGGGAAGTTCTAATGTCTAAAGGTTGTTTTTTCTTAATAAAAGCAACATAAGGGTACAACTTAGATTAGAAAATACGCGAAAAAACACTGCATACATTTTTTGCAATTTTATTTATTAAAATATTAAATATTTTATTATCTTGGCACCTAGAAGCAGCGTTGCCAAATGTGCAGAATTATCTGCAGTTTGCAGTTTTTCGCAGCATTGAGCTGTTATGAAGTTTTTTTGTTTCAAAAATCAGTTTTTACGAAAATTTTGCAGTGTTTGCCCATATTTTTTGCTTCTAGGAAATGTCGGCATATAGTCAGCTGGAAAACAGCTTTATATATTCTGTTTGTAAAGTAGAATGTTTAACAAACTGAAAATATTTGCTCTTCATAATATGAACATAAATTTCATATGCCAACATAACATTTTTGCATAAAAGGTAATTTATTTTATAAAAAAAGACTCACGAAACAAATTTAAATTATCTATTTATGTTCATCTTTCACATTAGTTTCATTATTGCTCTTTGTTAATATAATTTTCGATCGGTCCAATCAATTTTAGACTGCATATCGAAAGCGATAATATCTAAATATGAAACTAGTTTTAATGTATGTACTAAAAATAGCAAATACTTACATATGTACGCACCTTGAAGCCAGAATATATTCTAGAGTTACCAAATTCACTTTAATAAGCATTAAAATTGCTGCATTTTGGCGGAACTAATTCCGTTTTTTTTTTTTGAAGTACAAACATTTTAAAATGTATTGAATGTATTAAAAATATTTAAAAAAAAAACTATAAAACGCTGAAAAAATTACGGCAATCGTTAGAAACGGCTGACAAAAAGTATACTGCACGCTAGATCGGGTTAATTAATGCTAAACGATTTTGGAAAATGTTATATCTAGCATGAAAAATGCTAAATTTACACAGAGAAAATAGTGGGTTTCCAAGTGAAGATTGGGCTTAAATCTTAGAAGTTTCCTTTTTCTGACTAGTCGGTGTAAAAAATCAAGATGTCCTAATATGCACATGAGGTGATTGCCGGCTTCTATTCTAAATCAGCACAAATTAAATTTCTGTAAAATATTTTAAGTCCTTATCTTTTCGATTTTTTTTTCTTTTCCTCAAAAATTGAAAAATAACTAGAAAAAAAATTAGTTATAAAATTTTACAATTCGAAATTAGTTGCCAGCGTCACACGAGCACACAAAATGGTGCGACTATATCCTCTGGCGAGCAGGTTATTGAGGAAAAATGAAAAAAGTATTAAAATATTTGCTTTGTTGTTTCAGGGAAACAAAAATCTTGCTGATTCAGTGAAATACTTGACTGCAAATATTTGGGGAAGAACTTAATTTACGCCAAGTAATTCACTCGAAGTTCGCTGACCAATGTTTAAAAATCGCTTGTTTAAGTAGAAGAAAGGCGGGGTTTCTTACTTTTATTCCACAAAAATTATGCACTACCTCAACATGGTCTGCACTCATATTGGTAATAACGTTTTATCAAGTTGTAGTACTTTGGCATCACTAACTATATCACCAAACAGCCGCCAACATCGATCTACCTGCGCCAATTGAATGAAAACCTCTTCGTTTGTTTTTAACTCTTCTTTACAATTTCTCATTTTAAAGGGCCGCTTTTAAGAGACCCACATTGCAGGGCTGACATGGCTTTCTATATTAACTGACCACAAGAATGTGCAACATGTGGGGTCATTGTAACCGCCCAAAAGCTCTACACTATTAGTGAACTTTCAAGGCAAAAATGCACTTGCAGACACTTTTGCTACTTTCATCTTCTCTACTGAAATCCGTCGGCAGAGTCTTGTTTCTGTTTTATTGACACGTATAACAGCAATAAAACACCAACTTTCAATTTAATACTTTTCAAGTGTGAAATTTTTATTAATTTAAGTATTTGTACAACATAAAAAACGTTGCTGTGTGGCTACCACAGCGTCTTATCGCTTCGAAGGCCTTTGTTTTTGCTCATGTCATACAGTTGCTTCAAGCGAATATCTTGATAACAAACTGTCAAATATTTCCTTAGCACTTCTTCAAAAATAGGTTTCCAAAAAACTGATTGGGTATAATTTCTAACAATCGATTTATTAGGCTTTTTGCTTTTCCATATTTTGCGCATTTTAATAAAATACATCAATTTATTTCTGATAAAAAAATTGCTTTCTGGCGAAATTTAATTCCTTAAGTAAATACATGTCTATAACGTTTTTCTTAACACTAGAATCGTTAGAGGGTTCGTAGTTTTTAACTGACAAAACAAAAATCTTCAAAACTGAAAAGAATTACAGGAAATTCGGGTCAATATATGCAACGCCAGCAAAAAACCTCGACCATGCATCAGATATGTCTGGTAATTGTCTGGCACTAGACAACACGTCTGCTGGATTACGTATGGATTTCGTTGAGTCGTCGTCGAATGTTTCCCCTTTTTTACTGTTGTTTTCATAATGTGCAAGTTTTGCTCTGTTTTTATTTACTATTTTTCTGTTAAGATGTTTTTGATAATTAATTGTTATTAATTAGAAATAAATCGCTTTCGGTTTGAAACAAATTTTCCCAAAAGGTATAATTTTTTAATTGCAGTTTTTCAACAAAGTTTAGTACGTAATAACATTAAAAAAAAATATATAAATTACATTTTTCCAGCCATTTACACTAAATACAAATTTTTCCTTAAGCGAAACTGGCAAAATAAATTCCCCATCATCGTACTTAGAAGTCACCGTATTAAGTCTTAATTCAAAAGTTCGGCCTCATTAAAAGCATCTACTTGTACCCCGGCGAGAACTCAAGTTGAAAGCTTTAGCAATATTTTGCTATATTATGCAAAATATGCAGGTAGCTCTCCACATTATATGCGGTAACACATGTTTCTACAAATTTATTTAGTTTGCATCCATTCAAAAAACAGGTGCCGCATATGACAATTTCGTGCTATTTTGACGACTTTTTAATAAAAATCTAATTTTTCGTTATTTTCCACGCGGTTTGCTTATAACCATAAAATATCTATTTAAATATAATACATCAGCTGGTTTCGCTAATAATGCAAAGTGTTGTTTCCCAGAAAAGCGTTTGTCGATTTGACTTCAGCCGAATATTTCTCTGATTCCTTGAATTATTTTACAGAACAAGTATTTTAAGAAAAAAGCTTTTGTCCAGAACGAAAATGGAAAACTTTCTAAATTCTATGATTGCTTCTGATACTTTTGCTTTTCGCCAAATATTCTTTGTTGCTGTTGTTTGTACTCGCCCATTTTTCAGATGCAACGATGCAAGACGATTTGCACAAGATTGTAAATAGGGCTGTAGTGTTTATTATTGTCGTCATCACTTTCAAATTTATTTTGTTAGCAAATTGTTTGCTGGCTTAGCTTTTTTTTAATTACATATATATGCATATATATTATACATATCGCACCCTAAATACAAAAGGGGCACAACTCAAAATACTAAAATTTTAGGGGAGAGACAAAAAACTGTTTATATTTAGTTCGTGGTGCAGAAGCAACACACTCGACATAACTGTGTTTTTCCAGTTAAAGAAGATAGTGACGTGAAAGAAATTGCTGCAGTAGTTAGAGATGTGTATTCTGAATTAATTTATGGAAAAAAATCAGTTTTGGAAAGTTTTGAGTTGTGCCCCTTTTGTATTTAGGGTGCGATATGTTCTTACATTTATGCAACTCAGCAAAGAGATTTAATACAAACAAATGGCACACAGTGAATACAATGTAGATATGAAATAAAATTAAAATTTTTAGAACTCATAAAATAATAGAATTTCTATTAAAAACATTCTGATGTTGGTCTTTATAAAAATAAATACATTCTGCATAAGTACACATGTATGTAAGTCGCATATGTGTGAGTATGAATGTATGTACATGTACATATAATTGTAAGAATGTACTCTACACACATACATTTATAGATGAATATGTAGGTGGGAATGTATACCAGGTGGCATTTTGAATCACAATGGAATCCCTTAGGAGCCAATTTTCCGATCAACGCGGTGAGAAATTCGCAATCTGCAAGTGAATTACTTCAAAGAATCGTTTATGATACCAGTTGCTGTTTCATTTTAGAGAAATTAGTCTGTAGTAGATATTTATAATTATTGGGGAATTCCTATTGGCTGTTTTGATCGTAAATTACAATCTACACACCTCTATTTTAAATAACAATTCCCTGGTAGTTGGTTTCATGTCCCCAACTCCCCTCATTCTAAACAAAATGGCTGCGGGAAAATTTGTTCTTTTCCCAATTTCCTGATTCTAAATGGACTCTGAACTGCGAAACTCTACCCACAGAAAAATAGTGGGTATTACGAATGTGAAATAAGGATAGAATTTAAGGACAAAATTGGGAAAATTTCGCTATAATCTTCTTGTATGACGAATATATAATTATTACGAACTGATCTATACTATAATTATAAAACTCTAAGTTTTGTTGTATAGAAATATCAAAAAAATTCAAAGGGAGTTTTGAATAAAATGTGTGTATATTTAATATTTTTTCAGCTGGAAGAACACAAACAGAAAACAAATGGAACTTCTTTCAAGCATAATGCAATTATGCCCAGAATTTGAATGAATGTAGGATCTTAGCATATCTAACAGACACATACATATACATATGTATGAAGATCGGTTTGTTAGCCTGTAATATTTTTCAAACCTGCGAAAAGCAAGATTTTCCGCAATAAAATTAATCGATTTTTCAACTCAAGTGGGTTGCTGGAATCTTTTTCCAATCGCTCAAGTGGGAAATGCAGAAACCATAAGAATGAATGGCATGTGAATCCTCTGCTCAAGTGATCATAAAAGATTCACTTAAATGATTTTTGCTAAAACCTAAAATGTTCATCCAAATGTTAACTGGGTTGTTACGTATGTATGAACACATCTACATATGTGCTTTGAAGAGCAGGCATTCAAATATTTTTAAATAAAAAACACCGAAACCTTGAGTTCGGCTAACCGTCTAAAAACGCCTCTGTCTGATAAAAAAAAAAGATTTCATGGTTCTTCCTCTCCCATTTCTACAACACTTTTTTTGCTTGATTTATCCAAAATTTGTTTATAACAATTATTATGGCGTTCATAACATTTATGCAATAACAACATTTGTTGAAAACAAATTCCATACATTTTTTTAGGTAGAACATATGTAAGTATTTGTTTTAATCCATTTAATTTAAATGAAAAGAATAATCATTTGCAAAATAACGTTTTGAGAGTTGCTGTTTAGAATTAGATTTTATTTTCTATTCTGAAAGATCATCTGGCAGTAAAATTGTCGGTTTTTTGTGGTCGGTCTTTTGCTTTTTACCGTTTAGATTGCGCACACAATTTTCTTTTGTCTGTTTCGTAAATACTTACATATGTATGTATACATATATATGTACGCACATACGTATGTATGTACATCCGTAGATATAATACAGCCAACCAAAAAAATTGTTGAAAAATATCCAGGCATGGATAAATGTGCTGGTTGTAAATCGTAGATAAATTTGAATCTTACTGCTTCCACTTTCACAACTTCTTTTTGTCTCTCAAAATAACTATTTGTTTTCAGGATGTAAAAAAATTACCTACTTACATATTATTTAATGAATGTATGTCTTAAATTTTTCTAACAATAAGTCTAATTTGGGGATAACGTTCGTAGAATTAGACTCAACACTTGCGCCAATATTAGTTATTTCGCAGATGTTGAACAGATTTTTCTAAAAGCAATTACGTTGATTTGGGCATCCAACTTTGGGGAACTGCAAGTAATTCTAACGTTGAGATACTGCAGAGATACCAGTCAAAAACCCTAAGACTTTTAACAAATGCGCCTTGGTTTATCAGCAACAAAAATATACACCGAGTGAGAGATACCTAAATTGACTAAGAATCATTCCAACGTGTTAGCAATCAATCTGTTAGATGATATCAATGAAATCCAAGGACTTAAAAGCCTACGTGACCGACCTACCCTACGAAAAATAGAAAAGGCTAAAATTCTTCACTCTGTATTTTAATTAAAAAGTAAATTCTTTTTGTATTTACTTTGCTTTTGGGTTTTTAGAAAACTTAATAAATGTTATTTAAAAGTCATGAAATTTGCGTATTTTTTTAATTGTAAAATGGATTGCAAAATAAAACAATATTGAAAAAGAGCACAAAATTTTATTAAATATATCGGGCCTTTGGTGCAATACCGTAGTAATTCAAAAAATCGCGAACTGAGAAAAATGCATTTCATTTCATTATTGCAAATAAATATTGTTGGAAATAGCTAGAGGCAATAAAGACATTTTTAGCTGTAGAATCTGAACAGTTAAAGATGGAACCATAATGGAAAAGGTCCACTATTTTTTTTTTTTTTTTGAATTTGGCAAGAAGAATCGACAGTTTTTCCCATGAAGTGTGAAGCTAAAGTATTCGGCTCGATGTGCGAGAAAAAAGTGTGCCTGGCTGTGTTTGATGCGAAAACAGGCAACATCAGTTACGCTTTTATTGAAATAAATCCCTCAATCAAATGTCAAATGCAAACGAAACTTCGAAAGCAGAAATAAATTGTCATAACTGGAGGGAAAATGAGTTGTGTCTAAGTTAAACAAAAAATTACACACATCTCACTTACTCTCGTTTTTCCAATAACACTGGCCAACAAAAGAACCATCTTTTTGTTTACCTGGTCATGTTTGGAACAAGGATAAGAAGAACTGAATTAAAATGAGAATGTTTTGTGTACGAACAGTGTAACGATTTCCTTCTCTATGGATATATCATTTTTCTATCCTAGAAATGCTTTTGCTGAATCTTTCACAATGCTTATGGCCAGCGTTCAAATTTGCGAATGTAAATAATATATCCCAAAGCCTTGTACGTAAGTAGACGATAACTTCGCGGCAACGCTTCTAAATGAATCGTTGATTTTCGAGAAAAGTGATATTTACTCTCATGAAGAAGGCACAGGCTGATGTTTCACCATCTTTCATCAACTACCGAAATCGAGCGTTTGCATCACTCAGTTCAGGAAAGTTTTCTTTCCTCTCCTATCCATGGCTTTCCCGAAGTTCTCCATAATCCCAAGCTTTGCATGCAGAGGTGGTAAAGATGGTGTTATCAGGCTACTCCAATGAAATATTTGCAATATACTTATGTTTGTCCTGGCGTCAGTGGTTCTCTTTCTGGACCGTCTTCCTGAACATAATGATTTTCGCAATCTGTGCTGTCCCACTAACCAATACAGCAGCCGTACTGTGTATGCCCAGCGGATCTTAAAATCTACACAAACTTTCCAGTTTTGTTGGTGGTTATTAAGTTTTGTCCACAATAAATTTAAAAGTTTCCTAATACTCTTTCATGTCGAATGTTTCACACGTTATAATTACAGAAAAATAATATTACTGGCAGGTAGTTCTCGCATGGCAACGATAGAGAAGCAAAGTACGAGTTACATCGTTCCGGACAATTCCCTTCGAGCATGTGAAAATATTTTCCGTGTGAGACATGCAGATATGTGGGCGGGGACATTATGTTTTGTTCAGAAAAAGAACTGAGTTTTTTCCTAATTGAGAAAATAAAATATTTTTTTTGTACCTAAACGTCAAATTCAATAACCAGATATAAATTTTCCGTACTGAATCTTTTTTTGTTCGCCCAAACTGAAATTTTTCAGCGATTGCTCACACCAGGTACTCGTGAACGCAAACTATAACCACGCGTACATTTACAGACACATACATATATACACATACATACACTCACACTCCCATATGTATGTACATGTGCATAAGTTTCAATTTAGGAAATTTTGCTCAGTAAAAGCACTGATTGGATCAAATATTTAAATCGGTTTCAATTCGGGTTTATTTTCTGTAAAAAAAACTTTGTAAATGATTTCAAAATCATTTGCATAAAAACATTTATGGTTTTCGTGAACCATTTTTTATATTTAGTGCTTTTCTCGTTTGTTTAGAAAAGTATGTACATATCGCACCCTAAATACAAAAGGGGCACAACTCAAAATTTTCCAAAACTGACTTTTTTCCATAAATTAATTCAGAATACACATCTCTAACTACTGCAGCAATTTCTTTCACATCACTATCTTCTTTAACTGGAAAAACACAGTTATGTCGAGTGTGTTGCTTCTGCACGACGAACTAAACATAAACAGTTTTTTGTCTCTCCTGAAAATTTTAGTATTTTGAGTTGTGCCCCTTTTGTATTTAGGGTGCGATATGTTTAGAAAAGCAATCTTGAAGCAGATCAACAGTATGAACTTTACTATTGTAAAGTGTGTTTCTTTTAGAGTGTCACAGCTTTGAGTTGGCATCACTGATTTATTTGAGCACGCATTTAACAGCTGATAGTTGCTTTTTGCTTAGTTTGCTTTGAAATTTCATTATGAATCGACTTATACCAGAGCAACGCGTGCAAATTGTTCAAATTTTTAATCAAAATAATTGTTTTATTCTTCAAACTCATCGTGCACTTCTTCCATTGTATGGCGTACATAGTCGTCCTTCAGAGCGGTTAATTTTAGTTAAAAGAGCTTAAAAACACATACATATTTATGTATGTACTCGTATGTGTAGAAAAGCAGTCTTGAAGCACATCAACAGTATGAACTTTCCTATTGTATCTGCTTGTAGAACAAATATGGTTTAAAACCAGTCATTAAAATCTGGAATTTTTTTTGTTAATCCCATCTTCATACGGTGCTGCGGACCACTTGATTCGGTGCTTCATTAGACTTCTCATATCTGGGGTTTTTCTTTGGTTATATCTTTTGTTGGCGGTTAGTTCCGGTAAAATAGCGATAATTTGTTATCAAAGTTGAAGATGACAGTAAATTTTTTTTGTTCGCAGCAAGATTCAAATCCAAGCTTTTATGGCAAACATGTTTGCTCAATCAAGCTTGGGGCGCGACATGTACTAATTTCGGTGCTACACAACTAAGGAGCTCATGACTCAAAGCCAGCTCTACAAAAATGGGTGTCAGTTTACGGATAACGAACCTTTTCGTTCGATCGCATAATTACATGCTTTGATCGTTTCTCTTTGTTTTACATGCGATTAGTGAAGTATATTGATATCCGTAAACCGGCGCTAGATTTAAACAAAATTCCAGTTTTTCCAGCATTGGCAGCATTATTTTGGTTTTTCATACTACCAAAAACAGCTGTTGCACAGTTTTTCCATCAAATGTTTGTAAAAACTAGAAAAAATACTCATGAGAAATTTATTTTAGGTTGTACAAGTTCATTAAAAAAGTGTACGTTAAACCCAATTTCGTTGAATTTATGGTTTTAAAGCCAAAATCAGACTTAGAGTTGGTAGAGTATTCGACCTGGTGAAAAAACAATAGCCACACATTTTTTTCAAATAAACACAATAACAAAAAAAAAAAAAAAACAACAAAAACATGCAAAGTTGGGTTAGCTGACGTTTGACACTGCAGCATCAGTTAAATTCCGACTTACTCATCCCTGCAATATAATAAACAAATAGCGAAACACTACTCCTTCTTTCCTACCTCCCCAACCCAGTTCTGGTACAATGTACGGGTTGTCCTCTGCGTACTGGTCCGATAAAAAAACTAGATATTGCGAAGCTTTTAAATTTATATACGAGTACTAAAACTATTTCTCATTGTGATTTCCTGTATCAGTAAGCGGTTTTCATAAACATATATTTAAAAACCCTTTTACATACTTATGTATGTATGTACATAAGTAGGCAAACGGTTTCGTAGAAAAATATCGAACAAAACACTGTTTAATCGCAACTGTTTGGGTTGTTGGGTCAGTCAACCGTTTCGTCAAGATCGATATATGGATTCGTTTATGAGAAAATACGTGCATTAAAATATTAAATAAAAATTTGTGAACAAAAAATAATCTCGATATAAAAACCTTTTCTTTACCTTCACAAATTTTTATCTACTTATTCTCTGGCTTTTTTAAAATTTTTCTGTTTTTTTTATTAATTCTTTTGTCGCATTTTTGAGATTATTGAAAGAAAATTTTTGAATATAGAATTTCCACGACGAAACCCCGTTTTCATGGAAAATTTTTGCACTTTTTAAGCAAATTGTTATGCAACTGCGAATAGTTCAAACTCTTTTAATCTTGCAATTTATCGATAACTGGATATTTTGTAAAAGAATTTTAGTTCAGTGTTTTGAATTGCCTTCGATTTTATTGTTGGTGTGTATATTATTATTGCTTTATCGAAATTTATCGATTGTGAACAAATTTTGCTCTCAGAGTCTTGGACAAAATCTTTGACACGAAGAACCGTAACAGTCTCAGTTTAAACACTGAACTGTGGCGGTCCTGAACAACAACTTAACAACAAAATCAGACAGTCTTTATTGTAGAACTTGAAAAAATTTCAGTAAAACCCTTTTTACGAATAAAAACTATTTGTACTGTTGATTGAGCAAAATTTTTGGTTCGTACCCAGACAAGAATTTCGCTGATTTGGCGAATTATTTTTTTGTTTAGAAAGAATACAATTTCTTTAAAGTTTCATTTTCAGCAAAGAGTTTCGTTGTTTCGGTAAAAGTAGAATTTTTCTTCTTTTTTTTTTTTGAAATAGAAATATTATGATATAAGACAAAGAACTCATAGAAATTGGGTAACTCCAGTGACAATTGTCCGGTGTTTGCAATAAATGGTGATCTGGTCCTTTATTACACAAAAACTTTACACTATTGCTTGCAACGCATGCTTCAGCCGAGGCTTATCCAGCTGCAAAAAACTATCAAATCCTCAAAATTTAGATTTTTTTTGTATTTTTACCGACCTTGGAGTCGAGGCCGGAATAGAAAAGCCATTTCTATTTAAGTTTATTTCATTATTTTCTTTTTTCACAAACTTTTATACGAGTATTTTGCGTAGCACTATACATACATATATATTATTCGTACCAATAAACCAGATAAGAGCATCGGAGTTGCCTCGTAATTGACGACGCCAACTAAAATAAAACTTTTATATATAACGAAATTTTCTGCTTCTGCCCATTTATGTACATACATAAGTAGCTTAATAGCGTAGACCGACGACAGCGTTAATTTGCATTAAAAAACTTACTAATGCGAATTAAAATTTTATCCTGACAGACGACAATTTTTGCATTTATCAGCATCTGTTTGTTTAGATCGAGATCAAATGGACAGAAGGCAGAAAATACGAGTAGCAGCGATGCTGTTGGTGAAAAATCACTGTTTATTTGAAAGAAAGCTGAAATTACTTTTGCTGAAACTGTTCCATAATGTAAAAATTGTACATGCACTAGCAACCATAAATCTGAACGTGTTGCTACAAGTTGGGATCGCAATAGGATACTCTGATATAAGGGAAAGGCAATTGTGGAAATTTGCAGGTTTAATATGCATATGTATCTTTTCATAAAGGATATAATTCATATATGGGATTTATTAAAGGACTGCAACAGCACTTTTTGGGAGTGTGACGTGCTGACGATGGACGATAACACATTTAAAGAAAACTTTCGCCTCAACAGGAATGCTTTCCAAATCTTAAAATGGAAAAAATGCGTTTCGATTGTAAAATTTCTTTTTTTTATCGTTAAAAACAATTAAAATAACTTACCTTTGCTGAATTTGAATCCATTTTAATTTTACAATAATAAGCAATTTGCCAACAGCTGACTGATTGTCGACTGTGTTGCCATATCGAAATACCTAAATGCAGTATAAATTCACTCTGATTTCGTGCATTTACGACAGATCTAATACACATTGGGATGGGGATAATTCACAAGTTAATTTGAATTAAGACTGCTAATGCAAATTAATGCTGTCGTCTGTTACAGTGTTACTTTTGTGTTTGCTGGGTGTCAGTGTGTCTAAAGCTGCCAAAGAAATATTTAAAGATTTACGGTACATAAACGACGAGCTGTTCGTTCGTATACATTTCGTATAATTATACGATCGTTTGCATTTTATGTTGATACTTCATGTTTGTTTGTTTTTTTTTCGCTAAAAATAAGAGAAATGCAAAATATTGTAAAACGATGCTATGAAAATTTGAAAAAAATGTTGCATTAACAAGAGGCATCTACTTGTCTGCGTCTACTAAATTGCCTACATACATACGTATTGTAAATGTTTAGTAAAATGAAAAAGAAACATTTTATGGCATTAAAACAAATTGAATTTGTGTATAATAAATTTTCAATATATGTAATTTGACAGACATTTAACTCTATAACAAGTAAAAAGTCACCTATAATAACTTTACATCATATGATTAGCAAAAGTAGGCTCTAATTAATTAGACATGATTTGCGCCAACTAAATCGTCCGCTGACTTAATGGAAATAAAAAGTGTTTAGGCATTTGGCAAGCATGCGTATGTATTCACATGCATACGTACATACTTACATACATACTTACATACATACTTACATGCATACTTACATACATACATACATACTATGTATGAATTTGTTAAATATTGTTCTATTGGTTCGTATTAGGATAATAAGCAAAATTAATCACATTTATGTTGACATTTAGAGTTGCACATATAAAAACGTATGTATGTAACTATAGAAATATCCAAAATTTACCAAAAAAAAAGAATCCAGATTTAGTCCATATTATATTAAATATGTTAGAAGAAACCAATAAAAAAAAAATAAAAAATTATTCTTTTATAGAAAAGAAAATTGTAATTTTTGATTGCAAAGCTAATTTGTTGCAGTCATCAACTATTTTTTCCCATATTTGCAAATTAATTTTGAGAAAATTTACGAAAAACGCAGGACTTAAGCTTGTATTTGCTGACAAACAAGAAAAATGGAACTTTCAAAGGGAATCTCCGAATATACTGCTCCAATACTATTAGTGCCAACAAATTCCTGTATAATTCGAAGTTCCTCGGATTTGTTCATGGAAATAAAAACATATGTACATATGAACGGGCGAATTTTAATTTTTGAAATGGATTTGAAAGAAATACCGATTGCCATCGTCAGCACTGCAATTGCTAAGCCAAAAGCTATAGTTATACTATAGCATTTTCAGTTTAAATTAAAGCCTTTTCAAATTAAATGAAACTTTTTTCAATTTAAGAGAAACTAACATTTTAAACATTTCTCAAATTAAATTAAACCATTTTAATAATTTTGCAGGGATTTTGCTTCTTAGTTTGCATATTTGTTTTGGAACATTAACCATTTTTGTTGGTTTTGATAAGTGGGTCTCGAATTCTTTTACATTTGCAATTGGATATGCGAATTGTATTAAGTGCGCATTCAAGTACACAAGTTAAAAGTGAGTGATTTGTATGAAATGACGCCAGCCGATTGTGCGAACTGCTTGTATTATGGACATGATTATCCAAATTCCTAAAGCGGCGACTAAATATGATTTAATCGAATATGTATGTATGTATGTATGTATATGAATATGTACATTGTTGTTTATTTTTTTTGTAGTTTTATTTAATTTGAAAAATACAGTATTTAATTATATTTGAATATAGTTGCTCCTAATTTGAAAACGCTTTCATTTGTTGTGGAAAAAAGTTTTATTTGTTTCGAAAGAGGTTAAAATTTAAACCGAAAATGCTTTAAATCTGCAGTCTTTGGCCAAACTATCGCTATAAACGAGAAACGAGTATTGGGTTCGTTTTGTTTCCTGATACGAATCCATGTGTTCTTTCCTAATTGGCGCTAATTATTTGTATTAAAATATACATATATATGTAATTACATACATACATACATATAAAATTCACTTAAATTGAAAATAAATGATATGAAAATAAGAACGTAACTGATTTAATGATGATTTAAAAGGCTGGAAATAGAAAATATATGTATGTACATACATACATACATGCTCATTTACATACATACATACATACATACATACAATCATAGGAACAAATTTGACTGAACTAAAAGGCCGTAAAACACAAATACAAAACAATTTACATATGCCTGTATCTACATACATACGTACATATGTATGTATGTACGTATTGTATGTATGTATGTATGTATGTATGTACATACGTATGTATATATTTACATGAACGTGAGTAAAAAATAACTAAAACAAGTGAGTAAGTGTGTCATATAACGATTAAATGTTTAAGCGAATGAGTCGCTTTGGTCTTATCAACTGCATGGTTGATTTTATAAGTAGATGTATGTATGTATGTAGGCACCTACATACATACACACATGTGTAAATACATATGTTTATGTACGTACGTAAGTGTATGCATGTGCAAACACACAGCTGCTTATATTTATATTACTCTTTTAGGCACCTCACTACCCCTCCACCGCCCTCCATCTTTTAACAAGAAAACAAAAACAAAACACCATCAACAATAACACGTTATAGAAGAATAACGACAAAAAAACAACGACAGATAAAAAGAAAAACAAATATTCACTTCTCTTTCCTCTTGAGTTTTACAGTTGTTCTGCTGGCTGGCTCTTCGTTCAAAAGCAAAAGATAATTTTGAAAAGTAACAATTGCAACAATCACAACATCAACAACAACAAAGGGGAATGAAAACACATATGGATATACTATTTTTTATCTCTGCTGCTGGTAAACAGCAGCAAAATAAATTAAAAAGGGCAAACATATACAGAAAAGTTAAGAACAAGCTTCTTTTTACCTTTTAAGGTTGCCGATTTGACAGGGTCGGAAAAATCAATGCTTTTGTTATAATTTTGTTCAATTTGGTGACTTCCTACACATCCATACATATGTATGTATATGTACATACATATAAGAACACATACATACGTATGTATATATGTACATACATACATACGCCAGCATAAATGTTTTGGGTATTTAATAACAAATTCACCCGATGAAGACTTATTGCGTTTGTCTATAAAAATTATTGCTTATAAATGGATTATATCTTCTATGTATATAATTTTGCCGCCAGTGTTGATCCTTACGAATGCGGGGTGCTAGAGGGATCTACTTACATATGTATGTACTTTGTAAGAAGATGGAAATACGAACTTTTTTTTAAGCTTAAAAGTCCAAATATTTCCCTAAAATACTAGATAGTTCGACCTTCCGTTTAAATACATATGCATACATACAAGGTATCTACATACATAAGTAGAACATTAAAGCGGGAGGCTATATATGTATGTATGTACATATAATCACAGCTAAAAATATTTTCTAGTAGGTGCGCTTTGCTCGTATTTTCATCCATTTTATAGGTTCAAGGCTCAAAAGTGAATAGTAACATCTTTGTTTTATAATTCAGATGCATATATATGTGTGTGTGTGTAAATTATTTGTGCTTAACGTCAACTCTTTTTATTTTATAAAATGCGTTCGGTTGTCATTTTGTTTATAAAACAATTTCAAATAGATACAAAATATCTAAACTAGAGTTGCAAGTTTAGACATTTATGTATTAATTTTTCAAAGGTCTTTCAGATCAGATCGTTTCTGTATGTATCGCCTTGAATACCCATAAAAAAGCACCGATCTAAAGTACATACATACATACATATGTACATGTATGTATTTCAGAAAATGTGGCTCCTTAATCTTCAAGCAGTTTTATTAGTTAATTACTGCATGTGTTTAAAAAAAAATGGGGAAAATCGAAGGCCGATTTTATTTTAACTACAACCAAAACAAGTTACAGTCATCCTTACACTGTAAACTGATTTGTAGACAAACTTTTTCTGACAAATGTGCGTACTTAAAAGATACGTATGCAAATATTTTAACATACATACGTGTATACCTACAGTGGAGGACATTATTTTAGCACATACATACCTCGTTTTTCTTTTATAATTAAAAAAGTTGGAACATATTAATTATTTTTATCATTGTGATATTTTAATATGTTATTCCCGGTGAGATGAATTTGTGACATTATTTCACTTAACTTCTTTTTCGTTTGCAAAAGAGACTTGGACAGTAATTTAGCACGAATTAACAAAATATATTTCCAACAACAAAAACTAACATTCAGTAGGGCACGCCTTATTCCTTAAATACAGCTGCACATCTCCTGGGCATACTGTCCACCAGGCCCATTCAACGTTCCTCTGGTATTGCATACCAAGCCTTTTCCATTTCCGACCATAAATCGTTTAAATGTTTGGGTTTAATAGGATTAAGATCCGGCGATTGAACTGACCATTTTAAAACATCAATGCTTTGTTGTTCCAAGCGTGAAGTGCGTTGTCGCGCATGAAACGCCATCTAAGTGGCATGTTTTCTTCTGTATGTGGAACCTTTGTGTTTGCCATTATATTTTTATAAGCGTACTGGTCCTATCGATTCTCGATTTTGCTGATAGGGCCAACACCGTGCTCAGAAAACGCAGCCCAAGCCAGCACGATTCCACCACCATGCTTTACGGCTTCGAAGTGTACCTGGGGTTGTGTTGCTGGCTTGAAGGACGCCATACATAATGAACCAAAACGACAAAATTTGGATTCGTCAGTCCAGAGGATATTTTTCCATAAAAGCAGGGGTTTGTCCAAGTGTTTACGAGTGAATGAAATTCGATACTTAAAATTTTTCTGCGACACGTGCGGCCTATATTGTACAATACATCCATTTTTTTTGCGTTAAGTCGTCATTTAGTTGTTCGTGAAGAAACGTGAATGCTAAATTTTGTTAAAACTTCCCTTTGAATTTCAGTTGAGGTCCTCAACTAATTAGGAAGTCCTCTTTTCGAGTGGTCTTTCTAGACATAGCGCACAGTGGAAGCTCTTTGTGTGTCCCATTGGCTCGGATATGGCTCAGTGCATTGTACACCATCTTTCTGGAGCAGTTTAATACGGAAGCAATATCACAAACGGTGCTTCCTCTCGATTTCGATTTCTCGATTGATGGATTTGTGCACCATTTACTTTTAGCCATATCTATTTTTTGTGTTCCCGTTCTTAATAAAGCTTTTCAATTAAGGTACTCGTAATAACAGAACTTTTAAGATTTTCAATAAATAAAATGTCGTATTTCCAAAAATGTGCTAAATTAGTGTCCACTTTGCACTAAACACTTCTTGCCATAAATTAAAAATTTAAACAAAAAGGGCAAAAGAGAATAGAAAAAGATAACGCCATATACAACACCTGCGTGTAAAATGCAGACTTAATATTCATACCAAAATAAACTCATTTCAATGCAACATACATACATGAGATGTGCTAACCTAATGTCCACCACTGTATATACATACATATGTCCATACATATGAATGTGTGTATATTTTTACATACATATTGATGTTAATATTACTTGCTAATCGATTAATTGTTATAATATTCTGACGTCAATCACATTTTAAAAACAACCGCAAATTTTAAAATATGGCCCTCTTAATATAGTGGATGCCAAATTAAATTTCATTAAAGCGGTGTTGCCAACATTTCTAAATCTTTTTAAATTTCGTTAACCGAAAATATATTGGAATTTAAATGTTTTACAATCACGCTGGGAACTGACCCTAAAAGTTGTTACAAAAATATTAAATTTGTCTGCACTCACTTGCTAACACGTACGTACGTACGTATGTACGGGCGGACGTTTTACATGACAAGTACGTGTGTATGTACATACATATGTATGTATGTATGTGTATATCTTATCTTTAACCTGGAATAATGGCGCTTAAATTGGAGTTGGTTACAGAAGTAATTCTGCTTTCAGTTTTAGAAGCATAATTTCAAGCGACTGTGTCATAATGTATGTATGTACTTATGTATGTATGTACATATTTATGTTGCCGGGTGACCTGTGAGAAGACCATAATTAATTAAGCTTCTGATAAATATTTCATGTTATAACGCATGTATGTACATATATATGTATGCACATGTGTAGTATGTGTGGACTTAAAGTAACGCGAATGCAGAGTTTAACTTTGAATTTCGAAATCGCATTAAATTAAATCTCATTCTTTCTATTACGATATGGCATCACTAGTAGGAATTATTGAATTTGTTTTCTTCATTTGCTTCTCATTACTTACAGTTGTAAATACGTATGTTTGTACATATGTATGCACATTCATGCACACATCCATATGTATGTATATACGTATGTATCTATGAGCCCACTTAATTGCTTTTGTAGCTGTTTTTTGCATTGCTCGATCTTGATTGGTATTCTCTCAATTAAAATACTAACCCATACATTCGTACATACATACATCCATGGGTAGTATTTATCAAAAGCAAAGTTAAAGCGAATTCATGATTGAATAATGGCAGTGTAAAACCGAAAACAACTCAAACCGAAGAGAGCCAGAGAACCGTTTATAACTGTTAAATTACTGCTCTTTGAATCATGAATTTTGTTTATACTTTTGATTTTTTCTTTGATCTGCTTTTATATTATTTTCGCTGTCAAAACAAATAATAAATCCACATGTGCATACATACATACATACATATATGTATACATATATACGTGTATTGGCATATGTACATACATAAAAATGTATCTAGATATATACATATGCATGTATTTATGTATACATACATGTGTATGTACTTAAATATGTATATATTTGTCTGCCCCAACAATGTTTCTAAAAGATAACAAAAGAAATAAGTGGAGAATTAAAAGGAAACAACCAACATTTGAAAGTATAAAACAAAAAGAAAATACAATAAACGCCAACACTGACTTTGTTTACACAAAGAGAAAAATAGTAAATAATAACAACAAAAATAGAGAAATAAAACTGGATGATTATGCAGCCAACAGTCAAGCCACGTGTAAAAAAAATGTGATGTCTGATCGATGGCGCTCGTCTGTGTGCAATTCATTTTCATTCATTTTCTATTTTATGTGTTTAAGTACATGCGTACATAATTACATACATACATATGTATGTATCTGTGTGAGTTTGATACAAGGTGTTTTGTAAAGCGCTTAATATTTTTTTTCATATTGTAGATACATTAATATAGTAGATGCATTGAATACATACATATGTAGATACAGGGTGCTTTTTTAAAGTTACACAAATGAAATCATAATACAACAAACAAATAGATATGTATGTATGTATGTATGTATGTACATCGGTAGGTACATATACATACATATATATTTTTAATATCAATGAAACGTGTTATATTGGATGACAAATTTTATGACATTAATGTTTAAATATGATTTCGGCCACGGTACAAAACCAACTATCAGCTGCTAAATGGATTTTGAAATAAAACAGTGCTGCCAACTCAAAGTTGTGAACTTCTAAAAAGACACCCAATATGTATTTATGTATGTATGTATGTATGTATGTACATACATATATGTACAAAAAAAGAAACCGTCTCTATGACAAGAGCAAACAGATTGACGGACAGCAAGCCATTAAAAAAAATTGCTGTACACATTAATAATTAACTTAAGCATGTGGAGGGATTATTAGCGCCATCGACTACATCACACTACACAAACACTTTAATAGTAACTATTTTTGTTGTTTTTTTAACACGTACTTACATACACATATCCATACATACATACTTATGTACATAGTATGTACTATATAAAGTAGACATAAACATTCATACATTCATTAGACCGACTCGTCTAGTATGTACATACAGTGGTTCACAGCTTATTTCAACCAGCCTCACTAAACAAGTTAAAGTCGATATAACTTTTGAATGAAGCAAAATATTGATAAAATTTATATAGAATTTAATAGAAGACTTTCTTATCTGCATAAAAAATTTTTATTTTATTCTAAAACTTACATATTTATAATCTTAAAAACTAAAAATAATAAAACTTAGGTATTTCTATAGTCACAGCTTATTTCAACCATTTAAAAAAATTAAATTTATCTACTTCATTCTACTTTTTTTTAAAGTTTAAAAATAACCGTTATAGTTAATTTACGCTTTTAATCTGTTTTGCATAGAATTCCCTAGTTTTTTTTGTGGTTTCGGGAGTTATTTTCGACCATTCTTCCCTTACTGCTGTTATTAGGTCATTTCGGTTCGATATCTGGTATTGGCGGATGTTTTGGTCTAATATTGCCCTACTTGACGATACACAATCCCACACAATGACATTCCGACCACCATGTTTTACTGTTGCCTTCAAGTTTTTGTTTTTCAACTCTGTATTTGGCTTACGGCAGACGTAAGTTAGACCATCAGAGCTGAAAATGTTAAATTTAGACTCGTCGGCAAAAATCACATGGTCCCAAAAACTTAAGTCTTTGGTAATGTCATCTTTGGCAAATTTTAATCGTACAGCTTGATTTATTTTAGTTATGAACGGGTTTTTTTCGGGCAACTGTACTATTAAACTCATAGTTTCTGAAGACACGGCGTGTAGTTTCTGCACTGCAAGTTTCATGTAAATAATTTTTAACATCGGGAGCTAATTTTGGAGCAGATAGCTTCGGGTTTTTCATAATTTTTCTAACTATATAGCGCTCATCTGCTTCATTAAAAGTTGTTTTTGGGGCAGTTCTGCCTTTTTCGACTAGTCTTTTTTTGTGCCTGAAGCTATAAATAATACTCTGCACTCTCGAATTACTAAGACAAATAATTTCAGCAATTTTTCGCCGGGAAAGTCCATTTTCGTAATGGTGAATTATCAATTCTCGTTGCTTGATTGTAGTGCGTCGTCCCATTATTTCAAAATGTATCTTCGAATCAACTTACTATAGGAATCACATTGAAAGGTTACGCAAATAATTGAAATTGTATCTATAAACAATACTTATTGGAAATTTACCGTTACATGACAAGTAAAGTCAATGAAAAAGATCTTACAATAAGCTGGTTGAAATAAGCTGTGACTATAGAAATACCTAAGTTTTATTATTTTTAGTTTTTAAGATTATAAATATGTAAGTTTTAGAATAAAATAACAATTTTTTATGCAGATAAGAAAGTCTTCTATTAAATTCTATATAAATTTTATCAATATTTTGCTTCATTCAAAAGTTATATCGACTTTAACTTGTTTAGTGAGGCTGGTTGAAATAAACTGTGAACCACTGTACATACATACATATGTAGCTGTAAAAATCATCGCGTGATGCTTAAAATCTTTTTCAATTACTAATACAAAATTCATTATTTCCGAGAGCCGATCTAATACATAATTATCTATTCATACATGTTCTGATGGCTCTCATTTCATATGCTTTAAAACATTTAAAATGGAAATTTTCCGTCGTCATATCATAATTTATACATGTATGTATGTATGTATGTATGTATGTATGAATGTATACATATGTTACCTACATATACAAAAACATACAATGTTTTTTAATTAAAATTTTATTTGTATAATATGTAATAAGAAGAAATGAGCAGTCCGAGGCCTTTCTAAACATTCATATAAACTTATGATATTTCCTGCTACAGCTGATACTGTTTCGGTTCAGTTACTTGCAAGGCGAATTCATAGCACCTAAAATTGACATCGCAGCCAATAACGTTTTTGATGTACCAGCGATAAATTGTACCGGTTGCACTACATCAGCACCTGCCATTAGATTATATTTTCTGATTGTGGACCAACATAGGGTGGTCCCATGTGGTATACTATGTGTGTCAGCCGAGGAATTTCTTCCCCTCCACAAGCTAACCCTGCTCTCCGGGGAATGTGCTGGTGACGATTGTATCTCAACATTTCAAGAGAAATTTTTGTTTTGACTTTTCATAATTTACATAAATAATTTAACAAAAACACAGAACCTGCCTTCCAGTTGTCTATCAAAATAGATAAGTCCTAGACATGTATTTTGATAGCAAGCTGAAGAATTGGACAGTACGGAGATCTAATCTGTTACAAATTATGGAGTTTCATATTCAATTAAGAAATCTGGTTTTGTATATTTATGTAAATATTGCTGTAAGAGATGAAGGGCACATACAATAACTGCCTGAACCGCCTGATACACATACATACATACATACACTGTACGTACATATGAATGTATATGTTTTTCTTTTTTAATTTTGTAAGATGTACATACATCTATGGAAATGTATGTATGTATGTACATGCATACATGTATGTACGTACATATGTATATATTTTTTTTAATAACTAAAGTTATATGACACGCATTTCCATTACAATTTTCTCCGCTTAAAATGTTAATTAAAGCACAAACAATGGGTTAATTTTTGTGTTTTTATGGCCTTGAAATAACTTATAGAGTTATTTTAACAAATATTTTTTTCATAATGTCTGGCTGGTCTAGTTGAATTATGTAAGTTTCGTTTGCTGCTGCTTATTGTGAATATACACTATTCTATCGAAACAAAAAGTAATAGTAAGAAGTAACGAGTGTTTTTTATAGAGGTATAGAACTTTGAAATGAAATAAAACAAAGATGAATTTTTTGAATTCACATGAAATTTACTTTATTTGACGGATAATCTTGTGGCGTTATAATTTTAATATGACCGCCACGGCTGGCTCGATCTTAGTCGAATCTGGAGATCGAATTTGCGATGACTATCCAAAAACGCGGTCAAGTGGTCAATTGCTTCGGGCTTATCGGCGTAGACTAGCGATTTCATATATCCCCACAGAAAATAGTCTAGCAGCGTTAATCGCACGATCTTGTCGACCAGTTCACGGGTCCGAAACTTGAAACTATGCAGTTACCAAACGTTTTCTTCAATACACGAACTATGTGACACGTTGTGGCGTCTTGTTGTGGCTCCTGCCCATCATGGCTGTTCAATTGATGAACGAATAAATAAGTAATTATGGCTCTATAGTGGTCACCACTGACTGTCACGTTCTGACCAGCATCCTTTTCAAAGAAGTACGGACCAATGTTTCCACCAGTCCATAAAGCACACCAAACTGTCAGTTTTTCTGGATCTAACGGGGACTCAACAACCACTTGAAGACTATCGTCACTCCAATGACGGGTCCATTCAAACAAAAGTGAGTTCCATCGCTAAACAAAATTCGCTGGATGGAAATCGGCATCAACGGCAATCAAAACGCAAGTTTGCACATTTTGGAAGCGTTGTTCTGGTGTCAGTCTATTCATGTTGAAATGCCAAACCAAACTAAACATAAATCAGTTGACAGCTGACAAAATGGCCGCTAGTTAAAAACGTGCTGCCAACTTAAATTTGTATATCTCTATAAAAACACCCTTTAGAAACTGAGATGGTAATATATACAAGGTTGACAACTCAGCCATTTGCATTCGCTGCAGGGCTGGTAAAATTGATACTCTTATATTATTTGCCTCTTTTTGTTGTTATTCGAGCTATCACTCCACCCACGTTCTCTGGCGCTACTGACAATTGTTTATATGTTATTTATTTATTAGTTTATAACTTGCAAAGTAAATTAACAAGTTACAACTGCACAAAATGGGCGAAGTAACGAAGACCATATATATGCCCATGATGGTGTTAACAACGCCTGCCTTCAAATAGGAAGTAGCAGCGTAGCGTACATGAAATTTCCTAATTGAATCAGCAACAATGCAGTGAGTGTGAGAAATAATTACAAGGACGCGAGAGCTGTTCCTTAGCCCGGGGCTGCTTTACGACTGCAATAATTTGCAGTTGTCGCAACTTTAGTTGTTTCCACTTAATTTAAAGAAATCCAAAATTTTCAATCGTATTAAATGTAAATAGTTTGGTCTGAGCGTTTAAAGTCACTGCAATAAAAAAGTGATATCCTCAAGCAACGAAAACCAGTCTTCAAACTATTGATAATATTAAGAATGTTTAAGAATATTTTCTTTTAAATCTTGTATTTTAATTAAAATTCGTTTTGGAAGGAAAATATTATTTACGAGATGTGGAAGGTTTTAAAATCAATTAAGGTTTATGTTTCCATCCCTGATTCATTCCAGAAGCTAAAAATCAAATAAACTGTTTTCACGTTTCTATGTAAATTTTGGAGTGCACATGATCATTCAACCTCAACCACGGAATGAGCAAGTAAATATCTGAATATATTGTCTTCATACCAATAATATATCTTTATATTTAGCCAAAAAAGAGTTTCCGACCGTTTTCCCTCTGCATCATTAATTGCAGTTGGTATTGTGGCAATTACTTTGGCCAAAGCTAGAAAAAAAGTTTAGGAACAGCATTTCCTGAGAATCTGTTCCACAAGCCCCAGGCTAGAATAGGAGAAACAATAGTGTGTACTACGGTTCACAAGTGACCGAGAGCTTGACGAAAAGCTTTCAGCATGTGGAAAGATGGTGTGTTTCGGGCAAGTGTTAAAGAGCCGCTTCTTCTCCAAATGGTGGAGGAATCTTAAAATAGACTGTAAGCCAGGCGTTGGTCGAATCAGTGGTTTTATAGTGTGTTCCGGAAAGCTACGGAATATAAAGTCTGACATTTAGAATAAAAATTAAGACCTCGGAAAATTCTATTGACAGTCGTTTTCATCAGGTCTAAAAACTTCTTGCAGTTCCCCACATATACGAAAATATTATTTTCTTGTATCGCAGATGTGGGCTGCCCAGTACATGTTCCACGCACCATAATATTAGTTCTGATTGAAAATACATGTGGTTTTGAATGGAACCGAAATAAACAACAGTAATAATAACAAAAAATTGTTATATGTAAACTTCCTTTCTTGGTGAATCAGAGTTAGGCAGTCAACCAGATCATAGTTGTTAAATAAATTAAAGTCTTGCTGTTAAATGGAAATAAAGATGTTGAATATTTTCATTTTGAGCTCTAATTAGCAGCGATACATAATTAAAATTGCCAAACCGCCAAAGTTGCTGGAACAGTTATAAAAGGAGACACTAAACAAAACGTACTTTGATGAATTTTGTTGTTAAAGACATTGCGGAAGATGTGTGAAAATGGCATAATTAAAATTGGAATTTTAATTCGACACAAACGCAAATATTTTATAACAAATCTTATAGGAAAATTGATAACATAATTGTGGAAGAAGTGTGAAAAAAATATTTAAAATAGAAATAAGAGTGTTAAAAAGCGATAAGAAATATCGTGAGATACAACTTTTACGAATTTTCAAATCTCTCCCACTGTGCGACTGGAAATAATTCTTCGTACGCAAGTACGAAATCCATTTTTTTTTTGTTGGAAAAACGCAATAAAATTAAACTAACCCATCTCAATCTATTTCATATTATTGCGACAGCAATTTTTGTTTGATTTATTGGCCGTCGTTTCAAAAATTCATAGAATTCACTGATACCAATAAATCTGTCTTTTGAATATTTCTACATGTACCGTTTGAATTTCGTAAGAAAATAAGATAGAAAAAATAGCAAAATTCTGAATTGTTTTCTTTTCTTAATTTTAACGTTTTTTTTTCTTATTTCATTGGATCTACTTGGAAATATGTATGTAAGTGAAGCTCGCAATCACTTTCAATGATTAATTTTTTGAGTTTCTAAATCGTGTTTGGCATTTTCTTAGAAAGACTTTAAAAAGAAAAAAAAAAACGTTCTTTATTTATTTTTTTAAATCTTTTTCAGTACGATTTAGTCCTACGGCGGAGAACTGTTTACAGTTCAACCGTAAAGTCAATAAACCAGAAATTTAGTGCTATTTTATTTGAGGAACCGAGTTGAAAACATTAATTAGCCCTGCGTTGCGCCCTCTTACGGCAGATTCCGTTGCATTAGAAAATGTTCAAATTTGCACTCTTTGCAAGAAATCAACTAACAACTATTTATTATCGATCTCAAAACTCACAGTGATTATCTTCATATCAACAGAATAATAGTAGAGTTAATAAAAAATTAAAGATTAACTGCGCCATATTTATAAAAGTTATGGCGGATATTTTCGTCTTGGCCTTTAGTAGTTGTTTCTTGAGTTGATACCGGATTTGTTAATAAACAAAAACAAAGAAATAAATTAAAAAAGTTTCAGAAAAATTACATTAACGCAAAAACAAGATAAATTTATTTTAAAATAGAATTTGTATTCGGATTTTCAAGTCCATTTAAAATTTAGCGAACGGTCTCTCCGACAAATGTTCAAATTTGAGTGTTCCAGTCACTACCCTTTGGTGATCGATACACAGGTATATATTTGTATGACTTATTGTGGTGAGAAGGTAAATCTAGTACGTCTCTGTCCACTATCGTCTTGGAGCGTCGTGGCTAACAGATTAGCGCGATTGCTGAGTTGGTTTACGGATGTCTTACTTAACCTTTTAATCTCTCCTGTTGCTGTCAATGGGCTCAAGTGTTCGGCTACGCAGTAGTTGAATATATACCAATAGTCTTGGTGTTTTTATTGATCTCTATGCGGGAGGATTTCAAGGTTCGAATTGGCTTTGAGATCGTCTCATTTATTAAAATTTGTATTTATCAAGTTTAATTCTGAGTTCGGGCAACACGTTTTTTTTTCAATACCTCTCTAACTGAAGTTCTGAATACTTCACGTATATATATATTTAACTTTTTAGAAAATGGATTCAATAAATACAATCTGTACTGATTTAATAAGAACTTAAAACCTGTTTGTTTTAATTTCAGTTCAGATCGAACTAGACGCAATTTTGAACTTCTTATGTACTTTTTGATAATAATTTTGCCGAAAATCGTTTGATTCTTTCTCGTTATCCGTACGAAAGATGCGAAGTTATGGCTCCTTAATTGTTAAAGCCAGTGTGATTTCGCCAGTTGCCAGTTTGTTGTTTTTAAATTTTTTTTTCCTTTTCCGCCTGGATTATTCGGTCACTTGTATAGGCAACTCGAATGCTAACCAATAAATAAGCTGCTTACTTTTTTAATGTGTAAATTTCGTTAAAGAAAAATGAACAGCTCTTTTTTTTGTCTTACGCAACGCTCTGGGACTGTACTAAATTGTGTGAATGTTATTTTTTATATTTTTTTGGCGTATATAAAAATTCTAATGTCATTAAAAAGTTCGTTTGTTAATAGATTTAAAAAAAAATAAATATATTAATAAATTTATAACAAAAACAAAGAAACATTCGCAGGAAGAAGCAGAAATGCTACAAAGACTTCATTCAAGTTTTGAAGAAAAGAAAATGAAAATCAGCATTCGGGGTTTCAACCCTTAAAATCAAGTGACTTTTATATGAATTAAGAGTATAAGAAAGAAAACATATGTACATACGACTACATATTCAACAATAACCCAGTGATAGAAGAAAGAGTACCAAACTGTGCAGAGTGCAAAGCGAGTTTTAATACTTTTTTTCTAAATGTTATTGCTAAATGTTAAATATTACAGTCGAGCCGCTGAAGATGTTGCAAACTTGCTGGCAGTCTATTGCCTGGGCGGCCGACACATCACTTTGTTGTAGTTTTATGAAAAAAAGACAAAGCATTCCCCCCGAACACGGTCTGTAATTCGAGACTTATTGGCCGATTTTCTATAGACAGGCAGTTGGAATGTGTATGTGTGTTTGTAAGCCCTTGCAGAAGCCATATGTATGTACGTGCCGAAGCCAACGGCCAAATCAAGATTTTCAAGGCGTATTGGTAGGAGACACGCTGGTTGTTTTTACCACTGGGTGTGACGTACACTGCAATTAATTGTTCTTTTAAATAATTAATGTTCTGATTTGATTTTTAAAGCCATGTGTGTAATAATTCTTATATTTTTCACTTGAAAAAAAGCGCGCAGACGATAATATTCAAAGTCGAAGAGAAAAAATTCTCAACAAGATAAATTTTCAGCTGCAACTTTTTGAGAAATATTTTCCTGGTAAAATATTATTGTGAGAATTTTTTAAATGAAATTTTTGCGGTTCAAAAAAATCAACATTTTTAACTTAAAATATATTTTTAATAAAACTGCATGTAGGAATTATTTGAGGAGATTTTTTAATTAAGAAAATCTCATGTAACAAAATTTGTCCCAATAACGGAAATTTTCTTTTCAGGCAGAATTTTCAAAAATTTGCATATTTAATTAGAAGAAAAGTTGTTGAAAACTTGCTTTTACTTACAGAATTTCCGAGCGAGGGAGTTCAATAGGTTTTCATTTAAGCCTGCTGCAATTCCCCAGCAAGATACTTTTTGAGTTTTACCCATAACAAGAAATTTCCTCAAAGTTTTTAAATATATTTATGGTATCTATATGTACATATATATAATTAATCTTCCATTAAGATTTTTGTTTCTTAGATGTTTAGTTCGTTTTGACCACTTTGTTGACTAAATAAATTTTTGTGTTGTGATATTTAAAATGCCTTCTCTTCCTCTAGTTTAATGTATAGCGTTTTAGGGACATATTAAAGTTCATATGTATGTTAAGAATAAAATATAAATTCATAAAATCATATGAGTACAATTATTTTATATTGTTTTTCTCTAACGATTTTAACAATTAAAAAATATATATAAAAACCAGCTGATGAATTTAAATGTAAATGGCAAAGAAGAACCATAAATAAGATATTAAAGATGAATATTTGTGTAAAAAGGCCGTATAATGAGATGGAAGTTACATCATACTTCAAGTCTGAAACTCAAGGCTTCTATGCCGAAATGTTATTTTTATGGTTTCTTATGCCAGATTTAAATTAGTTTTTTGAGGAAATTTTGTTTTTTTTTTTTCGCAGATTTTTGTGCTCTTATGACTCGGTCTTATGGACTGCCACTGGCTTAAAATGTCATGTGTACTTTTGCCAATTTGTTGTCTTGTCAAAGATGTCACCAACATTTTTAGGATTTTTTTTTGTTGGTAGAAACAAAATATCGGTTCGAAGACACGTTTTAACTGTTTATAGGGATTGCAACAATAGCGACACAACTTCCACATGTTTTAGGGAAACTTGTAGCAGACGATTTGTCATTAACAACACAGCGTAAACATGTATTGAAAACAACTTATTTAATATGTTAATAAACGTACTCTCCACTACTTCTACTACGTCATTCCAGGTAACTATTTTAACAGGCAAGTTCTTATCAATCTGTCGCTTACGAATAACTAATTCAAAATGCCACTGTAGAAGAGTCAATAGAGAAGCCATGTAATTCCTTGAAAGGCCTTAAAACAAAAAATATTTAGACCAAAAAAAAAAAACCAAAACATACGTATATTTTAATGCAAAATTTGCATACATTTTTTTCTCCACACTGATTTTTTCTCCACAGTTGCAGTTATTTAAGAAAGTTTTTATTGACAAACAACCTGAAAAGATTTTGAAGTAATTCCATTCCAAATAAGTTTAAACAGATTTTCGCAAAAACATGTAAAAAAATACAAATTTCCAACAAGGGAAATTTTATATTTTCAATAAATTGCAGTAAGTTATGAAGGACTTTCGATCTACCAAATTGCAATATAAAATGAAAATTTCCCAAATGGGGAAATTTTGAAGTAAAAAATTTCAAGTACAATTTTCCTACACTTTTGGAAAAAACGTAATATTGTAAATGTTTGCTAAAAAAATTTACATTTTACCATTTTCCCACCCACTAGGGAATTTTATTTTGAACATAAATTGCAGCCTTTTATGTGGAACTTTTAATCTGCTGTAAAAATTGAAGCTATTAAAATACATTTTCATTGAAAAATAAACAGGTATATTTTGTATTAAAAGGACTTTGAAGTATTTTTAGTAAAATTTCCCTATAAAAATATTTAGATAAATTTTCACGCAAAAAATTCATACCCAAAACAGGGGAAATTTTATTACTGATGATTTCTGCCGAGTTTCCCAACAGGAAATGGCCAGTGGGGAAATTTGTGACTTAATTTAAATTAATAAATATTTGTGTTAAATCTTTCTTAATAATTCAGTTTTTTCCATGCAAAAGCCAGCGTATTCCCAGCTTTCTTTTCCCCTAGACAAAAAGACAACAAAATACTAAAATCATGTGAAATTATCGCCAAACATTAAAATTAAAAAAACTAAATATTTACTCAAATATTTGCTCAAATAATTGTAAATGCAAGTGATATTTGAAACGGAAATTCGTTGAAAATACTAAAATACTTTTTACTTTTAATATTAGGCAGATTCTTTTAGAATTGAAATATTTATTACTGTTTTCGCAAGAAAACGACGAGTTTCGGAGAACACAAAATGCGATTGAACCATAAACACCTACAATTGTTTACTGTTCTAATATTTATTTTGGCCCATCCCACTACTAAATAACTGAAAACGAAATCTTTTTACGTTTTCCAAAAAATTTTGCTGTAATAAATCATGATTGAAAGTATTTGCGAAATGACAATTCAAAAAAACCACACGACCTAAGCTAATAAAAAAAATCTTAAGAATACATTTACAATTTAAATAAATATTTCAATTTTAGTGCAGGGGAAGGAAGGATGAAATCGTAGCAATGGAGCCCAACTACTTTCTGTCAACTTGGCAGTAAGAACGGTGGCAACAGTTTTTGGATAGGGGAATTTCCCTTAACAGGTCCACGGCGACCAAAAAGTTAAAAGCCGCCTAGGGGTTTTTTCTTGTTCAGCAACAGAATTCGCTGAATCAGTGAATAAATTCTTTGAATGCGGATTCAAACAACAATCAGTTGTTAAACGTAAACAGTCGTTTTATTACAATTTGTTTTCAAATCATTTTCAATAAAATCAAATTCTCAAGACCTGCTCCATAAAAAAAGCGTCACTAAGACTACTTTGATTTTTTTTGTCACGTTTGAGATACTTCATTCAAACATACATATATTAGAACACTTACTTAATTAAAATAATGTTTAAAATAAAACAGAATGTTGTTTTTTCTCTTTTCCTCATTCTAAACGTATGGAAGGACCCGTATTCTACAAAAAGTGAACAATTTTTCTTTATTGCTATAAAATGTACATGAAAAGTCTATGGATATTTCCCTAGACCTATTCCAGTACAAATTAAAACAAAAAATTGTTCAACAACTAATAATTTAATATGGCACAAACGTTGGGAAAATCAATAAAATTTGATACCTGATTGAAGAAACAACAGACATAGTTTTATCAAGGGATCAGCCATTGCAAGGTTTGTTCTATAAGCAATTGCATACAGCACAGCATTATTGCAACATTTGGGGAAAGTTGCAATGGACGATTGTTCTCCTACTTTTAAGGGTTGGAAAACTAGTCTCCCCTTATCTGGTAGAGTATGTGGAAGAGCAACTCAAGTACGATGGACATTCCGCAAACAGAATAAAGAAATTGCTTTGAACTGATTCTGTGTCCTGTCAATATGTCCTGAAATTGTCAGCTGCGTGCCGTAGTGCTGCCACCTCTTAAAAAATAATTACGCCTGGAGAATTGGTATTATGCAACATACTCGTGTTGATCCTGTTTCCTTATGGACTCCCAAAACAGAAGCATGATTTTTATAAAAAAAAACTACATTGCAATTTTTGTTTGTTTTATATACATACATACATACATATCGTTACCTTACTATAGAAAGGCCCTAACTCGTTTATTTCTCAAATCGAGTTTTTGGTAAATTTCGAAATATGGTCTTTCGACACATCATTGGTAGACAAATTGACCTGATCCGACTAAAAATAACGAAAATATAAGCAGATGAAAAAGGTTTCGCGATTACAAAACTTTAATTTTTATTTGGTTTTTTCTCTCCCCTGACAAGTTAGCAAAACATTATTCAGGGCCTTTCTATATTAAGGTATCGATATGTAGTGTAAATGAAATTTTAATTTCAATTTGATTGGTACTAAAATTACTTTCTTACATTTTTATTGTTGTTCTTTTTCTGCGCAGAAAAGAATTTCTTTTTCTTCAATTCCTTTGTTTGAACTCCAAAATTATTCCAAGATTCTTCTTTTTCTTTCAATTCAATTGCTGCTGAAAAACTCACTAACGGAGAAGTCTTATTGATTTTATTGTGCATTTAATTTGCTCTAAAAGAGTAAAATTCATTTACAAATGACTGACTGACTGACTGACAGACTGGCTAGAATGGCCTGGCCTGGCCTGGACGTCTGCAAAAAATACCCGTACAAGAAAGAATATAAAGAAGAAAAATAAAATTCAAAAGAAATGTAATGAAATAAAATCATTAAGACTGAATGGAATTTTTATCTCTTATTTTCATTTTTTGCATTTAATTGAATTTTTACAAATGCAGCAATTAAGCGAATGAGTTCAGCGCAGCACTGCCAACCGAACCATTAAAACTGCCGTACCAGCGAGTCCGGCATGCACAGCAGCTGTTGGCCAGTGTAGCAGTATTTTCCCGATATTCCCATTCATGAGGATACCACCAGCCAGCCACTTCATTTGGTCTCTATTTTTTTCCAACTGCTTTTATTTTTTGCTCCTAATGAATGAATGAATTCAAAATTGCCTGCATTTTGTGTGTCAGTGTGAGTTTTTTTTTATTTAAATTTAATGTATTTTTTGTTGCATTTCTTTTATTTAATTTGTGCAACGTTGTCGTTTCACAAATTTGTTGTAACTACACACACACACACACACACGCACACATCTATATATATTATGGACATATGTATGTATGTTCGCGCGTGTGTGTGTGTGTGTGTGTGTAAGTATTCGCTGCATGTGTTTTAGACTTTGTTGTTAATTGTATGTATGTTGATGTGTGGCATGTTTTACGATAATTAGCATCATGTTGGTGGCAAAAATATTCAATGGATTTATGCAGTCAATGAACTCAAGATAAGACTGCCAACATTCATTCATACATACATGCACACATGCATGCATGTGTAGATATTCTCGTGCTTACTTTTACGTTCTTCTTATGCTTAGGAGTGAGTTGAGCAGTTTTTATCTCAATTTAACAGCTGTTAAGCGGCTTAAGGAGTTGGCATCGATGGCAAGAAAGTTAAACTTTAATTAAATTTCATAGCACATGTGAAGCATATGACAGATTTGAGAAATCGGCCTCATCTGATGGTGGTCACAGTTCCACGGATCGTGATCCTCATGATCACTCATCATTAAAAAAAATATCCAAACACCCCGTTATGTTATTGCATCAGGGCAGAAGTACAGACCAAGAAAGAGCGATAGTCTAACGCAAGGTTGGAATTGCCTGCTGTACGGTCACGTGGCCGAACATTGCAAGCGACAATCATGGTTGCTCATTACGGCAACAAGAAAAATATGTCAGCTGCATTTTCCTGTTTCAACGGCAAATACCACGGAAGGGAACGTTCTGTGATCACTCCGCTAATGACATAAATTGCCAATTTCCATCTCTTCAGAGCAAGAGCAACAATAAAACCTCTCACCAAATCTATCTCTCAACAATATCAAGTATCACAACCACTATTCATGTCGTAACAGAGTCTATTATACTTTAGCATTTAGTGTTAGCAAGAACCAACAAGTTCAGCTCTTCACTTACTCCAGTCCGAACATTTACTTGAAAGAACCTTAAACCTAACATGTACTCATGAATATCATAAAACTTAATTTATAAATTATTTTAAATCTACCGCAACAATTGTCTAGTGGCTCTCGCTGTGCGCCTGGGAGTTAAACATAAACTTTGGGAATTGAAAACCTATTCACATTGCAACTGAAATTAACAATGGAAAACTTATAGTTGCGACAGCTGGTGCATAAAAGAATAAGCAGAGCTTTTCAAGTGACATTTTGAAATTAACTTGATTAAAATAATTTAGGAGATTTAAAGGCCAAATAATAAAAGCGCTGGTAATATTTTATTCAATCTTAAAAAAACGAACTGTTCTTTTCCATTTATTGGCCCAGCAGCTCTACTTTCTATCCCTACGGAAGAAATATCAATGCCTCCTTTGTATGAGTAGTTCTAAGTAACAGTTTTTTTTTAATATTAATGCGTCCCTTTAATCACAAGCTTCCAGGTTCGCATGCATTGCAAAATGTTATTGGCAGTAAAATTGTTGTTAGCAGCGAAATAATAGCTGTACATGTGGAACCAAAATTGATTTTGAAATTGAGAAATTCATTGATGTTGTTATAAGTGCCCAAAACGGTTGTTTCCCTTGGAACCTTTAAGCATAATAGGTCTTATAACGCGTTGAAGGCTTTTTAAAAGAAAGCCCCAAACAGCTGCCAAGCAAAGAAAGGGAGAAGTAAATCTCTTATATCAACCATAAATGATATTCCGAAAAATGTTCATAGGGAATCGGAAATTAATTGTATATAAGGTTTTATCTCCCGATAATACCAATATGTACATTTATGTATGTTTGCCCATTATATTTGATTCTGCTCTCTCTGAATCAGGTAAAGCTTTTGTTGAATTTCTTCTCAAATATTTTTTATATTCACAAAAATAACTCCTAACGATTGTATCACATGCATGCAAAACTCTTTGTGATATCTATAGAGAAGAGCTCGAAAATTAGATATATTTATCAACGATAAATATATATTAGATATATTTTAGACAACGAAAGTCTCATTTATGATCCAACAATGAGCTGGTATTTTGCCGATTCAGTTGGGAAAGTGAATGGAAGAGTTACCTATCAGCCGAGGGCGAGGAGGGTTGAATTATGGTTCAAAAGTATGTCTGATAAGTTCCCGAAACATACGACGTAAACGACTATTCTCATTCCTTGTCAGCAATTCAATCGCCAACTGCTGTTCGTTATGACTAAATGAAACTGAAAATTTGTTCACCAAAAGTAGTCGTAGCATTCCAAAGTTCGCTCAAGAGCCAGCACGTGCAGACTTTGAATGCCTAAAATTATAACTACTCATGTGTTCTTATCTGGTTCTTTCTGGTGCCGTTTTTCTTTTTCTGATATAAATTAGCTATTTGTGATTACAGTGTAATATTTTATGAAGGTTTTTTTCGCTGTTCACAGTTTGTGTAGGCATTTTATTTAATTTATTTTTCCATAAAATTCTATTGCAAGATTGCTTTTATTTTGTAAACAATTAATTTAACGCTTCAGTAAATAATCGATACATTAACTAAAACGCAAAAATAAATAATAAAACACACTCGTGTACAAGACGCAGACAGTCTCAGTGAAATCAGCAGGACACATAAATTTAGCAAAACGGCAGCTAGAGAAGCAAATTTTGCAAGAATCTTTCAAGACCCCGCTTTTTTCTAGAACTTTTTCACTTCGAAGTGTGCAAGTACCATAGAAAGAGAGCTTGGCCGAATGGTTAAAGTACGCACAAAGTGTGCCGTGATCGCCAGTTAGTTGCTGTTGTATCAGTAGTTCCAAGGCATCATGTCACACCTACGCAGTGGTCCACTTCTTGAGATGGTAAGGTCACTGAACGCTGGGCTCTCCTCCAAATACATTGCAATGATACGAAGAACAAAAAACACACGGTGCTATAGCCTGTGGCGTTCGCTATTCACGGCAAATGGGGCTTCGCTACGCACCGAGCTGATAACGCTGTTGGTCACACGCCGGACATCAGCCTCATCGCTGAAGATGATTTCATGATAAAAATCCGGTTTAATTGGCAATTGGCTGGTTTTAAATTTTATGGGGATGTAGGCTCAGATATTTCCCCAAAAATTCCTAAGCAATTGAGGGTCAGGGACCAAGTTAGTACAGTTTTTCGATAAATTATTGTCCTGTGACGATTATGGCCACCGTAAACTTAGAGGACCAGTACTCGATTTTTGGAAATAAATTTCTAGGTTTTTTTTGCCAAACATGACAGTTATCGATTTCAAAAATTCTATCCTCATGTGATCTCCAGTAGAGTTGGAGGTACGAAGCAAGCAATTTTAAGTTCGCAAATTTAACTTTACGAATGCGACCAGTTTCAAATGAAGCCCTTATCCGGAAGACGCTGTATAAAATAGTAACGTTACTAACTGACCCCGCATCCTTAAACTTTCTTGTGTAAAGTTAAATGCAGACATCTGTTTTAAATATTTGCAATATCCGGTTATATTTAAATTTATATTTTATTAGGATACAAAGTTCTCACCCGCAAGGTCACCGATTTTTTTCCAATTTGTTCAAGTTAAATGGTTTATATTTTCGTTTTAAAGAACTTTGCTTCACTTTTGTGAGCTACTGACGAACGTTTTATTTTATATTAAAAATAACAGTTAATTAAGTTTCGAAAAACGCTTAAAATAATAATTCCTATGAAATCTTGAAAGTTTTTTAGCATGTCCATGGCTCATTTGTACGTGTAATGACGAAAGCTTTTTATAGATGTATTAAAAATAATTTTTTTTTTTTATAAAGTTTTGCCGTTAACTGTAAAACTTCAAAGTTTTTGTACAATGACCACGATCCCTTCGTACGTGGTACTGACAATGGCTTTGTTGTGCCTTGAAAATATAATTTTAATTAACTTTCAAAAATATTGCCATATTTTGCGACGTTTACTGTAAAGCCTTCAAAGTTTCTACGTCATGATAGTGACCAAAGAATCCGCGAACATGCATGACAACTCTCTAATTATTTATATGTTTTAGAAGTTTTTATGAATTTTGGAATCGACTGTTTGGCACACGCCCTGCCAAATATTCTGCTCATCGCAGCACTTTTTCGTACATTTCAGTTTAAATTTAAATAGGACTTTTTTCATTTATTTTTGTTATTTAAAGAGGTTGTTAAACACTTTAAGACAGCGTTGCCGGACTGAAGATGTTTTAATCCGAATAAGATTTTGAGATTTTTTTTTTCAAAATTAGGATTTTTTGTTTTGTCTAGAACTGTCTTGCAGCTAAATTGCAGGCTTGCAGTAAAATTTTTACTAAAGTACTTTAACAGATACTTCATTATTCATACATACATGCACACGTATGTATGTGTTAAAAAAAATCTTCTTTTATGTACATACATACATACATATTTATAATAACAAATTTAAAAAAAATATGTATATTGAAGTTTTTATTTTAAGTTAAAATTTTTGTTTGGAAAATAAAATTTTTTGGCGGAACGTCTTTGCCGTTGGATTATATTTGCTGGTGTTCATTTTTTTCCACGTTCCTATTTGCCAACTTTTTTTTAACAGTGAGTATAAAAACAGTTTGTTCTCTCTTTACCTACCAATTGAAACATGTTGCGCCATCTACAGCTTAAGTCGGAACGATCTTTCCAGTAACCTCACATTACTGGCACAGTGTATTACAAAACTTAGCACTGAAACTAAGCTGGAAGAAATTGTATTCAAAAACGAAGGACATTTTCCCGGGTAGTATAATGCAGCCTCGTCGAAACAAATTTCGAAATATGATATATGGGAGCTGTGCTCCTATTCCATCTCTAGACGTTAGAGCAGTTAGATTGTCGATGTATAAAAATGTACTTGAAAATCGTAGGCAACGCTTTTGATACGAAACTTTTTTTAACTCCTTTATTCATTGCACTTGAGAACACATGGCATTTACAAGCCAGTTCCATCTAATTCTGTTATTACAAATTGATTCCCATGATTGCGCTCTAGAGACACGGCTCCGCGCCATGTGTTCTGAGGACGACTTGGCGTTTGCAGTTTAGGGCAGTTTTGACTATGCTGTCGGGACCTTTGCGAAGTGTGTGGCCTACTATTTTCACTTTTTCTGGTTATTTGGCGCTTTATTGGCTCCTCGTTTATTTTAGTCCAAATGACGAGAAAACTGAACACAGCAATATTTTGTTATTTACTGTAATAATAGTTCGAAATGAAGAATTGCCAATTTTACTTAATATTTAGTAAAAATTTAAGTATAATTTTGGTTTTTATTCTGTTTGGTTTTTCCAATTGTATTGTTGAACAAAACCAAAAAAAAAAATTATAGGGCCTCTTACCTTCGATTTGTAAATCACATTTTCAGGTTCTGTTGCTTATTTCTTCTTCTTCTTTTGGCGCTACAGTCCGTGGTGAACCTGGGCCTCAACCAACAAAGTTTTCCAGCTGGCACGGTCTTTAGCCAGCGTTCTCCAATTGTGCACACCAAGTTGGTTGAGGTCCCTCTCCACTTGCGTGCGCCATCGGTTCCGTGGGCGTCCTCTACTGCGTTGTCCCACAGGTTCGGAATCAAAGATTCTACGGGTCGGAGCAGTATTCTCCATGCGCTCTACATGGCCCAACCATCTTAGCCGTTGGATCCGTAGACGCCTGGGTAGGCTCATGTCGCTGTACAACCCGTACAGTTCGTGATTGAATCTTCGTCTCCAGAAACCATCAACGCAAACAGGGCCGAAGATTGAACGCAGAACTTTTCTCTCGAAAATACCAAGGACTTTCTCATCCGCCTTCGACACCGTCCATGCTTCTGCGCCAGACAGATACAGGGATTATCAAAGTGGTATATAGTGTCAACTTGGTTTTTCGAGAGAGGGCCTTACTACGCAATTGCCTCTTGAGCCCAAAGAAACAGCGATTGGCAAGAGTTATTCTGCGTTTAATCTCGGTACTGATGTTGGTCGTGCTGTTCACTTGGGAGCCAAGGTAGACGAAGTCCTTCACTACCTCGAAGTTATAGCTGCCTATGGTGATGTACTGGCCCAGTCGTCGGTGTTGCGCGTCTTTTCTCGATGACAGCATATACTTCGTTTTGCCCTCGTTCACCGCTAGACCCATTTTGGACGCCTCCGTCTAAATACCAGCAAACGCTTTAGTGACGGCTCGCTGTGTTCGACCAATCACGTCAATGTCGTCAGCGTATGCCAGCAGTTGCACGGACTTTTGGAAGATCGTGCCTCTGTTGTTGGCGTGTGAGTTTTGCACGATCTTCTCAAGAATTATGTTAAAAAAGTCACATGACAGTGCGTCGCCTTGTCTAAATCCCCTTCTGACATTGAAGGTCGCGGTGAATTCGTTACCGACCTTGATGGAGCAGCGAGAGTTCTCCATCGTCATCCTACACAGCCTGACGAGTTTAGTAGGAATGTCAAAACTAGACATTGCTTCGTATAGCTCGTCCCTATACACACTGTCATATGCGGCCTTAAAATCGACGAAAAGGTGGTGGGTGTCGATTTGCATCTCTTGGGTCTTTTCCAGGATCTGCCGTAGTGTGAAAATTTGGTCGATGGTGGACTTCCCCGGCCTGAAACCACACTGATAAGGACCTATCAGACTGTTCACGAATGGTTTCAGGCGCTCACACAAAACGGCAGAGAAGATCTTGTAGGCGATGTTCAGGAGACTTATTCCTCGGTAGAATATAAATAAATAAATATGTTGCTTATTTAATGTGCATAAAAAACATTTTTAAGGCATGGCATATTCATATGTATTTTTGGGGTTTCTCTGATAAAGTCGTGTCACCGACTTTATATAATCTTTACGAGTTTTGATTTGAATATCACACTTATGTATAAGTTTCACTGTATGTGACAAACTTTTCCCAAAGCAATATTCGCAACAAAGACAACAAAATGGGCGCAGATAAATATAGGCAGCTTGCGATCGCCATGTTGCTTTGGTGGCATCTGTCTGATATGGCATCTGCGCCAGCGTCGTCGCTTCAGGTTATGAGTGTGTGCAAGCTGTGATGCTTACAAAAATTAATATTTTTACATAAAACTTTAAGTTTAAAAAGGCAGTTCGTCAGCCAACTTTTCAAAAGCCTGTAGTAGACTGTTTTCTTTAATTTTAACTTAATTTAAACCTCCAGTCTCTTAGGGAGGCATAGAGCCTTGCTAGTAGATTAAATCTTAAAAAACCTCTCAGTCAGGTCCTCTTACAATTTTCATAATATTTATAGGTTGAAATATTCGTGGCACTGAAGGACGAAAATTGCACATCGCCAGATCAGATGCCAGTTTCTAACCGCTGGTTGCCAAAATGCTGAATATTTCAGTACCGTGTGGTGTCTTCAGCAACTCCAAAAATTTGGTTCATCCAACTTACTTTCATGCCACTGAAACGGCTTTTTAGCCAATTCCCGCTTTCATTACAGTGTTAAAATAAAAATGTATGAAAAAGTAACGAAACACAAAAACAAACATTGAAACCTGGTACGCGTTTGAGCTTTTGGCATCGAAATCTGCCGTAAAACGTATCAAAAACTTGTGACATCTCAAGATTTATTGGAATAAACTTTTCCCATCAAACTTCTTTCCTTTCAAATAAATTATTCTTTTGCGTCTATGCAGATGTATCATACATACATACAAGCTTTTCGCTCTATCTCTCTCTCTCTCTCTCTCTCTCTCTCTCTCATAACATATTAACATCAATAATGTTTTTAATGGTGTGGGGAAAACAGCTCAAGCTGTGGGGCAGAGTGTCTCTGGGATGAGAATAAGTAACAATCAGTAAAACGGTTTTCCTAAAAGTAGACTTTATTTCTTTAAACGCCACATGCCTGACAGTATACTTAAGAAAATGAATAGTTGGGCTGTAATAAATAATGATTAAGGATTACTCTTGCAAATAGGGAAATACACAAGTGAATTGTAAAGCAGACAGAACAGCGAAGCAGAAGGAAAATAATATAATTTCTCTCATATGTTGCACAAGTGGACACCACATTCTAGTACAAGCAAAAACGAAGACCAGAAACGGACAAACAACTGGTTTGCCGAGTGGCAAAAAATAGTTTTAGATTGGCAAAACCATAAAAAGGATTTTGATGCAATAAAATATTAATACTTAATTTTTGAGGAACCTAAATAATCTGCAACTGCCGTCTGCTGCAGTTGGGGAATGAGAAAGGGGCAAAGTTCCCCTTTTAGGGGACTTTTATTTAAATGTAAATTCTACTTCAATTTTTTTATATTTTTTTTCCTGAGAAATTTATAAAAATTATTTCAAAAGATTCTGTATAGAATAATTTCCCTTGCAGGGAAATTGTGACATTTGGAGAGTGATGAAATATATTTTTAATTTCCTGTGGACTGAATAAACGAATTCCCACAGCTTGAGACTTTTAACTGTTTTTTTTATTAATGTAAATTTTCAATATTTTCTCCAGGAGTCTTAATAAAAATTAATATGAATAGACAGTCAGTTGTAGCTTTTAATTACAATTTTGTATGTACATTAAATTCTTTTTGTACCGGCCCTACAAGTTTAAAAGGCAACATTTCAAATAAAATTCTGGCAACCGGGGAGTGGTTATGTTTATTGTGATGAGAAGCGAGCCATTAGCAATCTACGAGCAGATGACTATAAATTTTACTCTGAATGGCATCCAAAAGAGTTAACTTTTGGTGCGGACTATGCACCGGTGGTGTCGTTGCTGCGTACGATGCTCGTAAGACCAACGTTATGGATGCAGGCACTAGAGAATAATGACAGCCGATTATTTTAGGCCCAATTTGAATGATTTGACCGTAGATGCCCTGCATTTCTGGCAGGATGGCGCCGCTAGCTGCCGATGCCCTCAAAGGCACCACCTGGATCCGCGCCACCTCAAGAATCCATCGCTTGAATGCGTTTTTCCGATAAGAAAAGGAATTTCGTTAATAACTCAGCATCTACGTGCCCCTAATAAAATGCGCATTACAAATTTCTATATCATTCAAGTGACAATGGAATTTGTCAAAACATTCTCACAGCTCAGCACTGTTCTCAAATAACAGCAACGACAAAAAATCAAAGCTCCCTTAATTTTAATCCTTTACAGTAAATTAATAACGAACAAACAAAAATACACAAAATGAATACTTTCAGCTTGAAACGTCTGAACGGATCATGAGGAATTCATGCGAAATAAAACAGAAAACCAGTTGAAAACAATTCCATATATTGTACATATGTATTGTACATAAAGAGAAATAGAAAAAAATTACGTAAAAGGAGTGCATTGAACTTAAGAACTCAAGTTTTAGACAGTTGTACGGAGGGTACAAAAGCTTCAAGACAAACGACTTCTGCTGCTATAATTGAGTGAAAGTGCAAACAACTACGCCAGAATAGACCAAACAAAGAACCCTTAAACGTACTTATTTATGAGGGGGTTATTTTTCCATCAATTGACGTCAGAGTCTATGTCGAAAATAAGTTCAATAAAACTAGTGCCAACACCTTTTATAGTCAATTTGTGTTTATTTGTGTTATTGCCTTGCAACGCAAACCAAATGAAAGGGAAGCTGACGACCAAGAAACATTAACACGTTTCTTCCTTATTTTGTACATGAATTTTTGAGGTTATTGTGCCGCAAATGCCTGTCACATGTGACAGGCTTGTGAAGAAGCAGTGCAAAAAACGACGTTGTGATAAACAACCTTAAATGTGTGGGCAGAGTAGAAGTTTGCTATACAGGGCGCGGATTATGGAATTAATTGATGCCAAGCAAAAGTCGTAATAATAAAAATTGTACGGCCGTGTTTTCACGATCCGATGTGTCAAAAAACTCGTGCGTGTTCAAAAAGTATGATAGTGTGAAGAAACCAGCAGCAGCGTGACAGATTTTTTTTACAAGTCTGCCCGATTTGCAAACTTTTATGAACATTTTAATAAAGTGATTTAGTTGAAACGTTTGTAAAGCAGCTGAGTCTCCTCCTGAGTCTTTTCTCCTTGTTTTTGTTAAAAAAGTGAAAAACATACGATTTTGCTTTTTTGTGTGATTTTTTTTTTTGTGTGACAGTGTAACACTCAAGACGCCGTTTTGAAACGATTTTGCAAAGTCGGACAGATCTCTATCAGATTTTCCTGTGTACAAATCGTACGACCCTGTATGACAGTGTAACATGGTCTTTAACAACGTGCTTGTGTCTTCATATAGCAGGAATAAAAATTGAGTCAATCCACGTCCATTACATGTGTATGCATTAAACACACTTTAAACTGTCCTGTCCCTTAGCTTTTGTTGTGTGATGTGTCACAGAGGTTTGAAGAAAGTACCAAGTTTTGCCTTTAATACCATAGATACCGTCTCTAGTACTAGACACTCAAGCCATTATTTCGTTGCCGCAGGAAAGGTCATGTGATGTGCTTTAAAGATTTTTCCATTTTCCTACTTTTCGGAGAATTTTGCTTGAGCAGATTGTTTACCGATACGCCATGACCTGTATCAACTTTAAATACCATTTATGTACATCATGTTTGGTTTTCATTTTGGAGAAAAATTTTAAGCAACTGAAAAGTTTTTTTTTAAAGATTAAAGAAAAAAAGCGATTACTAATCAGTGTTCCTGTGTCTGAACTGTTTCTCTCACATTTTACTTCCTGAATAGTAGTTGCCCTATAGCTTATGCTTATAAAGCAACGCTTGCAAGGAGGTTTAGTTTGATGTACCAGCTTAAATGTAATTTAGAACACTTTTCGAATCGGGTGTTTGATGTGTTTTAGTCTTTGCAAAAATATGTGTATATTGCAATGTGTTTTGCGCAAAATACATCTTCCTTACAGAACATCTTCATAAATGGACTCGAACCATTGCGCTATATATGCATATAGCTGAGCCTTTGAAGCGCTCTTTAGTTCTTGCCAGTAACATGTCATTTAAAATTAGAACAGCTTTCGACTTCTTTATCCACAGACTTGAGTTCCCGTATAATACAGGAAAAATGAAAAATACCGTTAAGAATTTGTGTATCAGGCCAGTTTATAGTAAAACATTATTTTTTAAGAATTTTGTAGAGACAAATTTCACTAATAATTCATTGCAACTTTAAATTAATACAACTCCTTTAATCAGAAGGAAACCTCGTCTTTTCATTGCCTTTTCTCTGCTTCTTAAATAATGTCTGAGAACGTTGCCAATCTCCTTTAAGTATTCGCTATTCCAATGGAATACGTGGCTTGCCTGAACATTGTTTTAAATACATAAATTTCATAACTCAAATAGACTAGATATGAAACAAGAATTTGTGGCAAACAGTGATGAATGAATAAAATGCACATACGAACGAATGTGTGTAATCAAAGTGTACAGCTTTCAGTCATTTCAGTTTTGATTTTCTTACTTGTACATTTTTTTTCAAAGGCTTTGTGTTCAAGGATGTCATCAGAGACTGATGCATGAGCAAAATAAAGTTAAATGAAGAAACTCATAAGAATTGAAAGGAAAATGAAACTGCCTTAAATTGAAATACGACGAATATGAAATATCTCTAAAAAATTTATGCTAAAAATAAGGAATTAAAATGAAAGATACTCTTACGACTTCTTTGGTGGCCATTTTTTAACGAATACACAAACTCAGTTTAAAGTTTAATATATTGTAAACCATATTTTCCTAATTACGTTTCATACCTACGACGTTTGTAACTTTGACTTCGGGGGTAACATCCAATGGCCAAGGAGGAGTCCATATAAAATTTGGAATTTCTTATAGAATTAATTTCGAGAAAAACAAGGACTAAGAGGCATAAAGTATATTGAGAGTAAATGGAATATATTTAGTTTTGCTTTCTAAGAAAAAGATTCTTAGAAGAACAGTGATCCTGCATTTAAGGGACACCTGCCCTAAACAAGACACCTTCTGCAGCCGGACAAGTTTTGTAAGTCCAACATGTTCGTCCGTTTATCCATACAAAATGCATTCTCATAATAAGCGAATGCGGACACTAAATATAATATAAAAAACCTGTTCCAACTAATGGCTGAGATATAATATCTTGCAAGCGAACGTAACTGTTGAAGCACAATAACAATTATTGTATTTATACAGTAGTTCTGCTTTGATTTAACTTTGGCGTGTGTGAATGTCAATAATACTGGGGATTCCCCTGCTAAAGTAAAGTATGTACATACTGATGTCTTAAGGACGGTAATCAAACTTTGAGGAAGTCGTTTCACAAATTGGCATACAAAAACTTTTATTGTACCACTCCAAGTTGAAACTAAATATTTTATCAACCGCAATCGACTAGTTCACGTTCACTTTAGTAATCGGACAAAAAGTATTTGTTTCAAATAATATTCAAAATAACTGGGTTTACATATTACTATTTTTCCACATACGATTAAAATGTCTGCCATTAACAGTGTGAGATACTTTTGATAGTTGTCATTAATAGAAAAAGCCCTTGGTGTCACTGTACTGCGGCTGCGGCACAATGATACGGGCCGTTGCCGGCTTCGCCATATACTCATAGAAAACCCCACCAGAAAAAGTCTTATCGGATTAAATGTTCGACCTGTGTGGTCCAGTGAGCACCGTCGTGCTGTAGTTTCCTATAGCAAATGGTTTCGTTTTTGGGACTTGGGAATTCATATTCGTATATTTCAATCGTATTCTGCTGAAATAACGTGTGAGAAGATTCTTCGATGGTGTCACATCTTTCTCACAGAAAATATGGATAAATCACTCAAAATGACTTTTCTACAATATCTCTGAAAACAAACTTGGCGGATCAAAGGGCCTTTATGTTTTGTTGGAGCTAAATAAAATTGTAATCAGTTGTCCTTTTTAAAACTGGTCCTAAAAAGTAACAGAATAGAATAAAATTAGTTTTCTTATAATTTTTTTTTCAATTTAAATGAGTAAAACTTTGCTTCACTTTAAGCTCAAACAAATTAATAAACATGCATTTCCCATAAGCAAATTGTAACAAACTTTGCGACCAGCTTTAGTATTTGGCGTTTTAGTTATTTTTCCATGTTTTTCCCCGCCATAAGTCATAGTGCTGGAAATGCATAAATTGTAAACTACAAACTGATAAAATGTATGTACTTTTAGCACAAACAGCTGACAAACTTGTGTACTTATACACACAAAGTCTGTTCGTTCTTAATCCAAGAGGTGTTTGTTGTTGTTTTTCATCAGTTGTTTTTATTTTTGTAACATAAAACGTGAGCACAGCGCATAGAGGGATACCCTCAGGAAACGAAATATAATCTTCCCAGGGTCCGACTGAAATGTAGGGCAACTGGATAATTTATAGCTGTCGAAAAAAACTTTTTCACTTTCGACGGAACTCACATAAATAGTTAGAAGCGCAGTTTTCAAAACCATAATGGAATACCCCAATTGAAATTCATGTGCTGCCAATTAACCACAGCCGCACAGCATATTCTGTGTTTGGTTCATGCAAACCTTGACGCGATCTCATTTTCTAATAAATGCCCTGCATTGGAAAATCAAGCCACTCCAGCTTTAATCGCTGATGTACACATGTCGGGATGAACAAACTAAAGAGAAAACATCAATTCTTAGACTATCGATTTCCGGGCTAAAACCTGTCTCTCTTCCCAGACAACAACAGCGAAGGAAAAATTAAATTCCCGAAATCGTAGCCGTGCACCGTACTGACATCATCAGGTTCTTTCTGCCGTTTTAAATTTAAAGCGGAAGCAGAACCAACCAGTGACCAATGCAGTCTCTCTCTCTCGCTCTCTCTCTCTCTCTCTTACCAGGGTGCACTGGTCTCTGTTTTGGTAATTAGATGTTGGTGGTTGTGAAAGTTCTAAACAATCAGATTCGTGCATATCCCTCTTGAAGTTTTAGTTGCTCCTTTAACTGAAAAAGCTCAACAACTTTATGCCCCGGAAAATACAGTAGCCAAGAAACCTGCTACCGGCGAATACGGATCTTAACAAAATGAAACAGGCACGTAAAAGAAAGGCAAGGAAAAGAGATATCAGCTACGGGTCTAAAATACTTGCCAATGGTATTGCCTCACTTCCCTCTTGTAGGTAAATAGTTGATCAATGGCACTAAATGTGTCATAAACTCTGCAACTCTAACAATTTTTTCTCCCTGCAGCAGATTTTGGGTTGGCGAACACATCTCAAGCCAGGGCATTCTGCTCTTCGGGTTATAAAGGTTGGCACGGCGACCAAAACTCTAGGAAGTTCATTTATGAATTTGATTTAGCGTATTCTTTTAAAGCCTTGACCAAGCGTCAATTGCCAGAAGGGGCATCAACAGACCCCACGATGTCTTTTGGTATTCTGACGTTGGTTATGGGTTGAGCAACCTTCACTGGCTGCAATGCGCGAAGAGGCTCAGAAAATTTCTATATTGGTTAAGGCCAGATGTTTCATTAGTATTTCCAGCTACTAGATCAGTAGGTTTGTCTTCGTTTCACTGTCTGTGGAATTAGTAGCAGAACTCTGGAGCAGCGGTTTGTGTTATGCGCTGTGGCCATATTTTTCATAAAGTTTCCTCCTTGCAAGCCACTTCGTGTGGTGTGGCGTCGATCCGGTCACTCCAATGAGATTGGTCCATTGTTTCATGGGCTACTGACGTAAATCGATTCCACAATATAACCATTTTGCTTTTTCTTGTTTATAACGAAGCCCCAACAAATTTAATTATATATATTTCCAATGCACCTTTCACAAACTTTTAAGAAGCAAGTTGGGCTCCTGCACTGGAGGCATACAACAAGAAACATTCACTGTAAGATGTTGTCGGCGGGAAAGGTCTCATAAGCATGAATTCCATTTTGAGGCGAATAAGGAACCCTAACTCTGCACCAAGTCCTTAACTTCTGTCAACAGAATACGGAAAGAAGAATAATGTACGAAGCAGATCTGAAATTCATAAAACGTTAATGGAAAACAAAAGGAGTGGTTGTTCACACTTTATAGTCTGCACGAAAAAATGCACAATACACTCGTACTACGTAAACCCAACTCGCACTTACAACGTACTCAAAGTGTGAATGTTTCAACTTAACAAAAGAGGGGAAAGGTTTGTAAAAGTTATCAGCTTCAAGGAAAATGATGGTACAGGAGGAAATCAAGGACCATCCTGCAATATTTGCATGTCATGTTGTATTAAATTTAGCACGAACACAAACTGCACACATTGTTTTGTAGTTGTAGTTATAGTCGTAGTTCTCGCATCTTGTATGTATTTCTCCATTTCGTGCTGCTGTCAAGTTTTTTTTCCAAACTCACAGTGAAACGACGGAAGAGGTATTTATTAATAAATTTTTTACAAATCTAATTGACACACTGTTACGTCATGCACGTGTAAGTTCTTTTTAGCAATTACTTGTTTGGAAAAGCAGCAACTTAAATAAGGCACGATTTTAACAGGTCTAATGACAAAAACTAATAAGGAAAACTTTTACTAACTTTTTTAATTCAAGTCAACTGCATAACAAAGACGTCTCGTACATCGATTCACACTTATAAAACCCACTTAATTGGCCTGTATTCTCCGAAACAATTAAAGTGATAATTGAAGATTAGCACCGGCCAAAACGGGAAAATTTTGTTTAATTTAATTCATTTCATTTCATCTGAAATGTGTAGAGACGGTTACGATAGATCTCCTCTGGAATTCAGTGTATTACGTTAACTCGGAAACAGTTCGTCCAGTTGAAAAAAGTTGTAATGGAAACATTAATTCATTCAGACGATTTTGCAATATGCGCTTTTAATATTAGTACATGTTGATTTATGAGCAATCAATATTAAAGTTACGTTGAATCAATCGGAAATACAAAACGTTGAACTAGAGTGCCTGCAATTTGGAAATCAAATTTGTATATCGATACCTTAATAGAGGAAGGTCCCAAGTAACGTTTTCCCAACTTTTCCGGAGAGAGAAAAAACTTAATAAAAATTAAAATTTTGTAGTCGCGAAGCTTGTTTTTTATTCTTGCTATTTTTAGTCGGATCACGTCAATTTTTTTTACCAATGATGTGTCGGAAAAAAAGAGGGAAAAAACGAGTTAGAGCCTTTCTATATGTATGTTAAATAACTGATGATCTGATGCACTAATTGTTGAACTGACGTGATTACAATTTAGAAATGAAATTGATCAATTTCAACATAAAATACAACTTTAACAAATGGGCATGCAAGGACGTTCGATTTGAAGTTTTCTGGGACGTGCTTGGGACATATGACTTTGATCGCCTCCCAGGCTGAAACATTGGCAATGAAGGCAGCCAGCCTGTAAGGCACTATATCATCACAATACACGTGATTTCGTCGACTGCTACATCTCTATTTCTTAAGCAGTGGAAGTATGAAATTGAGTTTGCGCCATAAAGGATCTAGTTAGATATCTCCAATGTGAAATCAGTTAGAATTTCGCAGCAGTGTAGTATTCTCGGACTCCTACTTGAGAAGTGCCGAAATAGATGGCGTTATCTGGGCACAGGCAGAGTGGCCAAGCTGAAGTGGCTCCCTTTGTGCAAGAAACGCATTATGAAACTTACAAGTCGATTGTAGTTGCAAGGACATGGAGGAGAAGGAAACAGTCTTTCAGTTTCCCTGTGAATGCCCTGTCTTGGCTGTCAAGAAAGACATTTTCCTGGGCAGTTACAATATTCCCAATCTTGGTGGGTTATCTGCGTCCAGATTTAATGACTTTTTGAATATGTCTCGGCTATAGGCTTGAACTTAGACCACAATAATGATGATTACGTATTGAAGGATCAAGCATTCAACGATTGGATTGGATTTTCCCAATACGGCGAAATCTTTTGCACTGATCCAACAAGTTTTTGTTTTAATATTAGAGAAAATGTCAGAAAATGCATTTCCTTTCTATCTTTATCTCAAATCTCTCTCCGTTTATTTTGTCACATTTCTTCAATATGGTAGTTTTTGGACGGACTTAAAGCTAAACCTTCCCATAGATTTTCCCTTGCAACGACGGCAACACACAAACGGCGCTCTATACAATATAAATTCGCAATTCAATAGTTTTTACCACATTTTTGTTGTGTTGATTTTTACATGGCAAAAACATTACAAAATATATCGCAACAAAAACACTTACGACAACAATAATGGTTTTGATAACAATCGCAAAGTTTTGTTGTAGTTTATTTTATGGTATTACAAAATAAATTTCTCCACAAAAATACACAACGCAAACACACATCCACACACACACAAACACAAACACGAACATGAATTTACATAATCATTTTGCAATACAACAATAGAATTTACGAAATACAATACAATAGTCGAGAACAGACAATACAATGAATACGACCACAAGGGTTTCAGAACAGACAATACGAGTGCAACACAATGCAGAACTTTGTCACATGCTTTTACGCAAAGCAACACCTTTCCTCCGGCTCAGCGTTCAAGATTAGCATTGCAAACCTGTGCACAGGAAAGGAGATGGGATTTGGTGTGAAAATTTTGCTTTAAGTGGGCTTTTGTCAATCCTGTGTTTCGTAGCTATTGATTGAAAAAAAGTTGTTCTCTTTTAAAGAAAATTATTAAATAGGACTTTAAAGTTGTGTAGAAGTGGACAAAAGTTTAAATACTATTTACAAGACAGTCAGTCAAAATCTTGGGACATGTTGAATCGATCAGCACCGTTTGCGAAAGCTGACGCACCCCACCCTTATTAGTGTTTTTGTGGATGGGCTGTTTTTGTCTTCGATTTTGTGTTTGGGAGTAACTCACAAATAAACAAGTATCTGCTTGTATTTTCTACAAACCATTTAAATAACTAACTAAACATTTAACTTTTGTTATTAAACCAGTGTTGCCATTTGTTTGTTTTTTTTGGAAACCAAAACCTGTTGGCAGGATCTTTAGTTGTTTTAGGCAATGAAAAATTAAACACTCGTTGAGTTTAAAATGCTTTTCTTGCACAAATTGTAATGCTTTTTAAAAGTTTTCTCCTTTGGATACAACTTTTTACAAACCGTTTCTCGTTGATATACCAACAATCCTCAAAAATAAGACGAATCGTCAGTATGGCTAAACTGCACATGACTAAAATTCTAGGAGTATTCATGCCAAATCCGTAAGGCATTGTATATATAATCCTGCGCGCCTTGTCCTGTCCAAACACACCAAATTCGACAAGTTGTGGTGCGCAAAATGCCGATATTTTCGCGAGATTTTACCTTCCGTCGTCGTACAATTACGGCGACTTACAATCATTGTTTACTAAACGTTGGCCCAGCAGAACACCCATTTCGATCAACTACTTTCGGCACTTGCAAGTGGTTAATGTTGCGCGCTATATACTTACATCCGCCTTATCTGGTTAAAACAGTGTGACAAACGGACGATCGATTGTAAACGTTAAATTGTTAAGGCCTATTCTGGCAGGCAGATGTATTGTTCGGGACCAACACACTGCACATCAGAATAACCGCATTGAGTCCGTTCAAAAACGATTTATTTTATTCTGTCTGCACAACAACTTGCAACCGAAATGCAAATCTTCCCGCTTATTATACAAATTGTTAATTTGCAGATGAATAAATGGTTCAGTTTGTTCAGAGTTCCTGCTTATGAAAATCAGTTTTGACATTCCTCTTAGAACTACTCGGAACCTTACACTACTTCACCTTCACCTTAAGTGCCTTCAAGCGACTTAAGTAAACGCTGACACCTTTAAGGGATTGAGCAAATAATGATTTCAATAATTTTAATACGAAAGCGAGCCAAAATAGGTGTAGAAAGGTTTAATCGGGTGATTCTGTTGGCCAGTGCTACTTCCGAAAAATTAAACGATCTGGAAATGTAGCCCTCAAAAATTTAGTTTCAATTGTAGGTCTTCCCGTATACATCGTTGTTCTATGCCGCTGGAATCATTACATGTTCTCCAGCTCGAGCTCCAACTCGTCTATTTGGGGTAGTACAAAGCCATTGAGCATGAGCATGACTCGCCTTTCGTAGAAGTCGTTTGGCTAACGGTGTTTTCAACAAAATCGGGTCCAATGACCCCACATAATGACTTTGTTTATACGCGTAGTTGGAAATATAAAAAAGAGCCTTTGCCGCTCACGATTTGCGACGAAAAATTGTCTTCTTCGTGGCCAAAACAGTTATTCGGCGCTGTTGGGAAGTGCAACGATTCCTGTTTTGTTGACGTGTGTGACATTTGCACAAACTATAACAGCTGCCGATTTGACGACGACTGTTGATGCCAAAAGAGTAATAATCTCCTCTGTGTCATTAATAACAGCGATGAGCAAAATCAACATATTTCACAGCTGAATACTATTAAATAGTTGGGTCATGTTAAGAAATATTGGTTGTCAATATTTCAGTTTTTAAGTTTCAAAGTTTGCCAGCGGAAATGCCTGCGAACGTTTTAATGTTGCTGAACGAGAAAAACGCTTTAAAATGCCTGTTAATGTGGAACAATAAACTGTTTCTTCTAGTCTATTGGTCCGAAAGTACTTGAGCATCTCACACTGTATGACTCAACAAACTATATCTAATATCCGCTGTAGGGTGGTCAATAAAAGCAATAGAAACTGTTTGACGTGCACAACACGATAAGAAATCTGCTATTTTGCGCATTTTAGCTGTTCGTAACTGATTACAATAAATTTAAATGTGTTTCAGTTTTTCGAATTTTTTCTTATCTGAGCTGGAGGCGTGTCGGGGTATGGAGGCTTGTTGAGAATGAATAAGTGAAAAGAAATTTATTTGAATTAACATGTATGTAGATGCCTTCTATTTGTAAAGGTCGCATCTTAATGCGACTTTTAAACTTGTAGCTGAGAAAATTTGCTTAATTTTAAAATAAATACATTTTCTTGCAAATGGTTTTTATTTGTCTGTGAAATAAACAAGTATCGCCGGTACACAGAGAAAAGTTATGGCTGGTTTTGGTGGATTTAACTATGAGTTTTGTTGACGACAGAGGCTTTTCCGCATTGAATGAATTTTTTGTGTCAACGAAAGTATTTGCTGGAAAGAGGACTTTTTGAAGAAAATTCGCATCGCTCTTAATTAAGTTCAATTAAAAATGTTGTTGCTTTTGAATTGAACAAGAAATTCGCTGATTTTCTTCGAATAGAGGGACTGGGGATTTCAATGGAATTTTTTGGTTTTGTAGCATTTAGTCATAAAATATGGAACGTGGGATCAGCAAATATTTTTCTTAAAATTTTTCCATCTTGACTGCAAAAATCGTTGTTATAATTTTATTCTGCGTAAAACAAGAAACTGCTTTTAAGTTTCTTTTTTCCATAATTGCTTTAAAATGCCTCATCCTTATTGTCAATTTTTTATACTGTTTCCCATTTAAGTTGTTTTGCTTTTTGTACAATATTTTTCTTTATTCAAACCACACAAACATATCGTTACCTTAATATAGTAGAGCTTTTATCTCTCGTTTTTTTCTCAAATTGAGTTTTTCGTAAAGTTCGAAAGATGATCTTCATTGGTAAAAAAATTGACGTGATCCGACTAAAAATAACAAAAGCATAAGCAGTTGAAAAAAGTTTCGCGACTACAAAACTTAAACTTTTATTCAGTTTTGTCTTTCCCATGAAAAGTTGCGAAAACGCTACTTAGGGCCTTTCTATATTAGGGTATCGATATGAATGTACATACGAATATTCGAGACCAGCGGCTTATATTACAATGTTGCATATAATATTTCTTTTATTGGAAAACTTTTGTTTTGTTTTCGCTCAACAGCTGTTTCCGCAAAATTGAATCCGCGATTTCAATACAGCGGTAAAAAGCAGAGTCAAAAAAGTGTCCCAACTTTAATAATTTGCCTTGAAGGAGACGTACTTTATGTGGCAAATCTCCTAACAAAAGCGGTGTTTTAACTTGGTTGTCAGTTGGGGGAGGCGACGGATAACGCATGACGGGTTCCATGTGCCCCGCCCTTAAAACTGGGCCAAACGTTGTTTGTTGTTTGACAGAATCAAATTTTCAATTATACTTTCAGCCTGTTTCGCGGTCTCTTTTCGAGAGAAAATATTAAGAAATATGTCATACTAAAAAATTTCAATTACCGCTATCGATAACTGCTATTGAAATCTCAATATTAAATTAATTTGTCTGAAATAATTTTCGAATACTTGAAAGGAGAATTTTGAGACGTAACTCGAAAAATGGGTGTAAATCGAGGGGGTGGTAACAAGCGATGATAACTATTTAATTTATGTTCAAAATGGGTGTAGGTTTGAAAACTTTGTTTTTGCAAAATTGATCGATGTAAGAAAGGCGTTTCTTGAAACCCCACAAAAGGGTTCCAAATCGAGAGGGTGGATATCAAAACAGCTTAGCTGATATTCGGACTTACCAACTTAACCCAGTTTCACACTGATGTTAACCGGAATTTTTTTGGGTTAAACGCTATTTAATTTTGCTATTAATAAATATTCATAAATATGAATTTTTTAGGAATTCGTAAGAAATTTTAAAACTTTTTAATTTCCACATAAAAACTATTGGCCAGCAAATCTGAAAAGCAGGAATTCAATTAAAATTAAATGGCTTACGCTTAATGTAAATCAATTGAAATTCTCAGCAATAGTTTTACAACAAACCAGACTAATTAGAATATATGGAAAGCAAAAAAAAAAATCCCAAGTGATTTGATATTAAACACTCGTACAACAATTTGCTTTATCACACCACAACGAAATGCAATTCAATTAAATATTTCACTGTAAATAAATTTGAGTCATGATATAAAAAAAGGTTTTTCAACTACTGGAGACTTAATAAATCAATTGAAAGCAGTAAAAAATATTTTCATGGAAAACAGATTTTTGTTTGATTTTCTAAAAAAAATTTACAATATTTCTTGTAGAAGTTGTTTCATATAGGAAATATTTTAACCGAAAATTTCTATTTGAAACATACTTTTCCCAGCAAAAACGTTTTCGGAAATTAATTTCAATTAAAAAAAATTTTACCGAAATTATTTGTAACAAGAACAAATTTTGTCGCAAATTTGTATAAAAAAACGTCATTTAGCAGGAAATAAGTTTTGAAATACAAAAATTCGCAATCAGAAATAATTTGTTTAACAGAAAGCAAACTGTTTTGATTGACATATTTTTGCTTTAGAAAAAATTCATACATTTGATGAAATTTTTTTTATTTATTTCATAAAAATTTAAATAGAAAATGAAAAAAATAATGTTTTCTAGAAGAAAAATTTTTTACGACTTTTTTCTATAAAAAAAAAACTATTTTGTAAAAAAAATAGGAAACAATTTTCGACGATAAAAATGTTGGTTCTATAAAAAGAAAATTTCTAACAAGAAACATCTTCTACAGAAAAACAATGTTTAAGATTATGAAAAGAATTCGCAGCTTCTGATAAAGAAATCCAAAACAATTTGTGAAGACTCATTTCTCTATAATGAGTTTAAACATACAATTTTTGTCTCTGCAAAAATAATATATTTCTGATAAAGATTTTTTCTAAAAAAACAAAATAAATATTTAGTGAAGGATTTATCTATGGAAGAACTATTAAACAAAATTTCTATGGAAAACGAGTTTTATTTTTTCTATACAAGAAATATTTTGTCTGCAAAAAGTTGTTTCTGACAGACAAACATTTTTTTATAGCAAATAATTGTTGACCAAAATTAATTTTTTTATATGCATATTTTTTAGTTCCGCCTATTTATTGTTGTCCTTTTTAGCAACTGGACAACAGTCCTGGGGAAATAAACGAGTTTTAATAGTTATAACTGTGACATACATATTTACATATATAATATAAAGAATTTACATATATAAATAAAATAATAGTGAATAAAGAAAATGTAAGAAAAGTCATTGCAATAAATTTAAATCGTCAAGAAGACATTATTTTAAATTCTGCACTTATGTGGTCTGACTATATAGACAATGTTGCAAGGCGAGTGTATTTGCGATGCTTCGTTCGCTATGGGCAACTCCACACTTGACTCCGATTAAGCCACGAATGCTTCCAGCTAAATCATACCTTGTTCCATTTTTACTGTCTGGCAGCGAAGTTTTTGCAAGTTATGACCAGGAAATTAATTTTCAGATATGTATTAAACTTGCGACGTTTGAGATACTTCACCCTAAGAGTCTAGACTTTATGGTATTCGTTTTGGTGACCTGTTAAACGAAAAAGATTAGATTTAGGAAAATGAGATCTGAATGGCAGTTTTTCGTCAACGCTATTCGTCTATGGAACTCAATACCATCATCTTTACAACGCGGTTTAGGAAAGATATTTTTAGTTTTTATGGTCAAATTGTTATGTTTTATTTAAATGTTTCAACGGTCCTAATGTTTAATTTCATTTCGTATTATGTATCTAAAATTAATTCTTTTGTTTTATGTTAAATATTATAATCTTGTTGTATGACGAACATATAATATATGACTTAAGTTTTGTTGTATAGGACTAACAATAAATAAATAAAAGAGCAACAAATAAACAAATTTCTATAAACAAAATTAATTTTCAAAGAAATTCATGTGCCATTTCTCAAGGACCGCATGTTTTCGCTTGAAAATATTTGACATTTTCGTTGTGTCCTGCTTTTTATGTTTCAGCTGAACTAATTTTTAATGACCATAATTATTATTAAAATCACTGCTACAACAGAAGTGCAATAAACTGAACTCAAATGCCAAAAAAAAGAAAATTGATATTTCATATCGTTTGATTTAAGCTGCCACATCTCTTCATATTTCAATTTAAATGTTCACAACAAACAGTAAATTTTTGCTATATTACTACTGTTCTCTTATGACATAACCTCAAATCTATATTCGTTTTACATGCCTGAAGTCCTGGTACTGTAGTCGTCATTTTAATGGCAGCTGTCATACAGACCCAAACATGTTCACAAATGCAAACGCAACACAGACCCACTTGTCTACGCCACACACACATTCTCCTGCTCATTAAGTTAAAGGTCAATTTCAGGCGGTTACAGACTTGTTGTGTTTTTTTGGTTCTTTGTCAGTGTGTTGGCTATTTGGAAGCAAAATTTGATGAGGGCAAAGTTAATTTAACATTGTTCGTGTTGAAACGAATGTATTTATTACCGCTTAGCATTTTATCTTAAGTAGTGAAAGCGGTCTTTAATAGCAACTCAGAAGAAACTGAATAAGAATATAAATTATTTGTAAATAAGGTTAGAAAAAGAACTTGTCATTGGTCTCTGGGTTTTGACCACTCGGTCTACGCGATTTTGACAGAAGTCCTACAGCCATATTAAAAAGTTGTTGAGTGAGTTAAGTTTAATATAATGATATTAAAAATTTGCATTCCAAAAAATGATGTAGTATGTAATTTGTGGTCTGTAATTGATGATGAGTAAAAACAAACAAATATTGAAATTTTCTGTAAATAAATAAATAAATATTCATAAATATTTTATTCCTAAGAAATAGCAATAAATCCTTTGCATTCGTCTTTCAATGAAAGATCGTAATAAAGAAAGTTAAAAAATATATTAGCAAATCGAGATCGCGCAAAGTTTTGAACGTATTTTTTCATTACTTTTTCTTTTTTTTCGGTTTGCCATTTCCCACATCACTGTGATTGACAAATGAAAGATATTTCGTCAATCGTAAAGTGCGTCGGATTTGCTGGCGTCATTTTCTATCGAGAGTTTTGTGTGTCACTCGCACTCGGTTGACCGATTTGTCTCATACAATTGTAGTGTTTTAGCAGGAGTTTCAGGTCAGCCAGGCTGTTACTTAGAGACAGAGACATTTATTAAAGTCTGTTAAAACCATCACGGAGATTGAAATACGTTTGTGTATGTCAGAAAACCAACTTCACTCTAGTTTGCAATTACATTCTTACATATTTTAAGTGTTGTTTTATTGCAGCAAAAAGTGTTACATGTATTTAAGTATCTACGCACTGATTATGAGCAAAAGCTCAACGGCCACAATCATAATTTCGCGTTATTTGACGTCTAAAGTTGGGTGGAACGTGTATAAAAATTTCAGCATTTAAAATGCTCTGTCTGTTAATTAAGCCGAAAAATTGTTTCTCTCTGATACTTTAAGGGTTGTTGCTTAATAATGTACAGTGTGAATCTGGGGCAAGGGCTGAAGCAAAAGCTGAGGCGCAAAGTGCAAACATTTAACTTTTTACAGCGTTTATTATTTTTGCATAGTAATCAAATGTTTCAGCAAAACTTAAGTTTTTTTTTTTAAGTAAAAACAAAAAATAAAGCCCAGTTTATTAAACAACATTTGCAACAAAAAAAAAAAACTTTTTTTTCATTTGTTTATTACGATAACAGCTAATTGTTAACAGAATATTTTTATGCTTTGCTGCCATTATATCCAGAGTAGCCATTAGTATTTGTCATACATGCAAACTCAATGCATTTGCAAACAAAATTATGATTCACTGGAATTGGCAACCATGAAAACACGCCTCCTCATTGTGTTTGAACATTTTTCGGACTTCAGCCTTCGCTTCAGATACCGCCTCAGCTGCACATTGTGTTCGGGCCTTAATAAGGTGGTTTATTTCAAACATTTTCTAACTTCCCATCAACCGTTTCTTAAATCCAAAACTAAAGCGTTGTCGCATGTTTAATTTATGTACATTTATATATAATTCTTGTTATTTCATGAAGAAATAGTTTGTATTTTGTATAGAAATTCAGTTTTCGAAACATTATGCCGACACGAAGAAAACAACAAAATTAACACACACCAACACATTGGAATGCCATAAAAATTATATTTAATGTGACAGATACAAAATTAAAATTGTATAAATAAAAAATACAATTTAAAGGAAAATATCCGAACATTTTGAAACTCACGCGTCGCTGTTATTTAGTATGAAAAAGTTCAGCAACAAAATTCGTAAATTTAAGTTAAGGGAACTGCAACCGGCGTCTTTGTTCAAGCCAACAGAATTGATACGATTCAGCTACAGTCTTAAGACAAATTACCGGCGGCACGATTATTTAACAACAATATCGTTGTTACCAGCTTATGGCAGAGCAGCAACAATTATTGCCAAAACACTGCTAAACCTGTTGCATGCAACTCTGGCAGCAGAATTCGCCCTGTTAACAACTTATTATTGTGGATTTAATCAATTTTGTGTTGTACGTTGTTGTTGTTGGCGGGCTTATAAAAAAAAGACTTTGCTGTGAATTATCAAAATAAAATTCCTTAAAACGGAGGGATTAACATTTGCATTGCTTGCGGGCCCAATGGGCCAGGCTGCAAGTATGTGTAGATTTCGAGGTTGTCGTTATAAAAAAAATAAGACCAACAAAAATCAACAACAGCAACAACAGCAACAGCAGCAGCACCAACAGCAGCCACAACATTATAATTGTTCTTCCTCTTCTTCAATAATATCAACTGCAGCCTCACCGGTGGTCCAGTTACCAGCAGCTGGTGCGGCAACTTTAACGCCACCAGAATCACCCGCAGGTGAGAGAAACATACACACACGTACAAACGGGATCGATTTATTAAGTAGAGGCCACAATAAATAGTGGTACTAATTGGGGCGTATGAGCAATTTATTTATTTTTTCTTCAATCACTTGTTATTATTCATGCGCGTGCAAGAAATACATATGTACGCATTTACGTATCGAAGGGGCAATACGGAAAGGGCGTATTTGTATTTCACAGGAGATGGGATAAAACTGATTAAAACCTAAAACCCGCAACCGCAAAAAGTCAGATAAAATAATGCAATTTTAGCTCCAAGCGCGCAATAAATTTATTGTTCAGTTTTTAGAAATGTTTTTTCGCGGTAGCGGCGCGTGTCAGTGTAATGCACTAGACGGACACCCGCTTGGCAAAAACGTCCTCTTTATCGCACATTTCATTTGTTTTTGTGTAATAATTTAGAAATAAGATTGCCAGCCTTAGCGTCGCCTACTTAAATGTGGGCACGGTAAGTATTTTTTCTCTCACCCATTTTTCTACAATTAACGCTTCTGCTTCGTAGAGTTCATTATATAAATTCCTGTAATGTTCGTGGTAAACGATGCTACAAGTTCACTGGGTATGTTTGTGTGGTTCTGAAAAGATGTATTGCAACGGTCAGTGCGCAAAGCTTTGGACTTTCGCTTATTGTTATAAGAGGAAACTTTCGAAGTTCCAGAAATTTCTGATGACTTAACAGATGAAATTGTATCTTCAGACCCTCAAAAAGCAAGAAATAAAAGCATCACAGTTAAAGAGGCTTTGCATGACACTTGTCATGACATGTGACAATACAGCGCTACAGAAGCAAAAAAATACATTTTCAAAATGTTGTTGCGAAGACCGAGACACATTAAAGCTGGATAGAGAAATATTGATTCAATTCTTTTAGGGTTAAAAAGTTTAAATCATAATATAGCAATGAAATATATTTTTAATATCAACGAAACGGTTTTCAGTGCATAGAATGTTTCGGCCATGTGGGAGTCACGGATGTCCCCAGGACTCTGCCAGCCAGTAATGATATTTCGACAAAAGCTCGTGGAATATCTATCCTTCCCCCAAATGCGACAATTCTGCTTATTTAAGCACCGATTTAGTCGGAAACGGCGTTCTTAGGAGAACAAAATTTTTAATGGAAGTTCAACATCAATAAAAATTTACGAAAATTCAAACCAAAAGCAACTTTCAGCTGTTCAGTGGGTTGTGCAACAAAATAAAGCAGTGTTGCCAACTCAGAGCTGTGAACTTTAAACTAAAACAAGCATCGCATCGTATGTATGTACTTAAAAAGGATTTTAAGCTTCTGTTACACATGGACATCCATATCAATGATTTTTCGTTATTAATCCCATTTATTTTTAATATTTTCAATAAAAGTTACTATAAAAAAAACTAATAATTTAAAAAAAATTTCAAGCCTCCCTCCGGTGTCCGCTCAAGAGAAATGCGACTGTATTGAATTTGATTAAAATACAAACTGCGCCCTTTCGATGCTAAGCCAACCATATGTGCTTACCTGCATTAAGGATATTTAAAAATACAACAATAAAGGCAGCACAATCTTTTCGTTTCCAGGCAACAGTTATATGTTTGAGGCCACTAAGCAAGTGAAGTGGTTATTAGAAAGACTTGCAACAAAAATTTATTATAGTGATATCCAAGGACGTTTGAAAAAACTGCACATTTCCTTATTTTTTTTTTGTTCATTCCAAGAATATCGCCAAATTTCATATTTTTAAAGTAAACGACAGCACAATTTTTTGATTAGAAATTAATATGCGAAAAATAGGAACTTTTCTCTTATAGTGTCCTTGAAAATCTTTCCTTTTATACCTTTAAATTTCGTTTTCCTTCGGTTACTTCAGCATCGTCTGAATTTATAGAGAAAGTTTAATGAAACATTTTATTTCGGTCTCTTTAATGTCAAAAACTACAATAGTGCTCTGAACAGTTTGGCTACACGCAAAAGCAGCCAACCCAAAAAGTTGCCGCAATGAAAAATTGCCTAGAAAATGAATAAAATGAAAAAAAACCAACTAGAAGAAGGTCCACAGTTTGTGCTATATTGGAGTGGTAAGAAGGACACAAATATTAATCTCTTACATCGACCCAGCCTTGGCTGCCAAAGTCCGGTTAAGGCCTGGAGCTGCAAGTTCAAATTTTGGCAATTGTCAACTGAGACTTTTGCGTCTTGGTTTTTGCATGTTAATTTCCTTTCTGCTTTATATGGCTTCTCGTGCAGTGCATACATTTCGAAAATATAAATATTTGTCTTGCAGTTCGTTGTCATAGACGGACGGGGGCATCCAGGATTGTGCAAAGTACATACAATTTGTATTGAAATCTTTGCATGTCTTTTAATGTTTGCATATTCACAGATGAGTGCTGTTGCTACTTGCCGCAGGAAATAAGCCATCTTTGAGTTTATGCATGAGCTGCGGCTCCTGTGGTTTAAAAATTAAGAGTTCTTTTTTACAGGCTCTTTTATTTATAAGTCCCATTAAATTCTTTAATGCCAAAACTAATTTTGAATCAAGTTTTTCAAGGCAACTCACGTCTGCACTAAAACAAAATGTTGCGCAAAAATAATTGCTGGTGCGATTAGATGGATGGATTTGGAATAGGAAATCCTATGAAATCTGATTATTTGTTTGAAAATGTTTGAATTGGTCCAATTATAAAATTTATACTTGGATTTGGGAAACGATAGTGAACAAACTTTCTCACAGTCGCTTCAACACTCTTCCGCAAAGTGGATGTTCCTATTACTGGTTCAAATAACTTTAAACAATTTAAAAAACTGTTGCGCTCGAACTGTACGTCGATTGTACCTCTTGGCCTATATGATGAAACTTTACTTCTATATAAACGTACTTTCTGCTTTTATCAACACCATGATTATCTATATTCAACTTATCCTATTTCCATTTAGAGTCTTTTTTAATAGACAGCAGCATCAGGGAACCCGCCATATGACGATTGGCCAAATTGCTAAGAACTTTCAAGAACATTTAACACATTGTAGGCAACAATTACATTTTTTTTGTAGCTCTGTAAAAACAGGACTCGCAATCGCATGGAACAAAAGTATTTGGCCCAAATCTCTTCCCATAGAAACGCTTTTGTCCCAAACAATTTTTTCTAGAGGATTCTGCAGAAAAGTCGTCCATAATCATGGCTCAAATGTTCTCCACAAAAAAACATTTCGTCGTAAATATTTTTCTGTACAAAATTTTTTGTCAAATATTTTGTCCCAATTTTTTCTAGCGAAAAGTTTTCAACACAAATACTTTTCGTTTATATTATTTTTCTCTGCTCATATATTTTCCCTCAAAATATTTTGTTGCAAACATTTCTCAAAAATCTTCTTATAGAAAGGTTTTTGTCCCAAGTATTTCTGCAGAACAATTGCTGTCCCAAATGTGTTTCTAATATGTTAGTGCCAAATATTTGCCAATAGAATAGTTTTGAACCCAAATATTTCTCTATAGAAAAACTGTGCCACGAATATTTTGCTATAAAAGTCTTTTTTGTCCGAAATGTTTTTGTCTCAAATAATTTTCTAAAGAAAACTTTGTAGACCATATAATTTTTTATATAAAAGAACTTTTTCGAAATATAATAAATAATATACATTTTTTATTCTTGTATGGAAAAACTTCTTTTCAATGTTATTGTTGTAGGTAAACTTTATTTTCTTTATGATTTTCTTTCGATATAAATATTTTACAATACAAAAGTGTTCCTTTCGCTCGAAGTGCCCCCAACTTCACTTAGTCAGGCTGCAATTCAAGATACAAACACACATACATATCTCACATATCGCGCCCTAAATACAAAAGGGGCACAACTCAAAATTTCAGAATACACATCTCTAACTACTGCAGCAATTTCTTTCACATCACTATCTTCTTTAACTGGAAAAACACAGTTATGTCGAGTGTGTTGCTTCTGCACGACAAACTAAACATAAACAGTTTTTTGTCTCTCCTGAAAATTTTAGTATTTTGAGTTGTGCCCCTTTTGTATTTAGGGTGCGATATGTGGGTGAGTATCTATTAAGTATTTATATATGTCCATAACTAAATATAAAGTTTTATTTTTATACACTACATAAATATGTATAAGGAATTTGTTTTTCCATCTGGACAGTGCGCACAAACACACACACACAAACAAACACACACACACACACATGTGTACATGAATACATAGACAAATATCCTTTTGAAATTTTCATGTCAATATATGTACATATATTGCATTTTTCTCTCCGAAGTCAAAGCTACACACATAGATATTTATGTATGTATCGTCGGTCTCATGCAGAAAGGCCCTAAATCACACTTTTTTGGAAATTGATTTTTTTGCGATTCCAATGCATTTAACGCCGACACACCTCCTCACAAAAATTTCAGGCAATTTTATCAAAACTAGCGGTTATTCAAGTAATTTTCTAAAAAGCCCCAAATTTTTTCTAAAAAAAATATAAATTTTTTTAAAGCCCAATCTTGCCAAATTATGTGTCGTTGCATCGAGTTCTCTTAAATTCTGCAATAAAGAATAAGCGAATCTTTTTTTTATATTGTGAAACAATGTTGTAACGGTTGCTTGGGGCTTATTATTGCATTACACACTACAAAACAACAAAAACATGAAGATAAATGTTTTTTATATAACGGATGAGTCCAAATATTGTGGAGAAAGAACTGAAATAAAAATTTAATTAATGTTGTTGGAATTGATTTTTGTAAACCACTCCATCAGAAGAAGTGTTTTCTTTTAATTGTGCAAATCAGTATATTTTGCTTTATATGTTTAGTTTTTATCATTTTTAAATTAATAAAAAAATAAAATATAAAAGGAAATAAAAATGGAAAATGTAGATGAAAATTGTCAATCTGACGAGGAATATTCAAACAATAGTGATTTCGAGCGCTACCAAACCAGAACCAAAGAAAAATATAAATCAGAAAAAACGAATGGGAGGAGAAACATATGCAAACACTTGAAAGGGGCCTTTCTCACGAATTTCCCCAAGACGTCTAGGTTCGCCGTGTCAGTCAAAGTACGTTGAGATATTGCTCATTATTTAACGAGTTGGCATATGATGTGGGAACAAAAGCGCATGTATGTTGTTAAACTCGTCAGCTTAGCAGAGCGCAAAAGCATTTCTTCTGAAAGTTCTAGATAGACGCAGTCAATTGCATATTCATTTTAATCATGGATTTTCCTTAATATAATTTGTTTTGATCGCTACAGAAAAATTCCCTAAGTTACATTTATGCTCTGAAATGAAACTACAAAAAGCCCCATCTCAATTTAGTTTTTTATATATGTATGTTAAAATAAAAGAAATGTTTGGAAAACCAAATTCGTCCTTCATTTTAATAATAACCTGCGTTTAAACAGACCTTAATTTTTGTCAATTACAGTTTTAAATGTGCTTTTACCTTCTCCTGTAAAGTTTCAAATATGCGAGTTAGGGCCTTTCTACATGAGACCAACGGTATGTACTTTGTTTATTTCATTTCCTCGAAGCAACATTGAATTGAATTCAATGTGAAAATTCTGACATGTGTAAACGAAATTTACGTGCGTACAAAGAACAGGCCAACGAGAGAGGGAAATTGAAACGAAATGCAAACACAAAAGTAGCAAAAAGGGGAAAATAAATTCTGCAGCTTCTGGCAAAAAACAAACGCTTTCTATTTGGTTTATGATTGTTGAGGCATAAACACAAATCACCAAGCGTTTCTTTCTTAGGGAAAGAGAAGATTTCAGTAATATAAACGACTTGAAAGGATATTAGCTCTTATTGAATTGTTTATCTCTTTTTTCAGGCTTACATTTGCGCAGCATTGAAGAACCCACAGCTCAATTGTTCTCACTCAACACCTCCCACAGTTATAATTATAATAGTAGCAATAGCAATAGTTGTGGCAGAATGCCAGCGGAGCTGGGGGGCACAGGTTACGGTTCCGAACAAAATCTCATGTTAGGCAACCGTACCGGTGTCCCCCTAGCCCTCCACCAATCGCACCAGCAGCAGTCGCCTCAATCCCAACTACAGCACTATACAACAAGTAACTATCACAATCATTATTATCAGCACCAGAATTCGAGTTCTCCAACAACGTGTCTTAATCCGCTATCATCGTCACACCGCCAATATGATCCGGAGTATGCGCGTATGGAGTCGTGGATGGATGAGAACCAAGAATTTGTACAAGACTATTTTATAAGGTAAGAAGGGATCTGCCTCTGCTTTGTTAATTAATCTCAAATGGACTAGATAAAGTTTTCCCTAAACTTTTTCGTTAAATAGAAACAAAAGTTTTACCGCTGCTTTCTTTTGTTTCATGTTTCTCGTCCAGATGTTGCGTTTGCAACAGCACACAAGCGACATATTTTTCTAATTTTCTTATTTCAACTTGCGCTGAAATTTGGCTAATTAAGGATTTATGAATTAATTTCGTTGTAATTACAGACAAACTTTTGCGACCACGAAAATGTTGCTGCTGGCCAGCTTTCTTAAAGTTTCTATTAAAGAATAAATAGATAAAAAGAATTTCTTCTAGTGAGAAGAGTTCAAATTTAATTAAATGTTTTAAAATGACTGAATTTTACCGTCCTCTTGCCTAAATTCATCCAATTGATAAGTTTTTATTACAGATTTTTTTCTTTTGAAAAAAGTTCATTGTAAATATTTTTTCCTGCAAAAACTTGGCAAACAGAAAGTTATTTTCTCGCCTGACAAATATTTTTCCATTGGAAAATTTTCCAACAAATATTTTAAGTATTTCTCTGCATCGACACTTTTGTCACAAATATTTTAATATAAACTCTTAAAAACTATTTGGGGCAAATATTTTTTTATAGAAAAATAGTTTTTGGCAAATATTTTAAATGGAAAACATTTTTGTGACAAATATTTTTATATAGAAAAACTGTTTGTGACAAATATCTCTACTTAGGAAAAATTCTACCGACAAATGTTTCAATTTAGAAAAAAAAATTGTGTGACAAATATTTTTATGTAGATAAAATGTTTGTGACAATTATTTTTATGTAAAAAAAATTGTTTTTGACAAATATTTTAATATAGGAAAATTATTTGTGGCAAATATTTTAATATAGGAAAATTATTTGTGACAAATATTTTAATATAGACATAATGTTTCGGACAAATATCTTTATTTAGGAAAACTGCTTGTGATAAATGTTTCAATATGGAAAAAAAATGTTTGTCACAAATATTTTTTTATAGAGAAAAAATGTTTGTGGCAAATATTTGTACGTAGAAAAAATTTCTGCATGAAATATTTTCATATAGAGAAGTTTTTGTAACAAATATTTTTTTATAAAAAAAGTTTTCTCACAAACATTTCTCACAAAAATTTATCTATAGAAAACTTTTCTGGCAAATAATTTCAGATAACTCTTGTCGCAAATTCTTCAATCTTCAATATGCTAAAAAGAGTAGAAGCAGATTTGTTACGAAATTTTCAATGGAAAAATATATGTGCCTTAAGAAAAAATTCATGACAGGTTTTCCTATAGAAAAAATCTCATCACAAATATTTTGGTGCTTTTCAGAAATGCAAAAAAAAAAAACCAAATTGTGAATGTGTTGAACTGACATGAACCCGTGCGTCGCAACTCCATGACATTTGGAAGTTTCAACTTTAAACAGTTTATATAGAGAATAGGTAAAGATTTCGGAAAATTGAGTTCCGAAAAAAACAGTTGACAATAAAATTTTCAAACTTCTTGTTGTTGTACTAATATACCATAATGCATACAGACATACATACATACGATTATTCATGTATGTATGTATGTATGTGCGTATGTGTTGTCTGCTGAATTGTGCGGAAATCACTGAAGAACTTAATAAGTTCTTTCTCCAAAAACTTGTTTTGAAACATCGAAATAATACATTATTTTTGTTTACAATTCGAATTGGGTACTTCCCAACTTCGTACCTATTCGCCATACGGGAGTTCTAGTTCACTTCTTGCAATAATTAACTTAAATGCCCGAATCTCCTATAATCACTTAGGAGAAAAAAGTATATAAATAAAATATGTACATACATACGTACATACATACATATATACATACATATGTATATACATATGTAAATAGTTTTATTTCACGTGAACTTTGCCATTATGAATATGAAAATATGAATGAATTATTGATTAATTACGAAATATTTTAAAAGCTGTGGTGGATTTTCCGACCACTATCCATCTGCAGTTGGACATACAAATTGAATAAAACGGCAGATTTCTGCTTTGCATTCACTCAAAACAATATTAGAAACATTCTTTAACGAAACCAAATGACAAAAAGTGTTCAGCTCTTTTCTCTGCCATAAACAACGGTTTTCTCTCCATTTTGAACTTCTGCCAATATTTACTTCTTCTTTTTTTTCTTTGATTAAAACAGAAAAGCCACACGCCAGGTTGTGGATGCCTGGTTAGTTTCTCATGCAACTACAGCTGGCAACGACACCTCAAATACATCCCCCACGCATCCGAATGGCCAAAATTGCTCATCACGTGGTGGTTCTGGAGCCACAACACCCGTCAGGTAAGATATTTTTCACGTGCCAATTTTGTTCCGGCTCTTATTAATAGCGGCAATAATGTGATTTAAAACGTTATTGAAAGTGGCCTGGACACATAAAATATTTGCAAAGGCTTTTATACTAGAAAATATTATGGAAATATAAATCCACGATATTTTTCTCTTGTATCATAAAATGTTTGATGAGAAAAAGAAATGTAGCATCGGCTTTTGCCCATTTAACAAAAATTGTTTACGAAAACAACGAAAATACAGGGTGGCTGAGGAATTTTGCTACATTAAGGGCCAGTTTTTAACTTAAAAATTAGACGGTGTTTAAACTTAAGTTCTGTTTAAATACCGAATTAATCACTGACCACGTCCATTTAAATACAACTTAAGTTCTTAATACTACCATATGATTTTGACAGTTCTGCAAATTATGAAAGTTGGGCACTGAAGTTTTTTCATTATTTGATAGAAAAAACAGCAACATAATCCAGTGCAAAAAGACTCACCGAGTTGGTGCAAAACAAAAGGTGAATGTGTGGAAGGATGTGGAGCGAGAATTTAATAGCAAATTCAGGCAAACATTTCGAAACCACAAAATTTTGAAAACAAAATATTTTCATATAAAGTTAACTAAATAGTAAGCAGCTGTTAAATGATGAAGTTGTTTATATATTTTTGACATTTAATAGTGCTACCATACTTTTATCATAATTAAATACCAAACGCAATTTGAGACTGAAAAAATGAAACCATATTTAAATACAACTTAAATATAAGGAAAAATTAACTGATTTCGTATTTAAATATTAAGTTAAAAACTGGCCATAAGAAACTCAAATAACTTTTTATAGAGTTTATGTAATTTATTTTTTATTAATTCATTTGAAAAAGAATACGTTTTTATTAAAGTACTTCATGAAGTTTTGAAAATAATTGAATTCAAATGGCCTCCACCCTCGTTGGGACATGTGCGACATCTTATCAAAAAGTTATTTATAACTGCCTGGAGGGTTGCAGCGGAAATTGCCTCAATTATCGTTCGAATGTGTTGCTTTAAATCATCCAAATTTGTTGGTTTTCTTGTGTAAACTTCCTGTTTGCAATAACCCCACAAACAAAATCAGGTGCAGTGGGGACCAACGGATTGTGGAGTTTCTTGAAATCAGGGTTTCTCTTTCAGCGTAGTTCTGGAAAGAAAAACTCTTACAACATATTTAAGTAACGGTCTCCATTGGCCGTAACAGTACGACCGTTTTCTTCGAAAAAGTAAGGCCCGACAATGAAGCTTGACGAAACTGCACACCACACTGTGACGCGAATTGGATGCAATTGCATCTCATGGTTAACATTGCGGTTTAGATCAAATTGTTAATTGAATCTTATACGGAAATAATTTTAAATCTTGATGCCTGCAGTGACTGTCTGCTGACACCCATTTGAGCAGATAAACTCCTTGTCGAAACTCTAGGATTGGATTGTATGGCAGCAGCTACAGCAGCGATAGTTTACTGCGTCCAAACTGAGGGATCTCGATGATAAGGCCCTCTTGCGATTGTGCCACGCTCGGCAAATTTATTCACGAGCCTCATTATAGTCCATGTGCTACGAGGAGTGCCGCCAAACGTGCGGCTATATTCTCTTTAGACGGAAACTAAGGACTCTAAAGCGTTGAAAGCGGCGCACTATCCAAATTCTTGTTTCATTGCCCCCATTTTCCATTTTCGTTAAATCTAAAGATCAATCTAGTTACACAGAAAAAAAGTTACACAGAAAAAAAGTTATTAGGTTTTTTTTTTTTTTTTTTGGTAGCAGCTTTCATCAGCCACCCTGAGCAAGGATTTCTTGTTATGTGCCGGTTTTTCACATATAGAATAAGAAGATGTCACATATTTTTGCCAGGGAAAGCCGAGCGCCTCATCACCGTTGACAAGGCGACCCTCAGATTAGGCAGGTGCTGTCGCAAATCAATTTTCCAATGTCTTGTTTCACACGAACACAAAACCTCGTTAGATCGGAAAATGTTTTTACTTAAGTTATTTGAATTTTTAAAATTTTTTTGCGGATTCATTGCGTTTGTTTCCGTAAAAGCAGTGAGTCTGCGAAGCTGTAGCTGGGATGAGTTGGAATTATCATTAAAAATTTTTATTATTATCTCGTAACTCTTGTTATTCCATCGTTAATTGGTAAAAGTATTATTTGAAAACTCATTCCTGTTCGAATCGAATAAGTTGCGCACACAAAGCGGTTTGATGGGACTGCGTTTGTTACTAAAATTAAATGAAAAATCTGCGAAAGCGATAATTTTATTGGCACATCAAATATACGCTTAAATCTGCTTGGAAAAAGCATAATTAATAAATAGTCAAAATAAATCTAAAGCTTAAACATGAGGTTATTTTCTTGATGATGCTGGGGAGGAGGTTAAAGGGTCAAAAGTTAGTGATTAGTTATGACGGCTGCGTTTGGCGACTGATGCCTGATGGCTGTGCAACTCTGTATGCTTTAGTGTAAAAAGAATATGGAGATGTTAATAAATTTTGTTTCATTAACGTGTTTTAAACGTGTCTTCGTCAAGAAATTTTCACAACAAAGAGACTTTTATTATTTTATATTTGCTTGTATTTCAATAATCTTTTTAATTGTATTAACCACTAAATTTAATAGCTCCTCTTGCTTTGCCTTGTTAGTTTCATCCGATTTCGCAGGAGGTGAAATTGAAAATATATATTCATATTTCAGACTCCCTTAAATGTCAACAGCTCCAGAGAAAATTTTTGTCTTTGACATTTCACGAATATTGCTTTACTGTTGGACTAGTGAACGAACCATTTCTCATATATGATATAAATAATTTCAGATTGTTCGATTTTCGACCTGAAGTCACGTTAAATTAACACTCAGTGGCAGTTAAGAAGAATTCGTACCATGATTTTGCTTCATTGGACATTTCATGTTAATTCAATATGCTTTTCGGTTAAAATCTAATTTTTTTTTATAAAAACATTGTCATTGATAGAAAACTTTATATGGCAAACATGTTTTAGGTTCCGTCACAGGATGTGGAACATTTCGACGCAAACATTTAGAATGAGAAAAAACTGCTTAATATCAACCCAACTGATTTAATCGTGAAACGTCGGAAAGTTCATACACAGTTTCTACGAAAGTTTAAAATTTGTATAGCAACGATGCAGTTGCTTTGCTCTCAACGAGATCAATAGGATCTTAGTCCAGAACTGCTATTGAAATCGATAATTACTACTTGAAACTGCAAAAAATCCAAATTAAAGAGACAATTTCAATACAAAAAGAAAAAACTCGAATTGAATTTGAAATTTAGAAAATGCAAAAAAAAAATTGAGAAGCTCTAAAAAACATGATTAAATATTTACAAAAAATTTAAAAGGATAAAATCTTTTTAATATTTACAATATTTCTTTCTACCATCGGTTGGATGTCCATATTATTAATTAAATAAAAAGTATTAATTAAATAGAAATGTCTGAATTTGTTTGGAAGTTTGTTATTTTAAAATTTAAGTTTCGAAATTTCTTTTGGATTTTTTTTTTTGTTTTAAAATTAAAATTTAATTTGAGGTTTTTCAAATTGAATCTCTCACCTTGAATTGAAATTTTCTATTTTCAAATTGAAATTCTCGAACTTCTTTCGGAATTTCCATAATGGAAAATGCAAAACACTAGACACATTTACACATATAAAACATTTCTTGAATAGAACTTCATTCATTCATTTATGTATTCGGCCCGATTGTCGAGGGTACTTTTAGGGGATGCAACCTGTAATGCAAACTAGTTCATCAAACACCCAGGGCAGCAGAAAAGATCAGAGCTGTTACAAACGCGAGGCATTACAAGTGGGTCTGTTGAAACCATCGGACTAGTGAAAAGGGAATAAGTCAAAAGACCGGGTGCGTGCGTACAAGGTAATAGCAGCTCTGAGTTTCTGTAAAGCTGGGATCAAATTTTCGATTTTTTTTTCTGGAGACAGTTGTAGTAATGCCTGGCTTTCGATTTACCCGCAATCGTTGTAAAGAAAATCAAAATGCGAAAGAGATGTGACTTCACAGTTTTTGGTCCCAGCGACAAAAATGTGAAATGTTTAATTTGTTTGTAAACAAATTTTTAAATTGAATTCCTTCATAATTTTATTTCTTTTTTTTTTGCTTTATTTTAAACGTAATATTTTGTTGCTCATATTCGTTTATGGGTTTTAAATTCTCATGTTTTGTTTTTTTATTTTTGTAATTGTGCCTGGCTGGCAACAGCCAAGAGTAGCGATTTTTTTTTAGTTTTCATTCAGTTGTTGAGCTGTTGCCTTGTTGCTTTGTTTATTACAAAAAGATCATATTTAAAAGCAGTGAAAGCAATTTATTTTTATTCTGAAGTAAAATAAAGAACACTAATCTTTTATGAGTACCCACCCTTGTGTTGTTACGAGTGGAAATGAAAACTGGCTATTGCAGCTTTGATATGTATGTATGGGCATTTCCATGCTCAACGACGCTGTGTCTTTCTTTAATGGCGGCTATTGAGGCGGGTATATGCAGGCGCTTCTTCCGCCCAAAGTTAAAATATGGGACGCTGGTCGCTGTCACATCCCCGCGTTGCATTGTCGCTGTCAAATTCAGCTGGCAAACTTTTTCTCCAATAAGAAGAAAATACATTTTAGTGCCCGAATTCTGACAAATTCACAAAATGACATTTAACATTGAATAATGTTATTTTTACATGTTTTTAGTGGGGCTGCTGTTTTGCTTGGGCACAAAACAGAACAACAGCTTCAAACAGCTGAGAACATTATTTAGCTAAACTTCGTTCCCACTGCACAGTTATGCGTACCCGACTATTAAATGGAATCACGTTAATTTGACATCAAATCCTAATGCATACATATGGAAGTGAGTACTTATGTATATAGAATTGTAATTTTATGTCAATGGGTTTTCTTATTGAGATATTCGGGTTTCAAAATTCAGATCAATGTCAGATAGGCAGGTGTGTGATGGAAACCGAACGTTTCGAAAAGCGTTTGGAAAACGGTTTGTGCGTACAAATTTTTTGGCGACTGATTGCCTTTTGATTGAGGATAAACCAGCTATCAGAAGTACCGGCATTTATCAATAATTTTTTTTTTAAATTTATAATTTTGGAAAATTAAAACATTGTGGCAAAATTATAAAATCAATTTAAAAAAGGGATTAATTTGATAGCAACAGTTTGGTGTGCGAATTAAAAACCACATGTTCGACAATTTTGTAATAGAATAATGAGTAACTAAATTTGCAAAACTGTCGTCGTCGCCGAAGACGAGAACCATCTAGCCATCGTCTGGCACAAATGCAAACGGCAGTTAAAGTAATTTAGAGAATTTTTCAATCTGAAGATTTCTATCCACCCGATATTGTAACAAATACTTTCGACAAACAAACGAAAAAAAATATGTTTTAAATTCATTTGAAAGGGTCGTTAAATTAAAATTGTCATATGTGACACAACGTTCTTGTATAGAAAAGTTGCTGTAAGCTCTTTATGGGAAAGTTGCTTGGTACTTGTTGGCAGTCAGCACATTTTCAATGGACATGGCGGCGTTCATTTGCTGCAAAGCCGTCGTAACTAAATTAAATCAGGTTTGAAAAAACTCTATTTCACATTTCTTTTGTCGCAACTTGTTTAAGGAAAATATGAAGAAAGGGGATCATTTTAGGCTAATTAAATTTTCGCGCTATATGAAGAAATGTTCGCAGATCTGGTCTGCAATTAACATATTTTTTGATTTACGACGGCGTGACATATAAACTGGCATTTCTTTTTGCCAAGTTCTTGTTGGCCGTTGTTTGTGGTTGTGACGAAAATTGTAATCAAGCTGTCGTTTTCCTTTTTTCCACTTTCAGTTCTCATTGTATGAACAATTTTACTAATGACGGTTTTTGTGCATCTATTTTCCAGTTTAGTGTTTTATTTGTGCTTTTCTTGAGGGCGTGTTTTGTTTAATTTTCGTTTTTCCCTTCTTTTTTTTTGTTGTTGAATGAAGAACTGTGTGTTCAATTTCAATTGTCTGCTCTGGCAAGGCCTGTCAAATTTTGATGGAAATATGCAGGGATTGTTGGAAAAAGTAAAATACATACATATGTTGTATGTATGTATGTAAATGAATGTTGGGATTTTCACATCACTTTTGATGGCTATAAAAAACTAACATATTTATTTATCCGTATTCGTATCAACTAAAAGCTTTAAATGAAATGCAAAAAGTTTAATGATGATGCTTTTAGCGAATCCAAGTAAAACCGACCGCATTAAAAATGCTTAAAATTTAAAACGAATGCAACAAATCACTCACAACAATCTTCGTTTACCAAAAAAAGTGAAAATCCGTTTGTTGCGGCATAATTTTGCCTTGAATAAGGTTTGCTGGTGCCGGGGGCCCATTGATATTATTTTGAAAAACACTTTCGGCGTACTTATTTTAACTCCCCTTGAAGTTTGTTAAAAAACGGAAAACTTTTGATTCCGTCATTTTGTAAAAACATGATAGAAGTCAAGGCATCCGACAAAATTATTGTCCCAGGACTTTTTGCGTTGGTATTACAAATGTTTTTTGCACTAGAATTGCATTCTTTAGAGCTAATGATGGAATTTAAGAAGATAATTTATATATGTAAGTCTGATTACTAATTTCAAAACGATGGGAGAACGCCTAAGCTTGGTGATTGTCAAATCACATACGCTACACCAGTTGAGTATATGGAAATGCTTTTGCTTAATTTTGCTTGAAACCTGTTCTTTTTCCACCTTTAAAATTTCAATATTATTTAACTCTGCGTTCAGACTTACGAACGAAAATTTCTTCGAAATACTCGAACCTCTTTCAATTTGGTCTGCCTCTACATGAGAGTCGAAGATAATTTTGAAAATGTCGTTAAGGCGCAAACTTGAAAAGTTGGTCCTAATTTCAAAGTTAAAAATTTGCAATCTCGTCACACGGACACATGTTCGGGAAAGGCTTGTCCTTAATTCTTATTATTTTAATGGTATTAATACTCTATAATTCGAACATTAGTTTTATATTGCAACGTTCTATGCACATTTTGCCGCGAGTGCGAAAAATGTGAAGGTTTCATGAGCAGCGTTGCCATCATTTTCTTTACAAAATGAGAAATTAATGAGAACATTACCTCATCATTGTTTCACAAATTGAGTTAATTCAGTTTCTAAAAACGCGTGGTTAAGCGGAATATCATTTACCCGATGTTATTTTAATTGATCCATTGACTCAATTGATAGAAACTCTCTTAATTGAGCAGCACAATCAATAAAACGAACAAACATTACAAAATATATAAGAATATATGAATTTGAATGTTGACATACATACACACATACATACAACTGCAAAACTGCTGAATGCTTGGAAAAACTGCAAATGTGGAAAAATCTGCACATATGGCAACACTGATTATAAGTATGAAAGTGTGAGGTTGCAACTGTTTGGTTTTTCCTCATTTTTCATTGTTTGTTTCAATCAAAACTTTGTTGCTCACCTTCACTAAAGGCTTAAGAGTCGTGAATAAAACTTTACGTGAACAATTTTTGCACTCCTAGAACGATCATTATTCTTAAATATACCCTAAAGTTGACTAATTGGCCTACTTTAAGTTATTGTAACGTTTCCAAGGGTCAAAAACTACCAACAGTTTAAAATAATCTTGTACTAAAAGCTCTCTTTTTTCTTGCTGTCTTTCTTTTAGAAAAATATCTGCCCACGAGTTTGAGCGTGGCGGCTTGCTGAAGCCCATTGTCAATACAATCGATGGCACACCAACCTTTTTGAGCATAGGACCACCGAATGACGCAACAAATACAAGTTCCAGTAATGGTAGTGTAAGTGGCACTGGTGGTAGCACTAGTGGTGTTGGTAGTTGTGGTGGTGGTGGTGGTGGCGGTGGTAGTGGCGGTGGCGGTGGTGGAGTGGGTAGTGGTGGCGGCAATTTTGGTACTAACAGTATTGGTAGTAATACACAGTATCATCATAACAATCATTATCATCATAACAACCAACAAACGGGTGCGCATCATTATCATCATAATCACTATCGACCGCAACGTTTGTCGCGCATTGAACTAAAGCAATTGGACGAAAAGGAACTAATATTTGAATTGGTAAGGTATTGTCTAAGTAAATAAAAAGGGAATGAGATAACAAAAATCTAAACAATGTCATGCTCGTAATAGAGGGCACGTATGAGTGTTAAGATTATTTACTGGCTTCTTAAGCGATATTTGTTTGCTGCGTTCGTGGAACACTTCGCACGCCTTGTTTAAAGCCAAATTAATTGCAGTGTCATTAAAATTTGTGCCACTGCCAATTCTATTTAAAAAATTTATCACAGTTTACGATGTGCTTCATGAAATCAGGAACAGAATTTTGGCTGTTTACAGAACACGAATAGAAAATTAGTATGAGACACTGAAAGCTTTTGATGCAAACTTTGCAGACAAGTCGTTCGTTCGTGTGCGATAAACAGTCGATAATTTAAAGGAGCATTTAAGATTTTTTGCTTGTTCACTTTCTTTAACTTTTGTCGCATGTGACATATGTCGCATATATTGCATGGAATATTTAAATGACCTCTTATAAATAAAAACCTGGTAAACAATAATCTTGAGAACGAAAATTAAGTACGAAATTTCAATTAAATCTTTGCGCTTCATGAAAGAATGTGGAAGGGAAACTTTAATATGTATTTTAGAACAATATGTATGTCTGTAAAGGGTGGGTTTTATAGCGTGACCGAAGTTTAAGTCATAATAAAACAAAGAAATATATTTTTAATATCGATGAAACGGGCTTTATTGGAAAGAAAATTTTATGATATTGATGTTTAAATATGATTTCTGCCATGCGGCCGCCACGGCTGGCGCGTAGAAGCTGCAATCTGGAACACCAATTTTCAACAACTTTTCGCAGCACTTGCGGCCGTATATCCCTCATAACTCTTCGAATGTTGATTTCCAGGTGTTCAATTGTTTTTGGTTTGTCGACGTAGACAAGTGACTTAACATAACCCCAAAGAAAACAATCCAATGGGGTTAAATAACACGATCTGGGTGGCCAATTAATTGGGCCATTACGTGAAATTATTTCTTCTTTGAGTAAACCAATTGTAGCGCCCGCTGTCTGGCATGTGGCTCCGTCCAGTTGGAACCACATATCAGCAAGATTAATGCCACGTAGTTGAGGTACGAAACAATTTCGAATCATGTTCTTATACCGTTCACCATTGACTGTAACATTCTGACCATTGTCGTTTTTGAAGACAGCGGCGCGACAATTCTGCTTATTTACGTACCCAGAAATGGGCTTCATCGGAAAATAAAATTTTGAATGGATATTAAAAATCAATAACTATGAGTTTGACGAACAAAACAATTATTCTGATTAAAAATTTCAACAATTTGCACGCGTTGCTCTGGTGTAGTCGATTCACAATGAAATTTCAAAGCAAACTAAACAAAAAACAACTGTCAGCTGTTAAATGGGTGCTCAAATAAACCAGTGATGCCAACTCAAAGTTGTGACGCTAAAAAACACGCTTTACAGATGTATATTTGTTCAGTCTGGGCTCGCACTAGAATTCTATCTAAACGAGAAATGACTCTTGTTCAAGTTGCTGTTAAATCTTTGCAGTTGACAAGTTGTTTTCCTATATAAGATTTCGCTAAAAAACTGTCACAGTTTTCCGAGAAATAATTTCTCTAGTTGGGAATTTTCTTTAGTAAAGATTTCGAATGATAATTTACAAAAGCTTCTCGTCACGCGAAAGTAAACAAGAAGAATAATTAAGGTCGTATTGTTGTAGCATCCAGCCCTAAATGAACTTCTCTAGCAAATCTTAAAGCTTTAAGAACGGATTTTAAGAAAATTTTGTAAAATGTTTACAACAATTTTAAAATGGAAAATTTTCTCCTGCGGGCTTTTCCATAGAATCTTGTAATAATATCTGACGTTTAATTCTGAAAATGTCCCTTCTTGACAAATTTAATTTAACGCATATTTTAGAGCTACAGAAAATATGACCTGACGTTATCTCTTCTATTAGAACGAAATTTTTATTTGAATTTTAGTCGACCAATTTGAAAATTTGCCAAATAGGGAATTTTGTAGTGGATGTTATTTCTGGGTATTGGTTGACCACATAATTTTAGGCAACAAAATTTTTATTACCAGAGAAATTTATTAACGAATTCGGAAATTTTAAGCATTTAACTAATACCAGATTTTTCGAAAATCTAGTTTCAAGGATACTAAAAACTCAAACTGAAAACTTCATTCGCCGAAAATGTTCAATCATATTTTTCTTAGTTAGGCGGGTTTCAACTGGAGCGGTTAGATGTTGACGTTGTTCGTAGCATCTAACTAATCTGCTGCATATTATTCAGTTACTAGCGCCGAAGCACCAACACGAGTTACATAATTGAACGTAGGCTGCAGCATAAGTACAAATTACAAATGCTACAAGACAATCTCTTTTTTGCGTCAACTTGCTACCTTACGCTACCTTCTCCTCACAAATACAATAAATTTTGTCTTATGAGAAACAAACATAATAAATATTATGGTTCTATCAAACAAAATAAACAAACTTGAGTGTTCCAAGAAGTAAAAGCCTTTTTACACGTAAAACGCGTGGAAGATGATGAAAATGTAAAACAACAGTTACATTGTCAACATCTTGCAGTCATTCCGCAGTCAAAAACGAATTTAAAGAAAAAGCGCAAAAGTGAAAAATAAATGCAAATTTTTATTGAAAAATTAATTTTGAAAATTAATAATCGGTTTAGTGGTTGCTTAATGATCCCAAAGTATTATGCCTTCCTGATGACGCTCCACCTGTTGGTCCAATCTTACTTTTCTCCTGTCTGAAATTTTAAAAAGGATGGCAAATTTCAAGTGTTCTCAAAATGTGTGTGAAAGTTTGTTTAAATTTACTTCCTTGTACATTTGTGCGAACGTTTCCTGGAAGATGTGGGCATTCTTTTTCGAACCTCACAGCTCTTCCATTTTTTCCTCCTAGAAATCCTTGCAACAAATCGGGTAACATTTGTTTTCCTTTTCTTAAAAATATACACCTTTTTTTGTGCAAATTCTTTGTTGTTTCTTACATAGAAATGCCATTTTTTGTAGTGATGACACAAAAATAATCGAAATTATTTGTAATTTTGTAGTGATGCCACCTTAAATTACGCACGATGTAAAATGGAGCAAAATGAGAACGGATCATCTTTCAAAGATGTGGAAATATGTTGAGTTTTTTTTCAATAGACTTTATGTGGGAAGATGTTAACATTTTTACAAATTGATGAAAGATGTAGGATGTTGCTCGCTGGAATAAGCCTATAAAAGCAAAGCAAATATCAAAACATATTTTTATTCGAAAAGAAATAAATTTTATTCGAAACGTTTGCTATAATACACGAGTACTTTGTATTATGTATATATACATATATATTTATATCACTTGCCGGCTTCCAGATCAAAAATAATTATTTGAAAGGAAAACAACAAATAAATTTAATTTGATTATTACGAAGGACAACGTAACCAATAAATTCAATTAATATTTCAACTTTACATATTTAAGATAATTTGCGAATAAGAAAAATTCAGAACATAAAACCAGACTAACGATCATATTCAACAAACACGAGTATTTTGAATTTTCGTGACGATCAACATTTGCACTTCACTTTATGGCGCCAATGTTTAAAAAAGCAAATGTATTTGAATTCAAACACGTATGTAATAATTATTAAGCTGTTAGAACCTGCAAGCGTTCTAAATAAGACGGCAATTATCGCCGAAAAGCCGTTACATACTGTTGGCTGAGCATTACGTTGATGAGGCCAGCACCGTCTTTCTATGCGCTACAACAGAAATTGAATAATGGGGACGTAGGCGACATGTGACACAGCGGACGTGCAGAAACGTATTCTGAACAAACGATTTTAGTGTTTGGTAACCCTTGGCGGCGTCAATTGGTTAGGCGACGTGAATTGGTTGTCAAGACCCAGTCGTTTGGACCACTAGACTGCTACACCAAAAAGCCATAATCCACCGATGCCCTATAAATCAGTCATGGCTCAAACTCAGTCGGATCTAGGCAACAGAGTGACTGAAAATCGGATTCATGTCACCGACCGAAGTCATGGCGGACATGTCGTAGAAAATGGCAGGCAGACAGACACAGCTGTTTTCATTCTATTACAATATCTATCCGCCCTTATTGAAATGTTTAATGATTTAATTATAAGTTCGTCATTCTTTGAGATTTTCACTTTGGCACTTTCAAATTTTAACTTAATTTAATTGCTTTAACTTTCATTTAGTTACTTTGTGTTTCTTGTCAAGTAAAGTCGTCTGGCATTGAAAATTGAAAATTGCTCTTTTTTCAAATAAATTTTATTTTTAATTTTTAAATAATACATACGAGTACGTGCATAAATATTGATAAGTTTTTCTATTTCACTTTTTGCTGTTGTGTTTATATTCAATTCCAATTTGCAAGTAAAGAAAAAAATTCGCAAGAATGGCTACCACTGCTGCCGGCGTCGCTACTAGCGAAATTGGTAGTCAAAAGGACGGTGAAATTGGTTGGTTGGCAAACAGTTCCACATTCAAGAAAATGTACCAACTCGCATTGTTATTTGACAACAAAAGAAGACAAATGGGTAAGATTCAAGATTCTCCAAATTCAAGCAACAGATTTGTTGTTCTTTCTGATGATGAATGCGATAATAATAACTCAAATACAGCTGCATCAACTTCCCAATCAAATGCGTCCGACCCAAAACCGCCTCCGTTATATATCCCGGATGTAACAAATATTAAGGATATGACACAATATTTCTCAAGTATTATCTCTTCAGAGCAGTTTTCTTATAAGTCTCTTAAAAATGGGCAAGTCAGAGTCATGATTAAGTCCATAAGCGCGTACCGAACTTTTGTCTCCAATCTTAAGCTTAAAAAGACAACCTTTTACACATTTCAAACAAAACAGGAAAGAGCATACAGAGTTGTTATTAAAAATTTGCTCTACTCACCCAACATTGATGATATTAAATCATTTGTCGAAAATTGTGGCCACAAAGTGCGAAATACTGCCAATATTAGAAGTAACATTAGCAAGGAATGTTTCTATGTTTTTGCCTTGATCTTGAGCCAAGCGACAACAATAAGAACATTTACAGTCTAAAACATATCATCACTATTGAGCCTCCCCGGAAAACTAGAGACATTCCACAATGCCATCGATGCCAACAATATGGTCATACTCGTTCCTATTGCAATAATCCATGCAAATGTGTCAAATGTGGAGAAAATCACTTATCAGCTGAATGTACCAAAAGTAAGACTGTCGCTGCGAAATGCGCTAATTGCAATGAGTCCCTTCCTGCTAGTTATAGGGGATGCATTGTTCATCAAGAGTTGAAAAAGAAACTTCAACATAAGATATTGCATTTTCAACAATACCGACAACTTGCTCCTCCTTTACATGTGAACCCTCTTCTCAAAATAATAGTTTTGAACATAATTCGAATGTAACATTCGCAGATGCTGTGAAAGGAACATACAATTCAAACAACGATTGCACGAGCCTTCAAAAAATTTAGACTTTATTAACAAAGCAAATGGAAGTAACAAACTCTCTTCTAAATATGATATCAGTCTTATGCAGTAAATTATGTCCGTAGATCTTCCAATGGACTCTCAAACCGTTTAAGGGACATGGAAATACTTTTGCAGTCAAACAACATCGACGTATTTCTTATTTCTGAATCCCATTTCACGAGTAAGTCATTTTTTAAAATTAAAGGCTACGATCTGATAAGTGCCAATCATCCTAATGAAAGGGCTCATGGTGGTTCTGCAATTTTAATCAAACCGTCTATAAAATATCATCCACAAGACCATCTTACTAGGGAAAGTGTCCAAGCTTCAGGTATTAAAATTATTTGCCGTATGTATTCTGTTGCGTTATGTGCAGTTTATTTTCCTCCTCGTCATAATATTAATTGCGATGATTTTGCAAATTTCTTTCAAAAACTTGGTCCTCGTTTCATAGTTGGAGGGAAACATCCTTGGTGGTGTCTGCTTTCTCTATCAACTGGAAAACCTACATATTGGCCTTCTGATTCATTCAAAATTCCTGACTTAATTGATTTGTTTGTATATTCTGGAACACCTTCTTATCAACTTGGTATTTTAGATAATTGTGACCTCAATTTATAAAAAAAGTCAATAAGTTAACAGTTAAAACTGATCTGGAGTCGTTCTCATATTGGTTAGATATAAACATTAATTTAAACTCTGCAATATCGAATGATTTTGAGCTGGACGAAGCCGTTGAATATTTTACAAAACTAATTATTGAGGCTGCTTTTTTATCAAATCCGGCTGAGAGTTTTACTATTCCTCCCAAAGTGCTCCTCAAATCTCTTCACGGACACGGAAACTTATTTTAATTAAAAGGAGATTAAGAAATGCATGGCAGATAAGCAGAAGTTCTTATAACAAGTGACGTTTTAATCAAGCAGCAAGAAACCTTAAACATCATTTAACTGGCCTAAAAAACAAATCATTCGGTGAATAACTCAAACAATAATGAGCACAATTTGTGGAGCATCCGCCAAAAAGAAATCCTCCTTTTAAAGACATTTTCTGTTCACCGATTTGATAACTCCGTAAAAGATGTGGAGATATCGAGATTTTTGGATGCGCCCTATCAGATCAGCTTACCCGTAAAACACATTTCTCCATATGAAGTTGCAACTCAAATCAAAAATCTAAATACCAAAAAGTCTCCCGGATATGATAATCGGCCATGTTCTGAAAAACGCATTTCGCTTAAAATTTTCGTTTTCGATTTGAAAACGCCAAATAGGTGTTCTCAAGAACGCATATCGCTGGACGTTCTAGTTTTCGATTTAAAAACGCCAAACTGGCGTTTTCAAACCGCTAGTTTATACTGAAACGATCTGGTCGTTTTTATTTAAACTACACTCGAAAGAGAAAATAAAATAATGTAAAATTAAAATTTAATATGTTTTGTTTTTATTTGAAGAAAAACTTTTAACATTTTTTTACTATTTTAATTAAAAATATGCAATTTAAAATTTTGCTTTGTGTCTGTCAATCGGTCGGTATCATTTGTTTACTTTTCAACTGGCGATTTATGCAAACAGCTGGTCAAATTGATCTTCGAAAAAAATTTAGTGCTAGCGGTGTTAACTTTAAAATTACCTATTCGGTTATTTCTTTTCAAACTTCTGATAATATATTATTTGAAATTTATTAAGTTCGCATATTTTTATTAAAAAGTATTAAACAATCCAGCAGCACCTAAAAACATTTACGAAAGCTAAAAAATTATACAAGATCCAATTTGAAACCGGCTACCCGTGATGAAACGTATCAATTATTCGCAAGTGTTTATATGTAACATCTCCAAACAAAAAGAAGAAGCATTTGTGGTTATTGCACTGATATTTTACAAATAAAATAAATAAAATTAAATAAAAAAGCTGCCTGTTACCGTTTGACAATAAATATTAAAATTTTAAATACATTCATATAGCAAGTGAATACGCTAAAGGCATTTTAATTTTAAATATTTTTCATAAAATTTTTTATTTTAATCATAAAAATAGTCGGTTTAATTAAAAACTATTTCAAACAAAATTTATTTTTTTAGTAATTCATTTAATTGAGGAATTTTTTTGAATAACTTTTTCTGTTTTTATTTTTTGTTATTATAAAACATATGTTTTTTCTTTGTTCGAACACAATTTCGAAAAAGGCAAAACGCCAGCAAATCGCTTCGTTTTCAGAACATGGTTAAATGCGTTTTGCGTTTTAAAAACGATTTGCGATTTGAAAGCGCAGCGTTTTTCAGAACATGGGTGAATATCGACCGACGCTGGAGTTGCACAGAGTTTGTCAAAGAAAGCTGTTCTATACTTAACGAAAATGTTCAATTTAATTCTTCGTTTAAATCAGTTTCCTTCTCAGTGGAAATGCGCTCAGATCATTATGATCAAGAAGCCCAGCAAACTACTAAGTGTTTTTTCGAAGATTTTTGAAAAAAAATTTCAGCCGCCCACTATTTTGTCAACTATTCTTGAGACACTTTTTCCGTCTACATTTTAGGCATTCTTCAAGTCATACCTGAGCAGCAGATTATTTTACGTAAGATTCGTAGATGAAAGATCTCATTTATTTATGGTTAGAGTAGGAGTACCTCAGGGTAGTGTATTAAGCCCTGTATTGTATACAATATTTACGGCTGATATGCCTGTTTTGGACCTTGTGAATATTTACACGTATGCGGATGACACTGATATTTTAGCTTCAAACATGCCCAGTGAATGCTGAAAAGCCTGTACACATAACATTCTCTCATAGAAAAGGTGCTGGCCCTGACATTTCCATAAATAACATCCGAATTCCAAATAAGGGATTATGTCAGATATCTCGGCTGTATATGGATCGTCGACTAACATGGAAAGAACACATAAAAATAAAACGGCAACAATTAAATATTACAAATAGGAAACTTAACAAGTTAATTGGTCCAAAATCTCAACTAAGTCGGGAAAATAAACTGAAACTTTATAAAGCTATTTTAAAGCCTATATGGACTTATGGAGTTCAACTTTGGGGAACTGCAAGTGCCTCAAATATAGAAATATTGGTATATTTCCAACGATGCCATCCATAACGATCTAAATATACAAACTGTTAAAGAGGTAATAAAAATTCATTCAGCGAAAAATATTTGAAAAGACTAAGCAATCGTGTAAATCCTCCGGCTATTGTGTCATTAGACGATACTGATGAAATTCGAAGACTTAAAAGATACCATGTGTTGGATCTACTTTTCAGAAGCTAATTTTTTTTATTTATTATTATCTTTTGTTTTTTTCTTGTTTTCTTTTAACTTAATGCTAAAACTTTAAATTTAACAATTACTAAAACTTAAGTTGTTGTTATTGTAAGTAAAGGATAGACTAAATCTAGATTTTTTTCTGTTAAACTTGGGATACTTCGATAGTTTTATACGTTTTTATATGTGTAACTCTAAAAGTCAACATAAATGTGATTAATTTTGCTTATTATCTCAATATAAGATAAATTGCAAAATAAATAAAATACAAAAAAAACACATTTAATTTAATTGCCTGAGCGAATTTAGTGAAACCTCATTTCTATTTTCAAAGTTGTTTTTTGAGATATTTGACTTAACGACTTGATGGGAACTTTTTTTAATATACCTTCAGCTGAAAGCCTATCACTTTTAAAGTGTTTGATTTCGTGAACTTCAACTTGCATATGTATCGTTTTAAGCCCACCGTGCGCGTACGTTATGCGTTGAAAAGCGTTTATTTAACACTCATACGTCTCTAAAGATTTCTTTTCTTACTCGAAGAAGGTTTCTTTGTTCTGACGGCAGAGCAAAATTGTTTCAATTTAAACTGAAATGGTGTTCTTGCAATAACCATTAATTAAACGAATAAAAAAGATTGTTAACTTTTAACAACGAAAACAAATAATAAGAAGAAGTTAATAAAAACTCAAACAGCAACAATTTAACTAATATAAAATTTTGTGTTTCTTCCTCTTTTTGCGTAAAACATGCTGCAACTTTAACAACTTCATTACAACAATGCCTTTCAAACTTTTACAATTGCTGTTGACGCTGACGCTGACGCTGATGATGATGATGATGATAATGATGTTCTTTAAATACCAAATGGTGTCGCAACGTTGTTGCCTTTTGTTGCATTACGATGGCCATTGCAATAATATTTCTTGGCGTTCTTTGAAACCCTTTTCAACATCTCTGCGTCTTATTATTAACACTTTTGGTGGGTGTTGAAAAATGTCGGACTGACTGGCTGATTGCTGGTGGCTTTGGCGAATGGCTGGTGGATGTTTGGCCCCTTTTTTTCTTTTTGTTTCTGTTCTTCTCTTATTGCTGCATTTAGGTAAAGGACATATGCAATGAATTGGAAGTTCGTACTCTGTGTCATAAAATTCTGCAAAATGTTTCAATATTGTTAAATGCTGATCGAGGTTCATTGTTTTTGGTGCAAGGACGTTGTGGCGGTGGCAGTGACGGACTTAAGAAGTAAGTAAATAAAAAACTACATAAATACGTACATATATTTAAATATTTTATTTTATTTAGTTTTGCATTTTAATATTTGTTCGTTCAATGACAATGTGTCCGCAACTAATTGTTTCAACACTGAGAAGTTGTTGAACAGAAAAATAAAATAAAAGGAACTGTAATTGTTATATTATGGGAAGAAAGTAACACATTGAAGTGAATTTTAGCCAACATGTGATGAGATCTATTATTCCATTTCACAATTTACGCCCGATGCATTTTCGAAGAAAATTGAACAGTAATAGCGTCTATATATTGTGCAGGTATCGACAAGGGTTTTGGCAACCCTTTTAATGCAGCTTTCCTTTCATACATAAAAGGATTTAAATGAGCCTTTTGCTAGTCATATGTGCTGGACTTACATACATACCTATTTTACTAAAGGTCTGTTTCACAATGTCGAACATAAACGTTCGCCCACAACATTTTGTGCAAGTGAAAACTGACTAAAAACCTCTTAGTCAGAGTTCATTAATGTGAGTTCATGTATTAACTCGACAAAATAGAGGGTTTTTACTCTTCATAATATTGACAAATGCTTTTGCTCGAAATGGTGGAATGACAATCAGTTTTGTTACGACTCTTGCAGGGGCAAAGCAGACAAGTCGTGTTTTGTTTGGCTTGTGCGTTCGATCTTGGATTCTCTTGTTTCGAAGTGTTTCCTCTACTATACAAATATTGCATTTGTTTTAAAGTTTTTGTTATAAATCAAGGTTGTGGAAAATTTTGCTTAAAACATTCTTGCATTTATTCGCTTTAATTCAAACCATCAGTTGACCACATTTTTTCACTCATGTGTAAACTGAATTTATTGACCATGTTTTTGCTTTTTTCTTGAATGACCCTCAAACTTTTTACAAGTTTATCAGTCCAGAATTTTTTTTTTTTGTCTAACTAAAATAAAAAGTGTTTTTTTTTATTCAATTAAGCTTTTTTAATAAAGTGAGGACAAACGAAAGCACATTTCTCTAAGCATAGCACGCATATATTTTTCCAAAAGCGTTTTTATATTTGGAAAGGAAATATGCAAAAATTAAAGTCGTACCTTCTGCATGGCTTTTGCACGCAATACAAGAATATGAACCAATTGAAGCTGATGCAGATGCACTCCATATTTTTATTTGCTAACACTCGCACGAGGTACCTTTACACGGTAATACAAGTGCTGAGAATGAGTAACATCTTGTCGTGTGATAACAAAATGTATTCAGTGGAAGATAAATAGGGACGTAAAATTACACACGCGGACGTATTCTCGCCATCTCAGAGCCATATCAAAAGTGAACTGAGTGCATCTGATTGCTTTGAAGCTCTACGATACTTGTTGTATGAAATTTGCTAAGAAAAATAAAGCATAAAAGGAAAACTGTCAAGTTTTTTTGTGCTTAATGCTTATCGTCTTTTCAAAGACAGTTGAAACATCATCCGCCTACCGTTCGAAGCTCCCCCTCCTATAAAAATTAAAAGTTTAATTTTTTTTAGTTTTCAGTATCAATCCACTAACGAACTGAGATTTGTTTGCCTCCCACATTAGAAAACCAGCTATTCAAGTTTGTTCCCTTCTTCGATGTTCCGAAGGTCTCGTAGTTTTTCCCTTCCCAGGTCCGGTCAACGAGTCGTTGACACTCTTTTGAGTGCATCACTCCATATTTCTTGCACTTCCTAAGTGCTTCCTACTATCTCGGTTTTTGTTTAAAGTTAAAAACTATATTTAAATTAATAGTGTCGCTGAAGTAAATGTTAGCAGTGACATACTAGTACCCCGCTGCTGGCATTGTCACCAGCACTACTGACTTACTAAATCCCTTACAATGTTCTGCAATATAGACATTTAACTCGTTTGCGTTATGGAAAGGGCACTAGTACAGCTGACTGAATGCTCCATTTATGGACAGATGTAGACATTGGAACGAGATATTTGCTCCGGACTCTGTGTAGTTTTTTTTGTTGGTATTTACTTTTTACTGTTACAGATATTTAACAGATGCCTGCACTACTACTGTAAGTACTTCGCTTGGAGACATTCCAACCAGATATTCACTACATTTTTGCAATTAGCAACAATACGTTGTAGTAAAAGTGCTCGTGAGGATGGTGGGCAGTCAATAGTGGAGACCATCTAATTCAGCGACAAAAATAGTGATTTGAAAACATTTTTCCAGCACAGATTTTGTTCAATATATCAGTTTTTTGGTAAATTGAAAATAATTATTAAAAAATTCAGTTCTTTATATATTATATGATAGAACTCATGCTTATCCTTGGACATCTAAAATCCTAAATAAAATAGGTTTCCAATAACCCTCATGATAATTCCAATAACCCACAAACTGCTTGCCTTCCGTAACGCCAAATTCTATAACTTGAAGTTGTCCATAACGCGAACACAAAACATACACAAGAACTCTATAACTGGAAGAATTTTGCTTTTCTAAATAGTTGGTTCATTTTGTTTCTTAGTGATGGTTTGTTTGTTCTACTCTCTTTTTTATTTATATTTTACTTGCTACTTTTGTTTATTTGTCTCGGGGAATTACAAATTTGTTACGTTTTCTTTGCATAAGTATCAGTTCTAATTTCTTATTATTGTATTATGTCAACCAAACGTGCTTTCAAAGCCAACTAGAAATGAAAGTTCTTTCGGCACATTGAATTATTATTTCCAGACAAATGACACAACAACTTGTGAGCCCTAAAGAGCTTTAAGCTCGTTGGAGTTAGTTTTACTGAAAATAACAAAACTACAGAAGGGAAATTTGCAGTCACTTTCACAATATTTTACTTAACTGTAATTTTTCAATTATACAAGACCGTACGTTTAAATACTTAAAACAACAACCATTTATTCTATTTTGGCATAAAATTCTGTAACTCGGAGACTTCGGAGTGAGTCGAAGTTTTTTTTCTTGGATAATGGAGGTTTGAGTTATGGAAGTTCGACTGTAGATTTTCGTACGCACACCATCCCTGCAATTAAAATGTGCTGCATGAAAGAAAATTGAAGCGCTCAACTCAAGGTCAGGGCCTGATATTACCTTTTTTACGACTCTGCATGTTAATTACATGCCTAATGCATACAAGCCTGTTTGTTGTTTCTGTTGCAATTACTTACTTTTTATTTGAAGTGATTTATTCTTTTTTTCGGTACTTTTTCCAGTACATATTTGCTGAGCAAAATAAAAAAATATAGTTTGGGCATAACAAGTAAATTAGTTTACCTTTTTCATTTACATTTTTCATTTTATTTGACGACTACATATGCACTTCTGAACGCAGCTTTTCTTCGCATTATTTCAATGAATAGGCTAGGCCCGTTCTGTATAGGTGCTTACAAGAGGCCTAGGGACTTGAGAGTGTCCGCGGCATCAATTCGTTTCCATCGGGAACTCGTCCGCCTGGCATCAAAGTTTAGAAACTTTTTGGCATGTACAAGACCATCCCTATCGTTCCGGTATTTACTCAACAGGGTTGTTACCCATTTGTCTATCTCTGTTTAAAGCAGACTTCTGGCGAAAATCTCGCAAACCCCTTTTCGGGGCACATGGCTGCCCTCTGGTTATCTTTATGCCCCTCGTGCTCTGAAGTAATCTAATTCCGAGCCACTACAGTCCTGGACGTGACTACTAATTGGCGATCCGAGAGTATTGCAATTTTCACTCCCAAGTTTCCCTTTCGGATGAAATACCGCATTTATGTATGTATCAGTTTTGTTTTAGAATAGAAAAAATACAAGAGTTTCGTTAAACAATAGTGAAATCTCTTACATTCTTAACGTCTCTGTTTGCAGCGATAACACTTTGTTTTCACACCTTTTGTGGACTGTGCTTTCCATTTGTTTGTCACCTCCCTCGATGTATTTGCCCAGCACCAAAGAAAATGTTTGCAGTTGTTAATAAAGAAAGGCAACTCAGCACCACTAAATGCATAGAACTTTTGTTAGCACAAAAGTTTCTTTGTGTTTGTGGGCCTTTAATGTGTTCCTCATGCTTCCTGCATCAACCCACCAATATTTTTTTCTCCGCTTTTCTTCAATAAATGAACTCATATATGAAACAATGGGTCCATGAAGCACACATTCAGGCACTTTCGTTTCACTGAAAGTACACACACACACACACACACACACAATGCTGACTTCCCGTTACACCAGCTCGCTCGCATTGCCTTAATTTGTGTGCAAAGTCCGTGTGCATGAGCATGAGCGTGTGTCGTTAAACATGTTGTGCATGTTATTGAATGTTGGGTGGTTATTCGTTTTAGGATGCTGCGTGCAGTGTTCGTATGTGCTTAGGGTGAAGATATGTTCAATTGCAGAATCTACTAATTAATCACGTGAATGACCTTGACTCTTTCACTTGAACAAAAAAAAAAAAAAAAAAAAAAATGGTGAAAGACATTTTACATTTTAATGTAGAATTGTTTCACAAAGAGTTGTCCATATGACTTGGCCAAATTAAAATTTGTGCTTCAGTTGAGGTTAAGTGAGACGTTTTTTAACGAAGTTTTAATAACGTCACTCAATTGTCACGAGAACTTGATATGAACGAGTATATTTTTATGATTCCTCTGTTTTTTGGAAATCAAATAGTCGACAAGTGGAAATTGTGAAGAAAAATATGGTCTCAAATCGTTGGCGACCTGGTAAAGCAACATGACTAAGGAAGTTGCTTTGCAATAGTTTAAACTTTGCTGCGTTGGTTCCACTTGATTGTGTGAAGAGAGCACCAACTGCAGCACGCAGATATTCGTTGTTGCTGCGTTATTAAATTTCGCATTTGACAATATGTAGTTTTGGTCGAAACTTAAATGTGACAATAATTGGTGCAATGCGGTCACACTATCGTGCTTTACTTCTGTATCCGCATACAGTCGCATACGCTGAGAGCTTCTTTGCTAGAGGTTCGGTGACCGGAGTAAATTTTGTAAGTTTTGTCTGTCAGACTATTTCTAATTGAAATAATATAAGGAAAATATGTTTCATTTTATACAACAGTCGCATTCGCTGAATCAGTAAATTGTGTGAATACGGAGTTGAACAATAGTTTTACGAAATCAGTAGCTGATCGCGCCCAAATACATTTTTCTTTCAACAAAAATCAAACAGAATCATAGTTTTTGCTGAAAATACATTTTATTGAGTGTTTTCAATATTTTTTTTTTTGGGTACAATAAAGAACGTAAGAATCTATACAAAATAACTTTATGTATGAAATCGAATGCTTTAGACATATTATTTAAAGGGATCTCCAACTCTTTCTCTCTTTGAAAGACATATTTTGGAGTTCACTTTGTACTATTTCATCTTATTAATTTAGTTGTTTGAAATAATTTGTGGCGAATGAATGAAGAGGATTCCCAATCCTACTTACAACTGTGACAGGCAGACGTTCCGGGCAACTTCTTTAAATAATGGAAGCAGTTCTTAAATTCATATAAAATCTATTTACATTGGATAACAAATAGTTATTTTCTTTTTTAAAATTTTTGCCGCAAGATATTTGATTGCGGAGCTACAAAATTCTAATACTGAACACTTTTTCCCATCATAAGTTGGTTTGCTGATACCGTTTTTAAAACTGTTTAGCTTCAACACATTAAAAATTGTTGTACAATAAAAATTATTTTATTGAAATCTTATCAAAAGCCTTTTCGAATCGGTTTTACAGCACGTTAAGGGATTTCGTGATATCAGATGAGATGGAATCACATGCACTTTGACAGTCACATCAACTCCGTTTTCTTAATCTCATCAAAATTAGCTAGAAATTAGACATATTTAAATTAAACAACCAAATCTACATCCGCGACACGTCAACACCGAAAAAGAAGTACTCAGTTTTAATTAACTGTTTGCTATTTTATTGTCAACAGCGTCCAACTTGATTCTTACCCGTTTTCACAAATTTCCATTTGGTTGGAAAAATGAAATGCTGTAAAAAATAGTATCAGTTGTTTATCGAATCAAGTGAAATTACTCAACTTCGCGCCGCGCGGAACGACTTATTATCTAGTTTTTAAAAAATACAACCTGGATTTCGTGTACTAAATTCGGTGCTACTGAGTTAAATGGATTGGAAACAGCTGATTTTTTTTATTAATTATGAGAAGAGAGATCGATTGAAATAAAAGCGTTTTTTTTCCTTCAGGAATGTTTGTTCCGACGTTGTGAAGTGAAGTGAAGTGAAGTAGTCTTCTTAATTGACAAGTGCTGCGAACTATTGGTTACAAAATAGCTGTATCAAAGTTGGCATATTTGACTGTCATAAATACCCCCAATATATGAAAACTTTTCTGTTTATACAGAAACACTCTTATTTTGTCGATTTCAAAGCAATCATTCTCTTTGCATTAATAGTTCCATCTCTTAAAAATTATCAAACAATTTCTATTTTTGAAGCAAAGACAAACTGCGCTTTTAAGAAATGTATAATGTGAACGCCAAATACTAAATACTAAAACCAGTTTCTATTATTTAACTGCTGCTGCTTCAGATCTCTTATAAATTTAGTACCAAAACTTTATCAAAACACCTCCCTAGAATCGCCAGCAAAAAAAATTATTATACAAATTATTTTAATGTTTAAACCAGCTTTAGGTGGGAAAATAGTTTCAAATTCGAACATCATTCAGGAATGGGGAAAAAACTTTAATTTGGTCAGATGTTAATCGTGCGCACACACGCGCGCGCTGCTGTTATCCGGCTTATCTTCATATGACAAACTAAATCGAAAAGAAAAACTTGCAAAAACTTTTTAATAAGTTTATGTCGAAAGCTTTGGATAGATGAGATGATTTATTATGTTTTTATTTTCCTTCTTCAGGATTTTTGCTTCAACACTTTTTTCTTCGCTATTCTTCGCTAGATTTATTTTTTCATCAATCCTCCTCCCCTCAGATTCTCAATACATGATATAAATTTATACTTTTGTGCCTGAGTCATCGTGACGCCTTCAGTTGGTGGCACTTTTTGTTAACTTTATTTTTATTTTACTGTCTTCTTTTTTGCAACTTAATCGTAATTGTTTTCTTCTTCAAGCTCGCAACGAATGTTGGCACGAGATTTTCCATTTTGCTTCATTTCAATTTTTAATAAAAATATGTATTTTTCGTTTTGTTGGTTTTTGTGCTTGTGTTCGATTCCAACAAACTCAATGTAGATTGTTCTGGGCACAATAGTGTTAACGAAATTTGAGAGAATTTGCATAATGCAACGATTCTCTGTGCGACAAATGCTTTTGGCTGTTATTCAGTTCGTTCGGTTTTTGTTTTTTTCTTGCATTTACTTGCCAACGATATTTTATGTTTTTGCATATTGTTCCATTTCTCTAACTTTGTTTTAATATTTCCCCGCCCTCCCTCCACCACTTCCGCCCTATTTAATCAAAGATGCCCTTAAGATTAGCAGCATTTTAAACTTTGAGTTAAAAAGTGTTGTGTTGCATTAATTAAATAGAAAGTAAACTTTTTTGTGCCGACGATGGCTCAGTGAATATTTCAGTTGTCTTTTTTACAAAACTGTGAAGTAAAGGGTGTTTTTATAGTGTGACACAAGTTTAAATCATAATAAAACAAGGAAACATATTCTTAAGATCAATGAAACAGGCTTTATTGAAAAGAAAATTTTATGATATTGATGTTTAAATATGATTTCTGCCATGCGGCCGCCACGGCTGGCGCGTAGAAGCCGCAATCTGAAACACCAATTTTCAACAACTTTTCGCAGCATTTGCGGCCGTATTTCCCTGATAACTCTTCGAATGTTGATTTCCAGGTGTTCAATTGTTTGTGGTTTGTCGACGTAGACAAGTGACTTAACATAACCCCAAAGAAAATAATCCAAAAGGGTTAAATAACACGATCTTGGTGGCCAATTAATTGGGCCATTACGTGAAATTATTTTTTTTTTGAGTAAATCAATTGTAGCGTCCGCTGTGTGGCATGTGGCTCCGTCCAGTTGGAACCACGTATCAGCAAGATTAATGCCACGTAATTGAACAAATTTCGAATCATGTTTTTATACCGTTCACCATTGACAGTAACATTCTGACCATCATCGTTTATGAAGACATATGGGTCATTTATAGCGGCGCGACAATTCTGCTTATTTACGTACCCAGAAATGGGCTTTATCGGAAGATAAAATTTTGAATGGAAATTAAAAATCAATAACGATGAGTTTGACGAACAAAAGAATTATTCTGATTAAAAATTTCAACAATTTGCAGGCGTTGCTCTGGTGTAAGTCGATTCATAATGGAATTTCAAATCAAACTAAACAAAAAACAACTGTCAGCTGTTAAATGGCTGCTAAAATAAAACAGTGATGCCAACTCAAAGTTGGGAGGCTCTAAAAAATAATATTTTTAATGTTCAAGCTTCAACATTAAATGGTTACACTGCCGGAGATTGAAAAAAAGAGAACCGAAACTCAAAGCTTAGACTTCAGATTAATAGCGTGGAGGAATACAACCGCCAGTTTTAATAATGGAGTTTTTCGTTGGGACTGTCCCACCGAAATGAGCGCTTGGGGCCAGTACTCAGAAGTCAATTCGCTCATTTTCAAAATTCCTTGCGGTGCATATCGGCCCAAAACTCAAATGCGACAACAATTTCACACTTTTAATTGAGTCACATGCCTTTGTTTTACTTTGGAACTCAATTACTCACAAAACCAGACAACTGTCGCCCCATCTGTCAAATGTTTAATGCAAAAGTCTTAAAAATTGTAGTATTTGAAAAATAAAACAGTTAAAAGAGGGAAGTGAAGTGCTGGTTAGAGAAGTTACTGTACAGCTGTTTACGCTCCAGGGATGGCGAAATCTTGTGCAACTGCAGTGGGTTGACAAAAGTGGCCTGTTTCCTTCTGTCCGACGAATGTGCTTTTTAGTGCTATAATAAAAAAAAACGTTTTCGCTATAATTAAACTCGATTAATTGAACCTTTAAAGGCAGTTGGTACGACTTCAAATTTCGTTTTGCCATCTCTTGCGTCACATTTGAAACGATTGTTGTCATTCACACTTTATTCTGCCGATTTTAGCCTTCCGATTTGTTGCCGATTTTATTTTATTTTTCATATATGCATATTTTTTACAAATACTGTTCCCGTACCCGCCAAACTTTAGCATTAAGTTCTTTGCGTTTGACTTGAAACATATTATTGGATATTCGAAAGGACTTGAATGTCTTTTAAAGTGAAGAATTGTACTTTTTTCAATGTGTGTCTTTCAATTATTTGTTGACAGAACCACAGAACCACTTCACTGGGAAGGAAACAACATTACTAGTGTTCTGGTCGATTCGAATTCCACAATAAGTCCCACAACCGGTACACAAAGACTAGTGTTTACGAACAGTCCAAAAGTGGCTCCCAATGTGTGGAAATTTCTGAAGGTGATTTTAAACGTAAAGACAGTTTTGATACGCCGCTTTATAATGTGATTCGTTTGTGACAAAGACGAGCACGTGTTCAACTGGCCAATTCTGCATAACGTGTTTCATTGCATTATTATCTCGACTAATTTTTGAATTTTTGTTCGCTAATCTTTTCAGATGCCTGGTTTCCAAGCTCTTCGATGTTTGTCCGCGCAGCACTGTCGAAGAGATGGAACAACAAAACGAAGTACAAATTGCGTGGGGCACTGGAATTGCTGGCCACGTTGCGGAAAGTGGCGAACCGGTCAATATACCAGATGCATATCAGGTAAGATTGTTGGCACAATTCACATATCAATTGGCAAAAGTTCTTCGTTTACACTCTGAGTCCAAGGAATTTTCACAATAGTCTGCCATTTATAATTATTTTTCAAACATGGGAAGGGAAGAGTTTACCTTTCTAATCCTGAATAGATATTTTTGCTTTAGTAAACCCATATGATAAATTGGGTAAATCGGACAAAATTTGGTAATAAGGTATTGATTTGATGAAGTGTAGGCCCAGTCAGCGTGAGGAATGCTTGAAAAGTATTTCCAAAGAGTAGAAACATTCTGTAGTACTATTCATATGGCAGGACACTCGCCCATTTCCTGTTTTTTTTTTTCTTGGTGCCGCTGCTTATTCACCGTGTAAAGGGATTCCGAAATTTGAATACAAAATTTCGTATTTCTGCATGTGTAAAAAAGCAAATCTGACTAGAGGGCTTGGTACGAAAATCTGCTATTTAGTACTGTTTTGCAGCACAATAATTATTTTCTGCCTGGTTTAATAAAAACTTAAATTAAAAAATAAAAATTCCAAAATTGCTACACAAATGGAAATCGCTCGATTGCAAACCTTTTCTCCTTCAGTGTCATTGACTAAAGATTTCCCCAGCGTCCTCGCTTTTATATTGATCGCCTATAAATTCAATTTTTTCGGCAGCCTGTCACTCTCCAAACGTGTCAACGTTATTTATTGTTCTTTTTTTTGCTCCTTAATTTTTATTTATATTTTTAAAAAAAGAATTCTCTTTTTTAATATTTTACGGAAAAATGCTTCTTTATTTTATAAAATAAATTGTTTTCTGTATGTAAATGCTTTTGGTAGAAAAATATCTTTTACAAAAGTGACGCCACTTGTCACGTGTCTTTTTAAAGGAAGTACTTTTTAAATCAGTTTCCAATAAAAACATAATTTTGGAGAAGATTTGAAAAGTCCATTCAAAAAAACACTTCATTGGCTTAGAAATGTATTTCTTAAAAGTACTTTCAAGGAAATATATTCTGAAAAGGTACTTCTTAGTACATTTTTGAACTACATTTTAAAAGTTTGTTTGAAAAAAATATTTTTAAAACAAATATTTTTCGAAAAGGTGGTCCTTTAAAAAAAGCCAAACAAATTTTTTAAAGTAAACTTTTACAACAAAGTAAATTAAAAATTAGTAATTAAAAAAGTTTGATTTTCGGTTCATGATTTTCATGTGCTTTTGAAACCACCATCTACAAAATTGCTTTTTATAATTCTATAATTTCCTGAAAAATAAAATATACATATCGCACCCTAAATACAAAAGGGTCACAACTCAAAATTTTCCAAAAGTGACTTTTTTCCATAAATTAATTCAGACTACACATCTCTAACTACTGCAGCAATTTCTTTCACGTCACTATCTTCTTTAACTGGAAAAACACAGTTATGTCGAGTGTATTGCTTCTGCACGACGAACTAAACATAAACAGTTTTTTGTCTCTCCTGAAAATTTTAGTATTTTGAGTTGTGCCCCTTTTGTATTTAGGGTGCGATATATTATATATACACTTGCTTTTTGCATAGATTTCGTGTTGTGCTTGTAAAACTATTAGTAAAAGTTTTAATAAAATGATTTTCTAAAGTGTAAAAGAAGAAAAGTTAAAAAAAGTGAGCCGAAAAAAATTGTTTCTTGCCGATATTATATTTAACAAAACAACGTTTTCAGGATTTTATAAAAAAAAGTTAATTTGGTGAAAAATTTAATTTTAACAATATGTTTTCTGCATAAAGGAATTCTTCTATCATTGAAAAAAGAATTGTTGCTGAAGAAGAATTTCCTTTAAAAAAGAGATTTAAACTTTTCATTAAAGTATAAAACTTAAATTTAACTTTCTTTGCCTTGAAGTGTTATTTTTCTACAATATCAAGTCAATTGTTGAAACTATTTTTTTAATACCGAATGCCACTTCTACAACAACTTTCGCTTGTCATGTTTTCTTTTCCACAGGACGACCGTTTTAATTGTGAAATCGATACACTGACCGGTTATCGCACCAAAGCACTTCTGTGCATGCCAATTAAGGATTCGTCGGGTGATGTCATCGGCGTGGCACAAGTCATTAATAAATTAAACGGAGAACATTTCTCAGAAACGGATGAAAAGGTAAGGAGTCTAACAGAAATTATAATTATTCGTTACTGAAAACTTTAAACTTTTGAAAACAAGGGTTTAATTTATGTGAAAACGACGGAAAAGTTTTTCTCAAAAAATAATCTAAATTCCTGCAAACGCACAACAGGAGTCATGCACACACATGCACATACATAAGTTTTCAATTGCTTCGAACTATTAGAGAAGTTATTTTTGTTAAAAAAAAACTTCAAACTTGTTTTAAGTTTCTAATTCCAAACCAAACTTTACCCGCCCTCCATGCGTAGCTTAAGTGCTGCGTTTAAATTGAAACAAAGTTTTTGATCTATAAGATGCATTTTGCAAAACTATAAAGTGCTTGTACTGTCGCTGGATTTAAAGCCGAATTAGGTGGTTTTTATATCTTCTGTGAAATTAATAGGGGCATACCGAAATAAAGAAAAAGTTTTAAAATTAAAGCTCGTTTCAGAAAAGTATTGAACGACTTTTGGTAAAAGAGTCCGTAATAAAAGTTGTTTAATGAAATCAATTTGCTAAAATCTGGATTTTTAAAAAGTGTTTTTTTGAAAAACGCACTTTTAAGAAGGACGTTTTTAAAAAATTATCTTCTCTAAAAGAGTATAACATTAGAAAAGTGCTTTTGACAAAAGTTGTTCTGAATAAATAAACGCTGTCTTGTCTTGTAATGAAATGATTAAAATACTTTCTGATAAAAGTTTCTTTCAAAAAAGTACTTTTTGAAAATCAAACTATACAGATTGTGGAATGGATTTACGTCATCACCTGCCATCTCACGGGGAACGAACTTTCGTGTACATTCCTTACGAAGAGTAGAAATGTCGATGACATTTAGATCACCGAGCGTAGATTCCTACCGCGATATCTACCAAAGCCTTTTTCTGCGTTTGTAGGTTTAAGTCACAGCCAAAACACAAGGTGGGTACCTCGACCTACCTGGATGCCGAAAGACATCCCAAGGGTACGTCGGTGTACCCGTTCTGTTTACTGACATTTGGTGAAGATTTCAGAAGAACCGAATTGATGCATAAAGTCCTCAGAGTTTTGGTTGCCGTGACGACCGAGTAAAAGCAGAATGCCCCCGTTTGATACACCCCAAGGCTAAACTTACTTCTCGGGGGAATCGTGCTATACAATATTTCTTACGGAAATAATAGGCAACGAGTGCTTTAAGCTTAGAATTTTAGGCTAGAAATTGCCGTTTAATTACACTTTTAAAAGCATATTCAAGAATGCGAGTAAATCCTTTGAAAAACGTTGCCAAAAAGCACTTCAAAAAAGCGACAAAAGAACCGAGTTTTGTAAAAATCTATATCCTTTAAGAAAAACTTTTGTTAGTTTGATCCTATTAGGAAACGAACTGAAAAAACAACACTTTCTGCAAATTGTCTTGTAAACAATTTAAAAAAGCTCCTTTTGAAAAAGGACATCATAAGGGCATTAGAAACAATGAAACTAGGAAATGTGCCTTTTAAGAAGAGATTGTTCTGGAAAAGTACCTTCTGAAAAAGTTTGTAAAATTTTGTAAAATAACTTTACAAATATAGTTTAAAAATAGTACCTCTTAAGAACTTTTTGAAAAAGCAACTCCGGTTTAAAAATGAACTTTTAAAAAAGTACAACCTAAATTTTATGGAACATTTTGAAAAAACACCTCTAACAAAAGGTTCATTATGAAGAAATAAAAACCGAAAAAATTAACTAAAATAACCTTCGGCAAAATGTCTTATAAAAGGTAATCTTTAAAAACTTAAATAGTATTATTAAGAAAAGTACTTCTTAGTGAAAAACATATCTTTTTTAAAGGGTACATTTTCAAAAAACCCACTTAAAAAGACTAATCTTTCGCAAACGTGATTTTAAAAACATAAATTTTAGGCAAAACAAAAACTTAAATGGGAAACCTATTAAAAAAGTGTTTTTATTATTCTTCTTCTTCTTTTGGTGCTACAGTCCGGGGTGAACCTGGGCCTCAACCAACAAGCTTTTCCAGCTGGCACAGTTTTTAGCCAGCATCATCCAATTTTGCACACCAAGTTGGTTGAGGTCCCTCTCCACTTGTGTGCGCCATCGGTTCCGTGGGCGTCCTCTAATGCGTTGTCCCACTGGTTCAGAGTCGAAGATTCTACGGGTCGGAGCAGTATTCTCCATGCGCTCTACATGGCCCAACAATCTTAGCCGTTGGATCCGTAGACGCCTGATTAAAACAGGGCCGAAGATTGAACGCAGAACTTTTCTCTCGAAAATACCAAGGACTTCCTCATCCGCCTTCGATACTGTCCATGCTTCCGCGCCATAGGGAGGACAGGGTATATAGTGTCAGCTTGGTTTTTCGAGAGAGGGCTTTACTACGCAATTGCCTCTTGAACCCAAAGAAACAGGGATTGGCAAGAGTTATTCTGCGTTTAATCTCGGTACTGATGTTGGTCGTGCTGTTCACTTGGGAGCCAAGGTAGACGAAGTCCTTCACTACCTCGAAGTTGTAGCTGCCTATGGTGACGTTCTGGCCCAGTCGTCGATGTTATGCGTCCTTTCTCGATGACAGCATATACTTCGTTTTGCCCTCGTTCACCGTTAGACTCATTTTGGACGCCTCCGTTGAAATACCAGCAAACGCTTCATTGACGGCTCGCTGTGTTCGACCAATCACGTCAATGTCGTCAGCGTATGCCAGCAGTTGCACGAACTTTTGGAAGTTCGTGCCTCTGTTGCTGGCGTGTGAGTTTTGCACGATCTTCTCAAGAATTATGTTAAAAAAGTCACATGACAGTGCGTCGCCTTGTCTAAATCCCCTTCTGACATTGAAGGTCGCGGTGAATTCGTTACCGACCTTGATGGAGCAGCGAGAGTTCTCCATCGTCATCCTACACAGCCTGACGAGTTTAGTAGGAATGTCAAAACTAGACATGGCTTCGTATAGCCCGTCCCTATACACACTGTCATATGCGGCCTTAAAGTCGACGAATAGGTGGTGGGTGGCGATTTGCATCTCTTGGGTCTTTTCCAGGATCTGCCGTAGTGTGAAAATTTGTTCAATGGTGGCCTGAAAACCTATCCTATTGACCTATCAAACTGTTCACGAATGGTTTCAGGCGGTCACAAAACGGCAGAGAAGATTTTGTGGGCGATGCTCAGGAGACTTATTCCTCGGTAATTGGCGCAGTTGAGGCGGTCTCCTTTTTTGTGGACCGGGCAAACGATGCTGAGATTCCACTCGTCGGGCATGCTCCCGTCCTCGTCCGCTTCTGCAGCTTTGTTCGATTTCAATCTCGCTTTGCTGTTTTGACTTCATTTAGGTCGGAGGAACGGAATTCTCTTCCATCATCGTCCATTATGTGGGGTGGAATATTCTGCCTGGCACTGGAATTGGTGTTTTCCTGGCCGTTAAATAGTCTGCAGAAGTGATCTTTCCTGATTCTCAGCATCGAATGCGACTCGACTACGACTTGTCCCTCTTCGTTACGACAGGCTTCTGTCCGAAGGTTATATCCATTGGATAGTTGCTTTACCCGTTGGTAAAACTTTCGGATATTATTCCTCTCGTAACACGTTTTTGTCTCTTCAAAAATTGCTTCCTGCACAGACATGCCTCCTGCTGTTCATAATTTAGCTTTTGAAAACCCTTCACACGGCCTATTAAATTTTTCCAGATCCATATTTTGTTTTCTTTCTTTTTGTGGATTTCGATTTAATTGAAAAATTTTCCTTTCATTTACTTTTGCTTAGCAATTAATTAACATTGTGTGTTTCTTCTTTATCCTCAAGGTTTTTGCTTCCTATTTGCAATTCTGTGGTATTGGTCTTCGCAATGCCCAGCTGTATGAGAAATCGCAGTTGGAGATCAAACGCAATCAGGTGCTGCTCGATTTGGCACGCATGATTTTTGAAGAGCAAAGTACAATAGAGCACATGGTATTCCGAATACTAACCCACATGCAGAGTCTAATACAATGCCAAAGAGTTCAAATACTGCTGGTGCATGAAGCGTCCAAGGGCAGCTTCTCGCGAGTGTTTGATTTCGAAGCCAACGATCTGAGCGAAGAGGAGTCTACAAATCGCACAAGTCCATTCGAATCCAGATTCCCCATCAACGTGGGCATAACGGGGCACGTGGCAACAACGGGAGAGGTGAATTCACTTGCATAACTACAACAAAAATATACGTTAATCAAATATCTCCCTTTTTCGCAGACTGTGAATATACCAAATGCGTACGCCGACGATCGTTTCGATTCCAGCGTTGATGAAAATACCAATTTTCAGCACAAATCAATTTTGTGCATGGCCATTAAAAACTCCTTGGGCCAGATCATTGGTGTCATACAATTAATAAACAAATTCAACAACTTGGTAAGTTTCCTTTGTTTCCTTTATGCTGACAACAAATCACCAACAGCAATAAATTTCTTTTTCTTAAGACATTTACCAAAAACGATGAAAACTTTGTAGAAGCTTTTGCCATTTTTTGCGGCATGGGCATACACAACACCCACATGTACGAGAAGGCCATTGTTGCTATGGCCAAACAAAGTGTTACGCTGGAAGTTTTAAGTTATCATGCTTCGGCTACCATCGATGAGGCTCATCGTCTGAGGGTGAGTTTGTCAATTGCCCAAGAAAACTTTAACTAAACGACTTTGAGCGAAAGAAAGAAATTGCGAAGGTCGTTTAATGCAAACAGCTTAATAGCTTTTTTTTTTTGCTGAGATGTATTTAAGAAATGTATGTAGATTGGGCTTTCGAAAAAGAATGTTGGCCTTAAACGGACCGATAAGTGAATAGTTAAGATATTTTTTGTTTGTCAGTAAATTTAATGGACAACACATTTTGCATGCGAATTCCTTAGCCAACAATAATGAACAAATTGCTTCTGGTATATCAAAGCACATGTACCTTTTCTAGAACTTCTTCATACTTTTTAAGTGGTTTTTTGGCAATTGCTTTCGATTATTTGATAAAAAAATATTCGCTTGAAACATTTGCATACATTTTAGGAAATATAAACGCAAACCGAAAACGAGACGTCAAAGCTTAAAGTGCTCGATGCCGAACCTGTGGGACAACGCATTAGAGGACGCCCACGGAACCGATGGCGCACACAAGTGGAGAGGGACCTCAACCAACTTGGAGGACGCTGGCTAAAGACCGTGGCAGCTGGAAAAGTTTGTTGGTTGAGGCCCAGGTTTACCACGGACTGTAGCGCCAAAAGAAGAAGAAGAAGAAGTTTTAGGATTAACTCTTTTTTAAGTTCTCTTTTTAATAAGTACGACCGTTTTGTAAAAATATCCTGTCTTCAAAACACGTTGCTTTAAATGCCATGAACGGGGCTTTTATGTACTTAAAACACCGTTTTTTGTTCTGGGGCAGGTTTGTTTGCGAAATTAATCGTCAATTATCTGAATAATTTCCCCGAGTTGTTTGAACCACTTCGAAAGAGATTTAGTTCAGTTTCAATGAATCTACGGACTACAAAATGAGAAAAAGTTCTATCGCTATAAAATACGATGATTTCAACTGCCGTTTGCTTCTGCTGACACTTGACCCTTTTCAGAAACCATTTTCTAGTTTACACAAGTTTTTCCCACAAGGCTGTCAATCTGGTAAAAGTTAAATCTTTTTTTGGTTTCCTTGAAAGACAGAAAGACACAAAGAATCCCTTTATGGCATTAATTGTTTATATGATAAACTTAGCAGTATGTCAAACAGTTTGATAAAGGTTTAAATTTTAAATGCCATCAAAAATGGCAAATGTGTGTTTGGGTGTGTATGTATGAACACTTCAACACCCTGTCGGGATTTGGCGAGCTAATTCATAAAAAGTCCGTATTTTTCCAATTCATCTGCGACTGACTGACAAACTAACTAAAATTTGATGCAGACCCGAGTTAGTTGCCGCTGCTCTTTGGTACATTAATGTTAAAAAAAGCAACGAACGCTCCTATTCTTATGCAGGTTAAATAAAAATGGCGTGTGCCACAAACCAACCCCTCTCATTTTGACCACATCGTTTGTGTTTAGCTGAAACTAGTGCAGAGCGAGTGAGTACTGACTCATTCGTAGGACATTGCATGCAAAAACTTTGCATGCATGCAATGTCCTCCATTGCAAAACAAAAACAAAACTCAAGTTCCGACAGGGTATTTTTTTTCTTTTTGTTTGCTTTCAAGCTTCCAGCTAAAAATGTTCGAAAAATTGATCGAAATATTTACAAGAATAAATAAATTATCCTGCAGCCATATCAGCTCAGCCTTAATGCTTTTAAGTATCCCTCGGACAGATTTTTATTCATGCTGACAGTTCCTAAAATATGTACATATGTATGTATGTGCTTATTTTTTCGACTTTGAAATCATGAGGCATCGTTTTAACTTATTAGAAGGCATCCTGTTTCCAGTAGCAAATAAAAGCGACATATTTCATTTCTAGTTTTTATCTGTTGCTGCCGCTGAATTTTTGCATAAAGAAAGAAAAATGTTTTTTCCAAGTCCCATTAATCAATCGCCCTTTTGGTTTTAAAAATATATTTTTAATTTTTTATCTCGCCTTCATTTTGTCTGAGTCATGGCATCCATGTTCAAGGTCACCGCAGCCAGAAACCGAATATTTTTTAACAAAAATTCTTTTCACTCGTATTTTGTGACATTATACTTCAGGTTGCTCATAGCAAGATACATACATATGTATGTACATACATACATACTAGATACTAGAATTAAAAAAGAAAACTGAAATGCAAGCATGACAGCTAAAGCAGTTTTAGTTATTAATCGTTTGAGGCAAGTGATTGCAACATGTTGATTTATGTCAATTGATTATTCTCATTTCTTGCTTTCGAGTCGGCAAGATGAATGGGAAAGAATTCTGGAGATGTACTTTTGAAATGAAGAAATTTAGCAGAGAAGAACATGATTGTGCTTGTCTTGCATCCGAATCCGAAAAAAGGCAAACGAATTGTTCGTGTTTAATACATTGCAGTCCTGCAATCTGCCTGCATCCATGCGCCCACATTTTCCGGATTCAACATCCATCGACAAATCAAATGCCAATTGTCAAAACAAAGGAAAATGCGAAACAGAAATTTAATCGAAAGTACCATAAATCACCCATTAAGCACAACTCAGAATGACAACAAATTCGAGAATTAAAAAAATATAAAAAATACATTGATCCTACTTTGCTGGTCTTTTCCAAATTACTACATTTGCAAAATTCTTTTAGCTGCAGTTGTTTTTGTTTTTGTTTTTTTATACATATTTTTTTTTCTTTGGAAAATATTTAGTTTTTCAGTTTTTTCACAATGAAAAATATTACAAACGTAGACCAAACTCTGTCAGTATTTGAATTTCCTTTCCCATCCTAATAAATTAAGTGTCTAGACGAATAGTTCTAAGATAAGTTTTCTGTGTCCCTCCTAAAATGAATTTCTTAGCCAAAGTGGCACCTCAGTGACTGATCCTGATCAAGGTATGCTGGCAGCGTATTGGGACCTGTCAGATGTATTTCCTACTGAATGTTACCGCCTCCGCTCTATGCCCCAGGAATAATATAATAGCACTGATCTTGTAACGAAATTGCAAAATATTTTTATTCTCAATAACCAAAATCAATAGTCTATAATTATAGTTGTGGCATTATTTGCACGCGCACAAAGTTTCGCCCGTTTCGCTTACAAAATGTGAAAATGTATTCGCCACACGTGTTCTTTTCTTTGTTTAAAACAATGCATTTTGAGATGGTGTAACCACTGGGACTAGTACTGGAACAGAAAGCTCTTGAAATATGCTTCAAGATGCTGAAGGCCTACAAGTTACTCGTGCCTTAAGTTGTTGAAAATTCTTATGATCTCGTTAAAACTATTTATTAATTAATTAAATTTTAAAAAATGAATTTTTTTTGGAATATTTCTTATTTATCTATTTATTAACTTTCCTTCCAGCGCTTAAGAGTGCCTTCGGCTGCTCACTTCCGCTTACACGACTTCCGCTTTGATGACATACATTTCGAAGACGACGACACCTTAAAGGTAACCAACATTGACAACATAAGACTTATGATGTATTTACATGATTTTTCTATTATTTTTTCATTCAAGGCATGTCTGCGCATGTTCTTGGACTTGGACTTCGTGGAACGTTTCCACATTGACTACGAAGTGTTGTGTCGTTGGCTATTGAGTGTGAAGAAAAACTACCGCAATGTTACTTACCATAACTGGCGTCATGCCTTTAACGTGGCTCAAATGATGTTCGCCATTTTGACAGTAAGTTGATTTTGGTTATCGCGTAAAATACTTTTAATTTGAAGCTTTTTCGCTCATAGCGGCAACGGCCGTGTGCAAAAATGATTGTCATGTAGAACTCCCTCGTAGACACGACGGTTGTTTTTGCATCGGACTTTTAAAAATTTCGGCTAAAGTTTTGTTTTGCTGTCTGTATCTAATTTAATTTATTTGAATTTTGTTTGTTAAAAAAATTGTTTTAACTAATCAAAGATTTCCCATCATGGACAGGCTACGCAGTGGTGGAAGATATTCGGTGAAATCGAATGTTTGGCATTAATAATCGCCTGTTTATGTCACGACTTAGATCATCGGGGGACCAACAATTCATTTCAAATTAAGTGAGTTTTTCTTTGCGGATTAATAGATTCAGAAAAACAAATTTTTAATTGTTTTAAATTTGAATTGAAGAGCTTCATCACCCTTGGCTCAATTATACTCAACTTCCACCATGGAACACCATCATTTTGATCAGTGTTTGATGATCCTGAACAGCCCTGGAAATCAGATTTTAGCGAATTTATCGTCCGAAGATTATTGCCGTGTTATCAAAGTGTTAGAAGATGCTATTTTGTCTACCGACTTGGCAGTATATTTAAGGTTTCGATCCATTTAAGACTTTTACCTCAAGTTTTACAATCCTAATACTTTCACTTTCAGGAAACGTGGTACATTTTTACAGTGTGTTCAAGAGCAGCCTATGAGTTATTGGATTGACGAGGAGCCGCGTGCCTTGCTGCGGGCTATGAGCATGACAGTTTGCGACTTATCGGCCATTACAAAGCCTTGGGACATTGAAAAGAGGGTAGCTGATTTAGTCAGCTCCGAGTTCTTTGAACAGGGCGATATGGAAAAGCAGGAACTAAATATAACTCCTATTGTAAGTTCTGGCCGCTGAAAATAGTGCACAATATTATCTGTATTCATATGTGTTTTATTTAAGGACATTATGAACCGCGAAAAGGAAGATGAATTGCCTATGATGCAGGTTGGCTTCATTGATTCCATTTGCTTGCCAATATACGAGGTAATGTTTTTTACTTGCTCAAATCAGTCAAGGAAGCGAAAACATCGTTGCTATTGTTTAGGTTGTTAATAAATCGGAGCAGGTTAATTGAAGAGTTAAAAAAATAGTTTACAAAACCGTCCTTTTAGTGAAAAAAAAGTGCTCTCAACGAAGACTGCAATTTTAATCGTACACACATGTGTTCAACGTCGATTACAGCTTCAATTAAAGTACCTTTTTGACAACGGATGACTAAAGAAAGTACTTTTAAAAAAGCAAAACTTTCAAAAAGAGATATTTTAGAAAAGTCCTTCGTAAAAAAGTCTATTAAAATAATGTTACTTTTAAAATCGTATCTTTCAATACGGGTGTAATTAAGAAATTGTGTATCTGCTGAAAAAGTACCATTAAAAAAACCTTTTCGCTAAGCAAACTATTCAGAAGAAAACTGTCTAACCAAAGTACCATTTTTAAAACTGGGCTGAAAAGTGGACTTTATATTTTGAAAAAGTATCCTGTGTTAAAAAATACGTTTCAAATGCGTTTCTTTCGGAAGAAAAGTACTTTTGCAACTAATAATAAATAATTAAAATAAGTGCATTTAAAAGATTTACCTCCTTAAGAGTTTCATTGACTGACAAGCGCCTGTTGAAAAAGTACGTTTAAAAACAGCAGCTTGCTAAGAAAATATATTTTTGAAAAAGTGTATGTGAAAATAAAGTACCGTTTAGAAAAAACAAAGTACTTTTTTAAGACCTGAGCCTAAAAAAATAAACCCTCAAAAAGACATCTTGTCCTTTCAAAGGCAACTTTAAATGAAACAATTTTATAAATCAGTGACTTTAAACTGAGGTAAAAAAATGTTTGCTTTTAGGAAAAGCCCTCTCACAAAGGCCTCATTAAAGATGAGGTGTTTGGATGAAGTGATTTTATAATTTATTTTTAAAATAAACACTTCTTGGCAAAAGCTCCTTTTTCACATTTTAAGTGCAACCACTAACTACATATTTAACTTTAAAAATTTAATTTAATTAGCAAAATATAGTGTATTGAAACACTGTGATCGACGGCCTTAAAAACTTTACTGAAGGACCCTGACAAATACATTTTAATTGGCGTCAAAAAATTGTTTAAAGTAACTTAAAAAATGCTAGAGGAGTACAAAACGCGTCCAACGCGTTTAACGCCCCAATTCACGTACAGCAACACTAATAAAATTAACTTTTCACGCTGTCAAGAGAGCTTTTTACGAAATGCATTTATTTTCGTCAGGACATGAAAGCAAATTTCCTTAAGTTTAATTTTATTCCGGTAAAGATGTTCTTCGATTAATTTTAAACTTGATTCTCTTTAAATTTAAACTTGTGTCAGATTGTTAAAAAAAACGTGATTTGTTGCTTCTTTCAGGCATTTTCACAACTATCTGGAAAATTGGAACCTCTAGTAGAGGGAGTACGAGATAACCGGCAGCACTGGATAGCTCTCGCAGAGGGTGTAGAAATAAAGCAAAACAAAAAAAGCAATGGCCTTGTTAAAAGCAAAAATAATCGCAACAGCCACAACAAGAGTCTTCTAAATGCGCCAGATGAAATACAGACGCCAAACAGCGATCTCACCGATGCAAATGAAGAGAAAATCTTGGAAGTAGAAAACCCCATAGAAAATGACGCGGACGAGGATGAGACCGGCATCGAAGCAGATGACGACGACTCGGAAACGGAACTCCTGCAAGAACATTCGACGTGTTCAAGTCGTCTGTCGACCCCGCCGCCTACTGGAGAAGAAGACAGTTCGCCGGACTCGCCCGCCAAAAAGAGTTCACTCACCGAAGCCCAAGCCGCCCAAATGATAGCGGCCAATGTAGACAGTCTTAGTACGAGAACAACCAAACAGCGCAACTCATCCGCCGGTTCAGCGTGTCGAAATTGTGAAGCCATGCGTGTCCGAAAAACATCTTCACTTAAGGGTGCTGATGAAATTCTGCGTTCCAATCGCAGCAACAAGTCCCATAGCAAAAGTACACCTTCTATGTCGAATTGCGGCACTGGTGCGGGCCATCAACAGAGCGCCGCAACAACGCAACACAAAAGTCATCACTGGAATTCTTCATCGTCCTCCACAACCCCCTCTCATCAGAAACAGCCGCATCTGGGTCACAGTCACCATCATCACCATCATGGCCATCATCATAACAGCCACCATCATCACCAACACCCTCAACATCAGCATCAGCACGGTAGCGCCGGACCAGCAACTGGAGGTGGTGGTCTAACAACGGCTGGCGCAGGTTTGAATTTATCCAACCAATCTACTCTCTCCGAAAGTGATAAAATACCAAAAATCGTTGGTAAGTTAGGAAACCTTGACACAAGCTTACATCATATTACATCTACCTCCAATGGCTGTTCCGCGTACGCGGTCCTATCCAATGGTAACTTCAATTACTTGCCAAATAATGTATTATCACGACGTCATTCAGAAACGAATGGGTCCACGAATCTAACCACCAATTTTTGTAGTAGTGCCCCAGAAACGATTACACACCCACCATCCCCCTTCCCAACCACACCACCCATTGCAACAGCAACAACAACGAGTCAATCCATAACAACCCCTCCTCCCCCAACTTCAATATGTGATAATAAATAATGGAAGGCTTAAGAATAGTGTTAAGGTACTTTTTAAGTTCAAGAACGAGGTAATGATAATATATAAATGTCGAAAGACATTGTAGTTGTAGTTGTTATTTTTGGTTTTTTCCGTTTTCTTTTTCTGGAGTTTTGAACGGAACAAAAACAAACATGTGAAGCGTAAAAGTCGAACTCGAAGACAGTATTTCGGTTTATTAACGCAGAAGTCCAGAACTTTATACAAAACGATAGAGGACGAAAAAATGTCTGTGCAAACATTTAAATAAGAACAATTTTTAATAATAGTAGAAAACTGCTCGTATAAAGCATTTCACTTACCGGCAAATTAAAAGTTTGTTTTTAACCAGTTCAATTCTGTAGAGGAGAAACTCAAACAAATATTTACTAATTTATTGGCATGAAACCGATTCGACGCATTTTGAAACAGCATCAAATTTCAAATAACGATTCAAAACTATATGTTTAGCAAAAACAAAAAGTTATTGTTGTGTATTTCTATTTATTTATTTTTTTGATTTTTACATAAATATTTAAATTTTAAATAAAAATATATTGGACATACAATTAGATAAAAGATTTTTGTTTAAAGAGAAATGAAAAAGCTTTCGAGTAACTCTAGACTAACCCCTAAGTTCAGTTTTCCTAAATTTGAAACCAGTATTTTTCCTTATTTTTCTTTAACATAAAAAGTATTTGTCCAGTTCGAAGGCTCAGTCGTTTGGCTTCTGAACAGAAAACTTTATGACAGTGTCATAAATAGAAAATGCCAAGTGGTGGGCGTTTTTTTTTTCTAAGGTACGCAACTTTTGTTAAAGTTCCTTAAAAAATACATTAAAAGGAACTGAATACACATCAACTATTTGAAATAATCACATTCATCACATGTTGAAAAGGTTTTCGAACATTTTCAAACAAATACAACTTTTCCCCAGGGTTGGTTTAAATATGACGTTTTTCAAAGCTTCTATTAAAGTTCAATGGAATAGCAAGAATCCGCTTTTATAGGACAATTCACAACAATCAAAGTACAATTCTGCCCAATTCAGCAACTTGACCAACTGTTAAAACATTTATATCAAATTCAGGACAATTTGGATACTTATGGCATAATTTGCAGCTTTTATTTCTATATGCAAAATAGACGTTCGTACTCATCTTCTTAATCTTCCAAATTTAACAATCCCATGTGCCCTCTTCGGAAGCAGTTAAAAAGAAGAAGAAAAAACGATAAAGTTCTTCGGTGTGATGGGATTCTTAGGGCAGTATGACGTTGTAACAGAAAGACAAGGCGGATATTGTGTTGTTACGAATTTTAGGAAATTTCGAATTGAAAGCTTTCAAGTTGTTTCCACAGACTGAACATTTGATGTGTTTTACATTTTTTTCACAAACAAAATTTTTTCATTTCTTTTGCTGCTCATATTAATTTTGAATCCCAAACTTTGGAGCAAACCAAAATGGAGAGTTATTGGAAACGTGACTCCAAATATTATGTGTATAGGAGTTCGTAAAAGGAACAAAGGCTTAATTAAATCTGAAATTAAAAGTACAAATAAAGTAGTGGTTGCCATCCCTGGTAGTACCGGTTCGAGAACCGTTATTTACAACAATGTAGCAGTGAAATGTTTTACTGAGATTGTTAAACGGAACAGAGTGTGAGAGATAACAATCAATCATTTTGCCAGCCAAACTATTTATTTCTGTCATATATTTTTTTATCGCAGACGTATAAAGTTCCAACAATATGGACAAAAAATAATAGCACTCATCCTTGAAAAGAAAAATATTCAAAAAAAGGTGACCAGAAAGAAATGTAAAATGACAAAACCTTTAAACACATAAAGGCGCCCGTCCCTCGCGTTTGATGGTAAAAATCGCAATAACTAGAAGAGAGTTGTAAATATAACTTAAAAGGTGAACTCCGCTAATGCTCCTCATCAAACCATGGACATTTTGTTTGTTCTGTCCAAACTGGGTAATAAATTCCGCTCTATTAGTTCTCTTATGCTTCACAAAAATAAAACAAAACTTGAAAAAGAATCTTTTAAGCTGAATAAAAGATAATTTAAAACTGCATCAAAAACAAAATAACTTTCTGTAAATCTTAATTGAAAATATTATAAAGTTTCCTATTATTCTCTATATATGTATTTAAAATGATTTAAGATAATGAATCTAGTTGTAGAAAGAAGAAGAAAACTATTAATTAAGTTGAAAATACATAAAATAACTTTTATTTCAATCCAAACTTAAATAAATTTAATAAGCAAAAATTCATAGTTCAATCTGTAAATAAGTTTAAGTTGCATTATAAATACAAAGAAAATAAAATCCAAATCAATAAAAGCCAGCAAATGAAGAGTTTTTAAAATCAGGAATGTCTACAAAGAAAAAATGTAGACTTTAGAGCATTTTCAGCTGGACGTGCAAATATATTTACAGAGTTCTCTGGGTTTCCAAGTCGACGACAGTCAACACCACGATTCGCTGTTGCCGTTAAAACTTAGTCTCATTTCCATAATTTAAAATCTCCAAAGGCAAACATTTTCAATACAGTTGACTGACTGCAAAATCAGTGTTGATATTGCAGTGCAGTGTGAGGAGCGCACAACAATATTCACGCACTCCGAGTTTGTTACTGGCAAAGTTATTTATGCGAACGTCCACCGAAATTAACTGTCACGTTGCCGGAACGTTGCAACCTGTATAAAAGAGATTTCTACGGCGTCGTTAAGTGACATACAGACGTGAGCGAGTGCTGGCACTCATATGAATTAAATATTAATGCGGCACCTTTGCCTATTTTCGGTACTTGCGAATTGGTATCATTTTGATTCATAAAAGTAATAATTGGCTAATTTTAATACTAATATTAATAATAAAAATATTGATAACAAAAAAATTATAATTTTAGTAGTAGAAAATAATAATAACAACAAAAATAAAAATAACAAAAACAACAATTACAATAATTTTAATAATAAAAATAATAATCGTAATAATGAAAAGTTTATATATATCTCCCGAAGCCAATTTATTACTTTTTTCAATTTCACATGTACGAAAATAATGGTGTCCGATTATTGATTCCGTTCCCCGGCTGCGGATAACATTTTTTGTGCGGAAGCAAAAATTTGCAATTATTCATTCCGCCGCTGCGGTATCGTTCCGTTGTTGCGGTATCATCTGTACAGTTGCGGTATTGCCATATTATTGACTCCGCAATATAGATATTTTCCTCCATTTTGCTTACGTTCAATTTTTATGGCGGAAAGTTAACGGAAAGAACAAAAATGTAAGGAAATGTATAACATTTTTATTAAATTGTTGTTTAATTTTGTAATTCATTTGTTTGTTTTGGATGGTAGATTTAATGAAAAAAAAATCAAGACATTGCTTGTGGCTTTAGCCAGCGCGCTCCGGCAGACATGAAAAAATTCAGATTGCAGATTCTAACTCAGACAAATATACATATTTAAACGCTACCTTGTTTAAACGAAATTTTTTGGAAGCTGTAAAAGTAAGCAACGCTTTCATTTACCAGGAGGCTGGTTCACATTTATTTGTTTCAACTTGCTCTATATCGTTCATCTGCAACACATCTCCAGATTTATAGCGTAAAACTCTTCTTTCCAACTTGTTGATTTTTTCCCATCAGCTGACACAACATCAACTCATAATCACTTAAAACAGAGATGTCAAATTAAGTTCGCGGACAGAGAATACTGCAGGAATGAATAATTGCAATTTTCATATCGATCGATATTTCTTTCCGCTAAATTTTTGTTTCCGTGCGGAATCAATAATACCACCCAATTTAGAGAGTTAGAGAACGAATAAATATGAATAAAGTAAATCAACGTGCGCATAACGAGGCTTTGAGAAAAAAACAAATAATGTTTTGAGCGATTGTTAGAAAGTAACGAAGTTCCAAGTAGCAGTTTGTTCTTTCTTCTTAAAGAATCCTGGAACTGAATAACAAGGACTTCTCTTGCAACAGCAGCGATACTTTCATATTTCCTGTGATGTGCGTGAAGTTTTCTTAACTGCGACGGCGCAGTCCAGATATGGCAGTAATAGGTAGCACCGGTGTTTCAGATGTGCAGGGATCACTGTTTTAATCCCTGTTGAAACTAAACTTGGAAGGAATATAAATATTTGCATTAATTTATTCTTTTATGTGTTTTATACAAATTAAAACCAACAAAACGATGTAAGTTTTTGGACTTATGGTTTTATTTTTCTTTAACAACGACTGTTTGTCGGAGCCCCTACCAACTTAAGAGAGTGTGAGAGATCACCATGTCACTGCATTATAACTTTGTTCTTGGGACTCTCTGACATTAAAAGCCGTTGAGCTGCCGGAGAAAGCGTAAGTATATTTTTTATAAAGTTTATAATGTGCGTTCACATTTAAAGCTGCTTTGTAGGTTCATATGACACTAGCGACTACACAAAGAAGCTTTTCGAATAGTTCTAAACGCAATAAAAGAACACTTTCCTGTTCTAAGATTCCGCGAATGCCACAACTTGCAGCTTCGTTGCGATTTTTATATGAAGGGTCTCAACAAAGAGTTGTTGTTGAAACGTCTCTAGCATCACAGCGTCAACCAGTTGTTCCCAAAGAGTCTACGGTTGGTTTATGCCTCTTTGTAAAGCTTCTCTCAAGGTCTGGATATTTGTTTGAGTTTTATTTTTATGTTTTCGCTCAAAATCCTTAAACAAATGTTAGAATCCATAAGAAGTATTTCCTTTTTTAATATAAAATTTACGTACATTTATACAAAATATCAAATTGGCAGACTAAAATAAAAGCGGGCAAATCAAATCTGGCAGCTACAGAACGGGTCAGCTGCTTGGTTTTTCTCAGGAAAAAAACCGATAATATGGGTTTCTGTGACACCTAAAACCAACACTAATTCTGTTTCGAACATAAAACCGATATTCATTCCGGAACTCATGACACCCAAGTTATTTTTTTTGTCGTTTTCAAAACCAATTCCAATAATATTGGTTTCTATGACACCCCTGATTGTTTGATTAGTATGAAAACACAATCCGCTCTGCAAGCGGACTCTGCTTATTGAATTCGCCAACCATCAAAATAAAGTTCGAATGAGAATTGCACACGTCAAAGTAACTACTGAATACTATTATTTATATTATATAAATAAAATAATAATATTTATTATTTTTTTAGCCTAATAAGAAGAAAAAAAACAAATTTGAAGTGCTAATTGTCTTAATTGCGCTACTTTTTTTGGAATATTGTAGCACTTCATTTACTTTGGATGCTTTCGGCTGAGAACTATGCGCATGCGCTGAGAAAACGAGACATTTACTCGCATTCGGCTTGAAGAACGGGGCACTCACTTTGAAAACTTATTACAACCAACTATATTAGCGCTTTCAGACCTGTGCCTTATTTTGCTTATACAATTTTTGAAACCTCCATATCAAAATAATTTTTGTTATTCTTAAGCTTAAGCCTATTCAATTTTTTGAAAAGGTACCAGGACATCGCACAGTTGCGTTACCTGGGTAATAACACCCACAAAATTTCTAGTTACAATTGAAAATATCCTTTTTGTTTTGATTGTTTTATTTACGTTTTAATTTCTTATATATTATTTTACATTTAAATACAAATAATTTGTTTTGCACTTAAAATCTTCAGGCGCTTCATGAAATTAAAAAGTCATTAAATAAAAAATTAAGTATAACTTTAAGCAGATTAAAGTTTTTTTGTAGTACAGAATTTTAATTGAGATCAGAGTTTTGAGTGGTATTTCTTGAAACAGTCTTTGTTTTTTGCTAAACCAAGAGATGCCACATATTTGACAGCATCCTCTGGATCTACTGCCATAACTATTGGGGCAAACTCTTGGTCGCTCCACTAAAAATTCTGGCCAATGATCACCATCTTCAGGAAGCTGAAATTTTCCAACATGCTGGGGAGTCTCACTTCTGGACGCTAACACTGAACCGAGCTCCCTTTTAAAAGCTAGGAATGACTTAGCGTTTTTCGTAGGTAATCCGGCAGACTTGCCTTTTTTTGTACTGTATCCATCGCAAGAGCAAGAGAATGAAAAAATACATTGACAGGCCATTTATTAGTTTTCATCGTAACTCTGTAATATTCGAGCATCTGAGCACACGAATGAGTTGCTGTTTTTTATAACTACAGGCACTTGGAATGGGCACCGACGCTTAAGATTTTCATTGTGTCCTTCCGCTTCACAGCGACTAATGCTTGACTCACGAATTGGCCTACTTCACCCCTGTTCATGTCTTTATCTAGAGGAAATTCAACAGTTTCTGGCACTCTGGCGACCATAATTGTACCTGCAGCTCCATAGCCCATGTGATGTAGGCATGCTGGAAGTGGGTGGAAGTGAAAGTGTTGTCTCTCCTTGGGTATATTTTTAATTAGACATGTTATTATAGATGCGCCATGTCCAAGACCGCAGTCTCTAAATAATCCAGCCCCTAAAAGGCTTCAAAGTCACCTTAAACGCATTTCATCGTATTTGTTTGCGTCCAAAATGCAAAAAATTTGCTTAAGATGTCCGAAGTAGTTCAAGCATTCATTGGTGGACAGTTGCCACAAGCTGGAACTAAGATTTATAATTCTACTTAATTAACAATAACAATTACCGTTCGGACGTATTTTTTATTGTTTTTGGAAACTTTTCCATTTTTTTGTTTTAAGAAATCGCACAAGACGAAAAAAAGTTTCGAAAACCACAATTTTTCAAATCGCAAAATTTTAGAAATTTAAAATAGTATTTTTTCACTAAACAAATTATATATTTTGGGCTACACAAGATTTGAAATCAATATTGAATCTTAAAAAAAAAAAACACAAAAAACAAAATCGGTGTTTTGGTGCAATTTATTTTTAGAAATCGAGTGATTTTAAGTCGCGTGATTTCCGAAACACACGTTGACGTAAACCGGACCAAAATGCTAGCAGCAAAATATGTATCCACTGTGGCAGTTGGTGAAGTGAAAAGGCAAAATTCCATTTTATTAAATTTCATATATAAAAAAGGGGTTTTATTTCGGTGCCAAAACGTCCAGAGATTCACGAAGCGTAGACGCTGCGTGCTGGAGATATCAATAAAAAGTTTGTGACAAAGATTCAACAATTTCCTTTTGCCTTCTGCGAGGGCAGCAACATTGCAAATCTCTGACGCTCTGAAGGTGTAAGCAACGTTGCCAGACTAAAGAGCTTTTGTTTCAACGAAGAAATTCAACATTTTAATTCCATTTACGCTACACAATCAGTTGCTGTAGCTCAAATTTTTATTTTCGCAGGTGTGAGGAAAGTGCGTACATAATAAGTCTTTAACGTTTATTGCTACAATTATGTACATAAATACAGATATAAAATATATGTAGATTATTCTTTAACAGATGCAACTAATATTTCGTGTCCTATTTTAGTTTTTATTACAACAAAAACATACATACACACATACATACATGCATAGATATTATATTCTTTATGGTAAATTCATCGTTCTCTTTCAGTATGAAGGACTTGAGCGGAGAAATGGATATTTGCAGGCCTCTCTCCCTCTCTCTTTCTCCCTCTCGCGTCCAACCGTGTTTCCGTTTATTTAAGTCAAGATGGGCTTTTCCTTAATTTTTAAACTAATGGCTGACATTAAGGATTTTGCTGTGTTAGATTGATTTTTGATTTAAAAAGTTCAAGTATTTACTAAATTCTAAATATTATGTCCTTCGCATCGCTTATAATGACGCTATGAAGGGTGTTAGATCGGGGAATTTGAACAGATTTTGCGGCCTGGATCGTTGTACACGTGACGGCGGTACATGCGATTGTCGAGACTGGGCGTTAAAGTTACCATTTTGTCCGTTAAGATAGATGCCGCATTGTGAATTGCACACCTCGTCGCGCAGAATGGCCTCCTTCGGCCACTGCCTTATCAATTGGCCGCAGTCGGTTATGCGCAAGGAAGCACATTGAGCCTTTTAGATGTCAAAATGGAAATCAAATATGCATTTATTATACAATGGAGTGCCAGCAATAGGGCAGTTAAGTGAAACTTACGCCTTCAGAGGAACACACACAGCTGGTGCAGGGCGAGGGGAAAGCGGATTCTCCTACTCTGACATGACGATTGCCGATCTGGCAGCCCTGGACATTTTCCCGCCAAGCGCTTAAATCGATTTGGGGCATAGAGTGACAAGGCACACGGGGATTTCTATCACGAAACATTATTGATTTTGCATTCCAAGTGATTTTAAATGAAAAAAATGAGAAGAAAACTTACAAGAAATTACTGGGCAAGTCGAAGGCAGCGCGTTGCATGTCTCCCGGTGTTTCCAAATTCTCACAAATGACTTTCGACAAGGTGACCTTCCGTATTTCAGCTAATTGGGCTTCGGTAAATTTCACTTCAGGATTTTGGTTTTCATACCTTGAGGGCACAATTAACAAAATCACAAAACAAAAATACTCGTTATTTTCCTTACCAAAATCTGTCACACTTTCTTAACTGTCTAAATTGTATACCAATTATACAGGCCAATGTGGGGCCAACCAAACCGCCTTGCAGCGGCCGTTCTGTCATAGCACCGGGGAACAGATCAATATCATCAACAGTGGGATAGATTTTCTTAAAGCGGTTAATGACTTCAGTGGGAATTTCACGACTCAGATCATTCCAATTTGAAGCCCTTTTCAAGTTGCACAGAGCTCGATAATTGTTATAAGAAGGAATACCATGATCACGTGCTTAAGGGCAAAATTAGACAGAAATTAAATATTAAAATTGAAATATTAAGATTTTTCCCACAAGGTTTCTCTTCTGTAGGAACAATTTTGTGTGTCACATCACGACATTTGCCTGAATCCGCAGTTATTGAAAATATCGAGGCATTTAAATAAAGTATAAAATTTAACTCATAGAACCCACACATACTCTTAGTGTTTGCGCGCCACCTTGAGTTTCATTTCGAAGCTTGGTTTAAGCGCAAACTGTCTATGAAAAATTTAGATGAAATCTCACCTCTTTGTACATTTAAAGCAATCAAATCAATACCGGAGAAGGGAATCTTGCGATCTTCGAACAGATGATTGGTCACTTCACCGGTAATAAACTGATCCAAAGTTTCCATGGGAGTGGCCACCAAGCCACGCATAATTTCATCAATAATACCGGGCTGAAAATATGAAGGAATGAGAGCTGGATTAAGTGCAACAAAACTATTTTTTCAATTCGCTAAATCATTTGAAGGTCGCAATTGCCACAATGAGAGAAAAGAGATTGCATTTTATTATTCTCTCCTTCGAACTCTCGTTGGCCGATCACACAGCACACGTTTTGCCGGTTAAATTGTCATCCATTGTTTGTGAATGTTTTCACATTTTTGAATATCGGAGCGAATACAAGGAAGTCTGTAGTCATAAGTGAGAATGGTGTGAATGCAACCCTGTATCCAACATCGCTAAAACCGAGTTCGATTTAAATATATATCAAGTGGTTTTTGGATCTATCTAAGCAACTTTTGGCTTTCTAGCAGTAAAATTCCCGGCAAAATATATTGTGCCCGATAGAAAACGAATGGAAACTTTTCTTCTCATCACCAGAGTCACCACTATTTTTATTTTTTAACATCGAACCCAAAACTGTAAAGCTTTTTTGCTCTTCTGCAGACATTGAGCCGCGAAACGTATTTCTCACAAAGTCGAACGCAAATATTTTGAGCGAGAGAAAGCGATTAAGAGCAAAATAACCACCTCAAATGCGGGCAAGAGATGAACTCGTGAAAAGAAAGTTCATAAATAGTTCCTGATTGATTGATCCTGATGATTCATCGGTGCAAAATGCCAAAAGATGAAAGCATGTTTTCCCTCAATGAAAGAAGTTTGAAGATGCGCCGATCTGCTCTAGCAGAACCAATTGGCATGTTTTACCTGTAATAAAGCATCCATTCTGAAGAAACCATCACGCAGCAAAATGGGTGGGTCGACTGGTTGATGTTGTGTGCTTAAACGGGGAATATGAGGTCTCAACAGTGAATGGCCAATACGGAAAGCAGCAGCGGCAAACTCATTGAAAACTATGGGCGAACAGGAAGGATTATAGTCCTTGTAGTAGCCCTGAGGCAACAACTTCAGGCCATACAGATTGACAGCGTTCCAGCTTAAAATTCGTGGCAGAAACTCATTAAATGTCACATGCTGGACTTGGGCGGAAACGATGCGTCTGGCATGATGATACAATTGATCGCCAGTCCAATGAGGATTAACACCCCTTAAGCCCTCAACAATACGATTGTGTTCACGCAGGAAGATGGTATGAATGGCGGTGAGACCTGGTTGCTCGGAAGCCCGTTCATCGCCAGCAATAAAGCAAAGATTGCTACGCGACTTGCACTCAGGATGACTGTTACTTTGGGGCAGCAGTTCCTTGCCCCTTATAGGATGTATGGTGGAGTTTAAACGACCGTTAAAACCACGCAATTTATTAGCCACGCAAAGATTTTCCCCGTAAATCATTGAAGCATCTAAGAAATGGGTGTTTTGGTTGACTTGGTCACGCGGACCCAGAGTCAATTGGCCGGGCAAAGATCTCATAGAAGGGAAACACAAACGCTCTCCGCTGGTAACATTCACTTCAGGATAATAGTAGTCGCCCGCAGGCACGGGGAAGGGGTTGCACTCGGGATGGACAGTTTGCTTTGAATCGCACCTTCTGCAACTGGGAATCGATTCGTGGAAACCTTTATGAATTGGTGTTAGAGTCAAGTCGTGGTCCAAGATTTGGGCATATTGCATTGTTATCAAGGCGTAGCGTGTGTGCAAATTCGATATATCAGGATGTATCAGAGTGGAAATAGTTCTGGGATTCGGCAAAGGAGTGCCGGTAACCGACATCAATCGCGGCTTAGAAATTCCGTCGTCATACTGGGCTGGCAACAAGCGAGAAAAAGTTGTCAACGATTTGCCCCAGTTGGGATTACGCAGGTTGTTGCAGTAACCACTGATCGTACGGAAAGGAGAAGTTGTATCGCAGGCCACAGGATGCTCCTCACAATCACTTTCGGCTGGACGATTATTTAAAAAGCTATTGATATCGATCGTTTGCAAAGTTTCCGTCAGTTCATTGCGATTGAAATTTGATCCAGAATCAAAGGTTTGACGTTTGCGCCTGTTGATCGAAGTCAAAGTGTTCAAAATCTCATTCGAAGCCAATTCGTACATCAATGAGGAGTTAGCAAGCAAAAGAGCATTGCGATTGGCCTTGCTAAAGGAAGCGGCCACGCCATCGGGAGACTTAGCACTAATACCGCCGTCTGTAGATGAAATTTGTTTGTTTAAATAGGAAATTTGAATACTTGCGAAAGAACTCACTTGACAACCAGGACTCATATTCGAAGCGTTTGCGTTCTTCCAACTCAATTTTGGCTCTTTCAATTGCGGCTTCCAATAGATCTGTGTTCAATTCACTTATGACTTCCTTGACCTTCGGCTCCACTTCCACGTGTTCTATATTCTCCTCTTGGTCGGGACTGTTGAACCAGGGACGCAAGTCCAATTTTTGAATTTGATCGCACGACAAACGGGTATTTCTACAATTTCAATACAACAAATACAAGACGTCTTCGACAACTTTATTTCTGAGCGCACAAATATTTTACTTACAAATAATTGTCTTCTCTTATGAAAGCCTTTGACTGAGCTTCGTGCACCTGATGGGAGGCACATAACAAACCTGACAGCGAGGTTTGCCTGATTGACTTCAATTGCTCCAGCGTGAAAGAAGACGGGGGCAAATCATTTTCATACCAGAAACGATCAGTTTTCTTAAGATGTTCAAACTGCAGGGTCAACAGACAAGTGACAGTAGGACCAAATAAGGCGCCCACAGCAGGGTCCTCTAACAAAGCACCGGTCAACAAGTCAACATCCTGGGCAGTTTGGTAAATATCTCTCAGATTGGTGATATATTCCTCGGGTATATTCGAGTATTTGTGCAAGTTATCAAAAGATATATTGCTGTTGTCGTTGAAACGTTTTTCACACAAGTCCAAAGCGTTGACGTAGGACGGAATGCCGTGGTCGCGGGCACGATGTAAGGCCAAGGCCAACTCAGTCCAACCCTCTTTGTTTTCAGTAGCTGGTACAAGAGATTTTTGTAAAGCTGCCACAGACAGCAACTGAGCAGAAGACATGGAGTTGGAGAGCTAAAGAGAAATGTTGAAAAATTTCGAAATTTTTAGATCAATTCGCAATTTCTGGGCCAGCTCTTGCTAAACTTGAACTATAAGCTTTTTTTGATTGGATTCTGTATTTAATAAGACCAAACTGAATGACATGTAAAAATATTCAAAGCGACACGAAACGGTCTGCTCTTCGCAGGCCTCCGTGCGATCAGTGTTCATGTGTCACATGGGAAACCAGAAAAGGTTTTATGAAAGCAGACGTCAGACAGTATATTTTTTTTTGTTTTTGTTGTGTGTTTTTCAAAGAAATATGAATATTTTAAAAATATTAAAATACAATAATAGCGAGAGATTAAAACGCGAAAACGTGGGAAAAAATAAACATTTTACTTAGGAAATGTTGACATTTCTTCGTGGCTAAAGTTCGTGGCTGCGCAGGGAATTTATGTAATTCTTTAGGGATTAGGCTTCGGAATGTGTTTTCTATGACAAAAACTTTCGTTTCTCTCTAAGCCACGAGTCGTCGTCGTAATCGCATAATTGAATGTAAAAATGAGGGCGGGGGGCGTTTGTTGCAGGAAAAGAGCTCCCGAAATGGGGTGGGGGCTAATCAGATGTATGAGAAAAATCTATTCTTTACGTATATTTGCTAATATGTTTTATCTAAGATATGTGTAATTTTCAAAAACTTAAGCCAAAATTAGATCGGTCGGTATTCGATGGGGCACAGAACAGTCCCTGTTACTCACCATTTCTGGGGGATACATGGTTAAAAAGGCCGGCATTGCACTTGTAGCGAATTCGTTATAAATACCACAACGATTTGTACTGGAATAGTTGGTTGCATGTTTTTCAGCAGTAAGTCTTTGGAAAATGAAACAGATTTATAATAAATTCTATACGCCCACAGAGTTCAGGTGGTGATTTTACCTTAAACCTTCTTTGGCTGTTGTCTCTTGACCCAGAACTAGGGGTAAAAATTCATTGTAGGTAATGTGTTGAATTTGAGCGGTTATAATACGTCGGGTCTCCAAGAAGATGTCATCTTCCGACCAATCGCTGTTGTAATGGGCCAACTGTTCGGCAATTTGATTGTGTTCCTGCAGCAGAGCGCGATGTAAAGCGCCAGTGGCCCCAGGCACCGAACAGTACTTGCAGGCGTAAACCTTAACGCCACCACTAATGTAAGTGCGTAAATCCTGGAAATCGTTTAGGGTAGAACCGTACAAGCCACTGGCATCTATATAAGACGAGGCCACATTCATTTGCTCGCGTTTACCTAAGCGTTGAAAGCAAAATCAATGATAAATATATATATAACGACGTAAAAGTTTACAAATATGAACTTACGCTTTAAGCACGATTCGCTATCGTATCCGGGCACCGAACGTCTGTATTCCCTACAGCCCGCTCCAGAACGCACATAACACTGCTCCACTTCGGAGGGGTTGCGTTCGGCGGCATTTGAACAGCACTTGCCGTTCAACGGCATCTGACTGACCTCAATTAAATCATTGGCCAATAGCTGACCCCAGGCTGGCAGCATGGCCGTTATGTGTGCATGTCTCTGTTCCGGATCCACATGCTTGTGCAGCTGCTCTATAACATACTCAGCTTCGGGCAAGGCGTGGGTGCCACGCGAACTTCTCGGCTTGCTTACACCGTCCGCATAGTCAGCTGCCAGCAAACGCAGGAAGATATCCCCACGTGCGCCCCATTTACGATGCGATACATTGTTACATTCACCAGTTGGCAAACGATATTTACTCGGTGGGCAAAGATCGTAAATGGAAGCAGTGGCGTTGCTTGCTACGTTGTCAGTACAGGCTGTGAGAGAGCGTGCTCGCTCCAGCTGCAGGGCCTTCACAGCGACCGGCTCGAGATCCTCAGGAACTCGCAGACACTGCGCTGGACAGGATAAACACCTGCAAAAGACACACGTGTAAAGTGTTATTTAGATTGAATGAAAAAATTTAACAGCAAAAAGCAACAGGTAAATCCGTTCCTATAAAACTCTTCTTCTTGCGGCAAATTTACTTCAGGCAAAACAATGGCTTTTGCTATTTGCAAAAAGTGTAATTAATTTAAGCACAATTTTCGCAAGAAAACACACATTTTTGCCATCAGCCACAAAAGGTTCGGGGACAAGAAGCAAGAAGACTCTTTCTTAACTTCAAGTAAAAATAAAATTGAGAAATATTTAATTGCAGAACCACTAAAATGCACAAACGTTAAACTTGTGTTGTAGTCGCCATTTTCACGGTCATCGAATAAGCGATCGTTTTGTTTGACCAGCTCTTTAAGCGAAAAAAGGAAGTGACGTCTGCGAATTAGAGACAAAACAGCCTAGAGGAGGAAAACTATTATTAAAAGACGTTGAAGTTGCAGCGCTGATCAAAGACGTAGTCGTTGAAACACAGAGCTTTTGTTGTTATTGTAGTTCTCTAAGAAAGTCAGAAAAGCAAAACAGAAATAAAAGAATACAAACCCAGTGGCCCGAAACTACATCCGGCTTAATTATGCATTTTTAAGAACTTGTAAGACATTCGGTAGAAGAACAAAAACAAAGGGGCTGCCAATTGGCGGCTTTCAAGATACGCGATTGAGGAGCACATCCAAAAGACAAGACCTTCGTTATCGGAAGCGGAGTCTATACTCGTATTGGCAGGAAAAACTGCTCATCAGTTCGCAATGCGCCCACCAAAATTTTATATTTGGTGCGAAAGTTGCGATGGCGGCGTCATGGTAGAGTCTTGTGGCACTATGACGACCCTTCTTGCACGATGGCACTACCTGTCACACATCGGACGCCATAATACGCATTCTGCATGAAAGACCAAGACTAAAGTTCCCTTTCGGCTTTCTGAAGTCCCAGACCGATGCTCAAGCTCAGCAGCATCTGTGCGACAGAGTAACCGAAAATCGGCTCTAGCACGGTAAGAAGTCGCGAAGCCCACACACAACCTGTTTTATTTCGTTTCAATGTCTATCCGATCTCATTGGATAATCCTTTATAATCAGTCTCTAGCCAGACTTTAATACATCAGATACTTGATTTTATATGAGAAATTTTATGTACGAGTGCAGACAAAATTCTGTCTCAAGCTGATTTTCGTTGATAATAAATTTTAATATCTCTCTCTCTCTCTCTCTTCCTCCCGCTGTAATCACATTTATTTAAATGAATTCTAAAAATCTATTAAAATTATTTTGCTTTTTCTGTGCAACATTCTGCTAATTTGCGTAACGTACGGAATTCTGCCACTTTGTTTTTTCTTGCTTTATTTTTTACATGAGAATCAATTAAATTTATTTTGTAATTTTTAATCACGTTTTTGAGGCACGAGAACAAATTCTTCAATCCGACAAATTTTAGCTCAATTACCCGCAGAATTTTACACATTAAATAAGCAACTTTTTTTGATTTTGATTTTTTCAAGACAATAATTTTATTAAAGTTGCGGCGTCGAATTGCAGACAGATCAAAAGGCAATAATGTGGAATTTTTAGAAAATGTGGAAAACTTATTAAAATAGTATTGAAAATATTTTGATAGTTCAATGCCGAAACTAAAATTAAGAATAAATCATAAATTTTCTCTTACTTTGCTTCTGACCAGAAGAACGACCTCAATTCTGGGAATCACTTTTTATTACTTTTTTTATAAAACCACGACAAATCTCACTTGTTTTGCCGTTTTCTTTTTAAGTTTTAATTCATAAACTTATTCCCATTATTATTATTATTATTGATTAATCGAATAGAGTATTTTTACATAAATCGAAAAAAACTTGTGTTCAATTTATTTTGAGTTTCAGACTTCAGACGATTACGAGAACTTTTTGCCGGAGAGAAGAAGTGATGAGGGCTGGGGATGCCCTCTATTCCAACTCCGCTATAGCGATATAAACTTGGTAAAAGGTTCAATAGAAACGCAGTGGTTTTGCGTGATTGAAATTCGAACAAACCGCCTTAAATGTCGAAACTGTGAGCAACTTGAGATCGGCCGACAGCTTCCTGGAGCACCTGCTTTCAAATCTGAATTACTCACAAATGCATATCTCTTCGCTTCTGCGCAACTTCAGACTGCTTAGGGCGTGATTGATGTGCATATTGAACATTTTTCCCCGCTGTGAAGTGATACACAATTACAAGTATTAGCACTTCAAATCATGGACTGTTTTAGACAACCGATCGAGAAACATGTGTCAGTGATTGTTCAAGGAAGTACAACGAAACCTTCTAAAAAATACAGAAAAAAAGAAAGAATCTGCATTAAAGAAACCGAACTAATTACTTTTGATTGGCCTTGAAAGAATGGCCAAAACACAACCTTGAATTCAGACCTCACAGCTGAACAAGTTTTGTGCGGAGGAATTCGCTTTTGAAAAATTTAATTAACCAGATCACATAACGTTTTGCTTCACTTCTTTTTATCCAATAAAAAAACATCGAATGAGAAAAAAGATATCCAAAACGTCAACTTAATATCCGGCTTTTATACATTTAAAAACGAAATAAAAAAATATTGTATAATAAACGAATAAATGTTACCAAAAATATTCACGTTCTTAATTAGATTCCAAACCAACCAAATTGTGTCCTAAACTGAAAGATAAATATTCAGCAGAAAGAAGCGACACGACGGCCAAATATTGGGCAAAACAAAACAAAAACAAAAGAAGAAATAAAAAACGAAAACCATTAAGAGAATTTAAAACGGACGAATGTGCGAACGGATACGCGCAGGCGTGTGTTTCAATTGCAGTTTAGAATTCTTTCAATAACTGTCCAAAAGAAAAGGAGCTCAAATGATGAAATGCAAATTTATTTTTCTTTACTGCTTTACAAAGGAAAAAACAAGTCTTATGTCACTCAGATTGTGTCCCGCGCCTGAAAACCCGGCTGAGAGTGATTAGTGCAAAGTGTTAAGTAAATATGAGGAAAACCTATTGCCAGTTTAATGGGCGCCGGCACTGAAGTGCTTGTTGCTGTCTTGCAAAGTGTCGTGCCTGAAAGTCATACTTTGGTTTTCATTTTAGCGAAAACGCTTTTTAATTTATGGCTGAATTGAATTTGTAGTGATTTCGTACTTATTGTATTTAATAAGATTTGAGTAGGAATAACTTTCAAGCTGTTAAGCCACTGACTCATGAAAGTTTGTTACATCTCAGCCAAGAGCCTCAAAGACAAAGTTTGGAAATGCAGTCGACTGGTCTAAAATGAATCTCTTGGGTGCATAAAATCGAAATTTTGTTCGCTCGCAAATATTTTAATCATGAAAAAATTTATAGAATACAAATTTGAGGGGATTGGAAGCAGCTTGTCTGCCTTCTTGCACTGCCTTAATACCACCAAATTGCTCGCAACAAGTAGAGTGGACGTATCACAGCAGACGAATTGGAATCAGTGCTTGCAACGCATTTAACGTTCTGAAAATCGAAATAAATATTCAAATTTGAGAACTTTTTTGTTATTAACTGTCGCAGTTTGAGTGGAGTAAGACCCAAAAGGGGGAATCACCGATTAATGGCAGTTCATTCATTGGGTCTTGGTGTTGACAGTCTCTTACAAATTCGATTTGCAATTTGATTAACTTGTGCCACGCGATGTTGTTCCACGGTTTCTCAACAAATTTTGGTTATTTGTTTTTAATTTTTGTTTGATGTAGTTCCTGTTTTAATTCAAGGAGAATTGTTTTCTGATATTTTTATATAATAAATTGGAGTTTTTGTTAATTTTTCTTTATAAACTATTTGAGGAGTGAAAAGGCGACAGATACTAAAACCCATTCTGGAGCAGGTACAGGTTCATTGATATACCTATTCTAAATCTAGTGCCACATTTTTTACAATTTTAGTCACATCTGCGATCACGTAAGTATATCTTGAGAAGGACGTGGATATTTTTGTCGGTTGTTGTAACTACAATAGGATGGAACTGAATTTGAAAGAAATGTAAGTGCGTGTGTGTTTTAGGAGCCTGTACAATGCGGTAACACATACTCTTGGCGCTCATCTGTCCAGGTTCGTTGATTCTTTCCGTGATCGTGGGATATTACTTGATCCGAAATTGAGTACGACCTATTTTGGAATATGGCTCAATTGTATGGGATTCGTTTTAAAATATTTATACACAACACATTGAACCAGATCAAAAACCGTTTCCGCAGTTCTGTCTTGGTGGCCCCCTGTGGGTTTATGACATAAATTTTCCTTCGTAGCGCAGTCGACTTGCGTTAATAGAGATCCCGACGTGAAAAAATCACCGTACAATGTTAAATGTAACTTTTGTTTGTTTGTTTGATTTTCACTCGAGTGTAGACGTCCTAAAGCGTCGGATTCTTAAGCATTTGCCTTAAGTTAATGTGTTATATGTGTAAAATGTTTATGAAAGTTATTTTTGTGAACAGTCAGTAAATATAAAGTGAATGGATTAAATAAATAATTGAAATAAAATCATTGCAGACATTAATGGGTTAATTGGACGCTCAGTCCCTCCACTTTATATAACTTCAATTTACTCTCTTGCCTGCCTTAACACAACAAATTTATTAACAACCGATTTCTTCCTTTTTACACAAAAAGCTGAGTTTAATTAGATACAGGCAAGCTTCGGTATAACGAACGTTGTAATATCAGCTCCATTCACGGAAAATTTTGTTATACCGCAAGCTTTTCTGCTTTTTTAACTTTTGTGTGTAAAAATGAATAAAAAGTTCTTCGGCGAAAATCATAATTTTGAAACGTACGAAACCGTAACTTGTGCTACAAACGAGTGAAAACCCCGCAAACTGAAGTCTGTTCTTCTGTCCTTTTAGCAGTTTTTCGGACGGGTTCCTGCTGGATTTCCTCAACAAAGCCGATATAAAACCGATTTTTAAAAATCAACCTTGTTTTATCGACGCCCTCCAATACCCGTTTCAAACTCATTGACTGCAACAACGTGTTCTACAATATTTTTGCCTCAGTGTATATTTGCAGGCTCACAAAAAAGTTCCTCTTCTGATACCTCTCACAGCTGTCGCTTCTATTGCGGAAAAGTTCATTATGTCTATACAGGTAGTTGATATCCGTACAATTTGTAATATCCAATTTTCGTTGAAGAGGGATTAGGTCCAGGCAACATGAGAAATTGCATGTCATCCATGAAACATATTGAGACGGACAATGGAATCCGAACCAAGAGCTTAATTAGTCAAATTTTGCACGAACAACTTCAAATGGAATAGGTTACTGATTGCGCTGACGTTGCCCCGGATAAGTTGGGAGGGGCGTGGCTCTGAAAAAAACCTGCGATTTGCTTTTCTTGTTTTCATTGGAAAAAAAATTAACAAGTTTTATTATTATTTGAATTAACAAAAATATTTGAAATTCTGTGAAGATGATTCACAGAAAAATTATGGAAAATAATCTTGAGAAATGCATGACTTTATGCGCATTGTTTCACGATTTCGAATGTTGTTTCTAGTACGAAAATCCCTCTAATGTCAACGATGTTAAACACACAAAGTGATTCATTCAATAAATTCTCCAAGAATATGTGCATCTCCAGTAGGATGAGCAGTTTTGTTTTATTATGTCAGCGATTAGTTTTATATGAATTCACTTTTTATTCTTTCATATTTATTTCGATGAAAATGAAATGCTTTAAATTTTTTTTAGTTCAAAGAAATTTGCAGTCCGCCCCGACTCATGGCTTCCAAAATACCACGAAAAAGATCAGGTCAGAACTTTCAAGAGCAAAGTTTTTAGATTCTATGTGGGATTTTCCACGTCGTTTTCATTCATGGGCGCTTTTGGGGCCGAGTCGAAATGAACGAAATGTGCGTCTGATTGAGCGCCTTTTGGTCACTAGGTTAACTTTCGACTGAAGAGAATGGAGGAATGGGTCAGCCCTTGGTAATTGGACGCAAAATTAGGCTAAAGCTCTTTTCTAAATTAGCAAATAATTTCACTGGGCAAAACTTTGATATAAATTCAATTAAACAAATAAAATTAAATTAATTGAATCTAAACACGATTTAAAATAATTGTGCTGAGATTTTTCTCAAAAACTTTTGCTTTACAGCAATTTTTTTTGGTTCCCACAAGCACATTTTGTATGGCGTTTTCAGTGAACATTTTTCTTTGAATTCACGGAACCTCTTCACAGGCCTGTATTCATCGAATCAGTAATTTAGACCACGATATCGTATCGAAGCGTGTCATATAAGCAAATCGTCGTATACGAAGCGCATCGAATAGATTTCTGACCCAAATATTCACAAATGGCGGTAATTAAACAAACTTCTACTACATATCAATGTATGTAGATATAAAATTTCGGTAGCATTAAGTGTAACTGTTATGCAGATCAGGGATCTTATTAGAGACAGAAGTTACGGCAGCTTCTTCTTCTTCTCTTGGCGCTACAGTCCGTGGTGAACCTGGGCCTCAACCAACAAAGTTATTCTTTGTTGTTGTGTCGTAACTAGTGTGTTTTTACACGGTAGGGAAGTTACCCCCACGCACAACCCCCGAAACCTGGAGGACCGGGTCCTGGTTTAGACCCCTGGACAGAGGGGATTCGCTACACACTTTGGTTCACCTCTAAGCGGGTGCTGTAGGGGCTATCCAGGGGCGCCACGGGGAGGCAGTATGTCAGCTTGACCAGTCCATTTTCAGGGATCGCTGCTGGCTTCTCGCCAGGTTGAGAGCAATCAACAACTTTGCCCTGAGTGCACTGGCCCATTCCCCCAGTTACGGCAGCTGGCTGAGACAAAAATATTTATGTTCCTTTTTGTATTAGACAGGAACGAAATGACAGGCAGGTATTCCGGTACGTTCAGTTAAACTTTATTGCTCGCTTTTCACTTTTGCCCAATGGATGTGTTTAGTTTAGCTGTGGAATTACTTTTGGGTCGACTTGGGGCAAAACACAAGGTTAAAAACTTATTAAACTTTTGGCTGCCTAATAATTGAATTGATTTCGGAATTGATTTTATGCCAGCACCAGCCATGACGACCTTAACTGGCAGTGGACCAATTCCACTTGAGTGAACTGGCTCACGTTTCCTTAGCCCCCCAAATGGCTGTAGAGGTAGCAATTTGTTATAATATGCTGCACGGTACAAATCATAAACCCCGTGCTGACGACATCGGGCTGTCTAGTCCCTTCTATTTCACAGAAATCCCCAGAAGACAAGAGAAGACAACGGAGCCTGAAATTCTCGAGGAAGATCAGACCTTAACCAGACTCGCCTGAACATACTCCTCAATGACTTGTTCCTTGCATAAAATGGACCTGTCGGAAGACAACAGCACCTCCAAGAGTTTTCTTCTTTCTACGATTTTGGCGTTAAGCCACAACCAGAACGTTTCAGCCCAGGATAGGCTCCACAACCAGTGACGTATCGGTCCCCGTTCTGCCTATAGAACTGTGGTGAAGGTTTCGGAAGACCATGCAAAACCGAAGTGAACTTCCTAAAGTTCTGGCTGGCGTGTCAACCGAGAAACCACTTTCCCTCTATTCCCCGGAAAGCAGAATGCTCTGAGCGGCTGTAAATCATCAACGCTTAAGCTGCTCCCTGGGCAATCGGACGTATCGAATAACAGATCCAGTGATGTTATTTCTTTGACTCCTCGATACCGCATGGGATCATCTCAAGTTAAGATATTAGTTACATATAATCAATATCGGCGCCATGATATCCAAAGGATACCCTAGAATTATTTTTGCCAACACAACTTCCATGTTTATTGCGCAGCCAAGTTCTTCAACTGGATATATGTACATATGTAAGTTGATATGTCCATCGACCGGTATCATCGTAACCCCATCGTGCCTCCCATTTTGATAATGGCCAGTCTCCGCATTTTCTGTTATTTCAATGATTTCCCTTCATTGTTTCAATGGATCGATTCTGTCACAGTCAGTTCACTTTCTGTTAATGTGCATTTTGTTTTCCGGTGCCGGCGCCGATATAGTGCCGATTCTGTAGTTGTCTGAGGCTGCGGCACATACAGAACTTATGCACGCACTTTATATGTTGAGGTAACGATATGCATGCATTTATTTATGTACGTATGAATGTCTGGTTGCATATAAACTTGTAGGCAAGAATTTATCTAAGATAAAATTGACACCAATTTTCAAAAGAAAATTCTTTCAACTCCTCTAAAGAAACGCCAACAAATATGTATATAAATAAACCGGAGAAAAATTAAGAAAACAGATTTTTGTTGTTGCTGTTTGTGTTTTCAGCGCCACTGAAATTAATACTCGAATGGAAGTCACCAGTTTGCGGCCAGCAGATGATTTAGTGTGTGAGTGTGTGTGTATGTGTGAAATCCGGTTCATAATTTTGCACACTTTTCTGTTCAGGTTTTTTTGTTTTTCTAATTTTTCGCTGTCTTTGTTTCATATTGTTGTTGGTGCTGCTGCCTGAAGGTCGTTAGCAGCAGAAACTACTGTGTGGCACCACTGCATCCACAACATGCCACTCATTAGACTGCAGCACGTCCGCGCATGCACACAACCACCTATTTGAAGTAGAGGCGTGACGTCATCTGAGTAAAACTCATTTAACTGAAACATGTACGAACAACAAAATTTACCAAAAGCTGCATTTTTACATTTTGTGACGTATTCTGCATATTTAAGTTCGAATAAATATATTAATTGCTTTTTGTTTTCTGTTTTCCAGCTCCTCTCGGCAGAATGCAGTCAACATTAAAGTAACATAAATTAAAACGTATGTAGATATAAATAAGACAGCAATAAAATATTTATGTAAATTATTGCATGAACAAATAATATGCAATCGGTGTTAGATAATTATGGAAAAGAGTTCCATGTAAAGCAATAAGTTTTGAGTGATAATAGATAAATTTATGGACGCCGCCACTGTCATCAACGGATTGTTTCGAAAAGGTATTTTGTGAAGAGATACCTGAAAAATAGGGCTCGAAGCTGCAGTGGAGAATGTGCAAGACGACGAGCTGCGGACACCCCAACTTATTCCGCCCTTTGCAGAAGACACACGCGCACAATCATAGAGTTTTTTAGGCAGTTGTAATTAAATATTTGCACTAAAAAATTAGATTGATTTTTAATTGGTCCAATTTGATGGTCAGTTCTGTTTTGGGGCCACTATTAGAATTATTACCGTTTATCGGTAAGATAAAATTAGTTTTTCTGATTGTGTGGCAACAACATGAGCAATTGCCCACTACTTCCCGCTCACTTGTTTATGCATAATGAAAAACTACTCTTCCTTGTGACTTGAGTGCGCCTGCACTCAAATAACGCCGAGTTGCAATAACAGTTCTTAGTTTTATAATTGCAGTTTTGTGGCAAAAATATCGATTACAAACGTACCGCACAGTTATCTGTAATTGCCGGCTGTCGAACGTGTTCGGGGTAATTTTTCAAAGAACTTTCAGCCCCATGCAGAGGTTCTCACCCCGCTAAAATGGCTGTTGCATTTATTTTTTTAATTTTTTCTCCGTGCACTCAATTAAGACAATTTCTTGTCCAACTACATATGCACCGCATTTTGCCTTCCAAGGGCAGCCCATGGTGAGCCCTTTCTTCTTTTCCAGCAATTTGTCCTCACTTTTGCTGTGACAAAGTCTTTTTAACTCTCTCACAATCAAAGTGAACTTGTGAGATTGTTTCTTACATACATCAAGGTGAAATGCCAACTTTGTGAGCACACAATCACTCCCCTTGGCCCTCTTTCCCTCAAGCTCCTGAGCAAATCTTATGCGCCTAACGGTGTGCACTTACGACCAGAAAATTTGCCTACCACAACTCTTACGGCTTTAATCATAAAACTACTTGACAAACTTGTCTAGAGCCTAAATAATGAATAAGGCAGGTACAGCTCATTGTCGTGGGCGTTTTGACAAACGGGCGTTCAGATATAGTAGAAAGGGTAGCCCAAATTTGCCTTTTTGCAAAGAGGAATAGCATCCAGTAACGGAGTTTGAATAATTACCCAACTTTCCTTTAACTAATTCCTTTATTTTGCTTTATACCAGTAAAGCATTCGGAAAGAAGAAGTTTCCTATATCCCCCCTCAACTATTTGTCCAACTAATTTTGAGTTGTTTCTGTTTGAAATCACGTGTCCAATTAACACCGAGCAAATAACCAGACACGTCTTGCTACTCCCTCTCTAATATGACCGCACGATTTGACAATTACCCGCTTCTATATTTTGTGTTGTTTGCAGCAAAATATTCTGTTCTTGCTGCTATTGGAAGGCTGCAAGTCAACAATCAATTGACTTTTGGAATTTCAAGACGAGTATTTTTTCCTCTTTTTTGCGTTTTAAATAATTTACTTCGAAGTGTTAACAGAGATGTAGTGCCAATGAAGTTATCGTGTGGGTAAAAGATACCTGTAGGAAAAAAACTTATTTAACTTAAGAAAGTAACAACATTTTTTAGATAAGTGCAAGTATTTCGTAATATTTAATGAGCTGAAATGATTTCAAATTGCAGCCGTTTAGCAAAAAATGTGATTAAATTGGCAGTCGGCAGTTGTCAGTTGGCAGACAATTATTGTTGTTTAAGACTTTTGGTTTTCAACGACTTATTAGAAAGCAATAAAGATATGAAATAAATCATCCTGTTTATTTTCACACAACTAAAAATAAGAAAAGAAATATTTGTGCAATCCAAAAAATTAAAACAAGAAAGTTCTCGCAAATTAGGTTCGATATGGGTCTGTGCGGGAGGGAAGAGACGTGAAAATTCGGCGATTAAAATTTTTCTTTTTGCTCTTGAATTGCTGCCTCTTAAGTTGTTTTAAGTATTAAGGTGGGAGTTGATCTGTGTTTCCTGACTGCTTCTGGATTGGATGAATTGGTGTTCGAGCGAGTGCCTAGAGGTTGCAGGTTCAATTGCTACCAAAGACCCTAAGCAGAGAGGTGGGCACTTGGTTGTTAAATTCAAATTTTAATATGTACGTGTCGTTACTTAATAAATTTTCTGGAAAAGAACTTAAATGTATAGTTAAGTTAAATGAACGTAATCGGGCAAAAGTTTTTCCAGTCAAAGCCGTAAATAACTTAGAAGCCGATTTATGTCCAGCTTCTTCAAATTCAGCGAATAATATTGTTGTTGAAACAAGGACCTATCCCACGACTTCGATCGTTAACCCTCGCCAGTGAAAAGAAAACTAATTAAAACAAGTCCTAATCGCGATATGTTGGAAATCATTAATGTGAGCAACAGATGAGCTGCGGGGAAAACAGGCTCATGAACAGGAACAGGCGAGGACATACGACAAGATTGACCCTTAGAAAATATTATAAAAACACAAACTCATCCAAACTGGTAAGAATGCTGCGTTTGTTTTGCTTTATTCATAAATAGTCTGCAAACATTCGATATCGAGATTATATGATCACGGGCTGAACCACGTTTAATATGGAGGAACGCATGGAGTAACATTGACCAGCACCTGTCAGGACAGACTAATATGGTGGTGAAGCCGGGTCACCATCGCCTCCAAGTTATTTGCTGCGCACGGCCACGTTAAAAACCTTTAAATGAGAGATCGGCCTCTCTAATGCTTCCTGTCAGAATTTAATTGCACAGTCGACAAAATCGAGGTGCCGGAGCTGGTAAAGAATCACTCGAAGCTCCCTGCCACAAAGTCCCTTATGAAAACAGGAATCTATATACTGATGACATTCGGGTCCCTGAAAACTCGGTCATGCACTATAGCAACATCATCAAAAATTACCAAAGCCCCTGTCTACACTTTTAGGTTTAAGTCACCTCCAAATCGTTTCAGTCAAGGAAGGCTACTCAACCAAAGGACCATTTCGGTGCATCGTGGCCCCATTTCTGCTAATTAAAAATTGGTTGAGACTTCGAAAGAACCAGCCCAACTGAATTCATACAAGAACTTGCTAAAGTTTTGGTTGCTTCCACAATAAGGAAAGTCCGCTCCTCTATACTCAAGACCTGTTGTACTGAGTCAACACAGCGATGGGGCCATTCACCATATCCCTTCTTTACGCGGTGATATATAATTAATACGGTAAGAATTATAATAATTTATAATAAAATAAAGAAACATCGGAGAATGGATCCAGCAACGGTATTTCTGTCTGTTTTTAAGAAGAAAAGTAAAGCTTGGGCAAACATTTTTATTTTTGGACCGGTATTAGGGGTCAACCTCTAGATATGCAGTGCATTGTACCAGAACTGGGTTGGGGAGGTAGGAAATAAGGAGTTGTGTTTCGTTATTTGCTTAGAAGTTAAGGTAGAGCTGCTGTGCTTTTGGTGGCACGCAAGCAAGTCTGCCCGTGGATGCAGGAGGCCGCCGCGATACCAATACACGTAATTCACACACACCAGTAAAACTTTCTGTTTCTTATGGCTGCCACCGGAACAATGGGCTACTAGTCGACGCGGCAACCACCTGGCGCTACACGGCGTTGGAATTTTGTTTGTTTTTAACGGACTCATTTCACTCTACTTGGCACCTCATAAAACAAGGTTGAACTCACTACCTCTGATGCTGCGCAGTGCTGTCCTGTGCTGTGCTGTGCACACTTTTCTAAAAGAATATTTTAAACTCTGGCAACTGTTGCGATTATTTGAGTGAAGTCACCAAATCGACGTACATATTTACATACACACATCAGTGATGGGCTAATGAAACTATTGAAGTGAATGTCGTGGCCCAGTTCTGCCAGAGCGTGATAGATTCAATGTTCGTCGGCACTCGATTAAAATGTAGGGCAGCATTTTCGGGCCGTTTTTTGGCAAAACGCGCTACTGACACTCCTATTTACTCACCCGAGACAAGACAACGAACAAGATTGATGTTCAAATAAACTAATTTGGTAATACTCGTATTTCTAGCGAAATACTGCGCATAAACATAAGACTTGGTAACAAACAAACAAAATGCAAATAACCGTAACTAAATCAGCAGAAGTTCATCACTGAGTTTTCCGATTTCGCAACCGCACGATTTTGCATGGATCTGCATTTTGTGCGATTACCGTTCAAATTACCGTTCACCATAAATGTTCATTGCAACAGCTTCTTGCCAGTCTTGATCATGTGACTCCGTCAAAGGTTTATGCCACAAAAGTACAGTATGCCACAACAAGACAAAAGAAGAAAAAACCATCCGAATGTTTCTTTTGTTTTTAGTTTTGTGTTTGTTGTTCAAACCACAAAAGTCACATGATTAGACTTTGTTTACAGAAATTTGAGTAAAGCTGAATGAAAACATATTGCAATTCATGATCATGTGACTTTCGCAAACTTATTATTTATTAACTGCAATTAAGTTATTGCGTACAGGCTCTGTGGCAAAACACTAAAATCTGTGAGCAGACTGCGGGTTATGCACACGAGAACGCATTTATATACAGATATACATATATATGTATGTATGTGTGGACTAGAAACAGGTCTAGAAAAGCCCAGATATGTCGCTCAAGTCACATGGTTGTGTTTTTCTCGTTTTGCAATCCGCTTCTTCAACGCTGAATGTTTTTCCGCTGCCCTAATTCGAGACGTTATCATGTGACTCGTCTACAGTCTGCTTTAACATATTTTGCCTGCAATTAACACTGACGTCAGGCCAGAACGGCAATAATTGCTTTGCAACTTTGCAAGCGCTGAGGAGAAAAACAAAAACGTTATTTTTTCTGCAAAAAATACTCGCACGAACAAGTAAATTGTTGTTGTACTTAAAAATCGTACTTTAACTCTCTTTGGCGCTGGCGAACATTTTCATTTTCCCTTCTTCATAGATCTATTTGCTCCAAAAATTATGGGATAGAGCAGATCCTACTGTCGGCGCAGTGTGTCGATTTTTGTTGCATTTCAAATGGATATTGTGTGAACACTGAAACTGTCCCGATTGCGGCCAAACAAAATGTGCCAATATGTGAACCCTCTTTTTAACACAATGTTGAGGAAACAAATTCTTTGTGTCGGCCAGCAAATACTCATATAGCAAACAAATGAAGAGAAGTCGCTTTTACGAAAACCGTCCCTGGTTTCAAACAATCTGCTTATAAAACAGCAACTACTCGCATAAAAAATAAGATTTAGTAAAATAATTATTTTTGTTTTCATAATACATAAATGCAGTATTCGAATAAAGAGGCTTGAGAGTTTCTGGACGATTAAATTGTTTGGGAAAATAAGGCACGATGATGTGGCCCCATTGTATCAATTGTTGTTCCGCCAAATTTTTGGCCCATATGAACCGAAGAGGCTGTCACAATTTGCCACAATAATTGCATCACATAAAAATAATTTGTGACGGTGGCGGAATTTGGCCCTAATCGCTTGTTCCTTTTCTGGACTGGTGACAAAGTTTTCCATCACAACTAAAAAGAACTGATTTAAAATTTGTGTTTAATTTCATTTATTGCTCCGAAGTTTTTTAAGCTGAATTTGTGCTGGGCAGGTTCCAGCACTGAAAATTTTATCATCCAATTGTGGATAAAACAAAAATTCTATTTTTTGTGATTTGGTCATAAAATTTCAAGAGTAAAATGTTTGTCTGCTGGCATTTAAGTTGTCGCCGGATAGGGTGGCCGCCCAACACTCGTTGCTTTGGGTCTCGAGATGGGAAATAATGGGCAACGAAGATGCGAAATGAACCAGATGACCGGACCAGACCGTCCCAAAGAACTGATGAAGGGGGTCATTCGGATTGTCATTATAGAGAAAGTTTGTAAACTTGACCCACCGCATTTCTTTGCTCAGGTGCTCCGCATGGCTCCAAGTCCGAAAGTGCCTATAACGTGCAGGTCTATTACTAAAGTTTCGTTTTTGATTATTTTACACCGTATGGTCGCAGCTCCTCATCTAATCCAGTGTCCTCTTGCAACCAACTATGCATGATTGATTCACCCCGCTGCTGCCGATCTTAATCGGTGAAACAACTTTTATCTTTTCCAAGTTATAATAGTTCAAATGTTACAGATTTTATATAGAAATTATTTCAGCTCGTATTCTGAATAAGGCGATTGCATAAAAACCGATTACAAAGAAACTTGTTAAAGACATTAATAGGGCGTATGTGCAGAAAACCGGGTGCTGCAAAGGGTTAAAAAGCTGCACATTTAAACACATTTTATTTCAGCACAAAATGGAAGTGAAGCGACGAAATTTTTTGTTATTTTAAATGAAAGTTTTGAGAGTTTTGGAAAATTATTGTATAAAAAATATGTGGAAAAACTGGAAAATACTTTTCTTTGCGGCTCGCCGCAAAAGTCACATGGTGCAGCTCTAAAGAGAAAAAAGTTTTAAGAAATTTTATTAAATGTGCTGGCAGGACGACGTTCGTCGCACAAGCCGCTGAAAATCATGATCATGTGACTGACTGACTTTCGTTAAACATGTTTTAGCAATTTGCACCTTCATGTACACACAGCCACATACATATTTCCTAAGGCAACAGTTGTACGCTTTGTGCAACGCTTTGCAACTGATTAGCGCCAAACTCAAGGAGTTGGCCTGAGCTGCAAAATACGAAAAACACACACACACACACACAAAAAAAAACGCCATTAAAGTATTTCCTTTGTTTTTCATTGATTTGCTTAAACGTCACATGGTTTTGTAAAAGTTTACACTTTTTGCTTAAAATATATACAAATTATGATCATGTGACTGTCAATCAGTTGAAATTTTTGGATTTTCAATATGTGCCTTAGACACACACACACACACACACACGCGCGCGCGCAAACTGACGACTGCAACTCGAAATTGCCACAATTTCTTTGTTCATTTCGGCTATTCGGCAACTTGAAGAATCTAAAACAGAAATATGTACAAAGAAAACTAAATGAAGAGGTGGTTTCCAAGCACTGTTGCAGTTGTTTTCTTCATATACTTTCTGGTTTTATTTGTTTTCATTTCAAAATTTATTTATTTATGTTTTTGCAATAAAAAAAAAAAAAAAAACTGGAATTACAGCCAGCGGTATTGCGAAATGTTTATTGTGGACTCACTTCAATTGTTCAACGTTTTGGAATGTTATTTTCTGGCTTATTTTACCTTTTGTTTTTGGTTTTGTTTTTGTTTTTGTTTTTGTTTCTGTTTTTGGTTTTCTTCTTTTTGTGCCAGCAAGCGAAGATAAAGTAAATAGTTTATTTTCACGTTTGTTACTTAAGTCTTTTGTTTTCTGTTGGTTTTTTCAATTTTCTGCTTAAAACTATTGCTGTTTTGGCTTAAATGTTTTAGAAAATGTCTACATACATGAGAAACTACTCCCTGATCACCTTTAAACTTAATAAATATCTTCGCGAATAATCGCGTTTGCGCTCGCCCCAAACAAATATATGATAATTAATCAAGTAAGAGATTGTTGTTGAATGTTTTGGAAGAACTGGCACTACAACTGCCTAAATGAAACTCCTACCTTGGAAAGCAAAACCTGTTCTCCAGGAGAAGCAAACAAACACACAAAAACCATTCCTAGTTTTTAATTTGTTTGATTGAGTCTTTCGACCAGAAATATCTGGAATATTGGAAGCTTTTATTTATCTTCAACAGAAGTAATCCTCGCTTTGAGTATCAAAACTGCTGTTTGCGACAAAATATATGTTTCTCTTTCCAGGATTTTCATTCGGTTTTTCCATAAACTTAACTTCAAATCCATTCAAAACTTTCATTTCTATTTGGGCTCTCGTTTTCATCTGTCTTTGAAAATATGTTTTGTTCAGACAAAACTATTTTGCTGAAAGTTTCATGCAACACGAATTTTCAATTCAATCTGCCAGCAAAATACTTGAAGTATCTGCAACTCAGTTCAACTACGTCTGAACAAAAATAAAAATTACTTCAGTTTAATCAAATTCAATTTTCCAATATCCAATGCCAATTTTTTCAACGTCAAACTTTATAGAAAAAGTTTATCTTATCCCGAATCAAATGAGTGCATCACGCAGACAGAGACTCACGAATGTTTTCTGAGACCTGATTCCAGAATCAGTTTGCAAAAGGCTGTGAAGCAGCCATGTCTTTTGACCATTAACTATTTGACGTGATCCTACAAGTTCAGTGCAGAGAACTCTTAGAAATAAGAAATATATAATTTTTTAAAACTTTCCTTTATTTTGTGCTTTTGCGCGATTACGAGAATACAAAAGTCTGGTTTAAGAAGTCAATTTTCATTTACAGAAAAAATCAATTTAGATTTTATAAAAACAAAAAACCAATTTTATATGATTACAGAATATATTTTGTTTTATTCAGCACCGGAATTGCCAGATCAATTAATAAATTGTTTGAATGCGTATTTGCGAATGTGAATTTGCAGATTCAAACAACAATCTTTTAAAATCAATTACTGGACGAAAACAACCAATTTTCTCAACAAAGAAAATATGATGTGCAGGACTGTTTGTTTGTTTGTTTGAACTGAATCGAATGCATTTTTTGCCATTTCAAGCAGAAAAGAAAGCAACATTCTGTTATATTTGAACAGCAATTTTGATGTCATTTTCGTGTACAACAGTTTTTACTGTGAACAATAAACACAATGTGCAACAGGCGACTACATGTGTCTGCGTTGGCCACACTGGCCTTCGTCATTATCATGACGTCACAGCAACAGAGCATATAGCGTGCACTATGGGCTATTTGAGCCCAATGTGGGGCACAAACAGTCCTATACACTCTGGGAAGGTAATTGTGAAGAAAGTGGTCTCATTGCACATTGTTTCTTTCTGTGCGGCAAAGCAGTAACCCCACAAACACATGTCTTTCGTTTTCCTATTTTAGTCTCCTGACAATAAGTAAAAGAGGTAAAAGAGTTTGTTTTAAAAATCACGTTAATTATTAAACTAAATAGTAAATAATAGACTCAGTTGTATCGAAAGAAAGTTGCCAGCAAGAAGCAAATAACGTTGCAAAACAAACGAAAAGAAACAAGTTGTGCGCAAAAAAAAAGAAGTTATTTAAGAAATAGTTGAAAACGAAAAAGTGCAGGTGGGTGGTTTTTAATAATTTTTCTTTTCTATTGTAGTTTCAGCTTCTAAATTATATTTGATTAACTTTGTTTTAGCGTAACAGTCTGTGATGCGAAAGACCTGAATAAATTTTACGGCTGTTGGCAGGCAAATAGTGCAAATATTTAAGCAAAACAAATGTTGCATATGAATGGCGTGGCACGTAATTTTTAAAGTTAACTGGGTAAATTGAATACAATAATAATTACTCAATCGGCTCGCTTTGGAGCTGACAGATGTTATGAAAGTTGTCTATATATAATGGGCTACGTATCAGTTGGGGAATATCTGTCTACAAGTACAACAAACAAAAAATTATGGAAAGTCGCTGGACTCAATTCCGATTTTTCATTTCTTGAATGCGGACCTACAAAGGACTTTTCACTGAAACAACAAAAACAATTGCTGGATTAATATTTTGGTATTTCAATATTTTTATTGATATTTATTCAGTAATTCTTCGTTTTCCATAAACACAAAAAACAGTTTGTTGATTGAGAATAATTTTTTTTTGTGATTATTTCTTCAACTTTAACCAGTCCAACTAGTTTCTCTCCCATAAACATAAAACTGTGGCTGTTCCATCATTGTGTATCCCTTTGCAAAAAGTTTTATTTGTTTAGATTTCGCATTGCAAACGGCTTTTGGCTGGCAGAAGTTTGGATAAAGGTCAGCTGCGCATGAATGTCAGTGGGCATAGCTCGTACCGGCCACCACTTCAACCCAACCTGGTCCACCCAGGGCCTCTGTCATACCTCACAATAAAACAAAAGAAAAACAAAGAACGGCGATCCAAAAGTGTTTGGGTTTAGGAAACGCTTTTAGTTATTGCTCTGCGTTTAAATGGTTGGTTTTTTTTTTCGTAAAATTTATAGCTTTCTGAAATTTATTGTACAAAAATACACACACACACACACACACACACACACACACACACACACACACATACACACAAATATGTATGTCCATACTTGTTTGCCAACCATGTGCTTTTTACTTTTGCTTACGTTTTTGCGTTATTAATGGAGCGTTTCATTGGTATGATGTCAGTTTCAATTATATTCGCATGTTGGTATCGTTTTCCTCTCCGATTTTCAATATTTCATAGAATTATTATTACTATTATTTTCGCGGTATGTGTTAGTTTCATTTTTTGCTGTTATAAAATATTTCTTTTAGCGTTCAGTCGTTGTTGTTGCAGTTGTTTTTGCCATTATTTTGTCATATAATATGGCAAAAGAAATACGAGTATCCATTTATTTTAGTTTTCTTTAACGATCATGTTCATTATCATTGGCTTAAAAATCACACATGACAGAAATGGGACAATGATATTGTTATGTTTTCGTTTTGCTAATTGCATAAAAACATTGTCGATAAGCAACAGATATAAACAAAAGGCTAAAGAAATATGGAAAAAATAGAACGCCAACAACAAATATTTGCTGATAATTTTGAAAATTGTCAAAGAACTGCAGAACCAAACGTCATGTCACGGGTGTTTTAGTTGTTTGTTGACAAGTTTCTGTATTTTATTTATCTATATACTCGTCCATATATATAAGTATATGCACATGTATGAGTTTTTATGCATGTGTTGACATCAGTACATAACTATACATACATATCGCACCCTCAATACAAAAGGGGCACAACTCAAAATACTAAAATTTTCAGGAGAGACAAAAAACTGTTTATGTTTAGTTCGTCGTGCAGAAGCAATACACTCGACATAACTGTGTTTTTCCAGTTAAAGAAGATAGTGACGTGAAAGAAATTGCTGCAGTAGTTAGAGATGTGTATTCTGAATTAATTTATGGAAAAAAGTCAGTTTTGGAAAATTTTGAGTTGTGCCCCTTTTGTATTAAGGGTGCGATATGTATGTATGTATGTGTATGAGATAGAAAATATTTCACCAAGAGATACAATCGTATTTTTAAAATGATATTTAAATTAATTCTGTTTGCCGGCTTTTGAGCAAATAAAAATTACCTCTTTATACCCGTAACAGGCAGCATCTCCTTCTCATTATGAAATTTAAGTTTAATTTAATTGCAAGTGAAATGTGTTGCTTTAGAGTCGTACAAAACTCAACTACATGTTTGTTGTCAAACAGAAGATTTAAGACCAGAACTTATTTCGCTAGAGAGCAGAACCGTTCACGCTTCAATAAAAGTCCGTTTTTATCGTCCTATTAAAATTGAAGTGCTTCAGGAAAATTTATGGGATTTGGTTGGTTGTAAGTGGCATAAAGGGTGATTAATTTAGATAATTTTTTTTATAAAGATCAGTACTCGAAGGATGTAGGATGACACCTACTCAGCCAATTTGAAATATTTATTTGTGTTTGTATGTTTGTAGTGAATTCCATTTGAGGGGAAGTTTATTCCCCAGACTTGCCGTGCAGCTATTAGCACTTAGTTCGATTCACTTGCCAACCAATGGCTCATAGAAAAAGAAAATCTCCCAAGTCGTAAAAGCTTTTGAGCTTCGCAAGCAAAAGTCCGGTAAAGTCGTATGAGAACAGCACAAGCCACTCGAAACACAAAATGTTCACTCTGATTGCCGCATAGAAAGTGTTTTCGTTCAAACTAATGTAGTTGTGACCGAGACGTCCCTCGCTCGCATGAATCTGCTCAGCCGCTGCTGGTCGAGGTTCTTTTAAAGGTGGGTTGGTGCGCAAAGGAAGTGTAATTGTACATCAGATTTGTTCGTCACTCGCCCCAAATCTCACTAGATTTCTTCATAGAGAGTCCATTGAAAATAAAATGAGACTGGTGCAAGTGTAAACTATCTGAAGTGCTTTTCTGAACTTCCCTTTTGCCAAGAACCCATAATTGAATGAATATTGGTAATTTATTTTAAAAACTAAGCGAAAGCCCAACTACAATTATTAAAAACACATTTCCCCAACTCCAATTCACCTTGAATATTTGCTTTTGTGTCTTATGCTTCTAGTTATCGCAGTGGAACCAGTTTTTATCGCAAGTAGCGTTTCGGTGCTACTTTTAAATCTTAAGTAATTTTCAAAAGTTACGCCACATCCTTAAGTTATGCACTTTCTGGGGGTCTAATAGGAATTTTCTCCGGTTCATATTCAATCAAATTTGCCCATTAACATAAAGTTTGTGCAAGTTTTGTTCTTCTCGATAAAACAGGACTCTTCATCAATCCGCTGATGATCTATTAGGTTTTTTTTCTTTTGATTGCTTTAGAAAAAAACCACAAAACTTTTTGTGCAAAACATTTTTTTTCAGCTTTCAATGAACATTTTCGCCGGAAAGAAATATTGGAAATCTGAAATTGTTTTCTTTGAAAAAAATCTGGCATATCGGATTTCCTGTGTTGAGAAAATGCCCTTTTTCGTTCAATAATTGATTTCCCAAAATTTGTTATTTGAGTCTGCAAATTCTCCTGCCGACACATATTCAAACAATTCGTTCACTGACTCAGCGAATTCCGTTGTTGAAAATTGCATCATATTTTGTTGGTGTTAGTACAGCCCTTCAATTTGGATTTTGTTTGATCTTATATTGATGTTTTTTTCTTTTTTTCTTAATAAAGATTCTGCTGATTACAACAGGAAGTGCTCCCATTCGCTCAGACGAAATGCACGCGAACAGAAGTGCAGTCCAGTTGGTGTGTGTCGCTGAGTGATTTACGTTTTATTATTAAGTCCCAGCCATTTATTGCAACAGACTTGGTATTTAAATTGATTTATGTTGCATTGTGTTGCGTGGCGCACCAGACAACCGTTCAGCAGAAAGGAATTTAGTCACGTTATCTTTCTTTGAAAAAAGTGACCTTGTAGAAACCATACCTCAACATATTGGACAATACACACACACATACATATTTCTTTGTTATTAATTAACAATTACACATAAAGTCTTGCATACTAATTAGCGATAGAGAAAAGACTGAAAGATAGACGGACCGACGGACAGACCGACGGACAGACGGAAAAAATTTAGCCTTCGCAAACATTCAGAAATTGTTTTTGTTCATATTGAGTGAATTATGAACGTTGTTGTTGTCGCAATGTGATAATCAATGTGTAAATAAAGCAGAAAAACATTGAAAATATTTGATTAATTTTGAAAACATTTTCGAAGAAAAATATTACGAATTTTTTCACTTGAATTGATTTTGCATATTTTGTTAAATTAATTTGTTGCTATTAATTGCGTTTGTCTGCAACAAGATGATCTTCATGCTTCGTTTAGTTGCAAACAAATTGTTCACTTCATTTCAATTGACGCATCGTAAACCTGCCTCAAATTTATTTTCGATGGCAAAAGCTGAGTTTTGTAAGAAAACTTGTTTAAAAGTATTTTATCTGGCGATCAAGTGTTTTGTTTGCGAAATACACAAATTCGCAAAATGTATGTATTTCCATGTCGTTGGTGGGCACATGAAGTCATGTGTGTTCCCGAAAGCTTGCACAGAGGTTCGGGGGCCTTTTTAAAAATTGTGCCTCAATTGTATTAAACTGTTTCATGGAGCGGGAGATGCGAAGTGTTGTGACGAAATTTTTGTATAAATGCCGGGATACAAGCAGCACTTTATATCGTAGGGAACTGTAAGTTTAATCTGGGATATGATTTTGAAAGCATTTCATGTGACGATGGTGTGAACACCGACAATGTGCTGATGTGCTGATGTGCTGCGCCGCCAATGGAAACACTCTTTTTCACAATGACTAGTAATCAGATTATCGGCCGACTGTGCGCATCGATTAGAGTCGACAATCAGAGCAGAGACAGGGGATGGTAAAAAGACTTTCGGAAATCCACCAACTGGCAACTAGACTTTTGTGCGATACATGTACGAAAACGTTACATTTGAAGGAAAGAAAGCGCGACGCTTTTACATCCCTGGTTGAAAACAACCCTTGTGAAACATTAGTCACGTTTTTCAAACATGGACGCCATAATACACGTCCATACATACGTGTATGTGTGTATTTAGGGCGGCCGTAGGTTTCCGTTTCTGTTTCTGAGAATAATCGGTTCGGAAACTAAAACTCTGTCTGGCAAACAAAATCATATGATTTATGTAGTTGTACAGAAGAATATTGTCACAGTGAGCGGCGCGCTAGAGAATCTACCCAGGAAGTTTTCAAATGTATGTACAGTCGGACACAATTGTGTGCGTTCAGAGACCAGCTTAAGTTAGCTTAAGCACATTATAGTTAGGCCCTAGTCTCTAGGTGAAAGCAAATTGCATTTGAAACTGGGGCTCCGACGAACTTTTTGCAGTTGTTCGTTGTTAAAACTTCGTACGTAATTTGAGCAGAACTATTGTTCTAAGAGCAAATTCTGTTTCTGTCTGTTGGCATTTTCGTTCGTCTAGCTGTCTATCAGCAAGTAGCAAAATGCTGAAAACTACAAGTTTATAAACATCATTAGAGTAGAAGACCATGTACTACTTTTAGCCTTAATTTTTTGTTCAGTCATTTTGCTTCGAATATGTTTTGATAAAAAAAAACCTCTACAAAAACTTGTGTTAAGTCTTGCATTTGGTAAATGAAGAAAAAATAGAAATAAAATTAAAAATTAAAAACAAAATGTGGTTAAATAATGATATTTTTGTACTGTCTTAACACAACAAAAAAGAGCAGTAGTTGTTTCTAGTACTTTTTTCTTCCATTATTATTTATTAGCAGTATCATTGTACTATTGATTATCGTTAAAATTATTGAATTGCTATTAGAGTGTAATAAAATCTGGCAATAACAACAACTGATGACATTTGCAAGTTTCTGAGCTGAGCGCTGAGCGTTGAGTTGGGAGCCAAGACTAGCATTGACTTTGTGGTGTGAGAGCTTCTTGCGAAATAGCGTAACACAGGCAAATCATTTATCTTATGGCTTTAGCATATTTTTTTCTTCGTACGTACAAGCATTTGTTTTGCTTTTATTGGCAGAGCATGAAATATGAATTTTGTGATTTATGCAAACTTCCTTATTCAAATTAGTAGTGATCGTACTTGTGTTGTTTTACGTACATATTTTGCAGAAAATCCAAGCAACTGAAACAGACGGTACAAACAAGCAGCGGCTGTGGCTCATGAATATTTATGACACATGAAGACAAACTCGCCAACTCATTCAGGAATGACTAGATGACTAAAAGCTCGGGACTCATGCACAGCAAACATTTAATAATACAGGGGTGGGTAGATGTGCAAACGAATTAAAGTGACTGAAGCGTGAGGTATTATCAAAACCTTTTTTTTTTTTTAATTGAAGGTCCTATGATTGTCATGAGGAAATGTTACGTCTTACTTCTCCCAGAGGATGAAGAAGAGTGAAGTAAAAATTGCAAGATCCGTCTGTGAGCTATAACCAGCACCGCAGCATCCGCAGGTGCCGTTCTGCTAGACCTACATCTACTGGGTTGGAGTCACACGATTCGTCGCTGAGGATGACTTTTGAGCCAACAAAATTCCCATCCTCTTCCCTCCAGTTGTAACTGCCTTGAAGACACAGACCGCCAATATCTTGAAACATTTAGTTTAAAATTTGCCAGTATTTTAAGAAAAACAAATTCTTTTGCATACAAAACTGAGTATTTTTTGGCAGAAGAACTATTTTAGCCCAACACTAATGAAAGGGGCGATGCGGAGCATCATCAGCAAAACTGCCTGATTCTTGATTCGTTTTCGCATTTTCGCACTCAATTAGTCCTGCACAAACAAATGACGAAAAACGAATGACAGACTTACAAGTCACTTCGAAATAGTTCAATCGCCGATTAAACTATTTTATTAATCGCGGAAAGGAATAAGTTGATCTCTTGAGCGATAACTTGTGATGCCTTTCAATTATTTGAAGTAATTGTTGCCTTCAAAATTATATATATGTGCGATTTGAAAACATAATCAATATTTTCGAAAAAAAAACAGAAGTTTGTTGCACAAAAAGCAACCCGTTTCGAGCTCATGTTAAGCTCAGGGAGAGGGGCAGCCCATTTTTGGCAGCTACTTTTTTATTGCCGTCAATTTGCAGTGATGAAAGCGATCAATTGTTCAAAGACAACCGCCCAAAGACCATCTTTGAAACACTAAACAGACATTAAAGTTAGATTAGATCATAATAGCGACAGGCTGCGGGTATTATGTAACGAGTATTACCCGTTTAGAAGGCGTCATTTTTATTATAAACGAAAACTACATTAATTTGCTTCTTCCAGAAAGTCGATTAACATTTTAATAACATGAAACGAGTAATGAGCTGGTGTCGTGTCCAATATATTCAGCAGATTCGGCAACTGGAAAACATTTCTTTATTCTAAAGATTGAAGAAATGACGGACAGGTAAGAGATTTCGCGCACACCTTCATTTCACGGCCTTAAGTTCCTTGGCAAATGTAACAATTCGGAAAAAATGGCAGACATCAAATGCCTAAACAGGGCTTTTGACAAACAAAATGAATTTCTGCCGAACAAATTTCTATTACCTGAAATTTGTTCAACTATCGGGCTTCTTCTCTCTTGACGTTCAATCAGCAAACGCCTCAACCGAATCTTTGCATCGATATCATAAGGAAACCAATACCCATCCAGCGGTACTCCTGGTAGATAAAACTTGTGTGCTGACCATCTTCAGTTGAACGGAAGCTTAAAAGCTGTGGCACATACTCAGATTAATGGCTTGAGTTATTTTTTGTCGACCAGAAAAACATGCCGGTGCGTACCTGGAAAGCGAATAAGAACAACTAAGCCAACAGATTGGGAAACTCTATTATCTTACGCTTTGTTTTAAGGAATACATGCCCGGTCGGGCTGACACTTAATTTGTTGTCTCATTTACTTAATTGGCTTTTTATTTCCAAATATCAATAGCTTTTGTTATTAAAATGGTGGACTGAATGTATGTATAATAATTTACAAGCCCCTTCAACATTTTCTTAGACAGTAGAAATCCGTGTCGTCAGTATTGAACACTTTGAAACGCCTCTACTTCTATTTAACTTTACGGGCGGGGAATTTCTTTCAGCTTCTAAAATAATAGTCTGTAAAATAAGTCTGTAGGAATAAATCAGATTTCTCATAATTTTATTTAATTTAATTTTGTTTTGAAAAGCCACCCCCAGTTTGCAGCGGGAATTCTTGCTTTATTATTGCCTTTAAAACTTGTTTCGATTATGAAACGACTTAAAAACCTTCAGTTTTTAATTGAAGTCGAACTTCTCTAGATCGAGATAAGTTATAATGTACGAACATTCTAATTTCTACGGCATTTCAATCGTAACAAATGATTCGTTGTGATATTTAAAGAATATTTAAAACAAGTTTGTAGCTTAAGTCTTTTATTTTCTGGGTTTGTTGCATTTTATGCGTTTTTTTAGTTGAAAAGCTATTTTTTTGAAACAAAAACAAACAAAAAAACAAACAAATTTGTTATGCAGGCACCTACTCATCAGCTGCTCCATTTTGCGTTTTTTTTTTTATTTTTTTTATTGCTCAAGATTTAAAAAAAATGTAATTGAAAGTTTGTAATAATTTTTGTTGGTTTTATACAAAATTGGCTTGAAACCGTTACCTTGAATGTAGGGCAAAGTCGTTTATGAAGAAAAGCGGCAGCAGTTTGTTTTGCGTGCTCGGCGGCGCTTAAAACTGTATGTGTTTCAAGTGCCAATTGCAAAACTTGACACTAAAAAGAGGTTCTACAATTTTGGCGCTGCTGTTAAATAAATGGCCGTCAACCGTTTATATATTTTTTTGTTGTTAATTTTGTTTGTTCTTGATAATTTTCAAAGTCAATTTGTTTGATATTTTTTATCATGTGCGCGCTTGTGCTTGATTTGCTCATTGCTGCGTGTCTTTCGGGCTGTGGAATTTTAATGAAACCTCTGATTCCTTCATGATATCTGTAATATTTATCGTTTAATTTTACAAGTATGAAGATTGGGAGGTTTCGCATTTAATTTATTTGCTGTGCGTATTCTGAATTGTTTGTCGCATAGAAAGTGGGTGCTTTGTGGCCATGCACGTGCATGACTTTGTAAAAGCTCTTCTTTTATTTGTCATTGTTTGCTGCTTCATGGTTGGCAGTAGGCGTTGACAAAATGTTATATAACGTTGTGTGAAGGCATGTGAGCAAACTAAAATAGTTTTATAAATAAGTTGTGATTTAACACGACTTTTTAGTCGAGCTTTTGAGTTATTACAAAAAGAAGGGTTCGGGCCTATCAATGTGTATGCGTTTGATGCCAATGACTATTTCAAATTAAATGTTAAGCGCGGTTTTGTTTTCGAAGCACATTTCAAGTCTGGTTTTAGAAGGAAATTTATATGAAATTTAGTGCGTAGCTTGGCGCTATACGAACTAAATCTTATTTTTTTAACAGCTTTAAATTTGTAAATTTGGGCAAAAGTTTAAAAACACGCACAAAAATAAATCCACGCCGTTTTAGACAAGTATTCGATAACTTTGATAATTGTATCTCTGCCCCCCCTAAAGATTTTATAAATGACTAAAATTTTGCATTTTGGAAACATTAATTTCGAGTAATATTTAAGCAAAAAAATATCGAAGCTATAAAAATTGTTTTCAAATGTCTTCATTTCAACAGGCTCCCGCGTTTTAAAATGCCTGTTCACATTCAAAATAAAAACCGGCCATTTAAAATATTTATTTATGATTCTTTCTTTTTCAGAACAACCTGTTCTGATAAACTAATTAATACAAATTTTGTTTGTTTTAATTAATATGCATAAATTTTATTTTGGCTCAAAGCGTTTTTTTTTTTTTTGTATTGAGTGGGTACGTTTTCATACTTTTTTTTAGTTTTGGCAACTTTCTTTCTTTTTTTGGGGCTTGACTTGTAGCCAACGAGTTCAAGGCTGACAAATTAATAAAATGTGTCTTTGATTTTGAAGTGTTTTGGCATTTAGATGTGCGAATAAGAAGAGCTAAAAGTTTTTAAGCCATTAATGAATAACGATATTTTTAAGAGTGGATGTGGGAATTTTATTGTATTATATTTAAATACAACAGACAAAAAACTCTGATGTTGGGTTAACGGAGTGTGAATGTGCATTGTCGAAGGTATGTGCACTGGGCACTGAACAAAATTCCGACAGCCGAAATACTTCTCCTTTTTTCCTTCTCCCCAACCCAGTTCCGGTACAGGGCACTGAATATGTAGGGATCGACGCCTGAGTTTATCTGGAATATCTTTTTTATTTTCTTTGTTTCACTCCAGAACTTTCCTTCCTCCGGGGTGTAGACTCTTTTGTTTATCAAGCCCGGGGCCATTTAATATCTGGGGAACACAGGTGCGCTGGTTTCTCCGCGGCCTTAACTCTCTTAACTGGAGCAGTTGTTATTCAACACGTGGACCAAAACGTGTACGTACCTGATGTGACAATATTCGCCAAGTGCAACAGCACTGCGAGGCGGTGGTCACGGAACCGTACCACATGTTTCAAGTTATTAATATCATTTTAAAATTATTTAGCTTGAGGGCACATAATCTTAATTGGCTGTTTCTGTTTTCTGTCCCTTTGTTGTCCCGCTTTACAGCTATAATAATATGTGGCGGTATTGTTGCGCCTAATTTTGATTTAAAAAATAATAGTTATTGCATTTTTTTCAGAATTTTGCTTCTACGGCTGAAGACAGGAATTTTTAATTTGTTCTCTTGTGCAAATTCATTTAGTTTCTTTATAATATTCAAAATGGTAAATGAAATGACGCATTTCGTTACATCAGTTAAGAAACTGTTTGACTTCGGAGCTCAGCGAACATTTATTTTCCAAGTCTTTTCAGTTAAAAGAAAAAGTTCAACAACTAAATAAAGTTTTTGCCGTTTCTTTCAACAAACACTGAATCAGCAAAAATATTCATAGAAAAAAATTTAATTTTTCGATCTTTTATTTCACAAATACAATTTTTTTATTTTTCTTTAAGTTTGAGGTCGATTGTAGGTTCGATGTGAATTCTAAATATTTTCCATTTATGCCCATAATTATTTGTATTGAATAAAACTCGAACAGGGCGTCATGCGAAAACTCCAAATTAAAGTAAAATTTGCACACATTCATTGATTTCAATTTGCTAGTAATTTCTGTCAGTGTAATTGAGCAGTTGCCGTAAAATGATGTTTTTGTGACTTTTGGTTGGCGAAAAATGTTTGTATTAATTTCCTATTTTTATGAAGTTATAAAACAAAAATTTTAACTTTCATGATCACAATCATGCAAAACAGCCGAAAAAAGAAGAAAATATATATTTTCTTTAATTTATACAATATAAAAAACAACAGCCATTAATTTGTTACAAAGGCAATTAATTGCAAATGTTATACAAAGTAAAAACAATTTTCTTTTAGCAACAATTAAAAAGCAGGAAGTTGCTTTTAAAGCAAAACGAAAAATAACTAAGAAAGTAAAAATACAATAATTTTCTGATAACAGACTTCTCGCCGCATTAATGAAATAGTTTCGATTTTGATAAAAAGAAAACTTTCGCAAGCTCTAGTCGAAACATGTATTTCTCAATCCAATAATTATGATTGATCATCTCTTAATTAGTTTATGCAAATATTCAAATATTTTCGGTGGTTGGATAATATTTGTTGTAATTTAGAAAACAAATACTTGAGTGTCTCGCAGCGACTTCATTTGCGGCAAAATTTATTCCTTCAACATTAATTTTTAAATATCCACAAGAGTGTGTGTGTGTGTGTGTGTGTTTGCGTCGAACGTGTCTTGAAAGTGAAATCTCTTACTTTTGCTTTTCATTTCTTCAGTTTCGTTTATTTTATTCCTTTGCAACAATTTCTTTCTTCTTTCTTCTTTATTTTATTTCTTATTTATTTGCTTATAAATAAATACTTTGTTTATTAATTTTGAATACTTGTTTCAGTCTTCATACATGCACGAGTATTTGCTTTTTTATCAAATTTGTTTAAAAAATTCCAAACTTGGGCGTCCCAACCGGGTTGTGTAAAATATCAGCTTTACTGCGGCCTCACATTTGTCAAGTTATTAGCATTTGAAATTCGGTTTTGGGATTGAGTAACAGAGAGAAACACAAAATTGCAGCGAAATGTGTCAAATGCAAAATAGGGTGAAATATTTATTGTGAAATTCGTAAAAGAAACAAGTGACATGATTTTTCCGTAATAAATTTATCACAAAGCAATAAAATTTTGCACAAAAACGCTTTGACATAAAGTAAAAGGCATTGAAATATTGAACTATGATTTTGATATCTTTTGTTTGTTGCGAAACACTTTCGAAGTTTTTTTATTTTTTATTTTAAATCTATTATTTGAAGGTATTAAATTTGATTCAAACGCTTTAAGAAGGTGGCATAGACAACCTTCGTTATTGTCTTGCAGTGACTAGTCTTGAATATATTCAGAGGCAGACCAGTTGGCCTCCAAACTTCTTTAAATAAAGAGAAGAATCGTGGTATCCCAGCAGCTCTCTGAAATTAGCTATTTGATATCACTTTTGGTTTGGTTTCACAGCTTGTTATCTTCGGCCTTATAGCATCTAACGCAAGACACTCCCAAGCGCCGCCCTCGCCATCAGTGTTGTTGCAGGCCTAGTATATATCTATCATTTTTCATGATCTTTGCCTGTGCAGGGGACATCTGCTTACCATGAAGTCAAGACACTCTTTCAGAGACCATTACGCCTGTTAACAAGTTATATATTATACATATACATATATAATTCGGAGGTCAAGGCCTGTGCTTTTTAGGTGACACACACACACATGGTGTTTTTATTGCATCATGAAGTTGTAAATTGCGTTGATTATTGGAGTTGCAGTTAAGAGATCCAAATCATCCGAATATGGCCGCAATAGTCGATTCTCAAGGACCACAAAGCCAGGAAGCTTAAAATGCCACGGAAAATTCTATTAACAAATTCAGTATTACAACAGAACTGAAAAGAAAACAGAGTTCTCAGGCTTTAAACTTTTGCTAAAACTTATAAATAGAAACAAATTTTTAAACCACACAACCGCCAATAATTTGCACATTATAAACCAAACGGGATCGCAAGGCGAATGGGGGAACCCAGTGCCCAGAAATTGGACAAATATCTTTGATTTGAGAGGAATATCAGCAAAGTCCTGTACGTCCAGCGTATAACAGCCTGTACCTCCTGTGTGGCAGTGCCATACAGTTTTTCGTGGGGGAGACTCTTTTTGAAGTCAAAAGATACAAAAAGTCCAAAAGTCCCCTCATCACATCTTTTAATGTAGATGTCTACCTTGTTATATTTTCCACTGTCCCCGTATCCAGGCACCAATCAGATCCAACTACTCTGATTGCGACTCGTTGAAAGTTCAGTACGAGCACATCGTCTCTGGACAGCACCAGAAGATCTAACTAAATAGTTCACATTTTACTTGTGATCTTAGTCTGATGTGCGGGTCAGACTAGTAATTTTGATCCCATCCGAATTGAATAAAACCCAGCTGATCTAAAGCTGATGGGAAGGATGTATTAAGAGTTTTTCAGGAAAGAGCAAGAGGGGAGCAAAGACCAACCTATTTATAAGAAAAGAAATTATAAACTCAAAGCCAATCTTTCAAGGATGAGTTCATCTCTCACTTGACCAATCTTTTCTCAGAACAATATCTGTATATGTATGTATGTGTCTATGTATGAGTGAATGTATGTATGTATGTGTGTATATGTGTATATTTTTATGATTTTTTCTTGTATTTAATTGCCTAACAAAATTGACACTTCAAACTGTTTAAATTACGAAACGTTAATTCGAACTGGCGTTTAACAACAATCGTTGAAGAACCTGTTTTGCCAAAGAACACGTTGAATTTTAATCAATTGGACAAAAACAGAAATACAACCTCAAACTCAAAGTGATTAGATAAACAAAGACTATAAGAATATATGAATCTTTTTTTCCACTCTTTCGTGGCAACATAAAACAAGAAAATTTATTCAAATAAGACTTAAAAGCCATGAATTGATTAAATCATGAATTGATTAAATCATGGCTTTTAAGAGCGTTTTTATGAAATAAAGTGCCTTTATGCGCCATAAAGCGCCTTAAATTCGACGTCTCGAACAAAAGCAGCTAAACAAGTAGTCTAACTTTGGATGCGGTCTTCCACGGCCATGAGACCCTTCCAGCAAAAAGAAAATAATTTCGGAAAATAAATGGTGAGTATAAGAAATGTTTTCTTATAAGTCCTTTATCGAACTTCACACTCTCTTAACACGAATTTCGAATCCAATCGTGAATTGATCGCATTCTAGAACAACGTCGGAAACTTTAAATGTTTACGGGTTATTTCAGTGAAAAAAATCGTTTGAAATTAATTCTTTTGTTGGCGCCATTTAGTCACTGTTTAGCCACTTATTTGAAAGTAAAACAGTCACCAGAACTGGTAACTTATACATAACGATATAATTAAGAAATAATAGCTGGTTAAAATAGAAATAAATAATACCAGAGATTGTTTGGTTTTTGGGTAATCGGTACATGAGTTTCAACTCTCTGGCTTTTGTTGCCATTTTAAGCCACCACATCAATTAACTCATCAAAAACGGACGTCTTTGTCCTCGAAAATTCGTTTCACTATCAAAATCGTAAGACCTGAACCAGTTCCCAAACGGATCGTTTTATGAATTATTTTCATAGATTTTCTGTCAGATTTCGATCCACAGTTTTGTTTAATTCCTACGATTTAAAATTATTTAAGCAGAAACGCTTCTCAAAATTCATCGCTTACCGTGACACTCTCTGAAGAAGATCATTGCGAAATCGAGTTTGTGTGAATGTTGATTTCTTCAACAGATTTAATTGGGAATGAGTGAGAAGGACATTGTCCACATTACGAGTGAACTTAAAAATAGTGACGTGAACAAAACTCGTTGTAATTTAAATTTTTCAGGTCTTCTGCTTTTTCTTTCTCAGGAGTATTTTTTTAAAACTGACAGCAAAAACAAAAACCCAAAAAATATTTTTTGCCCCGTGTTTTGGTCTCAAATTCATTTTCAGTTTCCCAGTTTCCCACCACTGATCACAATTGGGCTGAGAATGCATTTCACTTTTTGCCCAAAATAATTTTCATCTCACTAACAATGATGATTAACGAAGTGCTAATCAAGATTTACATTAAAATTCTAACAATAAAGTATTTTGCTTATTAATAATTTTTTTTAATCTGAATCACGTTTCCCAATTGAAGAGAGCGAGAACACGAACCAGAGACTGAGAACAAAATAACAAAAATCAGTGGCTGGAGGTCAAGAACACACTTAATATTTTCTTAAACAAATTTGTTTTAGCAAAAAATTAAATAAATAAATATTTATGGGTTTTCCAGACACGTAAAAAGCTAATAATACTCTGAGTGAATAAAAATCATCAATATATTACAAATGCAAATCAAATAATGGAAAGATGTGAATAAAGACAAAATAAAATCTTACTTTTCGTTAGAAAACTGCTAATTATTTCGGACACCTCAATTCATCAGTTGAGGAGCACAAAATTGCCACTGAAGGATTTATTTCCTCCCGAAATCAGACATTATTCAAACGGTTTGCCCACATACACAGAACCGAACAGAAATCGAATTCAATATTATTACACATATAAATCGGCTGTAAACTATTTTGTAAAAACACTCACATGCGTTGCGCGCATATTTCGAACTGACCCAAAAGCTCGAAGCGAATTTAAAAACTGTGGGCCCGAATTACGTAATACCAAAAGGAAGTGTATCGATACATAAGAAAACTCGGTCTTGACATTTAAAGAAAAATATTTTCATTTTAGAATAAAAATTAGTTGATTAAAAGAAGTATCAAAATTCATATGAGTCGAGGAGGAAAAGCTGCCAGCCTTTTTAAGAAGCAAATGGCATTAAGAAAACATCAGCATGAAAATCCATGTACATCAAAGGAAAGCTGATTAAGCGAAACTGGCAGCAAAACATTTTGACTCCAAATTTTTTTTTATTGGTTTCGCAATGACCGCTCTCTATCCAAATTTCAGTCGTTTTACTGTCTCCGCAGGGCACAGTGAGTCCCTTTACATGGGAACAACATGCTGAATATTTTGTAAGTGGGTGGCACTTATTGAGGTGCTCTTTTAAGTCGAAAGCCGTATCCGGCAATCGATAAGACCGTCGAAAAATTAATTTTGGAGTGACAGTGTCAGTGACTTTTTAAGGCTTAAGCACCTTGGAAGCTCTGAAGATTTGGAAATTTTACGGCTTTTCAATAGCTTAGAGATGGATTTAGTCGATGTCTTAAGCAAACGAATATTTTTAAAGCATTTAACAAGAGGATACTCTCTACCATGACGTAAAATTACGCACGTTTAACAAACGCTGTTGCAAAACAAAATTAAGTTTCTCGAAACTTTGAGACAGTTTTTTTTTATATTGTATATCCGGGAAAGTAAAGACAACGACAAATTTCTAATTGGTTTGAGGGATTTTCCGTAGTATTCAAGATCGAATTTGCTGCATTCATTTCGTTAAGAAAAGTTTAGCTTTAAGCCTATAAAAATTTGTTTGGCGCCATCAGAAGTAGCTAAAATTACGATATAATAATTTCATAGAAAAATACTGAAATGTTATTCTAGAGAAATGATAACTCAAGTCATGCCACGTATGTTCTGTCACGCAACGCCAACTTTATGATTTCATACTTTCTTTACGTAAGATAATTCTGGAAATATTTCCTTTTTATTGATTATGTAAAAAAGAAAGAACAATGAATCATCAACTGTCACGTGCGTCACTTTTAGTCGCGGAATGCAAATGACCAAAAATCGAATGGAAAACATGTTGTAAAAAATTTTCTTCTTCGCATATTAGATCTGTAAAAGATAAGGAGCAGAAATTCGTACAATAAAATTAAATTTAAACTCACCACAATATTATGCCAATTAAAAGTTGTTTTTTCTCCATTTCGGAAACACTTCACTTTGTAAATCCTCGCGCAGGATAATCTTTTTTCTTGTTATTTGTGTGTTTTTTTAGGATTAATTATCTAAGTATATTTAACTAATCTATGACTCTTTTCTTAAATAATTTAACTTAAGCTTTTAAATAAATTATAAAAGTTAAATAAAAATTTGGCACTTTTCCTTAACAAAATTAAACGGAAGAACAGGAAGGAAACACTCTTCTCTGTATTTGTAAATAAATTCTTTTTAAATGTTTTTTCAGGCACTTTTAATTTTTTCTTCTTATTTTTATAAAACTTTCTTTTCAAATTGTTGTTATAAAATAATTGATATCCTCCTTTTATGCTTTTTTGCTATTCATACGTCTTGCCAAATAGATAATAACCGATAAAATATAGTTTATACTTAATCCTTTCGCCGTTTAGCATAACGTGATTGTTTCGAACACAAACATTGATTCGATTTCAAAAGCTCACTTGTATTTTAAGGACTCGTCAGTCAGAAGTGCACAAACGAGCCGCTTCGTGCCACACGATGGCGAGTTGAAACATAAAACTTAGAGCCAACACAAACAATCCCAATCGTACAATTTGTTTCTAAAACACAAAATTAAAACTGCGCGCACGCGTCCTAACTACAGCAAGCGCTGAAACAATCTGTGAGCTTTGCCAAAGCTAAGCGAGCACCAAAGTGCAAAGTTGACAAAGTGTGCAATACAAGCACTCACACACACACACGCGCGCACCGACCAAAATTGGCTCTAAGCTTCAAGCTTCAAGCAGAAAGTTGTTGTTGGCCCGAATCGTTGGCTCCAACTCGTTTCATTTGTATTTTCTTTAAGCCAAGATTTCGGTTTCGTTGATTTTGCGCGCACGTAACTCGCAGCTTGCTCAGTCCATCGCTCACGCACACATACCCACGTATACCATGCACCCTGCACCACCCCCCCTTAGCCAAAGAAGACAACAAAAATGGACGTTCGTACGTATGACTCGGTACGTTGTATTGTAGTTTACGAAATGTCTACTTTTTCGAGTCAAAAAGAAAAAGAAACCAACGAAAAAACAATCAGACAAAAGAAGCTGAAGAGGAAAAAGAAAACAAAAAACAAAAATCTATCGTGTCTAGCAGGCGGCAGCACGCGTTCGATGACTTTTTTCTTGTCTTTGCTGGCTCAATATAAAACTTTATCTGAAAAGGCCAGAGCGAACGTCTAGTGCTTTTAACTCTTAAGCATTCGAACTGCAACAACACAAACACTCGTAGATGTGCTGTCAGCTCTTTGTAATTAAAAGTTCGCAAAGTGCGCCTGTGTTTGTGCAAGTGTTTCTCGTGGTATTTGTTTGTAAACCGGTAAATGTCGAGGTGTGAATAGGAAAAAAGCACCTTTCTGTGGTAAATAAAAACCAGAAGTAATTAGTACTCTTTTTAGCCAGAAACACCCTACATAAAGAACTACGATTTCAGTTATGGTTTAAGTGACCTTGCGCATTCGAAGCGCTGGTGGGTTGATCAATAGGCGGACCCTAAAGGTCTTCACAATTAACGAATAAAATGCGACCACCTGACAACTGCAGCAAACGTATTGATAATAATTTGAAATGTGCAATTGATGACTTGTGTCAGCACCTGCTGTGCGGCCTTATCTGGCCTTAACCAGACTGGCCTGTCCATTCCCCTCGATCTTAGTTCCTTACATAAACGGAGCCTGTTGCAAGACAACAGCACCTCGAAGACAAGTCCCCGGAATGCCAATTGACCTTGGCTGAAAACTTCTGAAATCAAAATCATATCTGAACTTCTTAGAGTTTTGGTTGCCGTGTTAACCCTTCCCCTCTAGGAAGGAACGTAGGAAGTGCGTCAACGCAAAACCTGCCCCTTGGGAGATTACTGACGACAGATCTCGCAGTCAATTTTATACCAACACCTGCCATTACGGCTATATCTGGCAGTGGATAAAATCCACTTGAGTGAACTGGGTGAGGGTTCACTAGCGCCCCATGTGGCTTGCTCGGCTCATACAGATGGCAATTTTTCGTAATATGCTCCTCAGCACAAATCATAAACCCCTTGCTAAAAAGCAATTCTCCATAAGGCGGGAAATGACTAGGCTACAGTGTTGGTGCATAAAACAGACCTGTCGGAAGACAAAAGCACGTCAAAGATTTTCTTCCTCCTGCGTCTTCAGGTTTACACCACAGCCAGAACCAACCGTGCCCACCGAGGGACCCCTTTCTCTCTATTCCTCAGGAAGCAGATTGCTCTGACTGTGTGTTAACTCGTCAATGCTTAACCTGTCTGATGACATATATGTAGATGGTGGCATGAGCTTAAGAAAAATAGTTTGGCGTAAAAGAGCAGCCTCACATGAATATCGTAGTGATGGACCAATTGAAGTGTCTACCCCAGAATCGGCTAAGAAAAGGATGTTGAGAAAAGGTCAGCTGGCTGAAATTGTAGGTTGTACGAGTACGTCGCGTTTCAACTTAAAGTTAAAAGACGTCGTTTACTTAGAACGGAGTTACGGTATAACACTTCTCACCTGAGACAAAAGGGTAATCAAAACAGGGCACTGCACTGGGAAAATCGTGCCCAAGAAAGCGCAGCCAGTTTTATCTGTTGAAAAAGTCACGTTGTTGGTTTTTGAGACATTTTTAATTGATTATTATCCAAAAAGGAAAGTATTATTTCATCATAGCCCAGCACCAGTTCACGCATCCACTATTGCAATGGTTCAAGTCGATGAGATTAAGGCCAAACTGTTGCCTCAGACGCCTTATTTATCAGATTTACCTCACTCGCACTATTTCCCTTCTATTTCGAAAATAGACAAATGAGTTGCTGGCAAAATATTTGGCCACAACGGAAGGCTCGAGTCTCCGGTTGATGGCTTTTTCAAGCCGTTAGATAGTTCTTACGAGCTCCTGAGAAAAACTTCATATACGTTAATTAAGCCCACTAACGTGGGCTAGTACGTTTCGTCTACCCCGCTCATAGATTATTTGTAATTTTGAAACTTGGGTGCAGGTTCGATAGTACTTTTGCTCTTTTTGCCAACACCATCAGTACCATAATTTTTAGCTACTGTGCAAATACTGTTATAGGTCCAACAAACCAAAATTGTGTGTTTCGTTGTTTTAATCAGACCTATAATCAAACTCTGATCTTGATTTTGCACTGTCTTCCTTACATTTCCCTTGAGGGACCTTGAGCTGGACTTGCGGTAATCCTTTAACGATTGTCAGGGAATATTTAGCAAGCAGCATTTTCACAACTCTACTCTACTATATAGATCCAAAGCAATAGTGTTCAAAATATCGAAAGAGCCGTATTAGACTGAAGAACTTGTTGCGATGCATGTTTTATAGTCAAACTGGTTCACCCTGAATATAATATTCTGCTGAGTGATGACCCTAATAACTTATCGGGAAATATATTTTCAAGCACAATGAATCAATCGTTACGGTTTTTTTTTAAATAAGTTTGTGGTGTTTGAAACAAACCAACAAAAATATGTACTCGGCAGATGCGTCAATGCCGTTGACACATCCGTTTGTACTTGGAGCCAAATTACACCAAAATCAGCACCAAAGTTCAAAAGAAAAACACAATATCAATCCAGAAAATTGAGGATTAGTGAGTTGATCAAAACATTTAGTTGTTGTCAATCAAAACTTAACTTAATTAATTTTTTAATTATTAAGTCAATACTTTTAGTAAAACGATCAATAAATAAGTGTTACGAAAGTTACGTTTAAAAAAGTACTTTTCTCACCATTTTTAAAACACGCACTTTTCAGCAAAAAGTGTTATTAGCAAAAGTATTTTTATTCGTAAAAGTTTCACTACCAGTAAAACAGATCTTTCTGATAGAAACAAAATTTTATTATTTTTTTTTGCAAACAACCCAGAGTGAACCTAAAATTTATTGGTGACAGAACAGAGAAAAAATAACTATTAATTAGTTTAAAGTAAATATTAATAACTGATAAGAAAATGGCATATTTCATATGGTTTGACAGGCGAAATTATTGATGCTTTACTTGAGACTTAAGAGGCAATTAAAAACTGTGTTTTGAAAGAAAATACTACAAACGAACTCTTAGCGGAGCATATTTTTTCGTTATTTCAAAAGCACTTTCCATATGACAAGATGAAATGATAATTTTCCAAATCTATTAGTGCACTATGGGCGATTAAACCAGTTTTAAAAGCTCAAGCCAGATACGATCAAACTATGAGTGAAACTTTCGTGACGGCGTGGCAACGACAATGCCTGATGCCAAATCAAAAGTTCCTGCTTTCTGGAATGCTTGCGGTCATATTTTGAACGTGTGTCTTCCGTACCAATGAAGCGGGAAACAAATTTGGTTTTTTCGGTAGATCTGTTAGATAAAAAAAGTCGGAATAAAATATATATGAAACGAACAGTATAAAATCAAATTTAAGAAGAGTTCTGGATGAGTTGCCAAGCCGGAGAATTTCAAAACAACCAGCACGCGTACGCGACTCAACAGCAATTGCTCGGCTTCTTCTAGCAAATTTTCGGTCCGCGTTCATACAAAGAGGTGACTTGGGATGTCTAGTCAGTTCTGCCAGTGATTACCTAAACAGTTAAAGGGAGACTAAGCAAGCACCGCAGTTGGGAGCCCGAAATCCTCACCGAACATCAGGCCTTAACCAACTCGCCTGTATATTCCCCACCATCTACTTCCTCACGAAGAACAGAATTTACTGCAAGACGGCAATACCCGTGAGACATTAGATCCCACAGGTAGTTTTCTACACCGCTATCTACGAGCATGAAGGCCTCTGCTAGGTTTAAACCACGATCGGGACGTGTCAGCCAAGGTAAGCACCTCAACCTATGATGAACACCGGAATGCCCAAGGCACCTTTGATCTGTAGTGAAGCTTTCCGAAGAACCTGCGTAACCCAAGTCATACATGAACTTGCTCGAGTTTTTTCGATATTTGTTATGGACAGCAATTGCAGGCAATAATGATGAATACGCCGAAGCACAGGTTGTTGCCTGATGTATATATTTATTAAAGTTTCAAATATGAATTTATAAAAATTGGGCTCCTCGGCGGCGGTGGCGAATTTTTGTCGATCGGCTTCGCTCAATTGTACAATTTCAAAAATGGATGTTTCCTACTGCCAGTACGAGCTCCTTGCGGCAGATAAGAAAACATGTGCTCAATTATCTATGCAAACTGCAATAAGAAGACTGGAGTTGTTTTTCTTTTTCTTATTTGTAACATATAATGTAAGTATCCGCATATATATAATATATATGTATTATTTCTAAATATGTATGTATGTAGTATGTCTGGCTACACATACTACATCTACATACATACATATATGTATATTTATGTGGAAGTAAAACAACACATTCAACTGAGAAAACTTTCAGTAAAACAGAGAAAGTGTGAAAAAGTACAGCTTCCACACTCTTGGACGAAGTAGCGCCGCTGACAGACCTCGAAGATGTCGAAAAACCTCAAAGTATGGAAATATTACGAGCGGAGTAACAAACAAAAACACAACCAACATCACTTTAATTTCATTTATGTATGTTTGAAAAACTGTTGAAAACAACACAAAGCGAAACAAAACAAAACAAAACAAAACAAACCAAAAATTTAAAGTTTGGTTGCAAAAAAGAAACAAAGAAAACAACAACATTTAAGGCAAACGAAAGTAAAATCAGGTCAATATACGCACCTCATTTTGCTGGCTGTCGTTTAGGTACGAGTACGAATGTATTTGTTTAATGGTTTTGAGGCGGCTGAAAAATGTGTTTAATATTTTTGCATAATTTTGGAATTCTGTGTGGACTCATACACACGCACATACATTAGACAGACTCACGTCACATCGAGATGACAGAAATGCTCTTGTTGCCTCCCAACACCGTTTCAAAAATCTACGAAAACCTAAAAACATTTTCGATTTTGTTCACTATATTTTTGCTACGATTCAGCTTCGACTTATCTTTCCGTTTGTTTAATAATAAACGAAGTTGCTGACATTTCGCAGGTGCTAATTACACGTCAGTAGACTTGAAAAAATCTGAAAAGGGTGACCAGACACTCAATTTTGTACTGGATTGTATTTAAAAAGACAACCAGACTAATAATATTTTTCAATAAGTACTAAAACCGGAGTAGGCCTCCTTTTAGGATTTGCTTTCCTTAGCGTCTTTTCCTTAGCGTTTTTTTGTTGTTTTGTGTTCAATCCACATGTAAACTGAAACTAAAACAGAGTTGAACTGACATGATTGCAATTGAGAAACAAAATAAATAAAATTGAACGAATTTTGAGAGAAGAGAAATAAAAAATAAATAAATATAAAATTAACACAAAACCATAATAATTATGTTTAGAAACGCCAGTTGATTTAACGTGATCAATATTGAAACAATATTTTTCATATTCCATTTAACTGCGAATAAAGTTGAATGAACATATGAAAATATTAAAAAAGCATTTGGTTGTTTTCTATTCGATCAATATGTAAACTAAAAGTAAAACTAAAAAATATTGAACTAACACGACTAAAATTTGGAAACAAAGTGAATGCATGTCGAACCTTTACGTTGCCACACATTTTGTTTTATTTCTAAAAAGCATAAAAAACCAAATGATTTTCAAACAGTGCTTAGTAGGTAGGCAGGAGTGTTGCAAGCTGGGTTTGATATGGTCCTTCTTTATAATATTTGTATTTAAATCGCGGGAAATGAGTAAATTAAGGCAGCTTTACAATTTCGGTGGGCCTTTGGGACATTCACTGAAGATGAATAACGAGTTGTAGAATTACCAGAGCTGTGTCGTTCGCGAACGATCGGGTTAAATAGAAAGGATCATTCAAATGAACGGACTGAGCAGATCACTTAACTGACGGGTTTGGCAATGCTTTCGTTGTGTTCTTCGGTTTCGCTCCTTTTCTGCCCCTTACAAAATTTCCTTTTTTTTTGAAAATTAATGACCGGTCACATCTCTACAAATTCTGTGTCTTACAATAACATCAGTTTCATGGGAGAACCTAAACAACCATCACGTTTTAATACACCAGAAAACATGTTTTATGAGACAATTTTGCTAATTGCGCACTGCAAAATTACTCTTAATTAAAGAACGTGGGCTTCATAAATGACTCGATTATGGATGACAATTGCGAAATTAACTGGAGAGCGCTGCAAGTTTTTAATAAATTTCGTAACTAATATTTTGCCGAAGACGACATAAGGACACCTCCGCAGACCAGCTTATAACTATGTCTTAAAATCGTGTGCGGAGGGACTATAAGTAGGGCGAAACATTTTCCCAACCAGTACTTTGTAAACAGTTTTTAACACGCATTGCACCATGTGTCCGAGCGTTGTCATTATGGATTACGGCGTAACCATCGCTTCAAACGGATATATTGCGTTTGGTATAGGTCAGACCGGGATCATTTTTGTACTTGCAATGAAAAGAGATTGTATGTCAAACCTGAGTTGCCAGCCGAATTGACTTCAATATGACAAAGGACACCAACCGCGTTCAAAGGACATGCCATATGTTGGGCATAACGCACTTTTAATTTATATACCATTTATTTGCCTTATACGCATAGAATTTATTTCGCTTTGGCTCTGGCTCCCAGAAGAAGAACTAAAGGCTCTTTTTCTGAATTTAATCACTTTCCCGTAAACGCTCCTCACGAATCTAAATAGTTTTTTATCTGAAAAAATTTTACTAGATTCAGAAATTGCAAAACATAAAAACAATTGAATGTATTCCGTGAAATCAGACACTTTAAATAGAATGATTTAAATCGAAAATGCTTTCCAAGTGAAGTATCGGTTTAACTGTTCTTGTTTGTAGTGCTACAGACGTCCAATTGCAGACTCTTACAATGAAATAGTCAAAACAATCAATCGTCTGCCAGTCGTAGCAAATAATTTTTCCCCGCGAGTCGGTCTAATGTTTATGAAGGTGCACATAAATATGGCTTTATTACGGTTTGATGCAGTTTCAGTTAAGCCTCTTTTTCATGTTTGTGTGACTGGGTTGCTGCGAATTTTACTTTTTGGCTTCGAAAGGCATCACGTGGTTTCAGTCAGTCAATATTTATACTATATGTGCAATACATATATATATATATTTTGGGCACATTTGTTCCTTTTTATTGTTTTTCTATATGAGTTATTTTCTCGAGTCAAACAAAATATCTCCAGCCAATTCATTTATTCAAAATGAGAATATTTATGCTGTGACAAATGCCATTTTGTTCACTGGTAACATATTGCCACACACGCACATACATTCTCGTGTATACGTATGAGTTCGCATTTCTGCGATGGTAGTTTGAAAAGTTTTCTGACATACGTCACGTACACATACATATATTTTTAGACAAACAACAAGTTGCTTTGCACGTGACTTCGTATGTCATGTGTAACGTTTTCTAATTGTTTTGTGTACATGGGTCACATAGTGCTCAGGAGGCACAACTGAAAATGTGGGTTAGTGACATAAAACCTCCTACAACTACTTACATATATGTGAGTCTGCGCAAATTAGCCAACCAAACCAAAATCACACAGGAAAAGTTATAGTCTAGCAAAAGCGGTTTGTTGTCAATGAACACAGGGAAAAGCACTAAAAACTAACGTGAAAAAGCAGCGAACAATAAACCAACACAAATCCTTAAAAGGCGATAGACACGCTCAAGCAATAATCGTCAATCATTGAGATGGTATAAGTAAAAATTTCTTGGTGCTTGACAAAAAATCAAACTATTTCAGTCGTCAACAACTTTTACGGATGCCACAACCGAAAGTTGTGATGAAAGAATTGACAGCCGTGTGTGTTTTTCTTGTTTTTGTAGGAAACCACATAAGTCGACTTATGAGTAAATTAGAGAGAAACATATTTTTGGAAAACCACGATACTTTGTTTTCAAAGTCTGCTTTCTGTTCAACGCACTTTTTACGAAACAACTTATCTTCGAAATAAACGCTTCTTCTAAAAGTAACGTTTTAAAATCAGGGGAGTTTCGTTACGACCAAATATCCTACGCCGGATTAATTACTGTCGTCAAAATTTCAGGCAAAGGTATAGCTTTTATTTGTATATAAACGGATTTCAAAATAGCTCATTGTGAAAGGAGAAACGCAAATATTGTAATTAAGTTGTTTTGTGTCGAAATATCGTCGAATACGTTTTTTCTTTATTCGTTCCAGCTTCATGCTGAACCAGAGTGCCTCGCCGCTACGTTGTTTTTACACACAATGCAACACACTTTGAAACTCACGCTTCTGGAATATTGTATTTTTGGCCGAAACTGAGCAGTCCGTTAAAACTATATATAAACACAAACGATTGCCAACGACAACCGTTCCTGCATTTTTAAGTGTGTCATGGACTGGAGCAAATTTGTTGGTGAAATATGTTATTTTACAAAGCGATTCTTGTCATACAAGACCATCAAAGTATGAAATCCATTGATCACAAACCTTTTGTTGTAATTCACATGTGACACACGTGACACCGTTCATGCACAAATTGAGAAAAAGAAACACAAATCTTGAAGTTCTGTCCAAAATCATACGACTGGTTCAAATTAATTCCTGCTACAAATTCAAAATGCAAAGTTCACGACTTAAAGCAATCGGACTTTTATGCTTTTACAGTTTTCTTAAGAGAAAGATATACAAATGCGTCGTACATATGCAATTGGAAAACGGCCAACACTGCAGGTTTGCACATATAACGTTTTTGTTTGTCATTTTACTTACATCTATTATGTTTTCTTTGTTTATTATTTTATGGGTGAAAAATTCGAACGGAAGCTTGATCGATGGACCCTTTTTGAGAGGGAACTCTCAATGTGTTACCTTGTGCTGCCCATTTCAATAAGCAAAAAGCGTGAGTCAATTGCGATGCCGCCGTTAATACGCACAAGCTCTTAACACTTTTTCTATAGTCTCAAAGCCGAAGGTGATCAATTCAGATTTGGTGGAAAGGGACGACAGAGAACAACAACTGCATACTTGTACTCCACAGTGAAGTTTTGGCATAATTTACCAATAATGATTAATGTACAACTTATGTACGAATGTATGTACATATATGAAAGTTATGAATAGTTTAATTGGGACGAATTTTCTAAAAACGATTTATTTAACATGTTTTAATAGGTTTTTGGCTGACAATAGATCGTGAGTGTGACGAAAAATATATTAATTTTACTTTTGACAAAATATTTTATCTTAAAAGTTAAAACAATATGTTTAATGTATAATTCTTTTGAAGAAAAAACTGTTATAATAAAATTTTTTAAATAATAAACAAAATTTTAATTGTTTCTTAAGTCTAAATACAAGAATTATGGTCGGTTTTTATAAGTATTTTCGCTCTCTCGAAATTTTCGTTTCAAAAGTCCACAGATATTTGTAGGGTGTATGAATAAAAGTCGAAATGAGTTGTTCGGAAGTTGAGGTCTCAGTATCCACATTTTGAACATTTTGTTTATACAAATTTTATTACAACATTCCCATTATTTTTGGTGTTTTTATTCTGCTACTTCCTAGAAAAAGTTTTAAAACAGATATTGATAATATCGAATTAGAGTTCGCTGAACAGAAGTAATGCCAGGGCTACCTCTGCAGGCAGGAAACACAAACATACAAGCGATTTTAACTTGTTATGAGCTAAACGCTTATAAAAAGATAATTTATAATTGCGATCGAACAAAACAGCGTAAGTGGATGTGTGTACCTTTATAAGAAAATGATTTTTAGGCGATATTTGAAAAGCTTTTAAAATATAACAATTTGGCATCACAAACAAGTACGCAGAATTGATCCAAGTTTGTACAATTTCTGTTCAAAAGATTAGGGAAGTATTAGTTTTTGCTAAAATATATTTATCTATTCACCAATTTCTGTTTCGCAGCCCCTCGGATCCAATAAACTTCTCCAGTTCTCGAAGCAATTCCGATATGCACTTTTTGGCATGTCTTTGAGCTGCTTCAGCGAACCCGTTTTTATCTCCTCACCTTTTATGGGCCTCTTCAGTCGCTGAATAGGGTGGTTGAGGCAGTTTTGCATCGAACTTGACTTCAAGCTCTTCATGCCTAAAATTGTTCTTGTTGATGTGCTCAGGGCTTTGTCAATCATATCTTGTCGACTTACTTCGGAAAGGCGGCATCACCTTAAGCACTTGATTCTATTTCTTCACGAAATCCGATCAAATTCCATCATATTTTTTGACCGCTTAAAGTGGCCCAAACGAAAACATTTCAAACTTTTTTGCCTCTCGTGAACGAACTAAACCTGCCAAGTAGCTGAAACCGCGAACTTATGTTCGAGTCGAGAGTACCAAAAAAACGATAATCAAAGGAAATGCTAAAATTCACCTTATTTTATGAACAGACCTCGTACATATACAGGGTGTTTTTTTAGAGGTATAGAACTTCGAATTGAAATAAAACACAAGAAAATCGTTTTAATGTCCATCAATTTGGCTTTATTGGAAGGATAATTTTATGCCATTAATGTTTAAATATGATTTCGGGCATGTGGCCGCCGCGGCTGGCTCGAATAAAGCCAATTCTACAGGTCCAATTTTTGATGGACAAAAGTTGATGGACAAAGCTCCAATTGCTGTGCACGGTGGCGAATCGATTCATTCGGGTCCTCTTCAACACTTTGCTCTACAGCGGCAATTGTTTCTTCGGTGCGCACTGTTCGACGTCTCTGCGGATGCGTATTATCACATAGAGTAAACGTAGTGCGAAAACGATCCATGGTTAACCGAATTAATTGCTCTGATGACCATAAAATGGACGGAGCTTGCGGTAAACTTCGCGAACTGAACAATTATTTTCGAAATAAATTTGCACGATTTGCAAGCGTTCTTTTGTCAACCTATTCATGATGAAATGGCAAACCAAACTAAATATTAATCACTTGACAGCTGACAAAATGGCCGCCAGTTAAAAAAGTGATGCCAACTTAAAGTTCTATACCTCAATAAAAAACACACTATATATATAAAAAACGTGTTATATGATATTTGGTACGCCTATTCCCAAAGTAGTTTCTAAAGTTGATATATTTTTCTTTTCCTAAATTGTTGTTGTATTTTCCTAATGTACTGTGTAATAAGTTGCTTGTTTTAAGAACAAGTGGCCCACTCAACCTGGATGTTACGAGAACAGGGCAGGGAATTTTAGGCCGGGATCTTGATGTAAAAGCTTCAATCGTGTTGCAAGAGAGAGGCTGGGAGCGTTTTAAAAAACTAAAATGGTATGAGCACAGGTGCCAGCAGCGAACATCAGCGCATTGTCGAATCTCACTTCCTTTTGTGTGATACGAAAAGCGGCAATGCCATTAGCCGACTTCAAGAGAGTGTCCGTCAACAACGTCAACGACAAAAATTCATTTCTGTGAGCAGCTGACCTCTCGTTTCGAGCACTTAAATCTACTGATTCAGAGCGACTGCAACAAGCTTTGACATTTGCTAGAGAACTTCTCAAACGGCCTTCCCTGCGCCAAGTAAATACTTACATATGTGATCGGCGTACACGTTATCTGGGATACATCATCAGTGATGATGTAATAGCTGTACAGTTTGTTAAACGTTTCTTTTTTCGAGATTTTTTGTTTATTTTGCTGTTTTACTTCATCGTTGTCTCTTTCGTTTTTCGGTTTTTTTGTTGTTTCTCTTATTGCAAATGTGCCATTGGGTGCCTGGTAAAAGGTCCGCCGTCATTTATTTTTGTTAATTTTTTAGTTGTCGCATCTGCTTTTGTAGTAATTCTCGGCACTATTGTCAAAAATTTCTTATATAAATTTATTATGTTTTTGCTGGATCTCATGTGACGATATTTTTTTCTTTTATTCTTTTTTTTTTGGTAAAAACTTTTGTCTTGGTAAAAACTTGCTACAGTAAAATCGAATTTAGATTTGCATGTTTGTTCGATTGTATCGCAAAGTCTGTAACGAGTTTGTTGAACGAACAGAAAAGAATCGTCAACTCGCTTGAAAATGAAAGTAAAAAATGAACAAGAAAATAGCGCAATATTTGTGGAGAAAGGCTTTTAAGGCGTCGGCATTTTCAACCCAATTTTACGGTATTCAGTTGCGGCCTTATTTTCAAAGCAGTTTGGCGAACTTTGCGCCAGCACCAGACTTAAAGATTATGTATAAAAGGCCCTCTAATGGAAAGTTTCTTAGTGATTAAAGGGAGATGGATATTCTGGCGCAGATAATGCGTTGTATTACACTATAGAAGACTTTTGAGGGATGGTGCCGGAAATCTTGAAGAAATTCGCGTCATATTTCATTCACGAGGAAAGACAGATGGTGGAAGGCACCTGCCTTTATGGCCTTATCTGACAGTAGATCAATGCGACTGGGTGAACTTGACAACGGCTGCCCGACCATCTAGTTCCTTACGAAGAACAGAAATCTGTTGCAGGACAACAAACCTAGAGGATATTTGGATCACCGAGCGTAGTTTTCTACCGCCATATTTACCAAAGCCTCTTCCTCCGTATTTAGGTTTAAACCACAGCCAGAACGTCTCAGCCAACTTTCGATTGCCGTGCCAACCCATGGGCTCCATCCCCCTCTCTACCCCGAAAAGCAGAATACCTTAGTTTCGTATACAATATGTTCCCGGGGGCATTAGTGAAGACTGTAACCACATAATAGAATTGGCTTCTAAGCAAAGACACACCTTCGTTTTTATTGTTTCTCTCGCATTGTAGCCACTGTGAACCGAATGACTAGGGGAGTGGGGGTGTGGGGGACTGGGGGACCTAGAACGCTCTTCAATTGTTTACTATAACGTTTGATTAAAGCCCATCTTTATTCTACAAATAAAATATATTATCAATAATAATTTTTTTTAAAGACAACAAGAAATATTGCTGCGCTTTCAACGCCATCAAAGATCGTAAGTAATTGACATTTTTGCTTGAAAAAAAAGATTTAACAAATAATAGAAATAAAAAAATAAAAGTTGTTTTTGCTCAAAAAAGCGTCACGTTTCTTCAAAATTATTCTTAATACCGCCATAATGTCATATTTGACAGTTTTGGTACTAAGCGCGCCGTCAGATTAAAAGTTCCCTGAGCAGCGATTCCAAATACCTCAACTACATCAACACAAATTTTAAGAGAACAGGCCGCAACAGAAAACAGCGTTAAAGGAAAACTTCCACAATTTCGTTAAATAACGAACGTTTTTTGCGCTTGACTGTATTTATTTGGCAGCAGCTTAATGTCACTTATTGATTAATTTTTATTTAATTAATTTGATAAATTGTTTTTTATCCATCATTATAAAAATGTTATAAAGTATAAAATCAGAAAATAATAAAAATTAATTTCGGCACCTCTGAACTAATTTCGACTTCATTGATTTGCATCAATTAAATTCTTTCATTCCTAAAACGAATGACAACCTTTTTTTCCTAATAACAGACGATCAAGTGTTTGATTGGTTACAAAAAAACTTGGAGAATGAAAAGTCAAATAAACTTTGAATCCAGAGGAATGCAAAGCGGGTTTTACAAAAAAAAAAACAAAGAAAATATTGAACAATGGGGCGGATTAAAAAGGAGACTATTTGAAAGATACAATTTCATTCCTCATGGTTTTCGTTTTTGTTTCTCCAAATCGATGATATTGTATGGTCTTCAGCCCCTTAAAGGTAGGGCAGTGATCAGATTTGAGGGCAATCGCTGATGTGTAAAGAAAAATTATTAGTTTTGTTGGCGTGATCCTTGACGGCGTCACCTTCTTCTTGATTTAATGGCGTATGTCTAAGCCGCATTTTTTTATCCAGCTACTGGTGCCTTGACAAGTTGCCCGATTGATGAGCACGTCCAAGTGATAAAGCTTTGTTATCCAAATGAGTGGTCGTCCATATTACGGAACACGCGTCTCGTCATCTAACAGACAAAATTGCCATAAGTAAAACGACGCCAAGAAGTGCGAGTTCAGCGTTGCCAAATGTTTAGATTTATCTGCATTTTGCAGATTTCCAAAACATTGAGGCGTTTTGAAGTTTTTTGCGTTAAAAATCAGTTTTTACGCAAATTTTGCACTTAATGACCCGTATTTTTTTTAATAAATTTTCTCTACTTTCAACTTTCTTATTTCCGAGGTCTTAATTTTATCCCATTACAGCGATTTCCGGTTAATTATTCCCCGGATAATGCATTTGCCCGCTTAAATCCTACCAAAAAAAAATGAAATATTATTTTATTCAAATATTTTCAACAAGAACTAAAGGAAAAAGCCCGCTTTATTGAGTCCCGTTTAATCTTTTAAAATTAACAAGTTTTTACAAATTCCCACAAATAGAACACAATTTTCACACCCAAATAAAAGTATGTGTAAAAAATTATGTATTCTTACATATATATTTTGTAATGCTTGTTCGTTTTATGGATTGCGCTGGATCAATTAAGAAGTTTTTTTTTGATTTTCCGCTTAATAGCTCCAAAAACCACTCATTTGCGGACAAGTATCAGTTAAAAAGAAAAAAGTGTGCACTACTTTCACGCATAAAAGATTCGATTCGTGGCGAATAAAATTTTTGTGCGGAGAGTTTTTGGTTACCCGGAGTTTTCGGCAGCGCAAGTCACCCATTTAAAGCAAATTGTCTGGAAAATCTTTAACATTAGATGTACTTTTTTTTTTATTTCACTAAAAATCCATGCAAATTCATTTATACACAAGAGTTCAGCTTTCTTCTACACAAGGCAAAGTCGTCTTCTTCATAATTTTTATCGTTTTTTCCATAAAGTTTTTCTCGTCCTTTAAAAATCATACCTCAAAGCCCTTCATGTTCATCTTAACGAACGAATATCATAAAAAAATAAAAATAACGAATATCATAAAAAAGGGATTTCGTGGGTTGTGGGGGATGCTAAAGAATGTTATTTTTTCCTTAAAAGTGTGAACGTTAAGAAAGAGGGAACCGCTTTTTATTACTGTGTCATACTGCGACTTGCAGTTAGAAGAATTTAGATGTTTCCAGGCTTAATTCCCTTAAACTGCGAAGTCTTGTAGGAAAAAGAGCATGTAAAACTTTTGAAAAGTATTTCGTTTCCTTAACGCTTAGCCCCTTTCATCTCTGGGTGCATAAAAAGAGAAATTCTGCCACAGAAATACCCCTCGAATGGTTCGATATTCATTAACTGAAAAACTACACTGTACAAATTAGAAGAGATTGCCAAATGAAAAGGCGTAAGAAGGCAACAATTTTGTTCAACAATTGAAGTCAGCTCAGTATTAACGGACATTCCAAATAACAATGTGTTGAACCATTAATATTAAAATTGATAAAATAGTAAATATTGCTTTTGACTAATAATTAATTATGTATTTGAATATTCATCAAAGTCATATAAAAAATAGACCGCCCTGTAAAGTTGTTGTTATTAAAAAAAAATTATTTCATAAACGTGTTATGTAAAAGTTATGTAAAAGCATTTAAAATGGACCAAACTGGCATCAGAGGAGAAAAAATTCGAAATCTAATCTGCTAAAGCCAAACGTTAATCGGCCGATCAAATTCGCATTGAAACATATTGTTGCATTTTATTTCGTGATTAACACAAAACAGAAAACAATCAAATCGTTCAGAGTTAAATATTTAATTAATGACTTTTTCCGCCAGCAACATCGTACCGACAACACCGACTTTACAGTCACCATCATTATCGCTCACCCTGATATGCACGATCCCAACCTTAATCATGAATAACAACATCTTTTATTCAAATAACTTTTTACATTTCTGAACAACAAAACGAAAAACCAACAAAAATTATTCATAATGAACCAGTTTTTTCAGCCCAAGCTGAAAACACTTTTTGAACGAAATTTTAAAGTCATGTAAGAAGTTGTGTGAAGAGAAAAAGAGTAAAATTATGGATTTTTATTAAAAGGCAACATAAATAAACTGTTACACTGCGTCATCAGCGCACTTGAACTTTCAACAATCAAAAAGTATTGAAGCAGCTTTAACACTAATTTAAGCCACAAGATTGTAAATATCATCTTGATTTGCTGAAAGAGAAAGTCAATGTTACATCTGATCCCAATATATTTGGTACCTGTATAAAGCCTTAAGTGTTTACATGTCTGTCTCACATATGTACGAGCGAGCGAACGAACGACCGAACGATCGAACGAACGAACAAACAAGCGAACGATCATGGCTGACCGCAACTTTTATGTACGTGTTGTGTTGCACATTTAGAGCAGCGAAGGGCTGGCTGTTACCATTAAACCACCACAAATGATTCTCGCAGATACGACGCGTCATTTTATTATGCAATTTTATATTAACATTAACGACCAGTTTCAAAAAGCAGCAACGGTAGCGCGCTGCAGCCTTTAAGAAATCCGAAACAGACATCTGAGTGGTAAAAGTGCTTTTGGGAAAACAAAAGACTTAAGTGGCAAGCGTGAAACATTTCTTCTATGACTTTTTGTTTTGTGGGCGTTTCACCGGCTTAAAGTTAATAAGATTAAACAAATTATTTTTTGTTTGTCTGCCCTCTTAGTTCGAACAGCTGGTGTTCAAATAAAAACATATTGTATTTTTCTACTCAATTATTTTACTCTGCGCGAAGAAGGTGACAAAAGCTGCAGCGATTTAACTTGTCATCAAATCTAACTAATGATGCAGATATTTGAAGATTTATGTTCTTTAGATTCGTAAGCCTTTCAAAGTTATAAGACAAGGGGCTGGAATGTCAACAGGCACGACGTTGAAATTATTGTAAACTTAATTATCCCAATAACAATCAGCATTTCCTTTGTTCTAAAACATTATAGAATGTATTTGGCTGTGGTAAAACAATTGGGATCAAGATAATTCTATCCATGATTTCAAAACCAAAATAAAATTCCTACAGCACTACAAACCTAAACAAAGAAGTAGCGAACGGTGCGTGATGGTGCTCTTTGTCAATTTAATTATTTTTCTTTATATAAAAATGCATCCCGGACGGTTTCTGAACATGTTTATCTCACATTTCTCTGAATGTCACATGACTTCATTCCATATTGACTTAAGATGATACCAGCCGCCTTCTTCTCCATGAAAGTGCGACTTTTTCTACGACTTGATTATCATCTAAATTCTATTTCAGAAATAAAAAATATATTTCTTTCTCACTTCTCTTAAGAGTTGTTTTATTGAAAACCGCGAATCTTCGTTCCGCGCGATCGAAAAAATTATTACGTGGTCCCTTTTTACCTGGCAACATGTTCCCGCATATGCCAAAGAAACTGCCAGCTGAATATAAAATATATATTCAAATATAAAATGTTATATATATTTGACGTTTCAGCTTTTTAGGGGATCTGGGAGCCGGACTATTTTTCCATAAATAACACATTTACTTTTATGAAAGTGCATATCTGTGATCACCGCCTAGTAACTATTGTGATACATATAAACTTTAATACACACATACATACATACACATGTACATATATGTTTGGATGAATTAGACTTAGCGATGTCAAGCTGTTCATTTACACATATGTAAACATTCAAATTTGAGGTAGTCTCTGACTACCAGTTTTGAATAATTTCTTCTACATCGACTGTTTTTTTTTTTTTTTTTTTGTGAACTGCATCTGCCTTTTGTGACGCTTCCTCAGATCCGATGGCAGAAACCGTCCCGCGGAAACACAGAGAATTTGCTACTAAGTCCTTCCAATATGATACTGCTTTGCGCTTTTGATTACAATTCCTACCAAGCAGCTTTTTTGTAATTCGTGTACTTCGTTCTACTTTTTCTACTTTATCAACTGGCACTTTTGAAAAAGTTATGACGGCTTAAAAAGTACTTAATTTCGTGTTTTGTCTAAACTAAACGACACGCGCATGTATGTGGGTGCTACAGTCGTGACAATCACGTATGTGTTCATACATATGTACGTGCATGTGTCTTGCATCGTCGAGGGTTGGTTCTTGATGTGCTTTTCTTCTGAAATGTTCTGCCTGTGTGTTTCACATATAAATATATTTCCTCTCTTGAATATATTCTAAATGCATAAATACATTTTATTGTTCTTTTCAGTACAAATTAAGAGACAGTTGGATAAATGAAATAATAATAAAGTTTATTTCGAAAATATTAGCCCCATCAGAGGAATTAATAACTGCGCCTTAAGATATGCTTCATATTCAGTTGGTATAATTTCATCTGCTACTTTTGCTATTATTGTACTACGCTCCACACAGTGCTGCCATACTGGTTAGGTTTGTTAGTCGTGTTCGGACAAAACACAAGTCGATTTGTTTTCTCTTCATCTCAACTCCAACTGAAGACAATTTTACATCTTTTTGAATTAAAACAACCGATTTAGAAATTAAGCCGGGTTTTTGTTAAGTGCCTGTGTCAGTTAAACAGCTAAAATGTACTCAAGCTAAGAAAATTAACACAAAACCCATGAAGGCTTGTACTAAAAAGCACATGTATTTCGACTTACGTTCGCTCTGGACGGTCTAATGGATTGGAAAAATCTCTTATGAATCTCTTATTACTTGCATTTTAGTTAATTCTTTTCGGGATGGCAGCTTTTATAAAACTATTTCACTTAATATAAGTCATTGCTGATTTGTTGGCATGGACCAGAATGTTGAGATGCCCTTCATGCAGTGGGTCAAAGCTGTCAACCTACATAACGACGTGGCCAATTCACAGATCCGTTTCTTAACATAATTCGGTGGAAAAAGGCATCGCTTAATATGGTTTTGCCATAAGAATCTTGTTCAACTTGTCGCGAATTTCAGAATTCAATTTTCATGATATGTAAATCCTATAAGTCGTCAAGAAACTGACAATCAGTTTGACAGTTATCCCTGTCAGTAGCTCTCTACCTCCAAAAAAAAAACACCCTTTGTGTAATGAAGAGCTGTAGTGGAAACGTCGCGTCATAACAATTTTACCGATAGTCACTCAAAGCTGCTGGATAAAAGTCCCTATTACTTATAATGGGCAAATATGTGTTTTTTTTATCAAGAGCCTAAAGCCTAATCACTGTTATTAGAACAAAGATGTCAGGAAATTCTAAGTGTCTGGCAACAAAGGCAAAAATTTCAGCTCTTATAAAATTAAAAAGTTACATTTGTATCCATTTCATTTGACGCGGGCTAAAGAGAAAAGGTGCAAAAATCTTCTATTCTTCTTCCCTTATCACATGTACATGTACAAACGTACATACATACATATCTATGAAAAAAAACTGTCTTCTATTAAAGAGCAGTGCGTTGCCCGATCTGTGGAGCAATTGACGAAATAAGTAAAAGCTCTCATTGAAAAGCGCACATTTTGGCTGAATGTGTGGACGTCGCCAACAAGTTGTTTGATTTCGCTTGAGCAAAATCTATTACAAAGAGTTGGGTGTCAGTCCCATTGCTTAAATTTATGGGACGAAATCACATCAAATGTGATTTACTCAACAGGTACCGCACAGGAACTTCCATGCCAGTCTGTCGACTTTCTAAGATTTGCCAGTCGCAGCTTAAGAAGAGGCAGCATAAGCGACTAAGTTTCTAGGAGACACTAAACCGGGAACTCCCTCAACTATTCTCAACATCGTAGGAAAATGAAAGTCTAAAACGTAAGTTTCTATAATTTATTGACGTAAAAAGTAGAATTTGTACTATTACATGGTTTTCTTTTGCTTAGCAGCTTCTTCTTTGGAAGCCCTTTTCAATAGCAGCCTTGTTAATATCCTTATTAAATACAAAGGCAGCCATGTAACCAGAAACAAACCAGCAACTACACATATTAGAACGTCCAACAATAAGTACTGATGCAGGGGCATGAAAGTTCCATATGATTTGAGAAAAGTGGCACCCTTGTAGCGGGCGATGTACTCAATCCAATAAGAAGCCTCATCCAGGGGATGTATCGGATTGTCACGGAACTTTTGAGACATTTCTAAGGCTTTCTGTTTGTACTGCGGCTGGTTTACAAGCATCTCTATATTATTTTGCAGCTCGTGAGATGAGAGTTGGCCAAAAGCCATGGATCGGGCATAACCAGCTCTGACCGATTTAATAGTGTTGCGATGTTGATCGCCATACAGAGGGATACAAAGCATCGGTTTGGCCCAGTAAAGACCTTCTTGACTGCCAAAGATGCCACCGTGTGTTATAAAAACTTTGACATTAGGATGAGCTAGAATATCGTTTTGGGGCAGCCATTTTTGTATCATGACACTTGGCGGCAAATAGCCCAGACTTTCGTTTTCATATTTCCACAAAACATTCTGTTTTAGGTTGCTAAACGCTGTCAGTATTAACATTATTTTATCCTCAGGCATATCGGTACTTTTCATATAAGACCCCAGAGAAAAGTATACAACTCCATTGGTTGCGTTATCTATAAAAGACTGAAAAAAAAATGTTTACTTCACATTAAACACATTCACCACAGCAGGCTACACGACGACAGATGCCGCTGCCTAAGCTCGCCTCGCTACTTAATATTAAGCAACTTGTTCACTGATATTGCAGTGCTGCCACTGTGGAGTTTTTTTCATGCAACAAGTCCTGTTTATGTGCAACTCACAGAAAAAACCTCTAAAAACTTTAGACAAATTTGTTGTCGGTCACGTCTAGTTCGAGGCGGGCGGCCAAAGTTGAAGGTATAATCATTGTATTAAGTGGATGAAAAAGAGATGCTAACGGCTCACCAACCTCTTCGAAGCGTAGACAATTGGGGGTGAACAGGATTTTATGCCCGGCCCATGAAGGATATATGTAGGTATATTGGGGCGTTTGAATTTGCTTTACAGCAGCAGCAAGGCGAGCCCGATGTAAAGCAGATGTACTGGTCTTATTTTGCTTTAACTACATCTAAGTTCGAAAAGTTCATTTTCTAGTTAAGAAATAAAAATAAAAAAAGTTCTCCCGCCTAACAAAATAAATACTCAGTTGAAAATTCAGTCCGAGGCGTAGCTAGTAATTACCTTGATGTGGGCGGGCAAAGGTCTGGCAGGTTTTATGTGTGCTCCTCCCACGTCAATCAGACCGGGCATACTGGGCCTCGGTAGATCTATACTTCTGTGGCTGTTAATAAGCATCAGGGAGATATTTTTTTCCAGGTCTCTGACATCTGGTAGAGGTCCTTTTGCAATTATAAAAGTGCATTTCTAAGTTTTGTGTACAATATGATTTCCCCACTTACCTGCTAAGTAATCAGCAAAATGTTTTTCCGCCATCTGCTGCATTTTGGGCATATAATACCATCTCCTCCAGACGGCATCATACAACGACAAATACGCGTTGTAAAATCTTTCCTTGAAGTTCATGCGATCAGTGTTCGACAGCACTAAATGAGGGATTACCGACCAGGGCGTTACCAAGCCCATGGCATGATCCATGTTATCGGCATAGCCCATGGTACCGATAGTTACAACGGGACACTTAAACTTGTGTGCAAACATCAGAAAGCTTTCGTGAAAGAATTGCTCGAGGATGAGTAGATCAAAGTGCATGTCACGATTCGCTATTAGCGACTTCACTTTGGAATTATTTAGAGCATATTCGGTGGTCAATAAGCCCACATGCCACCACATTTGTATGTTTTGGAAATCGTTGGCAAAACGCATTGTGAACACGTTTTCCTTGGGAACTGAAACGAAGGCAAAGCGGCACTTTTACTTTGCAATAAATCAAAAATGTAAATGCAGCCTCTTACAATAGCGCGGTATATCAAATTTGGGGTCAATTATAATTTCAGTCAAGTTTGGGTGGGGATACTTTGTGGGATGGTTGTTGACGCTGGTGATGTGATGACCTCTGCGCAGCAAATCTCTTTGGAAATGCTCCAGCCACATCCAATGGCTCGGCGCTGGAAACGGTCCCATGAATAGAATTTTAAAGGCATGGCCGTAGCAGCAAATACTCAACGCTAAAAGGCAATGAAGTAGTTTCACCATCTGCATCTGCAATAAAGCAAGAAGTAGTAAATGGCTTCCGACGAACCGAAAATTTACAAATGCTGAGCACCTAATGCCCCTACACTAATGCTAAACTGTATATGGAATGTTTGCCCTCACAAAACTTATTATCTGAATACAAACTTGCGCCGATATTTGCTTGCAGTTTGATTTGTCTACGACCGTCTACGATCTAAATATACACTGCACCAATGAGTAACTAATCAGTTTCTAAGAATGACGAAGCAATGAATCGCTTTCTTTGATTTGATGATTTGATGGGAAAAAACAGCAGGTTCTTTCCGGCATTAATATGCTCTTCGACTTCGAGGGCCATGATCAGTAATGACTTCAGCAAATTCTTTCTTTGATATCGATGAAATTTTCTCTGTTGATTCTTTTCTTCGTTGGGTTAGAGGATCTGAAACCTGCTCTTATAAGCGAATACTTCTAATAGCTGGACCTCTTATTCGACGAACAACAACCTTAAACTGACTATAACTTTAACTTGTAAATATCTTGCTTTATTTTGCAATTGTCTGATAATTTAGTGATCTGTTTATTCTTTGCCACGTAAAAAGTTATTGAATGCAAAACATTTCTTTGCGTAAAGCGCCGAGAAAATTGAATAAATGATGAATAAATTTATTAAATGAAAGTGGAAATGAGAGCTCGTCAGTAAAATTTATTTCCAATTCATCTCATCGTCATCTTTATCTATTGGTCGCCATGGTTTAATGTTCAATCCAGATCTAGATAAAGTTTCATTTTAGGGCAGATACAGAAAATCCACCCCAGAAATAAAATTCTTCTCATTGAACTCTTTCAGCCACAGTCTTACATATATAATTTTATAAACAGAACAACTGCATTTTTGGTTGAATTAACTCTTTCAGGTTTGGTGGATATCTGACCACTTATTGTTGCTTGTTTAAAACTTGTTTTCGTTTACATTTTTAAAGACATCGTCCATCACTTGTTGCAAGATTTTGTCGCTAAGGTGCGCTGGTTATATTTATATCTTTATTTGAACGCGGTGCTTCCCCTTGTTTTTTTAACAGGTCGGTTGTGATTGAAATAAAGAAGCATTCAGTTTTTCTTATTCAACGAAATCAGTGGTATTTAGTACTTGTGGTTTTGTTTTGGAATAACATAAATACATATAATATAAGAGGCGAATGAATATACAGGAGGCGGAGATGTTCCACATGATATAGTAGAGGTACAGAATATCACACCAACAAAATTATTCCGCTTATTTTGGACAACAAACTTAGTTGAAACAATCTGCTTTCAAACAAATCTTTGTGCTACGCAGGAAGGAGCACCATTTACACCCACTACACCTGAATAAATTGAAGAATTTCTTGCTTTGAATTTAGTGATGGGTATAAAAAATCCCCCAGCTATAAATATTACTGGTCTTCTTCCCCTGATATGAAGGACATATACATGCATACATACATACATATCTTCCTTTATGCCACTCAAACGCCTTGGATGGCATCTGAATAATTTACTTTTGAATGACAATGTCCTTATGCCCAAAACCGATGATAACTACGACAAACTTTATAAAATAAAAATGCACTAAAAATAGGTTTTAATAAAAATTATCACGCACCAGAAAAAGTGGATGTAGATGACAGCATGATAAAGTTCAAGGGTAGAAATTCACTCAAACAATATATGCCAAAGAAAGCAATCAAACGAGAATATAAAGTTTGGATGATGTGTTTTGAGTCCGGATATTGTTTAGATTTCGAAATATATACTGGAAAGGATGGCGAGAAGATACAAACTGATCTAGGAGGAAAAGTTGTTCGAATATTTTGCATGAAGTTGAAATCAAAAAATCATAGAGTATTTTTTGATAACTACTCCAATAGCTATCCTTTGCAAGTATACTTGTATAAGGACAATATATTGGCCTGTGGCACTGTCAACTCAAATAGGAAATTTCTACCACACCTGAAAGAGGACAAAGAAAGAGGACAAGAAGGATAAAATATCAGTTTTTATTTTTTCCAACAACATAGATCCAACTCAGGCAGGTCTTGTTACTCGCAGAGAACGAAATGGAGAGCTAAATGAAATAAATTGTCCGGAAGCTGTCATACAATATAACAGATGTATGAACTTATGCCATTGACCGAAAATGCCGAAAATGGTGGCATCGATTTTTTTCATTTTATGGACTGCGCCGTCATAAACGCTTATATTATATGTATATAAAGAGCTCCAGAAAACACACCACCCAAAACTTGATCACCTCAGTGCCAAAGAGTTTCGAAGAAGTGTTTACCTCGGGAATCTAGCACCAGTTCAGGCGAAAAAACCCAAATCAGGCACTAAGCGCTCAATTTCGGAACCCTCTTCTCCACTTCCGGTACAAGTAAAGCAACACAAACCATCAGTACCAAGAGAATTGCGTGTGGAAAGCAGTACGCATCAACCAGAGCGATCTACCTCACGGAGATGTGCAAAATGCAGCACAAAAAAGAATCCGGTGCGTACTATATGGCAATGCAGAACCTGCAAAGTTCCTCTTTGCATGCGCACAAATAAAACATGTTTTTCCGATTTTCATCAGAATTAATTTTTTGTTATAAAGTTTGGCTGCTTTACTTGAATACCTTTTATGCCAACCGTCATGGTGGTTACTTAATTAACCACCCTGTTCCACAAAAAAGCAAATTTCTTTTTTCTTTTTTTTTATAATAAATAAACCTTAAATACTTAAGTCTACAGGGCGGCAGCGCTAAGGGCAACGTGCAACCATACCGGAAACAGAATTTTGAAAGTTAGTTCTGAAAATTATGACGGCCAATTTAAAGCCCTTTCCCTTAAAACCGTATAAATTTTTTTTTTTAGGAAATCGCGTATAAAGTTTCAACAACTGATATAGAAAATTTTGGCGAAGGCTTTAGTTCAATATTTTTTTCCAGATGTGATAACTGGAATACTGCATCGAAGAACTTTTCAGTTAATGCACCTTTTTGGGAAATAGCAGTCAACTTTTTAGCGATTATAAAAAGGCTACTATTGCTTTTTCCCAGGACTTTTTGGAACGCAAAAGGTATGCCCCAACACGGAAATGAACTAGAATGGCTTCTTATAAGGAAACATATTTATGTTGTGCTGATTTTCGAAACTCATATGGGATCTAGAATCACGTTTAAAATACTTGACTATTTCTATTACGACCCCAGAGATAGATCATGTGGAGACTCAGCAATATTAGTCAGAGAGCTGTTTTTCCAAGTATTACCTTCAAGAAACCAATATTTGTATTAAAAACTTTTGGTAAAAGTCTAGGGGTTTCATCAGTTTATTGGCCACCCAGAAGCGTAACACTTTTTGCCAGACTAGAAATGACAGACTTTTCTATGCAGACGTCGTACTTCTGCTGTCCGAAAAAAGAAGATTTCGAAGATACTGGCAGCAGCATAGATCGCCCCAACTTACAACACAGGTTAAGGAAGGCATAAATAAGATTGGGAAACTGTTGGATTCACAAAGAGCAGCGTGCCTCGATGGATATCCGCAAGAGCTCGATGCGACTCCCCTGACAAAATAATCGAGGAGAAAGGCAATCTCTTTGCAAATCATTAAAAAAATGTATTCACACCCAATACATGGTCGGACGTGGGTAAAATATCGCCACTTGTTGCTTCAATTCCTGGAGATTGTTAAAGCAATTGATAATTTAATTGTCAAAAAAGGTCCTGGTGTGGACAAAATCAGCAGCAAGATGCTGCCAGAGGTACCTCGTGTACCAAAGAGATTTAATTTATTTCTTTCTATTTTACAACTCGAAGGGAAGGATTCCTCAAAGGATTAGTCTTTTAGGCCTAAAGTAGCCAATCTACAACCGCGGGTGTCCTACAAGGTATGCAAAATATACACGTCGACATCAAATATCCAAAAGAGGGAACGATGCACGTAATCCAAGAAGAGAAATGGGTATAGCGTACTCAGGGAATGGTGCCTCTCTATTCGTATCAATAACCAGATGGTGTCGCAAGCGAAATATCATGGCGTTCATTTGGAAACCGGAAACCACATATCGATAGGAAATTGCGTCATAGAAAGTTACAAGCTGCCCCAATGCAATGACTTATTGGCAGGAATTCAATTCTACGACTCGTTTGCAAACTTTGGCTCTATAACTCTGTCCTGAAACCAATATAATACTGTGGGATTCAATAGTGGGGCACTGTCTCCGCCTCTAGTATTGAAAAAATACAATCACTGCGGATGATAACCGCCACTCCTTGGCATGTTAAAAATAGCAACATTCACAAGGATCACGAATCCCAGCAAGTCAAATCCGAAATTTCCAATTTTGTGGCAAACACATCCAAACCTGCTGCCACGAAATGTCTCACGACAGTGCGAATACACTCGCTTGAGGGGGAGGGACGCCGTTGCTTTAAGAAACATAAAAAATTTGTGTTTGATATTAGTCAGGCACTGGTTAGTCTATTCTTTAACATCTAGATTTAAAATTAGAAAACTTAATAATGGAGATTCAATAAATACTTTTATATTGAAAAAAATAATTCGCTTTAAAATAAATAAAATTCAAACAGTTGCAAATGTGTTAATTTTCGCTGTGTCCCAAAAAGCGAACACATGAGTGATATGCGAACAATCTCTTGCAATAGATGACCAAAATAGAGTGCATATCGTGACACATAAATTTATTTTAATCTTTCAAATTCATCTCCAAAACTGTAAGTGCTGGAGACTTGGGTAGATGGAAAGATCTAAAAGTTTCCCCCCGGGAGTTGGTCCTATTTAATTTTAATTTTGATTTTTGTGGTATACGAGAATATAACTTCAGGACGTGACGTGGTGCTGCCACCTGAGTTCCCATGTGAAAAGCTTTTTCACGTCATTTGGCTTTCTTTTAAATTTTGTTAAATTTTGTAAGCAAATATTAGAAAAAGGAGTGGAATAAGATGCTACTAATTTTTTGTGGAAACCAAAAAGGCCTTTAAGCTTAAAGAAAATTAAAAATGAGTATTAACAAAAAAGTTTACTAAATAAATTTGCAGCAAGAAAGTGTCATCCAATATTCACATTTTTAGTTGTAACCGCTTTTTGATTGATTTATTTGGGACGAAGTTTGTAGAACCAGTATTTATAATGCAGCCTATTTAATCGCGCCTAGAGAAAAAGCACGTTTTAACAATAAATTGCGAATGCAAAAACCTTTGATAGATTTTGGCGTTCGCCCAATTAATCAGAACGCAGAACCAAAGTGATTTATTCGTTTGCATCAAGTGCAAGTATTTGATTAATTGATTATCAATTTTATTTTTAACAATGAAGATGTGCCGAAAAAAAGTGTGTCAATGCTTTTACTTAAAGCTCGTTGAACTCTTATACGCCGACTTCAGTTTCTCGGTCAATCACATATAATTGTTGCTAATTTATGGAAATCGGGCAAATATTGTTCAAAAGCCGTCAATGAACTTTCTAGTTTGGACTTCTTGATTCACAATTCTTTCAAATTAATTGTTGATTTGTGTGTCTTTAAAACCCGGCAGAACTGATTTTGAATTATTTATGTACTCGTATATCATTTTTGCATCTAGCCGTTCTACTTTTGGTCTTATATAGAGGCCACCAAATGCAATTGCAGTAATGAGGCTCAGTAGTGGAGCCTCCGTCCACTCTAATGTGCCCCATTCTGACTTTACATAGAACTCGGCCATCTTATACTCCCAACACGGTGATTATAGGCTTCAGAACAAAAGTGACAAGCAGAAGATATTGAATTTGAATGAAAGTTTTGTGTCAGCCCGTTCTTGTTTTCAGTACGTAAAATTTATTCTGTAAAGCGCAACGCCGAGTACCTTTGATTTAGGTTTTTTGTGTGAAAGTAGAGAACAAGTTGAAATAAAGTTTCTCTCTCAAAGCCAAATTTGGTATTAAGAGATTTGTCTACTTAAACAAAATTGAACTGACTTTAGTTGAAGGTCCCTCAAAAAGTTTAAAGCCTCCGACTTATGCACAAAATTAAATTTCGATGGGAGCGGGTCTTCCTTTTCTCGGTTCTGGATTAAATTGTTAATGACCTATGCGCCGTCGGTGGAGCCTTAAAGTTTCTATTCCTGTTGATGGTTAAGGCTGTTACATTTGAGAAATATCTACTTCTCTCCACAAATTCATGGTCAGTAGAACAAATCAAGGCATTTGAGTCGGAAGATAACCTGAAACTTTAAGGAGTCGGCCATGCGTGACAATATCATAACGAACTACCAACATTCTTTCCTGTGAATAAGCAACCCAGGACTCCTCTTATGACCACCACGTGGTCTTCATACTGTCAGTTAAGAATTTAGAGTTGGTTTCGGAAGCTCCTGTATTGATCCTGATTGCTGTATCAGTGCACTGAAGTGAACTAAAAAATTTGTTTTCCTAGTCCTTTTTTTAAACAAAATATTCTCACAATTTAGTTTTGAAAGTGTGTTCCCATGGACGGTCAGTGCACCGAAATGACCTCAAACCCAATTTTTTGTTCCTGGTCCACTTGTTTAAGCAAAATAGTCTTACGATTTAGTTTTGAAAATATCTTCCCACTGACTTGACGGTTTCCGCGCCACTTCAATGAAACGCGTTTTTGTTCAGTTGATATTTTTAATGCGGAAAAACAATTTGCGACACTTGAGCTGCTTTCTGAATTACAAATAAGATTTTACTATCTATATTTTTTATATGCCACAGATTACACTATTAAGCAAAGAATATAATTAAACAAATAGTGATTTCAGATAACAGCACCAGACACCTTTAAATGTTTTTTGTTTTATTAAGGTTAATATAAAAATAAACTTTATATTTCGTTCGTTATTTATTTTCTATTTTTTAAAACACACCTTTTTGTGTCTTTTAGTGTTTTATTACTTAATTAAAAACTAAATGCATTGAAATGATCCGTTAACGCGCAGAGTATTATTTTTTTTTTTTTGGTGTAAGCGATTTCAGAACTTTCTCTGGTCAGAAATTTAGCGTCCGATTCGAATCGTTTGGCAATTATCACTGAATTTTTGCAAATGTTTTAAAAATTTAATGAAAATACCTTTTTATTGTTTTGCTGTAAAACCAAACAGAAAAGCGAATTGCATTTTTTGTTTCTTTTTGTTTTTGTGTGTTTGCAAATAAAATTGTGACAGCGTTGAAAATTGAAATGTTGACACCAGCCCCCCGTTTGACGGCTTGAAGTGCTACACGTCAACACAGTTTTAGCTCTCACGAGTCACAACGGCAACTTTATATTTTTTCCCCCTGATTTCACTGGAAATTCATGGCGTCCAAGTAAACCAACCTATAAGTTGACTCCACTTTGATCAGCTGTTTGCTTGGGTGCTTCGTAGATCGATCAACATTTTTAAATCCCTCAGAAGTTTTCAATTGATTGAACATGTTTGACCAATCAAATACTTCAACCGATTAAATGTCAGTATTTAAAATTTTTCATTCAAACTAAAGCCATTTCGTAGCGAAAATAGTTCGTTTGACCTTAAATATTTAAAAAAAGACTTAAAATGATCTCGTTTTTAGCCAATTGTCGAGATATGGGCCTCTTTGCTATAGATGGTTTCTAATGTTATTCAACACTCGTTTCTTGGACATTTGAATTTCGAGCGGTTGCCGAACCATTTCATGAACCATAAGTCGCCACTGCACAGACACTCTCAAATACAGAGCCAATGTTTTCTCCAGATTTTGTTTTTTGTTATCGCACGGATTCTGATTCATTGTTTATGGACGCCGCTGAACACAATCATGTCCACCACAAATGGGCGAAGCCCGCCTGACTTTGAACGAAAGGAACACTAGATGTAATAAAACAGTTGTATCATCCGCACATGGTGTTGAACTGGCTGACTGAATAATAGCCGATCCTGTCAGATTTGTCTTTAGCATCAATTGCGAAAGTGCTCGTGTTAAACGCAGTGTTGGTGTACCAACTTCTGCATCTCAAAAATGAGAGCCAAAAAGACAAGCGAACAAATAGCGTCCGTAGAGTAACAGTTGGCACAAAATGAGTTCCAAATTAAGGAGGTTCTTTCTGCCTCCAGCACTATTAGACTCTCGCAGTAGGTATTTATTTAACTGAAATTTGGCCTGATGCTGAACTAATAAACTCTTACAAAAACACTTTTATCGCACAGTAGAGTACACTGGCGTCTGGATGTAATAACGAATGGCCGTTTAATTAAAAACAAAACTGGAACCTTGGCAATGATTTGCTTTATAATTTCTAAAACTTTTGTTGCACATACAAGTTTTTACACAAATTGCTCAACGTACAAATTGTTTAAAAAAAATAGAAAATTATAAATTAATATTAAATGAAAAAAAAATTTAAAATATAACGTTATGTTGACCTGCAAACAAGTTCCGCACGCAAATCCAGCAATTATTTTAACTTTACAGTGCGCTTCATATGGGTAGCGCCAGCTAAGTAAATAAATTTATTTTTAATAACTCGTATTTATTTAGCTAAAAAATACTCAAAAAATCAAGAAATAAAAACAAAAGATATATTTTTGTAGGACACAAGAAATACAAGCGAGTATAATAAAAAGAAATAATAATAATTTTAAAAACGATTAACACGGCCCAACATTGAAATAATCATATATGAATTTAAAACAATAACGCGACGTTGTACACGAAAAGAAAACCCAAGGATGACAGACACACCTTTCGAAATGCAAAAGAATTTGCAAAACATTTGTTTTTTTTTTAACGAAACAATTTATTTAGAAAAATATATGAAACAAAATGTTGACCGTCTAAGCAAAATTGCTTCGTAGGCAGCACAATCAGGTTTTTATGATTCAACGAATTGTTTAGTAAAAAGTATGTGTGAATTCATTTTTGGGTAAACATTTTTGCTGATGTTTTTAAATGCAGATACAAAAATTGGTTGAACTCACGTCCAAGTCCACCAAAATAATAACATAATTTATAAATAAGACACATAATTTGTGTCGCCCTTGCAATGCGCCTGGAAAGTGACAAGTTTCGCAACACGCGCTATAAAATCTGATCTTTTATTTGTTTACTTCCAGGATTTATTGCCAGCCGATAATGTGTCAAAATGACACGCTTCAAAAGAGGAACCTACAGCGCGTTCGCAGCCTCAGCAGATCATAGACCGATAATGCTAAAGAGACGCTATAAATATGAAACGCACTGTATATATGTATGTATGTGCATATGTGCACACGAGTATGTGTGCATGTGTTTAATGGCATTCATTATGGGCATCGACATTGTACAGACATTTTCAAACGCCAGATTTTGCTTCTATTGTTATTCAAAATACAAAAGCCATTCGCTAATACACCCGACCTATTGCAACAATATTCTTCTCTTATCTGTCAGATTGGCTTTGTTCGTAATTTGTGTTCATGTTTAATTAATCCGTATGTTTATTAATATATATGTACACATGTGTGTATGTATGTATGTGCATATATGTATGTACATAGATATATTATTCGGCATGTCGGTAACATGTGTTTGAGTTCTTTAATATTTTAACAAATATTTGTGTTTTCTTTTATTTGTTGTGGGGAAAAAAGACGTTAATTTCAGACTAATACTCGTAAACGTTATCGCAGATATTACTTCGATCATTGCGAGCAGGTGAAATTCACAAACAAACAAACGGGCGCAAGTTATTCAACTGCAACAGGCCTATAACTTCGCTATGGGGTCACGAACTGACGTTTACATTGCGGTGTCCTAAAAATTAAATAAATTTAAAGCGGTTTGTCTACGATTTAAAAGTAATTAATTCGAGTCTTAATCATAATCGGCAGAGCTATAAGTGTGTGACTATATAGAACTAATTATTTCGAAAACGTGGGCCCATAAAAAATGGATGTTAAATCATAAGTTATCGGTCTGCTAGAAAATAAAAGTCATTCACATCAATATCTTTCAGCGTCATCATTCAATAGCGCAATCCGCAAGTCGTGACAGTGTCTGCAGCCACATTTTCGAAAAAGTAGGGGCTAATGACAAAAGTGAAAAGTCAGCTTATCAACGTACCCTTCGAAATGGAAATGGACCTCTTTACTCAACTTGATTTTTTAGTGAAATGGCATCAGTTTTAAAGACGCAGCATTGTTGGTTGGAAGGCGTGAGTGTTTTGTTAACTGAACTTTCAAAGCCGTGACGCCTCTCAAGCTGTTAAGCAAACCTGGAATTAAAAAAGGTTGACAAAAGTAAAATGTTCGGACCATTTTTATGGAGGATGAAAAAATAATTGAATCGCGAAGAGTTCTGACTTATTTGCTTCGATTTTTATACATCATCAGGCGTCAAGGAGAAGGCAAACGTTTTAAATAGAACGAAAAATCACGACAACTGTGCAAAGGACTCCGTTCAAAAGAAATTTATTTCACTTTTTTAACGTAAGTAAAGTGAACAAAAAAATTAATTACAAGAGGTCTGAAATTGGACAGCAACAATTTTGAGATTGACCGACTTATAGGGAGCTTGAAAAAGTATTCCGCAAAATTTTTACCTGTTTCCTGTTCGAAACACAATTTAAATTTCTGTAAAACCGGCTTTAATAATTAAATGATGCAGGAATGTTTCTTTTGCATCTAGGAATTTCGAAGGTAGGGCTTGATCATGATAGTGTTGTCGTCACACAGCCAAAAATATATCTAAAGTTGAAATAAACTCGCTTTCCAATATAGTCCTTGAGAAAACCTAGAAAAACTATTAAGGTGTAACCCTTAACACTTTTTGCCGCAAACACATTCTTCATTAATTATTTAAAAATTGTTTGATTTAAATATTTACAACGCCCACAAATCTGAAGAGAAATAAACACGTGGATAAAAATATTGCAAATTGCTGAGCAGATTTCATCAGACTTGTTGAGCTCTCATTTAGATAAGATTTTTCCAGTACAAAATAATCTTGTGGAATTATTGTCTTTGCGTCACCTACTAGAAATTCAACGACACAAGCAAACATACAGACTGACCCACATACGCCTAATAATCCAGAAAATGTTTTCAATTTTCTGACCGTTGTCGGTATTTCTTCGGCAAATTTGGTTGCAGATGACAAAAATATTTTTCGGCAATAAGAAAAAGGTTCTGATGAAAGAATTGGCGCCAATGATATTTGAGAAGTTGAACATTCTCTCTTCAACGCGATTTTATCAGCCGTCGCCGTATCGCATTTTATCTTGATAACTGTAAAGACGGAAGGGCCGAAACTCTCACATTTGATATTTCGAATGTACAGGGTCGTTTTTTAGAGTCGGACAAGCTTAAATTGTAATAAAACAAATAAAGCAATTTTTAATGTTTATTCCATAGAAAATTGTATCACATTAATATTTAAATACAATTTATGCCACGTGGGCACGGCTAGCGCATACAAAGCATAATCTGCAGCATCAACTTTCACAGTTCACTATTGACAGATTTTGGAGTTGATTTTATGCCAGCACTTGCCATGACGGTTATATCTGGCAGTGGATCATATACAGTTGAGTGAACTGTGTGACGGCTCACTAGCGCCCCCTTGTGGCTTGGAAGAGAACTTGACACAGGTGGCAATTTCTCATAATATGCTGCACGACACAAATCATAAACACCTGGTTAAAGAGCTCGGGCTACCTAATCCCTTCTGTTTCACACAATTCCCCAGAAGGAGGGAAAAGACTATTTCCCTCAATCTAGTTCCTTGCATAAAACAGACCTGTCGCAAGGCAACAACACCTCGAAGATTTTCTTCTTCCTGCGACTTTAGGTTTAAGCCACAGCCTGAACGTTCCAGCTAAGGATAGGCTTAGCCTGTCCCGGCGGCAGTTCCCTATTAACAGTAACATTCTGACTATTATCGTTTTTGAAAAAATTTTGAAAAAACGGTAATTCTCTGTGGATGTAAAGGAGATCCAACAAACCTTGTGCATTCTGCCTATTAACACATTCCCATACAACTAAAAAAAAATGGACTGCATCTGAGAATAACATTTTCAATGGAAATTGAATATTAATGACGACCAGGACCATTATTTCGATAAAAAATATTTTCAACAATCTGCAAGCGTTGCTCTGGTGCACGTCTGGCTCTAAATACATTCGAGGCAGCAGGCCACACGAACACACGACTACAAGTGCTGCTGGCTGCAAATGTCGCCGTGTATCCAGCTACATAATTATTTTAAAGACGGCAGCTACATTTACAGCGGTGCGTTTACATCTATTTCAGTAATGCCAAATGCACATTTTTAACATAAAAAGAAACCCTTATTTTGCCGTTTCAGAAATAAAGAGTTTTAAGGGATGCAAAATTACAAAATTTGCTTTTCGGCCACTCCTACTTTGGGTGATCGGGCCTGCAACGTTGAACATTTAATTGAATATATCTTTCGAACTGTAAGTAACGCAGTAACGAGTTATATGTAAATATGTATATCAAACCATCAAAATTATGAATGATTTGCTGGTAAAGTTTAACTACCATTACGTGACAGGCAATAAAAATCACAGAGCATCGGTCGTAAAATATATTTTTTGCGACCACACCTACTCAAGCGTAATTTTTTATGTATTCACGTACACGGGATGACATTCTGGATTAAAAAGTTGCCTTAAAAGATTTTTAAGATAAATTATTCCAATAAAAAACTATTTAGCCCACAAATTTTCTCTCCAGTTTTTAAAAACTTCTTGATTTATCAAACTCCCGAAGCTAAAATATATGATGGAAATCGAAAGCAAAATCGAATCAATTCAACGCGACTTTCTAGTGTTTTTTAAAGCTTCTGAATTAAACAAATATAACCACTTACACAAACTTCGTAAATATCCCTCTATCGAAATGATTTAAAACCAGATAATTTCACAAAGAATTTCAAACTACCAATTTCTTATATTTGTTTGGTTAAATATAAATAAGGAAATAAGTTTAAATTGGCGATAGCCACAACTGTGGTCGTGTTGCCGTGTAGCTGTGCTGTCGTTAAAATAATATTTTCCATAAGAGTGCGTGCAACCTGCTGCCTCGAATTTATTTAGAGCATCTATCCGTCCTGTACCAACGCAAACTAAACAAAAACGAACTATCAGCTGTTAAATGGGTTATCAAAAAAAGCAAGTGTTGCCAGCTCAAAGTTGTGAACCTCTAACAAATACCCAATACATACTTATGTATGTAAATACAAAGAGCAGAATAATATTTTTATTTTTGTTACGAAAAATTATACTCTAGTTGAAAATATCTGGCCTTTATCCCTGGCCTGGTCCAACAACTTTTAAAACTATATAATTAGAAGAGATAACAACTGGGTTTGAGTAGTCGCTTTTATTTGTCTTTTCTATGCAGCTGTCTATATGCCAACATTTCTGATGAGTGACGTGCCGGCAGAAATTATTAGAAATTACTTTCGATAAAATATTGAGTAGTTTCTCAATTTAACAAAAAAAAAAAAAAAAAACACTTTGCATTTTTTGGGTCACAGAGTACGCGGCGACCTATAGCGTCAGTTAAAGCACTCGCTATGGAATAAAATTTCAAAACGGGTTTAACAACTTTTCTTTTTATATAATTTGATATTTTGTTGATATTGAATGGCTTTATTTGGACGATACAAATAAAGTCTAAATGTGTACAGTGGGGGCTAAATGTCGACCATAGAGTTGACAGCCTCGAAAGCAACTTAACTGAACAAAATGGTGGATTTAACTATTCTCCGCTAAGGTCCAATTTTAAAAATTAATACATATTTTAAGCGCAAAATGGTCTTGTTGATCCATTTTCTGTAACTTCTTAGGATGTTAATTTATTGAAGCACCTTATCTGGGGTGCCCTCGAAATATGTCTCGAATCTCGCGTCTAATGAGTTACTGTGTTGTTTCTTGTATGAGAACTGCCTCTATTTTCAGTATATGCTGGCATATGACAAGAAATTTCAATGGTTTCTTTTCATTTTGTGTAAAATTTTGGAGGCTATAACTCTTTGGGCAAAATTTAGATGAAGGAGAATTCATGTTTAGCGTATTTTTAAATGAATTTAAAAGCGATTCAGAGATTTTTATGACTTTTGTAATGCAAAGAGTTTAATAATTTTTTTTCTGCTGAAAGCATTTTGAAAGTATGAATGGAGTAATAAGTCCAATGTTTTCTCCTACATCCGAACTGCTCAAAGTTTTCCATCCCACCGATATGTGCTACCAAAAATAATTTACCAATTGTCGATGTTTCTGTAGAGCAGGGTAGATCGAAGGTCACCATGGGGCTCAACAATTTAATAACTTTTCCGTTTATATATTTATAATAATTTTCACATTAAGTATGGAAAAAAATACCACTTAATTGACCCTGTTTTCAGCTTCGTAACGATTTATATATTTATTTATTAGGTCAATGAGGGCATTTTATACAAATAATTGGCCCAACAGTTCAGATATAAACTAAGATTTCTCTTCAGCACGTCTCTATTCTCAGATATGTCAATAATGTGATAGCATTTCGTGAAGGTTAGCACTTGCGCGACGGAAGGAATCAATATCAGCATATACAGAACGGCAATGTTTTGAAGACGAGAGTTCAAAACTGCGGGTTGGTCTTACAGAAACGTTAAAATTTAGTTGAATAAGCAAAAAATGAGAATCAACATCACCACTAGGTGGATTCAGAACAAATAGAGCGCTGAGCATGAACCGCATGAATTTTTAGAGTTGACAGTTTTATCAAGGCAAAAATTAAAAATTGCTTTCGTACAAGCCAAGTAACCCCTGGGCTTTATTTACCACCATAGAAATGTGATTACGAAAGTTAAGCTTGCGATCCAGCAGTATGCCAAGATCCTATATGGTATGAACGGTATTTACGATTGCAGGGCCAATATAATGGAGAGCATCAATCGGATTGTATTTCAATTTCTTAATATTTAATTCCAACGTTACCGATGTCTTCTGCGGGATTTAGTTCTTGCACCATTTGCACCTCATATGCGAATAACAGTAATATCTTTTCTAATGCGCTTTAGGGACCTACAAGCCGTCCCTAGCTGAACAGAACGCCTTCTGGTAGCCGCTTTTGGTGTGTCGTTAACACTTTGCTCTATACGTTCAATATTTTCGGCTAAACGTGAGCCACTGCTGCGAGGAAAAGCTGTTACTGTTCTGCGTCTTTGTTCGGTTTTGAAGCTCTCCAATACTTATACTCCAGGTGCTATTTATTTAGTCCGACAAACAGACATACAAGAAATACATATATAAATGAAAAAGCTTGTATATCGTCACATGATTTCAGAAAAAGCTCTAATTTGCCCTAAATTAAATTTTTTTTGAATGATTCCTGCAGTTAAAAATAATTTTATGATCAGCAGTTGGACCTATACCCTTTTCGGCCCATAACTCTACAAATAATGCAAAACAAAGCTGGACATTGTTCTTCCAATATTAATTCTTGAAAATAATTTTTATATTCATAGTTTTTCATATTAGAAATTCTGCTGGGAAATTTTGTCAATGTAACCTGGCGATTTTACGAAAACATGTGACGATATGTTCGTGCAAACTTGTTTACTGTACACGTATTTATTGCGGTTTTTATGAACGAAATGTTATCATTCTACGTATGTATGTATGTATTACGACTCTTAAACGAAACTTAAACAATTAGGAGAACACAAATACATTTTATTGTGCGTTCTGTCTGTCTATTTGTCGACATTTCGTAGCTCGTCATCGGACTTGAAGCCTTATTAAGGCGTGCTTTGCTAAGCCACCCCTTCCTCCCGTACCACTTCCTTAAAAAGTTTTAGCAGACCTCTTCCATATTGGAAAAAGGATCGACGAAGTTATTTGTGCGGGCAATTTGCGACCCTTTTCCATATGCAAAAAAATTTTGATAATTGGTCCACCCACATATGGCGAAGTTACGCTCGTTTATATTAGACAGCCTGTGAAAACTATGTGGAAGGAAGGAACATAATTTAAAAAGAATGGGAATAAAAGTGGGCGTGGTTGAAAAAATAGCCTCTAATTCATTCGAGAGAAGGAGTTAAATGTTGTGTAAATTTAAGTAAGATCGGTCCAGCGGTCTGGTCTCCTATAAGGTGCAAACAAACAAACACACATTCTGTTTAGACATAAAATAGATACAGATTCTGTTTTGAAATTAAAAGAAAACTTTTCCAATAAATTTTTTTTTTTTTTTTTGAAGAAAAGCACCAAATATAAAGCAGTTTTCTTTTCACTTAAATTTCAATTTATAAGAACTCTTCTCAAAAACGAAAAAGTTTTTAAGTCCTTTTTTTTATTTGTTTACATTTAAAAATATGTTTTACTGGCAAAAACTTTCCCACTAAGAATTTGCATTTGCTCGCCCAATTCTCACGCTCGTATTCCATATATTTTCCTAACTTAAGTTAATTAAGATGTGAAAGTGATATGTATATATCACTGTATTTCAGTGAAAGTTTTCCAGCAAACTAAAAAAAGGAAAGGAAGTCTTCGAACACGTCACTTTCGAACACTTTATTTGGCTGATTAGTACTTCGTCTTCTTTATTTCGCTCAAAGATGTAATTGGAATTTTTTCAAGTAGACAGTTCACCCCTTAACGAATTTTATACGCAAACTAATGTTTAAAAATATTCTCAGGTGAATGACTTTTCTGATTTCGCCTTCTTTTTTGTCAATTTCCAAAATTATATGAGCCATGAAAAACGGTCATATTTCACGTCAAAGTCATCCCACTACATCTCTTTAATTCTCAAAAGGGTAGCAGGGAACAAATAAAATTTCACAGATGGCAACTTTGCCTGTAATTCAGTATTTTCAAACACGCTGAGGGTGGTAGCAGAGGTAAATCATTGTTCGGAGAATTGTTGGGTCACACGAGTTGCCCTTGTGCGCTTAGAAATAGTGCATTTTAAAGTGAAACAAAAAGAAAACAGAGACCAAGCCCCGAAAGTAGAGCCGCAGTATTAAACGAATAAGAGTATGTTTTACAGCAACAAAGAGGATAATTTGAAAAGTAAAACCATGTGCAATTAAGAGCCAACAAGGCAAGAAAAAAGTACTCGGAATCTAACAATTTTCGTAGAGGTCACTCTTGCCACTCATTGTTGCGCTTACTAAGTATTTTCTTATGTGTTGCCGGCTTTGTTTACTTATTTTATTAAATTTTAAATTATTTTTACAAACACATTAAGTGTTTGCCTTGTACAAACGATCAGTGTTTGTCACAACTCAAACGACCTGCTAAAAATGTAAATTCCTCATTTCGAAATTACTTCAGAAATGCAAAACGCTCCTACCACACGCCCTTATTAAGTTTTCGCTTAATGGCTGTAGGTCTGCCGAGAAGACCTGAAGGAAATATGTTCAAGCGAACAGTTTGATAAATTATACACAAATAATTTATCTTGCTTGTGCGTGTTTGCGCGCGTTTGTTCGCCTGACTCCACCGGAAACCAATTCTATACCCCACTCTCGTGTTAAACTTACCACAACTCAACAGAGACAAACGAAGGCGAATAGAGGACCGCGAAAGCTAAAAGTCAGTTTAGCAAATGATATGGAATTATGCATGCGATGAGGACATTTATAAATACTTTTACTTGATTTTAAAGAGACGGGAACTGTTGTCATGCCCTTTAAGGTTGTCTGCTTGGAAGAGTTTTATTAATGAGTTCTTAATAGAAAAAGAGGTGTGGGTACAACAAAACCGGTATAAGAACGATGACAAAGGAAGTACTGTATTATTACAAGAGTACATTTATATATCACTACCTTTAAAATTTCAAATTGAAACCTCCCAAGAACGCTTCCACTTGAAAAAATTCCCTTTTAAAAAACACCTTTAAACAAAAATATCGCTGTTAATGTTTCTGAAATATACCTTCTATGAAAGATGATCTTAAATCAAGCATAAATCAGTATCCTTTAAAAACTGTTAATATCAAAACAGCAATTTAGAAAAAACCAAATATATTTTTTTATAAAAAAGTACCTCTAAACAAAATCTTTGAAGAAAGTACTTTCGGAAAAAAGACACACATAGTTCCTTTAAAAAGAGTACCTGCCAAAAAATACTTTCAAAAAAAGGTCCTTTTGCGGAACGTACATTTTAAAGAAGAAATTTTATTAAAAAATGTTTTAGCAAAAGAATGCATTTCCAAAAATACATGTTGAAGCTTCAAACAAGTGCAGTTCTGATGGTATTAAAAACCACTTCCCAAATGCGATGGGTAGGGATGCAACTAATTCCCAGTTTTGAAAACGTAGTCCCTTCCAAAAAAGTACTTTTTGCGTAAAAATGCTTTTTAAAAGAGCCAGCTTTCCAAGAAAATAGTTTTCCTGTCCAAAATAGCCTTCCGAAAAGTACCTTCGAAAAATAACCCTTAAAATAAAAACTTTAAAAAATTTACTTTTAAATTTTGTAATTTTGGTAAAATATCTTTAAAAGGAGAAGTTCTGATATAAAGAAATTTTTGTGTTGTTGTTCTTTATAATAAATTAGTTTGCATTTTAATTAAAACTCTATTTCAAAAACAGCGACGGTCAATTGCCTCCTGCCATCAAAACTCACAATTTTTTATTTGGAATTTTCAAGTCCAATCGTTCCAATATCTTTCCACCATCACTGTTACCTATTTGTCAATCTATACTTTAAGAATAATTTCCTTGGAGTCAAAGGATGGAGTAAGTGCAGAGAGATTCCCCCTTCAGCCCCCTGTTTGATGTAGATGTCTGTGTGACTGTCTGGTCAGAGTAATCTGATTTCCAGCCGCTACGATTACGAGTTTTGCCCGTTGTGATACTTCAATAGTTCTCCTGAACCTGAATACTGATTGGCTATCCGGGAGTATTTTAACTAATCAAAAAGATACCCTTTGAATAGCGATGCCATATTTTCCAGTACCCCGTTAGCTCTGCCCGAATATTGTGGTATCCCTGCTAAAAGTTGCCACATTTCCCTTGTCAGAAAGACAGTTACACATATATTGTACTTCCTGTGAAAGGAGTTTCAAATGTGTTTCTGATCCCTTTTAGGACTTCAAGATGGTCTTTTTCTTCTGTAAATGGATTGACTATGATTGTTATACCTGAGCATAAATCGGTCAGTCGTGTCTAGTGACAACTGAAGATATATCGGTCATGTGTGTACAAATACTATTTGTTCCATTTTATAAATAAATTAATTGTTAAAATTTGATTAAAACAATTGGATTTGGACATTTTATGACTTTACAAGAATAATATTGTCGTATGAAAACGGTACCCGTTAAAATCGTCTTAGGGCAGCTCTTGCTGAAGAAACACTTACTTTATACATTATAAAGATTACGAATATATCTGTGGTGACTTTTAATCCCAACAGCTCAAGACGAATTTAACTAATTTTGTTTGGTGGCATTTTCTTTCATTTTATTTTATTTATTTGTTTGTAATTTTAGTTTATTTTCATTTGGTTTTATATGCGAATAATTGAAATAGCCTTTAAAAACTTATTTTGTTTGAGCTGTCCTGACAAAACGCCCCAGATATATTGATCGCAGCCCTGATAATCGAGTTCGCTCAATGCCGTGAGATACGACGCCATCACACAATTATATTATATTATATTTAAATATCTTTGTTTGTACAATAAATGTAAGAAAATGTTCAACACAACTTTCGGGGAAAACCTTTTGGAAATACTCTAAGATGGGAATTAGTTGCACCCCGTCTCCAGCGTATTTAGGGTTTGGTTTTTTAACACAATCAGAAATGGGTTTGTTAGCGTTTTTCCCACTTATAATATTATTTGTGAAATAGTTTGTAGTTTCTCAGGACTCATAAACAATTTGTTTGCATCAACTAGGGGACGTTCGCTCGAACACTCACACACACATACACACACAGATGCCAGCACATGCCAGCGCTGCCTTGTGTTTCCATCGCGGACGCTGAGGGTTGTTTCTAAATATGAAGTTGAAGTTTTAATGGATCTATTGTGTTGTTTTTCCTCAAGGGCCACTGTTTTGTTGCAATTAAATGATTCTGTTTACATGGAGTAAATTGGACTGAATGTTCAAATGAATTGTTGTGGAATTATTAGGGAAATGGAGAACAAGAAAACGGTGAAAAGCATTTTGATTATTAAATAGTGATAAAGATAAGTCAAATCGTTTTGTTGGGAGTTGCAATTAAGGGAAATCCTATGACGGTGGTGAATGGTGAGTGGTGAGTGAGAAATTTTATTTCGCTTTGAAAGTGCTGTTTATGATGACAGCCAGATAATTAACACTTGGAAAACATTTCTTTTTTTTAATATGACTGATATAACGACAGCATAAAACAATTTTGTCTGCCCGCAGAATGAGAGAAAAGAGAGATTATAGCAAATGATTACAAATTCTCTATGATCTCTCTATTTACATGTTAATACTCATATTTAAGCTGTGCATAAAATGTCGGAGACCCCCTTTTTGTCTTTGGCAACAAATTTCACATATTCAATAACGAATGTGCACTGAAACAAAGAAAATATTTGCTGGAAAGCAATCTTTTTGTGGAAAGTCACAGCAGACTGAGTTAAAAAAGTTCATTTTCGGCATTTCCTGGGCAAAAAACTTTTTGTTCGGATGCCAAAAGAAAGTGATTTCACTGAATCGCTTTGCGTGCAAAAGAAAGTGATTTGTTGTTGATGTTTCACATATCGTAGGCTTAAGTGAAACAGCACACATATGTATGTATGTATGTACATGTGTTTACGATCGGAAAATATTTTGCGGAACTTTTGTTAGCCAAAAGCAAAGCAAATAAAAGAGAATTAAATATGACAATCAAAGAACTTGTTGCCATTCGTGACAGCGTGTCACAGCAGCTTTTATTGGCAGCCATAAGGAGCGTCAAATACGTCTCATCGAATACTTGGAGAACGGACTTATTATTAAGCGCATTCCAAATGCTTATCGATTGGTTTTATCAAACGAAATTCTCAAACTCATTAAAATTAATTTAAAATTAAAGAGACATGAGTCATGAGAATCAAATGAAAAACACAAAATGTTGAACTCGCCGCAAAAAAGGCATGCACCAATGAAGCGCGGAAATGTTTGCTGAGCGTGGGATGAGCGTTTTGTCTGCCTGAACTTTATTGAAACTACAAAAACATGCAGCTACAGATGTGTAAAATAAAAAGAATACGAAGAAACATGCGAAGAAAATTTTCACTTTTTATTGGAAATCTCCCGCCCGGTTTTGTTTCCATTTCACAACACGAAGTATCATGTTTTTTATTCACTTTTCAGTCATTGAGATAGAAATACAATTTCAGAAAAGCATTTAAAGTTTGGGGTAAGTCGACATCGACTAACTTTAATTTAAGGATATTTTTCTGAAACGTACAATATAAATGTGGTATGAATTTGTCAAGCAACGTTGTCGTACAACTTTTTTGTTATTATATTGTTATAAAACTTTCGTTTTTAAACATTAGCTTTAGCAGACCCTTTTCCTTATATTCTCTTCGAGCCAGTTTGTAGCTGAAACCTGGCTTAAACTAGAATACTGGTTTGGACATTTAGTTTACTCTGAGTTAACATTGGCTTAAACGAGCTCTAACCAGCTGCCTTCCTCAAAAAAGCCCCCTAGCGGAAGCATGAGGATGTGTAACTTATACTTATGCCACGAACTGACGATAAGTTCAACTTTCAACTCAAAAAAATAATAAAATATATCGTACGAGTTGTTAAACAAAAATTAGATCAACTAAAAGAGTTTATGTGCAGATCCAAAAACGGTCCATGGAAAAGAAAACTATCGGAGAGGTAAAATTTTCAGACATGACAACATGTGCAGGAGGTTTGGAAAACGCACAGCCAAAAAGTTGCCTATTAAATCATATACGTATTAGGAAAGCAAAAACGATGTTACTAAATTTTTTTGTAAAGCCATTTATGAAAAAATTTCGAAAAAGGGTCGCGCAATTACATTAAGACAGAACGTACATACATACTAGGACGAGATACTTTGTAGGCTTCTACCTGATACAGCCCGCTTTCGGAACTGGAAACAACAACGTGTAACATTATGGCCATGTGCCACGAAGCTGGCGAATAAAAGTTGTTTTAGTGCTTCGAAATTAAAGTTTTCGGCTTGTGCGACATCCCCGAAACGTGTACAGAGTCCGGTATCCGTTACGAGCGATCATCGAGTCACCACTATTGTGTCTCCATATTTCGCTTTGTTGTATAACTATGACGCATTTGATATGACTCACTGTAGGGTGTTGAAAGAAAATGAAAAACACACATAAAATATTTAATAGAATTGCGTGTGTGCGTGGCATTAATAAGAAATAAAAAGTACGATGGACTTCCATTGACTGACATGACAGTCTGTGTGGAAAAAAGAAGACCAAACCTTTGACCATGCGGACTAGCAAACAGGCAAATGCTCAGCGCCTGGCTATTATAATAATATATTAATAGTAAACAAATTGCACTCCTGGTGATCTGAAATTCAAGTTGAATAGAATTGAGAGAGGGAGAAAAGCATAACGAACATTTAGGGAAAGGGAAAAGTGAGGGCTGCACCCTTTTAGCTGTTAATGGACGGTTGTTGCAACTTTTAAGTTGCGGACAAATTGTGAGCGATGTTTATCAAATAACTCAGTTTGTGTAAAAGTTTAAATTAATATTGACACGTTGTCAGTTGTGACAAATCATGTCAATGTCTTCATTTACAATAATAAAACTAAACCAAACGGAAAAGTATTGACAAACTGATGCAGTCATTCATCAATTTAAAGGAAAAGTACCGGGGTGGGTGGTCGTTTAATTGATTTCCACAATATTTTGTTTCTTTCTTTGTGATTTAACCTCTACCATTTATTAAATATTTCTAATGATGGCCAACAGGCCCAGTTAATCATTTAAGTCAAATCAAATCAGAGATGGACCATTTAACGCTTGAAGTATGAACTGGGTGCGTGTTTTTTAAATTTTTGTTGAAAAAAATCGAACAGTGTAACGAATTAAACGGAGGTTATATTTAACACAAAATTATACAATAAGTTGTATTGTATTTGGCGTGAATAACATTTTGTTTATTTAAATTAGGTTTGTTCCGAAGCCGTGCCTTTGGTCCACTGTCTAGCGGCACTTGCGACACAAAGTATTTTTAATCATGTTTTTTTTTTGTAATCTTTAACAACACGATTATGGATTTAAGTCTTTGCTGTGTTGTAGCCCTCGATTGTGATTCTTTATTGCAACAAAACAAATATTTATTCAATTCAATTAGTGAATTATTGAAGTTATTTTATTTTGTTGCTTTCGAATGGATTCAATAGGTTTTAGTTCTGCTTCTGGGAATTTTAGTCAAACGCTGGCAATTTTCAACAATCATTTTGCGTCACTCCTTATTTCTCAAATGTAAGAATTTATCGTTAGTAATTTTAAAAGGAAATTTGTTATTGTAAAACTTTATGCAAATGTTTTTCTAACGAATTAATATAAGAATAATAACGACACATTTGCTTAAGGATTTTTATAACTGTTCCAAGAAATAAAGAAAAATAATATTGTAAAAATATCATCCGGAACCTTGAAATCTCTTCTTACCGACATCCGGTCCTAACTGATTTTATCGAGATCAAAATAAAAGGAGGTAATCAGTTATTTTAAATAACTTTGTGATTCTGTGTGGCCCCAACAAATTTTGTTGTAAATTTCGATCAGGTACAAACAGTTTCACTCCGTCAAATGAAGCTCTCGTACAGGTTTGTCATAGATATAATTTTTCTCAGTTTTTAGCGAATATTCAAGCAAGTTGAGACCAATTAGAGCCAACATTAAAGCGTCGTGCATGCGATTAATATCATTTTTTGACAACGAACATAAAAACGCAAAACTTTTCGTTTGTCTACCGAAACACTCTGTTGGTCGGACGCACCAGCAACTCACCCAACAACATTAAACATATTCTGGCTTAATTTATTTAATTGAATTAAGACGCAGCCACGGCTGATGAAGGCAAGCAGAGAACCAGCTTTAGTGACGAATATAATGCTCCGGCGTAACGGACTTAAGAATTTATAATTTGAGAAAAATGTCAATATAGTGCCGGCTATCGATTCTCTGGAGAGCGTGCTTTGATGTCGGCAATCATTTTAGCAGCATGATCGATCATATTCTTGTAAGAACAAGTTTACAATCAACATATTACTGGCCCCCAGTCATATTAAAATTCCAGTCATAGGCGCAATGTAGAAGGCATATATTGTTCTGCTGCAAACTTCCTTTGGAATCACTGACTGCAATTCTTCCATTTTACTCCCTTTGATTCAAATTGAGGCTAAACGGCTTCTCACTCGAGGGCTTAGTACGCAGTACTCCAGACGAACTCTATTAATAGGAGCGTCTGCTGTGCCCCAATGCCACACACTCAGTAACCAACTGTTTATTGACTCGACCTCTTGGCTGGAGGATTTACAAGTGCTGGACATTCCTATTTTAAGTGGATGTTTATAACAAACATGCACTTACAGATGTAAGTGCCGCCTCCTTGTGGAGGTACTATATATATTATTATTTTGAAATCTCTTATAAAATTTTCGTAATAATTATAGTTTTAAAAATATTTAAGCCTTTGTTATGTTTAAAAATATGTTATTTATTTTAAATTTAACTACAAAATATTATTATTGCAGCTACCAGGGCTTTCAAATCCAACTGTACCAACTATTCTATATTTCCATAAGGAAAGAAAAGTACTCAGTTATAAACTTCAATTAATATTCATTTTTATATAATTAAAATAATAATTCGCTAAAATTCTTTTTGGTATCGTGACCAAGAGCTGTTGCCTTGTACTTCTTTCTTTTTTGGCAAGACCAGGAAATATAAAAAATTGTCTTATAAAAATTATGCAAAATTCATTAAAATTAAAAAATTCATTAAAACTAATTATGTACTTAATTAATATGGATGTATAAAGTTTGCCATTTATAAAAGATGTGTTAAATTAGCGGAGGGCGTAAAGTTTACAAATAGAAACACTTGAATTTTTCTGAAAAGATATCATTGATTTTGATAGCAAAAAAAAGCTTAACTGGAAAATACAATTATATGGTTGATCAAGATAACATGGTCTAGTGTCATAGTAATAAGTTTGGTCACAACAATAATGTGGTTGCCAATGAATGCAACACAGTCGGAAATTGCAATAACATGGCTATATGCTAAATCATTAAAGTAATATTGGTGGCAATGGATATATTGGGTATACAAGTTAATAAAGTCGATTTGGACAACATATGGCATAACCATCACATATCGTTTGTGTCAATAATAACAAATATGGTATTTTAGAGGGGAAACAGCTGCCATTATAATTCAGTATTCGATAGACGCCAAAGTGTAAACACACATTTTTTTCAATCGCTATAATAATGTCGAATTTTGTGCCTAAAAAGACGTTTCGCGGGGAAGTCTTTCATGTGAAGAAATGGCTATTGAAAGTTATCGATTGTTGGCAGAAGCTTACGATCAACATGTCCCAATTCTAAAATCTTGTGAGCGATGGTTTGCGCGATTCAAAAGTGGTGATTTCGACACAGAAGACAAGGCGAGGTCTGGTGAGCGGAAAAACTTTGAGGATGAGGAATTGGAAGCATTACTCGACGAAGATTGTTGTCAAACGCAGGAAGATCTTGCATTATCATTAGGAGTCATACAACAAGCCATTTCTGTACGTTTAAAAGCTTTGGGACTCATTCAAGGAAAGTGGGTCCCATATGAGTTGAAAGCGAGCGACATTGAAAGGCGATTTTACATATCAGATATGATGTTTGAACGCTACAAAAACAAGTCATTTTTGCATCGTACTGGTGATGAAAAATGGATGCATTACGATAACCCCAAGCCAAAAAAAGTCATATGTAAAAACCGGCCAACCTGTATTTGGTGGGATTAGAAGTTTGTTTTTTATTATGAGCTGTTGAAATCGGGTCAGACGATCACAGGGGATCTGTACCGAAGACAATTGATTCATTTGAAGAGAGCAATCAACGAAAAACGACCAGAATATTCGACCAAACACGAGGCCAGAACTTCCATCTCGTTGTCATGGCCACATGTTGCAAGACCGATCAAAAACTATTTTTTTTTAAAACCAGTGGATGAGAAGTTTTTTCCCCTTCTGACTACCATCTGTCGATGCAGAATGCACATTTCTCGTTAAGACCATGAAGAACAGATGGCGCAGACCTCCTGCCAAAATAGTTTTCTACTGCGCATGGCGTCACTAATGACCATAATTCATTGTTTACATTAAGAAATGTATTAGATTTGTTGCGAAAATTTGAAATGTGCAAAGAAATTAAAAAATAACCAATTAATTAATTTAATTAATTTAATTAATTTAATTAATTTAATTAATTTAATTAATTTAATTAATTTAATTAATTTAATTAATTTAATTAATTTAATTAATTTAATTAATTTAATTAATTAATTAACTACCAGACCAGAGGTGGTGTTGTTGTAAATAGTTTGCGTTATATTTATAAAAAGAAACATTTAAACAGTTTGGCAAAAATATTATACTTTTTATCCAAAATTAATTCAAGTAACATTTAAAACAAAAAATTTGAACTTGGTGGTTTTTAAAGATGCCAACTTTTCAATCTACAGTATCGGACAAAACTAAAGCACGGACTCCTGCTTATCAGCAAACTTTATAATAACATGGAAAAGAATTTCTATAATATAGATAATATTTTCATTGTTCGCGTACTTTGGCTACAAAACATGAAGTTGGACGTCCACAAAAAACCAGCAGACGAGATGACCGGGCAACGTTCGTTAAAAAGAGATCCATTCATGTCGTCAACAACTACTGCAACACAATTGTCACTAAACATCACTCCCCGTAAAATCCAAAGGCGGGCTGTAGAAGGTGTCTTAAAAGTTTACAAAACTGCCAAACAGCCCTTTATACTCGTATCACCAAAAAAATAGACTGGCCAGGCTCGAACTCGCAAGGGAACACATTAATTGGACCACCACACTAAGATTTATTGTTCTTGTCTGTGATGAATCAAAATCTAATTTAGAAGGTTCCGATAGAATAAGATTATTTCGAAGGCCGAAAACGCAACGTCCCAATCCGCGTTATACCAAAGACACAGTGAAACATGGCGGGAGTAGCCGCCTGGTCTAAGGATGTTTTTCAGGCTATCGACACATGTACATCGAATGATGTATCTTTTTGTTCATAAAGACAGCCTGAAAAATGTAATACTGCCACATGCAGAGGAGGAAATGGGGACTCAGTGGATATGCCAACAAGATAACGACCCTAAACACACATCTAAATATGTGAAAGAGTGGTTCTTTAACAACAAAATTAACGCTTTCAAACGGCTAGCGCTAGGAAATTGTGGACCGCAAAATAGTCCCCGATAACTACAAAAATTTAGACGAACTTTTCTGTGGTATTAGATGACTTAATGGACTCCATGCAACGAAGATGTGCAGATGTTTTAAAAAACAATGGATAGGACACAAAGTATGAAGTTTTTTTTAGCCTTCATTATGTTTAATTCACTCTGAACTTTAGTTTTGTCGCCTTCAAAAAATGCCTTTTATCCTTTTTAATGCATTTTGATTATCTTAAATGAAGAATTTTGTTGCTTTTGCTTCACAAATGAACAAGACTAAATGTTATTTAAAAGAATTTTATTTTGGCCTCTTAACGATTTATTAGTAAGAAGAATTTTGTGCTTTAGTTTTGTCCAGTACTGTACATTAGACCGCACAAATGTTTCTTTGACAACCTTTCCAATTTCCTTAAAATTTGTCTCTTACTTTTGCACACATAAAATTCATTCTTTACAATATATGTATAAAATTTTGTGTCCAATACGGCATGAACGTACCACAAAATGAAAGAAAAACATTTAAGTAAAATACTAAACGCAAAAAAACTTTGCGAGTACATCACCCCCAATTTCCTTCTCCTTCTGTTGCCTTCAACAAGCCCAGCACACCAAACTAAGCTTTTCATTAGGCCCCACTTTTCTTCGATAGAGAAACTTGTATTGCAGTTCAAGTTGTTGAGATTGTTTCAATTAAACGTTTTAAGATAAAAACTGTGCCTGATACATATAACAAGGAAAAAGGGCGCCCGGTCTCCCTAAATATAAAGTTCTACTTTAGCCACCGTTCATGTGAATGTTTGCATGTACATTTATTTGTGTCTGACGAGAACAAATACCCATAAACAAGCAACTTGATAACACAAAACAAAAACAAAAACGCACACATGAAGCAAATCCAAATAAAGCATCAATTGAAAAATAAAAACAGAAACATTCAATAAAATATCAAGAGTGTTCTAACAAGGCAAATCGTCGCTGTGCTGCGTTTTCTGAGACCCTAACCGAAATTCCCATATGTTTACACTAAAATCTATAACAACAAATAAATATCATTATCATCAATTAAATAAATAAAAATAATGATCATTATCGGTAGGTAACACATAAACAGCGAGCAGCAGAGCCACTCAACCAACAACAACCATGAAGAAAGAACAAGAACAATATAAATAACATGGATGGAATTCATTCCAATACGAATGGTATGAAAACGAAAAGGCACGTACAAGTCACACAGTTATTAGCAACAGTGATGAGCTGGTGGGTACAAATTACACAGTTAATCTGGATACTGGAAAGTGAACAAGAAAATAAATAAAATGAAAATACCACAAACATTTTACCGCGTTTTAGTTTCGAATGACCTGAAGACCCTTTCCTGCATTTCCTTCTTTCTTTTTCCTCAAAGCAAAACTATTGCAATCGAACTTAATCTACTGCTAATATATATTATATTGAGCAAAAGCAAGTACGATCCGGAAGGTACGAATTGATATAATAAATTGAGGCAAATTCAACTTATTTTATTGATCAACTAAAGTTGTCGCTGGGAAATAACTCAGACTGATGCGCCGACAAGAAAAATAATGAAACGATTTTTATATACATACATACTTTGAGAGGTCTAAAATGTAGTTTAATGATATACAATTTAAAAACATTACAAACAAAAATATTTAACAAATCAAGTAACATTCTACTTCTTAGAAGCCTAAAGAAAAACTATCCAGTTCAGGACTATTCGATAAAAACATTTGTAGAAGAAGAAAGCTTGTAAACCATCAACCAGTTGTATGACAACTTTCCTAAACACTAATTATATATCTATTCTGTGTCTGTAGGTAGTCTTTGGAAGTTTCCTAACTACATATTTACACATATATCCTAATCCATTTATATTTATATCTGTATGTATTTGTACTGGGTTCCACACTACAATACAATACTTACGCATACTTAAAAAAGCCCAGCATTTCCCCCCAATATTTTAATTAAAATGTAAGACAAATTATAAAAAATATGTTATTAAAAGCAACCCTGCAGACGTACGTACTTTCATGACATTTCTGCAGGTGTAAAAAAATAAAAACAAATTCAATGAAAGAGACAAACTTATGGAAATTTCTTGTTCACTTGCGGTGCTGGACTTTCCAATTTAAAAATGTTATCGAAGCGAACAGCAAAAAGGAGAAAAAATGTTTTTCGATGCACTAATTTTGTGTTCACTCTTATTGTCTTCCTTATTAACACATCATAACAATCAAATTTATCGGGCAAGATTGATTGATAACTGCTATTATATATGTATTTCTAATGAGATTTTTGTTAAAAAAAGGCATCACTTGACTTCTTTACTTTTGTTTAAAAGAAAAACTCTTATAACTCTTCTGATGTACGGACAAAAGAAGATAAAGTTTTAATCATGTTTTTACTACAGTGTACTAAACTTGTTTAAGTCTTTATAGCTGGCAACAGTGTTCAAGAATTTGTTTCTTCGAAACATCGTTGCACAATGTGTAACGATTGTTGAGAAAAATAACTTGATCGAAAAGAGCACAACGTTACACTTTAGTACTGTTTTGCTAGCCTTGAGGTGCTGTTCACATATCTGAAAAAGGCCATTTTGAATCTGGTATCGCTTGAGACTATCAAGTACTAAAAATTCTGTTGCGATATGAGCAATAATTTTACAGACTTCCGTTGGAATATGGCGTTTTGTCATAACAGCTTAAGTCGACATAATCGAGAAAATAATGTCTTAAGTCGCTATGTCAATGGAGTTGGCGCAAACTCAAAGATCTGAGCTGGCAATGCTTTTTTCCGAAAACGTTTTTCGACAATAGTTGGCACTCCCTATAGTTGTAAAATATTTTTCAACATATTTTGCTCAGAATATTGTAAGATCTAATGACCGCCTTGAGTTATTATCTGGTAAAGTTGCCAAAACTGCACAAACGGCCTGCAATACATACCGGTAAACTCAAACATACGATCAATTAGATTGATAATATTGATCAAAATATAACCTAAATTTGCATAATATATCCCAAGGACTGCTGTGCACAACTTCAAAATAAAATGCCGAAGTGGGAATAAAGATTTCCATGCCCTAAAATATATTATATAACATATACTTATTTCCAAAATGACTGAGCAACCCAAGTGAGTATATTTTCCAAATTGGAGAATATCCTGTCTTCTATGGACCTAAATAAATTTACAGAGCCGCTTTTGTTTTGAAATATCTTACTTTTGGTCCTCTAATAATTCTTCAAAATTATATAATTGTATTCCGCTTATCAATAACGAGACAGAAGAGGAAGTCTTCCCGAAAAATATCTAGTTCGGGTGCTTTTTCGCATATGTAGAGAAGTAAATATTTTGTTAAGGCAGAAATAAAGTATAAAGAGTCTTTTCTGTACTGAAGTACTAACAGAAGTAAATACACTCTATATTACCGACTTGTCTCAACAACTTTTGGACAGCAACATCCACCTGTATGTGCAAAATGTACAAATATATGTAAGTAAGTACGTATGGCTGTGCAAGTTAATAATGTCGATTTGGACAACATATGGCATAACTATCACATATGGTTTGTGTCAATAGCAACAAACATGGTATTTTAGAGGGAAAACAGCTGTCATTATAATTCAGTACAATATGCGCCAGTTCTAAAATCTTGTGAAAGATGGTTTGCGCGATTCAAAAGTGGTGATTTCGACATAGAAGACAAGGAGATGCGTGTCAGCGGAAAAACTTTGAGGATGAGGAATTGGAAGCATTCGAAGATTGTTGTCAAACGCAAGAAGATCTTGCATTATCCCTGGGAAATGATGCTTGAACGCTACACAAAAAGAACTCATTTTTGCATCGTACTGGTGATGAAAAATAGATACATTACGATAGCCCCAAGCCAAAAAAAGTCATATGTAAAAATCGGCCAACCTGTATTTGGTGGGATCTGAATGGTGTTTTGAATGGTGAGCTGTTGAAATCGGGTCAGACGATCACAGTGGACCTGTACCGAAGACAATTGATTCGTTTGAAGAGAGCAATCAACGAAAAACGACCAGACACGAGGCCAAAAAACTATTTGGAAGACAGTGGATGGGAAGTTTTGGCTCACCCACCTTATAGGCCAGACCCTGCCCCTTCTGCCTACCATTTCTTTCGATCGATGCAGAACGCCCTTACTGGAATACGCTTCACTTCAGAACAGGCTTCAGAAATTGGCTTGATTCATTCTTTACAGCAAAACCGAGCAGTTATTTCGGCGCGGAATCCACATGCCATCAGAAAGATGGGCAAAAGCAGTGGCTAACGATGAACAATACTTTCAACTCATTTTGTTATGTCAAGCAAAAAAATCAACATTATTGACTTGTATACCAATATACATATACAGTATGTATACAGTATGTCAATAATGAGTTTGCACATTGAAAACAGACACGGTTCAGTTAAAATTATTAGTGAATTCATGATACTTTTATTCCACAAAAAAATTTTTTTTCGATATATTTCATAAATTTATATGTATTTACGGAGATCATGTCGAAAAAACTTTGAATATGTTCAAAACTAAAAAAAAGTACAACAAAAACAAATGTTTACTTCATTTCACACTGTCAATAAACTCTTTGCACAAAAATGTTTTGTTTCTCTTTATGTCAATAAACTCTTTGCTCAGCTTGAAGTTTTTTTTTAAGCTAACGGTGCTTTACCGTTATAATTTGCACACATTGTTCATGACTGACAGTGCGTTTTGAAATTAATTTGCCTTGCATAAAATTAGTAGTACATTTAAAGTTTTAGAAATGCCAGGAAAAAGATTCTCGTACAATATCCTTCAATTGATTTATTATAACCACCAACTAGACAGGAGTGCGAAAGAGTTTTTGGAAATGTTTTCAGTTGGAAAATAGCTTACAACGTCATAAATCGAGCTGAGAAAGAGAATAGCCTGGAATTAAAGCAAGGAGGCGGGCGCAAAAATAAGATAAGTCGACGTGCTGAACGGTTAATTCTAAGAAAACCGGCTGTGTGTTATTGTTTGCTACGAGACAGTGCGTCAGACCATAATTAAAAATAAATACTCATCAAGATCAGCAAGAAAAAAAAACTCCTTTCAGTAGCAAACATAGAAAAACGCTTTTCATTCGATAATCGGAACGTTCGCAGCCGAATGAATATTGGGATGATGTAATATTTAAACGAACATGGTGTACTACATGTAATACAACAATGGACCATCTAGAGTGTGGCATAAGCCTTTAACATCTCTGAAGCAGCAAAAAATCATCCCAACCGCAAAATTTGGAAAAATGTCTATAGTATTTGGGGTTGCATTTGAAGTCAAGGAGTGGGTGACATTGCTTTTATAGACTCTGCGATAGACGCGCATCAATTTTTGGACACTGCGGACCCATTTAACTAGTAGTGCGAAGAAATTCAGCCTTATAAAAGACTACTAACCAAATTTAAAATTTTATCAAGTCAATGACAATAAACATAAATCACACATGGGAAGAATGTGGCTGTTATATAACTGTCGTCACGTCATCGATATATCCGCCTAAAGACCCAATATCAGTCCTATAGAGAATTCACGGGGGTTTTAAAAAAACGGGTCGCTAAACGCCTGCAAAAAAATATGGCAGCGCTCAAAACAGCGATATCAGAAGAATGACAGAAAATATCAACGAATTATGACCTAAAGAAGTTAATAGGATCAATGAAAAATCGTTACCAATGTAGATGCTAAAGTTTTCCGTACTAAATATTAAGTTTTCTCAAACTAAATTTAAAACTTGCCCACTGACACCAAAACTGGAAGGAAATTTTTGTGCAAAGAGTTTATTGACAGTGTGAAATGAAGTAAAAATTGGTTTTTGTTGTACTTTTTGTTTGTTTTGAACATATTCAAAGTTTTTTCGACATGATCTCCGTAAATACATATAAATTTATGAAATATATCGGAAAAAAATTTTCGTAGAATAAAAATGTCATAAATTCACTAATAATTTTAACTAAGCCGTGTCTGTGTTTAATGTGCAAACTCATTATTGACAGTCTGTATGTACATATATAAGTATATGTAAATAAATTGTTGGAAAAAAGTTAAAACGCCTGAAAGAAGCCTAAAAATATAAAAATGTTGGCATAAATATTCCGATTTTTTTAGGAAATCAAAATATTGCGCTCATTGAACCAAGTAAGTTCCATGAACTACTAGTAATATCTGTTTCTTATCTTTGCAACAATTCACATCTCTAAATATCTACCTGTTGCCTTGGAAATCTTATCAGATATATAAGTTGTTATTTCTGCGTATTGTAATTCATATTGTAAGAACAGATTAGCAGAATCCGGCGATATGTACACAGTATCAAGAGATGTGATGGAACCTCTTATTATTCTAAGTCCTTATACGGTGGTGGTCTTCTGGATTTGGTAAACGTTGGCTCATTAATGTGATTGCACAAAATTATTTACTCAAAAGAGTAAAAATTATTCAATTGGCACAATCTAATAGAGGAAGAAGGATCTTATAACTCAAGTCTTAATCAAATATTAATATCTGAGTGGAAGTTATTTACTTATGCCATGCAAGTGTGGCACTGACCACCCACCCAACATACCAGCAACCTTGTGGAAATTGTTCTCAAGACTTGAATTGCATTTTAAATTTTCTACATTTTTGCATTTTCTGTATTTTAAATATATTTTTTCGTTGCAATTGTTAAATTTTTTTATATTGCAGTAAAACTTCAATATTATTTTGGTCTCCATTAATCCCTAACCGTAACAAACCGCCATAAGGCCACATACTACGATTGGAAAGTTTGATTTATAGGGTTTGTGATATCGACGCTTTAGTAAGTGAATAAAATAAAGATTCACGTTGTATGTATTTGGTTGGTCCCCATTCTGATGACCAAATAGATTCGAACTTGCAAAGGTACCTTTTCGTGCTGAAATCGTTCCATTACATTCCTTTCAGCATCTGAATATAAGACTTCCATGATTGAGGACACATAATAAGGATCAATCTGTATGTGTCATGTAAGCATGAACACGTTGTGCATGTGTGTGTGTACATACATACATACATATATTAAAAAAGGAAGGAACAAAATTCAAGATAATAGTGATACAAAGAACAACAAAAACTAAACGAAAGGCAAATAATCGAATAAGAAAAATAAAACATAAACAATGTTGTGCACTGAAAACATGTGCTGCATCATGTTTTTTTGTCGTCGTTTTGTTGCATTTGTTTTGGCACCAAATGGTTGCAGCCAAACAAAGTTTTTCCCTTAATATGCTGTCGAAACATACTGGCAAGCACTAACCCAACAAACACAATTAAGGCGAAGAAAACCATACGCAATGTAAGAACAGTTGAGCATCGGTTAAAAGCCGGAAACACCGATTGTTCGGACTCGTTATTGGATAAAAATGTTAAATTTTGAAACGTTAAAAAAAATATATAGATTTGGAGATAACAATAGGGGAGCAACATAGAAATACTAATAATACATCGTGTAAAATCTACAGTATTATTCACATCAATATTTTTACTGCACAATCATGTTTCAATTTGTATAGACATGTGCAATAAAATGATTAATGTATGAACAATAACATGTTCAAAAGCAATGATATTATGTTTGCAACAATGATATGCAATATCATAGAAAACGTAATAGCGCTGCCACAGCATTACTCAAAATTGCGTCTGGAATGTTTTTTGTGGGTTAAACGTGTCCCAAAATATTTCGTTGGAATTTACCCCTCAACGTCAGATTCTTATAATCACTTTTATGAAATTGTCGTATATTAAAATTTATGAGTACTACTAAATACGCAGCTTGCTGTGATATTTGCCTAAACAGTCTCGGAAAATATTACATTCAAAAGTTTGTCATTTTTAGCAAGTGAAATATTCTGCGTCATATCAACATACGAGCAGGCAGAATGGATGGACTCAATTAAGCGGTGCTTTTTCCTTTAGTTTTTGATGAAATAATCAATTCGAGATTTTTTGGAGCATTTAAGCAGGCAAATCAATGTCCGGGGAATAACTAAGCAGAAAAGACTGTAATCGGACTAAACGAAGACTTCAAAAATAAAAAAAAAAAATAAAGCAGAGAATTTATTCAAAAAATATGAGTAAAAACTGCAAAATTTGATTTTTAAACGATAAAACGCCTCAATGCTTCGAAGAACTGCAAACCGGCAACGCTGAATCTAGCGTAGACACTGAAGATTTTAAGTTTTTTAAAAGTATTTATACTTATTTATGCAGTTCAACTGCCGAAAAAATATTTATTTCAATTAAAGGCAACGTACTTTAAATAGGGCGAATTACACATGACAAAGATATACGGCAATCATATTTGTTTTCTTCTGGGAACTAAGAAATTCAGCGAACAGCCCCTTTGAAACAGAAATAGAAACAGAGAAAAACTTGTAGGACGGCTGAGACGCTCTTGGAGTTGTTTGCTGGGATGGCTATGAGTACGGCGCTCATGATAATGGCGTTATTAAATATGTATGTATGTGTTATGGTTAATGCTCCAGTGACTGAAAAAAGACGAAAAAAGACGTTCTTTGCAGCTTCCAAAAAAAAAAAAACTACAAAAGCAGAAATAATATGTCCGTCGGCTTTTATTAACACATGTTGTGTTTTGGGAACATGTTCGACATGATGCTGGACATGTTTTATGATACCAGATGGGAAAAGTTGAGGGTACCCATTTGGTGGATTGAAAGGATAAAATTTATGCAAATTTTGGGATTTTTCTACCAAAGAAAAAGGGTTTAGCAAGTAAATCCTTTTTTTATGAGAAAATTTGATCGCACCTTCACAAATTGTTCGTTAATTTAGTCTCAATAATTTAATTAATTAATCAAATACAAACTAATTTTATGGCTTTTAAAGCAATTTTGTTTAATGCGGTAAAAGTATTTAATAAGACCGCGAGATAAATTTCCAAAGACTGTATCATATCATATTATGAAAAAGATACAGGAGACAAACACAAATTTATTCGAAAAATTTATCTTTTCGTTCCATTATATTCGTTAGCATTTGAACGTCCATCCATCGACATAATATAAAACTTTTAGAACGATTGTTCCAATCAAATTCTTTGCAGTAACATGACTGCTTCAAATTTTATCACTTTTGTTGGCGTATATTTGCGCACAACGATTAAGGAGAGCAGGGCTACCGCTAGAAGTTATTGAAAAGTCGAACAAAAGGTAGTTTTATAGAACTAAAGTCGCACAAAAAAGTCGTCTGATAAAATACATGTCGCATCTTTTTTAACGTTTTTTGCTACTAAAGAATATAACAAAACAAAAAGCCTGTTGCACAACCCATTTTCATCAAATTTCATAACATTTACAGTTGCATTATACATACATACATATTTATATATGTATGTACTTCTATACGTGTTCTCATGTGTACTGAGCAAATTTACTTAAGTCTAATAAGTTTTGGTGCCGTAAGCTGCGAAGGTCAAGGGAGTAGGACTCCTTTGAAAAAACAAGCCAAAAAAGCTAAACTAAGATACTTTTGACAAAATTTAATCATTTCCAACAAAAGTCCCACGAGTTTTTTACTTTAATTCCATTTGTTTGATCTTGGCGCCATATTTCATATTTTAGGAGAATGTACTATTCGTACTTCAGTAATTTTTTCTTAGTACTTGAATTTTGCGAAATTGATAACAGTGCTGCCAAATGAACAAAAAACTGCGAATTGGTTCGAAACTTTACAACAAAATTTAAAAAGTCGCAAAAGTCGGTGAAAAAAAAGGCTCACAAAAAGTCTTAGACCGCTAAAAGAAGTTAAGTTGCGCCTTTAGTCGGGCGATCGGTAACCCTGAGGGGCAATAATAGCCAACTTTTTATGGCATACGACAACACCGAGAAACAGCTGTTCTCTTTAATTCTAAATTTTGTTTTGCCTAAATAAATACTTATAAATCTGTGAGCCTAAACTAATTAATTCACTGCCCTGCTCGTTGCAAAATGCCACTTTTTGCTTTGACAGTTGCCTCGGAGAGGGAATAACCTGCTGTCTCCGGAAGCAAAGATATTTTGAAATATTCTTTTTCACATTTTCAAAAGCACTTCTTACATTCGCCCATTTAGTCTTGCAATCCGCCACTGTACGTCGCATACATTTCTTTTCTATGTCGCGCCATGCCTGCACCTGTTCGTATCGGCCTTTGTAGTCTGAGCAAGAATACTCTCAAGCACATGGGTGCTCTTCTGCGGCCATTATAAAATCATTTATTGTACTGTAGGCCCAAGGTACGCTTACACTTGTTAAAGGAGTTTGTGGTTGCTGGTCGGGGGATTAAATAAACGCCGTGCCCAGTGGATCAATCATCTCTATGTTACAGTCGTCAAACTCCCAGTAAACCCAGTAAACTACAACTAAATAATAATTAATATATTTAAAATAAATTTTACTTACAGATATACTGTCCCACGGTTAAGCATAAATTAAGGAAAACAGATATTGGCGTACATTGTCCACTTCGATTGTTGCCGCTGAAAAAACTATTCGCCTGGCGATGCCTAAACACAGATGAGGCTAATTCTTCCATACAAGAATCTGACAACAGTTTGAAATGAAAATATTTTTCTTTGTCAGTACATGGCCTGCACAATATAAAATCTTACAATACTATAAGATCTTTACATTGACTTGTGAAAGAACAATTGTTAATTTGATATATGATGCACTTAAAGAAATTTTAGCTTTCATAAAATCTGGCTAGAAAAGAATTATTAGCTTCATTCTTTTATTATTATTATTAATTGTGCGTCTAAATAAATTTAAATTATTTTAAAAAACAGCTGTAAGTATTCAGCGATTCCAATGTTGAATTCGAATTATTAAAGTTTTTTCTTTGGTAACACGGAAAAATATTGAGTTAAAAAAGAATTGGGTTGTGAAACGGGATTTGGTTTAATGTTCTTGAAAGCCAGAATGTTTCAGTTCGATCGTACAAATTACATTCATAATAAAAATCACAGCCGAACTCTGACTCTTGACACTTAAACAAACTTAAATTCGAAAATTTTTAGCCAGAAAAAATTTTTGAAATATGAAAAAAGTAAATTTTCTAATGAATTCACATGTACATGAAGGTTTTATTATAAATGTCTCTGGGTCTGACTTACATATAAGACCCATAGGAAGTACCAGCGTGACTGACCTGAAATTACTCGTATGAACAGTAAAACACTACAGTTATCCGAGGCAAAATGGCAGTTTTTATAATGAAAGAGTGTGCAGTTGGCCTAAAATGTTTCCACATGCAAGAAAGAGTAACCTCCTACCATCTAGTTTTAGAAACGGGCATAGAAAGTTATTGTACAGCTTCAGGCAAAACAAAACCTTCAACTTAAACAGATATTGAAGTTTTGAACTACGGTGACACAGGCAGGGCTGCTGGGACGTGGAATCATGTCAACCAACTTTAATGAAACTTCATTATCCTGAACAAAACTTTTTTCCAAAAATTTTGAGTCAACAAAAATGAAATACCATTTTGATAAGTTTCCCAAAAATGCTTCGAAATCTTTAATCGTTTTTACTTTTGTTTTGCTTTTACGAAAAACTTTGCAATTGAATTAAAATTTAAGAAAATTCTTAAAAAAATTTCTTCGTCACATTTGAAACATCATCATGCCACGTGACCACAGTTTTTCGGTTTCTTAGTGGGCCGACTAAATGCTTAAAAAATATCTATTTTGCTTATGAATTTCGCTATAATAATATACTTATCTGGCAACACAGTTTCCATCGCCTTAATTTGTTTCCTGCCACTCTAGAGTGTTGCTAACTTTAGCCAAGAATATTTCCCCAAATTGCTCTCGTACACTAAGAGAACAATTCAAAAGCAGAATTTGGAAGCCTTTCTAAGAACCGCAGATCGTTTTGAAAATATGTAGTATTGTATGTAATAGAAACATCAAGGCGAGTTATAGCACGAAAGAGAACAGCGCCATCCATCCACTCCATCCACCATCCATACAGAAGCCCAAAACAACCAAATTTTCATTCATTAATACGAGCACATCCATCTGCCTCAACTGTGCAGAAGAAGTGCTGCCGCCACTCAGTAGTAAAAACTCACAGTGCGACGGCAAGACCCCAACAGACATTAACCCGCCGCGACACAGACACTCAGCCGAACGCACATTCCCATCAAAGATACTCGCGGGTGCGCCCTGTACTCGTACATATGTATGTCGGTGTCTGCTGCAGCCATTCGATTGCGTTCAATAGTCAGAAGTTCGCATGAACAAAATTTGTTGATTGTTTTAAATACAGCAGTTTTTGTTCGCCAGCGAGAAATTCGTTTCGTTTTCATTTCAAGAGGCCAATTTTTTCGTTCAGTCTTTGAGTGAACGCCGGACATAACGTTTGTTTTGTTTTGTTGGGGAGAATATGCGCGCAGTCGAGTCAATGGGCGAAGACCGTTTCCAAAGGGGTGCGTTTAGTTGTTCTTGAAAAATACAACTAATACAAAAACAATTAAAGAATCAAGAAAATTTATGTATTTTTAATAAAACAAAAAGTAAAACACAAACTGAAATTTATGAGTGTTTTATGCGATTCAGACGAGTACGTTTCTACGCGTGTGTGTGTGTGTGTGTCTGAAGAATGAAATTCCGAATTGAAGTTGTGGATTCGTTTTTATAAGAAAACTGTTGCCTGCAACAGCGTGTGGAAGTACGAGTTTAAAAATAATTTTCCTCAAATATGTATATTTTCAAGTGAAGTGTTCAATTTGTGGGGCAGAGCGAAAGTCATATTTTTTGATTCCAAACATGAGTGATGTTTTTTTAAAAGGAATACCAAACGAGTGCGAGTGTTTATTGGAATTGATTTTATTCATTCAACAATTGAAAATTCAACAATTGAAATGAAATTATTTTGACGAGCATTAAGCTTTTGCGGAATAATGTGAAATCATGATAAAAAATATTAATGGCTGGTTAAACGGAAAATGTATGAAACAAAATCTATAAGTTAAAACAAAGTGCGTTAAAAAGCAAAACTTTAAATATCTTGTGGGATAAGAAAAAATAATAAACGGAAAGAAAAGTACGAACTTCAATAACACAAAAATAATCTTTTAAGTTTTAAGTAGAGTGCAGATTATTTGTATTAAGAAATAAATCATTAATTATTTTAAATAGATTTTGATTGATTTATCAGACATTCAAAGTGCCTAAAGATTTTGCTAATTAAGGTCGTGTGCAACAGACGCGCTGCGTCCCACAACCGAGAGTTTCTTTTTATTTACAAAACAATAAGAACTATTATTGTAATTTAAAAGTTAAATGAACTATAGAAATAAAGAAATAAAGAAAAACAAAATTATACCAGCAACGGTTGAGAAATTAACTCAAACATTTATTATAATTTCATATTTTTCTGACTAGTTTTATTTTTGTTGTTTCTTTAAACAAATACACCAACAACGTCATTTTTTTTGTAACAAATGATCAGGTACTATTTCATTTCGTAATATTAAAACCATAAAATAACGGGAATTTCAATAATCCGGAGCAACCATTGATTTTAAATGAAAAATGTTAAATCCACATGAGATTAAATTATGATTGCTGTTATAAAGAAACATTTCGACAGTGTTGTATTTTAAAAGCACATGTCCTGCGGGAAAATTAGTTTGCCTATTCAGAAAGTGAAGTGCGGTCTACTTAGACCTATTTGGCATTCTAATACTCCTAAATCGTAAAAACAAGGAGATAATGAAATATTTTCCAAAGCTATTTTATTTTTTTCTCAGCTAAGACTTCCTCGGCAATAGCGTTGCCAAGATTTGGTTAAAGTTATTGGATGGGCCAAGTTTAAGTTATTGGATGATACGTAACCACACTCCGGTGAGGATAATATTACAGCTATTCCAAAGCATTTTAGAAAGTTTTATGCCAGGATTTGCATCTACGGTCGAAACGTCCTGCAACAATTCAGTGCACATTCGTTATTTTTGATTCATCATTGGTTCCGAGAAAAAGAGAAAAGCATTTGAGCTGAAGAGCAATATACAACTGCAGACCAGCGACACAATTTACCAAGCAAATGCATAGGTCCATACTTGTTGCACAATGAAGCTGGACAAAGTTTAATCATCAAGCCAGGATAATGAATCTTTGCCGTAGGCGTTTTTTTTTTTTTTTTTGTATCTGAATATGTGCAGCGCTTAGAACAATAAATTATTAGAAAATCAAATTTATCAGCGACATTTCAGAGCTCCGATACTGGTAGCGGATAGAAATGGGGGGACTCGCCCCCACCTTTAAGATTCAAAGCGATTGTTTGAACTGGTTCTTTCGTGTTAAAGTACATATTTGGCAATTGAATTTCCCCAATACGTGCGCAATCATGTAATAAGCGAAGGCACAATATTTAGACTGTTTAAATGGGATGTATGTAAGTGTGTATGTAGGTATGTATGTATATGCACGTACATACATATGTACGTCGGGTTCAATGTTTTTAACTGCTACGATAACACATATAGTGGCAGATACAACGCGCATGCGTTTTTCCTGAAATCGGCCGTTCCTAGCCTAGACTTTCCAGAAATATTCACTGTTTGTGCCTTTTTCCAGATATAGTGCATACATTCATTGACGTATTCATCCCTACACCTTTTATGCATCAGGTGGCAGTTTCCCCATAAAACATTTTGAAGTAAATCTATTTTTGATCGAAGCTCTAGATGCAGTAGTTCTGGTTTCAATGCGTAGAAAAGCGAGGGCGGTACTACTACTACCCGCAAACTTAATACTCTATTCAACAATTGTCATGAGGAAATGTTGCAGTTGCTCTCTTCATTGCGACCTAAAGATATCAGATGTCTGTGGTAACGTTTTCTCTTTAGTTGCGAAATAAGAAAAGTGGCAATTGTTGCACGTGGAATTTCCAATAAAAGAGGACTGCTAAACTTATGTATGGAAATGGGTTGGGTTCTCTACAATCCGAAGAGAATGCAAATAACATATTTTTAATGGAGAAACCGCAGCCAATTATGTAAAGCCAAGTCGCTGTACGTCACATAATTCGTATAAAAAACTCAGTGCTGATCAACATTTTTTGAACCAATTAAAAGTAAAACTTCAAAATCGTTAACAAAGCAGCTTCCAGCTGGGTCTGTTTTGTTCCGAAAGTTGAGTCTGATAAGACGTGTACTTTTACGACTATTATAGTGCGTAATTCGAATGGTATCTTTTTCGTTTAAGAAATATTTGAAGCCGCAAATTAAGTTGTTCGCGTGCGACTTCTATATGCACGAACTTATTGCATTGGTTTGGATCGTTTTTGGCTTAAAACTTGAAATTTATTTATTCTAAAAAATAAAATATGTATATGATTGTATATTAAATTAAGAAATATATGGCATTTTCTGTAAGAAATGCATATATCTTATGTTGCAATTAGAACATTCTCGGGTTGGGGAACCAAAATGTTTCCTTTCTTCCATGATATGGAACATTAACGTTTGCTGCTGTTTTGTGAACTTTATTTCAATACTAAAACTGAATGGATTTCGGACATGTCTTTGTCATACTTTGTCCTCAATCAGTTTTTTATTGTTCAATATACCAGCGAACGTCAATGTTCGACATCGTGGGAGAGACTTTGTGAGTGTGACGGTAAAATAGATCCATCGTTATTTCATCAAAGTAAAACCATTTCCTACCAAACGTGAAATAAATAAAGTTAAGGAACCTGTTAGTTTAGAGTCCTTTTCCAAATTTACGAGTGTTTGAAAACTTTAAGTTTCGGCCGAAGGTTCCATGCGTCTTCGCATATCTGTACATACATACATACATACATATATTACTAATTTCGTAAGTGCGTACACACACATCACCAATAGTTTCTATCTGTTACGACTACAATGTGTTGTTGCGTGACGAAAGAACAAACGTTTTATTTGTTTGAAAGGCTGAAATGAAACAACGTCACGACTTATTAATAAACTAAAGCATTCAGACAGTAATTGACCGCAAATACTTCGAGTTCTGTTTCTTTCCTTGAAAATATGTAACTAAAGTTTTTGTTGAGTGGATTGGCGGTTTTAAAGTTAACAAAATGTAGAAAATATCTGCCGAAGTTGAAGTAAAATATGTTGAATCGAGAAAGAAGAGTTATTGGAAGCCCCTCCCGTTCTGAGCACTACATATTCAAATGGGATGTGTTCCAATTGCCAACCATTATTTAAATCAAAACAACACAGAAACTAAATCAAAAGAAAGTTCCCGGTATTATGAAATATTTTCCTTTTTCGTCTCTTCGAAATATTTGAATTCGCCTCGTTTTAATTGCTCTCCCTTTTAGGTACAAAGGCACATACATTCGTAAAGAATCCTAAAAAGGTTACTATGACGGGTTGACAGGTCTGCTTTCCGAGCTTTTTGCAGAAAATCAGTTGCACATGTATCATGGAACTCAATTTCTACCTAAAGTGGTTTAAATTCCGAAAATTCAAGGCAACTTCTTTCAATTTTCGAAGTGGATTGGCTATTTTTGATGATTTATTTACGAAAAATGTTAATAAAAATATGTGGGCTGGGTTTGACGAAGTCATAAATAAAATGAAATCCACTCTTCCACATGACAATTACCCAAAACATTTGGGCTAAATTGCATATATGTACAGGGTGTTTTTTTTAGAGGTATAGAACTTCGAATTGAAATAAAACACAAGAAAATCGTTTTAATGTCCATCAATTTGGCTTTATTGGAAGGATAATTTTATGCCATTAATGTTTAAATATGATTTCGGGCATGTGACCGCCGCGGCTGGCTCGAATAAAGCCAATTCTACAGGTCCAATTTTCAACCACTTTTTCGAGCATATGGGGCCGTATGTTGGCAATAACGCCACGAATGTTGGCTTCGAAGTCCCCTAACGTTTCTGGTTTGTTGGCGTAGACGAGCGACTTCACATATCCCCAAAGAAAATTAATTCTTGCACAAGCTGGATCTTGTAAGGTCGCAAGCCAAGATCTTTGCGCAAAATCTTCCATAAAGTTGATGGACAAAGCTCCAATGGACGGAGCTTGCGGTAAACTTCGCGAACTGAACCATTATTTTCGAAATAAATTTGCACGATTTGCAAGCGTTGTTCTTTTGTCAACCTGTTCATGATGAAATGGCAAACCAAACTAAATATTAATCACTTGACAGCTGACAAAATGGCCGCCAGTTAAAAAAGTGATGCCAACTTAAAGTTCTATACCTCAATAAAAAACACCCAATATATGAAGAACGCTCTACAATCGTCCGATCTCAAGCCCATAGAACATCTATGAGAACAGCTGGATTCACGAGTTCTCTCACGCGAGCAATAACAGAAAAAACCGAGCTGAACCAGGCCCTAGTTGCAGAGTAGTGAGTCAAATTTCGCAAAAAGGTGGTGGATCCCCTGCGTAAGCGACTAGAGCCAGCTATAAAACAGACGGGGCTTGCAACTAAACATTAAATTTTTGCAATATACTTTTCTTTAAATATTTCTTTGGCTTTTGGTGACATGTGTCATTGTTTGCAATAATGCAATGAAATTTTTTTCAATAATTAAAATTTGTTGGAAATTCATCTTTCTATCCCGTCCAGTGCGCCTCCTGTGCCTGTATATACGAGTAGATAAAAGAAACTGAAGTATTTTCCTGTCAACAAATTGCCACCTTATTTTTTTGCAGAAATCAAGGCGAACGATGAAAAGACAAAATACGATACCAAAAATTTTGAAAATTGCCCGATAGAAATGTGGTGTGTGGATACAAATTTGTTGAAACTTCGGTGTAATTTTCCAACATGTTTTGCTGCTTTTGAGGGAACAATTGAGATTCCTGGCATTTTTCCTAACCATTTTTGCATTTCCTATTTGCTTTTGTTGTGGTGTCTATTCGCCAAACATGAGATAGTGCTTTCGCCATCACAATACTGTCATACTCCAAATAAAAAAATCACTCAGAATCTGAAAAACTTGTTGTAACACAAACCGAAATTCCAAATACATAATCGGAATGTGTGAAATGTTTCAAAGCAAGAAAGTAGCCAATAATGGGCGAACTGCTGTCTTATACCAGTTCCATGCCATTGACAAGGAGCTGTAAATGTTCCCATTAGGCGAAATTTTACAACAACATTTCTTATTTTCTTTATCTCATTTCAAATAAAAATAAAGTAAAAATTTACAATTTTGTTCTGAAACCTGTTACGAGTTTCTTGCCCCGCAAAGGACATCAGTTTTCAGTTCACCGAACTGACAAGTTTTCTACCTTAATGATTATCTTTAACTTGAGTTTAATTTGTATTATAGAGAAAGCGTTTCCACACTTTTTCTGTGCAGAAAGTTTTTTAAATATTTTTATGATGTTTTTTTATTGCAAGCCCTTTTAGGAGGCCATAAGCACAAAATACTTATAAAACAGAATGTAACTGTGGAAGTCTTGACAGAACGACGCGATATCTTTCTATACACAAGGAAAGAAATATATCGGTGTCAGTCATTGTGTTTTAATTATTTAATTAATTTATGATGTCAATACGCAAAACGCCGGAGACAAATAAATTATTTTCAATAACGGACATAAAACCCGCTGCAGAATAAACAGCGATTTATGGGAACCGTCGTATATAAAAAACATTAAAAGCTGAAGTGGACTTTTAAATGTGTATTTTATGATTGATCTTTAAAAATTTTACACAATAAATAAAAGTGTGTGTTTATCTGTTACGTTATATGGAAACCATAACCCAGTGAATGGACATTTTTATGAACAATCACTGACTGTCTGGAAAATGCCCGTCGTAGTTGGTAGATGCTCACCAAGTCATTTATTTAGCCGAAGGCCCAGGTATCGAGTTCCAGCTGGATCAGCACCACCCTGCTACTGACGTGCCTTAATGTCCATAAACAACTCAGGAATTCAACAGTATGATTGTGCGCACTTGGAGGTGCCAATATTGCTGAACCTGAACTACAATATTGCACGGTCGTAGCCGACAACATCATTTCATAATTATAATATTTTAATGAAACATGCTCCCGTAATCATATTAAGGTTATGACACACTCTGTTATCATTTTTGTAACAATACTGTTGTCTCGGTGGGATGTCCGCTTCCGCCGGCAGACAGAAGGGTAATAATCGCATGCTAAGTCCTTTTAGCTGTTAACAATATCTAAAATAGTCCTGTAGTAAAAAGCTTTTGGGAAACCAGTACAACTCATAATTCACGATAAGCTATTTCGGTAGTTGAGCGTAAAGTACAATAAATAATGTAATTCAGTTCCATTAGCGGCAAGTATTAGTGTGAAATATCTTAGATCACATTTTGTAGACTATTAATGGGTCTAAATGGAAAAAATGTTGAATATAAATGAATTTTTTTTTGAAAATATCATAATTTTATACACATTTTGTTTGAGTATAACAACATATTTATGTTAAAGACAACAAAATATTGTTGCAGCATCAATATTCCAAAACCATTTTTCTCTATGTGCATTGGCAATTCTTTTCGATTTCTCAAAATTTTTGCATAAATGTGGAAACGTTTGCTACACTTCTACAGGCGAGATGGAATAATTTTTACTTGCTTACGAGAAAATATCGATTAAGAATCTTTTAATAGTTTTCAATATGTCTGGGGGTCTGTTCTCTGTCCCTACTTCTGCTTCTGTTTCTGGGGCCAAAAACCGTATAAAACGCTTTAAGAATCATTGAGACATCAACGTAAAAACGTACGCGGCCACTCACTCGATGCCAAATAAAGTCTCAACAAAAGTTACCGTCTCAAGACAAAATGCATTTGAAAATCTATTTTTAGCTGCAAATCAAATTTGAATCACCACGAACTCCCCTCAGAAATAAAGCGTCCGACTTTTATGGTGAAAATTTGTTTTTCATTTTCCATTTTCCATTTTTGTTTTCTCCAATTTGTCTTCTTGAAAATAAAGGAAAACATGATTTCTGCGCACCAATTTCTTTTAACAACTTTTGTTGTTTACAATTTTTTTTTGTGAGTTTTCTTTGTGCAACATTTGCGCCCTTCGTTGAATATGTTGCACTGCAGCATTTGATGCCACAATTTTCTTTTACTTGTTGCCGTTCCGTATGCAGTTGTTTGTTCCGTTTGTAATTTATTTTTTACTGTAAAATCGCTTTGAGTGTGAAATCGTTTGATGTCGGCTTTCGAGAAATTGAAGAGTGGAGATCTAAACAAGACACGCCATTAGAAATGGCAAGATTTGAAACGTTTTTTGTTTTCTCTCCCGCAAAACATGTTTGTATCGCCAAAACTGTACAACGGGAAGGGGGTCACTTATTTAACATTCAATTTAAATGATTTTGCCTGCGACTTTAAAAGAAAGGCAGAGTTTTAAGAGATTGCCTTGACTTTTCAAATACGTCACAAGTTACATATTGTTATTCAGAATTGAGTAAAAATTTGTATGATTTTGAAATATCTAAAATTGCTGAAGATTATCTTCCCGGCAACAATTTCGCATCGATAACATTCATGAATACACATATACAACTGTTTTCCCCTTTTTTGTGGACATTAATTCGATATCGAGTAACAAAAAAAAAAAAAAAAATAACATCAGTTGATCGGCCATTCAATATGTCAGTTTTTCCAGCACCGAGAGATTAACAAGTCTTGGGTATATATCTTGGTAAATATATCTGCCCCAAAGTTACCAAAACGTTCCTTCTATTGGACAGAAGCGAAAGAGTGACTGCCAACTCCAGCTTTTGCTGTAGACTTGTCTCCATCAATGTTTAGATGACATACAACGCAATTGAGCGCCTCTTTGTCGATGTAAATCGGATTCTATATCCAAAAACTAATACATTCTCACTAAACACGATACTAAAATAGAAAAACTTGTTTTTCTCAGGTGGCAACCATCAATGCAAAAGGGTTTCTGTTTCATCTAATTTGTTTCCTATCACGTTTAATACAATTTTCGTCCAATATGGGAATATTGGCGGATTCATTATTCATACTTTCCAAAAAATTCTGATACAATTCATTTCATATACGACGAGTGGCTTACACGACACATGACAAAATGTTATTCGATCCGGTAGCACCGGCGATATCGTGTGCTTAAGTAGGAGTAGACAATCAATTGTGGGTGCGTGTTCTGTATTCTATTTATATTATTTGAGTATCGTAGCAATTTTAACTGCTGCTATTATTTTAACACCTCGTATTATTATGTATGTATAAATGCACGTCTATTCGGAAACAGCTGCAACGTGCTAAATCGCGAGATTATGATGGATAGGGAAGCAGTTCGTTCCCCCATTCGCAAATTTTTGGCATGCTGACTACAGTCGCAGTAACAAACATGTTCGAAGGTCTTCCCTATAGAAGTTGTTTCTCCCTCAACTCAATGTTCAGTTTGTCTAAAGGCTCTGGCTGACATTCGCCGGTAATCGTTTTACTCTATTCGGGGTAATATCTGAACTTTTGACTCACTCTCACGTATCCAAAATATATATTTATTTCTTTCATTTTGTGAGTCTCGGGTGTTTTCCCTGTCTTAATTAACTTCTCTATTTAGTTACGGGAAACTGGCTGATCCGAATTTACAAAATCGCACAGAACAGTGTGTGTATTTCTTTGTTGCTTAATGCGCGTGTCTAAACGTGAGCAAAAGCTCACCAATGAAGTGATCGCTGCACTACAAACTATTAATAAACAATTTAATTGATAAAGATTTTTGTAATTAAGTATTTTCCAAGTTCGACTTTCGAATGCTCAGCCACCCAAATAAGCCCTCCAGTTTGCAAAGAAATCGAAACAGAAAGTCTAGTCTTCGTGGGAAATCGTTAATTATTACAGATATTTAAGCGGCTGTGAGATTAAATTCATTTAATTATGTTTTTGGTAAAAATCATCTAAAGCAGGTTATTTTGATTGATAAATTATTTAAATTTGGCCGCCAACTTTCCCTCAGCGAGACCCTCTTCTTTTCATTGAAGCTTGAAACTTTCGTAAGACTTTTATAAAGGGTTATTCAATAGGGCAGGTAAATACTGATATAGAAAAATGGAATAAAACAAGTTAAATATGAGGTATAAACGACATAATTGTTCTTCTTCTTAATACCGTTTAACTGTGCAGCGTGGCTTCTTACTGTGGCAATGGTCTCGTTTATGTTCAGGTACCCCACAGACAAAAACCTAGTTGGGTCCATTTTTGAATTCACGGGACACGTGCCAGATATAAGCATAGGTTCAAATCGTATGTCAAAACCATACGGGTCAATGTCCTCACCGTCACAAAATCCGGCCCAAATAGTAAATTTTTGTGAATTCATTTCCAACTGGTGAATCTCGTGTGGGTTGCCAATTTTGCTTCGTAACTGGCCGTTCATCCTGGATGTATGAGCCAATCCCTACGAAAAACTCTGGTGAAACAAACCAAAGCCAAAATTCTTTACACTCAATTAAACAATAACATGAAAAATACACATATAAATAAAACACTCAATAGCCCAACTAACAAGTCCATATTAATACAACACAGAACAAAAAAGCGCAATGTGGGGGATGATGGGTCAATTGATGTTTGACTGGGCGTTGTCGAAGGATGTACACTGGGCACTGAGCAGTCCGAACATCATCGGTTAAGTTCTGACACCCTCATCTCTGCAAAATAGAATCAAAATAAAATAGGGAAACACTACTCCCTCTACTGCACATGTAGGGGCGACCCCTGAATGCTGATCCAAAAAAAAACTTCTTGCTAAAGATGACTTCTCGTCGCAGTCCCCTTTTGATAATTAAGTTTTGCGTTTGGATGTGCTCCCCAATCTGGTAACTGGGCATGGTGCTTTGGCATCAGTAACTGAACAGCACACAATAGATTATGCAGACGCCGCCAACGCAACATGGCGGCTAGAGGTCGTCAATATCTATCCACTCTTGTGAAGTGACGTAGCAATAGCCTTTCGATTTTTATGATAATTTCTGAACGTAAGTTTTGACACTTGATAAAGCTATAAAAAGCAAAAACAGCAAATTGATTTTACCTAAAGAAGACCTTTAATAAAATTTTAGTTTTTCTGTTCCTCTTCAACAGCCAACTGCTTTTGTGGACTTAAACACCATCACGATTGTTGTTTGCAGTCGGTTTATTGCAAGTAGTTTGTTTTTACAACTTCATGACTGAGTTTCGAATTTTCTCTTTCTTCTTTCCATTTTTAATGACAGCAGTTTTATTTGCTTGATTTCGGATTTATTTCAGTTTTTTGTTATTAAATCAACAAAATATAAACTTCGAAATCTGCTGCACTTTTATGCTGGCATTACATGGAGAAAACATTAAATACTAGAGGATGGAAAATTAAAAAAAACTGAACGATAACTGCCGCCTCTAATAAAAAATTTTACCGAAATAATAAAATAATCACACTTACACACCGTGTTAGTCGTTTTGTAAGAGAAATTATACGGATTTCGAAATAATAAAAATCTAAATCTATATTAAAACACATAAATGACAAATCTTGTGTATTTAACGTCTTGGAATAAATTAAAAACAAAAGAGATGGAAAATATAAAAATATCCAAAAAAAAAACACACATGAAGCCAAAGAAATTAGTGATGATTTAAATTTGCTTTTAACGCACCAGGGGTGCAGGGGAAGGAAACTTAGGGCAAATGTGGAGCAAAGAAACTCATTTGCATCGCCTACAAATCCATAAACTGAAAATTGGGAAACATGTATGTATTAGGATCTGCATCGTGATCTCGAACGTTACAGCGCAAAAATCAGCTCTTTCATGATCTGTGATTAAGCGTCAAAGTGGATCATAAATAGTGGGCAGCTGCTTTCCAAATGTCAGCAAACGTTAGCGCCCGAGATTGTGAAACAGCCCCTTCTGCATCTGTAAGCAAATATGTGGTTCGATATTCAAATCCTTCCATCAGGGAATTTTTAGAGCTGATATTATTGGAGCGACATGTGTTGAATTGGCTTTCACTTATTCAGTATGTTCCACTCACTTCGTACATTTTACATGATGGCCGTAATCACTCCCTCGATGCAAATACTCGAAAAGTGATGCCTTACATTGAGCCAGTAGTTCCGTCAATAATGAACCGAAGAGTGTGTAGGAAAATGCACTGAATCAAATAAATACTTTATTACATCAAAAACTGTGAAAAACTTCTGCGAAAACAAATTTAAAATTATGGTCCTCTAAAATCTGTCCATTCAATCAGATTAACTATTCATTAAAACTTAACTTTCTCAGATCCCGAATTCCGGCAATACTTCCCCCTTTTAAAATGTTCACCCAATATCGCGAGAAATAACGTCCGTATTTGAATGTCTTCTCCGGCTAAAAGAAATGTTATTTTTATAAGATTTATGCTTTTGAAAGGCAAACTGCTCGTATCTCTTTGATTCTACACAAAAAAAAGGCATCTGTGTGTTTAAGAAGGAAGAAGGGGATCGTTAGTGTTGCAAGTTGCTGTTAATGTTGCATCATGATAACATTCAACGGCGATGTGTTGCTGCAATTGTGTATTCCGATTTCAAACTTGCAAACAAATTCTATATAAAACTGAGGAGAACTCTGGAAATTAAATGAATTTGACACCGTGTAACGTGAATTTTTTTTATTATTTGCCTGCATCTCGTTGCATCTATGCGACCCCTGTTGCAGACGAAATACCATAATAAAAATAATATCCAGGAATATGGCGAGTAAACTTTGTACAAATAAGAAAATATTTGGAAAAATAACCGTCTGAAGTACGAGGAGTATTCAGTAGAAGAAGTTAAAAATAACTTGGAACTTTGCGGCCCGTTAAAAATAAAATTAATATCTCTCTTTGATGAATAAAATAGTGAAGAATATGAAGAGTGGCTGCAGCAAATAATTAAAATAAAGCAGCTTAAGCAAGAATTCCGCTAATAAAACGAGGTTTTACATTCAGTTTTCGGTGCAAAACCATGTTGAATTTACATTTTTCATGCTATTACATTGTTCTCAGCGGTTAACTAATTTTAAGAACATGTTGCTCTACATTGCTTACATTTGAGTAGGTATATTTGATTTCAATATGAAATAATGTTAAATTAACATTAAGATTCTAAAAATCTGTCTGGTGTTGGCGCAGAGTTGTACGCCAAATCGCTTCTTCACATAAATACTGATGTCTTTAGCGTTTCGTTAAGACTTATGCAAAATTATGTTGAAGGCCACAGCTTGGTGAGATTTTTTGGTATATCAAGCTAATTAGCCTTAAAATTGGGCTGCAACGACTGTTACGATTGAACGATGACTAATGATTTTCATGGCGCGTTGAAATTTAAAGATATGGACGACATTTTGAGTTTTTACCACTTTAGAATTCTTTCTCTGTATCCCAGTTACTCCATTTAAGACCTCACACATCGAATTCATGAAGTTATCGAGAACATACAATCCTAAATATGTGAACAGCTGGTGTTGCAGTTTATTCCTATTTAGACGGTGCCATGATTTGGGTCATTTTGTTTATTATATTAAAGCCATTTTCTCTTTTTAAAATTAACGAAAGCATTCCGTGATGCCCCTTAAAGCTACTCACTTTTTTACACTTCCAAATAAGCCCTTGTGAAAGAAAACAGTAGTACTTGTAGCGGATAACACCTCTAAAGGTCTTTCTCAAACTTAACATTCAAGGAACGTTAAAAGAAAACTCATTTGCACCAAAAAGGCCAGGCTCTGGAATTGGAGGGTGAGGTTATCAGTGATCAAATCACCACTTCTCACGTCATTTTTTATATATTTTTACTTTTCTAAGCAGAAATTATTATTTATAATTTTTAAGAGATAAATTCCCTCTTAATTGATTATTCTCTAGTTTCAACAGTTAAAATTATAGAAATCATTAAAAATACCACGAGTAAAATTGTTAACTAAAAGATAAAATTGTGATTAGAAATACATATATAAAACCATCCAAAAAGCAGCAGTCTCAAAATCAAAACCACAACAACAATAACAACAGAACCGCTAACATTAGCCCCAAAAAGTTGTGACTCAATCAAACGCTGAGATTTTCCAGCTGGTGTTTTAAATAAAAAAGGTGAAAATTTATTTCAATATTTATTATATTTGTACCGAATTAACAATCAACATTTGGGGCAATCGGTACTAGAGTGATAAAAATCTGCCAAAAATGTTCTTTAGAGAACTTTTGAAAACACTTAAACTTTTGTCAACGTATGTTTTAGAGGGTCTCTAAGAGGAGCCTTTAACAGCCTTGTTATAGTAATAAATTTTATAGCATCCAGGTGCACGAATTGAGCTCATCGGAACACTAATGAAAATATGGCGTCAATACAACAAAAGTTATTAATCATCTTTTTGTTGATGTTACATCTGAGTCGTCTGGGAGATGGAATGAAAGGTGAGTACTTATTGCCTTTTTAAGCAAACCATGAACTTTTTGTTAATTGAAGGGAAGTATTCCTACCCTACAAATTGCTTAAAAATTACTGTCATTAAAGTCCCGTCAAAAACCCTCCAAAGAATTTATTCTATTTTTTTATTTATTCGTTGTTCATGTCCAAAGCAGGCAATAAAACTTGTAACTGATGGGGGCAATTGGTTGTTAAAGCAGATAAAAGAGGCAAATGTAGAATTTTTTAACTATTTCCCTCATTAGCACCCAATTGGCATATCAACTAGTAACTATTTCATTATTGTTGATTAAAATATTGTGACTTTATCTTTTTAACCACAAGCAGTTGCTGTTGTCCGGACAAACGCTGAACTTCCTTTTTCAGCAATTCGTACAATATTTTTAACTTGGAAAATATTGCAATAATTATTTTGCCGCGAATCAAAGGTATGAAAAGCTTTAGTTCTGCTCGCCGACTCGATATAAACATGACCCGGTTTTCAAACCCGAAACTATCTGTGTTATTTTGTGAATTGCACGACTTCTTTGGTCGGATTGCTACGCGCAAGCCTTAAATAATATCTAGTGACTACATTTAAAGCAATTTTTCAAGCGCCAAAAACTTATGACCAAAAGAGAAAAAATATAAAGAAGCACCTGAAGAGTTCATGATGATGGGCTTCGCACTTCGACTAAATTGCCGGAATAAGGACAACAAAATTGAAAAAATATTATATCTTTAAGTATTTTATTATGCCAATAAATTTAGAATTTAGACACACAAAAAATTTAGCATCTGGTACTTGAGATTAATCAGACTGATTGTGCAAACAATTTATATGGAAGGCAACTACTCTGTGTATTTCAATTGCGCTTTCTTTACTTTTTTATTTGTCAAAAAAAAGTTCATAAAATAAAAGTAAATAAAAATTATAGAAAATCAAAATTAAAAAAACAGAGATTAATTATCAAGTTGTATTAATTTTTCATTAGTTAATAAAGAAAATTAAAAACAGGCCAAAAACCAAATGTCTAACATTCTGCTGTAAAATTAGAGAACAAATCATTTTTATCTTATTAACTTTAAAAATGTGGTGCCTCTAGGTCTCGGTCCACTCTAGCCGCCGCTAAATTTCGCAGATCTACTACAAAGTTTGCACACGATTAAATTTTTGTCGCATTCGCGCGATCGAATAATCTTATTCAAGTCAACTGGATCAGTTCAAAATGAAACTAAAGTTTCAGCTTGATTTACTTATGCTAAAATGTACGCTGATTTCTTCAAATGAAGTGTTTGAATTATAAAGCATTAATATCTATAAAATAATTATAATTTATTCTTTCCCTAAACTTGGGTCCATGCGATGAGCTCGGCAACTTTATTGTCACAGTTCACAGAGGAAAATGATCTGAACTTTTCTAAAAGATTATTGGAATCAACTAAACATTATAAATATGATTCTTATTCAAAAGTTATACAAGTTGTGGAAACAGTTCAGAATATAAAACAACAGGGTGTTATATAAATAGATAAAATTCATACACTTAGAGAATATTAGTAATAATAAATAATAAAGATATGTGAGCGGTTCTGCCAACTTCCTAGCCTATCCCTTCACAAATCTTAAAGATGGCGAAAAGGCGCGTTCAGGCTACAGGTTCGTAATGACATCTCTCTATACCCACGCTGTGGTCTTGACAGTTGTCAAAACACACTGTTGCTTACGAGTACAGAGGTGTATGTGGGGGAATGTATGCCACAGATGTATACACAAAAATGAATGTTATTACTTCAACATTTATTTTGGAATTGTTTTAGCTTTGAAATTAAATAAAATTTGTTAAATTTGTACTTTGACGATATTTTTCAACAGGAACTTTCATGTTTTGTTACATTGAAAATTGCATGAAATTCGAATATATTGTTTTGATAATATATACGTATACCCGTACTCGTGTATCTAAATTCAGGGCTGTGTGCCGCAGCCGTTAGTACGCATTATCTGTACGGTATCTAGTATGTCCATTAAGACTTTTCCAAAAAAAAAAAAAAAAAAAAAAAGGTTTCAATGCCGCGAAATTCAAATTATGTATAAATAGAGCCATCGGTACTATCCACTGTTTCGCAGCACTAATGTAAGTTATTCAATGCTATAATGTACTGAGCGTACAACTGCATACACATACATATATTCGAACATACATATCGATGCCTTAATATAGAAAGGCCCTAAGTAACGTTTTCCTAACTTTTCGGGAGAGAAAAAACTAAACTTTTTGCAACTGCTTATATTTTTGTTATTTTTGGTTTCACCAATGATGTGTTGCAAGATCGTCTTTCGAAGTTTGCAAAAAACTCTATTTGAGAAAAAATCGAGTTAAAGCCTTTCTATATTCAGGTAACGATATGTATGTATGTATATCACATCCTGGGTATATCCAAAATAAATTAACATTATTCGCTTCCACGAAATGCAGTATTTTGAGATCTCTGAATTTTGGTTTTCAGTGCAGGGAAATATTTTTAATTAGTAAAAATTAAAAAAAAAAATATTGACGTTGTTTTCCTTTTTTTTTGCCAAAGTTGTTATAAAATTATTATTGAAGAAAAAAAAACGAAACAAATCAGCGTAATTTATGAAAATGTCCTTTATTTTTGTATATAAACACCGTCAATGAAGACACACTTATCGCCCTCACCAATATTTCGGAATTACTCTTTTTTCATATTTTTATACATTAAATATTCTTATACTGAAATATGGCAGACACTCGACTGTGACAAAAAATAATTTGTGCTGTTTCTGTAATGAAGGGAAACAAAAATAATATCTCACCGCCTTGAAAGTTAAAATATTTAACTTTAATTACTCTCTGTCTATTTGTCGCATTTGTCACATAAAAACTTCTCATTTTACCCAATTAAAAGTTTGTTAATGAAAAAAGTACAACAGGTTATTACGACCACCAAACATGACCGATTTAATAATATTCAGAAATGGTTGGATACTGCGGACACCATTTGAATATTAGTCTAGTTCTATATACAAATTGTTCAAAACGGGGAAAAACTGTCAACTTCAGCAAAGAACAGATAATTGGAAAAATACTTTCTTTTAGGTTTTGAAAGTGTGTGTTTCTACAGAAATAATGTTTAAAAATAAAAGCAAATGTAAGTAAAGTAAGAAAACTTGTAAAATAATGGCTCTCTGTACCACAATCCTGCTGTCTCTGAGAAAACTTTATCTGAAGTGTCTAGTTTTTGTTCTCATCAAATGTTTTACTACGGATATCGGCAACGAATTGTTTTTTTTAACACATTTTCAACGGCTTTCCTTAATACCGAGCGAGAGAGTATTCGCTTTTAATTAACAGTTTGTTCCAATAAGCTTTTTACTTACAACAAAATGAGATTTTAACAAACAGTGATGAAAAAATCGTGCAAACCAACAACATTTACAGCATTTGGCTTGAGTTTTTCTAGGAAAAATATGAAAATCTCATTAAAAAGCAAAAAAGACCGCCCGCCCTTGCTGAGAAAAAAATACTACAAGGAGGCAACTGCAAATTCAATTCACAAGAAAATACATGACCGTACGGATATACCCAACAAACATATTAGTATGCATTTGATAAAGCAAAAGCTACAAGCGCAGAAAATAAGCAAGTGTGGAACCAAACACAACTCAATTATTGATCAACATTCTTTCTGCAATCTTTTTGAATTTCTAGTGAACATTTTTGCTTAGGAACGTAATCTTTGATACAAATTTTCCTATACAAAATAAATCGGTAATAATTGAAAAATAATAATTAATAATTACATATTTATCGAAAACAAAAATTTTTCATAGAAAACTTATTAATTGCGGAAATTTTCAATGGAGTTGTTATCGACTATAAAAACTTCCTATAAAAGATTTATCGATTACGATTTCTACGAAAATTTTTGAACAAAAAAGGTTTTGAAGGAAAATTTTTCGATAAGAAACATTTTTCAAGTAGAATTTATCCATAACCAAACTTTCAATAGGCAACGTAAAATTTCTACATAAAATTTCACAACACCAAAAATTTTCCATGTAAAACTAAAATTTTCTATACGAAAAGTTTGTGTCGGAAATTGATCGATAATAAAATTTTTCATAGAGAGTTTATCGAAAAAAAATATTTAAAGGGAAATAAAATTGATGGTTATCGATTTTCTATAATAATTTTATAACAAATTTCTATAGAAAGCACAAATTTTCTACGGACAACTTTTCGATAAAATATATAGGTATATATATATATATATTCATAGATACCAATAACTTGTTATTAAAAATTTTTTGTGAACAAAAGTTTTTCATAGAAAAAAAGTTTTGTCTTTAACAAAAATTTGCCATTGAAAATTTATCGATTTTAAAATTTTTCTGTTGATCAATTGCAAAATCACATCATTACAAATTTGTCTACACAAAATTTATCGGTAACCAACATTAAATTAGAATTAAATTTTTTTGCTTTTTTTTTTGTTTTTTATTGGTAACAAAAAATTTCTATTGAATAAACAAATATTTACATTAGATACGAGTACAAAAAATTAACACGTTAAATTCGCTAAAAACTTATTGATTTTTTCTGCTTCTACTCGTGTCTCACAAACCTATTGGGGTTGAAGACCGTTTATAAATGTTTTATGAATCTATATGCCAAAATTTTAATATAATCTGTTAACGAGTATTCAACGAAGTCTAATAAAAATGGAAAAATTATCTCAACTTTATGAAGTTTATAACAATTAAAAAAAAAAATATCTTTTAGTTTCAATTTATTTTCATTTCTTTACTTGCGTACCGGTCGTACGGCAAGAACAGAACTGAATTTTACGAATTTCTTTCTTTTATAAAGTTATCAATTTCATCGTGATTAACTTTATATGTAACTCATTATGTTGCACAAATTGGCTTCCGTTTCTTGTGAAGAGGGTTCTTGAACAACAAATTGCAAATACCTTTAACGCAATTGCACATTTTACCTGCGCACTTTAACCAAAAAAATTAAAATTCAAAAACCCTTAAGCTTTTATAAAAAATTATACAGGAATGCTTTTATCTCCATCAATTGGGGATCGAACTGAAATGAGTGCTGGGCTCATTCTTACAAACAGCTAAAAACATTAATTAATTTGAACAAAATTGTACAACAAAATCCAAAAAGAAACCCATAGTCACAGTCCAAAAGCCGCCAAAAACATCATTTGATTTAAAATAGCGAAATCAACAAACGGCGGTTCAAAATGCCCAAGAATACAAAAACAAACAGAATAGTAAAAATTAGCAGCCAATCAAATGACAACAATTACAATAACTAAAAGCAAAATAAACTTAAAGTAGATGAAAATTGTATTTTTAAAAAATAAAATACTATAAATGTGAATAAAAAGTGAAAATAATGCACGAGGTTCAACAACTATCGTATGTAAATTCACAAAAACTAAAACGAAAATAAAACTCAGAGAATCCAAGAAAAACAAAATTGGTGCGTGAATCATCCTGAAGTGTGACACACTCTGTGGCAAAATTAAACACACGCACACATGCATTTTAAAAATGACGTCACATGAAGAGGAGCAACATTAAAAAGATTTTCTTTAGATCAGTGAACAAAAATTGAAGCAAGAAAAACAAGAAAAAATTTGCACAAGAAAACGAAATAAATGTGTTTTTGAATTGGTCATGTCTTTAAAGGAGTGCAGTTTTCTTTTCTTCTCACAAACCATTGGATGCGCGTATTTGCTTTTAAGAACTTAGGACGGATCTTCAGGGGGTGCTGTTAACGATCTGATTCTCTACCCTAAGAAATTAAAACGTTTTTTGGTTCATAAAAGATTCCAGTAAATAATAGAAGCACCAAATTTTGTTGTTGGCAACCAGAAAAATGAAACCAATCGCTCATGGGAAAGCTTTTTCGATACTCCGAACCCTATGGCTTACACAATATTGCACGCCTTTTACGATCTGACGACTTTTTGCAAACTTGATTCTAATCTTGACCTATTAGTGTGAAATTTTCCCAATTTGCGATGCAAAACAAAGTTAGGGCTTAACGTTACAGTCAATATTATACATAAATATATCACCAGATTTGTTTGTGGGCTTAATTCCTACCGACATCACTATCACTTAAACTGCTATACAAGGTAAATTTACCAGCCCAGTCCAGTTTGAGAATTTAATTAGAATAGGAACGTTCCCACATATTGTAAAATAGTAATTTTCTGTCAACCTGGGAAACTGTATAGACAACTCAGTTTCATCGGGAACAAAGCGATAGTATTAGTACCTCTAAGAAGTAAAAAAAATTGACAACTTTTCACATCTTCGATACGTCTTTGGAATGCCATCTCGCCAGACATCTTACTTTTTATTTGGCAAATTTTTCTTTACTATTCTTGGCTGCAGTTCAATCAATTTGAAAATATTTAACGGCTTTTTTACCTTTTTAAATTTGTTTTTGTTGGAATTTCTGATACATTCAGACTTAAGTTTTGTTGTATTGCAGAAGGTTCCAGAAGAGTAAATAAAAAGAAAGCCGTCATTGCGCCTTCAGTTGCCGAATGGTGCCAAAATTTTGCTGCATTCATCGTTTCGGAAAAAATTTCAATTCCAAATTTTTTAGGCGGAAATTTATTATCACATGCAAACCAAAAAATTCGCTCTGTGTAAAATTTGACTTTGAATAAAACAAAAACTATTTTGAAATAATATTTCAGATGTATTGTGGGCAAAATATTTCCGCAACTGACACATTCGTAAAATTTATTATATGTGTATCAAATAAATGAATCTGTTAAAATTGCTTTTTAGTAGAATATAAAAAACAATACAAAAATAGAGACCCTGTTACACTTTCTTCATACATGTTCGTTCGAATTGCAATCATCGAGAAATTTTTAGTGATCACTTTATTTTAAAAGAAAAACTGTTAAAATAAAATTCTAAGTTATGGGCAATTTCAAATTTAAAATATCTGTAAAACTCTTATCATGAGAACTTTACAATAAAACTCTTTATTCAGGAAATCACCCACCCCAGGCGATTTCTGTACATTTTAATCTTGTTCCTGGTGCGATTATTTTTGTAATCAGAAATTTCCCACTTTGGAAAATTTAAGCTGGATAAAAACAATTTTATAAAAAAAATTATAATAACGGTTGCAATGAATGGTTTCTCAATCAGAAAATTTCCCTTGAGAGGAAATTGATATAAATTTTTATTAAAAGTCTTTAAAAAGTTTTATTTAAGTTTTCAATTTATTATATTAATGATTGGATTATATAAGTTTCTTATTAAAATTTCTTTGAATTACTAAAACCTGCAATTTGCCGCGATGGGAAATTTTTCATTTCATAAAATGTTTGTATAATAATTGGCCCGCAAGATTTTCTTCAAATTTACTGGACGTTGCCTTAATATTTGCTATTATTACAGCTTAGAATTTGAACATTTCCTTTCTCCCTTTTTCTCATACTAATTGGTTCAAAGAGTTTATTTTTACTTGTATTTTTAATAGTTTACTCAGCTTTCAATTTGGAAATTTTTCCGAACGGAAAATTTTTATTTTATAGAAGTTGATCGTAATAATTGGTTAATACAAATTTTCAAAGCTCTTATTTGGATTTGAAGATGAAATAAAAAATCTGCCTATAATAATATTTGTTGAATAAAAATCTTTGTGAAATATTGTTATTTTTAAAGAGATTTTAAAATAATTTTGTTTAAAACTCACAGACATTTTTTGTATTAACTATTTATTATATTAAAATTAAATCAAATTTGAAATATTTGAAATTGTTCCAACAAATTCCGGGTAAAATTTAAGAAATCTGCTATGAAACTTCTTTTTTAAATTGAAGTCACAGTAAATCTTATTCTTTGAGATTTTTTTCATACATATTTTTATAAATTTTCTTTTGAAAAAATATATGAAACTTTTTGTTGAAATAATCTTTCTATTGAAGTCCTTGTTATGCTAAAAATCGAATGGAATTTTTTAAAATCAGCGGTGGAAGATTCTTATATATTTTAATATTGCTTTTCTGCGAAACACTTATTTCAATGACCGGTTTTAATCAATTTAAATCTTTTGATGTCTTTAGAATGCTGCAAAAACTCTTAAGACAACAAACATCATAATCATAATAGATGTAAAAATGTTCGTGTAGTAAAATTTCATATAGAACTTCCTGTAAAATTATAATAAGACGGCAAAATGAATCAATGTCATACTCTCCTTTTAAGGGAAAATGTTATGCCAGGTTCGTTTCTAAGAATTCCCATTTCGGCAATTTTCACCTTTCAAAATTTCGAAAAAACCATTTGGATGATATCTCTTTGCTAAATCATACTGATTTCTTAAGGTGTCTTTACACGGTAACACAAGTGTTTAGATCAGTCATATGTACACATATCTGTGTAGGGAGAAGAAAATCTTGCAGTGGAAAGAAAATTTCGTATTATTTTGCTTCCACAAACTCTTAACATATTGTATTAGCGCGCAAATGCACTTTCGGTATTGCAGTTTCTTAAAATAATTAATAAAAAAAGTTTTATGAAAAGTTACCGGCTAAAGCATGATTTTGGCAAATGCCTTATTCGTATATATATATATTTAAGCCAATAAATCAGACTGGTAAATTTCCAATGAATGAATTAATTCATATGCACGAACTTGTCCCACTCTACATCGCTCGCCCTGTTGAACCAAATAATCGGTTTTTTGTTTTTGTCTTCCTTTTTAAGTTATCGCCGGCATCTGATCAGCAATTTTCTTGTTCCACGTTTAATGTTGCAAGCAAACAAAGCAGAGAGCACAAAAAACCAAAATACATAAATAAAATTGAAAATTTAAAGAAAAAAACAAACACACACACAAGGTAGAAAACATAGTCATGACGAGAATGTGCTTTTACAAGTCAAATGTCAGGCGTGAAAAATGCGTCGACTGTTTGGATGCACTGATGCATTTGCTTTTATTTTGCACACTTTATTAAGCCGGCAGCAGCAAAACAACAACAAACACCACTATTAAGATTGTGTGTCTACACAAGACGGGCAAGTTGTTGTTGTTGTTGTTTTTCATAAGAAGCAGCTATTTTTCATATTTTTTACTGTTTAATTTGTTTTGCTTGCACTTCAGCATTTGGGGTCTTTGTGCGGCAGCAGGCAGGAATGAGACCTATTGGGCGCTAAAATGAAAAATAAGGAACAAAGAATTGAAAGAGATAATATGAAGGTTAAACGAGAAAAATATAACAAGAACGTATTGAATTTTAGTACAAAATTCTATATAAAATTTTGTCTCCTTTGTCTTTCTTTATAACACTCATCCTTGCCGAATCCTCAATATCATCATAAAAATGATTTTCGCTCAGAATATGGCTTCAGTTCTCTGCACCCTCAACGCAACGACACACCCCAGTCTCCAACGAACTCCTCCGACTTCGATGCCGAAATGCATTGAGAGTGCCATGTCATGTGTATAAGAAGCCCACACCAAGGCCAAAGAAAAATTTCAGATGTCCCAAGGCATAGTTCGCTTCTTATCGCTATTCGTTTACCCAGCGCTTTAGACCATAGTTCATATATGGCCAACTTTGTCACCCAATTCGAAAATAAAAATGTTTTTAAAGGCAAAACTATAAGTTTGTCACAACCAACATTTAGCCAACTGATTTGGAAAAAAAAAACTTTGACCCAATTTCAGGACCCCTTCAAACATCATCTTAACTTTAGTTTCGCACATGAATGTCAAGGGTTATTTAAATTCCAAGCTGCACTTTTAACAGAAAAATAATTTTTAAATCTGTCTACAAATAACAGACTTTTACAGGAATCAGTTATTCGGTTGTTCGAAAATTCCATAAACATTTCTTGAGATCGAAAGGCAAGCGAACCCTTTAGACGAAAAATTTCGAATATTGATCCGCAAAATGCTTCGGGATCAAACTGTAAACAGACCCACTTAAAACACACAAAAACATTCCATCAGTCCATAACCGATGAGTTAATGATTCCACTGCCAAATGCCGAAGTTATAGCAAAACAAAAAAAAGAAACCAAAATAAAAACGTATTGGTACTTTATAAGACTCTCAGCATATCCCATCCCTGGTGCTGCTTGTCTCCGATATTTAATTTGCTTATGACCAAATGTATGTATATGACTGACTCTATTTTTCTTGGAGTCTTTCGTGATTAATGTATTCTTTTCTTATATCTGGCATAAGACAACAACAGCACACTTTTGCATTCATTTTTTTCTATCCGTGAATACACGAATTGGGGACACAAACATGTTCAATTTGCGTTTTACTTTACCTCTTTCGATTCTTTTTCTATTCTGACATTTTTGAACAAGAAAAGCGTTGCTGCTTTAGAAACTTAACAACCCAGCAGACAAGTAGATGTGACATAAAGAAATTGAAGGCGATTCCCTCAACTTTGTTTCCTGTTAATCAAGGAAAGCACAAAAAGGAAATATTTTTGCACAGATCTTAAAATGTGAATACTTCCTTCTCTTCGTTGTAAGAAAGAAACAACTCATAAAATTTGTCTCCCTGGAGATGCTGATGTTGGCTGGACTTTATATTAGCGATATTAAATTTCACCATTCCCAGTACTTGCGCACAATTTTGTTCAGGTATATCCTTTTCGCATGCGAAAGGAAACCTTGCCTAAAAACTTCTCTACAAAATATTAGCCGTAACTCAAAGGGGTAGAGCATATCACAAATCGGAATTGAGGGTTCACTTCTCATTCTATATTGACTGTTTTAAGTTTTCGAAGAAGCAAGACTTTCTTCCTTATTTTCACTTTTTAGATTCCACCTACTCATAGATTAATTAGGAGACACACGATTGTTGGGAACACTTTAAGCCTCTTACTCTGTATCTTTTTTCGGAATGGGCACTACAAATCCTTAATTTATGCAGAGGCTAAAATATTCTACAAAAATTCTTTAGGGCCCTTTCGAGTATAAAAATTCAAAGATTTTTATATATAAAATATTGTATGTAATAATCATGCCTGTCATAACGCGTCCTTGAATGCTCTTAGTTCAGAAAATCATGTGCGTCTGTTTTTGATGTGCTGGGACGTCGTCATTCACGTCTTCCCGACCTTCCTCGAAAGTTTGCATCATTCGTAAACATTTATCCGACTCGAAGTACAATCATCGTGTGCCATTGTGTTTTTGAGCTCCTAAACAACACAAAAAAAAGAAATATAACTCAGTCGGCATAGCTTGGTAGCGGTCGCTATTCACCGCAACGGCATCTCCTTGCTCATTTCGAAAACAAATACGTACCAACACGGCACGAACACTATTGATCGGCCTGTTTAAAATGAGCCCAATCCAAAAATATCGGACTAAAACTTCACTTCAGGCACGAGAAAAATATGTTTGCTGGGTAAAACTTAAAGAACTGAATTTTAAGTCGTGAACAAACTATTTTTGGTTTGCCATATAATTTAGCTTTTGAATTTTTGAATCATGGAACACAACAAGTTGTGCATTGATTCTTAACAGATGAAATACGAAATTTTTTGCATCTAAAATAAGTTGTTAATAAATTAATTAAACCGATGACAAAAATTGCGTTGCAAATGAATCCTGATTTTTTGAGACTGAAAAAAAATCTATTGCCCATTGATAATTACCGGCATTACCGGTGGAATCGTTTTAGTCATAAACATACATACATATTGATTTACATGTGCATATATTCTCCTTTAACAGCTTCAAAAATCATTTATGATGGCAAATGAGACACTCTTTATTGTGCAAACTGTAACCTATTACAACACGAGTAGTAAATTTGCTATAAGCAGCGTGGCCGTTGTGGCCCTAAAGAATCACTTTTGACCCTTTTTCGTGCCAATGACACTTTTTATGACCCTTTTTTAATTTATCGCTTTCTATAACTTTAACAAAATCCCTCGACCAAACAAATTTGATTAATAATTTTTACAAACTTTCTGAAAAAAGAATATTATATTGGAAAAGAAATAGAGGATATTGATTTTGAAAATATTTTATATGCAAAAGAGACATTTAATAGGTCATGATGCAGAGGCCGAAATATGTGTTAATTTATATCTAAGATATGATATAATAGAAATAAAAACTAACATTTTGAATTTTTATAAAAAATTGTGTCACGATATGATATCAAGAATAGATATAACGAATAAAAAACATAATATTTTGAAATATTTTGTCCCGGTTTTTGTAAATTCCAAACACAACTATATAAATTATTTTGAAATTGTTTCTGAGCTCAAAGACATAATTGTCGAACCAGACCTCAGAAAAGTTTTGGTTCGAGAAAGGAAATTTGAAAAAAAGGTTTGATGAAAATATATATTAAATAAGTTTATATAAACTCTGTACATATATATTTGCTTTGCCTCATAGTACTGCTTCCGCTGACCGAATTTTTTCAAAACGATCACTGATTAAAAACAAACATACAAACAAACTAAAAATAGAAACTTGTGAGTCAATGCCTTCCTCTCTCCATTTGGCCGAATCAGAGCTGGAAGAACGGACTCCAAGTGAAGAATTAATTAGAAAATATAGTAGAAGTATTTCTAAAAAGGGATAAACATTATCAAAAGTTTTTGTAAAAGTAACTTCTTTTTTGATAATATGACTTATATTGGATGTACCTGTGAATCGTTTTTTAGTTTTAAGATTGATTTATAATTAAAGTATGTTAATTAATTTTGTATTTAATTAATTGTTAAAATTCGTCTTTTTTTAAATAGAAATAAATGTTATTTTTTTGTTCACAAAAAACTTGACCTTTTTTTTACTTAAATATGACACTTTTTCGAAATTTTCAACGGCAACCTGGCTATAAGAAATACGGCCATAAGAAATTTTTCAGCGAAGTAGTAAAAGAAAAACTATATACGCAGAGAGAGTCGTGTTGTTTGGCCTTCGAGAGTTTTGCGTCTCATTTGCACTGGTTGACTGATTTACCTCGGATAACTGTATTGTTTTGCGGTTCATTGCAGCGATTTCATGTCGGCTACGCTGCTACCTCTCATGTGAAGGCAAGTTACACAGAGGCCCAAAAAAAACGACTGTTAATACCATCAGGGGCATGTGGTCTTCGTTACCCGTGGAATTATAACTTATAAATTTACTTTGCAAATATATAAATATACAAAGAGAAACAAAAACACCGGAGTTTATCGCTCGAGGATTTCTCACGCTCTTTGTAACAGATATGCTACAAGGAGCGGGTTGCGAAATAAGACTATAAACCTTTTGTTAGTCGCGTAGTCGGGTCACGATTCGTGTTTATATCTTTTTTTCCTATTTTTTGAAATTTATATGAAATATTAAACTCTTTTCTTCTGTTTTGTTTTCATAAATTTTTGATCTGAAAATACATATATTTTCCGCATTTTTAGATGAATGTGGAATGGAGGGTAATCCGCAGCAAACATCTGTTCATTTAATTTTGTTTTTCATCTCTGGCATCTTCCTCCAAATAGTGCAAATATTTTAGTTGCTTGAAAACTTCATCCGCCAGTACTCAAAATTGGCTGCTTATTCATACGAGTATAATATTTTTATTCTCATTAGGAAACAGCACTAGTGGCACCGCGCTAAGAGTTCTTCCAAACGAATGTGTAATCAACAACAAACAAAGTACTTAAATACTTGCGAATCAAAGTTCTGTAAAATACGTTCGTACAATATAATCGGACAATTCGAAAATATTGCCAAATGGTTCTACCTCGAACTTGAAATAGTGCTAAAGGATACATCACAACTGCACCAACTTTCGCATCCCTGGTGTGTAAGGTCATGTTTTTCTTTTATTTAAAAATCACTTCCTCAAATTACAATTTTCTATTTTCAATCAAATTAAATCATGAATAAACAAAACGCAGTTGTTTGTTTTCAAACAAATTCTATACATTTCTTTCAATTTTCCGTAATCTTCCCGTCAAATTTCTCATACGTACCAAAATCCCAAAAAATCTTATAACAACAAACTGCGACCTACATACACACATATGTATGTATGTATGTATGTACACATGTGTATTTGCTACAGACAGCTTTCAAATAGCTCAATGGTGAAAACTCCGAAAGCAATAGCAGACATTCTCCATCGCACCACATAAACCGATTAATCATATTAGAACATTTCAAAATCTTAAAAAGGCCAACTATAAGTTTATGTGTAGACGCACACACGTATATATGTACACATACATACATACATATGTATTTATGCACGGATGTACATATGAATGTGCAAAGGAAACTACGAAAAATAAATCAAGTATTTTTTCTTGAAAGAGTTTTGAAGGAACTCGCATTGAACGAAACCGTTTACCGATCGCTTAAAATATCAAAATGAAAGAAAGCGAGAAATTTCAGCAGATTGAGGAAAAATTGGCCTTGGCATAAGAATTTATGGTAATCCTGTACCCGGAAACATGATGTCAGTTTATCGCAGATTAAGCATAGAAATCATAGACTTTTCTGTTATAATATTCTTTTTTATTTATTAGCAGATGAGTTTATTCTTCGCTTTAAAGATATTCGAGTAAATGTGCAAGTACATATTAATGGCGATATCTCGACTTTCGTAGATCAGCACCTACAAAATGTCGTCCCATAGACAGCAATAGAAAAAGTCTTTCTATTGACGTCGCCATCCTGTATCGGTAGCGTCTATATAATCTGCAGTTTATTACACAATGACTGAAGCACCAAATGACAAAACTTTATTATCGAAATGAAATAGTGCGAACCGTAAGTGCGGTGGGTACGTTCAGAAGCAAAACTGCTCTGCCTTGGACAGCACCAACCCACGTCATAACTGGCACGGAGAGGGGCGCTGCGAAATGATGATAAACGATTTGTTTGTCCGAATTAGGAGATATACGGGCAGACGACATGGGTTTCAAGGAGAATGGTGCTACGCACTACTTACGCCACCATTAACAGTCTGTATGAATTGTTTAAGCCCTTCTGACACTACATATTCTATTCATTGTTCAATTATTGGCGAGCAGCACAAATATATTTTAAACGAAAAATTTACCAAAAACTGTCAAAAATTTACTGAAGTAATCGGTAAAAAGTTAAGTTCTGTCTCAAAAAAATGTAAAAGTTTTCAAATTAAAATTGACATTTCCAGCTTGAAACAATAAAAATGCCGATTAATGCGCGATTTATGGCCAAATTAAGCGATTTGCAGCTTTTTTCTCTTCGGTTTTGCGGTTTCTTATAAACGAAAAGTTGACACCACTTAACAAAATAAGCAAAAAACAAATGTTTTGCTTACGTTTTTTATCGCTCCCGCTTCTTTACATTTATTGTTTCTTTCTATCAATTAACGCATCACGTAATGAAACAAATATATAGTGCCATAAGGGCTTTAACGGTATGGTCTCTCGCAGAGGTGACATGAATTGGCCGCTAAGATCGTGCGGTTTGACACAGGTTTATGCCAACGGACACAGCCGACCGATACCTCTTCAAGTCAACGTAATCCAAGCCGTTACTCAAATTCACTCGGATTTGTACGGCCGAGCCATTGAATACTAGACATCTCGGATCGGTATTGCCGTGAGAGAAAAAATGTCTAATGCCCCACATATAAGTTGTTTTATTTTATTTCACCATCTACCCGCTTTTATATATAATTTTTTTTGGAGATATGCAGATACATATGTGGAGTGGAATATGTTGCCATGAAGCAAAACTAAATACAATAAAAATCTTAACTGAGAAACTAATTTAAAAAAGCTAAATCTCAAATATTTCCATAGAAATAACTTGCCAATTTAACGACATTTTTCTTTGAGTGCAGGCCTAAAGAGCCGTTTCTCTGCAACAGCAGTTCCTTGATCAACCTATAATTTGCTTGAAGTCCTGCAATAATCAGGATGTCGGAAAAAATTGGGATATTTTTTTCATTGGAAGTTGCGTCTCGCCGATATTAGATATTTAAAAACAAACTGCTCACCTTAACGAAGACAATAATTGGCAAAAGCTCTTTGACTTTAGCAATTAAAAAAATGGGGCACAATTACATATTTTACAGAGTTTAAAAACTGTTGAAGGCACCAATCGAGGAGACATGGCGTTTGAATGGATCTCCTTTTTAAAGCGGCTCCTAAACGGTCGTACATGGCTCGAGCTGTGTTCTTGGCTGCCTCCGGTAAAGTAACACACTATGAAGGCTGCAATACCAAAATAATATAAAAATTACAATAAAAAACAGCTGAACTATTTTTTGTGGTCCCACACTGTTTGGCAAGGAATCGCTGACTGCAATTCAATGCAAATGCCGCGTTAAGGGAATTTTTTGGTAAAATCTGCACAAAACATATTCCTAAAACAATGTTGCAGGTGTGTGTTTTCAAAAAAATTCTGATAAAGTCATAAAATGTATTAATTGGTTGTTTTGTGATGTTTGTTCGCAGTTGGTTTTAGTCTCTTTTGGGGTAATTTATTTAACAAATTTGCAGCTGTTGTGTGTGTTTTTTATCCTGCAAGCAACGATTTCTGGTTTTTCTGCTTTTGAATTGATCGTTATCGCCATAATGGAGCACATGTTCACTAATATGTGAACAAAGTTAAAAATGTCATATTTTGTTTCAATACGTTCCTTCTCTATTGATAAAATTTTACAAAATTGATGGGCCAAAAAGTAGCTGCAATCCTGCTATTCCACTATTATTACCCGGCGAAAGACTATCAACATGGGTCAATGTTGATTTAACATGCATGATTGGTTGTTAAAGGAAATGAACATTTTTCACAAATTTATAGTATTAAAGCTGGTGCCTCTGACGGCAGTATTATACACAACTTTTACATCGGATATGCCAGTTACAAAAAATGTTTCAGTTGCAACCTACGCTGATGATACTGCAATTTGTGCCGGCAACATAGACCCCAATACTGCTTCAATAAAGCTTCAGAAAGAACTCGATGAAATTGGAAGTTGGTTAAATAAATGGAAAATTAACTGTGTTAACGTTCTTCACGTGGTGGAAATTGTGCAAAAGTGTCTCTTAATAACAGACATATAGCATTCCACCAAATGATTGGATCAAATATTTGGGACTCATAGAAAAATCAATATTAAAGAAAAAAGAACACTTAAATTTAAAAAGTAAACGACTTTTTTGGTTGATGGGTTCCAGATCGAAACTAGGACTTGAATGCAAAATAATTATATATAAAATAATGTTGAAACCCGTTTGAACTTACGGCCTACAACTGTGTGGAACTCCCAGTAGCTCTAATATTGAAAAACTTTCAATTTTAGAGTATTTCATTATTGAAAGAATTTCAATATTAGAGTTACTTTCAATCTAAAACATTGAGGTGCACTATTAATGCCTGATGGTTTATTTCGAACAGAGCTATTGACGATGACTTATCAATTCCAATGGTCTGGGACGAAATGAAGAAGCTTAGCAAAAATTTCTTGGATAGGTTAAGTAATCACATATATATATATATATATTTGTTTAATGTTTAACTTCGAAATGGTAAGTCCCCCACATAGTTTCCTTTGTGGCTGCGATATATATATATTATTTGACGAGAGATTTGTTAATTGTACATGTGTTTATGTTCAAAAACTAAAGTTTTCGTAGTATATGTTAAAATTTAATTGGAATTAAAATTACCATAGTCACGTGATATGTCGTTTTCTATCCTGTATCTATATGTATATGGCTCTTCTCAAAGGAGTGCGGCAATGATACTTATTATCATTAGGTGATAGATTGTAAATAAAACTGAAGGAGCAAAATATATAATTGCCGTTTCTATAGAATACATACACAAGTGTATATATAATTTATTGCTGCAGCGTATAAAATTTGGAAGTATTTGGCATTTAAGCCGCCATAATAATAATCGCTTCAATGCCACCATGTGGTCCTGAAAAAACTTCCTAATCAATAATATTACAGTCTACTAGTGGACTGTCAATAGTAATCTGACATTAACTCCCGCGGCCCATAGAATCCGTCATGCGGTGGACTTTGCCTTTTTGAACTGACGGTAACGCAATAACGGATTAGGTTGGCGCAATTAGTATTTATTTTCCAATTCAGTTTTTATATGTGTACGAATATTTGTGTTGAAATTCCAATGAAGCAAAATCATTAAAAAAAATCACCATTCTTGAAATACAAAAAATTTAAAATGCCTTAATCTGTTTTCGTATTAAATAGAAAATGACGTAAAACTTAATATAACAAACAACTCAAAAGATTTAAATTCAATACTAATTCATTATTTCTTGACTCTGTGTTCCATTCGACGCTCCAGGGGAGCAGGTTTTTCTTCAGTAGCATTTCTCGGTTGTTGCGACAACCAAAACTCTGCAAAGGAAAAGCGTGACAGAAACTTCGAAAACCTGCGCCAACGTTTAAATGGCAGGTCCGTTACCGAAGCGACTTTTTTTCTTTAACTTTAATTTAAAAGTCTATGGACTATAAAATGGTATAAAATATATTATAATCGTGATTATTATATTGTATAGAAATCGTTTTAAACATTTAGGTATTCAAACGATTAATAACATTTCTTTTGGTGATATTTTAAGATAATGAAAAATCGATAAATTGATCAAAATCATTGAAATTCCTACATATTCTTCATATGGGATAAGTAAATACATACATATATGAATAAATATTTTGGCACAACTGTAACACCCGGGTTGGTCTTGTCGCGTTGACTGTTGTGTCGCATGGAAACACGTAGACGTTATTTGTCAAGAATCCAGCATCGATATTTCCGCGAATTATGACCATTAAGAATTAAATATTTAGCATTTGCAACTTATAAGTGAAGTGTGTAAATCAAAAAAAAAAAAAAAAAAATTCCTTAGCCCACCATTTTATGAAGGCAAGTAGTCCTCTGCTCTTACTGACTGCCATATGGATATGAGGAGAAGAAGTTAGATTATAATATCCAATTCATGGTTCCCCAAAAAAATATTGACCGCCAACAGACTTTCACATTTCATTAAGTTAAGATCCTGCTGCTTTGAAGCACTCGCAGATAATGGTAGCAGCACAAGCAATTAAAATAAGGCCGGGGATGCCATCTGCTTACATATGACTTGAATTTTTTCCAGTCGCATAATCTCAGTGAATCGAAAGGAAGGAAATTGTCTGATGACTATTGAGGTGGTATGAGTATTCCTGAGAACTGCAGAATTCCGACCTAGAATTTTTTCAGGAAAAAAAGTCGGCAAGTAACTCAGTAATGACTATAGTATCACCTGAATGAGAGTATGAAATGCCATTTGCATTAAGTAAGATTCCATCCAACAAGTTATAATTGGCCCTTTTAATACAGTTGGACTTTTTCCTTATATTACAGTTTGTTGATGGAAATAAGAATTCGTTTTAACCGTTTATTGTCAAAGTTGGGTGGTCTCCTAATGGTGCCTGCCAAGGGATCACTTATAAAAATTAAGTATCCAGTTGCTTATCCTGTGCACTATGTGGAGCGTTTATTGAGAACGTCATAAGTGAAAAGTTTTGTTTTCACTGATACTAAATACCGAATATCGACGTAGTTGCTGATTCCATTTAACCCACGGTAAACTAACAACGCCAAGAACGACTACTGCATCAGTAACATTAGCTTAAGTGTTATATTTTCTAGTCACGCAACGTGACTTAGGAGGCCTTTAAAAACACGGTATATACATAGGTTTTCTTGTCGTGCAATTTTACCGGAACAAAATTAATTCTATGCCATCGGTTACGACAACCAGTTCAGAGGGAGAGGCAATTAATACACCGTCACGATAAAGGCACGCCTGCATAATTGGTATTTTTTGCACAATATTTAATGATCAAAAACGATGTTTGGCTGCCGGTTTTCTGTAAAAAGAACTGCATGATGATCAAAATCAAGGCTTTCACCAAGTAAATTCCCTAATTTGCTGTTCCATCCTCCCGCCTGTTGATTGCGTGAAAGGTTTTACAGTTGAAGTTAGTTAGTTTTTGAAGTAGTGTTTGGCAGTAGCTGGGCAACATTAATACGTCGATCATTTTCGATGTCACGTTCACGGGCCAAAAATCCTTGATATTTATTCGATCAAAGATGACAGCCAACACTGCAAGCTTAAAATATAACGTCTTTTAAGGAATTCTTTTCAGGAGGGATCCTGGCGTTGTCATTTGATATAGAAGATGGGCATGATCTTTTTTAAGGACTGACATATTATCGAGATGATGATGTTTTGCAAGTGGAGAATGGGGATCGACTATATCTTGCCTTCCTCACCCGTCCAGGTCATTGCCGTAGTTTCTAGACCAACTCGCTTTGAGTTCACCATCTGCATACTTTGACCATTTTATCAACACGAAGCGAAATTTGTCCCATGCCGCAAGTTTTTCAATAGCATTTGCACTTAAATGAGAATCGGCCACTTACAGCCAACAACAACCCCAACTTCTAAATTTACAATTGTAAAAACAACATTTTTCATCCCACGTAAATTACACACAAAGAACACCTTCAATTAAAAGATGAAGACAATCATAAACTTATTGAGAACTATTCGCTATTATGCAGCGAATATCACCAATTGCTTCCAATTACTTGAAAATCAAAACAAAAACAAAAAAACTTTGATTAAATTTATGTCATGAGCAAAACACCATGTTAAAGTATCTAGTTTAAGCATAAAGCATTAAAATAATTGCTTTTTATTCTTCTCACCATCTCCAATTTCAGTGTCATTCTTTGGCGATGGTTACATATCGATGCCGCTGCAGGAGGCAAAAATGTCTACAAATATTCGTGTCAAATTTCGCACACACCAAGAGAATTCGTTTCTCTTCATGGCCCACGGTCGCACCGATTACTGTCTAATGCGTTTGGAGGCTGGAGCCATTAGTTTCACTTACAAAATAGAGCGCAACGTGGTGCAGGTAAATTGACGATTAACTAAAGAACAGTGTTCCTTTTATTCGCTTTAAGCACCTCGTTTTAAATTCGAGTCTTAATTAAATGGTCTTGGTTTCACTAGTTATTTATTATTATTCCTTTTAGTTGCGTTCTCCTAAAAAACAGAAGCTTAACGATCTCGATTGGCATGACGTCGCCGTTCAGCGTTATGAAAATAACATCACTTTACAAGTGGATGGCACCATCATAAGAAAAACTTTGCCGCCAGAGATGGGCGCCTTAAATGTGCATTTCGGCACCTTCTTGGGCGGCCCTGGGGAATACTCGCCAGAGTTTATAAGCGACTTGGACAGTTTCCGTGGTTGTATATCGGATGTAAGTAAAAACTATTTTGTATAATACATTTTTTTACGTGGATCATGTCGCTTAATTTAAAACCTAAAAATTAGAGAAAAAAAGCGGATGCAATCGATGCTTCTTTAATTTTAATGCAAATTGAAGTATGAAACTTCACTGAACTTCTAATCAGGCTAGAAAATATCCATATACTCTTATATTAGCAGGGAAAGTCTTGTGTAGGCAAGTTTATGAGGCTTAAGAACTTTGAAATTGCCAAGACGCCAACATATTTTGTCAAGAATATCTATAATTAAACGTTTCATATTAACTAAGAGAAATAAAAGATGTAAAGTTATTTAAAATAAAAATCTTCCCTTCCACATGGATGTGCGAAATTCGATGTCAACCAAATAATTCACAACCATCAAACGGTGTTATCAATTCAACTCAAATAAATTGAACCAGTTATTTGTTTCTGTTTTATAGGTGTTCTACAACAACATAAATGTTATCAAGAGGGCCAAGGAGGGTACGGGACATACCGATAGCAAAAGAGTATCCTGGACTTGCAGTTCTGAGTTTGAGGGTACTGCACAGGACAGTATTAGCTTTTTAAACAGTGACTCATATGCTCTCATGTCTAAAGAATCACAGGCCACTGGAGAAACGTAAGTATTATTTTTGAGAAACCACAAAGGAGACACTTTTCGTTATTAGGCTTTTAATTTTTGCTTAATTTAAAAGCCAAATTGCTTTATCGATAATATTTCCAAGAGAGGCTTCCCAGCTTTGATACTTTAACCTTTATTCGGTCAATTTTGCCAAATCATTATAGGAAGTAATAAAATTATTTATCAAAATGAGTGAAAAACATGTGCACTTCAATCACTTTACGTCGCAATACTGAAAGTGGTATTCCCAGCTGGTTCAACGAACGCAGCAATTGTGTACGAAATTTCGGAAAAGTTTTGAACTTGAATCTGCCACCGCACAAAATTCAATTGAGCAAAGAAGGCTTTTTGCTTGTCTGCAGTAACACCCAAAATCTTTGGTAGGAAACGAACTTATGATCTCTGATATTTCAGTCGAATGCCCGTCAGCGAAAAGATGCAGCGCTGAGACCCATTTGCTGATGAATGTATATGTCAAAAAATAAAACACATCGAATTTGGGACGACACCGATCCCCATGAGGGCCTGCTCCGTTCTTGCCTAATATTTCTATAGTACCGATATTGACCGATAGACGTAACGGAGTCGTGCGAATTACACTTTCACACTGAAATGTTAAACACCTCCGAAGACCGCCGTCCAGCCAAGCCGCAACGTACATTTGCACGCTTCCATTATTAGGCCTTTCAAATTCATTATTAATTTGATATTATCTTGCACTCGGTTTGTTTCAATTTAAATTAAGGTTAGCAACCGCTTAAGGGAAGGCCCCTTCCCAGCTCCCAAGAAGGAAGAATTTGCGTAGTAAGAGTTTTCATACTTTCTGTTATTAACCACTAGCCCGATTCCGTAATATTTAAGGAATTCTATAATTGGGTGGTATTACAGCAAAATAACAAGCTCTACTTGTCTTATCTTTTAGGTTACATTTAAAGTTTCGCACCATGGAAGAGACAGGTGTTATATTCTATAATGGTGGGTTCGATTTTGTGTTGCTGGAAATTGAAAATAAACAGTTGAATTTCAATTTCAACAAAGACGGAAGCCTAATCAAACTCATGCCCAACGAAACCGTGTCCGATGGTAAATGGCACAAGTTGATTTTGCGCTACAATGCCGCTATGGCTGAGTTAATTTTGGATGAGAAACTGTATCGGGGCACACACGAAAATGAAACGAAGGCAACCATAAATTTGGAGAAAAGTATATTTATTGGCGGAGTACAAGAGGATATGCGCAGACGTTTGTGGCACAAGGGCTTGAGAATCAACGATCAAAGCTTTATGGGTTGCATGAAGGATATACAAATAAATAACTTGGACTTGGGTTTTCCACAAATGAATAAATCGCAACATTTGGCTTTGAACTGTGTGTGGAAGTATCCCTGTGTAGAGTTTGAGCCGTGCCTGAAAAGCGGCTATTGCAATCAATACGGCGTTGACGAATTCATTTGCTATTGTGATCAGTCGTATTGTATTAAAGCGGATTTTCAGGGCCCTTACAAGGTGTGTAACAGTTTTGTTCAAGAAAACCAAAAAGGATTAAAGTTTCTATTTAATTACAGATTTTTACTGAGATAAGCCCCACAGTGGAGCTGCTGTACGTATCTCCTATGGAGCTTTTGGAAGGCGGCACAGTTTTTCTTTCTCCACATTTTTTGGATATCTTATTAGATACACGCAAAAGTTCAGGAGTTTCAGATTCGTCCATAGTTTTTCAGGTAGTCCAACAGCCCCGTTACGGCCAGTTACTACTGTTTTCCCCGGAAAAGAATAATTTTATTGCTTGTCGCACATTTAATTTGGTGGATTTATCCACCGACAAAGTGAAGTACGTGCACAATGGCATGGAGAATTTTAATGATCACGCTACTTTGGACTTGCAAATTTATGGTGATATACACAAAGTACCCGAAAATCTTTTGGGCAAACATCGATTCATGCTACATGCAAATATAACACCCATCAATGACCCACCTCAACTGAAAATACCACCCAATAAGATTTTGCGCGTAATTGAGGGCATAGAGAAAAGCCTGGATATTGACTTGTTTAACATCCAGGATCCCGATAGTCCAGCTAATGCCCTGATTTACACCATTTTGCCTTCAACAAACCCTCAAGAAGCATTCGGCCGATTTATGGTCAACGGTCAACCAAGCATGACGTTTGCTCAGGCCGATGTAAATATGGGCAAAGTGACTTTTCTTTACAATGCCACGACATCGGAAGCCTTCAGCTATCAGTTGTTAATGCAAGTATCGGACGGGATCGAAACAAGTGATACAGTTTTTCTATCGGTGTCCGTTCACCCGTTGGAACTGCGTTTGGTCAACAATACAGGACTGATAATGATACACAAGTCTTCTTTGTTAATAACGCCCTCGAATCTATCCATTGGCACCAATACTGTGGACGAAAACATAGATGTACGTTACGATATTGTCAAAGCATCTCAATACGGATCCATACAGAGACTGAGACAAGTGGATGCTACCTGGGTCAACGTGGACTGGTTTAGTGACAGTCAATTACTATTGGGCCACATACGTTATCTGCACAATCAAGACTTTCCCTGGCAAGATGAATTTAAGGTACAGATGAGAAAATAGTCCTTAACTTTTATTATCAGAGTAGAAATTATGTTTGAAATATTGGCCTACACTATCAGTGTCACCTGCTGTGAACGTGCTTTGATTAGAGCGAACAATTTGTGGAGGGATGACTGCTGGATGAGGAGGCTTAGCGTTCTTCAGATATTGAAGGGTATTGGAACCCCACAGACAAACTGAGATGGATATTTCTTGAACCGAAAGGTCCAGGGAAACCGCTCGATCTTTTTCATGTCTGGAAAGTTTTCCGAGTTGTTGGCAAATGTATATTGCTGCTGCAACCATACCACTCTGTTGTCGTAGCAATATTATGGTTGCAACAAACATTAATTTTTCCCACTTTTATATTTTTATTTCATAAAAAATTGTATACAAAATTTATTTAATTTAAGTCTTAAGTCGATTGGAACTGTTAAATAATTTTGTTTGTTCCCATTAGTTTATTGCCTCTTATGGTTTTGTTACCACACAAACGTTTGATTTTCGCATCACTTTCACTCGTCTTCGCATTAACTCGCGCAAACCTTCCATGATTGCCATTAACGGTTCCAGGGAATTTATACTCACCAGTGATGTTCTTTCGTATGAAACTGTGCCCATTGAAACTTTTCCCCGCAACGTCATCTACAAGATTTCGAACCCCACCAAATACGGCAACATTTTTGTGGAAGGATCCCGGAAGTACGCTAAAGTAAGTAGTCTGCTTGCAAAGCATAAATGAAAATTCATGTTTTTAAAACTATTTCGTTTGCAGGAGATGGACTCCTTTACACAGTTGGACATTGACAAGAATCGTATACGCTATAAAACCCATCATAATTCCTATTCGAGCTTTTCTGATTATCTGGAGTTTATAGTGTCCGTGGCTGAGTGTGATGATGTGGTGGGGAAATTGAAAATCATGTTCACTCCCTTGGAAGAATTGACAAACAAGCTATCGTATCAGACCCCGGAAATTCTTCAGGTCCAAGAAGGTGAACGGGCTCTGATAACGAAAAATCATTTTGAAATACGCTTCAATATCTACGAAAGCTTGAAATTCATCTTAACCCAGAAATCGGCACACGGCACTTTATGCCGCTATGACGAAAGAGACATGAAAGTTTTGTCTATATCGGACTTCAGCTTAGAGGAATTGTTTCTTAACGAAATCTACTATTGTCATGATGATACTGAATCTACAGAGGATGCATTCGATCTATTAATTTTATCCAGCGATGATACTGACCTGCAATTCGTGGCCAATATTGAAGTACGAATTAAACTGAATAACGATAACGCTCCCTACCGCACCATGGAGCGTATCTTTCATGTCATGAGGGAGGGAATACGCACTTTAAATACTGAGGTATTGCTTTATCTGGATGCCGATGTTAATACGAATAGTTCAGACATACATTACATACATATATCCTGCACGAACGGAGCTTTTTACAAGTCGGGTCATTTTGTGGACAGTTTCACTCAAGATGATATTGCCAATCGTCGGATTATGTTCCAGCACAGTGGTGCTGATGTGGGTACAGCTTCTTTTATTGTGACTGACCGTCAACATGAAGTCAACGGCCTTTTAGAGATACACGCTTCGGATGCATTCGTTTCCATGCTGGCCACAAACGCCACTATTGTGCAGGAAAGCAAATTTGTGATTTTGAAAAATAAAGATTTTATACTGGAAACGAATTTGGATATGAAACTGGATGAAATCTATTACGAGGTCATTAAGCCACCAGCTTATGGTATTCTCATGTATTTAGGTAGGCCGAGGTCGAGTGAGGACTCCACGTCGTCGACATTATATTATAAGTCATCCAATCTGACTTCGTTAAGTAATTTTACGCATTTGGATATTGAAAGAGATCGCTTGGTGTATTGGAACACCGAAATTGCCACTATGGACAAAGTGAGGTAAGTCGCCACGAATTTTTCAAATAATATAATAAAATAATTACAAATGTTGTATGCGGTAGAGGCAAGTTTTACATGTTATTCCATTCTACACTCTTATGTATGTCCGTGAAAGTGGAATCAAAATTAGGTTTGTTTTTTGAATTCTCGTACCTTTAGTTTTGAAACACGCCATTATGATCAGCACCTAATTGCGGCTTAGTCTGATGGTAGATTAAAGGCTTAGCATGGGCCGTGTGGGACTCACCAGCTTACCACCACCCCCATGTATCTTACCCGGTACACACAGGTGGCAACTTTTCGTGTTATAACAACCCATATGCCAGTAACTCCCTAGACAGTTGGTTGTCCGAAATCCTTAACCACCCTTGCCTGTGCCCTACACACAATTTAGCTCCTTACGACGAATAGAAATCTGTTCCAAGACAACAGCACCTCAAGTACATTTGGATCACTAAGGTAAATTTCTAGGCCGGTATCTGCCAAACTCTCTGGCTACGTTTAAAATACAACCAGAACGTTTCAGCCGAGGCAGACAGCTAAACCTATGATCAACACCAGAATGCCCAACGGCATCCCAGGGGCACGTTGGTCCCTGTTCTACCAATTGACCTTTGGTGAAGGTTTTAAAAAAACCTGCTTAAACGAAGTCATGCTTGAACGTCCCAGAATTCCAACCCAGGGATCCATTAACCTCTCTACACCTAAAAGCAGAATACCCCTGTTTGATATACAAGTTTGAATAACGAGGCTTAACCTGCTCCCCAGTGTGCACAGCTGAAATCCTTTTCCGTATGATCATATAACAGCAAAAAATCTCGGCCTGTCTAATCTCAAAGGGGCTGGCTATTATTTCTATTGTGTTGGTTGCAAGATAAGAGAAGTTTGATAGTTACTCAACTAATGGCAGAAATTCTGTCGATCGATTTAATCCTTTAAACGGGTAAAAGAGTTACATCTAAATGAATTTAAGGAAAAAAGAATTGCTTCTCTACATGTTTAATCAAAGATTAATCACTTGACAGTTATAATAAATTTAATCTTATCCTAAGGCGCACAAAGATTGGGGTTCCCTTTTGACTGATGGGGCTAATTGCCCATCATAAACGATAATTTCTTACCAACAATTTTTCCTGAACTATTAATTTTGTTTATTCTCGCGTTATCACGTCAACACGACAACAATTATTGGGTTTCTTGTACAATCAATCAATATGCAATAATAATTCCTTTAATCCTGCCCAAATAACCATAAAGTAAAAAACTCGTCTTCTCAAAGGTATCGAGTCCACATAAAAAACATAACAGCTGAGGGCGAAGTTATGTTCCGCATTTATCCCTCCGCATATTGGGAGCCTTTGAAAGTGAAGAAAAATCAGACTCTATTTGTGGAAGAGTCAACCAGCGTTTTGATTTCTAGAGATATTTTGGAGGTGAGTATCACTATGTAGATATTTATTAAGATAAAAAAAGGGTTTAAGCCACTTATTTCCTGGTGTTTTTGAAGGTCGTTCATCCCAACATCTCTCCCGGCGATATCACATTTTTGGTAACCTCTTCTCCCCTACATGGCTACCTGGAGATGCAGTCAATGTCTTTCGATGATGAATACAACTGCAAAGTGTTTGACCAGTTGGCGGTTAATACAGAAAAAATGTTTTATATTCAAGCTGGCGTTAATCAGTCCACCGACTATTTTGTGTTCGATGTTACGAATGGCATTACCTGGTTGAAGAACCTTATGTTGCGCATTGTTATCATACCGGAAAAGTTGTACATGCACTCCAATGTCGTATCCGTGGTCGAAGGTAAAACGGTGCAATTAAGCGCTTCCGATATACAACCGTTTTCGGAATACTATAGAGGCAAAATCTTGGAGTATATAATAACCATAAATCCCCATTCGGGCTATATAATGGCAGCCAACTCAAAAGTTAAGCGCTTCACCCAAAAACAACTGGACCAGGGATCTATACAGTACATTCACAATGGTAGCGAAAACTCCAGCGATACCATGACTTTGATAGCCACGGCTCGCAACAAGGAAAGTGAACCATTCGAGCTGGAGTTTTCAATTGTACCGGTTAATGATGAACAACCCATGATGGTGACAAATACCGGCCTGCAGGTGTGGAATGGAGGCAGATATAAAATACGTTATACGGACTTGAGTAAGTTTTATTTCTTTAGTATATTTACGATTTCGGTTTCTGCTAAACAAAAGTTTTCCGATTAACGCATTACAGTGGCTCGTGATTATGACACCCCGGCCGAAAATCTCACCTTTTTGATAAATCATATATACGGCGGCTATTTGGCTTATCGGTCTTCACCCGAATTGAAAATCGATTCCTTTACTCAGAGCGATATTAATAACGAACAAATTTATTTCATACATGACTTTAATTCAAGGCGAAATGAAATGTCCTTTATAGTCTCGGATGGTTTGTTCAATACTACCGAACAGCTGCTTAATATTGCCGTTAAACCAATTGAGATAGTACCGGATCGCAACGAAAACTTACATGTATTTCCCCTCACGAAAAAACAAATCTTGCGCGATCATTTGTACTTCAAATGTTCCGATGAAGGCAGAGAAATTCGCTATAATGTCACTGTACCTCCCAGCTTGGGCCGAATCGTAAATGAATACATGGAAACGGGCGGAGGACTGGCCCGTGAAGTCACGGAATTTACCCAAGACGATATTGACAATGGTCGCATATTTTATGAACATACTGCCGTCATTATAGAGTTTCGCATCAACGACTCGTTCTATTTCGATGTAATTGTCGAGAGAAGCGATCGCTTGCTGGACCAAAAGTTCAACATTGAAATATCGGTGTCGTCGGGTGGCTTATTAAGGTTTTTGCCCGTCTCCAAATTGTCAGTGGATGAAGGTGGCTCGGTTCCAATTAAATTGGATTTCTCTAAAATGTTAGACTACCTAAAGACCAGGGCTGGTTTAAACAATCCAGAGCTGTATATAGAGGCACTTCAAAAGCCCAGTCATGGTAAAATTGGTCTGGGACATGAATTTAGGCCGCTCCAAAAATTCCATCCCAGTGATTTTTTCACCAAGAAAGTCTATTACATACACGACCATACAGATACCTTAGAGGACACCATACTGATGTCGGTTTATTTGGAACAAGGGTGAGTCAGAAACTAATCAAATTTATTGTACATCTCGCATCATATATTTTCCTTTGTTCGCATGGAAAATTGTGAAAACTGTTCATTTATTTGTTTCCTTTTGCTTAAACAGCAACATCTTCTTGTGCAATCTCACTATACCGGTGTCGATAAGCCCTATTAATGATCAGCCATTTAAATTGGTAACTCATTTGCCGCAGATGACAGTGGTGGAGGGTGAAAATCGCACTATTACTCGCAACGTGCTTTTGACCGAGGACAAAGACACACCACCCGAAGAAATTGTCTACGACGTGATGAGTGGTCCTACGTTGGGTGTGCTGAAGAAAATTAGCAAAGATGGGGAGGCAGAGGAGCTACTAGCCTACTCCAACCAATTTACGCAGGCCGATATCAACAATGATCGCATTGTCTATGTGCATTTCGGCACACCACTTTCCACCACGTTTTGCTTTACGGTTTCCGATGGCAAATTTAATCCAGCCTATGAAATTTTCACTATTAAAATAGCCCCCATTTCGTTGCTGGCCGCCGATTATCAGATACCCGTGGAAGTTCAGCAGGGCTCCACCACGGCTGTCATGAAATTAGATCACATTGGCCTGCGAACCAATGTTCAGCCGGATAGACTGGCCTACAACATCACCAATTCACCTCTGTATGGCATAATTGTTCTGAAGCATCAGCCCACCTTGAGATTTAATCAACATTTGCTGGAGACGGGTCAAATTAATTACATGCAAACGGATTTAAATAGATCCAATGATACGTTCCAAATAAGTGCTTATGTGCCGGGAACCAATTATGCCGCCACCATCGATGTGTCGGTGCAAGTTGAGCCGGTAATAAAAATCACTGATATTTCGATGAGGAGTTTTAGAGACGGTGACAAAATACGACTGATGTCTTTGCTAGTGGCCGATAACCCCTTGTCGCTGAAGCTAAACAAATTTAATCCAAAATTTTTAATAACTAAAATGCCCAACACCGGCCAAATACGTAAAATTATACGCAGCTCGGGCTTAGCGGCTGACAATCAAAATGAAAAACCCACCAATACTTTTTCCTACAAAGAACTACGAAGCGGGGTGGTATATTTTGTGCCATACGAAGCAGTTGAACGCACTCTGGAGGATGTGGATCACTTCGATTATCAGCTGCATATTAAAACAGTGCAGCCAGCTCAGGCTTCCGTACGGATTGTCTATCGCCAAGCCCCGCAAACCAATGAAACCGTTACTAAAGCCCAGTCGGATTTCTCCCTTAACTATGTGGCCATCATATGCGTCCTCATAATATTGCTTATGTGCATATTAATCATAATGCTAACACTGAAATTCCGTTACTTAAAACGCCACAAAGCCAATATATCCAAAGACCAGCCACCCTCTTTACCCTGTCCGCCAGATCTTACTTCAGTCTCGCCGCAGCACCACTTGCAACATCATCATCATCACCATCCCCATCATTATGCCAGTTCAGAGGCAGATTCAGTGCCAGCTACTGGAAATTCAACGCCGCTGCCCGGTTTCAGCAATATACCACATTGTAAAGTCATACCAGTGGAAAACTATAAGCACGGCTATCCCGATTACGATCCCGATGAAGATGAGACCGATGACACCTGCGATGCCCAGCAAATGATGTTGCCACAACGTTACAATCCTTACCAATTGGAAAATGATACTTGGAGTTCTTCCTGTGATATGGCCAATGAATTTGGTGGCTACTCAAGTGTACCGCAAAGCACGGCACAGCCAGCGTCAGCCACGCCGCCTTCAGCGCCGCCCAGTAACCCCTTGCTTCGGCGTAATCAGTATTGGGTTTGAGTATCTACCACCTCTAGATCTAAATTCTACTGTGTAGCTTAATGAAAATTAAATTTCGGTCCGGGTTTTAAGTTAATACCGTTATATAGCAGAAGAAGCCAAAATAAACCGAGGGCTTTTGTTAAATGTCGGCAGTTTTCGTATATTCGCATTGTTATCAGAACAAAACTTTTGTTTTATAAACACAGATTTTTTTCGAAAATAGGGACGTTACCCGGGCAAATGCGTTGATGAAGTGAAATTTCCTAACTGAAATAAACGTCTAAGACTCACCTGCATATCTTTTGGACAGGAGTGGAACAAACATAGAAGTGTTTTGATTAATAAAGAGTTATTTTTAACCCATAATGTTTGATTGTTGCAACACTCACATTTACATAATTAAATCTGTTTGTTCTCAGTGCAAAATTTTACTTCGCCATCACGTTTTCTCACAGCCCCACCTTTTGTATTCAATTCCCAAACGAAATTCATTAATTTTTTACCCTAACCAGACTTTTTACAGTCCTTTCAAAGTGCCTTATAACTTATATGAAATTTTAAAGCTACTTAATTTATTTTCACTTAATTTCGTGTTATTTATATTAAGAATTTCAAGCCGCGATTCAGCTGATGAACTTCACCAAACAAAATACGAACTAATTTAGGATTAAGCCAAATTTTTAATGACACATTTCGAAAGGGCTACGAAATGCTAAAGATGCATCATAAATTTAGTTAAAATGTACACAGAAAGTATAAACTCATACTTAATAATCGAATTCGTTGAACCAGCAAATAAATTGTCTGAATACGGGCTACATGCCCGTACAATACTTTTGCAAAAATAGATTTGAGCGAAAGCTCTCTTCTTTGTTCACCAAAAAAAAAAAAGATATAGTAAACGATATTTTTCTAAATCCAATCTATTTTTAGACAAAGAATTGCCATTTTTCAGAATTAATTGACCTAAACATAAGGAAGAAAAACTTTTGTTGGATCAGCAGAAACATTTAATGAAAATAATTACAACTTTATACACAACAATTCTAGCGGTTATTTTTATTTTTGGAATAATTCTTTGAGGACTTAATTTTTGCCCAAAAATAATCCATTACTTTGCACCTACAAGCTTCGTCGCATATGATTAGCAATCGGTGCACAAAACACGACGAATCCAATTAGTGGACAAGTACGAAATAACACGAAACGCGCTTTATTGGATAGCAAATTTTATGACATTAATATTTAGGCCTTGGGGCCGCCACGGCTGATGCGTGCAACACGGAATATGAAACGCCCAGTTCCGCCGTTCACCATTGGCAGTACTATTCTGGCCATCGCCCTTTCTACTCCATCAGGCCATAAAGCGCAACAAACAGTTACTCTGTGTGTAGACAATGATGTTTTGACAAAAGCTTCTAGATTATTATCACTCTAAATGCGACGGAGAACAAAATTTTGAATATATAAATTCAATATTATTTGGCGACCAGAACCATTATTTGGAATTAAAAAAATTTCAACAATGGGCAAGCGTTGCTCTGGAGTAAATCTATCCTTAAAGAAATGTCAAATCGAACTAAACTGTCAGCTGTTAAATTTCTTATCAAATAAAGTTGAAAACACCCGATATATGGGGACCAGATTTATCTTAAAGAAACGATGTTGCCAGCTTCTTAAAAAATACTATTTGTTTCATACGAAAATGTTTGTTTATTCAACTAAAAAGGACAGCGCAGCATACTCGTACGTGTGTACTCACGCGTGTAGAGTAATACAACAAAAAATGGTGTTGAAAAGTCTAGAATATTTGAAGGAAGGAACGAAAAAAGTTGTTCTGTTTGTTAATAAGTGATGATAAAGAAAATTAAAAAGTCTGAAAGGCGGCTGCGCTAAAGGAGAATAGCACAATACAACAAAAACCGCATTTTTATGGGTGTAGCACACTACGCCTCTCAAGTACATATGTATGTCATAAGTAAATGCGACCCTGCACGAAAAAAGCCACTTAGTGTGTCAGACTTCATGAATTCACTTTTTTCTGGATTTATATGTCAAATACCTTCAATTTGCATATGAAACCGCTGGGAAGTCTCACAACCATCGGAAAGTAAAAATTCCATTATATGTAAAACAGATAAAAACCCACTTAGTGTGTTTCAACAGTGAAACCAGAACGCACACAGTATGAAAGTATGACACGCAACACAGAGGCGGAAACTTAAATTGCGTTTCACTCAAAACCGCTTTTTGGTTGTTAAAGGACACAAAGCAGCTGGCAAAAAATTTCATTTGGCCGTGGACGGAAAAGTGGATCTATGCGTATTCTGGCGCTTGCCTTCCACTTGCTTTTGCACAACTGTCTCTGCTGCTGTCGCTGGCAAATATCTTTTAGAACTTGAACGAAAATTCAACTACTCTTTTCGTCATAAGAGCCATAACATTCAAGTTTTTGAGAACTGAAACTTGCAGATGTACTTGTTTGTGGACAACGCATTTCGATGAAAATTCCAACGAAACAGAAATGCACTAAATGACGTGCCAGTGACAAATAAAAATACACCCGGTAGTCGTGATCTACAAATCCAAAAAAAGAATTATCGCACTAGTCGTGTTCTCTAAACAGGCTGCAAGATAAGAAAACTATGAGGCTTTAGCGTCACGTACCGCGTAGTCATTAATGTAAAAGACTAGAAGTGGCAGACTGAAGATTTGATATTATTTTGTGGTTTTGGCGTGGCGAACATACGCAGCATCGGAACATTTTTAAAGGCCGTTCCAGTCTTCTTTTATGCGATTGAATTAAAAATGCTGGAAAAAACAAAGCTGCTTTTTGTGTGCATTCCAGCTGCCTATAAGCCCAAATCATCAGTAGACTTGAAAACGTTTAAAAATTTCGAAAGCTTAAAAAATCAATAAGGCTCATATTCAAACAACCCAGTTCATTTAATTGGTTTTGAGTCAGTGAAAGGTACTCAGGCACTATGCGCCTCCGATTAGGCGTAAAAGCAATCAATAATAATAACAATAAAATGAACTCAGCTGTTTGAGCTCTAGTCTAGATTTATTATAAAATATTCACAACATACGAGTACATACATATCAAGTTTTCTTTTAAACTCAATTTTAGAAAAGTACAAATTTATCCAGTTCACACATTTGGAAACTGACTGCAATAACTGCAACTAGTTTGAGAGTTTGCTACGACAAAATAAGCATAAGATTTGATCCAGAAAAGTCCTATTCCAATTTGCGAGCCACAAGTTGTTCCCCAAAAATAATCCGCTGTAAAAAGACACAAAGCGAACTTTAACTATTTGGTTGAAAGTTTTGATTTATGACGCTGTTTTACTGCTTTCAAAAAGTCCTGTTTTTTTGTTAAATAGTGTAAATTAAATTAAATTGAAAGCAGAACCAGTTCAAATGCATTTCGATAGTTATTTTGTAGAATTAATACATATTTTAAATATAAAATTGTCCTTCTTCATGTTGCCATTAACTTTATACTTATCGGGAAAGGAATTTATTGGTCCTGGTCGCAAAAACTTTCGAATTTATTAAACGATTTTTGTTTGCAAATTTGTATTTTTAGACTTTAACACGCAGAACGTGTTTTTGTATGATAAGATCTTAGTTTTAATAATAATTATTAATAATAAACGATTTATTTACACGTCTTATACGAAAATACTTTGTTTTTAAATTTTGTGCACATGAGCCAAAAAACAAAATAAAATAAAATAATTACTTTTGATATCGCATTGTGTTTAAGTTAAAATTTAAGATAAAATTATTGAGTATTTTTCTTTAATAAATGACAATAATTTTTAATTAAAAGCGCAACATTTTTAATTATAAATTGGAAAATTAAAAGGTTTTTGTGAAAGATTAAGTCACCAAATCCGCTCAACGGACGGGGGGGAAATTTTGTAGACTTCCACTCCAACATCCAGATTAAGACATCTTTTCTGGACAAACCTGTTGAACATACAATTTAAATGCTACCCATATAAAGCGAAGCCCTTAACAGCTGATTTTGAGCTCACAGTCTTATATGAAATATAAATCAAGCTCCAACGTACAGTTTGTCTAATAAGTTTCTGCCAAATAAAATAAACTTCTACCCGAAATAAGTTTATTTGTTGCCGGACTTTTTCCGAACATTTCGCTGATTGGTTCTTATAAAGAACTAAAATGAAAAAGAATAGAAAGAAGAATAAAACACAAAGAATTGTGTGCAAATCAGGGAGTTTGTACGCAAAAACGAAGAACATTCTCAAAGAAACAAATACAATCTGATTTCTTCCAGCTGTTTCTCATTTGCTTAATTTGGTAACACAATGTGGCAAAAACTGGTCCTTGTGCTACGAGTTGGGCTGGGTGAGCGACATTTGAGGAGACACATACCTTTTTCTTGTCCCCGTGGAAAATTACCCGCACATTTTCTTACAGCGGGTGGATAAGATTAAAGAAGGATCAGCTGGTTGAGAAGAATAAACAAATAAGAACTAAAGGGTGTTTTCTATAGAGTGACACAAGTTTAAATCATAATAAAACAAGGAAATATATTTTTAGTATCAATGAAACGGGCTTTATTGGAAAGAAAATTTTATGAAATTGATGTTTAAATTTGACTTCCGCCATGCGGACGCCACGGCCGGCGCGTGGAAGCCGCAATCTGGAACACCAATTTGCAACAACTTTTCGCAGCATTTGCGGCCACATTTCACCGATAACTCTTCGAATGTTGATATCCAGATGTTCAATTGTTTGTGATGATGTGACATAGACAAGTGACTTAACATAACCCCAAAGAAAACAATCCAATGGGGTCAAATCACACTATCTTGGTGGCCAATTAATTGGGCCATGACGTTAAATTATGTAAATTAAATCCATATCAATTTCTGCTTCAGCCCATTCGCCGAATGCGGCGAATACGATGGTCGTTTGCCTTTAATTCCTGCACAAGTTAAATCTTGAAAGCTTTTAAGCCAAGATCCTTTCGTAAAATCTTCAATAAAGTGGAAGGACACAAACCCAGTTTCTGCGAACGGCGACGAATTGATTGATTAGGATCATCTTCAATGTTATCCTGTACAGCGGCTACAGCTTCTTTCTTTAGTGCGCCCTGTTCGGCTTCTTACGGGATGCACATTATCAGTAACAGTAAATGTGGTCCGAAAACGATCTATTGTTCTTCGAATTAGCCGCTCTGAAGGAACCGTTCTTGAACGCCATAAAATGGAAGAAGTGCACGATGTGTTGGACGAATAGAACAATTATTTTGATTAAAAATGTCAACAATTTGCACGCGTTGCTCTGGTGTAAGTCGATTCACAATGAAATTTCAAAGCAAACTAAACAAAAAGCGACAAAAAGCAGTGATGCCAACTCAAAGTTGTGCCAGTCTAAAAAAACACACTTTACATTAAGTGTTTCTGCTTAAATCAATTAATTACTTAAATGGAAATATGACTAAATAAATTAATGTTAAAAGTTCGCCCAATTTTTTTCTCTTGCAAAATTTCTTTCACGTTTTATTTTGAGACGTTGATATGTTTTTAGTGTTTCCATTTTTTTTGTTTTTTAATTTGTAGACCCGTAGCATAACTTTGCGCAAAAGTTAGGCGAATGCCACTAACTTCAGGACGTTTTAATATAGTTAATAAATAATAAAACAATTGGATAAAAGCGGCTTTTGACGATTGGTTTTAAGGCCAACTTGCGTTAAAGCCAAATATGTATCAGTATAAAAACTCTATAAGCAAGCGCCAGAGACAGAGCCTGGTACTTTTACCTTTTCGCTAATTTCATACAAAATGGGTACTTACGATACTTTCTTAGCTTTGCTACTTTATTGATCAGTCATGCTTTAAGTCCTGCCCTGATTTTCAACAGAACACAGCTTTTATTTATATGTATCTCAAGCGACTAATTTTTCAGTTTTGGAGCAATTTCAAAAATGTATAATAAACAATAATATAGAGTAGTACAAATACAGGTGCACTCCATTCTGACTTCAGTTTCTGAAAGCCCTAATTGACTAGCACAACCCCGCTGGCATTTAGACTTATTTCTAAGGGCTATATCTCGTAAGCTGACGGGAATTTTGTCTTCCATCTGCAGCATCACTGAGCATAAGTGCAAAAAGGTGAAAAAGACTGATTCAAATACTGCTTGAAAAACGCAAATATGTTTAATTGTTTCCTCGAGTTTAGTAAGAAAAGTCCACAAGGGGTTTTTGTAAGTTTCGCCAAGTACCAGCGGAAACTGAAGCCAAACACATTTATTGACCTGTTCAGTGGCTTGGCCAAATAATAAAATCGAAAAAGTTATTGCTTTAATACAACAACGGACCTACTCATTCATGTTTATTTTAAAAACTATAAAAATCTTTGCATATATAATATCATCAGAATTCCTTTAAATTCATATCCATAAAATACAATTTACAAGTTTCGTTTAACACTAAATACTTAATTGAGCGAAATGTGATGGAGGCGGTGGCTTAAACAACTATTTTACATATTACAATATTTTTACTTAAATCACAAAGTACTCGCACAAAAAGGAAGACAAAGAATAATTTCACATTATCGTTTATAAAACTATGATTTTGTGGTTATACTTAAGAATTAATTAGATTTAAAAAAATGCACAAATACACACGGCACGTATTTCAAGTGGTAATAAAGGGTTGTAAGACGGCTCTTCAAATTCGCATTCATTCCCGCATTTTTTGTTCTATTATGTCCTGCCAAGTGGAGGGAAAGCAGTGTAGACTCAAGAACTGCGGTGAGGAGCTGGCTTGGCTGTTGTTGATTGAAGAGTTCCTTAGTCTCTGAATATTTGCACACAATTTACCTTCTCTTTTCATATACTTATACGACTTTTACTACTGACTTAAGTTGTTATTAGAAAGATACTTCGCATAACAGCAATAGCTTGAAATGTTAATATTAAAGGAGCTGAACTATAAATCAACTTTAATGTCTATTTTTATAGCATATCAGTCGTATAATTAGTTTCAGTCCAACTTTAGTTAAATCGAAAACAACCCTGCCATTATTAAAAAATATATTAAAAACTTTTATGACATACGAATTCCCATTAATGTTTTAAAAGGGAAGTTACTTATTCACGGTATAAGAGAAACAATCATTCCCCTACAACTCGAAGATCAAAATATATATATATATATATATATATATATATATCAGTTGCTGCAAAAATCGGCTTAGCTGAGTTATATTTGCTTTGTTCACAAAATCTTGCATCGTGTGTGATGTATTAAATAGATTTTGTCTTTATATGACGCTTTAATGTATCAATATAATTTGCATTTAAGTGTCGAAAATCAAAATAGGAAGAAGAATGGGTGGGAGACTTGCAAAATGATGTAGGAAGCGAACCTACGACCTTTAGACTGTTGGCCGAATACTCTGCCAACTCATCCATCGAGGCACTCAATTACTAAAATGATTTAGAAAAAGTTTTATTTACAACTCGTATGTCTTCTTCTATATATCACAGATGGCATTTTTTAAACTCCGTCAATAGTGCCGGAATTGTGCTGATTTGTGCGCCGACCACAGTCAACAATCGGCGCCAGAAATTTGAAATTTGGGGGATTGAAACCCAAAATGTTAACTTTCGCCAACTGGATATATATGAAAAAGCACATTTGCACTATTGAACGAAAAAAAAAGAAGTCACTTACACTGATTTTACCATCTCTGGCTTGAGAAGATCTGTAAAGTGCTCTCGTAGGCACGACATGCAGTTCCCTCTTACTCATTTGTTCCCTTCTCCTAATATCGACTCTACGGCAGTTTTCTGTTCTTGGCTCTAGTCCAAAGGTAAAACTCTATTTGCCAACAAGCAAACAGACCAAAACTTGTAATTTGATTTCACCAGCAATAAACCCCAATAATGGGTCCGCATTGTATCGATTGCTGTCGCAACTGAGCTTTTGGTCGATATGAACCGAATGCAAATGCGGCACGATCAAAATCGTTGCAACTTGTGCTACTGGTGCCGATTGTGAGATCTTAGTTTTCGTCAAACAAAATATTCTATTTCCCAAAAAGAAAATATATTTTAACACAAAAATTTAAATTATTTAAAATGTTTAAAATGTAAATTTAAAATTTTTTGTAAATCTGTGTGGGTGTGTGTGTGTGCTTGTATTTTTAAGTATTTTGACCGCGGACACGAACTCATTTTAAAAATGGTTGTCCTTAAAGCTAAAGACTTACGATTAAGAAAAATAAAAATAAATAAGCGTGAAGTGTTGGATGGAGTTATTGTCAAGACTTAAATTAGCAAATGATCTTACGAAAATACTGGACCGGTGTTGGGTTTTTCTGAAACTGGTGTCACCACCAAGCCTTGATTGTCATAGGAATACTCATTGGGCTGAGGGGAGTGCGATGGTGTCGTGTTCTCAGCTGGATGACGTGAGCTAATTGGTGTGGTCACTGTCCGCACAGAACCCTCCGCACCTTTTCGTTGTCATTCAAAACGAACATAGAAAAAAAGAAACATCAGATTGAAAAATCCTTCTTGAAAACTACATATTAACTTCAGCAGGTAGGAAAGACATTTGGCAGTCAGTAGTCAATTGGCAATCTGACTTTCTCGTCTTCCCCGTTGACTCTCTTACCTGTTAGACTGTAAATTTGGGACGGCGCTCTCTCAATGTCATTGATCGCACTCAAGTTGGGTATCGTGGTGCCAGCGAAGTCCTTGCCGTTGCTGAGTGTTGCAGGATGAGCAGTTTCTTTTTTCAGTTTCAACTTTTTCATCAACTGACCGAAGCAGCGTTTCTCCCTCAGCCACTTAATTAGTTTGCAGGCAAAATGACCGGCCGTTATGAGCAGCAAAACAATCAAGAGTATGAGGATAACATTTTGTTGCATCTGTATGTGATGGATTTCATTCTTGAGCGGTTGTAGCTTCATGAAATCTAAAAACAAGTGAAACAAGGTGTCATCATATTTGTTGAATATTAATTTAATTAATTAATTAAATATCAAAGCTTTTATCTGAAATCATAAAATGATTCATGATTTTATAACCTGCTTGATTTTTTCGCATTTCACTTCCGACTACTTGAAAAGCAAAACCAACAGCAACGTCATCTTCACTATTTAAACAAAAGAAAACTACACACGTCAACATTTTATCATCTCATTCTGTTATTCGGCGAAATATGAGTAAAAAAATACTTGTGAAATAACAACTAATTATTTTTTGTTTTGAAGGACATGCGCTTCCATTAAAAGGGAAATGGTCTGCCAAATTTAAAATGGCAAAAAATGCACTTCTGAAATCGAAAAACATTTCTGAAACTGTAAAACATTTACACGATAATATTTTTAATATTTAGATTTTAAAATATTCATTTTTCTTCCTGGCAACAGATTAATGAATAATCATTCATCTATTACAAAACTGTGGTGGGCAGTTTTTTCATTCACGTCCAAAAATAGCGTGCAAAATTGGAGGATGCTGGCTAAAGACCGTGCCAGCTCGAAAAGCTTGTTGGTTGAGTCCCAGGTTCACCCGGACTTAGCGCCAAAGGAAGAAGAAGAAGAAAACAAATTCAGCCATTGAAATAATTGCAACCTTGTAGTGTAATTGTTCTTATATATTTGGACGCTTTAGAAGAACCCCCACCCAAAAGTTCTAGAAACACGATCATTGGGCAAAACAGGGTTTCCCGAAACTTTAGGAGTTGATCTGAGTAACCAATGCGACAAAATGAAGTATTTTGAGGTCAGTGAAAAGGTGCAAAATGAGCGCAAGTGGAACACAACAAAAAATGCCGAGTCAGTGACTGTATGTGGCTCATTTACCACGAAATACTTATAAAGACATTTCACATCAAAACTAAATTAATGATCCTAAACTGGAGTCTCAAAAACTAAAGCGTAGGTGTGTTGGTGAGAGAGCTACCTGAAAAACAGAACATAAATGAAACAAGAACGTGCATGCTGTTGTTTGAGTTGAAAGCAAAAACAATTTGGCTTTGCTTCTCTGTGCTCAGGGTCAAACGGTATTTGGCGGATAAAAATGTCTGAAAAACTTTACAGTTCTCCCTCGTATGTGCTTTCATCGCTTTAAGAACAACGACAAAAGGGAAGACCACTACCATTTCTTGTGAAATGGACATCACAGCAAAAAGCATCGAGAGCACATGCTTTCCAGCACAGCTAAGCCCAAGCAGTTTAGCACCAAGTGACCATGAGGCGCGAGGAATTACATACAAAATATTAGTTTAGTGAACAAAATCGTCAGTAGTAGAAGCTGCTGTTTACAAAGTATAAATATAGCATTTACTGTATTTGTAGCTAAATGTAGTGAAACCTCCCATAGCCAGAGACTTTCCGTAGCCGGTCAAATTTCGTACCTCCCATAACAGGACGCAGATACTAAATTGTTTTTGCTTACCTCGTATTCGAAACTGACACACTACCGAATGAGTAGACAATGGAGCCCCCTTGGAACATGACATTTGACTTGTGCAGGTCATTGGGAATGCACTAACATTAAAAGTATTACTGACTGGGTGCTCCTACTGGATATGTTGGAACCAGTGATTAACCAATACGTTTTGGTCAACCTTTAAAGGTAAGAGAGGTTAGAGGCTTTGTTGACAATGTCGTTGCAATAGTCGAACAAATTGTGGCTTGGACACTATTTGCTAGGGTTAGCCTTCAGGGCAGATAGTATCAAGTAAAGGCTACGACATACTTATCTACCAGGCCAGAGCAACTGGTCCATCAACAGGAATTGGGCCAGGAACTAGCAAATGATCTAACATTCTCATTTTTTCCCCAATTGCACAAATATAAGAAGTTGTCAATGAAACAAGCGCCGGGTATATGGTCCTTGAGAAACCCTGTTCCGTGTGCAAAATGAAACATATATCCTACTAATAGAACGTCACTCAAATCAAAAATATCTACTTGATAGACTAAAAACTGTACAGCGAAATTGGGAAAAACAAATTTGTTGTATTGGAAGAAACTGGAATTGAGGAGTCCATGCAGAGGCGGCTGAAAGCATTTTTTGTATCTTTATTTTATGTGTTAGTGAAAAGGCATCCTGTACGAGTAAATCAATTACTCAATTTTGGTCTTTCCGACTCCATACTACACTCTGGAGCAGTGAGTCAGAGAAGTCACTACTGGGACTCTGCGCACTAAAAAGATGAGAATGTACTGGCAGGGCACTCAATCCGACGGCTACATCTGCACCCGTCGAAATCACTCGAACAACTCTTTGAGAACGAATAATAAAACTGAACACTACATGTAAAATTGGTACGCTTTCTCCCTTTTAACATTGAGGCCTCGCCCTCTAATAAAAGAGCCTGAAACTTACAAAACCAGCTTGTTCCTACTTCGAGGGTAGTAACTCCTTTCTCCTTATACCAATGAGTCGTCAGTACCTCAATCAGTTTGCTTATTCCCTTCAAATAATAACTAATTTGGGTATGATGACCTAAATATTTCCAAAAACGGCAACACTCTATTCAGCATCTTTATCTGGAGAGAAAACTGACGTGGCTGACCTTGTATTTTCGCTTAATGATATGGTTTTGTTGTAGGGCAGCGTGTACAGAGACGAAACATCAATCTATCGCGGATTATTCTTTCACGCAATTGATGTTTCGCTCTTGAATCATCCGGTATGAATCTATTTGTTCGTATGGAGACAGCTACTTTGGACCACTTTAGATGCTCAGTGTTACTTGGAACTGTGTGTTCAGTTACCAGAGACTAATTCGTTCGTTCAATGCATTAAATCGTTCACTCCCAACGAACTGTTTGACAACAAGTCTCATTGTTTGTGGTTTTTCCTGTTTTCTAGGAAAACGGCAGCTTAAAGGAAAAACCTAAATTATGAACCAACAAGGGGGGGGGGGGGGGGGGGGACTTTAAAAACGGAAGCATCTAATAAAATTGTAGTGAATTTCGTTTCGCTTATAATAACACCAAAAAAATCAACTTAAATAACAGCAGGACATCAGAAAGGAAAGCGAATTTGAAACGGAGCGCCTGAAAAGCGTTCAATGACATGAACGTTTGCTTATATGAGCCATGAGCCATTGAACTCTTTCGCTCAAGAACGTAACAGCTCTATTTCCGTCTCACAACGGAGCTCAGCAATAAATGCAAATTTTCTTACTAAAAATATTATGAAACCAGCACAAATTCAATTTAGGAAGTTTTACGCCGGCGATCGGCGATGCATGGCCCAGCTGGCCTCTTTGGCAACAAGTCATCGGAGCTGCAAAATAACGTTGTAACAGCAAAAAACGCTTCTAACAAGCCCCCGCAGCTGTGGGAGTTGCTAACATCTGACAAGCATAACTTATCGCTATCCTAGACCTCTCCGAAAAAACTGACACCTGACTTGGCCTTAACCATATAACACACTTAACACATATGAAAAAATCAAAACCCGTAAAATACTTTCGATGGGGCAGATTGACGTACCGCTGCACTCGCGACTGCAGGCAACAGGCTCGTACTTAATATCGTTCGCATCGCAGGCACTGCTGCAGGCTAAGCAAGTTTGTTCGAACTGGGAACAGTATTCCTCAATCGGACGACACGTTTCGCTGTGGCAACTGGTTTCAGCAACCGCCAAGGCCATTTTAGCCAAGCCCTGAACCAGAAGAAGGATTGCACAGCTGTATTTGAGAAATATTGAATCCATTAACGCTGGTTTGTTGTAGTTGCTTTAATTTTTTATTGTTTTTATTGTTAATTTCTTAACTCTTATTGTTTTAGCAGTTGGTGTCGCAGTTGTTTGTGCAGAACGTGACCGTTTTGGGTTGCAATTGTGCGATAAAAAGTTTCATTTGCGTTGTTTGTTTTAATTTTTTATTCACAATTTCGTAGTTGTAGTTTGATTTGAGAAATTTCTCTTTTTGTTAATATAAATCTTTTAGCGCAAAAACACAACAGCAAATTATTTACTGGCCACTTGATAGTAGATGTTCGTTAAAATAACTGACTAATGAGAGAGTTAAAGTTTGTCTTGTTGTCGTTGGAACGTTGATGTGATGACTAATTTTTTGGTTGGCCGTTTTTTTAACTCTTCAACGATTCTTTCGAGTTGTTGTTTCAGCCTTTAACAATCTTCTTAACAGACCTTAAAACAGATATAGTGTGTATGTATTCCGTTGTTGTTGCTGTTGTCGTTTGAGCGGCTTGCAGACCATTAACTGGTTTTTGTTGTTCATGTCCGTAGCAACAACAACAACTCACTCTCTCTAAAACCGGTTTAATCATTCGTTTAAATGATTCTTGTGCATGATCTTTTCTGTTTATTATTAAGTTTATAATTTTAAGATTTTTTGTTTAATTATTCATGATTTCCGATTTGGTTTTTAGCAAAATAGTAACATTTTCATTTTGTTTAATTAACTTGTTTTCTTGATTGTTTCACGCTTCAATGCCACTTCGACCACAATTTTGTTTAATTATATTAACAAAACAAACAACAAAATTGTTTGTATTTCTGATATTCTTCTTTTTTTCTATTTGAAATCTACTCTGCTCTGAGACTCCCAGTTCAACCCAACCACCGCACGATCTTCCAAATACTAAATACTTCCAAAACAACTCACAACCCGTAAAAACCCATCAGCAGCAAATACGAACCTGTTTGAGTTGAGTTGTGGTTATCGACTCACTATTTCTCTTGGAAGTTATTTTAGGCCGGGGCAAATATTTCAACTGTTACTTAACAACTTTTTTCCTCTCTCTCTCGCTCCCTCTCTCTCTCTCTCTCATACTTCTTTTGGCTTATAACATTCTTCGGAACTGGCTCTGAATTAACGTGCTCGCAATCGCGTTATTTGTAAATGAAATGTGCGCTCTTCAACCGATACAACAAGCACTCACGTTTTAACTCTCATATTGTGGTCATTTACGTTACCTGTTATTTTCTGAGTCTTTTTTGTAAATCATTTCAGGAGCGTCGTACTTTTCTCCTCAGAGCAAGACAAGAGGTGGGTGGTGTGACTTCGAACTCTTACTGCTTAAATGAAATTTCCATAATTCAACTCAACCATTTAATTATACGTCGCAAAACTACTATTTTCAGTAATTCCCCAGAATGCAGATTGGGCCGGCTTGAGGGCAAGACGTGCTCCTCTATAAAATCCTTTTTTTTTTATTTTATTTATTTTGCAATTTATCTTATATTGAGATAATGAGCAAAATTAATCACATTTATGTTGACATTCAGATTTACACATAGAAAAACGTATAAAACTATCGAAGTATCCCAAATTGAACAGAAAAAAGTACAGATTTAGTCTATCCTATATTTACAATAACAACAACTTAAGTTTTAGCATTTATTGCTAAATTTAAAGTTTTAGCATTAAGTTAAAAGAACACAAAGAAAAAAAACAAAAGATAATAATAAATAAAAAAAATTAACTTCTGAAAAGTAGATCCAACACACGGTATCTTTCAAGTTTTCGAGTTTCATCAGTATCGTCTAATGACACAATAGCCAGAGGATTTACAGGATTGCTTAGATTTTTTAAATATTTTTCGGCGAATGAATTTTTATTACCATCCTTATGGATGGCATCGTTGGAAATATACCAAGGAGATTGAACAAGAAGCCTTATAGGTTTTGACTGGTATCTTTGCAATATTTCTATATTTGAGGCACTTGCTGTTCCCCAAAGTTGAACTCCATAAGTCCATATAGGCTTTAAAATAGCTCTATAAAATACTAGTGAATTTATTATATTCAAGGAGTTAAAAACTCAGCGCATTAATAGTTGTGTCTCCACGCCTGTGTACACAGTTTCATACAAATTTGCCAAAGCTTACGGGACTAGCGGGACAATTTCATATAGGTATGTACGTACAGGCATATGAAACCGCTCGCAGATCTCAAAAACATTGGAAACTAATGTAAGAATGCAATTATGTAAATAAAATGAGATCGCGCAATGTCTGAAAATGCGCAGCAAAACAGCGTTTTACTCAAACATTTGCTGTGACACTGTAAGTGGGTTTTGTTGTGGTTGATGATGTTCTTAATAATTTATTTATTATTTCATATCTTCCGGGAATGGGTGGTCTATGAGACTAACCGCCCCTCTGCCTTCAAAGAGGAAGTATCAGCGTCTTTCAAGAGACTTTCCTGAAACGAACCGCAGAACAACTAAATCAGTTTTGAGTGGAATCAAAACACCTCGAACGAGCCGCTGGCACCGACCATCGCTAATTTTTCTGATATCGAAATGGCAACTTTTGCTGTTGCAAAGCTGCCGTGATCGCAAAATATTGGTTGCCCAAATTTTTGGTTTTGCGATCTAAAATTTAAAAATTAGTCCTCTTTGCAAATTATTTAAAGGAATGACGAATTTATTAACACAAAATTGCCATTTGTAAAGAAAATAAAATTATGTGCTCTATGATACAGTTTTTTTCCAGCTATTAATAAAATAATTAAACGTTTTAATAAAATAATTTAAAAGTCGGAATTTAAAAATCTCCATATGTAACTCGAAAAACGACAGTTGAAACATCAGTTCTTTTGGTAGTTACTAAATCATAATTATTGCAAAAGTATGATCACATGATTGCAGCAGTTCTCTTCTTCTTCTTCTTCTTTTGGCGCTACAGTCCGTGGTGAACCTGGGCCTCAACCAACAAAGTTTTCCAGCTGGCACGGTCTTTAGCCAGCGTTCTCCAATTTTGCACACCAAGTTGGTTGAGGTCCCTCTCCACTTGTGTGCGCCATCGGTTCCGTGGGCGTCCTCTACTGCGTTGTCCCACAGGTTCGGAATCGAAGATTCTACGGGTCGGAGCAGTATTCTCCATGCGCTCTACATGGCCCAACCATCTTAGCCGTTGGATCCGTAGGCGCCTGGTTAGGCTCATGTCGCTGTACAACCCGTACAGTTCATGATTGAATCTTCTTCTCCAGAAACCATCAACGCAAACAGGGCCGAAGATTGAACGCAGAACTTTTCTCTCGAAAATACCAAGGACTTCCTCATCCGCCTTCGACACCGTCCATGCTTCTGCGCCATAAAGAAGTACAGGGATTATCAAAGTGGTATATAGTGTCAACTTGGTTTTTCGAGAAAGGGCCTTACTACTCAATTGCCTCTTGAGCCCAAAGAAACAGCGATTGGCAAGAGTTATTCTGCGTTTGATCTCGGTACTGATGTTGTTCATACTGTTCAGCAGTTCTCTAGTTTTCGCTTATTTTTGTAGCCGAATCAAGCGATTGAACAATTAAATCGCTGAAGCAGCAAATATTGGGATTACAATGACCAGCAAAATACAACGACTACTTGACGTGGCAACGTCGTGCTATCGAAATGCAAAAAATGGCAGTTGTAAAACAGCCCTGGGCGGAAGAACAGCTCTCGCGTTATTCTAATTATGTATTAAGTGAGGCCAGGCAGATTGTTTTTGCTGTACAGCGCATTTTAGGAATATCGCATCAGTCACGCTGCTACTTCGCGCAGCCATTCTTTGCTTTTCGTAAGTACATATGTATTTATTATGTATAAAACAGAATAAACAAAATACATTATTTTATACTGTTAAGCTTTAATTACGCTTTATTTACATACATTTTCACTTGAAGCGCAGATTTCTTATTCCAAACTCGCAGACTTTGCAAATAAAATGATGGCAACGCTGCCGACAACACACGCGTAAAGAAAGAAAAGAGTCAACCAATCACCCCAAAACTTTTGTACCATGTTTTTTTGGTTGAATTGCAACAAACCCAAATTAACGCAGCTGTTGCTTGGTGTTGCCGTATGTTAGGACACTAATATGCAATTAAATGTCCAGAAAAGTTGGCAGTCATGTAACTGCAGCGTATTGCATTGGTGTATCTGTGGCAATCGCGTGGTCCCAGCTTAACAAACTTCTGTTGGTTTGTTATCTTAAATAGAAAATTGAGAAAGTCAACTTAATTTGGATAAATAAATAAATGATTAATTTATTTTACAATATTAGAAGAGCGGAGCACATATACACACATATATGTAGTTTCTTTCCGCTATGAACTTTTTGTGCTTCAGGAAACATTTGACTGATACCGTGCAAGCATGTTTGTGAAAATATATTGTTTTGCGTAAGAGCCATCTATACTTGGAACTAAGAACTTACTAAAATCTTTAGTATTGCGTTTTATATTAGACTACAGGGAGAAGGGTTTTCATAATTGAAAAATTAATGGATTTGGCTTGTGCTCAAGTTTATATATTTTCTCCTTTCTGTTGTCCGTACTAATAGGTTTGTGCACCGAATTGAGAGTAGGATGGACAAGCACCACTTATTAGTTCGTTTGAGAGCAATTGGAAAAATGTTTTAAAAGCGATGTTCGGTACTGCCATATCTGGGTATGATTTATAATGCCGTTTGTAAAGCGTGATTATTTCCCCTGGGTGTAGATCACCAGGTGTAATTTGTAGGTTGTTGCTTTGAAACACTTGTTCACATTTTGTAATTTTTCTAATTGTTTTCTATTTCCAAGACTAAAGCTTTCATGATAAGCAAAAGGAATTGTTGTTTATGGCTAACTAAACTATATTTAAAGTGTTCTCTTCGTCATTTAGATTGTGTAGGATTCATAGTGGCGTAGAAACCAAAGTTTATGCACTCAAGATATTGGAGCTGATTTATTTTCTGTTATTTTTGTTGAGTTATATACTTGAAATGGATGGATTTTGTCTCTGTTTTATAAGTTTTTTACGAAATAAAACATTTGTTTGATATCAGGTGTTATATTGAGATCTGCCGATTCTATTGAAGAATAAACTTGAGAAGTGCTTTCCTCACTTTACCGTGTGAGACTTGGTTGTAACGCATACTTGGTTGTAACGCAATCAAATAAATAGTATCAGTCTCAACCGATCTATGGAATTTACTTAGTGTTATTACAACTAAAGATTCAGTTTGACATGACAAAAGCCTAACCATAGAAAACAGCTGTTCGCGCGTGAGAATAAAATAAATCGATAATATGGGAATGGCTTGCCAAAATTATATTTGTTACTAACCGTTTCTTAAACGCTTTGAGAAATCAGTTGCGCAAACTGTCCGCCCGAATGATTATCACATAGTTCTGTCATTTATAAACTTACTTATGTAATCAAAAGTAGATCAGTTTTGTTGGGGAACTATAAGCTTTCCAGTTCAGTATTTTTTTATTTTGATTTTAAGGTTATATAAGAGCATGTGTAGAAGCACATAACATGATGTTCGTAGTTTTATACTAAGCCCGATCAATACTACATTGGAGAGTGAGACAAAACGGTTAACATAATAGTACGAAAGCTCAACATTTGTACATGCAGAACATTTTTTTAAAGTTACAGAAGGTTAAATAATAACAAAATATAAATGTATTTTTAATGTCAATGATAATGTCCACCACAGCTGTGTGACGCAGTCTTGTACACCAATTTTCATTGTTCACCATTGACAGTATGTCACAATTTACACTGTCCAATTCTTATTGATAAGAAATATGCAGATATCTCATTGAAATTGCTTTGTTGTTCACACAGCATTTCTTATCGCTTGTATCGTGTACACACAATTCCACACACTCGTGCCATTGCCGAGTACGAATAAGAAAGTAAAACAAATTGAAAGTACAAGCAAGTCTGTACTCATCTTATGTTCCTCTCATCGCGATCCCGATATGCTAATCAGCCTAGCTGAAAGAATTGCCCAGTGTGAATGCCCACTAACATTCTGACCATCATCGTTCTTAAATATATGACTCTGGCAGCCCATAAAGCGCACCAAACAGTGGATGTAATAGTGTTTCGGCAAAATCTCGTGGACAATTCTGCTTATTTACGTAACCTTTGAACCAAATGTAAGTTCCACATGAATTGACGAGGAACAGCATTATTTCGGTATAAAATTCCAACAACTTGCCAGCTTTTCTCTGCTGCAAGTCTATCGATGACGAAATTTCAAACCAAACTAAGCAAAACGATTCTAAACTAATAGAATGTCATCCAATAACTTTTCTTGATTTGCATCTGGCAGCACCAGTTCTCAGTGGCTTTCCAACTGTGAAATTATAGCCGTTGCTTTTCTCTCACACAAACTTATTCTCACTGATGGTTTGTAAATAAACGAAACAAAAACAAATACCCTACTTAGAGCCGTGTCAGCGTTGCTGCTGCAGGCAGCAGAAGCATAGCAGCTAAAATATATCGAAAACAAAATTCAACTAAAGATTGTTAAAAGAGCAGCGAAAGCATGCGGACGTGTTGTGCAGCGTTTTCCTTTTATTTTATTATTCGGTGAATATTTTGGTTTATCTTTAAAGTTATTTTGTGTTAAATTGTATGTAATTAACAATCATCTGTCTATAAACTAGAAAAAAGTATAAATATGTATCTGCGAGATACATTCACATAAAATTGCATACAGCATCAACAGAAAAGTGCATTTTTGGAATAGGAAAACAATTTTTATCGATTGGAAACTGCTTAGGAGAAAAATGCACAAGTACGAAAGTAATTTGTAACGAAAGAAATAAAGTGTAAAATGAAGTGAAGCGAAGTGCATTTGTGAAGTAGAAATTATTTTCAACACCAATTAAAAATGTTTGTGTATGAATGTGGAAAGGGAGTGGACGAACGAGACGCGTGTGTTACCGTGTGTCTGTCAAATGAAGCGTGAACAGGGCATGCAATTTCCAATAAATATTTAACGACGAAAAAGTAAATTTTCAAAAAGAAAAGGGTTAAAATTAACCGTAAACGAAACGAGAGCTAGAAAATAAAAGAAACATTAAACACAAAACGGGCGTAGAAATTTGCTTTCTTTCTTTCTTAAGGTGTTCTTAATTTGTTTAAATTATTTTCAAGTCTTTTTCTTCTACAAACATGACTTTGAAGTGCGCAATTAAAACGACATTTTTGAGAGAAACCTTTTTTTAAAACTAAAATTGATTGGTACACATAAGAAAGAGCGAAAAAATATTTTTTTTTCAAACGTAATGAAATACTACTCATAAAAAAATCAAAACAAACTGGAAATTGATACACAAACCTTCCAATACCGACATATTTTGCCGACTCAATGAACAAGCAGCGATCAAACTACACACTTGCTTAACAAAGTATCTGGTTAATTTATAGGGATTACGGTATTTCAACAAGTATCTATCACACATGTACATACAAATTAGAGTCAGAACAAACCCATAAAGGCCAACAGAAAATACAGGTTAATATAAAAACGATAGAACGTCAAAAAGCAACTCCAAAATCCGTCAGATATTTGCCACTAACTCAAGCGTTTGACGAAAAAAAAGATCTACTAAGCAAAACAAGCGACAGCTGCAACATTTTTTGGCTCTTTATCTTTTCCAACTCAACATCTTTGTCATCGTCCTTGAGTGCGGCAGCCGCAACACAAGTTAAATACATAAGTACATACATATTTCATTCTATTGCAACAATTTTTGGAATACAAATCCATACGCCGACATTCATCAACATTAACCTGTTTTCATTTGTATCCTTGATCCACCGTGAACGGTTTTTGTTTTCTTTCAACGCGGGTTCATTGTTTTCAGTTTGCTACTGTTGCTGCTGCCATCGTCTTGCCCTTCGCAATGGCGAAAATGAATAATTTCTCGACAACGACTGAAACGCTGCCCAAGAGTGGCCATGTAACTGAAGGTGAGTTTAATTATTTCGTGTTCTGCTCTATTCCAGGTTTCAAGAATTCGTAATATTTTTCATTCTACGTTTCGAGACTATTTTTATGGGCTTTTTTCATTCTGTTTCTATTCAACTTAAACAAAGTACATACAGACTTACATATGTACATACATATGTATGTACGTACGGCGGCATTTGTAATTCATTAACAAAGAAATTTACATGAGTGCCTCGCCGAACGGGACACAGTAGTTCCTATTATAAAATCTGAAGTACGAGACATATTATTTCGGAAATGTTTTTGCTCTATTAAAAAATGTTAACGATGTGAAGGTTGATAAGATGCAAGCGCCTAAAGCAAATTCCTGGCAGGTTGTCTCGCCTCATTTCGCTCTGAAAAAAGGTCTTGCTTGGATGTCAAATTAACTCTATTGCTCCATGAATGCATCAAGTATATACATATGTATGTATGTACATACATATCATATATTTACATGAGAAATTAACAAGAGGACCACAAGAAATGTTGCAAACATTTTTGGGAAAGCTTGGAAATTTCTGGCAAACACTTTAGCAAATTTCATAAATACTTTTAGGTTGTTGGAATTACAATGTGCTTTTTGTGTTTTTGATAAGCAGATAAATACAGCAGATATTTTATGTTTTAGCCTCCGTGGAGTGTCTGCAGTTGACATATAAAATTGTATGTCTTGACATTCAACGAATATTTAACATAAATAAAATACATACTTAGGATTTCACACCGTTTTTTGGTTGGGCTAGCGAGTACAACTGCTATGAATTCGATTTGGACTGTAGTTTTTGTTATGTTCAGTCACAGCCTTGTAGCAGGTGAAACTGAAATCGCAATAAGTCCAACAATAAACCCTACATGTCTGGATCGATTCATGTATTGCAGTTCGCTCATACGATATCAATTTCTTCACTGATTTTCTCATTTAATAAAGAGAAAGTTTAGAAATTTAGATAATCTAAAATAGTTTTTATGACGCGACGGCTAGAAAAGCATCATTTGATAGGCTCATGGCACTGACAGCAAGTAGATAAACATATATACATACATCTACACCTCTCTCTCGGTTCACATAAGCGCTTCTTTCACAATCCGTTAAAGCTTCAAGAAGAATCTTGGCTCCACACAAACGTTTCAGAATAATTTCATGTATTAACGTGTGCAATGCGAGGCAGAGGTGTGTATGAGTCCGTATGAAAATGTTATCCCCTCCATTCAAGAATTCTGGTCAGTCATTTTGCAAAACAAACAATAAAAAGCAAAACTGATGTGAGCACTTCTTATGAAAAGAGAAACATTCCTTCTTTGTTTACTGCAGTTGTGTGAATCCGAAACCAGTTTCCAATGGAACTATTAATTCTACTCGTAATCTGCAGAAACCAAAAATTGACTTGGGAAACATTTACTTTTTACTACTATAAACTGCTGACTTTATTGCCGAGAACTCTGTGCTGCTGATATCCCTCTGCACTAAAACTGGCCGCAAATGATAACAATTATAAAATATTTTCCCAAGAAACAAAAACAATTACGCGAGCGCGTCTGCGTGTGTGTGTGTGTGTGTGTGTAGCAGCTAAATGTAACATATATTTTTTATTGTTTTTAAATGTTAATTAGCTGTAAAACGACTTTGTAAATCTCATGTTAAGATTTAATTAATTTACATAATTTTGTTTCTTAGAAAAGAAAAATGTACGAGTAATTGGAAGAAAACATGGAGAAACGAACATGTCATCGATCAACTTCACAAAAAAAGAAGTTTGAAAGATCCAACAACAACAAAAATGGAATTTTAAAAATGTTTAAATACACACACACACATATACATAAATACATATGTACATACATAGTTAAAAGAATGGCATATTTTTCGAAAAAAAGACACGAGGGCAGGGCAACTGACCACTTTTCTATGCTTTAGTTCACCTGAACTCAACAAATTACAGGAATGAGGTTTTGTCGACGCCTGCTATGCATTTAATTTGCAAGAAAGCAAAATGTATTTGCGTCTACACGTTTTCAGTATATACAAATTATTTATTTAGTTCAAATATTTAATACTTATTAAAATTGATTCTCGCTATACGAGCTTGAGTCTAAAACTAACCTTATTTATTTTTTCTTAACTAAAAAAGTCCCACAACCTCGTGCAAAGTGCCAATTATCCTTATCCGCATAAAGGGCCAAATTTCATTGGAATAATCAAAAAATGCAAGGTGGCATCCGTTGCAGTATTTTATTCCATGGGAACGGAATGCCAAATAAAATGCAAGGTGGCACCTTAACTTACATACATACGTACATATGAATGGTGCCTGTGACAAACATTTGAAGACAGTTCCAGTTCCCTCACTGGGAATTTTTGAAACCAAAAAATTGTTCGTTGTTACGGAAGAGACCGTCATGGAGAAAGTTGTCAATTCGTTTGAACTTCTTTTCCAGGCAGGTTTTCAGAATTTGAAAGAATTTGCCAACAATTGGTGCCACAAACGTTTATTTTTTATTAACAAACGTTTATTATTTTACAATCCGCCGAAAGGATTGGTTTTCATTGAACTGTTGGACAGACAAAGTACCCTTGCGCACCACTGTTTTACCATTGGCGAACGTTTGTGATGTGGTTTTGAAAACTTTTTTCAATTTGAACGGATTGGAAGTACGTTTTTGAAAGCTCATCTGTTAATTGGTTGGTAAACTGAGCTCACAATTTTTTTTAGAAATTGAGCGGCCGACTTCGAGTTTAATAAATTATGTAATTTAGCATTAAGCGTTCCTTAGCTCGTAAGTTTCGCAAAAAAGAACAAAGTTAATTTTTGCACACCTCAATTCAAGAAACCATAATGTATGTCAGTTCCTAAGTGGTCCGAGTGGTCTAAAACGGAAAAGGCATCGAATTAGAGATTTGCAGAAGAGCGAACCAAAAACTCAATTTATATAAACAACATATTTACAATGCTAATGAGTCAGGCGCACTTTGCAATCGTCTGCCCAATAAAGCTCTTATTCGGCCAAAAGAAAGTTGAGCAAAGCCGCAGGGTACCGTAAAGCCATATAATGAAATATATATGTGTATGTAAGTACTTGGCAGTTGCTGTAACCTAGAAACTTGCACAAACTTTAGTTTGCGTTATGACCGGCAATCGAGCTACTGTGTGTGTGTGTGTGTGTGTGGTGGGGGGCCGAGACTCATGAACTCATATACAAAACATTCAAAACCACCAGTCCAGCCGCCAAGAAGGTGCTCAATATTGTACTGCGTAGCGAAAAGGTTCGTTTATTTAAACATTGGTATAGATTATTTGTAAAATGCAGTGATAAAAGTCACATTAAATACAGATACGGGTACAGCTTCAAGACTTCGTACTCCTAATTTTGAGCCCTAAAATTGCCAAGGAAACTGATAAAATTTAAAACTTAAGTGGAACCGAAAACAAAATACTGCATCTTTAAAACAAAATGTACTCGGTCTTGTGCACTTTGGCGCAAACGTGGTGTGTTCTGATGTTGCACGTATTCACTGCCAGGCATATAAATACATACATACATACATATGTAGATAATTATGGCCAGTACAGCATTGACTTAGCAAACAACAAGCAAACGGCTGCAGTTTTCCGATACTTGCTCGTCTATATGTATGTTTTTATGTACATATGTAATTATACTCTGTATGTATTTATGTAGGTCTGCATGTACTCGTGTGCGCGTATATTTATCTGCTGGTGTGGTTTCGCGTTTCAGGGTGAAGATACAACAATAGTTTCATGTGATTGTTTTTACAAAATGTTCTTTTTTTCTAAATCTGCACGCATTAATGCAAATAATTGTTGTTGTTGTTGCTGCTCATGTTCGTACAAGATATTTTCACAAGTTGATGCAACAAAATTTGTTCGTAATCGTGTGTTTGTCTATCGGTACAAATATTTGTGATTGGGACTGTGATACGTATGTACATACATTTGTATCTTTGCTTTATGTTTCGAAATGTGTATCATTTATTATAATTCTAGATCACTTTTCTTGGACATTTTAATGCGTCTTTGTTTCTTACTCGTATTACAAAAATAGACACTAGTAGGGGCCTATATACCCAAATTAAAAGTGCAAAGATCGTTGTTGGCATGACCTACTGATCTCTGACACAACCGGCTTTGTCTTGATTACATGCAGAACTGGGTAAATTTTAATTGTGCAGAACTTAATTATGGAAGAGAAATACAAAAGTTATGAAAATGTTATTATTTACAAGATATTGAAATAGTTATCGTGAAAGGCCGACATCTACACCTTTTGAAGGTGATCGATCCAACGTCTGTGCATTTTCAAAAAGTAATAAAAGCCAATCAAATATTTAAAACAAAATGTTTATACATCAGACAAGAAATTGTCCGTCCAAATTCAAAAAAACAAGATGAGAGATGTAGCCCGTTCAAGTAATTAAGTCAACGAACCGAAGAGGTTCCCTATAGTTGAATCAATTTATTCATCCGTGGTAATCAATATTTGGTTTAAGAAATTGCCGCCCTAACGTGGTCTCATTGTTAATCAATATTTCGAAAGGATACTTCGTTTGGCTTTTGGATGCACAAATGACGAATATGCGTCCTTTCTTCAGGGTCGACCCCTACACATGCAGTGCAGTGCAGTACCAGAACTGGATTGGGGAGGTGCAAAGAAAAAGTAGTGTTTCGCAGGGATGAGTATGTCAGAATTTAACTGTTGCTGTTTCGACTGGTCAGTGTCCAGACTACATACCTTCGACATCAAATCACCAAGTACACAGGTGCACCAATAAAACGCTTGACCACAGTCAGCTTTAAGAAAAATAAAATATTTTGAAGAGTTACGAGAAAAAAATGGGAATTTATTTGCAGACCAGTTTGCTTTTGTTTTTTCTTGAGGAAAAACAGGATGTTACGTGGAAAGCTTGTCTTTCGGCAATCGGTTGAAGAAATGTGGATGTCAAAATATAAGGAACTTTGAAACGAAAATTCGCATGGAAAATTATTTGAGTCGACTACTAGAACTTATTTGCGAAAGCGATCCAATAACATCTACTCCTGTGGACTCGTCACACGGGTGCCTTGTTTATATGTTTGCACATGTATCATCTTTGAAAGCTCACAACTATGGATCTTCATTATTGGTGAAAACCCGATCAAAAGAGACATTAATTTCATTAGTGGGCATACGGGCACCCTTTTATAGATGTTAGGGTTAAAGAAACTGGTCTAAATAAAGCGGGTTATGTTAATAAATCTTTTAGGCGAAAACTTTGTTAAACGAAATTCAAAGAAAAAACTGGTTGTCGTACCAATTCCCTGATTAATCCTTTCAAAAAGAAGAAAGAATATGAAATTCTGTCATATGAAATACATATGAATAGAAAACTTCCTCCTTATCTAAAGTCGGTTAAAAAATGAGGTCCCTGACGACGATAACAAATTGTTAGCGAAATATTTTATCTCAAAAGAATCTCCCACATACTTAAAACTAACAAAGAATTAACTAAAACTGTATCAACTACGAACCCGCTAATAATTATTATTATAAATATGAAAATATGAAAAACAATCTCAATTTTACAGTAAATGATTTTAACAAAATATTAAAGTATTAATTAAAAGGAATTATAAACTCAAACATATGATGATTGAGGATAAAAACTGAGTTTGAACCCTTTCTGTTTGTTTGTCATATCAACTGTAATCAATAATATAACTATTTTGGGCTAATACTATTATGTATGTACTTCATAATATAATGAGGGGAATTTCCATCACTATGCTAAACAGGTTTTAGCGGGTAAACATGTTGGGCGCGCTGTCTTAACTTTCAGCATGTTAAAATCATTGTGCCTCCATGTTGCTGAGCACAAGGCTGTTGCAGCTCTTTTTATGTTTCGAATTTTAGACAAACTACAAAAATAATTATCTTAAAATAAAACAGATGCTTGATTTGTTGCAAAATATGCATATGATGGTATTTCTGCTCATATAATTATGCCTCTCTGTTCGAGTTTTTTTGCACGTTACCCTTTTCCACACATTGCAGTAAAACAAAGAAAAAATATGTAAGAAAGGAAAAAAATTAAAGTGAGTGGCCTGCATGTTGGCATCCATCCATCTATCCAGCCACTCATGCTCACTTACTTACACACACTATAGGCTTTAAGATGTACATGACGACACGTTCAACCCAGCAAACATACAGAAAAGTTGTCACAATTACTGGATGGACTGCACAGCAAACTTGTGACTGGCGTTGAAGTTGTTTTTACAGATAGTTGCAGTGAGTGAGTGAGTGAATCGTTGTCATTATCCCCACGGGTCATTGTACCCATCATCATCACCATGATCATACAGGTCTTGTACGGGCTGCAGGTGTAATTCAATAAACTCCCTGCTGTGGCAGGCTTTGAATCTCAATTGTAGGCAAGTTTTACATGCTTGGAATAGTTGCTCCGGGATTTCCGAAAACATACTAAGAGTGCGTTGAATTTAGTTTGTTTCAAGCTTCTTAAGCTTTTTGCGGTAACGGCTCAATAGGGGAAAACGCGTTTGGCAGAATTTCAGGACCTTAAATGAAACGTTGTACGAAGAACGTAAGACGGTTTGTATTATGCGCATAAGTTCTGAATTTTTGGTTTTTAATTTTACAGCCACGCAGTAGGAAAATATGCCGCTATTATTAAATTTACATCCAGTTTCGTTCAAAAAGTCTTGTCGTTGTCGCCGAAAAAATTATGGCTGTTTCAGGTGGGCTCCATTATGATTATTGTTGAATGTGGACCTGTGGACAAAGTTCCGGCGTTCAACGAATTTGCAATGTTTTTGTATTTGTATCTTGTCTTAAATGCTGAAAGTGGTGCCTGTAAGTGGGGTGTATGTTTGTTTTCTTGGGAATTCGACTTGAGGGCCTGCACAAAAACATGCATGATTTATGGTACTATTACGTCCACGTAAGCTAAAAGAACGGGTATTCCTTTTTTAAGTATACCAAAACAATGCAGATGCTTACCCAAATCAACAGCGTAAGATTCTGCCCTATAATCTCCACTATCGTCACATCAAGGCGACACCAAAACACCTTCGCAAAAAAAAGTGGATACGAGTGTTTGACGTATTCCAGATCTAGGACCAGCGACAGAGCCTGCCTGCAATAACCAATTGTTGTCTACAAAACTAGATCAATGGACACCAATGGAAATTTTTAACGTCGCGTTAATGTAGCTGCAGTGTCTACTCTTGTAATGAGGGGAGTGGTGATTTGTACTATGAGTATCTTCCAAATAAAGTGTAAATCCCGACACGACTTGTAATAAGGGTGTGAGGGTAAATTTAAAAACGTTTAACTGTAGACATGAACCTGCCACATTAACACACCTCCGTTAATATAGAAAGTGGCCTCTGTTGAGCCTAAAAATGTGAATTTTTGTACGAAAAACGCATTTAAAACTTAAAAATATACAAACGTATGTATTTTTGAAAAAAAACTTAAAAAAATAAATAAATAAACATTTAAGATGAACACATTCATAAAAGAAGGTTATAGGAACTTCCTTTGAAAAAATGATTTTTTTTTCGAAATAATATAGCGGAGGAGTGATAACAGCTGAAATTGAGGGCGCAGCTCTCCCTTGGATGTCAATAGTCTAAGAGCAAAATGTATTGTTGTGTACCTTTCGCGATTATTTAACACAAACAAAACACCGAGCTTTGAGGTTTGCATTCGCCTATTCTTTGCTGGGACCAGTGATATCCTGCCTTCTTCTAACATCCTTGAAGGAAATGTCAAGAGGAAAACATACGGACTCACTACTGACGGTGCCGCCAGTAGACATTTCGTTTGCGTTATGTGTGATCGTTGGAACCTGGTGTTACTACGGTCGCGCACACTGGTACTAATGACTAAGTATCGGTGTTTTCTTTTGGGATATAAGTACAGAGGTAGGAGTCGCATTGGAACTACTGCTTCACTGTGTCGTTCGCAGTGTTCCAGTGTTCCAAAGGCGTTTAACATGTGCGTGATTGGAGATAGTAGAACCGTAGATAAGCCAGCAAATTTTTATAATTTTTACTAACACTTTTACCAATAAGGTGTGCTGGTGCTGGGAACTGTTGACGATGCCGCCCAAATAATCGACAAATAGGAGGCTTTCGCGAGCCCACTACTTTTTTTTTGATTAATCGATTTTTGTTAAAAGTAAAGAATGACGTAGAATTTTGATCGATGGTGTTGGCTGGGAGATGTGGTCGTGCGTACATGCCTTTAGCCAACATTCTTGTGTTGCACGTTGTGTGTACCTTGTCTTTGCAGTGGAGAACACATACGAAATATGGCTACTGTATTTATCTTCTTAGTATATTATAAGAGCAAAAAAGAAAAGAAAAGACAAAAAGAAAAGAAAAGAAACGACATAAATATTTGTTGCATGAATCCTTCCTTTTAGTTTCTTTGTATTATTTTTTGTCACTTTGCGTTATTGTGATGTTTTACATCTGAGGCAACTGACTGCGTTTTAATAAAATTCAAAAGATAACAAGTCGGTGGTACTAAATATAACAACATCAGTAACATCAAGACTTTGGAACGGGCACACGCACTCTTACGAACACATACGTGTAATTTATTTCTATTTGCATAAAGAATTTAACTCGTGCGTTCATTTTCCAGAGACGTATTTGTTGCTATTTGGAAAAAATAAATACACAACATTTAAAACAATTCAATGGATTCCAAATAAAAGAGATGAAAAAGTCGTGCAACCAACCTGATGTTCGACTGACAGCTTGCGTTCATTCTGTGGCAAAAAAGTTCTGGCTCCAAACGGATGAATCATTAATTTACTGTGAGTTGGTGAACACGGACTATAAGTTTTCTATGGCGACTTCAATTTAAGCGAACAGAGCAACATTCCGTTTGTTATTCACTGCTTTTTTTAAAGTGATAATTCAGAAAGAAATAAAATATTGTCCTTTAAGCGAGGAAGCCGTCCCAGACAGGTAATGAGCGGGAATAAAAAGTTGCCATGCTGTAGTCTTGACCAACTAGCCCTATTTGAAGTAAAATAAACATATGCAATGACCCTACTGTTGTCTGGTTCAACAATGTCTCAATTGTGGTTTGCGGTAATTTTATTCCAAACAACCATAGTATGGTCATTGGCAAACATAGTGCAAATAATTTTCATGGCTAACAGTATTTTTATAACTATTAAACAGATTAAGCCAAAGAGCAAACTTATTATTGACATGTTTCATCACGCTATTGGCATGATCAATCATGTTGTTGTTGTGATAATCAGAAATATTCTGATCAAACATGAATAAAAACAAGAAACAAGAATTCGCTCCGTTAAATCTTAGTTACAAATTACTAAATATGTATTTTATTTGATATACTTATATATATATATATGTATGTATATATAAAACTCGTGACCGAACGCAGTTATGCGCTTCCAACAACAAGTTTTAAAAGTGTAAATATTTCAGTTTGATTCCGAACAACTTGTTTAACAATTTTGATCATTTTAATAAACTTTGTTTCAGCACGTCTTCTCAAAGACTAGTATTTCGTTAAAAAAAAAGAATACGTAAATCAAGCGAAAAAATATAAATATCTGAAAGTATGAACAATTTCTTTGTATCTAAATCGCTAATAGTATTTTAGTACTTTTCAAACGATAGAAAAATAAAAGTAAAACTTAAAAACATCAAACATCAAACAAAATTTAAACATTCATGAGTATAATTTTAAGCGAAACTTTCAAACTTCTGTTTTATTGATTTTTTAAGAGAAATGTATTTTTATGAATGTTAATGAATTTTTAAGAGTGAGTTTTTGTTTGATTTTCTTCATAAATTTCATTTTGTTGTTGCAAAGACTTTAAAATAAAACTGCACAAAAAATAAACAAATCACTTTTGAACACCAACCAAGCGTTACATACGTGTAGAATTAAGTGAAATGGTGGATGTTTTAAATAAAAAAAAAGAAAGAAAAACACCAGCCGATTTTGTAAAACACAAAAAAGATACCGCTAACATCAGACATAGACGCAGCAGCTGAGAAAAATACAATCAATTTGAACAGCTTCAGCGAAAATGAAAGATTTAAACCCATCATTTTACAGCTGGTGAACAGCTGAACTTGTTTTTTATTTTATTTACATACATATTTACTGCTATTAAGAAATGCATTAATTACTATTTGTAGTTAAAAGTATTTTATACATTAAAAGGATTTCGTTTGCATATAAAAAATGCAATTTATACAATTTTAATAATTTCATCAAAAGGCTTAAGGCCTTTGTACGAGTATAATAAAGAATTTTGACTGCTAAAATTTATTCCGAAATCACCAGCCCTCCGCGAATTCGAGGGTTGAACATCAGTAACATAAACTAATTGTGTTTGCATTTTGCAGTTTTTGAAGCCGATATTATTTCATCTGTTGTGTCCCCAGGAATAGCAAAGATGAGCAATATTCAAAATGCGGTTTTATTGTTGTATCACAGATTTTAACGGAGGTTTTGTGCCAAATAAATTTATTTATTTATTAAAATTATTTATATATTGAAAGATTGTGCATAAATTATTCGTTTTATCTCTAAAAACATCTCAATATATCAAATATCAGTGATAAACCACTGCATACTTGTGCAATGCCCACGAAACTACGCAAACGCACCTTCACAGATTAAACATTTTGCAAAAAATAATATATCAAGTACTCATCGTCGCGCTATGATGTGGGTGAAGGCTCTGGTTTTAGACTGGATTGATTTCGAAAAGCTGATCGTTCACCTTTTAGCAACATTTTAAATAGTTTAAAGACAATCAGGGCACACGAGTTTTATAAAACCATGTGAAGAAAGAAATTCCTTAAAAATTTCAAAACAGAAATCGTAAATATTCCAAAGAAATGGTTTTCATTCCTTCCAGTGTCAACAATCTAGCGCTAAATCTGCTTCGATTTACGAGAAAACTGTCCACGAGCAAAACTGCATTAATAAACGTTGTTTCAAGCTTCATGTTAAGACATGTAGAGGTCTACAGAGAGTTCGAAAATATTTATATCCAGATTAAGTTTTACCGCAACATTATTCAAGAAGTGGGGAAATGCAGAAAAATATTGTAGCCGCTTTCTAAAAGCAAGTCCTTTCTCAATAACGAAAGCAAAATGTTGATAGTGAAAACAATTTTTGAATCTATAATTCTTTATGGTTGCCCCATTCGGTGCAATTCTGCCAAACCCCATACAAAACGCTTACAAATAGCGCAGAATAAAATCTTAAACTAAAACATAGAATTATTCCACGACCAGATTACACATAATCAGCAACAACAAAACTGTGCCCCAATGCACTGTGTGCACAATGTGAATTGTCAGGAGATGCTCTAACTTTTAAAAAGTATATCGCTTAGCCAGCAAAGCTGAGGCGAGATTTTTCGTTATAATACCGTTATTTTTCTACATATGTATGTATGTATCCACACGCTCATGTTTCTCATTCATGTGATCCAAATCTTCCAAGCGTACATTAAATAGAATGGGCAACATCCCGATATGGAGGAAAAGTTGTATGAATGGAGTTGGATTAAATGCAAAGGCCCTATAGCTACACGGCAAGCTGTCTACCGGAGGGTTGAACGCACGTGTTGGCTATTCAGATTTAAGAAGCAATATGCAATGCGACTTCTAAAAGAGACTGCTGATGAGTTATCATCAGGAGGTGACTTAATAGAGCCATCTAAAAGAAAGCTGCGGAAAATTGTATTATAAGAGGGCATAAGTCATGACTCAATTTTAAATGCTGACGAAACAGGGTTTGTGTTGGAAGGTGCTTCGACACAAAACATTTGTTCATGAAAATATCAAAAGAGAAAGGGAATAACTTCTCTTTTCCATTGAACTGAAAGAATTATTAATTAATTCGTCTATAGAACTCATTCATGTGCTGACATTGTTTCTCCCACAGCGTTCACGATAACTCGTTGATCATCATACGGGTCTATTTTTCTTATTACTTAAGTTGAAACACGACATCAAACGTTAACGTTCGCCAACATTTTAAAAAAATAGGAAACTGACTCCAAGCAAACTAAGTGGCTTGATCACGACCTATCGGAATTCACTAGTCTGCACGGAACACGGAACGGAGCTTATAAGCAGCGTTGAAAGTAACTTTTTGCCCTTCAAAATACGGGTACACATTAACTTTCGTTGTCGTGGGCAGGCAATGGCCAACAGTTTCAACACAAATATATTCGCAAATCTGTTTACAATTGACAACGTTTGCCAACAATCAATATGAACATTTTGTCCAATCGGTTTCCATAGCAACCAATTTGAAACGAAGCCTTTCAAATCGTTCCGCAAATGATAAAGTAATGCTCGAAAAAACATAAAAATTAACACGCATGAATTGATAACTGGCTGTGGTTAACGGAATTCTTGGACTTTCATTCACACATTTTTGCGCAAAATGAAAGTAAAAATGTTATCCCCAAATTCATATGATGTGCAAACTTGAAAAACAAAAGCAAAGTTCATTGCTTTGTGTTTTCTTTTATCAACGTCATCTACGATTGCAAATGTTGCAACACGGCGTTGCAAGTTTTTGTTCACCAACTTGAAAACACTACAACAATGTAAACAACATCATCAGGTTTTTCCACTTTCGTTGTCAAAGTTTTCAAGATACGAGTATTAATGTTGAAAAAGGCGTTTGAGATTTTCTGATTTAAGACGGCCATAGAAAAATAAGTAAGAAATTGCAATAGTTTCCCTGCCGTACAGCAACGAACGAACATCAGCAGTTGATAAGATTTCCTAAAACAAGCGGCCCGTAGAGACATCATTATAGACTTTCTAATTTCCCTGACAATCTTTTTGTTTTCTCTCTCGTTTCAAAACCGACATTCATTCATTCATTCATTCATCATGGCAGCTGATTTTGTTTATTTTCTTTTGAATAGACAAACCACTAAAAATATTGTGTAACTTTTTTGTTGGCATTTATTATTTTATTTAACGCTTTATTAATGTATGTATGTCTGACTTTTTAAATGTCGTACTAATTACCAACGAAAGCGATTTTGTTTCTGGTCAATTTGGACGAATATAATAAAAAGGGTGATAACAAAATAATTTGTAAAGAAAAATTACCTACAATGTACTCGGCTCACAAAGGGCCTAAACAACTAAATCTGCTATATCCCTTTAGTTGTGCTGCTCCAATGGACCTAGTTCATTTGAACGATTTAGTTATCTGAACGAAATTAGCATTTTGTAACGGCAATGGACGATTTTAAGTCAGTGCTGAGCCGTTTTTCATTCATCTTTCCGTATTACAGAATAGATTTTGCATTTACGTCTTTGCATATTATTCTCTGAAAGGGAAATAAAATTTATTTAATGGACTGATCTACCACAATGAACTAGCTCAGTAAAGTGAGCCGAGGTGAAGAGACCGATAACTTCAGTGAGCTGAAAATTCAAATAATTCAAGCTTCCTATACGACCAAATGAAAATAAAAGTTTCTCAAACCTTTTGGCAGTTCGATCATTTGTTGTTATTAATGGATTAATTACTTATATAAGAATTCGGAATTTTATTTTGGTTTTCATCAAGCCATATAATTATTATTTAGCACTTAAGAGCATTTGTATTTACTTTTCCACAAAACTTTCAATCCACGTTACGACTTTCAAATTGTCGGGGACTTGGGCGACAATGCTCCAATTATAGATACAGTACATCTGATCTTGGCTTTCTAATGACTAACGGTTGCGTCCAAGATAATGAAACGTTACGCAGCCGTATCCGGAGGTGTAGAGGAGTTTAATTTTGCGGGCCAGTCCACAGCGCCCAAAATGAAATATCTCTATTAGGAGCTAATTTTTAAAACTATCTTCCTGATTTGCCATCCGTTATGATTTCATTTTGATCGCATGTGAATTACATTTTCTATTTTACCTTAAAAATAAAGTTAAAAGTTCTAAATTAATCTAGTGAAGTTTGACATATTTTAATGGCAATGAGGCATATAACTGAATTTTTTTAAGAGCGTCAGTTGCACATTCATCTGAGTGCCCGCTTAAATGCGTTAAGAATTGTCCTTTTACCTTGCGCACTTAAGCGGTAACGTACAGTCAGCTCAAAGATACTGACAAGTGTTTGGCAAATGCACACGCAGATAGAAAATTAGATAGAAAACGGAGTTTATTCATCAATTATTGTACAATATACTGTTTCTGTTCAGCAGATGTTTTAAGCTGGATTATGTCAAGACAAGCTGTTTAGTGCAAAATTAAAAAAAGTCAATTAGAAATAATTGCGATTCAACGAACAAATTCGATTGAAAGTACATTTGAAAAAAGTTTTTGCTCTGGGAAAAAAACAAAAGTGTTTTTTAAGCCTGTGATTTTGCTCATAAAGCAAATTCCATCAAATGTTTTCGTTGTTTCAATAAACAATGTTTGTTGAATATGCAAAAGATATCGCTGAAGTTTTTTTCTTCAATAAAAATTTTATGATACAGATACGAAAAAGAATCGTAGTTGAGTCCTACCACATTTTGCATGAATAGTTATAGAGTATTAAGCAGTTCAATTTCAAAACAGTTCTCAATCGAAAAAAGTTATTGATAAAGTGTTAACAGAACCTGCAACGTGCCATGAGGAATAGTCATAACTAGTGATGAGCAAATTTATTTTTTAAAAATTCTATATATTTTCTGCAACCTATTCAAATCAAAACGATGATAAAATCAAGTTCAAGAGTAAAATTTTAATTTTGGAAAATTTGCGAAGACAAAAAACAAACTCGCGTCATCGTAAACATGTTTGAACTGCGCTCAGACTTCTTGTAGAGCCCTCGACAGTTTTGCGTCTCACTTGCACTGGTTGACTTGATTTGTCCCGGATAACTGCCTTATTTTGCGGTTCATTTCCGAAGTTAGTCGCAGAGCCAATTGTATAATTGTATGAGTCTTTTAAAACCACCATTATTATTAGTTTCCTACAGTGGTGTTTGAGGAGAGCTTGAACCGAGTATGTCTTGCCACGCACAAACAGCAAGAAGCAGGATTCACAGCAGCTTTCCTTTTTTTACAAATTGCTTTGGACCAATCAACTTTTATTATACTAGAATCAGACGGCGTAAATATTGTGATAATTTCTTTATCCCTGTATTCTGACCAACTCAAATCATAACCTTCCATCTTCCATCTTTCATCCAATTATTAATTTATTTTCAAAAACCATTTTCCAATACTTAGTTTTCACTTTTGCGTCTGTTTCTTTAAATGTGTTTTTGACTGCTGAATAAATGAAAGATGAAAGATGTTGACAATGTAAACTGTGGCTTAACGCGTTTCACGAAAATGTGGTCCGTGTAAAAAGGCTGTTAGTGTTGCCGATTTGGCTTTATTAGCGTTTCGTTTTAAATTAGTTGGATTTTTTTTTTAAATTGTTCTACGCACAAGTGCGTTCCGAAGGGAATAATACCGAATTAAACATTTTTCAATTTTATTAGTGCAGTCGAATTAGATACAGAAAACAAAACGGCAACGGAACTAATAAAGTTATCGATTTCTGAAATATTGTAGAAACAACAGCGTACACCGCCCATATCGCAGTGCCATATATGACGCAATGAATTTTTATCTTTATAAAAATATATACATATTTATATATGAATGTATGTTATGAAGAAAGTGAAACAAAAGGCTTCATTAAATATTTAAATACATGTTTTGCAATTCTCTCTTGATAGCAAATGAAATCGATCTCTGTAAAACAAAAAACTCTTTTCATGTGGAGTTGCTGCTCCATTCAAACTATTTGCCAAATTTAAAAAACCAATCAATAAATACGAATATATTAAAACATACACATGTAGGTAATACTGGATAAAATTTCGATGGGGAAATGCGGCCAGAAGACAAATTATTTATCCAGAGATTACGTAAAACGGAGACACGTAACCGTAACAAAACAGAATTAAAATAATAATTAAACAAATAATGCAATAGTCATAAAAACCAGGAAATACCCCTGCAAAAGGCAGAAAATTAATTTTTTTGTGAAGTAAAAAAAGTCGAAATTATGTTGTTAGTGCTGGATTCACGCCACTTTTAAAGCCAAAAATAAACAAAAGAAATAAATGTTTTTGTACATAAAAATAACAAAAAGCCAAAACTATTTAGTAACTGAAAAATATATATGTATGAAAAAAAACACAAACCCAACAACATCAGGTGCTTAGAAGAGATTGAAATATTTTTAATCGTACCTGATGAATACAATTCATAAAAAAGCAACACCTCAAAACTAAAATTATGAAAGAAAAAAATATTGAAATTCAAAACGCTTACAAAAGGTAGTAAATCAATACAACAACCAGTACAACAATTGCAATGAACACATTGACTGAAGAACTAAGAAGAAGACTTTGAATGACTGACTGCTGATGATGGACAGTAAAACGAATGAGAAAAACACACAAACGAAGAGCCAAATGCATTTTAAAGGCTTCCAACCAATTGATGAATGAAAAAAGAAGCGAATGAATCAATGGTCAAATGCATTCATATGCACGGTTGGTTGCTTTATCAAAATATTAACAACATACTTATGTGGAGAATTTATGTCGTATGCACTGAAAGAAATTCTGATCATATACTAAACGCACGTAGTCAATAGGCCACCATAGAAAGGAAAAAGATGTCGCAGCATGTGAAATGCGAGAGCTCGCCCACATTTTTACAAACATCGTAATTGTTTCTTAAGTGTGGTCAGGTTTTTTGTTGTTTGACCCTTGAGAATTTTGCGTCCTACTCTTGCTCGTTAACTGATTTATCTCCAACAACTCGGAAGACATAGGCTGTGCACAGTGGCTCTACCATGTTAACACATTTTGGGCATGATCTTCGTTGTCTCGTGCCTTCTTAGAAAATTTACTTTTCAAGGCATATAAATGCCTAATAAACAAATACACGATAGAAAACTGAGCAAAACTAAACTGACTGGCCTAATCGTGACTGTCGCGAATCATTGATATGAGTTTATCTGTAAACGTGACAAAATAAGGCTCATAACTAGTTTCAGAAACAGTTTTCTCCCTTTCAAAACACTGGCAAGCATTAACTTTTGATATCGTGGAACAGGCGCAGAACATCACTCACTTTTTTAATCTCTCTTTGCCAGCTTCTGTCTATATGTATTCTTTCAATATCTGGCGCGTCGTGAGGCTTTAAACAGATTTATGAAAACCGAATAGATTCTTTTCTATTCTTAATTGATATTATTATCTTAAAATGTTAGAATAGTTTATGTGAAATTCACAGACGTAACTACGTCATGACTTTTAGAAAAAGTAAGTGGAATTTAAATAAAGCAATAGGTGACGAGTATGAAGTGTACAGAGTGTAATATCGGGCGAATGTTCGAGAGGCTGCCCATCCGAAATATGCAATATTCTTTAATTCTGGCGCATAAATCAATCTGAATTTGTTCGATAACTTTGGAATCCACTATTGTTCGTTGCAAAGGCTTAGGACTTAATAAACGCCCACGAAAAAGTGTAACGGGGCTGAATCGCACGAGTTCGATGACTCTTACCAATGCGTAGTGGTTCCCAAGGTGGCAAGAGATGTGTAGTATGTAGCGTCTACTACTCAACGAAGTAGGAACCGATGTTGCTGCTCTTACAAAATCTGTGCCAAACAGTGACGTGAGGCATTGGATGTTCATTCAGAATGAGTACCATTAACTGGAAGAAATTCAGCGACTTGTTGCCTCCAGTTCTTAAAGCAGTTAAAATTTGTGTAGCTTCATACCCATTTCATGACGCACATTAACCAAAAAGTTTTCCGCATAAGCGACACAAAATCGCCTACCTCGGGTTCTCCTTGACATTGACAAGGAAAGTGGCAATGTTTTCAGCGTTGTGAGGGTGTTTTTCGGTCTTTTGTTAATCAGTGTCCTGGAATTTTCTGGCCTGATGTTCCTTTACGATTTCGGGGTACCAACTCAGGTGCTGTTACTTCCTCCACTGTCTACGGAATTACTGGAAGGAGAGATGCAATAGCCCCATCTCTCGAATGTTGCAAACTATTGGTTTAGCCTGGTAGGCCATATGCAGACAGTAGCGAAGCGTTGACAAGACCACCAGTTGGTTCCCCACCGCATTAGGTCGTGGGAAGATATTTGGAACGAATTGTATATATACAAATGTTCTGAATGGTTAAGTAGCGGATGTAGTAGGACACTTGGCGCTTTCCGAAAACGGTGTGGTTCGGTTTTATGTGTCTATTCGATGCAAAGTTTTATTATTCTCTGAAGAATTTCTTAAGCCACAATCTCTGTTTTAATAAATACCTAAATAGCCCAATTAATTTACGGAGATGCATCCGCTTTTTTAAAAAGGGTTTCATATGAAAGTAATATTCCCATTATTAATATGAATATTGACAAGACTTGAACCACTCCCAGATACATTCAAACGCACACATGTGTATCTATCGAAGATAGGATTTGGACTGCAATAAAACTGAACTAACAGAACCAATTTGTTAAATTAAACGCAGATGTTTCACTACCGATGTGTGTTTTTCTGTAGGTAAGAACATGTGTCAATACGTACATCCTCACGTTTGCATACGATATAGCATAAAAGTCACAAAATGTAAAATCTCAGCCAAGAAAATCAAATACGTACGAGTGCAAACATAATATGTCTGCGAGTATGTACACATATTTATTAGTACAATGGGCCACAAAAGTATTTGTTCATCCCTCGTTGCATAATACTTCCAGAGAACGAGATTTAGGAGCGAAGCAGTGGAAATGAAAGAAATACAAGTAAAAGAGAGAACTTGTGATAGAAGAAAAGAATTTTAACCAGAAAAATCAAAGGGTTCGATTGTCTTTTTCTGTTGCACTGAATTCTAAGAATTAAAATTGTTAACACTTGTTTTTTGTGTTAGTTTTTGGTTACCCCCAAAAGTGGGCCGAATTGTTCGAAGCTCCCAAATGCTCATTTAAAAAACTTCAAAATATTTGTATGTATGTTAAATAAGAAAGAAACCTACTTGGACACTTCTTCTAAGGCACGAATTTCCCCTATACAGTGGGAAGCCATCCGACCACTTAAGGATGAGGTGTTGTTGAAAAATGCTCACGGCATTCGGATTTTCGAAATAAGGCTTCCAGTTCAAAGGCGAAATCTAGTGCCGTATTGACAGAACAATGCGAACAGAACATACTGCGAAGATACCTCAGTAAATGGGAGTTGGACAAACCCCTGTCACCGAAAAGCCTTTTCGCATTCTCCTGTACGTCGCTCGGTCAAAGTCGGAAAACCTAGACAAACCTTCCTTTGGAGACAAGAAAAATGTGTCCGTAACATATCAACGCACTTTTACTAGTCCCAATCTTCAATAGCCAACGGCTAAGATAGTTGGGCCATGTAGAGCGCATGGAGAATACTGCTCCGACCCCCGTAGAATCTTCGATTCCCAACCTGTGGGACAACGCATTAGAGGGCGCCCACGGAACCGATGGCGCACACAAGTGGAGAGGGACCTCAACCAACTTGGTGTGCACAATTGGAGAACGCTGGCGAAAGACCGTGCCAGTTGGAAAACTTTGTTGGTTGAGGCCCAGGTTCACCACGGACTGTAGCGCCAAAAGAAGAAGAAGAAGAAGAATCTTCAATAGACTTGTTATGTAAGTGAACGGAATTGAATTGTAAACTTGCTGGCACCGACAAGAGTAGTAGATGGGATTGTACGGTTGACACTGAAGCTCCCTAAGAAAAGTACAAGTAATAGCACGTGTATGTATACTTTTATATTTCATCAAGCAAATACTTTGCTACGATTTCCGGACGTATAAGTTGAAGTATGTACTACGTTTAAATTTTGTATTTACTTAATGAAAAAAAAGAATACACTTTTTCCCTTTCTAAGTCCCACATTGAACCTAAAGCGGGAAAATATATTCTCTACTAGAGATGAACGCTGGAGAAAATTTTCTCATTCACTTGATTTTTTTACTCTTGAAAGATACTTCTTTTTTTTAATCAAATAACTTCTCGCACTCAAAAAACTTGAAACTCACGCTGGCTCGCGTTGAAATAAATAAACCGGAGGCATTATAAGCAAATATTTTTATCCATATAATGAATCGCATCGTACAATAATGTACATTATATAGATTTTAAAGATTGATACAGACTTTGTCAGACGTGTCAAGAAATAAATTTATAAATTCTTATATAGGGAAATCTTATATTGATTTTGGTATTTTCTTTCATCAAAACCAAAGATTCTGACAAGTATCGTGATTAGTGTCTGTTAAGAGTTTTAAAATTTAGCATCATAAAGCATTAATTCATTTATTTAATGAGCAGATATATTAATATAATACATATAAGGTCTAACACCAATTTGTTGCAAATAAAACATAATGGTCTTGATCTATACTCGTATGTATAACAAACCACTTGTTAAAAAGCTCGGACTATTTAAGCAAAGTACGTGAAAATGCTAGGCCGCAATACATTTGCGGCTAGAAAACATCCCCTCGACAGGCCCCACACGTTCCGGGAACGGTGATACCCTTTCTGCCCATTTACGAGTACTTTCGATGAAGATTTTGGGCATTTCTGCATTAACTACTTTTAGTTCTGGTTGTCCAGTCCATTGAAGCACCAGAGTGCTTTTCTTCACCAGCAAACAGAGTGCTCTGGGTAAGAATAGTCGAAAGCAAATCTTTTTGTCTCGGTGCATCAATCACAGTATAAAAATTACACGCTTTACTGCAATTCCAACTTCTGTATTCCGAAATGTTACGTATTGAGTATTTTCAATCTGCCACCGTGACACCCTGCCTAAACAACTCCAACGTAGCCATCCACAACTGAGTGGATTAAGCCGTTTCATGGGACCGTGAGTCCAAGCAGAAGAGTTCCTGCCTTATACAAACAAACACATGTTCAAGCAAAATTTTGATAATTAGAAAAATGATATGCTGAGTTTTATGATCACTTTTGGGATATTTTTATTCAGACACTTTCACACGCATTTTAATCAGGCACTCACGTGAATCGGACGTTACGGGAAAATAGTTCACGCCAGCCGTACATCTCTAATTTTAATTCACATACATACATACTATTTATGTATGTAGATTCATGTATGTATGTAGATTCATGTATGTATGTTTATATGTATGTGTGTGTGTTCGTTTTCATTTCTCGTTTGTTTGTGTGTCCTTGTACGGATTTTGCTCCGTACAAATTTACGTACAATAAAATGACCATATGCTGGTTACTTGTCTACATACTTATTGATTGCATTCAAAAGGAGAAAAATAGGGAGGAGGAGACAGAAAGTACATCTCATGCAGATTTTGTGCACTCCCGAACAGTGTTTGTTGTCGTCCTTTGTCTGTGATAAATCACTCACGCACTTTCATTTTAGTTTTGCTTGTTGTCGTTTATTGCATGAAGGAAGGAGTTGTTGTTGTAACTATTTTCTTCATCTTACATACATACATACATACATACATGCATGTGCATACATATTTGTACATATGCATTTGCTTAAATGATTTGTTGTCGTTGTTGTTGCACATTGTTTCCTATTGCATGTTTTGTCTTATCTTGAATGCAAGACTCATTCCTAGATTTGGCAGTTAATACCATATTTATTATTTGAAGCGACAAAATTACTTGATTTTCTCTGTTGTTGTTGTTGTTTTTGTTGATTGTTTTCTTATTTATTTATGCTTCATTATTCTTATCAATTCAATATGTTTTGTTTTGCGCAGGGAATTTTAAATAGTTTTACGGCATTAGCACATGTCGTGTGTGCGTGATATTTTTCGAAATTGGGGGGAAGTGTCGAGAAGCAAGTTTTAGTTTTAAGTTAAAATACTTTAAAACATTCTAATGTTTAATACAAAGTTTATTAGTTGCGTATGACGAAAACAATATACTGATTTTTATAATATGCTTTTGCTTATGAGTTGCTAAAATTTTCATTCGAATACGGACTTAGAAGAAGTGTGAATATTCTTGTACGAAACCGAATTTGTTTAAAGTTAGTTTTACATCGGGAAACGAAAGAGGAATAAAATAGAAAAATATGACTGTTCTGCTGGTGTCTATATGTGATATGTGGGTGGACATTTCAAAGGAATTCAAGTCTGCTGACTACTGGGGTGGCACACAAACACACACAACAACTTGTAGAACTGTAGAGGGATGAAATAAACTTGATTATTTAAAAATTGGACGTAAAATTCTGAGCCCACGTGTAAAAAAGTGTCAAAATAAAAAAATACGAATCAGGAAGCAAAAATTCTTGTTTGCTTTCTATGACACAAGGATTTGTAGAGTAATTTAATGCTATTTCATAGACACATACATTCATACATACATACATACATACATACATACATACATACATACATACATACATATATACACAGGCATGATGATTAAGCAACCTCTTTCCATATACATGCACACATACATATTTCTTAAACTCTATCGTTTCTGGTGGCTTGCAAGCAATTTGACAGAGAAAGTCCATCTTGCAGTAGGACCAGACGCTTGTGAAACAGATTCCTTGTAAGAAGGCTTAAAATGAAAGCCCAGTCCGTACTCTGGCACATGGGAATGGGTCATCGCTGGATTGTTTGCCCCCAGAGAACGATCCGGTTCAGAAGGAGCATTTACACATCGACAAAAACTTTTCTGCTTTGTATGTATGTACATTAGACCGGACTTATTTTTTTTTTTTTGCAAAAAAAGTGTACCGCCCCCTCAAATTGTTCCTTTTTACGCCAATAGTGAAATTCCCAAATCTTAGACTGATTGCCCTAGGTTAAGGCGAGGCACATGCCCACTAAAGTGGCTAAAACTGGTTTATATGGACTTTTCAAGAGACAAGGCACGAAAATATAAGTAAAATGTTATATATATGTTTGTAATATATTATTTTATTGAAATTAACTTACGTTTAATGATTACTATTCTTGATAAACATTTAAACTTAATCGCAAAGGTCTGATATATTAATGGTACCGTCCTTTTTCCTATAATCAGTTACTGTTTGCAAGATATATTGTTTCTCTTCTTCGTTTTTTGTTAACGCTGCATTATATTCTTCCATAAGTTTTACAAAACGCTCTGCAGGATCATTAACAACATGTAAGTTTTGTACAATATTCATGCCCTTTTGAAATTCGGATTGATTGTGCCACTTGGAAGGGTCAAGTTTTAGAAAGTTAGTTTCAATATTAAATCTTTCGAAAAAGCTCAATGTTTTTTTATTAACAAAATCTGAAATATTTTTTTAGTTTAATTCATTCATGTTGGTTACTATTCTTTTATTCTAATTATTTTGTTCTTCTTTGAGATTTTCAACCATTTTTCTCTTTTCTCCAACGTCTACAGCATTATCAAAAAATGAAAGGCCTGCTGCTTCTGGTGTCATGTACCACAAGTGATTCGAAAACTTGCTCGTTACTGCATTGCTTATTATTTCATTCAATTCATTGAATTTAATAATATTTTTAATAAAATGTAAATCATTTAAGGGGCTTTCGCGGCAATTGGCGCTTCAATCGACGGTCTCATATAAATTTTCAAAATTAACACATTTATATCTTGTATAGCATTTGCCTCATCTGATGACATTGAGAATTGTTGGCGGAAAAAAAAATCTTAAGCGTATATATCGCTTTAGCCATCCATCGGGCATGATGCATCGCTCCAGATTATTTAAACCTTACAGGCTCTGTGTTTCGACCAAGAAATATAAGACTCAATTCCAATAACTCCTTGTAGTCTGCCCTGGGATGTTGTATAGTTTTCTATGATAGTGTTTTAAGTTGGCTGGCCAAGAAGTAGTGCGGCGACCGCGAAACAACCGGCAGCTCCCCTTTGATTAGGGAAATTTGATTTCTGATTAAATGATCAAGAATCCAGTTTTGATAATAAAAAATATAGAAATAAAACGCAAAAAGTTCTCTTTAAAACTCCTTACCTTGTTGTTTAACGATTTCCTTTAAAAGCTTTGAAATTTAGTACAAGTAAATTTAATATTTCTTGTATTTCAATTGTTTTCTTGCCATTTTTATAATTTAATTACAGAAGTGTTCTTCACGATTGCTATTCTCGAAGCCTGTTTGGTCTTAATGTCTGATTGTTTGTTTAAGATCTCATTACGTTGGCAACAACAACATGGTCGTAGTATTTACTTCTTGTTGTAAGAGTCGCTCGTCTGCCAGAGATCTCAAATTTTATAAACAATTAAAATGTTTATGTTTGCGTTTTTAATGGAGTTTTTATTTAAATTTAGTTTTTGTGAAGTTTTTGCTGAAATGTAGAAATTTAAAAAGAAAAATATTTAAAAACTGGCTGGTAAAAACCATTTAAACAATTAAAAAAAAAGCAAAACTGCTGAGCACTTTAAAATGACGGGCGGATGAAATGTTGTTGTTTTAAAATTCTTGGCGATTAAATTTTCGTGATTAAATTTAAAGTGAAACAGTAGTGAAGAATGTTTGATCTAAGAGTATGTGCCGAGTTTTAATAAATGGTTAAACCCTGCAGTTGATTTCAATACGATTAAGCAGAGAGTTTTAATCCAACATTTGCATGCGCGGTTAAGAGTTGAATTTTAAAAAGTTTGAAACTTTCAACAATTTCAATTAAACAAACACGGACTTATAAGTAAAAGAAGCAGCTAAATATTCTTGGTATTTAAATAGATTTGTGAAAATTTTCTACAAATTCAGTTCTTTTTTTTTTTGGGGAGGTTTCGATGCCAAGCCAAACTCCGGTCATTTTGTTCTGGACAAAGGAAAACCCAAACCAATTTAAAGTACTTACTGTTACAATAGCATTCATCCTTTTTGAGGCCAGTCCCATAAGAACACGAGCAACAACAAAATCAGAAACAACAGCAAAACGGGCACAAATAACAACAACAAGGAGCAAAACAAAGAGTGCTGCATAGAACAAATAAATCAACAGAATCGTGTCAGCAGCAGAACGAAAATATGCCTCAGGAATTCATTTGATATTTATTTAATTTTTAAATCAACAAACACCAAATTTTAGCTGTAACAACGCATGCGTCACACTCTGATTCGAACGAAAAAATCTTATTTGGATTTTGCTTTGACATATTGTATTAAAATGGGTCAGAGAAATTGTCATACACGCACACACACACACGTACGAATGCATTTTTGTACGCGTTAACATATGTAATTACCCAGCAGTACAAATGCCCGCTGTCGGGTGGGATTTTTTCGGGCAAAGTTGGACGTGGCATCAGTGACTGTATAGCGAACAAAACAGGTTAGGCAGACACCATCAAAGCAACATGTTTGGGCAATTTGTTGGCCCGACAACTCATAGAATTGATTTACATTAGCACCTGCCATTATGACAACTGGCACCTTTTTATAAAATAAGGCGACCCGGCTCGAGAGCGCGGGTAATCTGATTCCTCGGTTTTGTAAATCACCAAACACGAAAAGCCACAGAAGACTAATGGGTTTGCAGCTCGAAATCCTCGAGAAACATTAGTCCTTAATTAAGGCTGCAGTGCCAACCGAGGCACCCCTTCTCCTCTATACCCCGAAAAGCGGAATGTCCTGACGTCGAATTTCGCCAACGCTAAGCCTGCCCCCGGGTTTCCATATACAGAACCAATTGTGAAAGTCAATGCTTGATAAATTCATTGCAATCGAATGCTGAGGTAGTCCACGCCAACTCACAACACAATCTTAAAAGTATAAAAAGAGCAAGAAAAATTTTTAACTTTATATAGCACCAGTATTTTGGGCCATTGCAATGTCCACCGGAAGTCCTCTCTCACAAAATTTGTCGAACCTACTACCTGTATTTTCTTTTAAAAGATCTGCTTTAAACCAGAGGTACTAAAGGATTGCGTTCAGATTTACTGGGTTCTTTCGTTAGTGCAGGTTACTTTGAAGCGCACCAATGTCACGTGTGCCTAAACACAACCGTGCAAACTTTGACAATCTGTGGCCTCTCTTAGAGGCATCTGCTTCCCAGTTGATAAGCAAATTGCCAATAAATTTTGTTTTCAGCGTATAAACACTGTGCTGGTGTTTCATACCGACGTTTAGGAAGATATCCACACGTTTTCGACAACCTTTGGGTATTAAAATTACGCATAACTCTTACGTTTCCTTCCCAACAAAAAGATTAATAGCCATATCCGATACATACATAAGTCCGTCCTCTGTGAAGCAATTCTTAAGAATTTCTTTTTTATTCGACGGATTTGTTGGCAGTGCCAGAATTCCTCACTTTTTTTGTTTGTGCTCCTTGGAGCTCCTTACGGTGTTATAATGTTGTGTCTACATTTTTTTATGCATTCAATTTGCGTTAATATTTTCCAATATCGGACGTAAACTATATTGTTCAGCACAATTTTGCTTTCATACATGTACGAGTACATATATTTAAAAGAGATGGAGTGTCGGCCCAGTTAAAAGCAACGTGGTTTTAGCCATTTTGTCAACTGTCAAGTGATTTATGTTTATGTTGGTTTGGCATTTCAACATGAATAGACTGACGCCTGATCAACGCTTATTGCCGAGATACGGCCTCAAATAATGGATAAAGTTATCAAAAATTGGCCGAGCCAGCCATGACGGTCATTTCATATTTCATATCAATTTAAAAAATTCGTCTTTGTTTTACTTCATTTCAAACAGATTTCACGTCGTGAGAGAGAATTTCTAAAATTGAAAATAATATCTTAAATAAAATTTGCACTTAAATCTTCTATAAGAAGTTGTTTCCGACAATATTCTAGTTCAGAAATTTTCTGCATTTGAAATGCTCTATTAATTGTTCGAAGGAATTTTTTATACAAAAAATTATCCAGTTATTCCAGTTGACTTCTGCTTTTTTTAAAATAACACTAATAAGAAAGCAATGAACGGGATGAAGGGAGGCTTTTCGTTTCTAAGATATTCGGGCATATGATGGAAACCGACCGGTTTAAGTTTGTAGTTGGTGAAGATCGTTTTCCAATTTTTCAATGCGAGTATTTTTTACAAAAGCGAAAAAAATTTATACGTCATTCGTTATTTGGTTTTTAAAACTGATTTCTATTAAATAATTGATTATACCATTTCTATTTCTTGGCCATAATAAAACATTTGGACAAACAAAATCCCAACAGATTTATTTATTTTGAAATCAGTTTTATTGCTTGAATTCCAATTTTCAAAGAAGGGTCGGTCTTTGAGGCACCTGAGTTCATCACTTTCAGAAATCTCAAAAGTTTTTACTGCTGCTTTAGTTGCCCCTTTACCTTCTTACGATTGTTTTTTATCGTAAGAAGATTAACTAAATAATAAAACAAACATAAATTATCCGATCTCCCCTTTACAATTCACGTTATCGCTTTCAATTGCAGAAACAACCGCAGCAACGCAAACAATTCAAAAACTTGTTCAACACATAATTACGGACATCTCCTCAAATTGATCAAGAAATACTATTTTGATATTTGAAAGGGGATTTTCATTGAGGAGCAGCAAACACACATGCGCACACTCAGAACACAAGACACCATCAATTCATGTACTTAAAAAACTTTAGACGAAAATCGGAATGAAGAACTCGAAACCGTGCAATGGCGGCACACACAGCAGTTCCACTCATTGATGCTGTCAGTTTGCACAGACTTAGGAATAACGAAAAGAGATTTTAAAAATTGAAAATATAGTGTTTCCTATGAATTTATCATTTATCAGACAAATTACGAGTATCATCAAACAACATCACGATCCTCATCATGTCGCCATAACATTTATTTGATTCTATCTGTCTTTCATTTATGTATTTGGTACGAAAAAAAAACTTGGGTGTGTGTGAGTGCGCAGCGAGTGTTAAGGGTCATTGTGGGGAGCAATTAAAATTTTACTCTAACTTCGTTAGAAGAGCAAGACAGAGCCATCTCTCCACACACACGCACTTGCACTCAAAATCGGGCCAGTATATTTCGTACGAGTATCATTTACTGTATGTACTCGTATGTTGCAACACGTTGGCTACTTGCACCCAGTACTTAAATATATTTTCAGTTTTTAACGCACTCTGTATTTTTTGTAGCTTCTTTTGCCACTTTTTCTTGCTGCTTGATTTTCCGAATCACGTTCGCTGCCATCAGCTCATAAACGTTCATTGGCCTCTAAAGCAATGGCTTCCTCTCCTTCTTGTTGCTACCGTTTCCAGTTCATCCCAAAGACGAAAAACACATTGAACTCATTTCTACATTAATTTCCTTTTGTGTGCCAAACTAAGATTTATTAGATTTGTAGACACTCCACTTCGCCTACAACCCTCATGGGTTAATGGGAAGGCTTACGGCGAAGGCTCCTTAACATCTTTTCTTTCTTATTTAAACAGTGTTCAATCACAGCCCTCTGTTTATTCTGTCCTTCATCCGACATTGGGTCTTCGGAATAACATTTTACGTCTCATTACAACTGCAATTACTTATTTGATGCGTTTTCAAAACATTGTTTCTCAATTACACACGTTTCGTAATCGTGATTGAGCCAAAGCTGAAAGTGTAAATGAGAATATTGAATTGTAAATGAAATAATAATAAAAATTGAGTGCCATTGGGGATAACCCGTCTTCAAATAATTGCTTCTAAGTTTATTAATGTTCGTTTTTAAAATAATATTTCTTACCCTTAAAAATGCGCTTCCAAAAAGCACTAGACTCTTAGTGACTAGAGTCTAGTCACTAATGCATTCACTTCTCTCTTTTTTTCGCAAAGGTAACTCCAGCGTCAGCAAAGTTTTCATATAAGTAAAAATTTGGCTCTTGCATACCAGTGAATGTCAGAACGATAAAAAAATTTTACCCCGTCAAAAACTTGAGGCAAATTAATTGGTTGACTGCAAAATTGATATTAAAGATTTGAGTTGTTAAATATATTCTTGTGAAGCAGTTCCCAAAAAAACGAACGTTTCTTTATTATAAAACAATACGATTAATAAAACTTGTTAAAAGTTTCCCTTAAAAATCTGTGCACGCGATGAACTCGGTAACTCTATTTCATAAACAAAACAAAAAGTTGAAATGAAAACTTTTGTGTGATATGCAAATCGTACATGATTGAACTCTTTCAGTGATTCGTTCTTTATTTTCTCATCCGTCGCAAAACGCCAATGTTGTTCACTTTCTAGTCGACTTTCTTCGAAATACTTGCACCACTTGTAAACATTAGCCTGCCACTGATCCTTCGGCAAGTGTGCCTCAGTTTCTGAGTGCATATTTTAGTCAATAAGGGTTTTACCCAACATCTCCTCTTAGTAACTGATTTATTTAATTGCTCATTTTCTTTTAACTTTTCTGGTTGTTTCCCCTTAATTTTTTCTTTGTTCAACTTGAGAAGATTTAAGCTTCGAGAAAAACAAATAGCGGATATTCAAAATTTGTGCAAAGGCAGTCTTAACACACACATTTTTACTTTGATGAAGTACAAAGTGTTCTTCTTCTTCTTCTTTTGGCGCTACAGTCCGTGGTGAACCTGGGCCTCAACATGTTGTGTCGAAACTAGTGTGTTTTTACACGGTAGGGAAGTTACCCCCACGCACAAACCCCGAAACCTGGAGGACCGGGTCCTGGTTTAGACCCCTGGACAGAGGGGATTCGCTGCACACTTTGGTTCACCTCTAAGCGGGTGCTGTAGGGGCTATCCAGGGGCGCCACGGGGAGGCAGTATGTCAGCTTGACCAGTCCATTTTCAGGGATCGCTGCTGGCTTCTCGCCAGGTTGAGAGCAATCAACAACTTTGCCCTGAGTGCACTGGCCCATTCCCCCAGTACAAAGTGTTACAAATTATAAATTTCATTTGTCAAATACAATTTTACAACTAAATAGTCTTTAAGCAGTAACTGAAGAGACTATAATCCGAATTAGATTAATTTGTTTAATATTTTTGAAAACGGCATAAATAAATTTCTTTGGGTTTTCGATGGCACGAATGTATGTAGTTTGATAAACACTTTTGGGCACTTTAAAGTGCAACTCTGTCATCATATAAAAAAGCCAGAAGAGCCATAAAATTCAAAACAGACTTTGTATTTTGCTGCTCCGTTAAAAAACGTAAATAGTGGCAACATGGCTTTTTGGATTTTAGGCAGCGATACATGGCTATTAAATAAATTTTGTTGCTGTTGTTATTTTCATAAAACTTTGCAGGGTTGGACCAAACAAAGCACATGCAAATTTCCATTTGTATTGCAATGAAATATTTTTTAGCCGCTATATCTGCGATTAAATTTACTCCAGTCAACACAATATTGGGCAATTTTTATTAATATTTGCGAATATTGAATTGCAAAAAATACATATTTAAAATCTTTAACAAGTAATTACTTTTAAATTAAGTTTTTTTTTTTAAATACAGTGAACTCGCGTTAACGCTAACTCACGCTATAGTGAAAAATCCATCAAACCAAAATTTGTTGGTGTAAAAATATATGTAGTTGCAGTTTTGGGAATCCCCCACATACCAATAAAATAAAAGCAGGTAATGTTTTCGGTGTCAACTGCCTTTGTATTTCAGGGAGGTGAGATCGCTTGCAAGAATAGTCAACCGAACCAAATGAACGTACACGAACTTACAGAAGGGAAGGACGTGACAACGTTACACTGAAAAATAAAAAATTGCCCATAAAATGAATTTTTCAAATAACTTAAAGTTGAAAGAAATTATATTTTTTAAATAAACAAATTCAATCAAATGTGCTGATGCAGCTTTTATCAGTTCAAGTTAATGAGGAGGGTCATTGTAGGCTTTATAGAAAAAAGTTTTATACAAAAAGTGTCGGCAATATTTTAAGCTCCTTTTATCTAAACGGACACATTTATACAAAATGGACTTGCAATACATAAAGTACATTTTTTGTCTTAAGCTGGCTATTTTATGCAAAAAGGTACCAAAAAGGTACATTTTCCTACACACAAGATGTTTCTAAAAGGGTAAATCTGCACAAAAAGAACCTATCAAACTTAATTTGCTTATGGCTCAAAAAGTACTTTTAGTTAAAATAGACCCTTCTTTCCGAAACGTAGGCTATAACTTTTAAAATCTGACACTCATTTGCACTCCTGTGATACGATTAGTAATAAAACTTACACGGATAAAAAAAATGGAGATCAGCCACAATCGCCAAACGTTAATATGCGAATATTTTAATTAGTTTTAATTAAATGTTTACGCTGCTAATGAATAATTTCATTAGTATTAAATTATTGCACTCGTTTGTGACAAACACAGGAACAACTGACTAATTTTGTAGTCTGCTTTTCTTTAGGGCAAAACAGTATTTGCCATATTATTTATTTTTGTTTAATTTTCAAGTTAATTCGTACTTGAACTCCTGCGGCAAGTTGTTGCTTTCTGTCTTTCTTTTCAGAAAATTACCACAAAATAAAACTATTGTCCATTCATCCCGAAAATTGCGAAGCAAAACTCTGTTATTTCTTACAATTAAATGTTTCATGGAAACAAACTAAAAGTTTAATGGGAACGAAATATACATTTTGAGTAAAGCGTTGATTGGAACCGGCCAGAAGCATTTATTTCCGTGTAGACGCTTAACAGATTAATACTCTGAGTACGACGTGGTAACGCCAAAGAAAAATAAGTCTGTGGTCACGTTTTTGCGGTTCAGAACTGTAAACCTAGAAATAGACTGGTTATTCAGAATATTAGTGCAACAAAAGCTTTGTGGGCTTAAAATAACCGTGTCTGAGTTAAATAGCAACTTCTTGGCGTTTTAAAAATCAGTTAAAACTGAAATTCACAGAACATTGAACGCGTTATTTTCTTAGCAAACATTTCATCTTAATCATTGGGAAAATAATAATTTTTGCTTTTCAAATCAGTAATTACTTTCTTCACGGTTTGTCTAACACGAAATATGGTTTGTTTTTAAATTATTATTGGCGCAGGTAAATTGTAAATTTGCATAAATCAAAATCAAAAAATGTTTTATATTGTAGTTCCAACCAAATGAACAAAACACGAAAGTATTCATGTTGAATACTTTTCTCTTTTTTGTTGTAATTAATTGTTATCCACTTTCCAAATTGTATAGGGTGTATTGTAGGGTGTTTTTTATTGAGGTATAGAACTTTAAGTTGGCATCACTTTTTTAACTGGTGGCCATTTTGTCAGCTGTCAAGTGATTAATATTTAGTTTGGTTTGCCATTTCATCATGAACAGGTTGACAAAAGAACAACGCTTGCAAATCGTGCAAATTTATTTCGAAAATAATGGTGCAGTTCGCGAAGTTTACCGCAAGCTCCGTCCATTTTATGGTCATCAGAGCAATTAATTCGGTTAACCATGGATCGTTATCGCACTACGTTTACTCTATGTGATAATACGCATCCGCAGAGACGTCGAACAGTGCGCACCGAAGAAACAATTGCCGCTGTAGAGCAAAGTGGTGAAGAGGACCCGAATGAATCGATTCGCCACCGTGCACAGCAATTGGAGCTTTGTGGTTGTGGTTGAAAATTGGACCTGTAGAATTGGCTTTATTCGAGCCAGCCGCGGCGGCCACATGCCCGAAATCATATTTAAACATTAATGGCATAAAATTATCCTTCCAATAAAGCCAAATTGATGGACATTAAAACGATTTTCTTGTGTTTTATTTCAATTCGAAGTTCTATACCTCTAAAAAAACACCCTGTATGTGTGTGCCTCCAATTGCAAGTACTTAAACACATTTAATAAGTTAAAGTTTAGTAAACAATGACAGTTTTATGACGTTGGATGGTTTGCAGCCCTAATGTACTTTTTTAATTAAAAATTTAATCAAAAACCAACGATTATTGGCTGTCGGTATTTTCTTTGCGTCGCAGATCGCAACTTTTAAGAAAACCAGACTTGAAAACTAATTTTTTAGAAATATCGATACAGATCACAGAAAATTAACGCACTTACTTGGATTTTTATGTTCGTCGTTATTTGGGGGCATGAGTGTGCGGATCGCAATGAAAATGTGTGTGAAAACAATTTAAATTTCAAAGAATCGTCGATCAAAATTAATGATTTGGTGTCATTGATCGCTTCTTGTGGGGCTTTTAAATGTAAACTTTTTCTAGATTTTCATAACAGTCTGCAATTGGACAAGTCGTGCTCTCGTCTTTTTGTTTCTGCTTCATTAAGGAACACTTTTGCTTAAATTAATTGTTATTTATTATGCACTAAAAAACAGTTGAAGGGATTCTGGTTGAGAGCACAAAATAAATGGAACATCACAAAATCCTTTATAAAATTAATGTAGGACTGCACTGGAGAAAATCAAACGACTCAAAGCAGGTACACAACGTTGTCACATTTCTCTAAACTTAAATTTTGGAAATATGGACTTCCAGATGTACTCGTGTATGTCTTTAGTATGGCTTGTTATAAAGATTTTTGTTCTTTCTAGGCATGATGTCGATCGATTTGGTAATTCTTTATAATAGATCAGACTTTTTAATTCACATCTAATTATTTTAGTCATTCGACCAATTCCAATCCCCATTTCTCTGTTTATATTAATTTTAACGTGTCTGGGTTAGGAAATTAATTACAACATATTAACAAAAAGCAAAACAACGAAAGAGAAATGGTGACTATTAAGCGAGAACAGAACTGTGATCAGAGTTCCGGATCGATGAGTTGGTAGAGTGTTCCAGCAAAAGTCCAAAGGTCGTAGGTTCGATTCCTACCAAAAAAGTAACACAAACCAAACACTTGTTAGATGACCTAAACACCGAAATAGTCGCTTAACTTTTGGGAAGCCAAATCTAATGAATTTGAAATCATTTGAACACCAAAGTAAAAAGTTAAGGCCCTGGTATTAATCCACTACTACCGCTCCTTTCAATAATTTTATACTATTTATACTTAAATTTAAACAAATTTATAATATTACTTTTTAAACAAAATTATATTATTAATAAATTTAATTAGTATTTCTTCACTTTTAACTTATTTTGAATGAAAAATTAGAAACTTTGACGAAAGCGACGAGAGTTCTTTGACTTCCATAAAACGCGGTGCTGCCAGTCTAAAGCAAATATAAAAAAATAGCGCTCGTATTTTGCGTATATCAAAAATATTTCTTTTTCGGAACGTAGCGCAAGTTCCTCTTCTTTTCTTAATCTATTTTATTCCAGTAATTTTACTTCTGACCAATTTAGATTTAGCCGGCTGTATGATTATGGTTGGTAAAAATAAGTTCTTTTTAACTGCTACAATCTGTTGATCAAACAACTGAATTCACTGCTTTTGTGCGAAAAGTAAAATGTAAAAAAATACTGTTTTTTGTGGTTTTTGTAAATATCAATACAACATTTTTCCTTTAATTCTCGTTCGCATTTTAAAGACAATAGAGTATAAAACGGAATGATAGCTGGGAAACACACAAAAGCAAAGCTCTGTTATTTTTAATATTTCATTCGTTAATTTTATACCGCTGGAAAATTTATATATTTATGTCTGTTCAAAAGCCTCCAATTTACACACTTTTTCTGTCTTCTTTTACAGTTTGCAAAGAATGGCTGGTACGCGAAGATGGTGCTTTAGCCTATAAACTCCAGTCGCAAGAAAGTAGGCTCTTTTTCAACGAGAAATGCTCGCAAAACCTTAACAGAAATACTAATTCCTTTATTTTTAGTAAACGATTTTTACAAGGGCAATCGTACACGTAACGCAGTCGTAAGAGAAGATTTTCCCACAGCTTTGCAAGAGCAAATCAAAGAAAGAGAGACAGCCGACAAACAAGTCGAGGCTTATAGAAGAAAGTTGAAGGAACAGTAAGTAACCCCAAACAATAATCGAATACTACTTACTGACGAGACAAGACTAAGATTTGAACTTGTTTTCAATGAAATAGGGAGGAACATGACAAAAGAGTGGCCAAAGAAATAGCTGACAAGCTGGAGAGAGACCTTCAAGAGCAAAAGATGAGAGAGCTAAACGAAAGTGAGGAAATAGCGCAACAAATGCAGGTAAATAGTATCTCCATAAGGGGACTACACATACATTTGAATGTATCTAAGTATGTGTGTAGTTGCTAATATATTATTTATTTGTCCAACAGCAGATCTATGTTAATCTACCACCTGTACCCCCGCCCTCAGCCAGGGACAAACTGAACAAGGTACCGCCACCGAGACCAGCCAAAAACTCTACTTTACAACAACAACAACAACAACACCATCATCAATCCCAACAACAGCCAATATCGTCCAATGGGTATCGCAAGACAAGCAGTCCCCCATTTCCTATACTTTTGCAGCAACACCATTTCTCGAACACAGATGGCTACGTAGGCTTGGCTTTGCAGCCTACTCCAGCCCAACAACGCAACCACCTTGCCCATCCAAACAACAGTGCTCAACAACAATACCAACGATCGCCCACAAATAATAATAATAATAATATAGTGGTAGGTGGTAGCGGTGACAATAATGCATCACCCAGTCAGCTGCAACCACATTCATCTGCCGCATACCGACCCGGTTTCTCTGAATCATCGCCATCAGCTGCAATTGTTCCATCATCATCTTCGATAGCAGTCTCAGCTAACAGGCGTCAAAATGTATTTGATTCACAGCTTAACATGAACACAAGTTTCACTTTGACCAATCAACCTCTTTCACCCAATTCACCACACACTCCACTCACACCCAAAACACCAACAGCACACGCCTTAATGCACACACCACCACCACCACTGCCACCAAATCATCCCGTTTGCCCAGCACCGTCATACACTACTCATCCAGACATTGAGGAAGTTATTGAATACTCTGATGTCGCCGACAGCATCAGACGCTACGACATCACCAACTCCCCAGATATAACAGACTCATTAGCACAACACATTGCCACCTCATCACCATCATCTTCCTCACCAGCACATCATCAGGCCACTAGAATCAATCGTCTTATGTCCCCCTCAAATGAAAATCTCTTAAAACATGATCAACAATTTCAGAAATTGTCCCCGGAGAAATACGAGCAAATGGTGGGCAATATGCATGACATGATGAACGGAGCCGGTGCTGTGTGTGTCAATGGGGCTGCTACAGCTGTTAATGTTGCCAAAGAACATCAAATCCAAGCGCATACCGACGACATAGAACTGTACGTGGATCCCTGTGATTACGCGAGTCTCAAGGAGATCGGTTTGCCGATACAGGAGATCAAAGAGATGAGTGCCAAATTGAAGCAAGAGCAGAAGGATGCTGTAAGTTCTTATTCATTGATAATGAGTTTTGTCTTAACCAAACGAACACAAAATAAATCTTTTAGCTCTTGGCACGCCGTCTACAAGAACTTGAGGTCCACGATGGCATGTCCCTGGAGGAAAGAGATCGTATGTTGGCCATTGAAGCCCAAGACAAAGAACTAGCCAAAATGTTACAGGAAAGAGTAAGTTATAAGTAGCAAATCTCTGGAGCAAATCCACTGGAGGGGCTTTACAAAAATCTATTTTATTTTAAAAAAAATGCATTGCAACAAGCAAACATTTATGGAACTGTGCCCCAAATTTTAAGGATGGTTATTGAATTTTTGTCAGACTTTGTAATTTATGTTGTATTTACTGAAACGTAAAATATTTAAAGAATGTTTTCTTTCTTCTGCGAATCTTTTCAATGAAAAAATTTGTTGAGGTTTTTGTGGTCGCATTCAATGATGAATGGCGAAAACTTTTGCTTAAAAGTTATATATTTGTTTATCATTAGAAAGAAAACATTTTCCCTCAATCTGCAAACACATTTGCTATTTTGTCGATGCAACAGAACACAAATTGTCTGAAATTGTATTATAACTCATCTTGTGCCAAAAAAAAGCTCTCATGCATCAAATTTTATTCAAGTTTTATAAAAAACAGAAATTTTTACTTGAATGGTTTTGCTCTTTATAATGTTTTCACACAAATTGATCTGATCTTTGGCAGATCCATTTCCAATTTAACAGTCTTTCACGCCATCTGACTTGTTTTGCAACATGTGATTCGCTTTGCAACATGTGATTCGCTTTGCAACATGTGATGCTACTAGTGCTAAATGGCAAATTCGCCTAAAGACAATTAAGTCCTGCACCCAAAATTAAAAAAACACGCGCAAGTGGTGCGGTGGTGTGAATGCAAATATTGTGTGCAAATAGTATGAGAGATTTGGCGTTCAATAAGACATTTTCAGTTTTAGAAATTTTTTAACCGACAACATTTTTCATTCAATCCAGCCTGCACTTTTATAAAATGTCTAGTCGATCGTTTCGCAGCCGAAAGCGTGCCGTGATTGGCTGTAGTTTTGTTTCATCGTCACACATAATGGCGAAACTTCAAATGTATTTCGATGGCTTAATATAAAAGGGGCGTATCTCGATCTTTTGTTCCTTTTCAGCAGGAGGAAGAACCTGAATAGGACCTAAAACAAAATAATAAGGCACTTTCAGCCCCAAGCGAGCAATAAATTTAGTGCTGGGTTCCTTTACTAAGGGTGTATTCAGAGATTGGTCTCGGAAATTGTTCGGGATGGTGTAAACAAACAACACAGGAAAGGTAAAAACGAGATGAGCCCTTCCTATATTAAGCCAACGTTATGGCAGCAGGTCCATGATTGTGAATGTAGAGTTTATAAGAAATGTTCGCAACTCCAATAACTGTTAAAGTAAAGTTATTGGAACCAATTATATAGAACTCAATTACGGACATTTGAATAGTTCGATTGTTGCACGGGTGTTGTCTTATCTAATCGCCCAATCAGACTGTTGATTCAATTTTATGGTTTGCAAAATTTTGCCCTTAGACCAGGCGTGGATAAATTTATAAAAACACTTTCTCAGCACCAGAAATTAAATTTTTTTTTCGTAATAATCGTAGTTTAGGTTTTATTTTTAAGCTATTTTACATGTAATTGTTTATTGTCATCAAACTAAAACTCCCACACCTGCATACGATTAGTTTACAGTGCAGCAGTTGCAAAAGATAGAACGAATAGGTTTTTCTGAAATAGTTAAAAATAATTCGCATAATCTTCAATATCAGATATTTTTATACTGCGATCAATAACTGGAATTACTGGGTGGTGTCATTTGATTCTGCACGGAAAGAAAAATTTGTCGGTTGACATACAAATTACAACTATTCACTCTTGCCGTAAAAAGTATCCGCAAAGCAAATTTAACATCCCTATTTTTAATTAATTACGAGTTGATTGTGTGTCAGCGGATGGTGACGAAAGATGATGGCAGAGTATTCGGCCAAGAGTCCAGAGGTCGTAGCTCCGATTCCTACCGAATACTCTGAGTGTGTCTGCGGACAAGCAAAAAATAAGCTTTCGCAGTTTTATGTTTTCTAAAGGACTGAATGTAAAACAGCAGAACGAATAATTCCACTATTTAAATATTCGAATTTTTTAATTTGTATAAAATAACTATTCCATAGAGCATCCAAGAAATTCGATTACCGCTTTGAACGATGTTTTGAAGAATAAATCTTTCATCAGTCGAGTAATAATACGCCAATAACTTTTAAGAAATCATTTTAAATTATTTCACAAAAGAACTTCTTCAGGTAAAATTCTTTGTGCCTTTCAATAATTATTTAATTTCCGTTAAAATAGGAAAATTGGCTTCTTAGTTTTCAACTATTGCCAGCCACACAATTGATTAATTCGATAACTCTGTGTCAAAATAGAGCACAAGTCTCTTTTTTTATCACTTTTTCGGAAAACCTCAAATATGTAATAATTTGTTAAATATTCTTGTTTTCTTCTCTTTTCCCTTTTGTATTTCTAAACGTGAAATGTGTATGTGTGTATGTATCTTCTCGTTCACTCTTTTGCCATGAAAGATGGACTTTACCACGTGGCATATATTAAGACCTGGCGTCAATACGATAAGCAGACGTCCCAGCTTCTGCCAGGTTTTCACCGGCATTCGCTTAGAAACATTAACTGGAATTCTTCCTCGTATTAACGGAGCTGGACTCAGGGTTTGTGTGTCACTATTTATTTAATATCGCCCCTATAAAGTGCTTCATTCATCCATCGCTCACAAATTCTCCACATTTCCAAAGAGTTTTCAATGATACTATTTTATCATATTCGTAAATCACCATTAGACATTCTATCGCCACATTCGCATATTGAACAGCTTGAAATTTCTCATGAAAATGCAAAACATTTTGTCACATTCCGCAGGATCGGTTCAAGTTTCTGGTACGATAAAATTTAATCCATAACCTATTGACAGTCTTACTTTATTGCAACTTCCTGGAGTCAGCGCAGCACCAACTATCCGTATGTGACTAGTCTTTCTCCAGCGGCTGTTTTTTTTTTATGTGCTGGTGGCATCAATCGAATATCTCAGCATTTCGGGCTAAAGCTTTTAAGAGGTGTCACTACATATTTCTTTCCAATGTCCCCATATGCTTCCAAATGGTGGTTATAGGTGAAAGTGTTACAAGCTGCAGCTAATTTCTCAACATTTGATTACACTGGCTGGTGTAGACTTGGACCGTGTTACTACTCATTAATAAGTCAGTCAACTTTCACTATCGGAACTTCCGGCAGGACTCGAATTAAATTAGGCAGATAGATAAAAGTAGGCTTCTTTCCACCCCTCTTCAATACTGGGATACGTCCAGGAATCTGAAGGCAATGCTGCCCAAAAACCTGTGTAATGTAATATATAAATGTTTTCCTGTTCCCTTAAAAACGTGAATGCAAAATGTACTTTTTTTAATGTTTTGGTGAACGACAAGTGGAACCTGAAAATAAAGCGATTTCAGTGTTTCCTCATTCAACTTTATTAGAACTGCTGTCTCATATAGAACGTGTCGTAGTCACTGGCACTTCCTTGGTTCCTGACCTACAATATAACCCAATGTCAATAGTGAAACTGTACTGATTTACTATTGATGACGTCACCAGCACTGGCTACTTGCTGTAGATATTTACCATAAAAATGTTGCTACTGTCTAGGCAGTTGAAATCGGAGCCTGGACTCCCTGCTATACTTTAGAAACTCAAGTCCTCACTTTTGGTACGAACTTTTCTGGCTAAATTATCCTTAAGGAAACTGCGTATTTTGTTTAGGCGTTTAATATGAAGGAAGAAAACTAGAACTGAAAAGAAGGTAGAAATTAAGAACATTTTACTTAAAGCTGAATTATTCTGCGCAACATGTTTTCTATTCATCGATACCACGCGTGTGACCAACAGTCCAGAGGTCGTACGTTCGATTCGTACCAAAGGCTCTGGTGAAAAAACAATAGGCAAAAACTTTTTCAAATATCTGATGGTTGACTCCGGACACTGACCGGTCGAAACAGCATCAGTTAAGTTCTGACATACTCAACCCTTCTTTGCACCTCCCCAATCCAGTTGTGGTACAATGCACTGAATATGTAGGGTCGACCCCTGAGTTCTGGTCCCAAAAAATGAGAAAGTCATCTAAATTCGGATGAATTTTGGCCGTCACTCAAGAAAGGCCTCGCAATTAGATGCTTTCCAATTTTTTCCGAGCAATATACAAAAGAAAATTGTTTGTGTTCAACAACGGTATTATCTGAATCAGTTAATAAATTGTTTGAACACAGTTATTGTTACCAAAACAGCCAATTTTTCGACAAAGAAAATATTATCCACTTTGAAAATACGAGTACCAGTATTTAAAATTAATTGATACAAAGCGAAGGAAAACAGTTGACACAGTTTTCAATCTTTCGGTTCCAACGCAGATTCTCCCTCCGCGATTAGAGGAGTTCGAATATCAACAGGACACACACATGGAAGATGGATGCCTTTCTTAGGGTTTTCCGTTTTCTTTATTTTTCTTTCTTTTGTTTTCTTATTATTTGTCGTAAATAAAAGTATCACATTAAGCGATTTTTGCAGAGATCAGGCTTCCAATAGGAACTTCCAGAATTTGGCACCAAAAATGTAATTTATTCTGGATAAAGCGTTCCACAACATGTGCAAAGGATTCTTTCCGGAAGCCGGTGCGCGCGCATTATTTCAATTTATGATCGCCACAATCGTTCTATAAGAACACTATTTGCAGATAAATTTGATGGAGTCCATTATTGTTCGAGCCAGTGCAATGTCCGAGGCGTTTGATTTGAGCTCGACCCACAAGAACACAACCGGTTGGAGGCCACAACTTGATATGATTCCACCATCAGCTGATGGTATTGATTCAAAAATTACGAACCAAAATTTTCATAAAAAAAGCATTTTAATGATTTCTGGGTGAATGAGTGAATGAGTGAACGGGTAAAAAATTTGTCAAGCGGCATCAATTCAAAAGAGCTGGACGAGTTTAATTGTCCAATATATCCCGAAAAAGTCACTGTTTGTTGCAAATCTTCGGATGGAAGCGACCTGATTACCAACTTGTTTTGGTACAACCAACGACATGTGGTATTAACGGGGTGGTTCTACGTGCTTCGCAGTTTCTGCCACAAAAAGCATTCAGCACAAGAGATTTAAGGGTGATGTGAACCGAGATGGTGCTATTCAACTCCTTTCATCCAGTTTCTCTTCCTTAACCTTTCCTTAAAGTACTCGGTCAGTTTTGTCAAAATTCGAATTTTAATACGGGGTCAAAGAATTAGTCGTGCTGTAGTATTTTCCGAAAGCTCTTGTTAAAATCTTATTAAAATGATTATGGAAACAGGCCTTTTCTCTGAAACGTCCATCTCAAACCCAAACGACAACTTTTTTAATATAGAAAACTTCATCGGGCCGAGGAAAACCATCGTTAAACTTTGCCCGGACTTGACTCGAACCACAATAAATTTATTAAGGTTCCTTCTCATATCAACACTGTTACCTTGAAAATGTCACTTCATTGCGTCCTCACAAGTAAAAGTTAAATCCTTTAACATGGATTATGCACTGAGAAAAAAGTTTTCCACATTTTTAAAGTAGTTTCTTAAAGTTCGAAACAGAAGAGGAGAATAAACGAAACTTTAAAGTTTTTATTAAAACAATCTTTTAATTTATGTAATTTTAGTTTTTTTTTCATAATTTTTTAAGTCGTTTTTAAACCTCATCCAGATCAAAATTTTCCTTTCTAAACTAATAAAATCTAATAAAATCTGAAAATGAATACAATTTCGAAATTCAAAATTACCGTCTTTCAGGAAAAAGCCAAAGCAAAACGTGCCAAAGAAAAGGCCCGTCAACGTAAAAGTCAGCAGAAGGAGCAACAGCCGGCTACCAATGGTCCACAGCCACACAATGGGCCCCTTCAGGCCGTTCCACAGGACAGCATGATCTCGGCGTCCACATTTTCATCACGTCACAGCCATTCTCTGTCCCAGGATGGTAGTGCACAAAGTCACCGAGATCAAATACCAGAAGACCCCCTAGACTTAGAAGCCTACTCCAGTCCCATCGATGTCCTCAAACACACACAACGCACACAAAACGGCTGCCTAACCAATGGCAGCTTGACCCGAGACATGGCCAGCCAACAGGCCAGGCACGCCAGCCTCAATAGAGAGGATGACATCTATACACTGCCAGTAGATAGTTGCCGTGCAGGCACGAGTTCATGTGCCAGACCGGCTTCAATGAATGTCGGCCCAGAAACTCAAATTCAAACGGGCTATTCCCAAAACTCTATGACAAGGTTAGAGCGTAATTATATTGCATTGGCTGCCTTATTTTATTTCATTTAAATATATTCCCACAGATCGGAAAACTATTCCATACACTCACACGACTCCTTGAATTCTCGCCTCAGTTCTGGTTCAAAAACTCAAGCTTTTGGTATATATGTATAGAATTTACAGCTCTTCCCTTAATACTTTCAATAATAACGCGCGTTTTCTTTTCACTTGAATGAATTCCAGATAAAAGCTCCAGCCCAACACCGCCTTACATGCCAATTCAAGGTACGAGGAGATCAAATTCTAGCGAAGATCGTAAAAAGAAAACCAAGGACAATAAGTGCACGCATCAATAAATCTTGGCCGGACTCGTGAAAGCCCTCCAAACACACCAACCCTTATTGACTGTAATCGTTGTCACATCTCCCTACATAATTTATCACTAAAAATAAATAAAGAAACAAGCCAAAACATTGTATTCCCCCTCCCCCCAAATTGCAGGAGTCGCCGACGCAGCCCACAACAATCTAATGCCATCAGGCACTTCCTTATTTTTTGCTTGTCCCACGATAACGAACTTTGACCTTCGCCAGTATTTCTAAGAACTTTCTGCTGTGAAGTGCTCACAGTGCGAACCGGCCAGTTGGTTTGCTCTTAAGGACCTTTCTGCCAATCTGGAATATGCCAAGACTCTACCAAGATTAGGATAAGGGCGTGAAGTCGCGACGAGTGTTAATGCGCGACTCCTGGACTTGGGCAGGTTGTTTATCTCATACATATATCGCTAGACCCATAAATAACAAAGTATTTAGTCCCCAAAAAGTACTTATCCATGTGCGCATACATTTCCCCAAAAACAAACTCATCTCTCTCTCTCTCTCTCCATCTCTTTGTTCGAATCCTTTTATTTATAATATTACAATTTTCAGTTCTTGGTTATTGGCTCTTATCTTAAGAATAATCTCACTTTTTAATGAATTGTTTCGAAATATTTTGCTCTCTGCTAGATTAGATACTTTTTTTTATATATATATTTAAGTATATGAAATGTCAAAGATTTACACATGTATTTTATAGTAATTTATTCATGCTTATACATACATACATACATACATACATACATACATACGTACATACTAAAGAACACACACACACATACATATTTGACCAAATTTTAATGTTAATCAAGCTAAAATCAAAATTTTTAAAGTTTTTCGCAACCAAAAGAATGAATAATTAAAATGAATTAAGAAAAAACTTGAAGTATTCAATGTTTGAGGGTATTTTCTATGATCTATTATAAAATATTTTTCTTCCTAATATTTAAGCTTTACTGAAACAAATAAATAAAATATGCGAATGATCGTAAACAAACACAAGCGTTGAAGCGTTTCTCTAGTTCGATCAACGATCGCGTGATTTCAAATCACACGGATGACTTTGCGCTATTCTGTTTTTCGGTTTAACCATTTCGTGTTGCAAATTGCTTTATATGAATGTGCACATGTATGTGCAAACATGAAAGCGAAAAGCGTTTTATCTTTCGTAGTTCGTAGATCCAACGATATGATTGGAAACAGAGTTGTCGTTGCAACGTTGTCGTTGATTTTTCGTGTGCCGTAAGAGCGAACGTTTACAATTTCTATTAAAATACTACAATCTGTGATGCGAGAGTCGCAGTCTCAATGAACGTGGTTCCGCCGATACGTGAATACTGTTTTGCACAAAGTCGAGCAACCAAATTTTCATCTCTGTGTTGTGTGTGTATGCGGGCAGTTGTGGCCCCTTAACGGTCGCTAATCAGCGCCGGTACTTCCTTTTACTTTTCTGAACTGCAGGGATTTTATTTTTCTCTTTCTTTTGTTACTTTTTCCAAACATTGGCAGCTTCCTTCATCGTTGTAAGTGTAAGACGCTGTCAGCCAATGGCAGTATCGCGCAATTGAGTTTTGGCCGACATGCGACGTTAGTGGGGTCCAACCAAAAAAAAAAAGTGGCGACATGTGGGACCTTAACTTTTAATAGTTCGGAATTGACAAAATGCTGCGATTTATTTAAGTGATAATTTTTACAAAATTACCCCCACTAATGTGAAATCATTAGTAGCCCATCTGGACGCTCGTGCTCACAGAACACCATTCCTATACTTTGCAATCACTTTTATAAAAAGTGAGTTTCGGAACAGGCATGACCCACTTTCCTCTAATGGCAAAATATTTTATAAACTTTGAAATTTTGAATTGTCTTAATCAGACTCATGTTCACGTTTTTCTTTCTCAAATTAGCGGAGAAAATTGTCTGTGAATTAGTGCTGTAACGCAGCGTTGCCGAAATCGAATTGTTGGAAAAAGAATCTTATATCTCGATCTTAGTTGCTCTATATGCGGAGCAGCGATATTTCGGACATCTTTAAATCCGTAGACTTGATTTTTTAATTTCTTCTCTCTCCCCCTCTCTTTTATTTTTATTGCTTTCGCACCAAAACTTCAGCTGTTTGATTTTGCTCCAAAAGAGTTTGTGCAACAGCATTTTAGCTGTATTTTCTTTTTATCAAGTTCAGAAAATAAAATTGATGTAAATACCCTTAAAAAGAGTTTTAATAAAATTCTTTCTGAAGAAGTTACTCCCGCAAGACCAAGAGACAGCGACTCGGCCGAAGTGGAGCGGACGCCACCGACGATGAGGTTGAATAGTTTAGTGAAGAATATTGCGATACTGTTCCAAACACACCGGCCTGAATATTTAATATTTCTATAAAATATTGCGAAGAGCAACAATTTGCTGCTGGAGATATTACAAAACCGCCAGAGATATTGCAAACAAAAAGCAAAATGTAACTAGACTTCGACAGATGAAAGTGTCCAACTGTTTGTGCAACAACAAGTGAAAGCATTTCAAATAATAACTCATACGTAGACGTATATTGATTTGAATGTAAACATTTTATTTCAAAGTGAATTTCTTGTTAATAAATATAAAATATCTTATGATTTAAAAGACTTCTTTCAATATTTCTCTTTTTTCTGAAATGGTTTTTAATTTTCCGATTTAGCAAGACTTCGCTTTTGTAATTTTATTGGTCATAAAAAATTCATGAAATTTGTTCAATTTGCGTTCCTTTGAAAGGGCTCACCAGGGCCTCTTCTTTCGTTATTTAATGCACTGCAAGTTCTGAAGGCTGCTTTAGGCGACCGTAAATGTAGTCGAATCAGCTGATCACTTGACCGGAATGTCACGTAGTCCTACTGTCCCAGCATGTAACGAAACAGAATGTCATATGTTGAATGGACGAGTGACACAGTGGGCCCCCCTCTTTGGTACTTCTGGTTTTCTTTTCATGTTTTGAAACTTTTTAGCTCAAATTCTCTTAGTTCTTTAATTTCTATAATTTAATTTCTCCAACGTCAAGTTTTTTTCTTCATAAAATCTGAGTTACATATTTACATATATGTTAATATTAATCATTAACAGTATTTAATAAATCAACTTATGAATATATGTATGTTTGAAGCTTAAATTATAATGCAGCTTAAAATTGGTTTGGTACCGTTTGAACGGCTTTCGTACTTCTTCCATTTCATTACAAATAATGAGAACAAATCGAACTTCCAGCCGCGTTGGTCGCTTGCATTTCATATAAACAGTCTATTTTGCTATTTGGTGCGAAACGCGTGGCACCTGAATGTACGACACATACATAAATATGTACATATAAGTATGTATGTACATTTGCGATTCCTAGGATCGGCTAAAGCGGCCTTAAAGAACGATTTAAAACAGAGTTTTTCCCAAGGCAGGTAGAAGAAGCAGTTCGAAATTCAGTGAAAATAAGATCTACAAGTGAAACAAAATTAATTAATACAGATGGAATAGTAAATTAATCAGCTGTTTGCAGAACACGAGAGAGTGGCGCGACTAGAAAGTTTGTAAGGAATACGCTCGAAGGAGGGACAGCTTCTGCTAAAAAAAAGCTTTCTAGATGCGTCGCTCATTCGTCTTATGTGAACAGCACAAAAACATTTAATTACGCGGCATGTGCTCAAAAGATGCGGCGAACTTTCATGTTTCTATTTTATCCCTTTCCGAATAGGTCGCTCAGATCTAACAGACCCGTGCAAGCGTTTTTTCCTATCCTTGAAGCAGTTCTGACACGCACTCTATGCCATGTCGTTGAGCGGTCTCAGCGATTCGGCTTTTATCTGGTGGACGAGACATGACTGCGCTATTGTGTTTGCAGCCAAATTTCCGAAACAAGTGTAAAGCATGAGCCAACTGATATGCCGACAGCCTCAGTCCCAGCCCCTTCTCTAATAACGATTTTCTGCGCTTCCTCAATGTTTTTATCGGCTGTGAAAGTGCCGGGGTCAGTGTCCTCGTCTCACACCTCCTCGACATAAATTCTAAAGCTGGTACCATTTGCCAATATTTTTGTATGCCACATTTGAAGTCCTTTGGAGTGCTTGGTTCCATTTTGTACACAAACTTTGATTCAAATTCATTCAAATGCACATGTTTTGACGGCAGATAATCGCCGAATACCCAAAACATTTCCAACTTTTATGTTTCTCAGCGAGAAAGCTGAAACTGTGACGCAGCCCGCGAAGTTCCGACATTCCCCTCTTGAACGGACCTCGTATTAGCCGAAACTGGTGAGCCTTATCGTTCGAGATAGTGGAGCAGGTGTAGAATTTTTCCTCGAAATTTCTGTACAAAAAAATTGTTTTAATACATTTTTTTAAAATAAATATATAGTCCATGTATGTGTGTGTGTGTGTGTGTGTGTGTGCAGTCTGTCAAGTGCATGTTTTTACCATAAATAAAAACAAAAGTTCGTCATTAATGGACTTTGAAAAAGTAACTGGTTTTGCAGTAAAACATTCGAAATTTGTTGATACAAAATTGTTGCGGAAAGGGTTTATTATTAAATAGCAAAAACAAACCGACATAAAATATTAAAAATATTCCATTATTTCAATGTCGAGAAATTGTTTTTACATTTGACAAATCTTTAATATATGAAAAGTTTATATGATGTGGCTCAATATTTTAATTGTAGCCCCTTTTTCATGGAACTTATTAATTTTTGCGGAAATTTCGTTCCATTCCTTCAATATTGCACCTTTCAATTCACTGCGGTTTTTTGGGATGTCGTTTTGCAACTTTTTTCTTTAGACCGTATATTTTCAATAGGATTCAAGTCTGGACTCTGGGCTGGCGTGTCCATCACTTTCTGTACAATTAAAGAAAAACCACGTTGTCACTGCGTCCTCTCTGAGCTTCGGGTCGTTATCTTGATAAAACTTGAATAGCGGCTGATTACCCTTCATTGGGCCGAGCTTTTTACCACTAAATGGTGCCTTAATACTTTTAAATAATGTTGGGCATTCATGGAATTTTCTATAAAAACCAAATCTCCAACTGCTTTGTCGGAAATACAAATACCGAAATTTTTCCTAATTTGACGGTGCGAGTAATATTTTTGGTTCTTAAGGCTTTTAGGGACTGCCGCCATACCCTGCTTGCACCATTTTACTCGCGCCATAAAATATAGCATCGCTCCAGTACTCATCAGGCAACAACAACATTTGTACAGAAAGGGCTGGCTCTTTTCTAGCAGCTCCGGTTTTATTTAGCCTTTTTTCTTATGGTTTCGTGCCTTCTGAAGTCCTCTTGCAAGTCCTCTGGCAGATACTTTTGGATTTTTTTCAATTCTTAATAATATTAAGCGTTCTACTCTGTCGGATATTTTACACGGACGACCAGGTACAGATTTTAGCTTCAATATCATCTGCTTGTTCTTAGCCCGATTTAATATATTATAAACAGTTTGGCTCTGCAATTTCTTGGGCACTTTTGCCGATGGGACCAACTGCAGCAGCAATAAGTAACGCTAAATATGCATTAACATTCCAAATATTCCAAACAATTGCTACAAAAATGAATTGGAAAAACAATTTCTTGACAGCTCCAACCCTGCATATGTATTATTTTTTTTCTCAGTTACATTCATTCTAATTTTTGTTTTGCTAAAGCACCTCCGAGAAGCATCTCAGCAACGACATCAGATTGAATTTTGATTGGAAATTATAAGGAATTTGAGTTTTTTTCCACGGTCAAAAGATAGTTTTCGTTACGGCGTTGCGATATTCGATCGGATTTACTGCCGCCTCGCTATTTTCGCGGGACCTCGGAGCTGTCAGCGTCTCTTTAAGCGGTAAATGAAGTTTTAAAAAGATTTCTTAGCTGCCGTTAAATGGAAGCAAAAAAGCTGCATGCCATTGGCCTTCTATGAAATATATTAATACGGACACACATACATACATACTCCCATATATGTATGTATGTATGTGTGTGTGTGTAAATATACAAACAAAAACAACAAAGAACAAGTCATTCCAACGATAAATAAACGATTGTAGGACATGCTCTGTTTTGCAACAAAAAGTGATGATGCCCCGTGACTCTAATACGTGATGATGCACTTGAAACGGCGATAGCCAACCGATACCCTCACATTTTACAATTGTCGAGCTCCATTGACTGCCACAGCGAACCAGTGGTTCGCACTTCCATAACATAAAATCACCAGAGACAAACTAAGATTTTAATGTAGACAATTGCCGAAAGTTTAAAAAATCAGCCCTGATATTGTACTAGAGTGCAGCGTGGGGCAAATTCAGTCCATGCAGCGGCATTTTCAGGCACGTCTCCAGCAATACGACAGTATTATTGGCAACGTTACAAAACACCAAATCAATTCTTTAGTGAATTTCGGCCATAAAACAATTTATCTGAATTTAGCTCGGAACTCGCAAAATCCGAATAAATAGCAGGTAGCTCACTTGTATATAGAAGAACGCGGCAAAACTAATTTCTTAAGCTTGATAGTAAATTCGTCCTTCTCCTTCGTGTGAAAGTGCCGTTTGCATATCCTGTGTTTCCGCGAGTGACAGGGCGCAGCCTCAAACCAGACTTTCTGATTTGCCAAAGTAATTTTCTGGAAATAAAAAACTTCATTCACTCACATCACAAACATTTGCTTAGTAAATAAATATTTTCTCTGGCAACGCTGGTTCTTAATAGTATGCAATAAACACAACCACAAAGTTAGACTAATTAAAACTGGAGGAGCCAATAAAAGTGCACAGCGGCCTGAGTTTGCCTAACACCGACTTGAGGCTTTTTCTTCTAAGTTCGCGCTGTTCCTCGGCCCTGGGTACAGTCCTGCTGTAATTTTATTTCTTTAAGTACTAATCGCCTACAAACATGTCCAAATCTGTTTCATCTGTTGCCCGTTACTGCTCGAATACTGTCGCCCTAGTGCGAAAAGTAATTGAGGACTGTGACCAATCAGGACTATGATGGAAAACGATCGGCTTAAAAAATATATGTCTGGCAGGATTTTGGGGGTCGTAACTGTCAAGAACTGAAGAATTTAAAAAAAAGAAAAAAGTATTTAAGAACTTCTAATTACATGTCACAGTCGTACAGCATCTCTGGTCTGGGCGGAACACATCCCGTGTCATCTTGTTGCTGTAGTTTGGCCTTCAAGAGTCTTGCGTCTCACTCCGATACCTTCAGTATTTTACTGTTCACTTTGATAAGCAATTACATATCGAGAATAGACGCGGGTCTATTCTCTTCTACAAAATTTCTTCATCAAACCCGATTTGACTCAAAGATTCATGAAATCCAATTTGTTCAATGATTGGGTCCGTCCGGCTACAGATCGAATGAGTTATCAAAGAAATAACATCGCTGCATCGGCCATTCGATAAGTCAGGGTCTGCCGTATGGAGGAAAACAATTAATTAATTTGCACGTCTTGACAGGAATTGCAATATCGGGTTGCCAGATATATGCGAATAAGTATTTAAATACACGAATCCAGCCTTGATTGGATAAGCAGGTAACAAATACACTTTAGTACGGCAGGAATAATATCCGAAAGTTTTACCAACGGGTAAAACAAGTATCCAATGGATATAAGCTTCGGACAGAAGCCTGTCGTGACGAAGTCGCAATCGATGCTGAGAATCTGGAAAGATCACTTCTGCAGACAGTTTAACGGCGAAGAAAACACCGATTCGATCGCCAGGCAGAATATTCCACTACAGATAACGGACGATGATGATAGAGAATTCCGTCCCCCCGACCTGAATGAAGTCAAGATACCAATATCGAGATTGAAATCAAACAAAGCTGCAGGAGCGGACGCACTGTCCGCGGAACTATTTAAGGCTGCCGGAGATGACCTGGTTGGGCGCATGCACCAGCTCATCTGTAAGATATGGTCGGAGGAAAGCATGCCCGACGAGTGGAATCTCAGCATCGTTTGCCCGATGCACAAAAAAGGAGACCCCTTCAACTGCGCCAACTACTGAGGAATAAGTCTCCTGAACATCGCCTACAAGATCTTCTCTGCCTTTTTGTGTGAGCGCCTGAAACCATTCGTGAACAGTTTGATAGGTCCTTATCAGTGTGGTTTCAGGCCGGGGAAGTCCACCATTGACCAAACCTGACCTGGAAAAGACCCAAGAGAAGCAAATCGACACCCACCACCTATTCGTCGATTTTAAGGCCGCATATGACAGTGTGTATAGGGACGAGCTGTACGAAACCATGTCTAGTTTTGACATTCCTACCAAACTCGTCAGGCTGAGTAGGATGACGATGGAGAACTCTCGCTGCTCCATCAAGGTCGGTAACGAATTCACCGAGACCTTCAATGTCAGAAGGGGATTTAGACAAGGCGACGCACTGTGTATGTATGTATGTGACTTTTTTAACATAATTCTTGAGAAGATCGTGCAAAACTCACACGCCAACAACAGAGGCACGATCTTCCAAAAGTCCGTGCAACAGCTACCATACGCTGACGACATTGACGTGATTGGTCGAACACAGCGAGCCGTCACTGAAGCGTTTGCTGGTATTTCAACGGAGGCGGCCAAAATGGGTCTAGCGGTGAACGAGGGCAAAACGAAGTATATGCTGTCATCAAAAAAGGACGCGCAACACCGACGACTGGGCCAGAACATCACCATAGGCAGCTATAACTTCGAGGTGGTGAAGGACTTCGTCTACCTTGGCTCCCAAGTCAACAGTATGAACAACATCAGTACCGAGATTAAACGCAGAATAACTCTTGCCAATCGCTGTTTCTTTGGGCTCAAGAGGCAATTGAGTTGTAAGGCCCTCTCTCGAAAAACCAAGTTGACACTATATACCACTTTGATAATTCCTGTACTTCTCTATGGCGCAGAAGCATGGACGGTGTCGAAGGTTCTTCAATCTTCGGCCCTGTTTGCGTTGATGGTTTCTGGAGAAGAAGATTCAATCATGAACTGTACGGGTTGTACAGCGACATGAGCCTAACCAGGCGCCTACGGATCCAACGGCTAAGATGGTTGGGCCATGTAGAGCGCATGGATAATACTGCTCCGACCCGTAGAATCTTCGACTCCGAACCTGTGGGACAACGCAGTAGAGGACGCCCACGGAACCGATGGCGCACACAAGTGGAGAGGGACCTCAGCCGACTTAGTGTGCAACATTGGAGGATTCTGGCTAAAGACCGTGCCAGCTGGAAAAGCTTGTTGGTTGAGGCCCAGGTTCACCACGGACTGTAGCGCCAAAAAGAAGAAGAAGAAGAAATACACTTTAGTATTTTGTATAATGCCCATTGAGTATGTCAGTCCATCATATACGAGGTCCATTTAAAAAATTAAGTGAATTTGCAAATTTCACTCGTCTCGAACATGTGTTCACACTTTCAGCTATTTGTTCGTGGGAGACATAAAAGTTAGAAGTGTTTTGGATATTCGGCGATTACCTTCTGTCGAAAAATGTCGGTTTGAATCAAATTTTGTGTAAAAGATGGAACCAACTGGCGGATGCTGAAACCCCGAAGCCAAATTAAGTTTTTTTTCAACAAAAAAAAAAAAGATTTTGATTCTGTAATCGGCCCACATAAAAATTATGGACTGAGTTAAGGCGTAGGTCTGCCTTAACTATGTAAATGCTGGCAATTTAATTATAAAAGACATTTCAGCATAATATGGAAGACTTGCAAATTTTCAAAAGTCTTGGGCATTCTAAATAGTAGACCAAATTAAAGAGTTTTTTTCTAATTTGAATTCAGTCTTTTATTTTTATCAAATTGAGTTGAATTTTTTGGTTGTTTCCATTTCATTGCAATTTGGAAAAAAAGCAAAATAAATCTTTGTCAACGCCAAAAACACTTGACGGTGAAATCAAAGTCAATTTAAGGCAACATCGATGCCACATTTTCTTAGAAAATACTCATCGATAACTTTGAATATTGGCAATAGGAATACCGACCTAAAACAAGTGGCAAAAAATTGGCATTGACGCCGCCAAATAGAATAAAGGCGATTATTTTGATCGATTTTAATAAAAATGTTTTGTTTTTTGTTTATTTGAAAATTTGCGATTTGAGGTTGCCAGATGGTCTTACTCCTGCTCCAAAAAACAAAAATATTACCAGACTCTTGGACATGCGCTTTTTTGACGCATATGGACGTTTTTCTTGTTACCAAAATTGAAGAGATGCACGAGAGGACGGCGTTTTGGGACAGTGCAGGAGATAAATGGCGAAACGCTGACAGCGCTGAAGGCGATACCAAAAAAGTGCATCTCAAAACTGTTTCGAGAACTGGACAAGCGTTTGTCACCTGAGGGACTACTTTGAGTGGGACAAAACAAAAATTGGAAATTGAACATATTTGTAGGGGCATTCGGCCCGTTCGCATACGCATACGCACACGCCACGCACACACACACACACTCACACATTCTTGTACATATTTACACTTACCATTCTCAGAACTCAGTAGTAGGACTGAACTTTGTTTGGGAGCACATGAAAAACGAAATTTGCAATAAATTTCAAACTTATTAACAGAGATTTTTGCAACCGAAATGAAAAGTTTGCAGAATTCATTCGTATTTTTGCGTGATAAGTAGGGAAACGTTTCCAATAACAGAAAGCTTGCGGCCAATACCGGAGATCAAAACTTGTGAAACTGTGATTATAAGTCACAAGTTAGGGTCTCAGGGAATCAGCCATACAAACATTAAAATCTAACAAAACAATTTAAACATATTTACGAATAAAAGTCTACTGTTTTGCTCTTTTTCATTTATTTGTTCACGGAAGTAGTTCTTGAATTAGAATCGAGAAAAAATCGAAATACAACAAGAAAAACAATTTAAGTTAAATTATTGTGAAATTTTAATTTGGTGTAAGAAACATTTATTGCAAATTACCCTTAAACTCAATTTATTAGCAACTAGATGAGTATTGCAAGTCAAGAGTCGGTCAACAACCGCATCAAGACACACACACGAGTTTCTGTTCGCATTCGTTTTCGCTGCAACACAAACCAGAGAGTAGTCGCTCTCATTCGTTCAGTTGTGGGAACTTGCTGCTTTTAGTCAAGCAAAGAAAGCTAGCACGTTGTATAGTAAGTGATATGTCGTCTCCGCCGCAGTAGAGAATACTACTATACAACCTACTACCTCAATTTGCCAGAGAGATGGTTAGTCGAGATAAAGATTCAGTTTAATTTGTGGTGGCCTAAATTTTAAGATGGTAAAAATTAAAAAAAAAAAACAAACAAACACAACAAGATCGTTTCGTTTGGAGTGGGATTAATGGGAGTTAATGGCAGGGATTTTGGGAGCTTGTGGACTGGGTTAACCACTAACTCTTTTCTTACTGTTGTTTACATTGACAGACTCCCATAATGCCGGTCTTGTAACCTGAATACAATAGCACAAGTTCGGATTTACGGGTTTCTGTTAATGGTCCATAGTCAAATATGCACCATTTCATCGCTCAGAAGAGTTTTTCTGGGTTCTTTTTTCTTTCTCTTTCTTAAATACAACTTCTTGGCGTTTTCACTAACTGATCTCTCGTCACGTTCAAAATCTTTGGAAACATGTAACACTTATGAGCAAAGGAGGGAGTGAGTTAAGAGGGCTCAACAAAAAACCGAACAAACTAAAACATATTCTAACAGGGTCCTCTTTGTTTTCTTAAGGATGCCTGTGCTGGCATAAGTTACCCGTTTTTCGGCGCCTCCTCATCAGCTTGGTTGCCACCCGTGCTTGCTCCTCATGCCTGCAAACAAGAGCTGAGTCTATAACAAGTATTTTGAATGGAAAGCTTTAAGGACATACATACATATGTAGCCATTTAATCATATACAACCATATTTAAGTGCACAGAGCGCGAGAGAACACAGAGAGGCGTACGAAAAGGAGTACGAAGTGTAGTCGGCATAGACGTGAAACTTCTTGCTCTCCCCATTCGCACTTCCTGTTCGTTCGGCAAACCTCAGAGCCGGTTCAGAAAAGTATCACAATGTACAGCAGCGGTCGACAAGTCCAGTTTCTTATCTGCAAATATATTTAAATGAAAAAAAACTCAATATTATATCAAGAATTATAAAACTGTTAGAAAACTATACACTTAAAGGAAAACTTGTTCTTGGCTACTTGAATCAAGCACGAGTTGTGGCAAGAAAATTTCAGATTTAAGCGGCTTTCCAACCACCTGATAAGATATATTGGATTTTCGTAACGGTGTCTTATAGCACCATTTAGGTTTTAGGGTCTATAAGGTGCCAGGTGCTACCTGCCAAAAAAGCTATTTACGCATTCTGACTAGCTATTTACGCAGCTGCTTTGTAAGATCACTCAATGCACCGCTCTTGGAGGCATTAGAGGTACCGATAGTGGGAATGTACATCATTTTTAAGAAGGCAACGACGAAATCGTGCGGAGTGCCACCGATCAAAGTATATCCTAATGGGCCGATCATTTGAAAAAAGAGCTGATTTTCGTCCGCAACTTGAGCGCCGATCAACAGCGATATTCCCAAGCACTTCCCTTTCCATCACTCGATACTATTTTCTCATCAAACCTTCTCTGACAACGACCTGTTCACAGTTTGACAACGAACTGCACTTAATTTTTTGAAAATTTTGCCGCAGGTAAATTCACCAGAACAATAACAAAGTGCGGCCAAATCACTAGATGTGGCCGTATTTCGCTAAATGCTCGTGAAATTTCAAAGGCAAAACGTTTAATCCCAACCTGTTTGGGCGAACTTATTTCTTCGCTCTCTACATAAGCAATATTTTAATTATGCTACCCGCTTTGATTTTAATTATGCAGCCGCTGGTGTCATGGCTGCTGTACAATAATAAGAAAGCCGCAGGGCCGACCTGGTTGCTAAGTCTTTCCTCCCTCGTGGATTTCATTAATGCAACTTCCAAAGTTCTAGGGAGAATTTCAAATTTGCGCTGGAGTTTTGAATATCTTTCGAGTATTTCGGGATTGGAGGTAGTTGCTGTTCATACTGGGATAAACGTCAGCTGCAGATTTTGGTTTTAAGCGCAAAACCGTTTCTAAGGTTTGATTTCGGTTTTGGGTTTAGCTCCCACTTTCGCCTTCTGCCAAGAGTCATTCCTAAGTCTTTAAAGATTTGCTTCCTTAGGCTAATCTTACCCTTTATGTAGAAATTCCGCCGATCACAATTTCTTAAAGAGAAAGTTCTGTGCTTGCATTTTGCAGGATATACTTTTATATTCTATTGATTAGGCGCTGGTGGTTACACAACAACAATATTATTGTGTTACACCACAATTATATAGTCTGTATGTTGGTTTTCGAATGACGTCACCTCGACCATATTCATAAATATTTCACAACAACATCCAAAGGGAGATGTTTTTCTCTCAGGTGTTTCTATTCCTTAAGGATGATTCCTACCATTTGGATGAAATTTGTAGTTATAACTGTCTGCATTTCGACGGCTAATGATTACCCAACAAATTTGGCGCATTAAAGAGGAACTTACTAGTCAGAATTTGAGATTTTGCCAATGTTTATGTGATGGACCCACTACTATTGTCTAATTAGAATGGTAGAATTCATTATGAAGGGCGTTTCAATAAGGGCGGGTAGATATTGAAATATAATAAAGCTTTGTGTGAGGTATTAATGAAATTTTCTTGAAAGCCCCATCATGTACGAAATATAACATCATTCAAATGGCCGGCGCCGGCTTCCTATGACTCCAAGCGGTTAAAGTTTCCATGACTCTGACTTTAAGGGCAATCGCACGATATTGGTGGCCCATTCTCTGAGAGATTCCGTTTATACGGAATGTGTACCGTAGAATCCGCTGTGGGACACGTAGTTCTGCACGTTCTCAAAATGTTTAACTGCCTTAACTAATAACGGCACAAGTAGAGGTTCAATCTCTTGTTGATGTGAAGGTTATTCCAATTATGAAGTCGACATAAAGGAGGCCATTTTGTATTGAAAATTGAACAAAGGAATACTGTCCTATAAGTTTCCCAAAAATGTTCTAGTACTGAACACATTTTGTTCTTACGCAACAAGATACGCCTCATTTGTCACAAATTTTTAACATATCTGAACACTTATAGAGCTGAGTAAAGTTACCTTAAGAACTCTTTCCGCATTTTTCCGCGGCTTTCTATATAACAATTTTTTAAAATCAGATTTTTCAGCACCGTTGTACTCTTATATATAACTTAAGGTAACTTTACTCACCTGTCATTCACCTTAAGAAAAGATCGTGTTGAAAAGTAGTTGAAAAAAAGCACAAGCGCGGCATTTTAGGGCGCACCCAACACTTTGTACCGCTATAGTTTGATGTGTTATTTCAATGTGTGGGCAATTTTAATTCGCAAAGTAAAAATTTTGTCTTTTTGAATTAAAGGGATGTTGAAATCAAATGCCGGGGCATCATTTTTCGTTACTTAGGAAGTGCATCGGAAAGCAAAATGGCAACGACAAAGTAGCGACATAAAGTCGGCTGGACAATTAATACGAGTACGTCAGCTTAGAAATAGGAATGTGCTGGCCACATCCACCCACATGCCCAACGTCTGTATTGAAAAACTCTTTTTCGGCTACTTTAGCCGATGGTCATAGGAAAAGAGGAGTATCTTTTGCTTCGCTGGCTATTACCTGCTCCCTGCACCCTTGTGCAGCTAAAGAAGCTTCTCCAACCCACAGGGGTCATTAAGAAGCCAGTTTACCATGCCACGACTACGCTGAAGTCTTACAAAAACAAAGCGGATCGGTTGTGCTTCTTTTCTTTTTTCGATCACAATCCATTTAAAAATTTCACCCTCAATACGCTGCAGCACTTTATCCACTCCCACCTTCCGCACAGGCCAGCTCTAGTTTGCTCTGACCCACCAATTTGTCCCCGCAAAGCAATAGGGGCAATCACTTTGCCCTATTAATGTTCGCTGGCACCAGTTCCGTGTTGTATGCGGACTGGCGTGGGCTCAGCTTTGACACGCTTCGAAACACACGCAACAAGCAGGTATTTTCGAATTGTTTCTATTATTTGCTACGAAGCGAAAAGCGCCGTCTGTTGGCTTTTGTGAAGTTTTCCGTAAAATAAATTTCCTTATTATGTGGTTTTGTTAGATATTCTATACATGTATGTATGTATGTATGTATGTACATATTTATGTATTTATGTACACACATACGTAGTAGTTGTACATTTTAGTTTGATTCTACATACATAAATATATCTGTTTCTTTTTGATTATTCAGTTACTTGTCTGCTTTGCTCTTATATTTCACAATATTTCGCCATATGATTTTATGTTGCTCCTCTTGGTGCCACATCTGAATTTGCTGACTTGGCTGCTGCCGCTGCTACTGCTGTTGTTGCAGCTGCTGACTAGAACAACGATGACGATGGATGTTGATGATGATGCTGATGACGATGGTGATGCTTGTTCTTCCAGTTGGCTGTAAACGTTTCAAAGTTGTATGTAGTGTCTTGTGTTTCTTGCCATTCTTTGCTCTGAAGTTTATTACAAATTCAAGTTCAATAACCTTTAAGATATTTTACTATTTTACTTGTTCCTACTTTTTTTTTTTTGCTTCATTGTAAAATTTCTGTTCAACTTGGGGAATTTACAAGGTTTCTTTCTTGGCAAAAAAAGAAAATTTTTAGAACACAAACTGATTTTTTTTAATCACAAACGCGAAAGAAATATTTTTTTTAGCAAATATTTGTCATCAATTGTTTTATTTTATTCAAATATGTATTTAATTATTTTTTTGTTTGACAACATTTTTATAACGACAAAAAATTTGCACTCTTGGTAAATTTTCCCATTTTATTTACATACATCGAAAATTTTGTTAATTAATCTATGAAAAATGAAATAGAATCCGTTGTCTGCGTTATTCGTTGACTATTTCGGTGTGTGTCTGTCTGACTGGATGCCTGGCAGGCAGCCGCGACAACAAAATTTTACAACCACTACCACCAGTGTATAAACCACGAAATGAAATGAAATAAAACCGGCAACAAAAGCCAACAAACAACAAAAACAGCAACAGCAACAGCAACAACGGCAATACAAAATATACAACATAAAATAATAAAGAAAATGAAAGAGTACAAACAACATGCAACAACAGCAGTAGCAGCAGCAGCAGATCCAGCTCCATCATCAGCACCAGCACCAGCACACCACTAGTATGAACAGGCACAACAACAACAACAGCTGCAACAGCAACAACAATAATAAGGCTAGCTATTACAATAATAACAACAACAAGAATACCTTATAACATGTTGTACTAGTATTGTGGCAGCAGCAGCAGGAACAACAAAAACTTTGCATCTTTTTTTGTTGTTGCCGCTGTTGTTGTTGTCGTCATTATTATTGTTTCCCGTCGGTACAGAAAATGTTGGCACAGACAACTCGCAGAACTAAAATATTTTCTGCACTATTTTTTTAAGAGATGCTTTGGAAACACATACACGTGTGTGTGTGTGTGTGTGTGTGTCTGTATGTAAATTGTACGAGTAGTCGTCGTCATAGAGTCAGTCACAGTTGTTTCATCACTAGTTTATTGCAGTTGTTGTTGCTGGACCGATGTATCTACATGCTGCACACGTATGAAGATATATGAGAATGTATGTGTGTGTGTTCTCAGCATAAAAAGAGGAAATTTTTCCTTATTTAATTTTGTTTTTATGTTTCGATTTTAAAACTTTCCTGCTCTCAAAGCGGAGTTGAATAGAGCACTTTAGAGTAGTAAAATAGTTATAGACAAACAGACAGACAGACAGACAGACAGCCAGCAATCATTTCGTAGTTGGAAGATGAAAAAATCTAAAACAGGAGCACAAAGACTTTGCAAAAACAAAAATCGAAAACAAGAAACAAAAAAACAAAAAACAAAAAGGAAGCATGGGAATGGCAGAACAATCAAAAGATACAAGCAAACAATTGAAATAGTTACATGGTTGCTGCGAATTTTCAACACTCACACAGATTTAGCCGAAAAGAAAGAAAATTATAATACTGGTTTCAACTTCGCCAGACCCTAAAATCTTGTCTGTGCGAAACGTATGGACACAAGTCAAAGTTGGAGGAAGGCATCTCCTTGAAAATTCTGTTAAATCTACTTAAAGTAGGAAAGTGATTTTGCTTAAAATATAGAAATCAATAATGGAGGATTGCGGCTTGGAGGTCTGTAGAACCGTAACGTCAAACAACAAAAAAGCTGGAAGTCGACAGAAGTTTATATATCTGGTGAAAAATTAATGTGAGATTTTCCGAAGAGAAGAACATTGGAGGTGAATTTACATACATATATATATATATATTTATTGCTTTATGGTTTAATGCAACGACTTGAAAACCGGGGGAAAGGTCGGCGGAATGTTCTTGTAGGGGTTATTGCTCGAAGAAACTGCACGCAAAGAATTATGGCCGAAAAGACTATTGGCGGAAGCTATTCTGAAAGATAAGCTTAAAAAGATTTTACATGAACAACAACAACAACATAGTACCAGTCCAGTAGTACGAATTATATTATGCCAGCCAGGCCTTTTCGTGATCTTAGATTGCATCCTACTAAATTGCTCTTTGGGGTGCGGTTGAAATCGTAAATGGATCCTGCTGGTAAATGTGCCGTTGTGTAACTGCCTAAAACCGTGCCCTGTGTTTTTGGCCTAAACAAAAAATAACTATTTTTCCTTTCATACGTGTTTATAAAAAACATACGATTTAATTAATGCCGAAAATTTGCTTGAACTTTCTGAATTTATACAGAATGTACAGAGGCAAAAGGACACAACGTATGCCGTTGTCATGGACACTTTTTAATGCACATATCGTCAGCGTAAACGCAAACGGAAGAACCTAATCGACAATTCGAAGTCCATTATGCCTCTTTTGCTTGTGTTTTGCTGATCCTGTAATTAAGATAAAATAAAAGTGCAGTTGCGTCCATTTGCATTCGTTTTACAGCATATGATTGGTGCAGTATATTTTAGCATCACTCTTGCCAAATCTTTTTAAATATGTAGTTAATGGTGAATCAGCTGACACTTAATTTAGACCTGCCGATAACTGGACTGGAAAATAATAATAAAAATACTTGGTTCAGGATTATCAACTAACACTTTTATCGCATGGCGCCGATGCTTTTTAACGGGGAATATATAGGAATGGTGTGGAAAGTTGACAAGACAATTTGCAGCCACTGTTAATCCACCAGAGATCCATTTAAGAAGATCTAGAAGAATCGTAGAAATGAAGCTGGCCACCGGTGACGGACTGTAAAAGATAGAAAAAGGGGGTTAAAAAAGTGTTTTCTCTTTAAACAAGAATAATATAAAATGTCAATCGATAGCCCTATACGAAAGCCCAATGAATCCCTTTCTAATATTCCGTATAATTTTGATAAAAAAAAAGTAAAAATGTTCTTTTGAATATCGTAGTTTGGGAGCTGGCATTTGCCATCCCTGGTTTCCATAAAACTTCAGTATCTGCAATACTTTTCTTTAGATGATTTTTCATCAGGTTTTTTTAAAGTCTGGTTTTATATGTGATACACATTTTTTTCGGATGGAAGATGTTTAACCATAAATAGTCTAGCTGAAATAAGTACAAATGTATGTATGTATGTACAGATATATAATACAAATAAATACAGATATCTCGGCTACTAAAGACCGTCACCGGCAGCCACAATCGAGATGATTATTACGTTTTAAAGTTGTAATTGTTTGCACGGTCTACGACTTTGTTTAAGAACTGCAAAAGAATGCTTTCATTCGACTTTTTTTAGTTAGTTAGTTTAGTTTTAATTGGGGGTTGCACTAAAATGGCATTTCTGTAGATTGTCTACAAAATAATTCTCGATTTCCGCCGAAAACCTTTATAACTATTACAGTCATTTATATCAGCTTAAAGAGAACTGGTCTGCTTGTACATTAATCTATTACAAAAAGTGCGTTGACGTATTTTCAATTAGACAACCGCTGATTTTTAAAGAAAATTATGTCGGTTTTAGGGTACATTTTTATTTATTTGATAGAAAGTTAATAGATATACATCGAGTCCAGAGTAGTGTTGCAGCCCCTTTGCTGTAAAGTAAACGCATCAGTTTGTGTTCGCTGATGGTGTTATGAGTGAAATAGAGTCCGAGTTGGCGAGAAAGGGTCTTACTCTTCCAGTGATCTCTAGTATAATAAGAAAAGTGCACGATCTTGATCTTTTGTATGCCTGATCAGGTACAATGTGTGTTGAGGTGTAAAGAGACTAGCGGCGAATTGGCTTGGTACGGTTCTACTGAGAGAGAAAAACTTACTTCATTATAATGTCTCAAGCGATAGTTCCATTACAAGCTCGTTTTGGAAAACTTTTACAGTAACTGACAATCGATGCTGTTGTTTGTACTAAGATTTAGTTTCGAATTCTTCTTATTACCGTTTGCAAGACCTGTCAGTTGAATAAGTAGGTAAATGCAATCTAGCAAAATTTTTCAAAATAGAATAATTTGAAGGAGTAAAAATCCAATAAAAGTTTCAAAACATCCCTCCTAGAAGGGTAATGTGACATACTTTTATTTTTTGCCGACATATTTTTATATCTTAGAAGGTTTTAATACCAAAAAATATTTTGCTAAGTCTCGCCCGCTGTTATATTTTTCCTCACAAGTTGTTTTCTTCTTCCAGTATCTATTTCCTATCCCTAAATGGACTCACTTGTAAATATGTTTCCTAAATCTCAATACAGTTACATCCGTTTAATTACCCCACGGTTAATTACCTTTCACGTTTATTTGCCTCAATTTCTAAATTACCGTTTTTTTACAACCATTTTCTTATCAAATTCGGATAATCATCTCTAATATTTTTTCCACAAATAGAAATTTTTCTCGTTTAATTACCCGATAGATGATGATTTATTGCAGCGGAGCCTACAGGGCCGAAGTTTAAGCAGGCTGTGGTAGACATTGATGTAATACGGTCGGTCGGTATCTCAAACAACGAAATTGTGAAATCGACCAAATCGAAAATTTGGAAACGAAAGCTTTTAAAAACGAAATATCCAATATGTCTGAACCAAAAATAACAGATCTTTTTAAATAAGCAATAATTTTTAATTTTTTGTAGAACAAACATTTACTGCACACATACTTACGTACGTACATAAGTGCATTGTAGATGTTATATAATTTATATATAAATATTAATAAAATATTTAAGTTATTGAAAAACTTTTTTGATTCCCTACAAAAGTTTCATTACTGCGGATAATTGGATTTTTTAGGAATTTAAACTTTAACTTTTACAGCTGTGGTCCTTCCGAACCCTGCTATATCCCTGGCCGGGTTGGTAAATCGTCTATTTTCCAGACAATACGCAGCCACTGTTTTGAACCCTTAGAACATGAGTATTATTTATTGGGCGTTAATAATGTTCAGAGGAAATATGTGCTAAATACTCTTATATTTTACCCTTATGGACAGTTATACGGCTTTTCGGATGTTCTCTCATTTCATTTAACTCAATCCTTGATCCTATCATTGCACCTGCTTTAATTTTTTCCAGTTTTTATAACAGAGAAGGGGTGCTGTATAGGCAGCACTTTTTGATTGTCTTCATCTTAACTAAGTAATTTATACTCATCTCCTTACACTTATCTTAACTTCTATTTTTGTATTTTTTGCCTCTTCTTTATGTGTATGTATGAATTTACTCAAGGAGATGTCGAAGAGTTGTGCGCTCTTCTACTCTCAGCGACCATAAGATCTGTTTAAAGTTTGTGTAATTACAGATTCCTCAATTTCATTTTCTACAGAAAAGCATGAATATAATTACAAGACGAAGAAGGTCCCGGCTTTTCCGTTCACATTTAATTGAATTCTTGTTTTTGATAATAATTTCTAAATTGATGACGAAATGGCTGTGCTAGAGCAAAATTACAACAATACAACAAAAACTGGCGGTTAGTAGACAATCCTTGTGAAAACCATCTGAAGAAAGTTCCCTTACAAATAGTTTTTGAAACTTTAGAATTGGAACGGAGCTTTTTTCGCAAGAGTGAACCACAACAGCGTCGACGTTAGACATCCATGTAACAAGATGTGTAAAAAATGTCATTTGCTGTAGCACGTCCACGACCTTTAGAGTCTGAGTAAAATGTGGAAAACAATAACATTTAAAAACCAACTCTTAGAACATTAATCACAAATTTCGTTCGATAAGAAAATGTTGTGATGAACTAGTACATGTACATATACATACATAAATACATACATACATAAATACATACATACATAAATACATACATACATAAATACATACATACATAAATACATAAATACATAGGTATATTTAAATTGCATTTCAAACAACACAACTAAGAAAGCATTAACGTTACTTGCAGCTGGAACGTACAATGTCCCCTAGTCTCGAAACTGAAATGGAAAAAATGTCAAAGAATTTTTAAGACATGAGGAAACACCTTTAGCTAATAATTTGAAGACCGTTTAGGATACCTTTTGACAACCAACTCCGGGGGAGGTCTTTCTGAAGCTCTGCCGAGGAGGAAAGCGAGTGCGTGAGCAGACTTTCTGTATATGCATGTATGTACATTAGAGTGGACAATATTTATATGGAATTATTTTTGTTTTTTGTAGGAGGTGGTTCGCCCCCTAATTTTTTTCTTTTGGGCACAAATAACATATTTCCAAAACTGTAGACTGTTTGGTCAACGTTAAGGCGTGGCACATGCGCCCTCAAGTTGACAAGAAGGGATTTTGCACAATTTAATAAGAAAAAAGTTATAACTTCATTATTATTTATCAAAATTTATGTTAAGTATCGATATTATATTTAATTTTGACTATTATTTTAATGCGTGCCCCTAAAAAGGCGTGGCACCTTATATAATTTAAGTAATATATACGAAAATATGTAGTTTTTGCTTCAAAATATGATGGAATCTTACATATGTATGTAAAATTTATTTCCTAAAAGTCATTAAATAAATGCCGGCAAATTGGGGCGTGGCAAGTTAAAATTTTAAACTGCTACTAACAAATGCAGCTCTGTGCTAATTAGTTGCGATCAAGCAAACTTATATTTTCATAGAAGTAGCAATACTGGAATAACGGTATCTAGTACACATGTGCTTTTGTTAAGCTAAAAAAGAGCGTTGATAATGTGTTGTTATACATGCAAATGTGAAAATATTAATTTGATTTGATTGAAAGATAAGGTTTATAAAATTGGTAAGTTTAAACAACAAAGTGCTCGATATTTTCAAAATATAATAACATATTTAATATTATTAATGTAACTCAAACAGCAATGGAAACAAGAGCAAATGAAAAGTTATTTCTGCTTGGGCACGACGAAAGTCAAATCATTGGGTGCAAGTTACCATCAAAAGGGCAAATATTAAAAGTTCTTTTTTACAATATCCGGAAAATTAAGCTCAATCTTCGTCCGAGTGCATATCTTGTAATTAAAGAAGCAGAAGTACTCTGGGATAAAGCACGTATTCCCACAAGCCAGAATATTCGTAGCGTTCAGAAAGTGGAAGCTCTATATCATCAGTGGAAGACACTTCAGAAAACTTGTAAGCGCCGTACAGCTCTACAGGAGAAACGTGAGCACGATTTTGTGGAAGAATTAGACGATTTGTTTGATATCGCTCATGGTGATGCGTTAAGTATTATTCAAATCGAAGAAGATAGACTATTTCTACTTAATCAACGGAAAAAAGGCAGACCAGGTGGTATGATTGGAAGCGATCGAGCACTTTTTGAAAGAGAGAAAAGAAGAAATATGCGTGAAGAAAGAGAACTGATAAGGCAAGAAAAGTATCACCAGGAGCAATCTCAAAATTTGGTTGCAAGTCAGGACTACTCAGATGATGAAGGACAATTGACTGAAATAGACAGTGATGAGCTTCAAGAAAATTTTCAACAAACATCTAATGGAAATGTGGGAAAGAAACGTAAAATGAAAAACTTTATAACACCCAAGCTTGTTGCGACTCTGGACAAGTGTAAAGTTAGCGACAGAGATGCTGTTCGAATTCTCATAGCCACTGCTGAAGCATTGGGCCATGATTTAAGTCAGTTAGCAATAAGTAAGACTACAATTCGAAATTGCCGTAAACAAATTCGATCTGAAACAGCTATAAATTTAAAGGAAAAATTTCAAAACATTTTACCGCAAACCATTACAGTACATTGGGATGGAAAGCTGTTACCATCATTAACTGGAAAGGAAAAAGTAGACAGATTGCCAGTTGTTATTACATCTACAGAGACAGAGCATCTACTTGGAGTTCCTGCATTACAGGCTGGTACAGGAAGGCAACAGGCTGAAGCAATAATCCAATTATTAAAAGAGTGGAATTTGACAGACAAAGTTCAGGCCCTGTGTTTTGATACAACAGCAACAAACACGGGAAGACTTCAAGGTGCTTGCGTGATATTGGAACAGGAATTAGGAAAAGATCTTTTGTACTTGCCCTGTCGTCACCAAATCTACGAAATTGTATTAAAGAGCGTATTGAAAAAAGAAATTTGTCTTCAAGTGGACCAACTTTGTCAATTTTCCAAAAGTTTAAAGGGTCCTGGGCGATGATAAACCAAGAAAATTTTAAATTTGGAGTTGATGACGAGAAGGTAAGTCAGCATATTAGCGTTTTCGAATTAGAAGATCTAGCCACGTTTTTCCGCCAATATTTAAAAATAAAACAGCCTAGGGCTGATTATAAGGAGCTTCTGGAATTAAGCCTAATATTTCTTGGGGAGCACGATAGGAATTATAAATTCAAGTCACCAGGAGCATATCATCACGCTCGTTGGATGGCCAAGGCGATTTATTCATTAAAAATATTTTTATTCAGAGAAGAGTTTGTCATGTCGTCAGATGAAATAGACGCCATACGCGATGCTTGTTTATTTATTGTGAAAATTTATGTAAAAGTCTGGATAGAAGCGCCAATAGCTGCCAAAGCGCCTAATCAAGACCTTCTTTTAATTAAATCTCTTTTCGCCTACAAAAATGTCAACGAAAACGTAAGCAATGCAACTTTGGGAAAATTCCGTAACCATTTATGGTATTTAGCAGCAGAAACAGTAGGTTTTTCGTTTTTTGATGAAACCATTACTTCTGAAACAAAAACTTGTATGATAAAGAGACTTCGTGTAGAGTCAGAAAATGAGAGCAAGCGGCTGATTACTGATATACAGGACTTACAATCAAAATCAATTGAGGACTTCGTAACCAAAAATACACTTCACTTCTTTGAACGTTTTTCGATTGCAACCGATTTTTTCCAAAAAGAACCCTCCCAATGGCAGAACGAGCCAAGCTATGTACAGGGCGTAAATATCGTCAGTAAAATGAGGGTAGTTAACGATACTGCCGAACGAAATGTTAAATTAATGGAAGAATATAATAATTCATTCTCAATAAATGAAGAAGAAAAACAATTTATCTTACAAATTGTAACTGATTATCGAAAAAACTATAAAGGTATTAATAAATCAGATCTCATGGAACACTAATATATTGTTTCTATTCTATTTTGAAGCAAAAACTACATATTTTCGTATATATTACTTAAATTATATAAGGTGCCACGCCTTTTTAGGGGCACGCATTAAAATAATAGTCAAAATCAAATATAATATCGATACTTAACATAAATTTTGATAAATAATAATGAAGTTATAACTTTTTTCTTATTAAATTGTGCAAAATCCCTTCTTGTCAACTTGAGGGCGCATGTGCCACGCCTTAACGTTGACCAAACAGTCTACAGTTTTGGAAATATGTTATTTGTGCCCAAAAGAAAAAAATTAGGGGGCGAATAACATGTTATTCAAAAAAAAAAAAAAATGTCCACTCTAATGTACATATAGCCAAAAGCAGGAGTGCTGAGGTCTTCCAGAATCCATCGCCACTTCTGGCTCTTCCACTCCGCTGGAAATACACATGTACAGTCGCGTTCGTGTACCACAAGCCAAAGGCATGAACTGAAAATTTATTTCTGCACATAATATTATAAAATGTTTTCCCTTGAAATTGTTTACTTTCAAAATTGTTTTCATTCTTTGAAACATTGCTTATCTATAAATAATCAACATCACGGCTCCCCTCAACAACAACAACAACAACAACAACATCGTAATCATCATCATCGTCAACAACAACAACAATAACCAACACCATCAGTTTTCATATCGAGTTCGTTGGCTGTACCTACATATTTTGCCGTAAAAAAAACACACCAACAACAAAACAATTTTATGTTTGTACAGGACCTGCCTCAACAAATTCGCAGCAAACAACCAAAATTGAAGAGCACCACACAAACACACACACACACACACATACAGACTTTTCAATCTTTGCACATGGTATCCAAACATCCAACGTCACAGAAATGTCTACTGTATGTACATGCATACATACATGTGTATGTGTGTATGGAAGTGAAAAAAAAAACAACGAAACAAAGTAGACACAACAAAACAAAAAACACGTCAGTCATGGTATACCGAAAAAAGTTGACTGTTCATATTTAGCTGCGAGTAAAATGCGAGTGTGTGTGTGTGTGTGTGCGTGCAAATGTTTGCATACTTTTATTTCCTTCCTTATTCCGTCTTTAAATTCTTACGCGTTAATTTTGTTATTGCAACTTTTGTTGCTTACACTCGAACTCACGCTCACGCTCCCACTCACACACATTCACACGCTCGCCCATGATTACATTAATAGTGAATGTTTGTTGCTGATGGTGTTTTAATTTTTTCTCTTAAGCTCTTTTATTTTCTAGCCCGTATGCAAGTTTCGAGGCCTCAAGTTACCAGAAAAATTGTACAGAAATCGCCAAATTATTTGCCAGAACTGCATCGGCTAAAGTTTGAACAAATTCTTGCAAAAACGAAGAAAAATATCGACATCGAATCAAGATGCCTTAAACTTCGAGTCAAATGCAAGACGCACATATTCAACAATGTATGTATGTGTTTATGTATGTCAAAGCCCTACACCTACATACACATGTACACATATTTGAAAGGAGATTCCTGACAATTATAGAACAACTGCAAACAATTTTTGGGACATTTTGTCCGTCCGACCCTACAAATATTTTCGCCGCAACCGATCTTTAAAGAAACACTTACATATTGTGTTTTTTAGCTGATGAGAGAATCTACTTCTTCTAAAACCGTTTATAGTACAATAAGACATTTTGCGATTTGGAAATGTTTTACACGCGGGCGGTTTGCTTGAAATGTGAAATTATTAATTTCGCATGAAAAGGAAATTGCAACGGAAAGAAATATCGATCGATGGCAAATTGTTGCTTTGCGCGAAGTAGATTTAACACGCCTGTGTTACTCGTGTCTGATTATGAGTTGGTCATGTCGTCAGCTGTTGTCAAAAAGAGTACTTTGTTCCGCAAAAAATAATAAATACTTTCTTTAGCGCTGTAAATCAAAAGAAAGAAAAAAATTTCCGAAAGTTGTCAAAGTATTCAAGTTGATGTCTGCGGCATAAAATTTGAAATTTTACAGATTTAAAAACAGTTTCAGCACGTGGAATTTCTTCGTATGGACCTTCAACTGTTCCACTTAATAGCTGAATATTCTTCGAGCACCTGAAATTGAAAATATCTAAAAGTCTAACGTTACGCACTAAGTCGCAATGGCAATTGATTAAGTGCCGCTACTCCAGAGTAAAGATTATTAGATTCTCTACCAAAAATAATAAGTCAGATGTTCAAAATGAGTTTGTGAAAGTTTTGACAAATGAACGAAAGTGAAATTTTGTTTTATGTGTATGAGTAACTGCGCCCCTGTGAGTGTTTTCAGTCACAGATTAATAAGTATTTAGATAGAAATTGGTTAAATTTTAATAAAAAATGGGGGCGTAGCGCGTACTGTTACTGCCTAAAATTGTCGATTATATACAGGGATGGAAAAATTCTTAAAATTTAAAATTTAAAAAAAAAATTTAAATGTTCGTATTTTCGCGCACATTTCGCCGATCGCGATCTTAGCTTAAGGCAATATAGGTCTTTGCTGTATGTACACGCCTTTCCCGCAAAGAAGAAAATTGCCTTCTCATCACTACGACATCAAAATAAACTTTAAAATAAAAGAATTTCAAATTGTTTTTGCAAAACTTCGATTGATTTTAAAGTGGAAAGCGCTGCTTTTAGTTTTATAACTCGGCCGAGGAGATCAAAATCGCCAACTCGCCGAGTAGAATCTGGCAGCTTGGTTTTAAACAAACATATTTGTTTGGCGATTTAATAATTTTATTTTCTTTTGTTTGCTTTAAGGCAAAAAAACAAATATTTGGAAATAAAAAAGAAGGTAGTAAAATATTTTGATTCCTTTTTTGCTAAGAAGCTCTTCGCGCTGCTTATGAAACTCTCTTGCTGTCTTCAATTGCTCTCTTAAAGACACTGTTGCTTGTTTGTTTCAACTCTCTGCTAGAAGAGTTTGCACTCTTTAACAGCCACTCTCTTTAAAAGTCTCTGTTCCCCTTTTTTAACTAAATAAAAAAGGTTTCTGTGTTCTGTGTGTCTGTGTGTGTGTGTGTGTGTGTGTAAATGAAGGAAAAACTTGCAGCGCAAGCCGGAAGTTCAGAGAAGTTTAATAAATTATTATATGTATCACTTTTTAATTCTTTTGTTACTCAGTTTGTTTTTCAAATTCTATAGAATATATTCATGAAAGATATATGAATAATAAAAGTTCAAAATTGAGTAACAAAACAAAGGAATTTGTGTTTTGTTTCGCAAAACTTTAATTTTTCAAACACTTTGTCGTGTGCAACAAAGTTATTCGAATGTTTTAACAACTTGAAGTATTTAAAATACTTTCTAACAGAATTTTATACACAAAAAAAAACATTATTTTGTTTATCTTTTTGACTGCATGATTTTAATTATTACAATTATAGGGAACTCAGGAGATGGATTGCCGCAGTGCAGGTTTGATGGAAGGCACTTTCAAGTGAGAAGTTATTTTCATTAAAAAAATGTAATTTTAACAAAACAACCTTTTTCTTTTTTTATCAATGAATATTAATACTGAACAGTATTTAAAAATATTCATCCTCCAAGCAGTAGGAGTCTAATAAACACAACAAAAGAGGCTGCAGTGTATTCTTTAATCGAAGCTGTGGCATTTTCTAATTTATTGATGTTTTCCTACCAAAAAACCTCGAAGTATCTAAAAGATACTCGTTGTAGGAAAGTTTCTAAGAAAAATAAAATGCAAAAAGAAGGTTGGAAATCGACATGAAACATTTAACACAGCGACTAAATGCAATAAATTATGTTGAAGAAAACTAACGGAACAGCAGATTGAAAAATATTTCTTAGTAAAAGCAATATATAAAACATTAAATTCAGCGACATGTACAAAGAAAAAATTGTTTAAAAAAAATAGTTTTCAATAAATATTTTTTTTAATGAAAGAATTAAAAAAAATCATGTATGTTTTTGTTTGAAAAACATTAGAAAACAATAGACTTGGTTATCACATTGAAAACGATTAGATATTGGTTTCATTTACCAACCGTTTGAAACCTTGAATTCCTCTGCAGGTCCGCATTCAAACAATTTCTTAGCTGATTCAGCGAATTCTCTAACTAAATCTGAAAGAGTATTTCATTTTGTCGGATTCCTTTATCGACGTGTTAATCGAAACGAAACCAGCTGAACGAATCTGTATGGGTGAGTTGTAAAGTTTTACTGGGTGATTTTTATTTTCTAATTTTCTTCGAAATTTCTTGAAACCAAAAGACGTTTTGGTCTTCCGGATTCAGGTGGGCGGTATCGTGCTCAACTCATATTTAAAATTTTTTATGATTTGGTTGACGAAATCGTTCGTTTAGAAAAGCCCCTCGCCGTTAAATGTGATCATTTGATGAAAATTAGAGAGAGTTTGCTACTATTCCAGGCCCTATTCAGCAGCATATTTCATTGTTTAGGATCGTTTACCTTCGGCCTCTCATTGAATTCAATTTTGTTGCGTTTCACACCGTAGGACGAATTCTTGTAAGCGATAAGAATCGACTGTGTTGATGTTTTCGGCAGTTATTGCATTTATAGTTTCCAGAACTATAAAACACCAATTTGTTCACATTTTTGATATGCATCCAGCTATATGTATATGTATGTGTGTATATTAGCCATAAATCATGATCACTACAACTTATCAACTATTAAAGTTCACAAGTTCATGTTGGAAAACGCAGCGTTTTACCGAGACGGGATTTATAAAAAGTCATGAAATTTTTAAAATCGTTTTCTGACTAGAAAACATGATAACTTTTGCAGAATATTCGGACAATATAAAGTGAAAAATTTTCTTAAATGAAACATTTCAAGATCTCAATTTTTAAAATCAATACTTCAGAATATTTAGAATTCTAAGACATTTAGTCCAGACGGGAAATGTCAAAGTATGAAAAAACCAGCCTTAAACTAGTTGCAAAGCGTCGCTTGCCCGGCCACCTGGCAATGCAGGGTATATTTATAAGGTGAAGCCCGAATTGGAAAACCTGATCGAAATCCAAATTTTACAAAAGCTTTGTTCATTATGGCACCAAAATAGCTCTTGGTGGACGAATGAATATTTCTACAGAGCTTTTCTAGTCTGAAAAAAAGTCTCTGCCAAGGTTCAATATCGGTGGAATTTATTTCTAGGTTTTAATATCTGTGAAATCACTTCATACTTGAAAATTTCTCTGTTAGGAAAAAGTTTTCTTTTTTTTTTTAAAAAGAAGCAGAGTAAATTTTTCTTTTACTGCTTAAACATTTTGATTTGTTGTAAATTTTTAGCAAAAATTTACAAACAAATAAAAATAATATTATTTGAATAAAGTTTCCACCAAAAGTTGCTAAATTGTTTTCAGTCTGTACAAATGAATGAATGAATGAATGTTCATCTGTATGTAGTATATACATTACATACATACATACATACATACATACATTCATATGTATATATGTATATATGTATGTATGTATGTTTATACACTATTGTGACGAAGAAATAACAACAAAATGCTCAGGCAAGAAAACAGGGATACTCAAATCAGATTATTGATTAATTGAATGAATTAATAAAGTGTCATTTTAGAATTTGCAATATGGAAAAAAACTAAAGCAAAAAATTAAAAAATTCATAATTAAAAAAATCAGAATTGTGTCATAACCTCTAACAAATGACACATTTTTTGCTTCTTCAAACATAAACGCTTTTTGCATATACAAACATACATACATACATACATACATACATACATACATACATACATACGTACATATTTTACTTTTTGCCATAAAAAAATTGGTTTTGAAAAAAGAAACAAAAGCAACGACAATGAAATTACCTCATAGTCATAATGAAAACAACAATGGCCTTCCCCTACTTTAAAAATTTCAACTGATATATCTAACAGGACGACAGCATAAAAGAGTTTGCTTGGTTGCATGCACCACTAACGACAGCAGAGACAGCGGACGGCAGCAGCAAGTGCTGCTGGTGCTCGCTACTGCTGCTGCTTCAGTTGCAACGAAACTGAACAGAAAACAAATACACACACACACACACATACACGCTCACACAAATTGAAAACAAAAGGAGCTGGAAAAACATAGACAACAGTAACAACAAAAATCCTGAGCTACCCCAACTTTTTGAGAGTGAACAAACAAAACGCAACGTAAGAATGCAAGCCGTGATTCACGGCCCGTGAAGTCGAAGGAAAATATCTACACATGTATGTATGTATGTATGTGTGTATGAATAATACTTGCCTACATTTCTATGCTACGGTAAGATATTAACTTGAAAGCCGGGAGAGCTTGAACTTATCTAGAGTAAGAGATGTTTTATCTTTTGTTTTTCTAAGAGCTTTTTTGCTCTGATTGAACATTCTGAATCAGTTGCACTTCACTCTTTTAAACGTTATTATTTCATTTACTTTTGTTGGCATATTTCTTGCCATCGTACACAGACGTGTGCGTGTGCGTGTGTGTGTGTGTAGGTATGAATGTAATTTTGTAGCAATAATATGTTCTGATTGTTTTTTGCTTTTGCCAGCAGCTTTTGCTGTTTAAACTCAATGCCACTGTCAGGGCAAAAAGCAAACAACACAATAATAAATCAAACAGGAAAGACAACTCTGCTCTGACCATGTGAACATTTACAAAAGTTGTTCTTTTGATTTTATTTGCCTTCTGCTTTCACGTTTCATGTGGCAAATGCAACTAAAAAACCACAACAAAAATGCAGGAAAAAAACGGCAGACACAAAACATGATATTTGAGAGTTACTGCGAAAACTTGTTCTAATACAGTGACGAGTAATTTGTTCGAGCTTTCCGAGCATTTTTCCTTCGAGCACATAAAGGGATTCTGCCGACTCTTTTAGCAATTTCACATTTTTCATACATACATAACTTGAAGGAATATACATAAATACACACATACATACATACATAGATACAAATCTTTGTAGATTGAAATCCAGGAATGGGATACTTCAGATAAGGATGAATCATAGATGAAACGAATACTGAACTCTTCCCCCTAAACATCGAACGGTGTTCCAAGCGAAATTTCGGTCAATAAAAGTCTCTGTTCAGAACAACTAGAAAAATTAAATTTTACAGGGCAAAATACAAGATTTTGTTGAAAATAATGCCAACAAAATCTTGGAGCGAAAACTGTTGCAATAGATTTCTTGATGTGAACGTTAAGCGAATTTTATGAGAGAGTTTGAAAGAAATTGAATTGAAAAGTCCAAGCCGAGACTTAGCGAAACAATTAGGCCACAATTGCAAATATTTGTACAGACCGCCAGATCTCATGCTCAACCAGGCAACGTTAAATCAAGAACAGTACGGGAGGCTGGAGAGTAATTCGAGCGAAGAAAACATGTTACCGCTGTAATAAAAAAATAGTTATAGGATAAAAACTTAGCAAGAGCGAAATATTTACATGAACAAAGCGCTGAATTAAAAACCAGTGAAGCCAGCGATGTCGAACATTAAATTGGAAGAATAAGTTCTATGCGACGACCCAAATGAAAATTATATAAAAAGTTTACTGAATTTCAGGGAGTCCGCGTGAAACAAAATAATAATAATATGCCGTGTTGCTGCAAGCATATTATCGTTAACATTTTCGTGTTTCTATTATTTTGGGCAATAGTTTCTTGCATAGAAGGTTTTAAGCAGATGCATACACGTTCGCTGGACATTTTCACCTTCTTACATATGTACATATAGTATATGTACATGAACTGTGAATATATGTATGTATGTGGTTTTGGATCACGCCAAACCCTATTCAAAATACCAGAAAATTATCCGAAAATATCTATTATTGCCGGGTTTGTAGTTAAGATTTTGAATTAAGTTCAAGTATTTAAGTACTTATTTTATTAGTTTTAAGCAAGAAATCTTATAACTTAATGTAGAATTATCTGATAAAGTATTTGTTTAGTTATAACCGCTTTCTATTCCCTCTTAATTAATCTTTGCACAATATTTTTTTAAAAATTATTTTTAAAAGAAACGTTTTGTAAAACACCAACACTCTCCTGTTCAAAATAGTTGATTGCTCAGTTGTTACTCTTCCCATAAATGCGGTTTAATGTCCCACGTTTTCAAAACCACCAAATTTTCTAAAGCGTATTTAAAATGAAAAAAAGTAAGCCGGACAATTTCTTATCGGTCTTCATGCTACTTATTTAAGGTAAGAAAGTTATAAACGGCTCCAATTGTACATAAAATAAATTCTGGTTCGTTTTCATTTCGAGACGTCTGCTGCGCAAAAATTGTACATATGTGAATATTTTTTCATGACAAAAGACATGGGGAACAATGTTTAAACCAAACAACTCAAATATCAAAATATTGCGAAGATACCAGTCTAAAACTATAAGATCACAATGATCTTTTCATACCGAAAGCTATGGAGGAAATTAAAAGGTTCAGCGTAAATTATTTGGAAAGGTGTTTTAAAAGACTTCATTCTCTGCATTTGCTTTTCAGGAGCCACTTGTATTTTGACGTTTTATTTAATAAAATATTGAAATTAATGTTTGTATTCTCAGTGGAGTGCAACAACTACTGTTATCTTTTTTTTTTTTTTTGTCGCATCAAATTTACTTGTTGTCCATAAATAAAAATAAATAAATGGATAGATTGTAATTAATGAATTAAAAATAAAGAATTAAAAAAAATATTAAAACAAAATATTTACTGATAATGAGTTGAAAAAATCTTCAAACAATTTCAGCCAAATAAAACAGCTAAATTGAATGTGGACTTGAACACTTTAGCCTCAACAAATTTTAGATTATATTTTTGTTTAATGTAGAAAAAGAGCCACGCTTAAAATGGTGACTATATTAAAAAATAAAAGATGAAGTATAAAATATTTCAGAATAGTTATGTCACACTTTATTAATATGTTTTTATTATTGTTTTGTTAATATTTTCAATTAAACAAAAGCTGAACCAGCGAATCTTTTAATTAAATGCGGACGTACAAAGAGATTTTTTCTTAAAAATGCTTTTAACTTGGTACATAAACAAGACATGGTGCTAAATCTCACAAGAAACAACTGGTCCTAAATAATATGTATCGTAACTTCTGCTCTGCGTGAATATGATGTAAAATTATAAAAATGGCACGATATAAGGAAAACAAAGGAAATAATTTTCTGCGGTAGACAAACCAATACACAGTTGAAATGATCTTTAGTTGTTAGCAGACTACTGCCTTAGTTTTACTACAGTTGTTTTTGACCTTCACTGTTCTTCAAAAAAAAAAAAAAAAAAACAGCCATGCAACATATCATGTGAAACAAATACATAGTATAAGTACATACATACATACATATGTAAGTAAAACAACATTCACCATACGTTACGAACGAACGGACTGAGATAGAGAGCAAAACAGGTTGAAAATAAACTGCCGACTACTCTGTTGTTGCTGCTGCAAAACAACATGGTGTCGTCCTAGCCAACAATCTCGAAGCACATTCAACATTTGCACGCACACACTCACGCAAACATAAGCCCAGACTTGGCAAACGAACGTATGCCAACATATCGACTTTAACAACATCAACAACAACCTACAAAAGCAGCAGACGTTCTGAGTTCATGAACCTTCCAACATTTCCTTTTGCTTTTGAAATTCGCATAAAACGAAATAAAACATGAAAGACGATTGAATGAGAGTAGGAAATACAGCACAACCAAACACCGAACCGAACGCACGCACACATGCACGAGCATGCAAATGCTCGAAAGCTGCCAGGCATTAAGAGGCAAAAGTAAACACAAGCCGTATGTGTGAGAGAGAGTGAGAAGGAATCTTCAAAGAGCGATACATCTGATGCCACTGCATATGCATATACACACACATGCTTGCATACAAATGTTCCGTATTTACATACATACATATGTACATATGTATGTATGTATGTATGTATGTATGTATGTACGTATGTCGGCATTTATGCAATTTAAAGCGTCGATTTACGTTACAGTAAACAAACGTATGAAACGTACCAATTCCTCAAAATTATTGTTTGTTGAAAAAATTCCACGATTTGAAGTAGTTAATTTGCAAACTCGGTTTATAATAGTAAGAACCTCAAAAATATATGTATGGGCATACTCTACTGAGGACTAGAACTCTGTTTAAGTATCTGACTGCGTCCATAAAATTCTGAAAAAAATTTTGTAATTTCAACGCAATCAAGAAAAATTTTATTTTGAAAGTGCTTGATCGGCAGCACTATTTCCTCTAAAGACCGGCTTCAATATACACAAACACACACACACGCACACTTGTGCAGCTTAAAGTAGACAAAATTCATTTCTTTACGTAAATACATTTGTACATATGTATGTATGTACATGTATGTATGTATGTACATGTATGTATGTACATGCACGCATTCGCCCAAAGCTTCTTTACCTTCCTGTTACTACTACATTTTCAGTATCTATCCACCGGCAGTTATTTTGTCAGGTTGTTTTAAAAAATTTACGTATCTTTGTATATACTATTGTATATGTATGTATACATACATACATACATATGTATGAATATGAGAATATATGTACTTAAATTTATTTTGCTTCGTCATGTTTAAGTTGGTGTATATATTTTGTTTGCAGCCAAAAGTTGGTGTGGGTCATGGTCTGCATGCAAAAATCGTGCCTTGAATTTTTGTGTGCTGTTTTTATTTGTTTCTGTTTCTGTTGTTGTTTTTCTTTTCTTTTTGTCTTTTTGCTACTTTACTACTCTTTACTACAAAAGCAGCTTGCAACATTTCCTTTCACAACTTCTTCGTATTTTGTTTTAATGGCCCCCATAAAAATGTCTCACTGCAAAAATTGTTTAAGGAAAAAGTTGTTCTACACATTATATTTAATTGTTCTTTTTAGGTTATAAATTTCATAATGTTTTCGGATTTTTTTCTTGACAGAAAGTGTAGGACGGGATCGTGCCTGTTAAACGCAGCCACTTCGCGAATGCAACAACTTTTCGTTTTCGATTCATGTCATAGCATTTCTATTGCAAAGATATGATGAGCAAAAAGCAATTATAGAGACTATGAATATATTCATTAAAGAGAAGAACTAGATTAAAATTCTGGCTCAAAACGACCTAAACGACAGCATTTCTATTACTAAATCATAATAGATTTCTTCTAATTACCGGTTTTGAGAAGCACAAAACTCTATTATATTCCAAACAGTGTCTGCCACCCCAACAGTTCCCCTTCGTCCTTTTGGACAAATCAATAAAATGTTATATACACAAATATATTTAAAATTAACTACGGAATTAGCTAAGTCCTCTCCAAATTATTTCAAGAGCAGAGTTCTTACCAATTTTACTGGAATGCCCACACTGATTAAAGAAGATTTAAGGTATTCACATGACTTACGAAGATGTTGTCAAAGCTGTTCACTTCCGATCCATAACTTTATTCCCCTTCCACATGAATGTGGTCGATTTTACATTTTCTCAGAAGAACCGCTTCCCGGCATTCACACGTGTGATTGATTTCCAGTCATAAAAATTGAAGTCTCAGCCACATCTCTTCCAGATGCATTTTCGATATTGCCGACAATACCTCCCTGGGCATTTTAATTTTCTCCAAAACAAAACACGAAAATGCAACAAAAATTTCACATTTATAATTTTAAGCAGGGGAATTCAGATATTTTAGTTTGAACAACGATATTTTAAGGTAAGAGTCCAAGTTCTCGTTTTTCCCATTTTTGAGAATTACCGCCTCTTTTTGTCTAAATATGTGATAAAGTACTATGAAGAAGTCCCAACTGTTATACCTGATGTGACTTGTTGGAAAAAGAGTCCAAAAACTTCCTTTGAAATTATCTTTTCAGCCATTTTTTTGTATAATTGTTCACAGGGATTTGGTCATCCACAATGTGAAAATAAATACTTGGATTTTCGCTGCAGGTCTACGGATATAGAATTACAAATTTTACCGATTTTTACCTACTTAAAATTTACAGACATTTCCAAAGTATCCTTCTTCATGTTTTTTTAAATATTTTTTTTTTTAAATTTGAAACATTCAAATGTTTAATTTGCTAAAATTTTAATATTTTGACAAGTTTTTCGAAAGAAAAACGCGAAACTCGACTTGATGAATGCACTAAATATGCCTAATCAATAGTTTTAGTTGTATGATCGCACTAGTACCTTTCTAATGAAACCGAGTTCGGGCACATCGGTGGGATAGTGTTATAGTCTATAGCGAGTAGAGGTACATATCGATGGCTTAGCATAAAAAGGACCTATTGTGATGCTTATGAAACAAACATCTTACAGGAGAAGGAAAAAACTTAATCAAACCTTAAATATTTTGAATATAGTGACACAAAAATTAAGAGTGGACTGAATTTCAGGTCAGAGCGAACAATAAATTCAATTCAATGACTTCTTAGTCAGGGTTTGTTTTTCAAGGACATTTCACGTAAGTTTTCAAAGAAGATGTTTTTGTACGAAAAGTTAAAAACGTAATAATAATGATTTTTTAATGCTTTTATTCTGATTGTTGGCAGTTTGTTCAAAAGAACGGTAAAAATTTTGGCAAGTTAGTCAGCAAGTTTTGAAGATAATTTGAGATAAATTAAAGTTGGAAAAGAGATAACTTTTTTGTTGAAAATTGGCTGCTCTCGTTCAATAACGGATTCTGAAAAACTGTTGTTTGAGATGCCGAATTCCTTTACAGATCTCTAATTAAACAATTTGTTCACTGATTCAGTAAATTCCGTTTTCTACTTCGCTGCTTCGTCTGCTGCTGAAATTGTAAACGATGGGGGTTTTTCTTATTTTCATAATATTTTCATATTTTTTCATATTCTTGCTATATTTTCTTTCTTTCTTATACGTAATATTATTCATTATAAGGAGACAGAAACGCACGTGAGTCAAATTTGTAGCTGCAGCAGTTCTTTGCAAACTCGTTGCAAGTCGATCAAAAGGCTTTAGAATTAAAAGGGACAGTTGACTATTGGCAAAACTGCGATGTTAATTCAAAATGAAAACAAGTGTATTAATGCCACGGGGATACAATAATTGGACATGCAAGTTCTCCTGACGCAACCTTAATATTAATTCAAAATGATACCAGGTTGTTTTTAAGCCAGAAAAATAGTATATCCATTCAATTAAGCAAAACTGTAGGCGACTCGTTTTCTTGTTTCTTTTTCTCAATTTTTACATTTTAATTGCATTCTTGAGTCGGTGCAGGGTCGTATTGTGTAACACCTTTCGACCATAATCCCTAATAAATTGTCTGCTTAAAAAACAACTGCAAAACTTATATTTACCCAAAAATAATATGTACGTGTGTGTGTGTGTGTGGGTGTGTGTGAATCCCCCCCTTTGGCAAAAACTTTATTTGATTGCCGTCAACTTGGGGATTTTGTTTTTGTTGTTTGAGTCCCTTTTTTCTTGCAGCATAAAAAGAAATTTTGTGAATACAATGTGTACAAAATCGTTCATTCAACTCTTGTATTTGGTTACAAAATGAAGTAATATAAAAATATTTTTATATATGTATGTATGTATGTATGTATGTGTGTATGTATGTTGAGCTAGAGGTATGGAGCGGTTTATGTGGGATCCTTTCGAACGAGCCCTTTCCAACGCACTCGGCAAAATTTTTTTATTGTTGCAGTTTCATCGCAGGAACATAAAAATAAAGTTAAAGTACAGCATTTGGAAACAAAATGAAACTATATGTAACAGTTTTTATGTACGAGTACGTACGTATGTGTGTACATATGTATGTACTTATGTATTTCTTAAGAAATACAAATAATGTAAGTTTTTGTTAGTGTTGGCCGGAACCAAGCGCGAAGCAAAGGGGTGGTATTTTTTAATTTGAAATTTGGGCGAGTATTCGGTTTGAAGGAGAAGGCGAAAAAGCTTAAGATTTTTAATGCTCTTCACTAAATAGGGTTCATTTTTTGGAAATAATATTTATGATTTGTTTGCTATTATTATAAGCGTCTTAAATATTAAATGATATAAGACCTTTGGATTGTGTTTGATAAAACTTTTGGCAGAAGAAAAATTAAAAGCAAAGTTATACAGTAATTGGTTTTGGGTAAAGCAATTTGAAGGTAATATAATAAATAACTATAATATAATAACTAACAGTTGTTATATGTTTTTCTTTGGACATAAACCCGGCTTTACGAAATAAGGACGGCCGAACGATATAAGGTCCAAAAAAAGAAAATCAAATATGAACCAATGAGAAGAATCCCAATTAAATTAAGTACCGGAAAATATTTATGAAGAATGATCCAACATAAATGAGACATGCGATACATTATGTAACTTAAGCAGAAGGCCTCGTCGGTTCAAAGTACGTAATCTATTGTGTGAGGGTGGGGCAAAAGCAATGAAGTCAGATCTCTGCACCGGTACCAGAACAAGGCCCTGAAATCTATCACGGTACTTCTCAACGTTGGCTTCATACAGAGAGACCTTTTGCCCCCGAAAAGGTTAATAAAAAATTTAAATTTTGCTTTACGTGTAAAAGTCTTTAAATAATATTGGCCACCACACTGTTCTATATATCTGAAAAGCAACTACTTTCAACACCAGGAATTTAAACCGCTTGGGAATAGTGCTGTGTCGACTGGGAAAAACGAAAGCAGAGAGTACACCAAGTCGGTAATTTGGAATGTAATAACTTGCCGGAAGATTGGAAAAGTATTCCCCTATTTTCAGTCTTGTTCAACAACATTTGATTAATAATACAAATAGATTACAAGATTTATTAAAAATTACACTCTGTAGTTTTTCTAAAATATCACATCTTGCCAACCGGCCTCAAAGGACGCTAATTTTAAATTGTTGTTCTTGTGCAAACCTGCACAATTTTAATATTTTGAATAAAATAGCAAAATTAAAAAAGGAATATAATATGCAAAAACTATATCTGTGCACGTGTGTAAATACGAGTAGATAAAAAACTGATAATAGTTTTTGTTTAATAGCTCAATACATTCCAAACAAAAACGTTTCTGGCTTCGTTTACGGCAGTTTTCCGACTAATTGGCCTTCAGCCAGACGGAAGACACTTTAAGTCGAATTCTTGCTTCGCTTACGACCTTCGGCCGGGTGCAGTGATGGTTGACTCTGCGGTAATTCGTAAAGCTGAAGAACAGCTTTCTGGCTTGCTGTTGTTGTTATTGTTTGGGCTTCCACAGCCCAAACATCATTTGCCCAAGTGACTTGGTATATTATTTTGCTATTGTGAAATTTCGTGCTGACTTCGCTGCTACTTCCTATTTGAAGGCACGTACAGTCAGTCACATGCTGTTAATACCATAATGTCGATATGGTCTTCGTTACCTTATCTACTCCATTCTGATCAGTGCAATCTTAACCAATTGACTTTCCAAAGCAACAAACAAATAAATAAATACTCCGGGCTCTGGGAATTCTCGCTTCGCTTACGACGGGATGGTGGTTTTACTCCACAGTGTGTCGGGCTATTTTGCTTTCCGTTCTTATACTTTATCTGGATATTATTCCATAACGTAATGCCACCAATTTTCAGATGGCATAATATTTACTATGATTTTGAATTTTTTGAATAATATTATTAAAAGGTTTTTTTTCAGGTTTCATTGTACTTTTGAAAACAATTTAACGTAAAATTTTTTTAACGTTTTCTTTAATTGTTCGAAGGTTTTTAGTAGTCCATTTTCTTTAAACTCAAATGAACACCTCGATTTCAAATAAAAATTAAAAAAAATAAACACTGTTTTGTTACAAAAGGAATAAAAATGAAAGCGTTTTCATATATTGTTGCCTAAATATAGGAAGTCCTTAAAAAAAATTATGACATGTTTTTGAAAAAAGCACATTCATAAATTATTTATTTGGATTATTAAATTTGGCTTATCTGAAATAAGTTCCTAAAACCCTGAGTAAATAAGAGAAACTAACACTGAACTTATCAGCCAATTTGATCTCAAATTGCACTATTGTTTTCTCTTTAAGTTTTAGGGTTTATTTATTTTTTCCGCCAGCCGTTAACTAAGAAGAGAACCATTTTATGCTTAGCCATGGATATATAGTATTTCAAATTCAAGATTTCTACACTCTCTTTTCTGATAAAGAATATTTATATTGGTATATGAGCAGTAATATGATAAAATATGGTTGAGAGGGCCAGAAAAACATTTTAATTGTTGGTATTGGCAAAAGCGTTACAAATCAGCATAAATATATAGTCAGTCGTGACTCTGGTTGCATAAATTTTTAAGTTTCTATTGTTGACAATCACCATAATATTATAATAGTATAATATTTTTAGGTAATTTTTTTTTGTGCTGAAATATAGTTGTTAGTTATTGTGCAACCATATTATTTAACAATGGCATTGTCATGCCAATCATATATTTTTCCAACGTATATATTCAAATCAAATATCATATTTAAACATATATATGTAAATGTTTTGGGACTCATTCAATCAGTAAAACATATTAAAAGCAATTGTATGTGGATGGGCGATGCCCGAGTATTTACCGTGAAATAGATTGCTGTCCCTCATGAACAATGAAATATGTTTATGAAATTATTTGTACGCTTAAGAATTCTTTATAATATTTGTAATAAGAAGTGAATATTTTAACCGATAACTTCTAATAATATAATACAGCAAAGAAAAAATTATATCTGCAAATCGATTTCTCGTATTAAACGAATTTTTTTGCTTATATCACAATATTTTTACATATTCAATAAAAATTGTTTATTGTAACAACAAAAATAACAACAACTTAGTTTTGTTTTGAAGCTAAAGAGAAGCAACTTTTCTTCAGAATTTATAAAACAACAATTCACCAAATCAGCGAAATTTTTGTTTGAATACGAACCTACAAAGGAATTTGACTGAACCAACAAATAATTTTGCGGCAAAAAAGAATATTTCTTCAGTTTTGTTTCACATGGACATAAAACAACGGGATTTTTGTATTGAATGAGAAATATAATTTAGAAAAAAATCCTTTAATACGAGCGATAAAAACCATTTGAAGCCTAATATTCCAAACTGACGTATTTCGTAATTATTCAAGAATAGTGTCAGTGTCTACTTTGTCCTTTTCCAATAAAACATTTTCTGGACCTAGCGAACAATATATTAATTCTGGGTGGCACCGAAACTTTACATTTTTCGGAGCAAAAACGGTTGTTAGTTTTGTTAAATTCATTCCACTTTCGAACACAATTCTCGTTGATTCAACAAACTATTTCACTGAAAATGTTTGAAACAGATTTTACTCAGAAAGAAAAAAAACTTTCTTAAACTGTTGTTGCGGGATTAGCCCAAGCGCCCAGTTTTCACAAGATTGTGAACTCCAAATAAGACAAAACTTTTAATTTAGTTTTACAGATATTTACAGTGAGAAAAAAAAGATGTCTGCCGAAAAGAATAGAAAATGTGCGCCTTTTTTAGTGGCGGGTAGTTTTGACAATTGCTAAAGTAGTCGGTTAGTTTGATTACTTAAGATTCGATAACTACTAATCGACAGTGGTGGTAACATCTGTTGTTTAGTGGAGTCGGTTTCGCCGGTTGTAGATTGAAGAGAATATTTTATATGTTCCCGAAATTTTGCTTTCATTTTAACAAAAATTCCCTTAAACAATTTTTGGCAAGCCCAGAAAAAAATTACAAATCCTGTACGTCTATTTTAAAACGTAAAAGCAACCCAGATTCCGTTTTCCCCGCACGTTTCTTTCACATTTTAATGGACAAAATTAAAAAAATTAAATCGATTTCGATTTAAAGCAAAACAAAAAAAGAAATGAAAATAAAGAAGAACATCCGATCGATTTTAAATCGAATCACACATCTGCGTAACTAATAATTTTCCTGTTTCAGTAAACAAAGTCCCTTTTTAACATCCCGCATTCGACAAAATTCATTGAATCCACAAAAAAAAAACCCGTGAACATAAAAACACCCCAAAATGTTTGTAAAAAATTTTCGCTTTTAATTCAATTTTCCCTCAATAGCCCTTTTTTAGTATTTTAAATAGAAATAATGAATCTAGAGAGGTATTTCCTGCGAATATAAAAATAATGAAACTTGGAATGCAGTCTCACGTTTCAGCCAGAAGCCAATTCAAAGTCATTCCGTTTCGCGGTGAATTTCCCCATTAAATCTGAGTATTATTCAGTTTTTCCGCTGTCTCGCTTTCTTTGATAAAATTTTAAGAAATTTTTATTTTGCCGATGATTTAGTAGCTCTTATCGCGAGATCCACTTGTTTTGTTTAAGTTTCAATTCTAAATTTGCTGATAAGAAGAAGTGACGCATTAAGTAGCCAAATACAAAACAAAGACATTCTAAATATTAGACCTACAGTTATAATTAGACTGGAAATATAATCTACATAAATTCATTAAGCAAAAAGTTATTAAAATCTGATGAAATTTTCTTCGCATGATGCCAGAAACAGTTTTTTCTTTGACTGCAGTTGGTAACACTGTTTTACAATATTAATTTCAAATTTCATTTTGTTTTAAGTAAAACGCGATCGCTTTACTACGAAATGAAATTGGACGGATTTACTAGAGGCGATGGAATTGATTTAGAACATCTTTGGGAGGATTTTTTGCCAGATCTAAATAGTTTGGGTCCATCCATTTTGTCCATCCATTGGAATATAAAATCGATTAAAGTTCATCGCATGTTAATCGTTTTTCACATTGATTTCCTTTTCCAAAACGATAATTTTCCATCACGTACCTGAATGTGTCTGGAAAGAGTCGTAGGCTACATTCTTTATCTCCAATGGGTTTTATTAGTATGGGAGGCGAGGATTGAAGTTGTTCCCCCTTCTTCATAATGCTGCTTTGCTGCCCTCCGTCTTACCTATTGCTGGTTACTCACTTCATGATGCCAAATCCCTAGTCTTCAACGTTTGGTGGGCGGGCAAATTCAAAACGACCGGTTCAGTGAAAGGAACGCCAAACAAACAAGATGCGACTAGCCTAGAAGCTCAAAGTTAATGGCAAGGCGCATTTTTTAATGAATGGTGGTTATGTTGACAAGCAAAATTTCTATGTGAGGGAGGGTGGAACCCACGCGTGGCTCAACAGCTGGCAGTACATCCTTAAACAGCTACTGTTTGATGTGTGTCGTCGACGACATTGATATATGATTCCAGTACTATGGCGTGGCGTGATTTTTTTTTTTATATTTTTTTTGTAACACGCAACTGACTAAGACTATAACTCGAAATTGAACTTCTTGAACTTTTGAGGGATAATATATTCCATACAAAATGTCATGCACGGTTGTTTCCTATAATCTAAAGAGTTTCGATAACAGCACATTTTTAATTTTGTAAGAGAAATCCTACTGATAATGTTCAAAGTCCGGACAAAATATAAGTTTAAGCCTTTACAGATAATGTGCGTCATGTAAGACCTAGAAAAACGAAGCTGATGACGCTCTATTAAGAGCGTTTTCACCCTTGGTATGAAAGTGGTAGTATTCTTAACTTCGTTGATATTAAAGATCCTTCCAATACTGCAACAACAAAATTGCATTGTATTGAACATTCACTTTCTACGCCGTGGGTTAATTTCATTTTGCTTTAAAAAAAGGGCAAAACTTCACTCTTTTTGCTCAATTCAGCAGATATTAGAATATGCAGAATTTGAGGCGGGCTAATTTATTACGGGGGCTGAATGGTTTAAGCGTCACTGCAGAAAACGAATATGTTTACTGTGACCGGAGTTCGCAACCTAATAGTGGCTGTTGAGTATTGCAGTGGCTACGAAGCGGTCCACCAGCCAGAAAAAAGTCTGCAAATAACTTTTCTTGTTTTCTTGAGAAAAGAAAATATAAGTCACAACAGCGCTTACAAAATACTAGGACTCTTAATTATATAAGAAGATTTTTAATAACTATTTACATCTTAAAGCCAATTTTTGCTACAACAAATTTTTGGACGCTGTGTCACGTGAATCAGCTTCAATTAAGCTTAAAAGCCGATAGTAACAAGCGCAACGGAAGAAGTGTTTAGTTTTTGGGGCAGAAGTAACAGTAAAAAATATCTACGGTGAGTTTTGCAGATTTAGGGCTTAAAGCCTGTATAAGGAATGGAGCTGGCACCCAGAAAAGACGAGAAGAAACTAATCACTTTTATTAGCAAAACATTTAAAAGCTTCTTCTCGCAGAAATGAGATGTGAAAATATACTTTAGCGCTTTCTTTCTTTCTTTCTTTCGCGCTCGAGTATACATGTAGAATGGAGCGGTCCGGAGGACAAATGCCTCCAAATCACCAGTTTTATCGACAACTTTCCTGACACTGCCAAGACAGACAGACAAAAGTGTTCACAAAATTTACAAATTGCGCTGGGGTTGGTGAAACTCTGATTCCAATGTCTCCAAGTAGAGCAGCATTCTCATTGACGTAGTAAAATGTCTATTGCACAGGGCCTGGCAAAGTCAGCCGTACCGGCGCCAATGCCAGATGTGAGTCATAAGTCGTTCACTATTAATTTTCCCTTCGGGATATGTATAAAATTTTGAAAGACACTAAACAAACACGCAAAAAGAACCAGGGTTCGGTTATGTAAAAAAATTTCATACGTGACAAACTTTTTGTAAGCAATTAACGTTTTCCACGCAAAACCAATTTTGCAAATTTCGATCTATTCTCCGACACACAAAAAAAGAAAATGCCAAAACTTTCGCACTCACTCACAATATCAGCAGGGGAATGTCTCCGAATCTGAAATAATATTAAGTTGCACGCTAATTTCATAAATTAAAAACAAGAGCAAGAACAAACAACAAAAAACATTAATAACTCAACACCCAAATGAATTCCTTAAGAAAATGCACTCGTACGCAGTGATAAGAACACAAGTAAATTTTAAATACCGCTTCACAAAAAAGTTATAAGAAATGTACAACCGCACAAACACGCTGCAGTCCCCTGCAACAAACAACCACAGTTAAACAAAACAAAACAAAAAAACAATAGATATATTAAACAACAAAAAAATGCTTATTGTATCGAAGTCAAAGGAACTTAAAACCAGAGAACTTTCAGACAAAAACCAAAAGACTTCAATGAATTTTACAGCAAAAGGGCAAAAACGGAGCCTGGTGATGAAATGGGTGAATACAATTTATCTGAATACATAAATAAAAGATTGTGTATGAAGGGCTGCTACTGGTGTTTCGTTTTGTTTGTGTCTCTATCGACATATTTGCAAGAATGTACAATATTATTGGGCATATGTATGTCAACGTATGGGTTCTGGGTCGTCAAGGAAATTGAGTCTTTGAAAGGAAATAACAACATCTTTACAAAGGAACACCATAATATTTTGCTAAAAGGAAAAAATCACCGACTCCTAAGCAGATGCTCAAACGCGTGTACTATGAGTCATATTGTCATAATATCTTAATATTTTATAATAGTCGGCCAAAAGACTCATGTCATAATAAGACTTTTTTAAGAACGTTTGTTGTTTTGTCATAAAATAGTATTTCAATTTGAACAGATACATTTTCCACACTTTCAGTTCTTTCAGTCACTTGTTTCACTTGTTGTTGGCATTTTAGTATCAAATAATTATAAATTTGGACAGGTCATTCATAGCAGTCGTGACATATTGATAAGAAATCTCGAAGCATCATAAGGAAATATGTGGCGAACCAATCTAAGGCGAAATATTTTGAAACCGCACCCCCTCACCCTAAGGGATCCAGGTTTGTGCTTGGCGTACACCAAACTGGAGCACTTTGAGGTATAGAGGGAAGGGGATCCCACCGGCTGGCATGGAAACCAAAATTCTGCGAAGTTCAGGTATGACGTCGGTTATGCGGGTTCTTCTGAAGCCTTCATCAAAAGTCAATTGGCAGAACGGGGACCAACATGTCCCCAGTATACCTTTGGACATTCTGGCGTTGGTTATACGTGAAGATGTCTACCTTGGCGGTGGCTTCAAACTAAAAACGCAACATAACGGCCTTGGTGATCCAAATGTTCTCAAACTTCTGTTGTCTTGCAACTGACTTTTATTCTTCATAAGAAACTAGAAGGTGGGAAATGTTAAAGCAAGTTGGTTAAGGTCTGCTGTTCCTTGAGGATTTTGCGCTACCAACTCAGTTGCGTTGTCCTCCTTTTACGGTCTAGAAAATTATTAGCAAAAAGGATTAGACACTCCAGCTCTCGAGCAAGCGGTTTCTGTTATTTGCCGCTCTACATAACACGTGAATTGCCAACCAGACACACAGTCTGGCCAGCCATATGAGAGCGGGGACGAAAATAGGCAGATTCTGACGTAAACGGATTCCCGGTAAGTTTAAAAATTTAGAGCTAAAGCGTAAACATTTCACGTGTTACGATTTACGCGTTTATTTAGGTTGGTCGGTATGACGATAAATGTTTTGGAACAAAAGTGTTAACTTTTACCTTTTAAAAAAGACAATCGAAAATTACTACACGTAAGCACTTACGTATGTACGATCACATTTAGTTTACGTCATATACATGTGTATGTACATATTTATATGCGCTCCTCTAAGAATCCAACACAGTGTTGCCATATTAATCGGCAGTTCTTATGAAAACTCATCAGAGAAGTAAGTAAATCCGCCAATGAATACATACACACATACATACATGTATGCAATTGTTTCTTAAAATGGGTGCAACATACGCACGTACATAAATGCATAAATATGTACATACATATTTACTTATGTAGAAATGTTGTTGTCGTTGTTGTTACGAGTATTAACAACATCATTATTGCCATCATCGTTATCATCTTGCTCGACGTAGCCATGATGAACAACGAACGAAGATGCAATTTCAAAGGTCAATGACACAAAATTTAAACCCCGGTATCAAAAGAGGAACAAAAAACAGAACGCAGAACACAGAACACAGAAATAAAATACCGCATACACAGATGGCAAATAGCAGAATCATGTGCCCTCCTCTTTACGGCTCTCTTCCATTCTGCCAGCATTTATACAAATCACACAATCCAAATAGACAACAACAACAACAACAACAACAACAGCAAAAAGAAACAATCAAATCCAATACAAATGCAAGGGTTTTTGCCAATCGTTTACAAATAACTTTTTTAAGAGCTTTTCAAACAGCCAAGTTTAAAGAGAATGCTGCCAATTATTAAGCATATGCAGAGAGAGATAAAGAGAGAGAGAGAGAGAGAAGTAGTATTTCATAAATGGCAGAATTTTGTTTAGTCTCTTAAGTGACACAAACAGTTTTTATGAGAAAAGAGATTTTAATTATATACTTAAGCCGCGTTGGTACTCTCAAATTTGAAGCTCATTTCCCCTTCCGACAAACTTGAGTGTTCCAATATCACTGCATTGGCAGTAGTGATGAGTGGCAAGTCCTTAAAAGGAGTCACTCACGTTTGAATGAGTTTTTCTATGAATAACACACATTCATGTTAAATTAAAGTAAAACTTTTTTCAAATGTGGTTTCCGAAACATAATTTTCACGCCGATGAATTTTTCTATATTTTTCTAAGTTTTGACATTGACAGTCTTATTAGCATTTAGGTGCAAGAATCCTGCGTCATGTAAAACAGAATCCGTCAGCTAAAATTACGCAATTTGATGGTCATATACGAGCATTAGCTGGAAGTTTCGTGGCCACTGAGTTCTTTATTAAAGGAACTCGATTAGCGGCGGCAGATGTAAAGTACCTCAAAAAGATGATTTGGCGTTTTGCATGAGCAAGAGCATTGCCCCCCTTACGGCTGTCATGTTATAACTCAGGTGAGATTCTTTTTTACAATTAGCTTTCCAATGACTTACTTATTCCCTTTTGGCAGGATGCTCGGCAGAGCGCCGCTTCTCAAATCAATTTATTATATTTTCCAGAAACTTCAGCAGAGCTGTCATTTGGGGGTATTTTTTCCAAAATTATCAATGAAGATAATTTTTCTAAAAATGTTATTGCAACAAGGCCCAACATTTTCAAAACATCTGAACAGTTGCAATGCATTAGGGCGCTCCAAATTTAGTTAATCCTAAAAATACGAGTACCACAACCAGCAGCCAATAACAATCTTTCACGAGATGTACGAGGTACGTTCAAAAAATATGGTCTTCAAAACACGAAGATGTTCACAGTTACAGCTATTTTGCGTGTGAAGTTTGTTTGTGAGAGGCATAAAAGTTGGAACTGATTTACCTATTCGGATATTTTCTGCCTGGTCAAAGAATTTCATGGCTTTTGCAGCTTTTTCCTGTTCCTAAGATTGAAGAGAACCAATCATCAAAGAATGGCGTTTGGTGACGATTGAAGAAATAAAAGCCGAATCCCTGAGAGTGCGTATCACAACTTCTTCGAGTATCGGAAAAACCGCTGGCGAAAGCAAATTTTACCTGACTGGAACTGCTTTCAATGGGACAAAATAGAAATTGATGAATGAGAAAATATTTTTGGTCCTTATTTTCCGCGTACGAGTTACAGTGTAAAAATATCGTGTATTAGGTGGAACGAACGATTTATTTGATGGACCAGATCTTATTTATATCAATATGTCATTGAATTACGGCCTAGCGGAATACAAATTCGTATTAAGATAACTAATGAAAACGGTGGTACGAACTGCTCGAGAATTACTATACATTTCAAATATAATGGAATTTTTTGTGACAATTTTGTTTCATATCCGGAAATAGTGAAATTGTTAAACACTAAAATCATGTCCTAAATAATTTATACAGATTTCAACAACGAAGATTTGCCAATATTATGCAACTAGTTCTTTAAAATATATATATAACATGTTGAGTCCAGCAAATATCATACTTAATTTTCATAACAACCCGTGTCATGTACTACCCGTGAATGCGGCACTTGTGGGTCTGAGGAAGCAATAAGGGGTCTTATGAGCACTGATATCGACCTCGTTTATACGACCCCATTCAAAGATAGACATGACTAAATGAAAACGTATTGCAAATGCCGCTCTCATCTGCAAAACGATGGTCAGGGTTGGAAGCTTGACATAGAATGTCTGTGAGAAAGATAAAGAAATAAGTAAGAGAAAGAACGCAGAACTGCGGTATTCCTGAGTTTATTTTGAACTCGTGGCGTAAGATCTTGTACAACTCGAATAGTGAGGTCGCTTTGGACAGCAATACACTATGTCACACTCTATCAAATGCCTTGGTCGTGATATCTAGATCCACAACTTTAATTCCGCCAAAATTTTGGATGGAATGCTAGTAGATCACCCACCCACCTGTAGACCGACTCTTGCCAAAAACAAACGTATGGCAGCTCTAAAACAGAAACGTCCATATATAACTCGTGGATCTTCATCAACTCCCAGCCTGAAAGCGTCCAATCAAGGATCTGTCAAGTGCTGCTTTTGACGACAATTTACATATATATTGGGAAGACTTGTTGTTTTACCTCTTCTGGCTTTTAGAGCTGCTACTGCGCCTATGCAAAGTTTTATTAGGAAAGAAAACATGTCTCCAAAATTTCTACGGCAGCTTCAAATTTCTCAGAGTTTTCAAGACATCGTTTGGAGCTGGGCCTAGTTCTTGACAGATATTTCCGTCGCCCTATAGAGGCCTACATAACTACAGCTGCTCCTAGATTTATTCTATTTATAATAGTAATACAATTATTTAATATCCAAAATTTAGATTTAGAACCCACCCAGAGTTACATAAATAATTTACGGAAGGCGTGACTTATTTAATTGACATGTTTATCATTCTTGTGCAATTGTTTTTGTCGTTTTCCTAATCAAATTTACGCTAAACAAATATTTACTTTTTTTTATTAAAATGTATTCCACATGTGTTTCATACAATTTGCTTTGTTCTTGCCTTTATTGTTGTTTTTATTGTAATGAATTTGCTTACAACGAAATAAAATTGCGTTTCAATATTTGCATAAATAACTTATTTAGAAAAAAATGAAAGAAAATGACGCAAAATCAAACGAAACGAAATTCCTCAGTCAATGCGAGTAAAAACCAGGAACACGAAGAGAAGGAAGAGATGCGCAAATATATAGAATATTTGAAACTGATTGGGGGGAACGTCATTTTATTTAATACTGGAATCGCTTTTCATTTTTCAACATTTTTTCAGCTTTAAGCACATTTTTAAAACGTAAAAAATTTTACGAATTTTTCTGTCATGAATATTTGGTGAAACAAGATGCTAAGACCACTGGCGCGAATTTATTTAGCTTGAAAGAAACGTACATATGTATGTATGTGTTCGTGTATTTTTATAGCCGCTTCCGCACTTGATTTGTCAACAGCTCATCCTCACAAACAGGTGGCAACTTCTTGCAGTTCTCTACACCGTTGGAATATCAAGATATGTTCTTCTCCAACCAACTCCTAACTGAAATAGTAATCGGTTGGTTGTAAGCCGACAGCAGCTCGATAGGCATTTCGTGAGGTCTCTAACCCACATCATCCAGAACTACCAAACCTGTCTTCCGGCGATTTGATACCTGCCATTACTGCCGCACCTCACGGTGCGAACTAGCATTAGCCAGGTACTAACGCCTCTTTGTGGCTTGCCCGGCTCTCACAGTGGGCAATTTATATATTTGGCCTTTTAAACATTTTTAAGACAACCCCTTTGCCGAACAAGTCGTACTGCCCAGTGTCTCCCCACAGCAATTTTCCATAGACTCAGGGAATTGTGTGGATCGAAATCACATTGACCATCCAGTTCCTTACTAAAACTGGTATATGTTGTAATGCCTTACACCTCCATTGTAGTGCCTGTGCAATTTCGAAGTTTAGTACCCGATGTGCTCTAATTGATTGAGAAAACTTCAGCCCCGGAATTCGTTTCGAGCAAAATTGCGAAGTAACTGGAAATCATACTTCGTAACACATTTGCCGCCCTAATATATATGCAGCGATTGTCTGTGCCAAATCCCTTGCAAGAGCCGGCAGGATTACGGAGTCGTCACTTTTGCTTTTGATCTTGTAAATCAAAATTTGTTCTGAAAACTTTATTAAATATAAATCGTTTCACTCTGCCAACACATTACCGAAAAAAATATTAACTTTGATATAAAAATGTTTCTTTTAAAGCTTAAATTAATTAAGACTATAGAGTTCCTTAACAAATAAACAAAACTATAATCGACACAAAACTTGTCACTAAAGCAAAGAAATTAAAAACTGAAGCAAGTTTTTTTCACAGAAGAGAGCACTTCTTTTTTTGCCACCACAAAAACCTTTTTTTTATATAAAACTATTAAAAGCTAAAGACAACAAATACTTATAAAACAGAAACCAGGCAACGAAATCACATATTTTTGGAAAAGCAAAACACATTGACTTGAGTGCTGAAGTCCTGAACACCAGATTACCTGAAAACAAAAACTGTTCAGGAATGAACAAGTCATTTGATGAGAAAAAATAACTTCGAAGCATAAACTTTGGCAAAAAATATGTCAAATGTTTTCTTTCAGATGAATTTAAAAAAACATAGACTCATATACTACAAGTATATATCAATGAGGGAATAGGAAAACTGCTTCAGGTTCAATGCCATTTGTGTTTGTGCAGCAATGGGTTGCACTTTCAGCATCTGGTTACGCTTTGGTCTTCATAACAAACCAATTCATGTGCAAGGCCGTTTTTAAAATGCTTTGGAACAAGCAAAACAACATCTGGAAGAGTGTTACTACAGTGTTATCGTCCTACAGTGTTAGTCGCATCGACTAACATGGCTTGCACTCACCCTATATTTAATATATGTACATATATTTTCTGAAATAAAAGAAATTGTGTTCATTTAACACAAATTTAGAACAAAGACCAGCAGAACAGACCAAATTTTATTCAACCAACTAATTATTGGCGAAGACGTATTTACCCCTATTCCAATTTTCAATTGTAGTCCCCCTTCAATGACACCTTCTTCACTGTGAAACGTGTGAAAAGGACACAAAATAAGTAATTTTGTTTTAATTTCTATAAAAAGTTGAAGTTTTTCTCAAAAAAGTTGTGATTCATTAATGAAAATAAATAAAAGTTGAATATTTAATCAATTTGCCAGAAGTAAAAACATTAGTCAAGTGTGATGCAGTGAAGAAGTGGCAAAACCTAAGTGAGTGATACTTGTGGTCACACAATTCGAGTACGAAGGACCACATTGCAGCATAAAAATTTAATTTAATTAAATAAATTCAACTGAGTTCCTCGTGAGTACAAAAAAAATGCTTTAGTTGATTTATACCTGTGAAAAATTTGGTAAATTTTCAATACATAAAATATTTTTGTTTTTAATTATTTATTTGCAATCTATCCATTTACGGACAGTAAGTAAAATGATAACAGTAATTGGTGCACTTCACTGAGGACAGCAACACTGACACAAGCATTAATTTCAATATTTTATTAAATAAAACGGAAAATATAACTGGTTCCTGGCCTTTTAAGACGCCTTGTTTCTGCAGTGTCCTCAAGCCGGACTATTGCTAATGGATTGTCATGACGACTTATCCTTTCCAAATAATTTATTTAGAATACCAAAATTATCGGTAATAAATTTTAGTGCAATCGAGACTTGAGAAAGGCTCAAAACTTTATTATTACCCAGAAGAATGGTCCTCAAGTTTCTATTTATTCTCGTATTTTGGAATTTTATGTAATTCAATCGACTAAAAAGTAGGAAAAACAGTGTGTGAAATTCCCCACGGCCTTGTGCAGGATAGTTCGAGCACGTAAAGGCATTTAAACATTTGGCTACTTCTCAAGTCCTCATCGAGCAAATTTTTAAAAAAGAGTCAGAAAACACACACTCACAATTTATCTAGAAGATGTTTTAACACGACTTTCGAGGAAACTTTCATCAGTTATTACAATTGATGAGGCTTGGAAGAACTAACCTGTCAACACCTTCATATTGTCGACATGTTTAAAGGTTTAACTAGGCCATCGGTAGAATAAATTATCCAACAGAGCAAAGTGTTGCTCAGCACTGCATGAACGCACACAACAAATGCAGACCAACCACTGTGCGAAATGTTTTCACGTTAAAGAACTAATCGCGGTGTGGTTCGCAAATTTAAGTCCACTAGTCCAGCAAACAATGAACCAATATCTGTACGATGGGAAAACGCAAGATCTATCAAAAATAGCGCCACTGTCTGTGAGACTGTACAGTAGCATCGGAGGAGTGTCGTTCCTTCGCGGACTACAATTACGTGAATTTTATGTCGGGGCTTGGACTTGCACACGTACATACATCCAGCCCGAGAGTTAGAGGTAGGCGACTGTATGCAACGGATGTATACACGGACTGAGGCCTGAAGCAGTTGGAGTGTGAAGTTAATTTTTATAAAAAATGATCTTCAACATGTGGTTTCATATCGTTACGCTCTAGATCTAGAATATGAAAATGTCGTAGAAGCCACGTGGCCATTTGGCATATTTAGGTTTTGTAATTGAAAAGAAAATTTCGATGATATGTTGTTTTATCAATCTCTGCAGTGTTCTTATAGATGATTCTTAAACCAGTTTTAAAAATCACATTTCCACACGATTTTCCAAAAAAAAAATATTTTTTTTCAACAATATCGTAAATACCAAATTAAACAAACTCGTAGCCACAGTGCAAGCCTTAAGCTTTCAATTGGATTTTGTGTGTGAAAGGAGTCTAATGGAAGCTGTTTCGATGTCACGCCATCACTCTAGAAATCCAATGAAACACATACATACATAAATGACTAGAAAATACACAGTGTGATCGATGAAACATCGCTCGGTTTCATGCAGGCGGCTCATTGCTATTCACAAGACAACAGTATTAAATAAAACAAAAGAACACTAATATTTTGGAGGGCTGTCGTAGTCACATTCCAAGTTTTAAGGGTGTGTTAGAGGAAGTAACGCTTCGCGGCGGCGAAGCCTATCCTTTAAAAAATTTAAGAAGATGCTCTTCTTGGCGCATCACTTTAATTTTTGGTCAATTATTATAGCCCTTAATGAATTAGCATTTCATGTAAATTTAATATGATTCCCTGTTAAGAAACAATATTTTGTCCAAGTGTTTTGTTACTTTTTTCCAAAAATTTTATATTGAATTGCTAATTTTTCGATCTGAGTACATGTTTCCGAATATTTCTGAATTTCACAGATAAAATTCGCCATTTCTAATCTCCGTATTACGAACCGTGAAATAATTCTACCATAAATAAGTCACACACAGCACAAAATGCCTGTGAATGAAACACCGTCTACACGGCCAAAAGCTAATGAATTTCCAAAAAAAACCCGATGCTCTCCAAATACTCACTCACTCACTCAATTCTCCGGCGTATTTGAATCGTACCTATATTAGAGTGGCGCAGCATTTTGAACCTTTCATTATGTATTTTCACATGCTTCTGCACACACATGCACACAAATTTAAATATGTATGTATGTATGTACATATCAATGTATGTACATATGTAGATAGTTATGTATGCAATTGGTGTTATACTTAACATAGACACATGCACGCATACACATGCCTGTCAGGTCGGCAGCGCCGCCAGTGTTTGGCAAACAACAAACAAAAAGCCAAGGCAGACACAGACATTGTAAAACCATAACCTGACACAACAATATTTTGTATTTGCTTCAGAGTTTCTTTTTTTTTTTGCTTTATTCATGATTCAGGAAAAAGCAACAACAAACAACAACTTACTCATGCAACAAAGAATGCCACATGTGTTCTTTGTTGCTATTGAAACGTCATGCATTAAGACTGATGCCAATAAAAAAAAAATAACGCACAAAAACAATAACGATGACAACAGTAGCAAATCCATTTGTTTATTTCATTATTGTTAAAACCTCGTTATAGGTCTTTTCTGAGTTGCAAACGAATGGAAACTTTTCCCACTTTTTGCATGTATGTATATTTTAATGTGGCCATTATCAAAGCAATTCACAACTTTAACCTCTCAACCCATCAAGCGTTTTTTACTTTGAGTTAATAAAAATTTAATTGAAAGATGAATTAATTGCTTTAATATTAAAAACAATAACATGATTTGGGGAATAATCCGATACTTTGCGATTCCACAACGTATCGTACTGTATAACTTCAGAAAGAGGTCTGGTCTGTAATAAAGTCAGCAAAACCGTTACAATATCTAGGAGAATAGTGTCAATTGGGTACCGGGCACACATCTAGAACAGGGATGTTTGCAAATTAAACTGACATTTAAATGGGGCTTAGACGATAATACAAGTCGTACGTAAAACAAAAGAGAGAATCTTATGAAATTATCTCCGTATTTTAAAAATGAGAATAAAAATCTTACGACAAATTTTCTTACGTTTACACGATTGGTAAAAGACCAAAACAAAGTAAAATGTTTACATGAAAATGCATCCCTGGTCTAATGAGGTGTGAAGGAATTTGAAAAAATATTAAAAAACGATGAGAGCCGTACGACTGTAAAATTTCCATCCGTATTTTCTCTCTATGTCGTATGGTTTCATTACATATTAAGTTTAGACGGCACCATCCGTGCTCTCTACTCAAATTTGACTTATCGTACGACTTGTGTTACCGTCTAAATCCCCTTTTAAAGGCTATATTTTCAGAACGACTGAACCAAAGTTTTTTTATATGTATGTATGTATGTATATTATACATAAATAGATCAATTGAAATTTAAAAGCCTAAAATTGGCAATTTAAAAAAAATACCCCACCCCCTTCTCAAGACACGCTTATAAGAAATCGCATGTTTCGGTAGTGCTCAGAGTTTTTACAAAATTTAAAATAGTTTTTTTAATTCCGTCCCAAAGAAATCCTTAGAACGTTCCCATACAATATGTTTTAAAAATTTTATAGTTCCGCTGTACATACAAAATTCAAAGTTCTTAAAATGTTATCGATAATTAGTGTAGAAATGTGATGAAAGCTCAAGGTACAATTATGCGTTACGTTCGTTTTTGAACGTACCAACACAATGCAACCGCTTACCGAAATTAACTGTCACGTTGCCGGAACGTTGCAACCTGTAGAAAATAGATGTGTACGGCGCCCTTAAGTGACATGCGTAAGCCAGTGCTGGCACTCATGTGAATCAAATACAAATGCGGCACATTTACGCATTTTCGGTACTTTTGAATTGGTATCATTTTGGTTCATAAAAGTAATAATTGTTTAATTATAATACTAATATGAATAATAAAAATATTGATAACAAAAATAATAATTTTAGTAGTAGAAAATAATAATAACAACAACAACAACAATAAATAATAATAAAAATAACAGCAACAACAATTATAATAATACAAATAATAATCATAATAATTTTAATAATAAAAACAATAATAATAATTCTAATGTATGAATTACAATATAAAAAACTTTATTTCCCTCCAAGCCAATTCCAATTTCACATGTACGAAAATGACGTAACATCGCCCATCACTCTGCCGAAAAGTTCCGAAAAGAGAATGTTTATTTTATTGACGCCTGTTACGTTTGTAAAGTTTCTATAACTGCACATACACGAGGGTACGTTCCGAGTATGTTAAGTTTTTTTTACATCAACGATCGCATAACGTCGTTTGTCTCCCAGCTGGGACAAACCACGAATTTTTGGTCGCCAACGCAATTGGGGCGTCGACGAAGTTCGCCATACGCGGCAAACTTTGCAACAGATCTATTTTCATTTATTTTTCATATTTTTTGAACCTGCGTTCAAAATGCAGTGCATTGTACCAGAACTGGGTTGGGAAGGAGGAAAGAAGGAGCAGTGTTTCGCCATTACTTTTTTGGTTTTTTATTCTATACTGCAGGTATAGTATGTCAGATATTACCCCGGGTTGGTTTTGTTTTACAGGTGTTTTTTTGGCAATAAATTCCATCTAAGCGAGTACTTTACAAATTGTTGTATATTTTCCAGTTCACATCCTTTATCAGCATAAAACAGAACGCTGGCCGCACCTGGAATCTGGTACTGTTGAACTTAAACGTATTTAGAAGGAAATTATATCTCTTGAAACAAAAATGAAACGCCAAGAGAATAGCAAAATGTTTAAACGACATTTCGTAGATGTCTTTTCCAATATATGAAACTATGAAAATCCTTAATGAAAAACGTATCGAGGGATGCAGATTCTTCTCTTGGCGCTACAGTCCGGGGTGAACATGGGCTTCAACCATCAAACTTTTCCAGCTGGCACGGTTTTTAGCCAGCATCCTCCAATTTTGCACATTAAGTCGGAGCAATATTTTCCATGCGCTCTACATGGCCCAATCACCTTAGCCGTTGGATCCGTAGACGCCTGGTTAGGCTCATGTCACTGTACAATCCGTACAGTTCTCCAGGAACCATCAACGCAAACAGGTCCGAAGATTGAACGCAGAACTTTTCTCTCGAAAATACCAAGGACTTGCTCATCCGTCTTCAACACCGTCCATGCTTCCCACGTTTTGCCCTCGTTCACCGCTAGACCCATTTTGGTCGCCTCCGTTGAAATACCAGCAAGCGCTTCATTGACGGCGGTCAATGTCGTCAGCGTATGGTAGCTGTTGCACGGACTTTTGGAAGATCGTGCCTCTGTTGTTGGCGTGTAAGTTTTGCACGATCTTCTCAAGAATTATGTTAAAAAAGTCACAGTGCGTCGCCTTGTCTAAATCCCCTTCTGACATTGAAGGTCTCGGTGAATTCGTTACCAACCTTGATGGAGCAGCGAGAGTTCTCCATCGTCATCCTACACAGCCTGACGAGTTTGGTAGGAATGTCATAACTAGACATGGCTTCGTATAGCTCGTCCCTATACACACTCGCCTTAAAATCGACGAATACGTAGGTCGATTTGCATCTCTTGGGTCTTTTCCAGGATCTGCCGTAGTGTGAAAATTTGGTCAATGGTGGATTTTCCCGGCCTGAAACCACACTGATAAGGACCTATCAAACTGTTCACGAATGGTTTCAGGCGCTCACACAAAACGGCAGAGAAGATCTTGTAGGCGATGTATGCAGTAGTTATTGTTGATACAAAATATTCGTGCCACTCTACTAATTGATGATATAAGTCAATTAAGTGAATTTAGCCTTGATACTGTTAGTGACCTCCCTATTCACATTCATGACGCGGAACACTTCAGTAATTTATTTCGCGCCCCTGCACGAGTTTTGCCTGCGCCTAAACTTTACTTTATTATACGTGCGCTACTTTTTTTATATTTTGTTAATTGTTATAAATTCTAATGTACAATTTAACTAGTAGCAGAGCTCGTTCTAGGGACGGACTCATCAAAGAAGCGGTATTAAAATTTGCTATATCAAAGTTTGAGAAACAAAATTGAGGAGGGCATTGATGTAATTTTTCTATCTGAAACACGGTTGAAACCTGAGTTTATGGCTTTTTCGGATTCGTTACCGGGGTATAATATTAGACGGGTTGATGGTACCGGTTACGGTGGTGTGGCAATATATGTTACAAAAGCCATCGCGTCTAAAATGAACAGCAGGTCTAATGATGATTCCGATATTGATTTAATAAGAGTATTTACTTGAGATTAGTTGCAAGGTTAGCAAGTTCTTTTTTAACCGTATTTATAGACACGCCTCCCTTCGGGGGCACCAAGTTAAGCCTTGGCGTATATCGAACCGTGACATTCTTGTAGAGGAAAAGAGGTCCCTTGGGAGTTCATCTATGACTTTTTCCTTAATATTTTCTGTCTGTGTACAAGTAAATATGTATGTATATATATGTGGCTACGACTACATACGTACATGTTCATATGTATGTCCTCTTCAAAGTAGTCCTCACAGGTAAAATACACCCTTTTTGGTATATCCTGAATTGTCGCAAAACGCCGTCCTTTCATGGGTCTCTTCAATTTGGCAAAAGCAAAATGTCGCAGGGGTCAAATCTTGCGAAATCGAGGGGTGCGGGATGGTCATGGTATTGTTTTGGCGAAGTTTATGTTCATGAGACTCTTTTTTTTGGAAGGAACTTCGCTGCCACACCTTCAGCCTCAGCAAGTTCTCTAATAGTGATTCCACTACTTTCCATAACAATTTTCTTCGCTTTCACAAAATTTCCGAACGTCGTCATTCGGATCATTTTACAAAAAAATTTATTAAAACTCATTCAAATCCGCATTTTCAACAGCAGATAATCGCCGAATACGCAAAACCCTTCTAACTGTGGACACATGTTCGAGACGAATGTAACAACAAGAAAAATATAATCGAAATTTTAAAATGCACTAAATTTGTTAGCGGACCTCGTAGTCTCAAGTGATAAGTTCCATTTCCTCTACACTATCAGCAGACTACTTTATGGCAGCTGCTATTTTCATTTCTTTGTCTTTATTGTGCTTCACACGACGAATTTCTATTTCCTTGTGTTGTGGGATATTCGCCTTCGTTCTAGTTGTGTTTATTCTGCTCAGAGTTCAAAACTATTTCGGAATGAAAGTGGTTCTGAGCAGTTTTACTTCGGTTTCTTCAGATTCCGAATGATGTGGTGGGGAGAAACCACTCCACAATGGGGACTCCTCTTTCAATTAAAGATCGCCCAGTCTGGTAGTGACGACAAGTCTGTTGCACAAAAAATATACCTAAATTTCAATATTTTTAACAAATAATTTTAAAATATTTTCTGTTTGCTGTTCTTAAACGAGTGATTTGTAAAAAAAATAAGGTGGCAATACTTCGATTCGGCAGTTGAAGAAATTAAAATGTTTATGTTTCAATATCAGCTAAATGATAATCAAACAAATAATTTTATTTTGCAATTTGGCATCGTGTTATAAATAATACAATATTTTTCGTTAATAAATTATTAAATAAATGTTATTATCGTCTTTAAATGTCATGTAGTTTCATTCCATAAATCGTTTTCTTTTTCCGACATTCGAAATTTAAACCACTTTGAATAAGTTAGAATAGGGGAATATCCCGATATGTAGGGAAAGTTTTATGAATGAAGTGGGACTAAAGCTGTCGTACGATGGGTCAAAAAACTCGTACGATGTGCCAAAAAACTCGTGTGTGTCCAAAAGGTATGATAGTCCTAAAAAAAAAAACACCTGTGTAACATATTGTTTTGACAAGTCTTTCAGATTTGCAAACTTTTTTGAAAATATTCATAAAGTTATAGATTACGAGCGATCAGAGTTGAAACTTTTGTAAAGCGCCTGAGTAATAAGAAAAAAACAAAACTCACTACCACTCCCGACACCAAATTTCTGTGATTTTCGTGTGAATCAACCATACGACTCTGTATGATAGTGTAACACGGCCTTTAGGCAGATTTAAGAAACGGTATGGAAAGCGACTTCTACAAGAGACTGCTGAAAAGTTACCATCATGAGGCGACTTAATGGAGCCATTTAAGAGAAAGCTGCGGCAAATTGTATTTTTGAATGTTGATGAAAGAAGTTTTGTATTGGAAGGTGCTTCCAGACAAAACATTTGTTCATGCTGGAGAAACAACTGCTGCCGGCAGGAAAATATCCAAAAAAAGAGACAATAACGGTTCTTTTCCATTAAGTCAAATACAAGACAAACATTTAAAAGAAATTTGTTCACATCTCTGTAGTTATTAAATTGAAAAAAACCCATTTTATTAGCACTAAATGCGGAAAATGTTTTAAAACAAAAACTTCGCTACACAACGAATCTTTCACTATAACGAATAGGTCTGACATTATATCATTCGTTATACCGAGCTTGGACTGTAATATGTAAATTTAAATAAAAGTCGGGATGATCGATAATAATGAAAAGCCATGTGCCGGAACTAGGAAAAATTATTCTGTAGAAAATCACATTTCATCAGAGTAAAAAGAGTTTTTAAAACGGTCATTAAGTCGCTGTCGATATCACATTATTTACCTGTGTTTGTTGGTAACAATTTTGTTACAAACTGTACAAAGAAAAAACCGCTTAATGTGTTTTAAGCTGATTTTTGTGCACAACTATTTATTAAACAAAACTCTAAAATTTTTACTATTTAAAAACATTTTTTTTTTTTGTGATTTCTGCGATCAAGAAATCAGCCGATTTTTATGCGGTTTCGACGCACTGCAATAACATAGAAAAACACAATAACAAAGTCATACGTTCGATTTTAAATTCACTTCTGATTTGGTATTTATATATCTAATTTCAGCAACCAGATAGTAATCGCTTTTCTACTCTGTGTTCTGCTTTACGAAATAGTTAAGTCCGTATTCCCCATTCACTGTTAATTTATTACAGTTTTGGAGGACTGAATTACAAAAATAAAAATTGTTAGAGGCTCAACCACAGAAAAGTTAGTAAATTTCTTTCTTGTAATTTGTGACACTTACCCCTTGTGTGACAGCGCAAAAGGTGTTATGACTTCTGCAAATAAACAAAATGTTAAAGTTTATATCAATTTTAATTCACTACAAAAACACTTTCAAAATCATTAAATATGTTTTTCCCTTATAGAAATTGGCCAAAGCAAAAAAAAACGGTTTTTTACTGGTGTTCTGTAGGTATGAAGCCTTTCCACAAAGAAGATTGAAAAAAAGTTATAGTTATGACCGATTTTGTAAAACGTGAAATTGAGGGCGCAGCTGACTACTTTTCTTTTAAGTGTCAGACTCAATTTTGTGTCAATAGTGGTTTGTTTTTGATATTTTAGAACTATTTAGCAGAAACAAATTACATACTTGCGATTACAGTTTTGTGCTGTACTGGTGGGGCTACCTGGCACGAGCGAAAATCGTTGCAAATATTACGAACGGCCTAGTCTGACGGTAGAGCAATTGCATTTGGGGAACTTACCAACAACTCAGCACTTTTCCCAATGTACAATAGCCTCCAAGCCACACATATTTAGGTCGCAACTTCTTGTGATATGTGAGGATGGTGAGCCCCTTCATCGGTAGCCCGCCCGCAAATTCCGCACCATATAGTTCTTATGAACAACAGGCATCGTTTATGGGGCAATATCACCTTGTGGACATAACAACGCCCCTTACAGCATTTTTAGGTTTAAGCCGTAGTCAAAACGCTTCAACCAAGGTAGGCACCTTAACCAATGAGCAACGTTCCCGTTCTGCCAATTGACCTTTGGTGAAGGAGACGGAAGAGCCGAACCCATACAGCAACTTTCTCGAGTTTTGCCTTCCACAACTGCTCACCTTTGGGTGGAAACGAAAAACTATGACAGTCGAGGTTTGAGTTAAGATCAGGCCGTTCAGGGTCATGGCTGAAGGTCCACCAAGACTGTAGAAAGCATGTCTACTAAGGCCTATAAAAGCACTGCTGAAACTAGGTTGCAGTTTTCCGTATCTCCATATTTCGCGAACTATAAAACTGGTGGATTCAATTTCTTGAGAAGGTTCGGGAAAACTAACTGAAAGATGCTTGTAGGAAATAGTCCCAAGAACACAGATTATCGCCGAGTGGATTTTTCCATATTAACTGTCCGAGTTTTGGCACAGAAATGTATTTGAAACTAAAGGGTGGTTAAATTTCAGGGGCCGATGTTGATTTTGAATAAAACACAAACTATTTAGGAAATTATTGTAATTTTATTTTATTATGATGTATTGGTATTATGCAATTATGTATGGAACAAAATATCGGCCAAATGGGCGCCGCGACTTCGGCGGCACACCTCCATCCGATGGTCCAAATTTTCGATGACGCTGAGGCATAATGGAGGTTATATGCCGTTAATGTGCCGAATTATCTGATCCTTTAGGTCTTGAATTGTTGCTGGCTTATCGACGTACACCTTTTCATTCAAATAACCCCAAAGAAAAAAGTCCAACGGTGTCAAATCACATGATCTTGGCGGCCAATTGACATCGCCATTACGTGAGATAACACGGCCATTGAATTTGTTGCGCAAAAGAGCCATTGTTTCGTTAGCTGTGTGGCAAGTGGCACCGTCCTGCTGAAACCACATATCGTCCACATCCATATCTTCCAATTCGGGCCATAACAAGTTCGTTATCATCTCACGATAGCGAACACCATTCACAGTAACTGCCTGACCGGCCTCATTTTGGAAAAAATACGGCCCGATGATGCCGCCAGCCCATAAACCGCACCAAACAGTCACTCTTTGTGGGTGCATTGGTTTTTCGACAATCACTCTTGGATTCTCGTTCGCCCAAATGCGGCAATTCTGTTTATTGACGAATCCACTGAGGTGAAAATGTGCCTCATCACTGAAGATGATTTTCTTTTTTTGCATTTTGATTTGAACTCCCATTTTCATAATAAGTCTGGATAACTTTAACACGTTGTTGGATTGTGTATCTCTCCATGGTTCAAATTGAGTGAGTCTGAAATAGAGAAATGTCAAATAAAATTCGGAAAAAAACTTGGCGTTTAGGTGTGGTTCACATTCAACATCGGCCCATACAATTTAACCACCCTTTACTTGCGATTACAGTTTTGCTGCTGTACTGGTGGGCCTACCTGGCACGAGCGAAAATCGTCGGTAATATTACGAACGGCCTAGTCTGACGGTAGAGCAATTGCATTTGGGGAACTTACCAACATCTCAGCACTTTTCCCAATGTACAATAGCCTCCAAGCCACACATATTTAGGTCGCAACTTCTTGTGATATGTGAGGATGGTGAGCCCCTTGATCGGTAGCCCGCCCGCAAATTCCCCACCATGTAGTTCTTATGAACAACAGGCATCGTTTATGAGGCAACATCACCTTGTGGACATATCAACGCCCCTTACAGCATTTTTAGGTTTAAGCCGTAGTCAAAACGCTTCAACCAAGGTAGGCACCTTAACCAATGAGCAACGTTCCCGTTCTGCCAATTGACCTTTGGTGAAGGCGACGGAAGAGCCGAACCCATACAGCAACTTTCTCGAGTTTTGCCTTCCACGACTGCTGACCTTTGGGTGGAAACGCAAAACTATGACAGTCAAGGTTTGAGTTAAGATCAGGCCGTTCAGGGTCATGGCTGAAGGTCCACCAAGACTGTAGAAAGCATGTCTACTAAGGCCTATAAAAGCACTGCTGAAACTAGGTTGCAGTTTTCCGTATCTCCATATTTCGCGAACTATAAAACTGGTGGATTCAATTTCTTGGGAAGGTTCGGGAAAACTAACTGAAAGATGCTTGTAGGAAATAGTCCCAAGAGCGGCTAGTTTTGTTGAAGGCACATATTATCGCCGAGTGGATTTTTCCATATTAACTGTCCGAGTTTTGGTACAGAAATGTATTTCAAATTGAGAGTTAATCTGCGTAAAATTTATGCTTAGACTTTTGAAATATTGATATTTCTTTTCAGGTAGAGCGCATGCGTGGCTGTGCAAACCATTCGTGCGACACATACACGTCGTTGTTACATCAATTTTGCAATATGGCGATCGAGTTAGCCAAAATCACGCAGGATCTCTTTGAGGTAACTTGCAAGATTTTTACTTAAAGTATATAAACGCCAAAGGCATTCGGGGGGCGTTTCGGTCCCCGTTCTGCCAATTGACCTTTGGTGAAGGTTTCGGAAAAACACGCGTAACCGAAGTCATACATAAACCACCTAGAGTTTTCGTTGACGTGCCAACCGAGGGACCCCTTCCCCTCTATTCAGCGAAAGCAGAGTGCCCTGACTGGGTGTGAAATAGTCAGCGATTAACCTGCCCACGCGGGACATTAATTACACATGTGTATATTGTATAGTTACTCTTGCAGTCCTATATCTATTGATTGGAAACTATAATGGCGCATCGGATTCTATCCCATCGCCGTTTTAGACACGATCAGTAAATGCAGAGCAACGTTGAAAATATGAAGATAGAAGAAAACGTACTCACAGCCGAAAAAGCAGCTTTTCATCATCTATTCGGCAAATGCGTTGTGCCGTAACTGCAAAAATGTTACCGTCCCTGTCAAAATGTATCTGACCGATTCGTTTCGCTACTGAAGAAACGCTGTTTTTGTTTTTTTTTCTTAGAATAAATGGATTTAAACATATCTAAAATTCTGCTGTTTTTATTCCACTTTTATGGAGAACATGAAAAGAAAAGTTTATTCTAAATTTATCAATGCAGAACAGCAACAATTCAATCAATTTTATGCATGAATGTCTTTAAAGTATTAAAAACAAGTATAAATGTCTTTCGAGGGTTAAAACTAAAAGTTTTCAAAATTTTAATTTTTTTCTTTGTTGAAAAGATCACCTGCACTTTAACGAGTTCTTGTGATTTCCTTAAAATTTAAAAAAAAAATTAAAGGCAACAATTTTGCCACCTTTTTACGCTGCAGAAAACCATTTCTTCCAGTACAAAGTTGTACTTCATGCAAAATTACGCTAAATTGCTGAAATTATGACAAATATTTTCTACCAAAATATTCCCATGCAAATTATCTCAATACAAAAATCAATTTATATTTTCAATTTAACAATTTTCATAACTGATATATAGAGAAGAAAAAAACATTGAAGGCAAAAGAATTATACCCTGGCAACATTAATTTAAACAGCCAATGTGTTTGCTGTTGTTGCTGGTGCTGCATTGTTTTATATCTGCATGTTTTCTCCTGCGAAAAAGCCATTGACTTGACAAGAATCTGCACCTCTCACGTACAAAATTATGACTGATTGGCTGAATGACGAATGGACAAAGTATCAATACCGACTGACTGGCGAAGCGACTTGTGGATTGTTGCCGCTGCAACCAAAACAACAAGACAGAAAAAAAACCCCTCCAAACGGCAAAATAAACGCGCAACATGAAATTACCCAACATGCCAAAAATACCCCGCCGTCTGCCTCTCCACTTGTTTCTGTGGTAGGAACTCATCAAACTGTACCTTCATTGTTGCATGTTGCTGTTGTGTGCTTTCCACTTGTTTCTGTTTCGCTGTTTCTTCTTCTTATCCAAAATTGCACCTAAGCAGAACTTGCACTTGGTAATAACGGTACTACTAACGGTACAGCAAAAATGCATAAATATTTAACACACACAGGAACACAGAGCTGCGCACACACACGCGCAGGCATGTAATTATCTTAAAACGGACATGCAGCAACATTATTTTTTGCAACAACTAAATGTTACACCATTTCCAGGATGAATTTATTTTATGCACAATATAAAACATATTTTACCCCAAACTGTCGACAGTTTCGTAATTAAAGACGTCGACAGGCAGGACATGACATTGAAATGCTCTTTTGAGCGACTTAAAAACAAACGGGGGAAATTTATTTCCTAAGTTTGGTGGAGTTTGATTACAGTTGGGTCTTAGCAGCTTCTTTTCTGGCCGTCGTGCCCACATAAAGTTGCCAAAGTTTACACCGCAGTGGCTTCAGGGCAGGAATAATGAAGACTGGATTTGAGAAATATGTCGGGGTGGATGTAGGGTTTCAGGAACGTACTGCGACATGGTTCTGCTTTCTTTTATTACTTTTGGTAGCTCTCGCCAGCGTTGGTGTCGTCATAAGAGGGTGGAGTGCACCCGAAGCATGAATTCTGGTCGGTAAGGCCATGGGTGGCCGTGCGAAATGTACACCCCTAAAACGTTCACCTACCAATCCCCGTCATTTACAGACCAATTTTCCAATCCACTTTTTTATCTTTTCTCTCAAGAACAAACACATCCATTCAAAATATCAATTTCTCCACAATTCTGTAATTTCTAAATCGATTTTGAAGTTTCGGTAACCGGTACTTTGATTGAATTCAGTCTTCTGTGGACTCCAATTTGGCACACAAAAATCTCCGTAAGTTAAATGGGGAAAAATGTTCACCAGTGTAGGCCGAATTTCAAATGATGTCTTCTTTTGTAAAGAGTTTCATATAAATAGACAAAATGTCCTTCTTTTGGAAAAAAAAATAAAAGCTATTGAATAAGTGACCAACCAAAACTTCATCAGGATTTCAATCTCCATGCAAATCAACACTAAAACTTTGACAGCGTTTTCGCTTTTGTTCGCACATCCAGATACTAATTCTTTCGACAGTGTTACCACCCTTTCAAAGCAAAGAGCAAAAGAAAATAAAAATATAAAAATTAATATATTCAAAGTAGAAACTTTTGAAATCGATACATTTTAAATACACTTTCCTACTTTAGGCGGAAAGACCTAAAATGAACGAGAAAATATTACGGAATTCTATCAGAACTTATATTTTCAAAATGAAAACAAAAAATTTCCTTTCCCTAGAAAACCAACACAAAGTGAAATAAGAACAGCCGACCATATAGCGCGCCCTGCTTGCCTTTAGTCATTCTATTTGTTTACATAAAAACGTATCCTTGAGAGTCCTACGACGGCCAAATTTTCCTTCGCATTCTTCATTTTAAGTGTACACGATACTTCATCAGCATTTGACATGTCGTACAGCTTCTGGTGTCGCCTAAGTCTACTTTCAGCAATGACGACCAATTTTTACGAGGTCTGACTCTCCAAGCTAATAAATTCTGCTGCCTGAATTTTCAGCGTAATTTTCCTTTGCAAACGGTGCGCGTCATAAAACGGTATTAGTCTTCCAGCAGAAGCAGGCAAAAGAAAGTTTATAGATGTTTTGAAGGCATAAAAAACAAAAGCAACAGTAAAAAGAAGTCGTAAAAGAGAAGCCAACACAGTGCATCGCTGCTAAAACGGTTTTAAAAATGTTATAAGAAAATTAAATAAAAACACATATATGTGCATAAAGTTGTATTAAAAATGTGGTCAATAACTCAAACCGAGACAAGACTGGAAAAAAATCACTAATACCAAGAAAATACACAACGAAACCTGCAACTGCACATGACTCGAAAGAGCAGCGGAAGAATGTGCTGCAGATTGATAAAATGAAAAAGCAACTTCTGTCAAACTGGTAAGACGAACAGACATACAACACTTGAGTGCTTAGTTGGACAGTTGGGCACAAATATCAAATTAAAAGGCGGTTTTGTATTAATCATCGGCAACAGCAACAGCAGCAGGTTACTGCAAACGTTTGTTGAACGTGTTCAAAAAACTAGAGAAAAAATGTTGACACACAAACACAAAATTGAATTCGGCTACCACGAGTTTTTCTGAACAAAATTTGAATAATTTTCTCTTAATAATTATAGTAATTAACGGAGCTAAATCCAATTGGAATGTTTTGAAAATTCCAGAATTTAAATTTTACTCAATTCATACTTCTGTGAAGGAATTCCTTATTGAAATCCTATTACAAACATCCACATACAATTCGGGGCAAGGGCAAGGTCGTGGGCCGAACTGAAGCTGAATGAACAAACTACATGCTGTCGGAGCGAGCAATAGATGAGCTTCGCCAAAATAAGTCCCCAAACAATCTTGAAGTCAGTTTCCACGCCATCGAAATATTGCCGATATCGTGGCACAGGCAACAATTCTGGTCATCTCTGGTTCTAACTTTAGGTATCCCCGATAAGTTTCTATTTTAAGTTCGTAGAAAAGCATTTAAAAATGCTAAATGCCCTACACCTACACGTCTATATTGAAAAGGGTTTAAGTTCAAATTTTAATTACTTATTAAAGTTTAAAAATAGAATTCAGTCATACATATTGTCCACAGGTATAAATTAGGTGAACATTTGCAATAGATTGCATAAAAACGTGTTAATTAATTAAAATACTTCGTATTTTTATTGTACTGTTCAGTTATTCGAGTTATCAACTTTAAATTGTTTCGCATTGTATTTACAAGCATTTAAGCCGATGCTTTTCATCAGCTTCATCAGAAAATAGACATTTAAGCGATAAATCCTTTCCAACGGAGTGCATTTGAGTGCATTGGCTTTCTTACGATGCGAGTATATAACACTAGGGCCTCAATTTGCGAATAATGGAAAAACATCGAGTAATTGGCTTTTAGTTTATTTTTCCATTTCAACAAATGGTTTCACTATTACACGATTTAAAAGCAAATGAAGACACAAACATTTGCACATGTTCATATAGGCTGAAAGAGCCTCCTCATTTATGTTGTAAGTTGAGCTGCCTTCATGCGATACATCTAAACCAACAACACTGGCATCGAATTGAATAAGAGGCCTGATCTTCTCTATTCTTATTGACACCTAAAATCTTATTTCCTAAAAGGCATCTTTACATGGGACGACAAGTACTCAGATCCATCAGATCAGGCCATAAAATCCTACGATGTAAAATTTGTTGAGCGGATGGTGTTGCTCTGTTTTGCAAATCCTTTTAGAAAGCGCTCTATTCTGATCCACACCACAATTGTATGTTAAAGTCAACAATGGCCACACTGTAAGTATGTTCGTTCGCGTATTGAAGGTGGTTATATTTTTGTACAATATAATATAATAAATTTTCACGTTGTTGTTGTGATAAATGTTGTAAAATTGTAACCATGTGGTGGTACTTATTTTTGTGTTTCTGCTGAGTTGTTTAAACAGCTCCAGAAGGAACTCCTCTCCTTGTGCCATATTTTTCCATATATTTATGAGTTCAATGCAACACTGTGATCGGACTGAAATCGGTATCGGAGCAATTTTGTATTCCAATACTTTGTAGTTGTTTAGTTTTTTCGAACACACTTTCGAACCTTTACAATCTTTGTGTAAGAAGAAGAGTATTTTTTCCAAAAATCTTTTTTACTTATCCAAACTTTGTCGTAATTCTTAACCAACAGGTTACCAATGTTGAGCGCCAGAACATACCTTTAGTGAAAAAGACCATATAAAGCCAGATTGCAGTCCATTTTGAATTAAAAAAAGACTATTTTTTTAAGGATATATAAATTATTTGAAAAATTGTACTCTCTTGTACTCTTTTCCAAACACGAATGAACCACTGTTGCTTGTCCAAAATGTAGCACCCCTGGAACCAGCAACATTTTTGGATCAATGTAAATCGGCACCACGTAAAGTGGAGCTCGAGTGCATAAGATTTTACAAAAAAGTACTCAGATTTTACTCCTTTAATCAATTTAGCCATAAATTCTGGCCTTAAGATGAACAGTTGCACGAAGGCAGTTTCTTATTTCTGATAACGTTTCATCGCAGCCTTCTTTAATTCGTGGTGTCTCCAAAAACTATTTCCATTTTCATGCCGCTCAGGAATTCAATTTTCTTATACTTTTAAGAATTTTGCTTAAAAAGCACAAACCAAAGATATTTTTAAGTAAAATTGTTGGGCAAATTTGTGCAAGATTTCGCTAAATTCATGTTTTTATATTGATCTTTTTTTCACTTTCTGTCACGTTCGAACCGATACTTTTTTAGCCGTTTTATATAGATTTATATAAACAGAGTTAAATATAGATGAGTTAGAAATGAACTTTTCTTTTCCATTTGTGGCTGCCACGTTCGAGACAATAGAAGCACGTCAAATCTCGTGTTGTACTTTAAAAAATATTATAAGAACATTTTTCTTCTCACGTCTCATTGAATACAGGATCGAATGTTTTACATTTTTTCAAAATTATAAATAAATAGTCCGGCTGGATAAAAATATTGGGATCAGCAGTTTCTTCCTGAACTGGCGACTTCTCAGCCGATTGTGGCCTCTAAATTGAGAGATGTTCTTTTATAGATGTATATTTCCACATGCTTCGAAGTCACGGTCTTAACCATCGGGACATTTTAGAATTTCTGCCAATATCACCTTTGCATTTATGTGGGGGGGTTTGTGGGTGGCTGCTGATTTGTATTGGCGGGCACGTTTCCCTGCGCAAATTAAAATTGACGTGTACAAATGTTTGTTCCTTAACTTTTATCCGCCATTGCTTTAGCCATTTTTCCAGCTGATATATATAAACTTGCGCGATGCTTCCAGCGGGACTCATGGACGTTTAGAAAACCTCTGTCATCAGTGAATGCTGATATGTGAAGTAGACCTTATCAAAAGCCTGTGAAACATCAATGAAGAGCGCTGAACAATAATTTTTTTCCTCGAAAGTTTTCCTAATCACATTTGAAAGTCTGGGTGCCTCCTGAAACCGAATTGATGACCAGGAATGCTTTTCGAATAATTTTGACTTATTGGACAATAAGCGTTTAGGTCTGTAAAACTCAACCTTCGTATTAAATTTGTCGGATTTAGGTATCGTAGCAATCAGTGAAATCTTGCTAATTTAAGGGAAGTACTTTATTAAAAATGAAGAGCATAATCTTTTTGTAATATAAGGTAGCTCCAGAAGCATTTTGTTCCTTATATTATCAATAGCAGTTTCAATTTGCTTAGTATCGAATCTCATAGGAACATCTGATACAGTGACAGCTGGTGACAGTTGCACAATATCAGCAGACAAGTTTCCCGTAAACACTTTTTGCAGAAGATTAACAAACAGGAAACCTTTTTCAGTATCAGTTTTTGCCCAGCTTCCATCTGAGCATTGTAATGGAGGTTTACACATCACGGGTCTGTTTATTCCTTTGGCCGCTCGCTATAGTGAGTGGTGTTACATCAAGCTAAAACAGAAGCGGTTGTTTGCATTTTTAAAAGCTTTTTGAGCTGTTTAGTGTGCGTTCGCTTAGCCTAGATTTTAACTGAGGGGACCTGTAACGTTTCCATTCTCCTCAAACTCTTCTTTTTTCACTTACAAGCCATTCTATATAAATTTTATTATGCCTTACCTGCAGACTTGTAGCAGTTTGTTGAAGGCTCTCAACAGCATATTTTCCGAGCAATGCGTACTCAAGTACTTCTTGTATTTCAGCCAATCAATACATGAAACGAGCCATTATCTCACTAGGGAAACCTTTCACTATTGCTTCTATGAGCTGTATTGGCTTTCCGTGATTGAAAACTTGGGTGGCGAATACACCGATGATCTAACCCATGTATCGCTCACACTAATAACATTCAACACGAATGATTATATATTGTACAATTCGAAACGTTCGGCCTAGCGGGACAGGTCGTAAGTAGAAAATAAGTGGCCTTATTGGGTTTTTTTTTTTAATATTTGTGTGGAATTGGAACTTTAATTGTTTTGTTGCATGAATAACGTCCAAAGTCTTTTAAAACCGAAACAAGTCCAGTTCAGAAAAACACATTTTATAACTCACATGACATTTGAGGCAGCATAAAACTTGTGCGTGCTTGTTTTTCACTTAAGGAATAACCTTCTCTGAGACAAGTTTTCTCAAATTTTAACAGCAGTTTTCTCTCACGTCATCTTCTGTGCAATAAAACGACATACATACATTTACGACAAAAAGCCAGCGCATTTAACGATTTGTAACTTCTGTTTTGCAACTTTATAAAATCATAAAGATATAAATACGTTTTTACTGTTTATTTTATAAAATTTTGCGAAAAAGAAAAACGTTTTATCTGCAGCGAATGTATTTTGTAGCGGCTAAAGTTGGGGCAAACAAACGTATTCTTTATATCCTTTCAAAAATAATCCTTGTTTACCTCATGGTAATGGAAATGGAGTTACCCATAAATACTTTACACGCGTGTTCATATATGCAGTTACACGTTTACTACACACACATACACACACACATACACACACACATACAGGCACATCCAGTCACCAGTTCTTTACGTGTGTGTGTGTGTGTGTGTGTGTGTGTCGGTGTAAGCGCGTTTTTTAGTTGTTTTAAAAAAATATGCTAAAGTTTTTTCTACCTTTTTTAATATTTTTTTTTTTTTATTAATAAAACAAGGATAAGAGTTGTTGCTTATCAGAGCAGAACAGAAGCGTTTTATAATTAAGGTTTGCTCGCAGTTTTGCTTATGTAAATTTGTTGCTTTTCATTTCACGATACCAGTGAAGTGATTACAATGTTGCAAGTAAAAATGAAATATTTTTCGCGATCAAAAACTAATATTAAAGGAAAAACTTTATTAGGCGTTAATAAGTAACAAGAATTGGTTTTGTCACCCAATTTTTTGCGCATTTTATTGTCCAATAGAAAAGTCAAAATTATTACTTCTACTTCTTGGATTTGCGTTTGTCGTAAACTGCAAAGAAAATTTGCTAAGGGATCTTAAACGTCAACAACTCCAGGCGGCAGAAAACGCGTTCGAGGCCCAATTAAGTTTTTTATAAAGATTTGGCCTGAAATTTCCTAAGTTTTCTTTTTAGTGATAATGTGGTTTTTCGTATTTTAAAATGCTTAGCTTAGATTCAAAATATCTGGAAAATTAGTGTAGGGACCCGTTTTCAAAGAGTCAGTGGTAGATTTGGAAAAATTTAAAAAGTTTCTCTCCTTCATTATATGTCGAACGATGGCGGGAATTGGGGAATAATAATAAGGATCTAGATCAAAGAGTTTTATTTTGACCAAGTAGACCGAGTCCTAACTCTCCTAAACTCTAGTGCTTTATAAGACTATTTATAGCTTTTTAAAATATCAGCAATCTGCCGCAGTTTTATATTATTATACTACTGCAAACAGTAAGAACTTGCGGCACAGAATGCGTAGTAGGTTTACATCGGCACCTGCGAGTCTGATCGCTTGCAGGCACACACAAGTGGCAACTTCTTGTGATATGTGGAATGGGCGCATAACACAAACCTATTGGTAGAGAGCTTGGGCTATCTAATCCCTTCTGCCAGTAATTCCCTAGCAGGAGGTCGAGGCACCTGCGTTGCCCGAAGGAACATCAAGACCTAACCAGACTCGCATGAAAACTTCAATCCAGTTTTTACGATGAACAGAAGCTTGTTACCAGGCAACATTTGGATTACCAAAAATATAGCGCTTTTATCAGCATTTATCAACGCCCTTCGCTGCTCTGAAATTTAAGGTCGACTATTAGTCTCCATATTTGACAACATTTTAAAAGTGAACCCACAACCATTACCGGCAGCGAAGCTGATGAATCAGCATCATCATCAGTCATACCATCAGCAATCAACAGTATTTTGATATGTATTCCATCGACCGACACAGCTCCAGGACGAACGTCTTTCGAATATATTATAGGGCTAAATCGTTTCGACTTTTTTCTTGATCTTCGAACTGAGGAAACGAACAAACTGAAACTGAATATTTTAGCGCAGCCATGTGTGATCTGACGGGAATGTACTTCCACGTTTGCAAACAACTGTCGTAGGTCTTAAAAATTAGTTGCAAGAACGTATCGCCCTTGAAATTATGTCAGCCGGGAATAGAACTACGAATAAAATGGAAAACACTAAATAATATATTCAGTGCAATTTAATTTTGATGTTTGCATTTCTCTTAACTGAAACTCTTTCAATTAATTTCTCAAAATTTTAAATGTTTTTGCACACACATTGACAACCATTTTCATAAGCCCGATTTCATTTGGTTGCAATTATCGCCGGCATGATGTATCTGCGTCTAATGTGCGACTAGTGGAAATAATATTTTTATTTGAATAAAACCTCACCCAACGCAACAATCGCACTGGAGAAAGCCTGTCAGCCCTCCAATAGCCATATAAATGGGGCATGTAAGGCAGGCATTACAACGTTCATTCAATTACAACCAAAACAATGCAGTTCTCAATAATTTCATAATTAAACTTTACCAATTAATTGCCGCCAGACCACTCATTAAACTATTTTCTGAGCTTCGCGGCCGTGATTAGCAAAAAACATTTGGGATAAAAATCAATTAAAAAATGTATAATTTCTCAAAATGAAATGTTCACAAGCAAATGAACAGAACATGAAAGGACGAACGAACGGCGTTCCAGTGGTGGCTCGCCAAAATCAACAGCAGATCATTTTCCACTTTGATTTTTTTAATATTATAAAATAGTCCATCAAAACTATACCAAATTATTTGGAAAAAGCCTTAAACTTTTCTTTATATTTCTTCGCGGGTTTTCCAATACAACTGTGGTAACAGTGCAAAGATTTTTAAAGTTCTTTTTGCGCTTTCTATTGTGAAATGGACCTACATCAGCACCTGCCATTATGGTCGAATCTGAAGTCAGACCAATTCCACATACAGGTGGCAACATCTTGCATACCTGAAATCCGGCATCACAAAGAAACACCAGACCTTAATCAGACTTGCCTGAAAATTTCCCATCATCTGTTGGAGAAGAAAAAAAATATTTCGGATCTCGAAAATAGGACATCTATCCTCAGTATTGACTGAGGCCCGATTCTGCATCTTTCAGCATAGGCAGGCACTTCAACTAATGATCAACACAAGAATTGCTCTTATAAGTGAAGGTTTCGCAAGTTATATAGAAACGGCCAGAGTTTTGGTTGGCGTGAAACCCTACTCTTCTATACCTCTAAAAAGGAGAGTACTCCAGCTTGGCATGCCCCAAAGCACTTCAGAAAGACAATAAGATCTAATTTTGTGTGCGATTTAATTTTTATATGTATTTCTTTAAGGCAAAATTCCGAAGACCAGTTTAATATCAATGTGATAGGGAAAAACGTATGGACGAAATGTGGGCAGTGGAAAACTATGGAATAATTCATCAGCGGACCGCAATTCCCTGTACAGACCATAAAGAATTTTCCCATCATTCCCTTCTAAAACAATCGTCTGTTTCATCTAGCAACTTCGGAAAGGAGGCCACGTATCACAATACATGTCATCAGTTAAGCACCTCAGCCACGACTAGCCCACGATTCCTCTTACAAGACAGTCTATCCCTCTATGCCAAAACAAAGCCTTAAACTTGACCTCGGGAGGCAACCACCATTGGTGCTACTGAATATCGAAAGTTTTTGTGAAAATACTCGTACCTCTACTACATATCCCAGCGCCACTTACGCTACCTTATTTTAGTTTCTTTTACATCCCCATGTACATTTTTTTAAAACCATCAATGCAAAGTCCGTCCTCCTTTCTTTGTTTCCTCAAACTTTCCACACCCATTTTTCAACGATTTACTTTACAAGCGAAATCCCATCGAAAATGGACTCTCGTCTTTGAATTATTGTAAATTTAAATAATTTTTCGTTTCTTTTCCTTCATGCATTTAACGTTGTTATCTTTACATTGTTGTCCGTCATGTACTTTTCCTCATATTTGTTTTAATTAAAAACCAGCAACTTAAGGGGAAAAAAAGGAATCGAAACAAAAACCATTTGCGCATTGAGGCATGCAACAATGCTTGTACGCCTGCCTGGACAGTTTAAAGACTTATTGCTGCACAAATGAATGGAATTGTTTTAAACTCATGCAAAAAAAGCCGGCAAAAAAAGTGAAATTGAATGCAACAATGCGTAAGAAAAAAAGAGAATTAAATATGCAGAATAGCAGATATGCTGCACACGGATACCAGCAAAACATACTGGAATTTTTGAATGGCGAAACCAGAAAATCTTTCGGCTCGATTTGTAGGAGGGTTGTGTTGAAAATTGTTTAAAATATGTATGTAAAAATATGTCTTGAAATTCCAACTTAAATGTTGGGAGTTCAGCAGAGAAGAGCGTAGGAATAGTGGCGATGTGCTGGGTTTTCGACACTTCATGTCAGGTTAAATTTACACCTCTGGCAGGCAATAGGTTTTTAGCAGCCAATTATCTTTTTCTATGTTTCAGTCTCCCTTAGATGTGAACAGTTCAAGTACTTGGGGTAAGCGAGCGAATTATCTTATAAATAAAACTCAGCAAATTCAAGGCTGGCTTCATTAAATCACGGCATTTAATGCTTGAAAAAATGTCTGGCAGCCTGAGGGACCAATAATTTACTACTTCTCCAGTCATATTTCGCCAATAGTACAATAGTTCTAAATGATCCATCGTTCCGGTTTTATAGACCAGAAATTTGACGTATCCAACATCTTAATTCAGTCAGCAAAGTTCTGGCTCAACAAAGTGATGGTTTCAAACTAACCGACTACTTTATCAATTGTTAGAACTACCTGATACTAAAAAAAAAGTCACACATTTAATTTTTCTTTTCTTTTATTTACCACTGCAAGAGGGGACCTCCAGATATAATAATATTTTCGCCCAAAAAAAAAAAAAATTCAACATCCAAATAAATGTCTGTAAAACTAAATTAAAAATTTCGTGTTATTTGGAGTTCGCAAGCTGATGAAAATTGGGCGCTTGGCCTAATTCCCGCAACAACAATATTGCTTTTTCATACCCGTTAACCCGATGATAAAAACTGTGAAAGTAGTTTGCACGGTTTGTACACGTTGTTCCTGTGTAAGTCTTTACATGGAAATTCACCAAAGTACTCGGACATATATGTACTTAAAAAGGGTGAAACATACTCCGTTAGTAGGATATTGGTTCTACTGTAGCCTCACCTTAATTCGCCCCTTTGAAATCGAAATGATGCTTAAATACATTTTGACACACGGGCGACATCAAACTGCAACCAGCAAAAATAGTCATCTGAACTGTCACCGTCACCTGTTATCAATTCGTCGCGCGTTGTAGTGGCGAGTTTACCTGCTCTGAGTTCGCCGTGGGCAGAATCCAAAATAAAATTCATGGAGTTTGCTGACTCCATGTCGAAAATGTTTGACTGCACAAACAAATGGGTCATAGCTCCGATCCTAAACTAAAGCAACTTAAATTAGAGCATCGGTTCTTAAGTCTTTTCCAATACAGCCAAAATTAAACTTGGTCTTGCGTTCAACTTTTTAACACCAAAAGTTGTTCCTGATCAGCTGAATGTGGAAACTTAAATATATTTCTGAGCGCCACGGCTGGCGCGTAGAAGCCGCAATCTCGAACACCAATTTGCAACAACTTTTCGCAGCATTTGCGGTCGTATTTCGCCGATAACTCCGTCCTGTTGGAACCACATATCAGCAAGATCAATGCCACATAATTGAGGTACGAAAAAATTTCGAATCATGTTCCGATACCGTTCACCATTGACAGTAATTTTCTGTGGATGTTTCAACAAAAGCTTGTGGATTCTCCTCACTCCAATTGCGACAATTTTGCTTATTTAGGTACCCATTCAACCAGAAATGGGCTTCAACGGAAAATGGAAGAAGTGCACGATGAGTTTGACGAATAGAATAATTAGTTTGATTAAAAATTTCAACAATTTGCACGCGTTGCTCTGGTGTAAGTCGATTCACAATGAAATTTCAAAGCAAACTAAACAAAAAGCAACTATCAGTTGTTAAATGGTTGAGCACCCATAAATCAGTGATGCCAACTCAAAGTTGTGACACTCTAAAAAAAACACGCTTTAATACGGAAATTTAAGTATTTCAGTTAAATTATTTATCGTTTGTCTTTGCAGCCTCTAAAATGTCTGAAATTTTGTGAGTTACTGGTTTGTTTGTGGTGTTAAATATTGGCGGATTAGATCAAGATAATCTCAGTCTGGAAACCCACTTATAAGTGGACTTCAATAGCTAAACAATCATTTCACCAGTCAATTAGCGGAGTAATCATTGTTTACAATCTCTCTTTATTCTCTTTTTATATTGATGGTTCTTGTTAATAGTTTTCCTCCAGTTTCTACGTCTTCTAGTGCTTCACTGCACTCTGCTTGAGGTGTGGTAATATTAAAGATATAGGGCAATTTTTTTTTCTAGTATGTAAGAAATATTGCTATTCTACTATTAAATTAAATAAATAAAACCAAATATTGGCGCACACTAACGTTCGACAATGTGGGACAGCCTTTCATTTAACTTTCTAATTTTTAGTGCAAAGTGTAAAAAACAAATTTAACAAAAGTTGAACTTTTTGATGTGCTATATATTTGATCAAAGCTGTTCTTAAACTCGTAAGTTTGGAACTATAAACAAAATAAACTCGCGAAAACTTGAATACGTGAAAACGCAAACGACACGGAAACGCAACACTTTTATTTTCACAGCGACTAGTCCACTTTTTTCATTCTCCTTTTATTTGGGAAATACCAGCATTAAAGTAAATATTTATGTTTGACAACTTCCAACCGAAATATGGGGCCTGTTTCACGATCTGGAACTGTATGTCGACCAACGGAAAACTCGATTTGCGCAAAAATATCAATCGATAATTAAAAATTTGTTGTAGGTGAGCGAATAAATTTTTTCTCTTTGCCACTTGAAATTTGTGCGAACGTCAACGTTCGAGCTTGGGAAACCGCATCTTGATCTCCAAACACCCAAGCCGTTACTTAAGAACTATGTACTATACGTCTGTTATAAGAAGCTATACATCTACAACATATTTATGTAACTTATGATAGTAGTATAAAGCGAAAGTCATTCATTTATCATAATGCCTACGAAGGGCTAAAAGTGTGGCTGTGAAAGGCGAAGCCGATCACAATCTACAACGTAACCAAATTTAAAAACGTGAACATTTTTTTTAATGAAAACAATTTTAAACCCTCTTTATTACGGCTTCCAGTCGGCTTGGATTGAGTAACATCCGCTGGGATCTCAGACATCTTTCTGACGCCTCTGTCCAAATGATGATGGTAAAAAGTTGACATTTTAGTATTATTTTCCGATTGGGTTGTGATTTGGTGATATTCAAGACCTCGGCACTGGGACTGGTTGGGCGGACATTAAACTAGAGCATCTTATTCTATATTTCATTTTCTTCCGAAAAAAAAAATTGCTGGCGTTTCGGATGACTTCAAGCAGATGACCAATTCGGCAACAAGATGATTAGTAAAACTTAACGATCGCTATTTTAATATGAAATTTTATCCGAAACCTTCAGCCTGCGTAATTTTGCATATGAAAATCGAATACCGGAAAAATGTGTTTTATGCCTTAAACTTCTGGTCTAATTAATGCTATTATTTCATACAATAGAAGGTTCCATAGCTGGAACGTAATCGAAATGTGTATGTGATGCTTCCAAAAAGTGTACTAAATTTTGAGGAAGTAGAAATAGGGAATACATTTCCATCAAAGCGGAATACTTCCACATTTTTTATGAATATTTTTGTTTTTAATTTTCTTTAACCTGTAGTATTTGAAAGAATGTAAATGTTCAATCAGAATCTACCTGAAAACTGTCTAAGTTTTGTTTTTGCAGTGAAGTGGCAGTTACTTCGCCTGATATTGAGTAGACTTGAAGAGATTTTGCCAAAATCTATTTACGAAACGGATTTCATTTCGTATGAGAATTCGAATAGATTTGGCCCGAAATCCCGTGTAAACGCATTAATAGGATTTTGTAAACAGCCCTCGTTGTGTTTTGTTTTTGTTGTATGTATAAACACCATTAACGCAAGTGTAAGTTTAATTTACACAACAACAAAGTAAAGGTGACTTAAAAAACTACTTCAATATGAATTTCCTGAATAAATGTTGTTGCTTTTGTATTTGATATTCAAAGAAAACAGACGACATCTTAAATGCTTAAAATGTCGTCGCACCCGTGAATAATCGTTGTGCTGAATGGTGGCGTATGTCGGAGGGGCTTTTGTGGTATCAGTCAGTCAGTCCTCTTCAAATACGTTTTCTTTACTTTATCTCTTTTAAAAACGTTCTGAAAAAAACTTTATTCCCGTTATTGACCGACTTAAAAGCAGACGTTCTTTTACACCGCCCCGCCCCGTATTTCTTTTCACTTTTTTCCTGCCATTTGTGTAGGTTTCTTTTTCCTCGCAATAACTGTACTTTGCAGAACTTGAACAACAAAAACCCTAAAAAAAAGTTTATCACTGCAACAATTTAGAAGAATTTTGTGCAAATTATGCGTGGTCGCCGTCACCACCGTCAGTCAGTCAGTCAGCGACGTTAATCAAGCTCGAGGGTCTGGTCTGTTTGTGTTTGAAAGTCAAAACAGCTCGAAATGCACAAAAGAACAAAAAACGAGAACGGAAAAGGATGTCAAGACATGATCAACGTCATTATACTACTACTGTTGTTGTTGTTGTTGTTGTTGTTGTTGTTGTTGTTGTTGTTGTTGGTGATATTATCTGTATTACATTCTTCAGTTTCTTTTATGCACTAAATTCTCTTCATGTAGGCGAGAGCAAGAAGTCTGTTATTTATTTCATCGGCTCATGCTATCAGATGATCGAACGCAGAGGGTTTGTTTTTGCAGCAACAACGTATAAGAGCCAATGGTTAAAAAGAAGCAACAATGGATCTGCTGCCGTTATTTGCATCATGTAAATTATTAAATTAAAAACATTCCCAAGGGAGTTGCAAATTTTCAAACTTGAACATTTATCGTAGCATTCGTCACTGACTTCTGCGTCCCACGAGTGCATTTGTACCTCACGAAACACAACTCAGGCACAACACAGCCGCACAACAACCATGTCTGAAAATGAGGCAGACCTTATTACGGAAATCGATCAATTTTGTTCAGCGTAACGGATATTTTTCTTAAGGTCTCATGCTTTGTAATAGATGGCAAATAATCCTATTCTTTTTGCTACAATATTCTTCCAACTGGGACTCAATTCAAACGGTACAAAACGATATACCTTATCATTTGGCACGGTTTGGTGACGAACTCTAGGAAATTGGTGTATGACTTCGGTTATACATGTTCTTCCGAAACCTTCACCAAAGGTAAATTGGCAGAACGGGAGCCGACACACCCACGGAATGCCCTTTGGCATTCCGGGTCGCTCATTGGTTGAGGAGCTCATCCTTGATTGAAACGTTCTGGTTGGAGTTTAAACCTAAAGACGCAGGAAGAAAAAAATCTTCGAAGCGCTGTTGCCTTGCGAGTAACTAGATTGAAGGACATGTACAGGCGAGTTTGGTTAAGGCCTGATGTTCCTTGTGGATTTACGGCTGCCAACTCAGGAACCTTTTCTTTTATGTTTATGATTTGTGCCGTGCAACATGTTACGATAAATTGCCTTGCAAGCCACACAGGGACGCTTGAAAGCCGCCGCTCAGTTCATTCAAATGGAGTTGGTGCACTGCCAGGTAAGGCCGTTATGTCAGCTGCTGGCATAAAATCAATTTCAAATTTGTATCTATTCCATATTTCTTAATTTGAATTGCAATAGAAAGAGACTTGAACGGAGAACTCGTTCAAATTTTCCGAAAATTAAACATACAAAAAACTGCGTTAGTGCTGGAAAAGTCCAAATTAGCATAAAAGATATATTGAAAAAAGGTTGTATAAATATAAATGAAAGAGATTTTCAATTTCATGAATGAAATTGTAGAAAAAAACTAGAAATTTATAAAAAAAGAAACACGAGCGAGAAAGAAAACAAGGAAAGGTATTGTAAGGAAACGTGAGCAAGGGAGACAAATAGATGTGAATGGCTATATTATACTAGTTCGTTTGAGAGCTACCCAACTCTAGTACTGAGGAGAATCGAAGATGTCACAATGTTTACACTAGTGTGTCAGCAATAAGACCAACTCTAGTACTGAGGAGGAATACTTACATAAATCTATTTACGTATGGCGATTTTTTTGGCAACAAAAAATAAACGTATATTTATTTAATCCAATATATATGTACATATTCATATGTGCACTATAAAATTAAGAGCAATAGAGCCAACGCTTTTACAAGATACGAGACTTTGTTTGCTAATGTTTCATGAATGGAACGAACATCCTCATACGAAATCGTATATGAAATGAATTTCGTGCTTAAAGAAAAAGGTATTTGACAAAAAGGTGTTTGATTTCAATATGAAATCACGTCAAATCAATATAAATTGAATTCCACTTTAGTTTAACTTAATTCATCCTGAAAGTCAGTGTTTTTCTGAACGAAGAAACGAACAAAACAGCTGACATCAGAATTGAGTAAAGGCTCAGCTGTGGATCAGCTGGCGAATAGAATCTGCTTTGCAGTCAGCTGTTTGTCTTTTTTTATAAAACGGGGCGAAGAAATTCACTTGCGTATTTGTTTACCAAGTCGCTTTACCCACTGCACAACCCTTGAAATTCCTTCTAGGAATAGATTTTGAGCTTCGCCGTCCTTGCAGTCACATGTTGATATTCCCATTAATTTACTTTAATGTCAACATTATTTCAATCAATTACTTGGAAATCATGCACGTGACTTGTCTTGCAGCTAAACTAAATAAATAATCACACAAGCAAAAATTTTGTGAAATAAGTAATTAAGGTTACGTAAACGCCAAAGGAAGAAGAAGAAGAAACCTCGTAATATCTCCCATTTCTTTTCTCTTTCACGCTCTTTGTAATGAAAAAATATTTACATATTTATTTTTTTATAGCTGGCAAATTAAATTGACAAGTTATAATTGCACAGAATAGACGCTTCACGAAAACCACAGTCCTCTTTTCTAAGTGACTCTGTGTCTAACTTATACGAGGCATGCCTGCACATGGGAAGTAGCAGCCTGGCCGACATGAAACTCCTCAAGTGAACCGTAACACAGTTAACCGAGTTAAATCAGTCACCAAGTGCGAGTGAGACACAACTTTCGAAGGCCAAACAACAAAAACAAGCCTGACAGCACTTAAAATCTAATTACGACGATATTTATTTGTAGTTAAAAAACAGCGACCGCAACGGAAGATAAAAATGGCCGGTTTTCCATGTACTTTCCTCGCGGTATGTAAATGAGCCTTGGAGTTCTCAGTTCTTTATTTTTGTTACATCATAAGATCTCACGACTTAAGAAACGAAAACAATCGAAAAAATAACGACCTATTCTCGGGAAGTCGTTCAAGGCAAAACAAAACCGGATTACACTTTAACGAATACGTAACATTTTAAACTTTTTTTGGACAGGAGTTGCAAAAAATATTTCTTTGAAGTTCTATAAATTTTCGCTTTTCCATGGAACTAGTTTGCATTTTCTTTAAAGTTGTGCGGGTTTATTGCACAAAATTAACTTATTTTAGCGCGTTTTTAAGTGCTTTGCTAATGGGAATTAATATTTTCTATTCGCGCACCTGTGACATGTGGGACATTCTAAAGCGGGAGTCAAATAGAATCAAAAACTGACGATTGCTGCGTAAAAACCTTAAATTTAAATAACGTACGCATTCCGAAAACAGGCCGTGAGACTAAGCATCGCATTAAGGGAAAGAACGAACACCAAAAAGGTACAAATATCCCCAACTAGTCGTGTCCGTGTTGGACATCTGCCTGAATTACTTAAACGCCAATGTGTGCTGGGCTATAGTTTCGTTATAAAAAAAACGAAATTTAGGTCAATTCTTTTTTTCATTTTAATTAAATACTCACATTTCAGTCCATTTCACTTCAATATAAAAAAATATTAAAAGCAGTGCAATTGAAAGTAATGAAATTGCAAAAGGAAGAGTATTCTGCAAATAAACCATTTAAGCAAAAAATATTCTATTCAACATGGAAAAATAAAATTAATTAATTAGCAGAAAACAAAGCACACAAAACATGTGTAAAATGATTTTAAGCTCACGCTGAGCAAAGAAGAGTTTAAGGCGCTACGGAATTGAGGCGGTGGGATTTTCTTTTATTTTACAAAATAAAAAAGTTGCGACACATGAAAACAAACAAAAACTCGCTTCAGCATTTTAATGAAATGGAATGTAATGCCAAAAGATTTTTTTAATGCATTTGTTTGCTTATTAATGCTGTCCATATGTATTTCAATAGCTGGAAGCTAAATGACTTGATGAGCGAAAAATGAAAAGTGGGGGCAAATATGTGTGCCAACGAGTCCGACTGTTGTTCTGCCAACGAACAGAATAGGCAGGGATTAATTAAGTTAATTACTAAAAATGCAAAAATTGTGCCACTAGATGGCGCCAACACAACTTTTTATTGAATTTTCGGTGTTCTGTTTAGGTTACTGAGAAATATACACATTTTTGTGCAAATTTTTCTGTGACCAACAAGTCCGTAATATTTTTACAAAATGTTTGCCAATGCCTTGTTCTCACGGACAGCAAACTGACTCGGTATACAATTGCCCTTTCATGGCCTGCCCCCCCATTCAGCGATGTTTCTTCTCAATCGCTTTTCTACGAAAAGCCAACAGCTGGACTACAACTACGCAAAAATCCACATATGCAGGTACTCGTATTGAAAGACGGCCACTGTTGCCGTAAGTTATTAACGTAAATGGCATCTCTTTTTTAGAAGCCAGCGCTTTCCGTGCACCAACTTTGTTCAGAAACCGGCAGTTTTTAAGGTGCGACAATGATTTGAAAATAACAGTTGGCTGAACTGCTCCCAACAGGTTTGTGATTTTCTCTAACTGTCAGAACAAACTATAGATATTTTGCCTGAATTAGCGCTCAAAAGAAGATATATACAACAAAGCCAAGAGCAAGTCAATAATGCATGAAATACAGAACAACTAAAACTTTTAAAAGAAATTGAAGAGTGCATGAAAATGTACAATCACAGAGATGGGAGTACTGTAATGCTTTGCAATCTACAATATTTACCCATCTGCAACATTATTACTGTATTGTTGTTTTTATTACTTTGATTGGTGATTGCAGCAGCAATCAACATTATTAATGTTGAGTTGAAGTTGTCGATAAAAATTTATTATTGGCGAAAGAAAACGCAATCTTTAATTTAAGGTTTTTCTACTATATAAAGCGCGTTCTTTTAGAGTGTCACAACTTTGAGTTGGCATCACTGCTTTATGTGAGCACTCATTTAACAGCTGACAGTTGCTTTTTGTTTAGTTTGCTTTGAAATTTCATTATGAATCGACTTACACCAGAGCAACGCGTGCAAATTGTTGAAATTTTTAATCAAAATAATTGTTCTATTCATCAAACTCATCGTGCACTTCTTCCATTTTCCGGTGAAGCCCATTTCTGGTTGAATGGGTACCTAAATATGCAGAATTGTCGCATTTGGAGTGAGGAGAATCCACAAGTTTTTGTTGAAACATCCACAGAAAATTACTGTTATGGTGCGCTTTATGAGTTGGCGGAGTTATTGGCCCATATGTCTTCAAAAACAATGATGGTCAGAATGGAACATGATTCGAAATTTTATCGTACCTCAACTACGTGGCATTAATCTTGCTGATATGTGGTTGCAACAGGACGAAGCCACATCCCACACAGCGGACGCTACAATTGATTTACTCAAAGAAACTTTTCATGAAAACTAATTTCACGTAATGGAACAATTAATTGGCCACCAAGATCGTGTGATTTAACCCCATTGGATTATTTTCGTTGGGGTTATGTTAAGTCACTTGTCTATGACAAACCACAAATAATTGAACACCTGGAAATCAACATTCGAAGAGTTATCGGAAAGATACGGCCGCGAAAGTTGTTGCAAATTGATGTTCCAGATTTCGGCTTCTACGCGCCAGCCGTGGCGGCCACATGACAGAAATCATATTTAAACATCAATTTCATAAAATTTTTCTTTCAAATAAAGCCCGTTTTATTGATATTAAAATATATTTTCTTGTTTTATTTTGATTTAAACTTGTGTCACCCTACAAAAAAAAACACCCTTTATACGAAGCAATCATATAGATTGGGTTCGCCTACATCGCTTTTTAAAACTGCAAGATTTCCATCAATGTTGATTTCTAATATTTTATTTTCAAAAGCGCCAGTGTCGTAAACGCATACCAATAAGATTTTTAAGATGGATTGCGTTTTATGGTCGTAGTAAAGCACAGCATTAGTTTTACAAGGGTTAGCAAAGCGTCCTGTGAGCCAATCTTTTTTAATATTCTTATTTATTATAGCCCATGGAAACTTTAAGGCAACATTTGTTTTTTTGTGTTCGTCTCGTTTTGGTTTTTTACTTTACTTTTACGCCTGCAAAACTTGTGCTTGTAAGCGCGTTAAGGCGTCTTTCCCCTAGTAATTTACATTGTCAAGTACGTCCTATTCTTACAAGATCTAGCAAAGTTAAAATGATAGTTTCATTTGAACTGACCATTTTCATTTTGTTTTGATACTTTTATATCAGTCATAATATCTTGACAAGACTTGCACATTTGAAATGCTCTTTTCGCCTTCTAACAAGATGAAGCCCATGGATTTTCCTCAATTTTCCGCTAAACTAAAAGAGCAGTTTCAAAGTAGCTGTGAAATCCATCAGTGTTTGTTAACGACGTTAACTTTTTTAATACTCCACATTTGTTAATAGTTTTAATCAGTTTATGGCCAGAAAATATTTTTTTTTAATGTTTTTATAAAAGTTGGCCATAGAGTACGAATTCAGTCTTCTATAGACTTACGAGTATTTTAACACATTAATGCTTCATTAAGAGAAAAGTGGTTCGTGCTTTAGCAAACAAATTACTGCGAGAATAAAGTGTTTATATATTTGCAGGTTTTTTGCTTCAACAAAATTTTTAATTTTCAAAAGTTTAGCAAAACGACAACTAAAATCAGATCACAGAAAATATATCACCGTAATACTAATTAATTTGTTTATGTGGGCCAATTTGCTGTGCAGCACGAGCATTTGCGCAACCTCTTTGTTTAAATAGAGAAAAAATTGACACGATTAAAATCAGATGTCGAGAAAAGAAGATCTCTAAAAGGGGTATTTAGTAAAAAAAATACAGAGTCTTAAGCCGTTTCTCTTTCAAATAGCCAGATTGAAATAAATAAAAGCTTTAAAATATTTAGTTTGTTTAGTCATCATCCTCATGTACCTTCTCATTGCGGTGATCGTAAGTGGCCCCCTGTGCACACAGTTAATGTCAAAATGTCAAAAAATTGAAAAGAACAATACAGTTGTGACAGCAGCAAGCAACACATACACTTTGTCACTAATACAGGGCGCTGATTTCCATTTACATATAATAATGACAGAGGAAAAAACGCTGCATTCGCTTTATCTGCAGAACACATATTGCCGCAACTTATACCTCCGTTTTCGGAACTCCTGTACTACAGAGACAATTATCATGGTGTTGTTTCTGGTCACCAGATCACTGACAACTGTAAATGCAGTGTAGAACAATAGTTTTATTTAGCGGACGCGAGAGGATTTAAGGAAGTTTCAGAGCAATGCTGTCCATGTCTGGACGACTAACCTCTCCAACTTTCAGCTGTCACATTCTACCAACAATTTAGTGCACCAGGCAAATTATCTTTGCCACACCCCATATAAGTTAAATTTTCCATCTTCCATGTGTGGTTACTTCCCCTTGCAAGTCTCCGCTTAAGCACTTGTAATTAGACATAAATAATTCTCCTTTGTTGCTGAGAATAAGTTTGCATTTATTATTTTTCACAAAACTGTGTTAATTGTTGCAGGTCAAAGTATGTATTTGTATGTACAATATATGTTGCACATAAAAACTCAACAACATTTACAAGATGAAAATTGCTGCCACAGCAGCAGCCATAGTTGCTTTAACTGAACACATCAGCCATTAATCGTTGTTTTTTTTTTTTTTGCGTGCAGCCATCAAAGAGAAATTGTAGACAATAGAAAATTTATGCTAAAAAGGAAAAAAATTAAACAAAAAACGGAAATAAATTAAAAAAAAAAAAAAAAAACAGCCATAGAAAGTTTTCGAAGTAGACTGACAGACATGTGTACCAGAGATGGGTAGCGAGAATCACACTTGATAGTGCGTGTCTTTAAGGCATCATCTTTTCGCCTTGGCCAAGCTATAGAGCGTTAACGGTAGCCAATATTTTGAAGGTAAAGCAGACACGTAATGAATTTTTTATTCGCTAAGTTCATCTGTCGACTCCACTAATCAGTTTCGGTCGATCAATATGTTGGCGACTGTTAACGGTCGATGCTGTGACGTAGGCCTGTAAAATAATACTATGACTCATTGTAATGCCTAAGAGCCCGGACGGAATAATCTGCAAGTCATTAATTACGGCATTTTACACTTTAGTAAGTCGTAGTAAGACGTGCCAAAATCGCATTTATTAAGTGCAAATGTAAAAAATTACGAATAATGTAGTAAAAAAATTGACATCCTGTAAAAGAGTTCATCATGTTTAGAAATTTGTTTCGATAAATGGAATTTATTTCGTTCACATCCAGCCAGAATATTAAGTCGAAACTGTCCAGGCGCCACTGATCGAGGTTCCGTTAAGTTTTAATTAAATTTGAGGTGCGACGAACATTGTAAGAATTTCATTTTTAATTTTAAATCAATTCTGAGACACAATCGTGAGAGTTTAAAATATTGCACGTGTATTTCGGAGACCTTCGCACTAGACCGCGAAATCGAGCGCTCACGCGCACACCTCTACTGTGTGCATTGGACTCATTCATTAAAAATGAATACCGATAAATTTTGCATACACTGACTGATTCACTCCTACACGCACCGTATTGTAGTCGTATAAACTCGTTTGCAGGCCGCTTGAAAAAACTGCATGTAAAACATAATAGTTGTAGTCGCAGCAGCAGCACATGTGTTTTGCAACCAGACACAAGATGCAAAATAGAAAATGACATAATTTAAATTAACGGATGACAATCATTAGATAGTAAAAATTACTTTATTTTCTCAGTTGCCCATTCAAAAGTAACACAATGTGTGTTCAACGTTTTCTTGATTGTTCGAATGTGTGTGTTGGTGCTTTCGCAAATGTTGTCATAAATTTTTTAATGAGTTTCTGTTTTACTCGTACGTTAAACGCGAAGAGTGAATTTTTAATAACGTTATTAATTGTTGGAAGTTCTTACATTTGCAACATTTCACGACAATGTGGCAAGTTTGCATAAATAATTTGCAGTAAGAAACTAAAAATAAACAGTTTTACAGCAAGTCAAGAATAGTTGTTGTTTTTGCGAAAGAATTGACACAATGGCCGGCAGACTTTGGGACTTTTGCCGGAATTTGCAACAGCTGGAGGCAGGGGCATAAAAGTAATTGTGGGACAATTGAAGAAACAAACTGTATAAATCTGAGAACCGATTTTTGTCTGCAAGACTAATTATACTGCTCGTATAATGCCTGTGCACTTGTCTTCCGATCAGAAGGAAAAATCACTTGTGGTGTTAAAACCTTTAAGATATAAAATCGGTTCTGGAGTTAGACAGCCGAACATATAATGAATTTTGTTGATACGGTTAGTGGTGCCCCTTTCACATCTTATAATCATCCTTTGACCTAAAAGTAAACACCAAGTTACCGGTAACATAATCATACCAGGAACATACAACCAGATCTCCTGCACTTGAAACTGCCGCACTTGCTAGTGGTGCCACACCTTTTATATGTAGCTTCTTTAGAAGAACTCAGTCTCCAACATACATACATATATATTTTTCCCAAACACTTAGACAACAAAAAGCGAAAAAAACAACTGGTTTTTTGTTCAATAGTAAACAAAGGATCTTATTCGCTTCACTTATTACTCACTTCAAACGTAGTCGGCAATAGCTTTTGGCGTTGCCATACAGTAAGAAAAATATATTTTATTTTACCGATAAGTTTTTACCAGCTGCGATACCGAGCAAAATTGATCGAAATTTACTCATTGCAGTATCATGTCCCTCGATACCAAATGGAATGCTTAAGAATATTCATAAAAGTTAAAATGTCTTTTAATTCAAACACTTCACAGAAAATTTTACGAAAACATATTTCAAACACATATTATGCCTCTTAAGCTTTGCGGAAAGTTTTGCTTCCGCTTCGTCTATTCTGCAGCTAAAAGCTTTGTGTCCCAAGCTGACCAAATCTACATTCTAGGCACACTATTCCACTGGACCAGAGTGAAAGTGTGACCGCCAACTGCAGGTTTTGCAGTGGGCGTCTGTCGAATCAAGTTTGGCGGACATAGTAAGTCTCTTTTTTGACGGAAATCTAGTTTGAAGTATGAAACCAACACAGAAAGTACAATATAATCAATGGAAATGGCAATGGAAAGGAGTCACTGTTCACTCTGATTTATTTTCTAATATTCAATTTGCCGTCCTTTGCAAAGCTGAGGACGACTAGTGAAGGAACGTTAATGGATTATATATTTTATACTTTAGTTTCATTGAAATATAACTTATTAGTGATCTTCTTTCACGGCCTTTTTGTCCGTGCATTGGCTTATAATTTTTAATTGCCCTCTGATGCTATAGACAAATAAATAATTTTCTTCTTATTACAAATCGTACATTTTCTTACAGATTGCGATGCGATGTATAAGCAAAATACGTATAGCAAAATATATTTGCTTATACGACACGTGCCGAAATGTTATTCCATACGATAGTGCAGGCGATATCGTATGCGGTGATTAGACCCCAGTGTACCTCTCAGCGCTAAAAGTACGCTTAACCGGCACCAAAAAGGTTATTCGGGACTTAACTTGAACGAAATTAAGGGACACATCTGCAATTTGTGGACAAAATTTCAGAAAGCTGACAACATAGTTCGCGTCCTTTGGCCCAATTTTAAGGTTAATTAAATTCTATCCAATGCAAATGATCTTCACATATGTACATAAATATGTATCTGAGTTTGTGACATTGAACTGAACAGTTTGTGCTCAAAACTCGAATGCAGCCGTTTTCGAAAAAATTTTTACACTTCAGAGTGTAAAGAGTGCCATAAAGTAGAATCTCGAATATAGTGTCGCAAAAACCCCGACTACTAGTCCAAGTGGCAAAGAAAAAAGAATGTGAAAACTATTTGAAATGCACATTAACAAGACGTCCATAAACAAAATTGTTGTCAAAAGATGTTGTTGTCTTGGTTGCAAAACGTTAGCAGACGTGAGGATTTTTGGCTATTGTTTTTTTTTCATCAGGACTCGAACCTACAAGCTCTGGAATCTTGTTATGTTTTCTGTTTTTTATGCCTCCTCCCCTCGTATATGGCAAACTAGGCCGTTCTGCGTTATAGAGGTGAGGAAATTGACACGTCAACCTAAACTCTAGTAAGTCCCGGTATCTCTACGATTGTGTAGGTTCTTCAGAATCTTTCAGCAAAGGGCGATACGTAGAACGGGCCTCAACGCTTGCCTGGAATGCCTAGATACACGTTGGTCGTGCCTGCCTTGGCTGTGATTTGCCCTTGAAAACACATGGAAAGGGATGTTTCTAGATATTGATAATAGTGGAATATTTTTAGCGATCCAAATGCCCTCGACGGGCTGTTGTTCCATAACAGATTCCTGTTATTCCTGTGGAATTTCGAGCAATCAACTCATGTTCTGTGACTGCCCCTATTTCGGAATTCTTGGGAGATACTGGCAATTCCCAACTATTAACAGTTCACACGATGTTAAATAGCAAGAAGGAAGTGAAACGGCATGGATAGTAACGAAAACCGATGCAGGTTTAGCAATATGCCAAGAAAAAACCACTTGTGAAACAGATTATTCAACGAAACAAAACATCCAGCGGAAAAAAGTTTGTGAATAAATCACGTTCATACATCTTTCTAATAACGCTTAGCAGCTTTCGCAAGAAGGAAACCTACATATATACATAAAGTACATGTACATATATATAGATTTTTTAAAATTCTTGCGAAGGAAAAATGGTTTTTATGATGCCCACAAAAAGGCAATGAAATCACCAGTTCGTTGAAAACTATTTTCTGAAATGACAGAAAACGAACAAAATTGTAATAATAGAAATTTATAGTTTGCAATAGAAAATTATAGTTATGACAACAGATATGGCTTTTTTAATCTGTTAAAGCAACACTGGCGAATGCAGGTTGTTAACAAAAGTGTGTACTTTTGTGGGAATCCAACTGAAATAACAAAAAGTGATGAGTAAAAGAGCGTGAAGCGTAAAAAGCGAATATTAGCTTAGCAAAATTGAAGTGTTTGCTCTAACACACCTCTACTAAAATCGCAAACGATGCTTCGAAGCCGTGAAGCTTGAGCACCAGCAACGTCAGCAACGGAGTTGACGGGAATTTAATTCAAGCAAGCGTACACAGAGAGAAAGAATAGCTGCATATATGTATGTATGTGCATGTAAGTGAAGGCATAATGTTGAGTTTATAAGTAGAACGCTGCGGTATCGTTTTGCAGCAGTTTTGCAAATAACTGCAATAGTGCAATGAAACTAAGGAATTCAGTGATCCAGAATTATCTACTGACAATTGCAAGATTTTTGGGTAATTAAGTGAGCAAGGCACTTAAACGAATACGTTCAATTACCTCCATTAAGAAGCTGATTATCCATTCTTTTGTACTCTTTCTCCAGCTTAGCTCCGCTGTCACAAAACTCAGATTTGTGTTTAAAACTTCTACTAACTATTAAATATTTGCAAATTGTTTGAAATACATACATTTGTATGTATAATCTTGTGCAGGCGATTGATCTATCAAAAAAAAATCTTAAAAAACGGACGGTTCCTTGGCCAAATTTAGTTCTGCTTAATTCCGATTTGAAAAAAGTCTTTTACGGAAAGAAATTTTTGGAAATCTAAAAATCGCTTTTTCTAAAAATGCTTCAGTTGGAAACGATTCCTTCTAGTAGAGAACAGGATGGGATGCTAGTGAAGGTGCATAGCACGAAATCAGTTGGACTTGGAGTTTTCTGCGAGGGGGATGTACGAATCTTATAGCAGCGCTGTTTATTGTAGCGTTTCTCAGACTGAAATATTGACAAGGATGGCAGCCATTTAGATGTGGAAATATTGAACTTTTTGGCACTTCTCTCATTAAATTCACACATGAATACATCTCTACTTGCCGTACAGCCCGTGTAGGCTGCCGCCACTAGGTCGTCTGGCTGACCTCATTTTAGTTTAGGTCCCTGCGCTAAGCGACCACGGTCATGAACGGGCAGATTCGTTGGACATAACGGCATCTACTTTAGATATCTCTCGTCAGAAGTATAGAAGTGGATGCCGTAATCCTGGCACATGGAGAGCGGCCCACTTTTAATAGGAAACGCACTGTGCAATTTATAACTCGTAGCAGAAGGGATACATCGCGGCTGCTGCCTGTAATAGCTGGACGTCGAACGATAGAAATAAAAGCAAGATGACTTTGGGACAGCTGTCGGTCTTCCACTTCCTCTGATCAATTATCCAGATATCTCCTACATCAGCTATAGCCTGGATCTAATGCGACAGGATGATGTAAATCATAGCACATTCAACGAGTTTTGTGTGCTTCTTTTATTTACTTTGTCGTAAGTCTTGCTTAAGGGCGCATCTGCAGCGTGGGCTTCGGCCCACATTCATGCAAATTTCGCAAGTGAGCAACAGTAAGTTTGTTAAATATATTGGAAAATAAAGTCTACACATGAAGAAAAAATTGGTTAACTATCGATCTTCATATTCATTTAAAATAATGCAGGTTGACATCCATAATATTAATAACAAATTTGTGTCACAAATACAACAATCACTACAAAGTTTTTATACTGGATATTATAATCAATATATTAAGAATTGGAATTTAAAATAAATTTTAATTAGTATTTCTGTATATAAATACATACAGTTCTGGTATAGATGTAATAAATATGGAAATTGCAAATCGAGTTTGCAAACTTATTCGTATTGCCAATTAGTCGAATATCTGTAAGCGCAGATTGCTTGCAAATACTTTTCAATCTCTCGAAGATTGTAAGGTTTTATGTGGCAATCATTCAATTATTGAAAAGTATTTTTTAAATACACAAATATGTGTATGTTTCGTCAGCTGATATGTTAACTAATTGTTGTTGTTGTTGTTGTGGTGGCGTCTGACAAGATTGTGCATCTAGTCCAATGATTAAAGTTTGTTATGAAAATCTTTGTTCGAGACCATCTCTGCGTTTCGTAAAAGTGCGCAGGAGACAATAAGTTCCTTAGCCCTGCGAAAACTCAGCCTCTCGCACACTTGAACTTGGGGACTTGAAAGATATGGGCAACCGGTGGTTCCAGAAGGAAGGTGCTACGTGCCACATTGTACACGCCACCATTCACAGTCTGCATGAACGATTTGAGTGTAACGTTATCTCTGACAGAGGTGACGAGAATTGGTCACCACCAGAGGTTTCCTGAACTGGCTGGTTCGTGCCCTTAAGGCCGCATTCGACAAAAGCAATTTAAGTCCACATAACCGAGGCCATCGCTCAAATTCTTTCGAAATGAAATATTACTATTGAATAAAAATGTTTCTTTAGGAACAAGACAACGTTTCATATTTTATAGCATAAAATATGATTAAGAAGACAGAGTAGATGTTGAGCGGAAAACAAGTGTCCCTCATCCTTTCGACTTTCTTGCATTTCACGGCTATAATATTCTTCATTTGAGATGTACATACATACGTATGTACGTATTTATGTAATTAAGTTTATTGTGCCCTTAAAAACGTATCTTATATGCTGAGAACATACAAACAGCTACCACCAATACTGCGTTAAAGTCCGGAGACTACCACACCAATGCAGCAGCAGGGATATAAAAACTTGACCGGAAGAGTCTTAAAGTGTATCTGTTTTCCTGATAATTAAACTGAGAATATCAACAGTTTTTGTTTGTATAAGTTTCAATAATTTGTTTCCCTATAGCATATTGGGCTGAGGTGTAGCACAGGGTCTGTCTACTCTCTAGTCTGGCTTGATTTATATTAAGAAAAGAATACTAAGTCACTTTTGGCGCTTTTTTTATTCAAAATTACGACTAAAAGTTGACTTTGTTGTCATATTGTTGGGCGCCAGATGTCACTTAACGGATCCAGTTGTTTCCTTCAATTTGATTAAGACAGTTCATAAAACTTTGAGTTACTTAAGAGTTAAGATGTTCGAAATTTGCAAACGTTAAAAAAGTACTTACCAGACAAAGTGACCAAGAGAATGCAATAGCATTTTTCAATACGAAACGAATATCTGAAAAAGAGGGAATAAAAAAAGTGTTTGAAAATAAAGAAGAAAAACATGCGAGTCCACAATAAAATACCAGCCCACGAGTGTGTAGTAAATTTTGTATTGAAAGTAGCAGCAGAAGAAAACAAGTGCAAGCCAGGCATGGATAGATCAATACTATTGCAATTGCAATAGTTTCTTCTCACACATATTTCCTTAATAACAAACGACAATAAAACGCCTAAAACTCTTCTCCAATGTTGCCGTTAGGACGTCTTTAACACATTAAAATATCTTATGGGGTGCAAGCAATGAAACCGTAGATATCTCAGATTAATCGGATACATTTTCGGTTGGAAATAAAAAGACATTTCAAATAACGTATTTATTGTAAATGCTACCTTACTAAAAGCCTGTGGCTTAAGAATTTCGACACTGTCCCCTATTGCCACAGGGGAACGGTGCCAACGTTGACAATGTAGGGCATTCAATACAAACGCTATTCGCCCAATGCATTTGCAAGATAAGCCATGGTCTTAATTATTGCGAAGCTGACAAGCTGACGTCGTTTCAACAGTTGCTTCGAACATACGTTGGCATCGGCAGATGACATAAAGAACCAATCGACTCAATTTTATCAGCAAAATTGTTTAATGTTGTTCTTAAAGATGTTTTAATGCGATTTTTCAAAAAATCAACGTTTCTTTGTAACAATTTCACTTCATTTCTTTTCATTTATGTGTTTTTTTTTCTTTCAAGCCAACTGCGGCTTTAAACTGATTTAAACCGCCTGCGTTTTGCTCTAGTAAAAATTTGTCTTTCAAAAGCTTAAAATTGCAGATTTGCAAAATAAAAATTATGAGCGAATACGATGCAGAAGGGAGGTAAAGTTGTGATGTTCCTGAACGATCGGTTTAAATTGTACGGATGAAATAATTGAACGACGGCCCTACAACTGAGCACTGTTCGTTCAATAGTGTACCTTTCGGAAGGAATTCAAATGAAAATATAAGAGAATTACATAGAGAGATTTTAAGAAAATCGAAAGCGTTTAGACCTGAAGCCTGTGTAAGTCAACGGTTTCGCTGTACAAAATCACTGGCTCTCTTCATTCAATTAGATGATCCATTTAATTTAATTCAGCCTGTCCATTCACGAGCGACCCAACCTTGTTAAAAGAGGTTTTCGCTACTCACTTCTCCATCTCTGGAAAAACGAGCATGAATTCGATTTTCCTCTCAAGCTGATTGTTTGCAAAAAAGATAAATGTTTTTATTGTTCATAGTTCTTCTCTATTTAAGGCTGGACAAAAACTATGAATTCAAAATAAAAGAAACAATAAAATTATAGAGATCGTAATGACGATGATAATGATTATATTGACGCTGTTGTATTGCAACTTTTTGTTTTTGGTTATTATGTTGCACGGTATGTTGTTGTCATGTACAGCAATTCGCTGATGATGTCAGGGGTACAGTTTGCATAAAAAACTCTTTCTATAAATTTATTGTTTAAAGCTGCAGTTTTTGGTTTTGTTTTTTTTTCTGAATGAAAATAGATGCCTGTTTGTATGTACATATAAACATATATGTCTATACATATATACATATACATACATACACATATGTTTTTTAATTTTAAATTTTACGTTACTTTTACTTATTTTCGTTTTTCGTTATACAATATTTTATCTATTTAATTGATAAACAGTATTAAATATTCATGTTTCGGACATGTATGTACAGATGTATGTAAACAAAATGTTAAATAATCCATGAAAGTGGAAACGTTTAAGGAAATTTGTTAGAAAATCAACTTGTTTTTCAGAGTTTTCCAATTAAAAATTCATGGGAATTTTGCATGTATGTACGTGTTTGTGTGTGTGTGAGTGTGAATTTTAATTTGATTGACTTTTGACATTTCTGGGCTCTGTTAAATTCCTAAAATAATATCCACTTGTAAATAAATGTGTTTTTGCAAGTGACAGGAAATAGTCACTTAAATTTTAAGCAACAGACAAACATGACTTTCATCCAGTCATTTAAATTAAAGCCATTAAAGACAAATTCAGAATATTTGACATTTTATCTAAAAAAAAAGTCAAGAGTTTTTGACAACCGACAAATCCATCAGAAAAAAATAAATTATTCAAAGATTTCGATGCGATATTCCCACGTATTTCCCTGGAGAAGGGAGAATAATGCTGATTCAAAATATTGAGAAATCAGCGACGTTTGGAACCATTTTTCTTTCAAGTTATATAAAATTCTTGGTGAAAAGCACATGACAAGCTGCGAAATGCCCTCTTTGCGGAATTGTCACTGATTACAAATTTTAAAAACGAAGTCGATAAGTTGTTGCAATTATATATATTAAAACTTTGATAGAAATGGTGTAAAGTTCCCGTTTTTTTATACACAATGAAGTTCAATTTAATTCAATCAATACGCAGGAAGTTGGATTTCTTTCAGAACCATGATGGACGTGAAATGTAAAAGAAAAACTAAGTTACATCTGTAATCGATTCTATGACCTCCTACATGTAGAACAGAAGGACTTTATAGGAGATTTTACGGGCAACCACTATGCGATACTAAAAGGTTCTAAGATTTGCCAAAACTTTAGGAAGGTGACACCTGCTGATTACAACCACCACAAATTAGACCTGTATTTTTTCCCAGTTTTATGAATTCCTCGATTTTATTTTAGCTCAAGGTGTAATTGCGTGAACAAGAGGGCAGCACTACGGCAGTTGAGAAGTTTTTTCTCGTAAGATTTAAATTTGTGAAAAAACTGCGTTTCTATTTTTAAAGTTTAAGGAAAAATTTATACTTGAAAATAAATAAATTGTTTAATAAAAATGCGTTGCTGCCCGTTAGTTGCAAAAAAAGGAACGTAAAAGAATTGAAACTTTTTTCCATTGTTGCGGACATTAATATTGTACTAAAAGCCGGTTTTTGGTCTAGCGTTGCCACATTGTAGACGTAAATTTTATATGTTTTAACTATTATCTCAATTACAAGCTTTTTTCTGCCTGCTGAAAAATCATAAAAAATCAATTACGAGATATCAAGTTATAACTATCACAATCTCTTTCGCTTTTTAAAAAAAGTTTTTCAAATCGGATGTCCGCCGCCTCAGACAGTAATTTTTGCTTCTTTTCAAAACCAGAATTGGCTAAACCAATCACTAAATTGTTTCAATGGTGACCTGCAAAATAGTTCGCCAATTTTTTCAACCAAAAAATAATGAGCATTTTTTTCTGATTTAAAGTTTTTTCAAACAAAAAATTATTGACCCAAACTTTTTTTATTGTTTCTCTAAACAATTATATATAATTTGCCCGACTAAAAGTTTATTCATTTATTTACAATATTTTTTTTATTTAGACAAGAAAAAAAAATGATTATAAACAATAACGGTACCGAATGATTATCATTTTTTTATTAGTAAATTGCTTTATATAATTTCAATATTTCGATTGATGGCTTAAGTTGAATAATTTGCATTTAATTTCGGGCTCGTGACGGTGTCTGCTTTGTCTGGCCTTCGGAAAACATGTCATATCATAATTTCTTTATCCAGGAATTAATACTTATTTTAAAAATCTGGATTTTTGCCCCCAACACTTCTAAATTACGTACGTTCGCTTGTTTTTTCTTCGGTTTTGAATAAAAATATAATAATTTTCTTTCTATATTGTGCAACGCAAAAACTATAAACATGCGCATTAAAAAGAGCTTTAATAACAAGAACCCCTCCACAACCCCCCGTTTTCTAACCACTTTATAAATACCAAATGTTAAACTTAAAATAGAAACAATAACAAAAAGAACAAGTTATTTGTATAAATATAATAATACTTTCAATATTCAACGGCAAGAACAAAAATTAAAACTTGGAAAAAAGTTGAGCAGAAAAAGGACGAAAAAAGAACTTTGGAAAAGAATAACAACAAGCACACAATATATCGCATTACTCGGAGTGCATGTGGGGATAATGTTTTTGGTGTACATACACAGGAATACAACTTCAACACACTTATACATACATACATATATAGCATTGGAACATTCGTTGGATTGTATGTGTGTGTGCGCACGGGTGTATGTGTGTGTGTATGTGCGCGTGTGTGTGTTTAATAAGTAGTAAAGTATATATTGACTACGTTATAGTAGTGTTGTGTTGCATGACGGCGCTTACGCAAGAAGGATGGCTGGCGCTTAAGGACAACTGCAACAGTTCAAGTGCAAGTGAATACACACTAAAAATGACTGTCTTTCACCAACACTGTAGCACCGCGATGCGTTATATGATGAGTGAGTGTGTGTGTGTGTGTGTGTGTGTGTGTGTGTGTAGCAGTAGTGTTAACACTTACACATTTCTAATGGCAATGGAATACATATTCAAAAGCAACTTAAAACAGAACTGCCAAAACATGGCCAACAACAACCTACATCAACACTTATACATAGAAAAATCGCCGAAAAAATATTTAAGCCCACACACATGCACATGGTTTCAACGAAATAAGGATAACAAATGCACTGGTTCCGTTTCTGTTTGTAGCACAACCATCACGGTTGCGTTTTGAATTCAAAGTTAAGTTTTGGTTTTTTCTGCTTTTCTTCTTGCAGTTTTTATGGATTCGTTTTAATACGAAAAATTGTTTGTGTTCGACCATTTTTTTTTTTTTGGTTATTGTAGCATTTTTATAAAATACACACAGAGAAAAATATTGACTATGAAATGAAAAGCAGGCGTCTGGTTGAACGCATATTTGTCTGCATAAGTGTCTATCGTTTTCTACCTTTCTTGGCCAACTAATACCGCTTTAGATCTTGTGTAGGCCTGGCTTGGCGACTATAGCCAAGTAGTAAAAGGTTTTTTACATTCCGTGGTTTGCTCTTATTTCCAACTTTTTGGTCAAAATGGTGTGTGTCTATCGTTTTCCTCTTTTCTTGGCCAACTAACTCTGCCCTGCGGTCTTGTATGCAAGTGGTGGCTTATAAGCTTTAGCCTAAAACCCTATTTATTTCTGACCTATGGATCAGAGTCTTGTACATTCTCTAAATGAGTAGGGAGAAATAATGTAAAATTATATTCAATATGAAATTATGTTGAATTGACCTAAAATTCGCATATTAATAACGTTTCGTTTCATTGGCAGTTAATTTAACATGAATTAAATATTTCGGAAATTAAGTTCTCTAGGGAAATTAAGGAAACAAAAACTAAGCAAAATCATTTCAAAAAATTTCAATTCAATATTGTACTGTGCTTTAGTTTTCTGCGTGTACTAGAACAATATCCTCATATACAATACGAATGTTTTACATACATGCGTATGTATGTATGTACATATTTTACTCATCACATAACAAGGAAAACGAAGCGTAAATGCATATTGAATTTAAGTTTAAATGAGTTGATTGCGAGTATGAAATTAAAATCTCTGAACGCATTTATTAAATTTTAATTTTCCGAAGAATTTTTCCACTTTGGTATTCCCCTCCCTCCTCCCTCCGCCCACACCACAAGAAAACCATTTGCACAAAGGCGATGGAAATAATATTGGGGGAAATTGTTTAATGCCAAAATAGTTTTCAAATTAAAATTGTTTGACTAATTAATGTTTAAGCAGAATATGTTAAAAAAGGAATTCATCAAAAAAAAAAAACAAAAATATAAAAATTTTATATATGTATAAATTTTCACAAAAAACCCCGTCAAAATTGCAGTTTGGAAAAAGGGAAAAATAAAGAGAAATATGTAACTATTAACCATTTGTCTCCATTTAAAAGTGTTGAAATCATCTTTAGGGCCTGTCCCACCATGTCGAACGTCACATTAACAATAGGAAACTGATTAAAAGCCAAGTAACTGACCTAATCGTGACGTGTTAGGAAATTCGTTGTTGTGATCGACAAATGAACTCGGCAAATTAAATCTTCCAAATAAATCTCTAAATCACTTTTTCGATTTTTTCTGTTTTGGATCACTTTAATGCGAGCGCTTCTTCTTTTACGCCGCTTTTATTTTAAGTTTGAAAATCGATTTTGTTTTAACTCCTCAAGAAAATCGGCGCAAGTTCTTGCAAAATCTTCAACTTAAGAGAGAGAGAGACAGAGAGATCATGGGGATGGACCTTGAATGAAACATTCTGACTGTGATTTAAACCTAAAGACGCAGGAAGGTACGAGCGTTAGTAGATGTAGTAGTGATTTGTTTTACTGTTATTCGTAAAAACTGAATGTTGGTGTAGATTACAGGTGAATGCGGTTAACGGCCGATATCTGGGCTACTTAATGTCGTGCCTCCTCTTACCTTTAAGCGGTTTATGTTAATGCCGCTTTCACTAATCACAAGAAGTTGCCACTTATGCCACAAACTCACTAAATGGAGTTCGTCCACCATCAGGTGAGTCCACAACGACAGGTGCTGATCCAAGTCAATTTTACAGTCTTTGCCGTAGTTTAACTCATTCATTTTAAAATATAATTATTTGCTTGCAAGAAAATTTGTATTTTATAGTTCTGAAAAAAATCTGCTCATCATTTATTACATTCATATTAAATCAAATTATGTTTTGTTTTATAAGAAGAATGAACAAAAATGCGCCTATATTCACATGTGTACATACATACATACATGTGTACATATGTATGTATGTATGTACATTTTCAAAAACTTGTTTCTGCATTTATTTCTTTATTTGGGAAGAAATTCTTTGTAAAATAGCAAAGAATAGTGCAAAAAACTGAGGAAAAAAGCATTTTTAATGAAAATACTATAAATTGCAGAGTTCTGTGTAGCCGCACACAGAAGCGAAACATGAAACGGAGAAGAAGAAACTGCGCTCACTGACACACTCAAGTGGTTTTATGAGTGCGATTGTTGTGTGTGCATGGAAGAATGATGTACGGAAGGTCTGTGTAGTGCGAAGTGAACGAGCGTTTGCGTGTGTGTTTGCATTTGTGTTCGTGTTTAAAACACATGCGCAGACTGAAAATGTGCAATTTTCAAAGCGAACGAAGTTTGTACGGATGTGCGTACATATGTACGTATGTATTTGAAAAGGAAATAACAAACGTGGACAGAAAGAAATTCAGTAATGTTAGGCTAGGTTCTGAATGTCATGGCAGTGAGTGAGGCAAGCTATTGTGTGCGAACGGCAGAGAGAGAGAGAGAGAGCGCGCGCGTGAATAAAGGGTGAATTTATGGCGAGCATGGCATGTATTTGTTTGTGTTTTGTCTATAAGTTGAGTGAGTGACTAAGAATTGATTGCATATGGGTTGCGATGACAGTGTTACCGTTTCTCTTTTTTCTTCATATTAAATCATTAACAATATATAAGTGGGAACAATTGCTGCGGCTCAATGCGGCATCATATTTTTGAGAGGACTTTAATAATTGAGATACATTACATATGAATTTGGGTTTTTCATTAGTCGTCAATATATTCAAAACAAATTTCGCCAATTATTTGCTGACTTCACATTAAAATTGTGTATTTTTTATTAAATTTTGTGGGTAATATTGGTAAATTGGTTTGCTTTTAGTCAGTGTCAGTGTAGTGTAAGTTTAATAATTACTATAATATTGCTTTTAACAAGTCGACAAATAGTTGATGAAATGAAATATTTACATCAAAAAGGTGGCAACATCACGACCGCTGATAATGTTTGCCAATCTCATTGTCGGAGGCTGCTAACGGCAATAAAATTCGAGCTGTGTTGTTCCCGAACGACCGGGTTAAATTGAACGGCTCATGGAAGTGAACGGAGTGAGCCGGTCATTTAACTGACACGGCTGCCAATCCTTTCGTTGAATTCTGTGCTTTCGTTCTTGTTGTTCGTGTTCTGCCTCTTATAAAATATTCTTCCTTTTCCAAAATATTTTATTTTTAAGACAAGCCATTAAACTAGTTATAGTTTTTTTTCACTTTCATTGATGTTTTCATCAGATACCAAAAATAACCAACTTAATAGTTACGGTTTGTTCAAGGCGACCGATTGACCGAAATGAACGAACGGATCGGTCTTTGATATTTGAACGAATCTAAGTACAATATCTATTTTTTATATACATATGTACATACATACATATATATTTTTGACAAGAATAATGTGTATTTTATTTGTTTGTATTATTTCTCTAGCGATGCGACCTTGTAGACGTAAATAGACCTTGAATGTTACTAAATTTTATTTTAATTACATTGCAAAGTTGTGAACCATCTAAACTTTGTCTCATAAAATAAATAAAACTGGTAATACTTTGAAAGTCCATTTAAAGTAATTATTTGGTGGCCAGAGTATGTCTGGATTAGGGCTTTCCTCTACAAGATCTACTTTAAAGAAGCTCCTATATCGTTTTCAGAGATTTCAATATCTGTTCTTTAAACCTCTTTGCTACGCATCTGCGAATACAGGATGAAAAGCTAAATCATATAATAATACAACAAATTTTTGTTTTTTTACAGTTCTACTTTTTGAGCCGTAACTTGGAATTTCAAATCCTTTACAAAAATGAAATACACGCCACCAACGAAGCAAATGGTACTAATGCTTTTAGGGATTTAGACAAATGGCGGATCAATAAAATTCTATCTAAATAAAAATTGTTTTATTAAAGCACAAAGAGGCAATTTACGCCCCTCGATACCTAACCTTTCAATTTTAAAAGAAATTTGAGATATCAACCAATTTTTAACTGATAATAAAATTGGATAATGAAGTGTCTTTACAAAAGAACTCGAGAAGGGTAGATTTTTTATGAGATCTGCAAGTTCGATTTATTTTAATTTGACTACAGGTTCGGCTTATGTATTATTATGCAATAGAGGTTCCTCTTAAGCCAATAGATTGCTTTCAGTCAGAAGAAAATGTACTGAACTGTTTAGTTGCATAACATGATTCTTAATAAAAGTGCGATCAGAGTTTTTCTTCTCAAACTCAAAAAGTCAATTACGATTTTAAAATTTAAATTTCATGTTAAATTAAAACGATTTTAGCAGTTGAAATAAAAAAATTACACAGTCTTTGATACTTCCTTAGTTATATTAGAAGTTAATATTAAAGTTTCTTTAAATTATATGTATATATATTAATTATTATTTAAGTTTTAAGAAAATTACAATTTTAACGAAAAATAGGTATTTTTCAGGATTTGCAGCAGACATATTGGGTCTGCCGCCCTGCTTTTCAGCACACTTGAAAACCTTTGGAAAACTGTTTTAAGCAAAACTTTATTTTAAAAAAGCATTTATTTATTTATTTCCAAATTTATTGTAGCTAAAATTAACATAAATTAAAAGCCTTATCAAAAAACATGTGAAAACAAATCTAATGAATTGCTTGAACAGCATGGGCATCAATGGGCCGATCTCAGGGAGCAACCCCCTCTTTCAGCAAAATTTCAGCCCCGAGAATTTTTTAATCCACGCAGTTACTTTTACATTTTAATAAAATCAAAAATTTTAAAAGACTTATAACCCCTACCCTCGTTGAAGCTAAGCCAGCTATAACTGTTGAAGTACAGCAGCCAACAAGGAAATTTTAATTTGCATAATGGTTGTTGATCTATGCATTGTGCTATTTCCTTAAACAAACATCACATATGGTTTTTCTTTTTGAATCATCAAAAAATATTTTTTCGAACAAAAAGTTTATTGAGTTTTATTTTGGAATAATTTTTTCTGTGCGGGTATTAATGAAGAGTTATTAATTTTCAGCCCTTTTTAGGCTTTTCCCACTTTGTTGTGAAATCCTACTTCGATAAACGTTTTGTATACATTAAACATTTCATGGAAAATCAATTTTCTAAGCTTTTCATATTTTTCTAAAATATTTTTTTAACGCTCAAAACTGTTTAATTGTGTTAAATATTAAGCGCATTTCAGAAGGTATTTTGAGAATATAATGAAAAACGATTTTGAAAAAAGTGCAATTAATCAATAAATTTTCGATATGAAATCTGTCTACGCCAATCGTTTTTAATAATTACCATAGCAAATTTATTAAATAGTGTTTTATTAAAAACTGTTCAGCATTTAAATTTAGTTCGCAAAACTGATAAAATGTTGTTTTAGTTTTCATTTGCTCGTCAATGCAGTTTTTCATCAACATTTTTCTTAAAAACTTTTTTTGTACTTATGTATCTACGCGATTGTTTTTTTTTTTTTTTTGTGGAATAGAAACTTTTACTCCCTGTTCTCGTTTTGAAAACGTTAACGTTATATTTTTATTTGTAAATGTGGTGTATATATAAAAAAACAAACGTACTACAATTCTAGTATTAATTTTGGAAACGAACGAATTATAAAATTTTAATATGAATTAAAACTACATTTGAGGCAGAATTTTAAAATAAAACCTCTCTGGCAACACCATGCGCATAGAAATACACGCTCAATAATACAATCTATGTATCTCTCTACTTCTATACGAAAGAGTAAAACGCACACACACACGCACGCAAATACACAAACTTTTCCTAGTGAAACTCTGCAGCCTTTTTCCCCCAACAACTTTGGGAACTTTTTGCAACTACGAGCATTTTTCGTTGTAGTGGTAGGAAACTTTATTTTACTTGTTATTTTTGTGGGCTCACTTCTTGATTTTTGTGTTGCTCTTGTTGTTGTAGTTGTTGTAGTTGTTGTAGTTGTTGTAGTTGTTGTAGTTGTTGTAGTTGTTGTAGTTGTTGCTGTTGTTGCTGCCATTGCATTTTGATTACATTTTCTTTGTGGTAGGTCAATATACACAAACACTTTTTTCTTTCCGTATAAGAATTTCAACAGAAGGAAAAAGTTTGGGTTGATTTTTCTGTTTAATTCACAAAAAATTTACAATATACATATTTTAATATCTATAAAAGTAGTTTTTTCTCAATAGTAAAATTTATTTAGTTTAGTTTAGTTGAAGAAATCGCACTGTTTTTTATTTCGGTGTTTTTTAACTTCTTTTTTAAAATTTCTCAGTCTTTGCAAACGTTCATATCAAAGTCGCGCTCTGTACTGACTGTATTTTGCAGCAACAAAAATAAAAGGGTAGAGAAAATTGTATTTATTATTTCATTTTCCATTCGTTGTGCACTTTTGCATTGCTTTTAATTTTTTTGTTTGTCTCCAGAATTGGTTTTGCAAAGTTTACTGGTTGGTTGGTTTAGTTTTTTATCATTTTGTTCTTCTTTTTTAAGGTCTATTTGTAACTGCAATATAGTACGACGAGTCAACCATCAGAGTCAATTACTCACACTTTGGTTCCAAGCTGCAATAACAACAACTACAACTACTTGGAAACTGCGAGTACATTCAATGATGAGTGCAATGTGGCAAATACACTCAGTTAATGGAGAAAAAACACTGCGAACTTTATAAGTTTTTCTTTTACCAGTTTGCACTTGCTGCGCTCTTTAGTGGATTTTTTTCGAATTTTTTTTTTGTTTTGTTTTGTTTTTTTTTTCTGAGAATGAAATAGAGTGGATAAAATAAGTGCTCTGCACTAACAAAAAGAAATGAGGAATTTCATATAAAGGCAACATTAAACATATTGATCTCAAGCTATTGTAAAGTCGAGCAGCACGGGGCCGGGGCCGGGGCCAGGGCCTCGTGGGGTCGGCTATTAAAGCTCGCCAGCAGTTTGCCACAGGAGACTCCTTTACTAGTTTCTAAATCGGTTTTATGATGTATAAAGCCCTGGAGAATGCTAACTAACGTTCGATATCGTGGGACTGGCAAATATATTATGACACTTTTTACATAGAATTATAAATTAAGCAATTCTTACAGTTAATCCAGTGGTGCACAAATATCACAACTGTTTTGCGAATGCAAGCCTGTATATTTTTTTGTTGGATTGCAAACAAAGCCCTGGGCTTTTTGCACCTGCAATGTTGTATTGAGAAGGTGTCAAAATAATCACAAGAGAGGTACTGACATTGAAACACATTTTTAACGACAAATCAAAAAGATTTGATATTTACACGATAAGAAACGTGGCTCAAAACTTTTTTAGATTTTTCCTTTTTAAAATTATGTTTTTAGTGTATTTCCTACACTACGAGATAAATTTAAATCTTAATTTAGACAGAAAATGTTATCATACAAAATGTCAAGAAGAAAATACGTTGTATATAAATAAAAATATTTCTTGACCCAACGAAGAATGTTGTTGGAATTGAAAGAGTTTTTTGTAAATTTGTTAAGCGAAAGAGGGCTGGAATTTATCAGCCAGTAAAAGAGTTAAAGATTTTTAGTATAAAGAATAGCAACTGCAAATTTTCGAAATTTCACGTTATTTGTAGCTCGGAACGTCTAAGTGAAAGAACAGCAAAACATTATTATTCTTGGCCACAAAACCGACGTTTGTTTAAACTCAGTGTGCTGTGACTTTCCCCAAAGACTTTGCCTTTCAGCAAATATTTTCATTGTTTCAACAAACAGTTTTCGTTGAATAGGTAAAAGCTATTGTTGAAGTTCTTACCAAAAAAAAAAACATTCATTCATTCGAATTTCTTGTGTGTTACGGCTTTTTTCGAAATTCGTTAACGAAAGAAAATATAATTATTTTTTCTGAGTAAAATTTTGAAAGTTGGAGACAAAATTTTGACATTTAAAACAAGTATAAGAGGAGACTTTCAAAATTCAATCCCTGAACACATCTTCATCTATCGTATCTTAAATGTATAATGAGTTGCACGTGTGAACAAGGCGTTCTTTAATTAGGGGCCTTTGTAAGGACCGGTCAAAATTAAATAACCAACATTTTGTGGCAGACTGTTATGGTACAGTTTTATATACTACTAATACATACATGTTAATAATTTCCTGAAAGAGAGCGCATCGTGCGGTTCCTACATACGACGGCAGCCGGCAAAAAATTATAATTTCATCATTTTCACTTCCACTTCCACAAAACTGAGCTCCAACAAGACTGTAATTGTTGTTGGCAGTTTCAATTATATTTTACCCACAAATAAGAGTGCATTTACTATTATAAAGGAAAAAAGTTAAACAAAAATAGAAGTAGAAATAGAAATAGAAATAGGGAGAACTGAAGAGAGTCTGCTACTCAACGTAGGGGACTCTTCTCTCCAGCTGCACTGCAAACAATGATGTGGCGATTCCATGATACAGTTTGTTTTTCCAGTTGCGTTTCTTTCTTTCCTATTTTCTTGCGATTTTAAATGCAACCGTGTGATATGGCCATCATGCCTGTGCTTGTGCTTGTACTGTTTACTTTTAATACGTTGCGTATGTACAGTGGTGGCACTTTAAGGTTATTATATTGGAGGCTTTAAGTACTATGACTCCCATTAAAGTGGTTGGCTAGGTTTGCTCTGCAAGTGCGGAGGTTTTGTTATTTCATGCCAACTTTGGCCATTTCACTTTGTGTGAGTGTTTTTGCCTCCAACAGCTTTGCACCTATTGTCGGTTTGCATTTGGTTGCAAACCCGATTTAAGCCCCAAACTCAATGCAACAAATCGAATTTTCCAGCATGTATGTATACTAGAAACGAGAAAGGGGAGATGTGTACTTTGAACCCATACACACTTGTATATATATGCACACACACACATATATATGTATATATTTATATGTACACGTGTGTGTGTGTGTCCAAAATTGAAATTTTGGTGCTTTGGTGTTAAATTTGAAATATTTTTTCCTTTGTGTTACTCCTCATTTCAGCCTTTTTTCAAAATATATGGACATTTTTACAAACAAATTTCGAATCCATCAAACTTTTTGCTGACAACCTCCTGATCCATTAAAATTGTTGCTAAAAATTTTCCCATTAATCGATGCGATAATAAACTTTTTCTATAAAACAATTTTGCTCAAAATATTTTCGATTTAACTATTCTGATCGGAACTCTGAAACTCTGAAAAATTAATAGGAAAAAATTTAGGTCGAAAAATTTTCTCAACAAAAATAATTTAGAAAAATTTTCTGTTAAAAAGTTTAATAAACAAACTTAAACACATTGGACAAAACATAATTAAAACGTTAGAAAATTTGATTCGAAAGATTTTCTGTAAAAATATTTGCATAAAAAATATTCTGATAAAAATTGCGAATAATTTGGGTGAAAATTTTTTTGATGGAACATTTTCTAAAATTTAAATTACATATAATAAAGAAAATTCCAGAAAAACAAAATTTTCTATAATGCAATTTTGTTCGGAAAATTGTCCATAAAACATTTTATTTAAAAAAATTTCTATCAAAAAGTGTTATTGGAAAATTTTTCTACTACAACGAATTTAATTTTTGCTGCGAAAAATTTACTACTAAAAACAATAAAATATTCTGGGCAAAATGGAATTTTAGTTAAAAAAATAAAATTTGGTTCGAAAAAATTTTCTACTAAAAAAGTAATTTTGCTTTAAAAAAAATTATTCAGAATTTAAATTTTGTTCGAAAAAATTTTGCACTAAAAAATTCAAATTTAAATTTTTTATTAAAAAACATTGTTAAGAAAAGTTTTTTTTATAGAAAAGAAAATTTTGTTCGGAAAAAATTTATATAAAAAAGAGCGAGGAACCAGAAGTTGCTGCACCCGCCCAAAATGTAAGCCTATAATTTGACTGAAATGAAGCTTCTGTTATCTTTATTTTTGAAAAAGCTTTTCCCATATGAATTAACTGGAATTATAGTTTTCAGTGATTCAAAATCTAGATCATTTTGTGTAAAACCACAAAGTGCGCACTAAAAACGGTTTATTTTTGAGTTCTTAAGTGAAATTTTTATAAAAAGGCAAGTATATTAGTCAGCGGGGACCGCCTGTAGGGGAATGCCATTAGTTCTATATTGGAATGAAGGAAACTTTTCCCTCGTATTAATGTGTGAACGTATTTACACAAACACATTTGCATATTTACATACGCAACTATTTCTTTGTAGCATTTCCTCTTCTCCAATTTATTTCATACTTTCTCCTGGACTATTTGCTTTAAACAGCTCTGTATTCCCGACTTTATGTTCCCGGATAAAAGAAACTAGAAAACAAACTAAAATACTTGTGTCAACTCATTGGAGTCACTTTGCGCACAGAAAACGAGTATTTGTGGCCTTTGTGCTCCTAAAGACGAATGCTCTGGCTTTGGGGACTCGTTCATGTTGTACGGAGCACAATATCTGAGCCAGTGAACACCGCTTTTTCATCGGATTCCTGAGTGCTCTTTTTAATGCACTCCCATAAAGACTCAGAATATGCAAACAGCGATGTGCAAAGAAAACAAAACTTTTCTTCCTCTCAAACTTCCTACTCAGCCATTCATTCCAATAGCACTTTTTATGTGAATGACGAAATGAGTGCCAGTACAAGTATTCGGTTTTTACGGTTTTAGTTTTTTATTTTTTTATTCATTTTTATTTCGCATTTGCAGTTGCAATGTGAATATAAAGAAACCGGCCAACAGATACCGATGCACAGTAGCTGGCGCTGCTAAAGGGACACAGTTTGTTAAATAAAAATTAATTGTTATCGTTTTCTGTTCTAACAAATATTTAATATTTACACCCACCTTTGGCCACATTTTGGTTGTTTTCTAATTAACAGCTTTAAAAAAAATATGCTGCACGGAAAAAGGGCATACGTTGAGCTCAACTTCGTGTTCAGGGCGAAAAAGGGTTCAAGGATAAAATTTCAGTAAAAATATTTTCTAATCGAACAAACTTTGTGAAACAAAATGTTATTCTTTTTTGCTATAAAAGTGTTTGTTGAGTCAGTGCCATCAGTGAAATGTGGGTCCGTATTCAGACAAATATTTGGCTAGTTTAGTAAATTATTTAATTAAAAATATTTCAAAACAAAAAACATTTTTAAACTGAATGTGATGTGACCAAAGACTATTGCTAAAAGTTTTTTCAATAGAAATATTATGATACAGTCCGGAGCAAAATTAATTACCATATCCAAAGGTTTTGCAGGTGTTTTAAGTCGATAGCAGTTGCCATTTGCGTGTCGCACCAGCTGGGCAAGTATTTCCGCAACTCCAACAGACTGGACTTTTCAGGTCGTGGCCATGACACTGACCAACTAACAAACATCAATCAGTTGACGGCCCATGCACTTGGCCATCACTAAATGAACAATACAGCGAAGTACAAACAGTGCATCAGCTAATGACTGTTGGCCGTTAATCACATGTGAATTACTATAGAGTCGGCCTCAAACTCAACAACAAAAACGACAACTGTGAGACAAAAATCGTCATGAGCGACAAGACGCGTTTTCATTTAATAAACGTTTTCATTTTCAATTTTCTGGGGTACTAAATATCTGCGTATGCCGCTGTTAAATACACTCAAACACACTGTGCGTTGCTCACAAGGGATATGTGATTGGGCAATATTTCTTTGAGAACACGATTACTGTTACCAGCGAAGGTTACTGCACCGTGATAAAAAACTTCTTACTGCCGGCATCCAATGAGTTGGAGATTTGATAAGCATGTGGTTTCAGCAGGATACATTGACACAGCCCGAAAATTGCCTACTTCGACCAATCCGTTGAAAAACATTTCATATAAATACAAGCAGTTATCAACAAAACTGTTATGTGAAGTTATGGAAAATGCGATGAAATAGCTACAAATATTTATCAACGCTGGCGGCAGCCACCTGCATCTTTTTCTCTGTGTACTCTAATTATAAGTACATCAAGTTTATGCCCAGAAGATTTATTTACAAGTCAAATATTTATACTATTTACGTGAAAAGAATTATTCTTTTTTGTCCCATTTTGCATAGGGCCTGTTGTGATGGACAGTACGTTCGTGATAGTAAAAAGTGGCAGCACTGCAAGTGTCAAATGGTCGAAAAACCAATATTGCAGAATATTTGGCGCAAATGCATGTGCGATGCAATGGAATAGTAAGTTTCAGTTTTTTTAACTTTTCCCTAAATGTTTCTTATATTTTAGACTTTATCATGTAATTCAGAACTTAAATTTACTATCAATTTCTGTAATTTTTTATTTTTATGGTCGTGAATCGTCGTGAATGTAAACAGACATCATTGATATATCATTCTTGCGCTTAATTTGACCAGCCATGAACATTGCGCAGAAAAATGATTTATTGACAAGTTTGAATGATTTTAATCATAGAAAACTTTTGAAAAACCGCTGCTTTAATTTCTTTTTATTTATTTTCATGTTGGATTGAGAATTAAAATTTTTTTAAAAAATAGTTAATTTATGTTTGTTGACCCACCTTGGATGCAGTAATTGGAAATGTTAGCTTTTAACACGAAACCATGTCAAATTAATATGATTGAGGTAACAGTTTTGCCCCGCTAGAGTTTTCCAAAAATTTACACAACTTTACTTTATATAGAAGTAGGATACATTCTACTCCCATAGATAGTGTCCTGTAACTATTTTGCTTACAAAAAAGAAACAATTAATTAACTGGAGCTCAGTGAGTGATTCAAATTTAAACAATCCGGTGAAGCCGATTTTTCTGGATCGTCCCTCATCCTGGAAGACTTTTTGCAAAATGAAATTAGCGATTCAAAAGTAATATATCATTTCATATGACAATTGCCGATTTAATAGTAAATTCAAGAATGAAACTTTAAATTTTTGCTGTATGTCAGCCCTAATGTGGCTAATGTCAGCACGAAGTCCTGAAAGTACTTGCCGCTCTAGACGTGTTGAAATTGCATGTGTGCGTGAAATTTCATTCAAATCGTTTAAATGATTTAGAACGACCGAAATTAGCTGTTCCTTTACAATGTCCCTCATATTTTCGCCACATACTGTTCGCAATAAAACAATTCAGATACGAGAAAAAAATCGTCGGGTAAGTGAATGTGTCCATGATATTCTCCTACTTAAAATTGCACTTTTTCTGTTATTGGTGTTGCTGGTACATATAATTATTCAGACTGACGTCGTCGCGTTGTCGTTAGCGATACTTCTACATTAAAACTACATACATACATACATATTTGAAAATATAAATGATGCACAAGCCGCCGCAGTCGCTCGGTCGGTCGATACGTTTAAGTAACAGCCGTATGAATAAAAAAAAACAATTGTATAGATGTGTGTATGTGGAATGACTCTTCGTTAAAAGTCGTTGTTGTAATATATGACTACAGCAATAACAAAAACAACTTTTATTTTACAATTATCTTGTTTTTTGTTGTTGCATTTTTTTTCTGCTGTTTCATTGTCTTCGTGTTTCTTCCACTAGAGATTTATTGTAAAATAATTTTTATCTCATATTCCAGTTTTGAATTAACAAGTTTTCCGTCGGTAGTTGCAAATTTCTAAAGATGCTCCAAAGCAAAAAAGAAATTATGTGTGTATGAATGTATGTACACATACTACATACACATGTATGTACATTATACAATGCACTATGGGTCGTATGCTAAAATGAGGCGAATTATGTGCTTTTGGTTGACTATTTGGATCATTCGAAAACTTAAAAAAAGGATCAATGATGAATTGAAAATGTCCCTAGAACGACATCATGATGCTGCGGATAAAACGTTCTTGTCAAACCCAGCACCAAAAAATTTATTTTTTTCAAGAGATATTAACAAGAAAACAAATTTCCTAATAGTTGTTCAAAGTTTTTCTAGAGCATAAAAATGCCATTTATCATAAAAATTCATTTATTGTACAAAAGGTTGATTTGTCGTTAGAAGTGGAGCGAAACACACAACAACAATTTTATACACTCGTAGTTCCTTGTTATTTCGGTTAGAACTGCCTGTAATAACAAATACCATGTTTGACACTAAATAATTTACTGATCACGGGTGACATTCGTTACACTCTCTCAAGAGATGATTTTATAAGGACACCCACTGATCGTGCGGCCATGAACTCTGCAATCGATCAGTTTGCAGATATTGAGCCAACATGGATGTTATTCATATAAATATTCCCAGAGGTCAGTGAAATACTAAGCCATTTTGACGCACAACGCGTTTCTCATCGTGAGCTCATCCGTTTGCAATCGATTGGCCAGTGCATCGCACAATGCATCACAGGGAAAATTCTGTTCGCCTATGGAATATGGACCCTCTTAATGTGGGAAGTTTCAAATCGAATGGACACAAACACTAGTCCTTCTTTCCCACTCCCCGTAACCTATTTTCCAGTTCTGGCACAATGCAACACCCGTCACTTGAATTAAAAAAAACAGTAGTGTAGTTAAAACAATAGTCTCTCCTTTTTCAACAATAGATTTATTCTTCTAATGCTAAATTTAACAGTAGAAAATTAAAAAGCTGGTAACTGTGTCATTTATTGTATAGTTGCGGATCAGAGTAATTTTCGACTCCATATTCGGGAAGATCTAGAGACCTGTCTTACGGTTCAGCTTTAACTCAACTCACTCTATTGCTTTGAAGTCTCTGCTCTTGTTAGTTCCGAGCGATTCAAAGCCAGTATTCCCACCAAATATTGCAAAAACCAGATTGAAGAACGCATCGTATATGTAACCTACATGATCGTTCTTGTTTCAACTATATAGAAACTTCCTCAGTTTCAGTTGCTGGAATTTTCTTTTGCAAGACTTTCTTTTCAGCAACAAAGTGTGTTCACAAGCATTGAATCAACTTAAATATGAACAAGTTTGCGAATTCAGTTAAACAAGTATTTGTGGAACTGCTGCTTCTGTTCTTCCACTGCGATACAAAAAAGATGAAGTTGTATCTGTGTAAACGTACCTATAAAATAGTAAATATCTAAAGGTATGTTAAAGAATAAGAAAACGAAGAATATGGGAAAAAAATGTTATAGATAAGAACCTCGTAATTGAGGATTATAGACAACAAAGCACAACACAATGATTTATTTGAGCGATGCATTACAAAACAAACAACAAAGCAAACAAACAATAGCAACGGCAACAGCTAAAACAACAGCAACAACATTTACAAGAAAGCCAGCAACAGCAGCAATAACAATGAAAGTGTGTATATGCATGCATGAGTGTGTGTGTGTGTGTGTGTGTTTGTTAAACTAATGTTGTTTTAAGTAGCTACAACAACTGCAGCTTTTAATGGCAGAATCGCAACAACAACGACAATAAGAAGAACAAATATCTAAGAACTTCCTGAAGAGAAAGATTGAAATAAAAAATTGCAAAAGAAAAACTATTCAAATTATAAAATTTACAAAATGGTGGAATGCATCTATAAACTATTCAATTAAAGAAGATAAAAGAAATCTAGAAATCTGAAACAGCAAATTGAAGAAAAGGATTGAAGAAAGGAGGAACAGCTTAATAATACATATAAGAAAAACATAAAGTATTTCTGTTTTTATTTGCAACAATTCAGAAACCATTCCCTCGTTATTTAAATTCCTTGTTTAAACTTAATCGTTTTGATTCTTATTCGGCTCTTTGAAGTCGTCGGAAATCGGATAGAGAGCTGGATTTGCGGCAAGATGAATAAAGTTTCAGCCGGCAGGCTGTTCTCCTGCAAGCAAACATGTTTATTGAACGGCAGCACCACTCTATGATTCATCTGAAATTGTTTGCATGTATCTATTGCTACATCAGTTTCTGAGATACTCACCGTCCACAAGACCGTCTGTAAAATAAAAATATAGTGTATTGTACCAGAACCAGCTGATGGGGAGGAGGAAAGAGGGAGCAGTGTTTTTTTTTTTTTTTAATATTCGCTATTGCATTTTTATTCGATTTTGCAGAGTTGTGGATGATGTGGCTGTGACTGTTCAGTGCCCAGTGTGCATACCTTCAACAATGTCCAGTCAAACATCAATGTTCTATGTTGCATTAATATCTATTTGTTTGTTGGGTTATTGAGTGTTTGTATTTCGTTAGCTAAAATGCGTAACTAACAAAAATTTCAAAATCGAGTTTTTCATTGATTATTATGAATTTTAATGGCATTCATAGAATGTAAAGAATTTCTCTCTTTTTTACTGTTTCTTATTGCATGATGTGCAGCTACATTTTTTTCGCCGAAATCTTTGGTAGGAATCGAACTTGCGAATCGTGCATTAATGATCGAATACTCTACCAACTCATCCATCGAGGCCAAAATATACAAGAACTACAGATCGGGAAAATGATGATAATAAAACAGACTTTATGTTTTTGAAAAACAAAAAGATGTGTTAATTTAAATTGTTAGTGTTAAAATAGGAAGTTTGATTGTCAACCTTTAGTTTTTAAGTTTGTATTCGTCGTTGTAGAAATTTTTCCATTATCATCTGTTGCACTCCCCATTCCAGCTTTTGGTAGATGCCAGCCATTGCTCTCCATACATTTGCCGCAATCGATTTTATGGAAAACCCATCTACAGACCCTTGTTTTGTTACAGCAGTACTCAAATCATTTTTGTTTAGAGATTCATCTATTGTCGGCTGAGTTTTTCCTATTTTAAGAGGAAGTAGATCCTGATTTTCACTTTCACGTACTTCTTTTTCCCAGCCTATTTGTTATAAAGGTTTCAAATCAAGCAATAATTAAATTATTTCTACGCATAAGAGGCATATCGCCGTTTCAGTAGATATATTCTTAGAAAACGTCCACAGAATGGGGTTTTCCATCTAAAACAGTTTCATTTGTTTTTGTTCAAATTAAAAAGAGGGATTTTCCGGGATGCCGCCAAAAAAGATTCTGGGAAAGCGGAAAATCTTAGAAGTGAGAAGTGCCATTACGGTCTAATCCCATGTGGCTGGCAAAGCAGCAACACAAACTCATTGCACGACAGCTCAAGTCATGCAATCCCTTCGGCCAGTAAGTTTTTGGTCAGTGGGCAAAGTCGATGATCCTGAAAAATTTCAAAACGAAATCAGACCTTAAGCAGACTTGGCTGAAGATTTCCCATCATTCAGTTCTGACGAATAGCAGGAATCTATTGCAATACAACAGCTTGTGGCGGACATTTGCAGCAAAGAAAGTAGGGCCAAGCACCACATCTCTGTCGTCAAGAGCTCAGAATGCCCTTTCCTGCAATTTTAGGCTTAAACCACACCCAGAACGCTTCAGGAACTTCTTCTCCCTTTTACCCTAGGAAGTGAGAGTACATTAGTTTCGGATCCATCGACTTAATATTCATTTTTTTCTGCACTTGTAAAATAATTTTGAAAAAGCTTCCCTGAGCTCGACGGTTCCGTGTACCACATACCAAAGTAAAAGTCAAAAATATTTTTTTGTTACAAAATGTTTATTTTATTTAGTTAAAAAAAACTGCACTTTCCGTCAAAAAGTTTTTAAGCTCTTTTTTTTCGTTTGTTTCGAGCACCAAGAAGCGCTAAACAGCTGAAATTTTTCAGAATCAAGTCATAGATACAGCCAGACTTATATAATTAAAGGGCGTTTTACACCATCATACAAGCTTTTAAGGTCTTCAAAAGATCTTTTGAGAAATATGTATATATATTGCATCTAATGAGATTTGTTGCTAGTGTCAACAAATCGAACCTCAAATAATATGAAATATGTGCATGAGTAGAAAATAAATAGGTAGATAGAACCGCGATCGCTTAGTTGTTTTAAATTTTGTAAGAATGCAACCCTGATCAAATGAAAAATCTTATCGTTTAAAAATTTCGTATTTTTTACCGTATTATTTATCATTTTCATAACATTCCCCTTTCACACTGGCACACTTTTTTGTATTATTTAAGATTTGTTTTACAAGGCTTGATATAAAATATTACAGTGTAAAATGACCTTAAGAAATATAAACGTAATAGAATTAAATTAAGAACTTTCGCTTCAGTTTTTTTTTTTTTGGGAATTATTTAAGCTTTTCCGCCTTGGAGACTTATTTCTCTGGCTTAATAATTGGAGAATGGTGGCATCGACTTCACTTTACGCCTTTCGCGTCCGAGAGATTTTCGAACAAGTATCCAACACTGGTCACAAGACAAATTCTCTTGTGCTGCTTCTCGCACAAACAACAATTTTAAAAAAAGAATTTTTATTTTCTTATTGCAAACAAAAATAATGAGGGAGTAAAAAGTTGGGTTTCTTGAGAATGCAGGAATTGAAAATATATCATATGACAGCAAAAGTAAAAACTGTTACAATTTAGGAGATTTTTAAATTTTAGAATAATTTTTCAATTTACGACATTTTACATATTGAATAGTTTAGACAATTATCAGAATAGAGGCCAGCACTTAACAGATTTTGTAGATTAATTGGCAGCCTGTGACCGCATTCTATAATCTATTCTGTATTATTCACTTCAAGATGCCGAATCATCATTACAAATTACACGATTGAGTTTTAAGGCCATGCTTGAAATTGCCCTTTACGAACGATATTGACTTGAATAAGAATTGATTTGTTTTCATTGAAAGTTAAAAGGAAAAATTCATTTTTGAAGGATTAAAATTTATATAAAACATTTTTTAAAATTTTCCGCAAAGTTCTAGTCCTTATTTTTACAACGTAAAAAGTTGTTCAAAATCTGTGCAAGTCGACGCTAAAGCCAAAAAAAACTGTTTACGTATTAGATATTGTTCAAAAATTTTGCGGATTCAAGCAACAATTTTGCAAAAACGTTTGTTGCACGCAAAAAGAGTCAATAAACTGAAAAATAAATATGATTTGAAATATTTCTTTTCCAACAAATAATATATTTTGTAATTTTCTTTAGTTCTTCAAATAAGATGAAACTTGGTTTAGTATTTATAAAATGGATCAAATTATTAGATCTGTTCTAAAGATCACGTGACTGCTGAAAAAAATTACACTGAAAAGTGGGACTTCTGCTGCTATTTGGCTATTTTTCTACGACTAAGACTTTTCAAAGGACAATTTACTACTTGTTTTATTGCGAAAGTTAAATTTTGTCACTGCAAAATTTCACAAAATTCTAACAAAGAATATTTATTGATCCATCGCACAATATTTGGCAGCGATTTTCTTCTCTTTTTCAGATAATATATTCACTGCTTCAGCTATTGAACGTGTAAAAACTAGTGCACATTTGAAATTTAAGAAAAGAAACGGATTCATTATAGAGCCGTCGGCGATTTCCATATTGCAAACATTTTTGAAACTCATTATTTGACTAAATTAAATACTTATGTATGTATGTATGTAGATGCACTTGCATATGCAGTATGTACGTATGTATGTACATACGCATGTATGTATGTAAGTAGGTACGACTTACCAATGGAAACGAGTGAGGCCCTGCAGCCGCAGTAAAAAGTTCTCAGTTGTAGACGATCTCGAAACAGAGTTGTAATTTTTCCTTTCTGTTTATTATTTCAAATTTTTGCTTTTTCTTTTTTTATTAAATCAAAAATTTTACAAACTTTTTTTTTTACTAAAAGAAACATTTTTGAAACACACACACAAACAACTTCAGTGTCTGCTGATGAAAGATTTATGTACAACGTAGGCAGAAATTAATAATGAATGCAAAAAAAAACCCGGGGAGTAGAAAGAAAATATCGCGAGACAAAAATCGAATTATTATACTGTATATAAAATTATTTTTTCTGGAATTTTTAAGAGACACAGCGTGTAAATGTGTTTACGGCTTGAACATATGTATGTATGTATGTACATACACTTAAAAACTGAATAATTTACATACACACATAGACATGTACGTAGGAACACAACTGAAAGATTGAAAACAGCTATAAATAACAACAACAATGGAGCATAGTGTTACGCAGGCGGTCCATTTATTTTATTTTTTCAATACTCCGTTTGTGATTTTTGCACTGTAACAAAACTGAATTAATTTATTTAACATTCTTTCTCTCAATCTTTGTTTTGCTTCTTCAGCTGTGCGGCGGATTTATCAAAATTTTATCAATTTTATTGTTTAAAAAAAGAACATTGTCGTTTATTATTTATGTTGTTGTTGCTTTATTGTCTTGGTCGCGCAAAAAAAAAACAAAACATGAAGAGATTATTTAATGTTTTAACTTTCTGCATTATTTTCGGTTGTTCACTGCTTAAGAACGTTAGAGGAAATGACATCTACAATGAAAGTGCATTGCTACCAACAACGTCAGACACACAAAAACGCACATACAGTCAAAACAACAGCAACAGCAACAACATTGCAAAAAAAATGTACAACAAACGGCCAAGAACTTCGAGCAAACGACCGACAAGACTCAATGTGCAGCAGACGTGAAGCACCAGCTACAAATGTACAGTTATAGGAACCGTTCAGTTTGCAATTTACTGCTACTAAATATTATCCTTGATTCAAAGTGTCCTGTTGCCACTGAGCACTAGAGTAGTTCGTTTACAGAGCCTAGAATCGGTTTTCTGTGCAAATATTACTTATAGAAAATTGTCCCTCGGAGCCTATTTCTTATTGAAATTTCATAACTTTCGTAAATTTTCTTTTACAGACTACTTTTTACAGACAATTTTCTCTCCCAATCTTGTTTTCTATAGCAAATTTACCGTCACAATGTGGTTGTTCTGTGGCCATTTTATGTCCATAGAGAAATTGTTTGTCAGAATGTGTTTTTTATAAATAAAATTCTGTTATAATCTTATTTCTCATCAAACATTTTCCGCTACAATTTTCTTCATAGAAAATTTTCTGTCGCAATGAACAAAGTTTCTTTCAGTGTCTTTTTTATATTAAAATGTATATACATATGTATTCCTTTCATTATTTTGTTATTTGCGACTTCCCCGCTGAAAATAGACTTTTTTATCTTAAACAGCTTTCAACAAAAAAAAGACATTTGGGGCCTATTTCAAGATCTCGAACAGCGAAATCGTTGATCCAGATGTATTAATTGATAATAAAAGAAAAATCTTGAAAAGTATGCGAACATTAGCGTCACGTATGTCAATAAATATATGTATATTACACATATTGCGTTCAAAATTATACATATATATTAGCCAGATAAAATAAATATCCGGAGGATCAGACCACAATCCAAAACACATTAAATTTGAAAACCTGAACTGTCATTGTAATAATTAGTACACGTTTCTGAGGCTTCACTGTACTTCATTTCCAATTACACTCAACAACAAACTAACAAAATAAACGATACAATTACAAATATAATTATTTTTTGCGATAGAGCTTAACAAAAAAAAATAAGTACTAAAATTTATACTCTGTACGTTTTGTGTTGAAAACCAGTTCGTACCTGCTAAATACGTTTTACAGTTTCCATCACAGTTTTCTATCCCATAGAAAAATTACTAATATTCATGCATATGGACATACATATGTATGTATGTATGTATGTATGTACATGTGCACATCAACTTTATGTCAATACATAGATAGGTACAGATGTATGTATGTACCTGCCCAATCTGGCGATAAAACAACAACAACAACAACAATCGCTTGCTGCAATACAAACTGGAGAATCATACAGAAGGATGCTGGCATCAGTTGCCACTGCAACAGATGTAGCTCCTCTGCTACCAACGAACAGCATTTCCAACATGTACATACATACGTGTCTACTGGGACAAGGAGGGTTCGGTAATGGTGGGCGGTAAAATAGGAAGGCTGGCAAAAAAATTACGAAATTTCATACATAAAGAGAACAAGTAGGAGAAGTTGTAGACAGAAAAATGGGTGAGCTGTGGGGTGGAGGGGACAGTGTAGTCTTAGACATTGGAATGCAATTGTAGAGAATGCACACACATTCAACAGACAAAGAAGACTTTGGTGTATACAAGCAGAAGCAGCAACGAAAAATAATAATGGCTGATTTTTAACTCGAGTGAGTGGTAGATGAAAATCCATGACTCTGATGATGTGGACGACTATGACGACGACATCAACAACGGCAACGATGATGATGATGATGATGATGATGATTTTTATCGGTAATTATGAGCTAGATATTTATGTACATACACACATACATGCATATACCCATATGCGACAATGACTCACACAGACGCAAAAGGAATTCACATGTGTACGAGAGTATACAGAGTTTACTAGATACAAAATGATAGCAAACCAAAAGCAATACCCGAAATTCCCTTGCCACGTGTAAAATGGGAAAAGCGACTTGATTGCCTAAAGACAGTTTACAATGCAATTTTTAATCAGAATGAAATTTTATTATTCCCGTTTTTGTGTATTCCAAAGGCGATATCCGATAAATGTGTTCATACATTTTGAAATATCGTTTCTATTATTCTTATTCTACATATTGGAGACTTTGGCACTCCATATTTCATTGTTAAGTTAGCATACACCTGTACCTTTTCGCAGGTGTTCCCAGGTATCTGGGCCTTTTCTTAAAGATAAAAACTCATACTTTTTCCGCCTATTTAGAAATTCCAATTACAATACTAAGCGATTGAAACACATATATTTGCTCAAAAAGTGTGGTTCATATTTCAATGCTTTCATATTTTGAAATGAAAGTGTTCAGATTATCGCCAGTGCACTGTAGTACTAAAAGGAAGTTCAACCATATACACGCTTATTTTGAACGTGATCTAAGTTCAAAATGCTTATTTTAGGCTTAACTTAGTTTGAACGAGCTGCTTTGCCCGTTTAAACTCCAGTTAGAGCTGTCAAAAAATAACAGCTGATAAGTAAGTACACACAGTACGTATTCAGGAAACAAAAGCTGCAGCTTTAAGAGCGGAAAACTGGTTCGTTTCGACTAAAAAAATTTCAATGCTTTAAAACGTCAACTGAAAAGTGAACTTTTTACAGCGGCACTTGAGTGCGATTATTTCAGAATATATGGTTTAAATTGAAAGTAAAAAAAATATGTATGTGAAAAATAATATCAGACTCGTTTCTTGGCTCTTTCTTTGCCAATGCAATGCCTTCCGATATGCAAATGACTTTTTCCAACTCATGCTTTCATACCATAGAGATAAAGGGGGAAATTTTGTAGGCGTGAAAACATTCGCTGCCGAGAATTTTTGAATTTAACTTTCTTTCGTTTTAGAGAATTTAGTTTTCTGTTATTTTGCAAATATTTCCACAAAAACACAACTTCGTTTTAGCTAGAGACCTGGAGCTTTCATAATCTGCAGTTTGATTGTAACAGCTTCCCAATGCTTTAATAGCCAAAATAAGAGAAAAAAAGAACTATTTAAGCTCCCCGCTACAAACAATCCTGTGCAAAGGCCTTTAACACTCACATGTAGTTGTTTCTAGAACTCGTATTTAACTCTTTATGGGTGCACCCTTTTATCTGTTTTGAGGAATGCTTTTTGTTAAGTAAAAATTGTAATCTACAAACAACAACAAGAATTAGTTGAAAATGAACATGATAATAAGGAAAAAATTGTTGATGCAACAAAACTTCTTTCTTTTAAGACTTTGATTTGATTATTTGTGGATCAGTTCCCAGAATTTATATATTATTAGGAAACTTTTTTTCTGTATTCGCATATTTATTCTTTGTGATGAATAATCTTTTTCTTTATTTTTAAAGCTTTAAAGCACCACTTTGCTAATTGTTTTACTGGAAACTAATTTACCTTTGTTTTCAAGCGTACAAAATTATTTAGATTTCTAGCGATTTATGTATGTCCCGTCCTCTGGGCTGCTTGAATTGTGAATTTGTTTGCAAATTTACCTTTTTCATACTCCTTTGAATTTGTGTTTTGACCTATTTATATACTCAAAAGAATATTCGTTATATTTTTTTATTTCTTTTCGATATCTTTTTTTATATCTTTTTTATTTTGTTTTTGTATTTCGATGTTTTTGTGTGATGATTATCATGTAGCGCTCAATCATAATGATAATATTTTTCAAAATAAATCAAAGAAAATCTCTACGTTCTGCCCCATTTCGTGATTAAACTGTGTGGTTTTTACATAGAAAATAAATCACAATGTTTCAGTGCCTCAACGGATAACTTGGTAGAGTGTCAACCAATAGTCCACAGGTCATACCAAAGAATCTAGGTGCCTGTGTACACGGCAAAAAAAACAATACACGGGTTTGTGTCCGCTGTTAAATGAGTAAAATAAATCTATATCTTGTTGGGCGGAAATTTCGTAATCAGTAGATTTGGAGTAGTTTGCTAAGTCACTTTCGTGCTCAACTTCTTCGTTAACAATTTTGCTGTTTTTTGGCCCGACGCCTTCATATGCAGTGGATTATAGCAGAACAATGTTATGGGGAGGAGGAAAGAAGAATTTATTTTATTCTGAACATTCTCTACTTTATTTTTATTCTATTTTGCAGAATGGTGGAATACGAAGAAGTTATAGCAATTTTTAATTTGTGTTACAAATTAAACCATTTTAAGTTATTGAAAAATATATGTATATGAATGTAGATATATACATGTGTAATAACGAGTAGCAATAAATCGTGGGTGATTTGAAATAACTACTCCTAATAAATAGGCACTGATGTGCTTACTTGGCACCAAAAAGAACCAAATCACTGCTTTAAAAAACGTTAAGCATGATGCGCAATTGCAGCAGTTGTAAAACAAATGAAACTCTTTAGCTTGTCTTTCAACACCGGACCAAATTCTACGTTCCTATTCATTTCGACACAAGGTGTCACACATTTAACATGTTTGTAGGCATCTGGTGCCATAGTCCAGTAAATTCTACTTCTGATTGAACAAAATGGAGACAACTAGTGAACCACTTCACCTTTCGAGAACAATTTTTCACTACAAATGCACGAGCGTGTGTGTAAGAAGTATAAGACAAAATAGATATTGATTAAACCTCACTTTGTCTGCATTTTATAATTTTTCTTAATATAATATATTTATCATACTGGTATTTTATTTTACTTAAAAATTTTTTGTAATTTGGCATTTTCAACTGATTTAAAACCTACCTGCTTACTTTTTACTTCACGTTGAAACTTCCATCATTTTACGCCTACAAACGTTGTATTCTTACGTATGTGGCAACATTGAGACGCGTTAAACATTAACGAAAATTCTGTAAGATATTGAATGCAGTGGCAGTGATGGCGGTTGACAGAGCCGATGACGACGGTAGTAATATTGTTGTTGTTGTTGTTAATTTTGTTTACTTGTTGTTCTCCGTTTTAAATAGATTAACAAGATAAAGATGACAATAATGATGAAAGCCGACAACAATTTTTTAACGAACTAAATAGGAGAACAACAAACGAATAGTTCTACTCCCGTTTATGATTCTTATTTTTTTCTTTTGCTATTGTTTTTTCTTATCATTCTGTGGGAGCCTTTAGCAAAAATTATTTAACTCAGCAGAGGAGACTTGACAACAATTGCTACATATGTATGTAAACTACGAAAACAACAACAGCAGACGCACACTTTACTTGGCACGCACGACGGCATAATGCACAACAGCACTAACTTTTTCTATGGGCATTTATTTAACAACAACACAAATAGCTCCCGACACTAGCAAGAGTACAAATGCTTCTTAATTCGTTTGCACTTCAAAAAAAAATATAAAAATAAATGAAATAGTTAAAGTATAAAGGAAAGGCGACGGGAAATAATAAACTTTAATAAATTTTGCACGACAAACACGGTGATAATGGCGGCGGCGGCGAAAAGAATGTGTTTCTGAACACGACACGAAAGGTTTGATGATTTTCGCTTTTTATCATCAACGTTATTGTCGAACAACGACCTGAAACGTATGCGGTAATTGTGATGAATGCGAATTACATATGTATATCATCAAGCTTAAAAACAATTTTTAAAAAAAGCTAAATAAAACAACAACAGTGACTGCAAAACTCAAAATGAAAAAGAAACAACAATAAAAATAAGAATATTGCAAAAAATAAGCAAACACATACACACACACACATTCACACACACATAAAATTTCATTTAAACATCAAGTACATGAATTAATGCAAACACACATACATATGTATGTACATACGAATGTATGTACATATGTATGGATGCACGTATTTCCATGCATATGCATATTAACCACAAATGACTACAACTACAGCTGCAACAACAAAATTTGAGTTCAAAGCTCTCTTGAATATACAACAACACCAACAACAACAGCAGAGGTTAAATTGCAAGAAAAAACTTTCCCTCCCTAGTGGTTTCTTATGTTACAAAATTCAACATTTTTAATTTTCAAAACTTAAATATGTGCATACATACATACATCCATACATACATACATGTATGCATATTTTTGTGTGTGTATACATCCATATATGTACGTACATATGTACATAAGTGTTGTACATACACATGCATTAGCACGTACATACATACTCCCATACATACAAACACATAAACAGTATCCGCGGATTTTTCGTTTTGTTACTTGTGCAGCCACATATTCATACATACATACATATGTAGGTATGCTTATGTATCTATGTACGTACATACATACGTGCATACATTTGTTTAATTGAATGCATGTACATACGTTTTTATTCCATGATAATTTTTCACTCAGTGAAAAAGAATACCAGAACTGCATTTTTGTTCTCTTTAAAATCGGACATGTATGTTGTTTCATATAATAAAAGAGACTGTTTCTCTTTTAAAACAAATTTTTCTCTTTCGGAATCATATTCTCTTTATCGCTATTTAAACATAAAATTTCTCCTTAAAGAGATTCTTGCTATTTGGCGGTATTTGTTGTTTTAACAAATACGTGGGCCGTTGTTGAAAGCAACGTGAACATTTTTGTTTATGGTCAATTTACTGCTGCGGCACAAGACACTGTGAGCACACAATTTGCCAGAAAATAATCAGATATGGAAGTGTGTTTTTAGGGACTGATATATTCAGCCAGGGTGACAGATATTAAGTTTGATTGTGTTGAGGAGTCTTCACTATTCACACTCAAACCAAATGCACTTATTCTTGCATAGCAAATCCAGCAGATGTCCTAACGTGAAATATAACAGCGTGCGGTCTCTTGCAAAGATGCTAATTAAAGGGGGTTTAGACGGTAACACAAGTCATTGGATAAGTCAAATTTTTGAGTAGAAGAGCACGGATGGTGCCGTCTAAACTTAATATGTAATGAAACCATACGACATAGAGAGAAAATACGGATGGAAATTTTACAGTCGTACGGCTCTCATCGTTTTTAAAAATTTTTCAAATTCCTTCACACATCATTAGATCAGGGATGTATTTTCATGTAAACATTTTACTTTGTTTTGGCCTTTTACCAATCGTGTAAACGTAAAAAAATTTGTCGTAAGATTTTTATTCTCATTTTTAAAATACGTAGATAATTTCATTCGATTCTATCTTCTGTTTTACGTACGACTTGTGTTACCGCCTAAACGCCCTTTTAGTCGTATATCACAGCACAATTGTTTATTACTTCTTATTACGTTAATAGTCTGGCTACTCAGCTTTTGTAAGATGAATCCCACCTAGTCCACATTCAAATGATTGACACATTTTGAAGTTAATCCTGATCACCGCCATATGTCATACATATCTTTGCCTCTTTGGAGGCATAATTATTTCTGTGGCAATTTAGAAAGATCAAAAACCGAACTGTCGATAAAGATTGATATTTCATTGCAAAAACAGTAAACAAAACACACATAAATGTACATATATATATATATATATATATATATATACATAAGCTTATAGCCAGATATGTATGCATGAGCTTTCACTTCTAGCAGGTACTTCAAAATAATTTGTTAATTTTGTGCTAAACAATAACATAAAAAGTAGCTCTAACAAAAATGTGTTAAAGGACAGTAAAAAAAAAATAACTCTTCAAAATCTTTTGTTCAGTAACAAACAGCTGAAAGGTTTCCAAAATACTCGTATTTGGAAATTAAGTGATGCTGCCATTGCAGTTTCATTGCAAGTAAATAACAGTAATTATTTATGACTGAAGAACTGAAGTTATATACAATACGAATAGAACTTAAATTTATATGAAAATTTAGTAATTTGTTATTCAAATACCAAGTTAAAAACTGGCCATAAGTCCAAATTGTAACTAAACTTAAAGTTAAAAAAAAAACATATACAGGGTAAATTTGATAATACCGACTCCGGTAATCCGGACAGCATTTTGCAGCTGATTGCGTATTCTATAATCCGGATTGATTGCAGCTCTATAGTCCGGATTGAATAACACCCGTTTTTATTTATTTCTATGTGGCTCCAATAAATCCGGAGATCACAAATTAGACATCGTTGTTATTGGTAAATCTCGAAACCCAAGGTCTTTCAAAAAGAACCCTCCCGTAGAATACTACTCCTCCAAAAATTGTTGGATGACAACAAATTTATTCAGGGAATGGTTTTATAATTCATTTGTTCCAAAATCCAATTAGACTTACCAAAATGTATTATAAAAAATCGCTTTTGTGCGAAATGGTGAACTCTGAAGCAGAAGATTACACAAAGTTTTTAAAATCCTTTACAATTCAAAAATGCTGAAATTCTAGAGGAAAAGTCAGTGATAGAGTGCTTAGACCCAGATGGAATAAACTGTTTCAGCATAATGGGACTCTGAAGATGATTTGCCTTTGTCCGTTTTGCAGGAAGGGCGAGATGACGATGAAAATAATATTACATTTTTATCAGACATGCTTCAAAATTCTTTTCAAATAAATTTCAATACCGAAAAAGTAGAAGAATGGAATAACGATAATAACTCAGCGGTACCAGATATTCAGATATCCTCAGAAGATGAAGAGGATGCAAATTTACCCCTTTTACAAGTCGTTAAAGCCAAGGATGCTATACAAAATTTGGATGCCTCAATAAAGTGGGCCGAAGAAAATGATGTAGGAGTAGAAAAACTCGTAATTCTTCATGAATTACGTGATCAAGCCTTAGAAAGAATCGTATTAGATTACTTTGTCAAACAAAATTAATATTATATATTGTTAAGTATGTGTTTATGTAAATGTGTATTTTTTTATTTTAACTGAACTGTACAAATAATTAATATTTATGTTTTTATGTTTAATTTTGCTATGAATTATTATAATTTTTAATAAATACATACATGCGTAGTAATCCGGATAATTCGCTACTCCGGATTGGGGTCTGCAATCAATTATCCGGATTATCGAATTTTTACTGTCTTTACAAATTGGTTTGTTCTTGGCAAGCCAGTAACAAAAACAATGCTTTCAATTTAGCCTGCCCTAATTGTGCATATGTTATGTTTGGTATAAAAATAGATTTACGGGCCGAATAGTACCCATGGGTTTCAGGTCTAGAGCTAAGAACACAAATGTACAAACCAAGTTTGGCATCGCTGTAGTATGTAGAAAATTTTACTCCGATAAAGTTCTCTATTAATATTTATTCCATTATTTCATTTACTTATATAAGTATAGATGTATGTACACATTTACGTATGTATGAATATGTTAGTTTTATTCTGCAGGTTGCAGCAGAGCCCTGCGCATACAAACGAGTGCAATTTTTTATTGGATGTGTTGAGTTTATTCTCCTTCTCAGGCACACATAATACCTGCTTGCCTTAGTACATAAAAGGTTTTATGTTATACATGAATGTATGTATTTATGTATGTATGTATGTATGTACATATGTATGAAGGAGCACAACTTTAGAAACAATTGCCTGAAGCTTTTGCATACATACATATGTATGTATGTATGTGCTTATATAGAATATATAAAATGCATAAATACACTTTTTACCCAGAGAGTGGGCATACACACGTGTATATATATATATGTATGTATGTATGTAAGTAGGTATGTATGCAATTTTGGACATGCACATGTATGTATGTATGTATATACATGAGTATGAACTGATACATACGTACATATGTATGTATATTATTAATCCCTACTTTAATAAAACTCGTTTTTTATAAGCATACCTACTAGATACATATATACATACATACATACATACATACATATGCATGTATGTATGCATGGGTGTGTGTTTTAAAAATAAACTTAATCGGTTAACTAATTAGGGTATTAGGCTGAGAAAACACTAGTTTTATTTTTTATTTCCCTGTTGTACTCACCAACGATATTCATACTGTGTTATAGAGCCATACATATGTACATACATATATACATACATATGGATGTATGTACATACATTCATACTTACATACATACATTTAAATGTACGATGAAAATACTTATGTTTGGTAAGGTCAGGTTTATTTGGTAGATTAAATTAAAGCATTCTGGCTGCTTCGTATTTGGTGTGTTTGTGTGTGTTTGTGTGTGTGTGCGTGTGTGTGTAATGGCATCACTGTTTTGTTGTTGGATTGAACTTGTTTTCCCTGGTATTTATTTCTAAATAATAAACGTATGCATATGTATTTGTTCATATGTATTTGTTCACATGTATGTATGTAAATACTAAATACAAACGTACGCAAGCCTACATGTTAATAATTCTTACTGAACTTTCTAATAGACGCGTGTGAATGAGTTATTCTAGCTCTTAAGCCCTGGGCACTTTCATATGTATGCACATACATACATGCATATACAGTAGTTCAGGGATAAATGCGTTCATGGGAGAGGCCGGAAGCTGGCAATTCTGCCATTAAGTTTTCGTGGAAAGTTTGGAAGAGCTGGCATAACTGAAGTCGTGCAGGATCTTCCAAAAGCTTTGGTTGCTGGTACAAGCTTCCCCTCTATATCCCAGAGAACAGAGAGAGTGCTCGAGTTTGAGTTTGAGTATTCCAAACAGGAAGCTCTTTGCTGTTTAATCAGGGTCACGGGTCTTCCCCTCAAAAATATATTCTGAAGAAAACACCTTCTTCATGAGAACTCCTTTAAGGCCGTTACAACCTCAGATAGCTACATTCATAAATATATCGCCCGATATAGTTTCGAGCTTGTACTACCGCTATGATTTCAAAAAGATATTGCAACTACAACTAAAAAACTTTTTGAAATTTACTTCATATAGCGCAATGAACCTTTGATATATGTTTAAAGTATGCAGACTATTTCTTAATGAAAAAAAGTAATCGTGATCTGGAAAATCTGTTATGACCTATTTCAAAGCAAATATGAAAAATTTCAAAACATTGACAAAGAGTTAGACATTTTAATATGTATTGTTTGGAACTTAAACAGAAAACTGGACAACACTTTAATAATTCAAACACATTTCGAAGATTGCATATGAAAAACATGGTTTGAAACTTTTTGGATTTGTATGTAAAATACTTTAAACTTTCATATGAAACCATTCGCAAGTCTCAGAAGCATCGGAAATTAATGTAAAAATTTAATTATATAAAACAGTAAAAATCCAACTTAGTGTGTTTCAACAATAAAATGAGAACGCGCACAGTAAAAAATGCATGTTAATCAAACACTTGTTTTGACACACTAGGTGGGTTTTCGTGTGCAGGGCCAAATTTGTAGTTATTAATTCATTTGCAGATTTATTTCCTGTCTATGCGAAATTCTACTGAGAACTCAATCACTCATCACACTTCAATGAAACTGGTAAATATAAAAGGACATATGACGCCCAACTTTCTGGTGAACATCAGTGCTCAGCCATATGTTCAAACATAGATGTCAGAGAATGAAGGACACGGACACACACGACACTTACAGCAGCTCATGCCAATGGACACGCGCAGTAATGGAAATCAACTGAGCAGCAGAAATCACTGAGCCTTTAATCGAACCTGTTCAATGAAGTGAGCTGAGATGAAAAGAGTGATCATTACAGTGAGCTGAAAAGTAAAAGTCTAATTAGATTTAAACAGTAGTAAAAGATCCAAAATACTAATTCTGGAATACAATAAGTAAAATATTACAGAAGACCATAAACAAATTTTCGAACAGGTATTTTCCCAGAAATTTGGAAACAGACAATGGTTTCACCAATAGAAAAAATTGCTAAAACGAATATATGTGAAGAATTTAGACCAATTAACATGTTTGAACCTTTGAAAAAATATTGGCAAAAACTGTTAAAGACCAGTTGAGGACAACTCTCTTTTAGCAAAGTACCAATCAGGATGTCGGAAAAAGTATTCCTGTTAAGCCTAACTTACATGCATACAGTTTGTAAAAAAAATGTTTTCAATACTAAAGAAAATTAAAAACTTTAATGTTTAAGTAAAATTTATAAATATATTACATTTTTTTTAATTCACAGGATTTTAGATGTTTCTAAGCACATTTCAATAAAAAATTACAAAATTAGTTCTAATAACAAAACAATAATCGTAATTTACAAAAATATATCAGTTTGTACTCTGTAAAACAAATGCTTTCAAAATTAGTAAAAATGACATTTTCCCTGCTAGAACTTTTTGTGGCCACCTTGAGCATCAACTACAGCTTCCAGACGTCTACCCATGGAGCTAATAAGTTTTTGTATATCGTATTCTGTAGGTATTTTTTTCCACTCTTCTTTTATAAATGATATTAATTCGTTTTTGTTTTTCGGAGACCTTCTTCCGCCTTTCTTCTTTAAATGGACCCACAAATAGTCTTTCGGGTTTAAGATTGGACTTTATGCCGGGGTATCAATTACTTTTTTGCAATTATATAAAAGCCAGGATCTAAAAATATGTATATGATTTATGTTTTGGGTCATTATCTTGGTAAGACTTATATTTTAAGTTTTCGGGGATCGGGGTTTCGTGATCAACAAATCCGAATTTTCCGGCAATACTACGTAATTCGTTTTTTAAAGTATTCAGGTAGACTTCCTTAGTCATTATATCATCCAAGATCCTTATTTCCCCAACACCCTTGCTTGATATACAGCCCCACATCATAACAGACAATTTTCCGAACTTTGCTGTGGGTCTTATATTTTTATTCTCTAAGGCCCTCAGAGGCTTGCGCCAAGCTTTTTTAGGCCCATCATGGTAGTAAAGCATTACCTTCGTTTTATCACAAAAAATTACGTCATTCCAGTGTTCCAGAGGCAATGAAATGTGGTCAATTGCAAAATTATATCTCGTCTCAATGTTTTCCGCGGAAAGCAGAGGTTTTTTCCTGGCCAGCCTTGAAAAGTATTTACTGTTTCGCAGCACGTTTCGCACCGTCTGATGACAGATATCTACTCCACATTCTTTATTGATGTCAATAGCACTTGACTTGACTCTGGTACTTAAATGAGGATTTCCGACAATAATTTTTTAAATTTTCGTTTCAAGGCGCCGCGTTACTTTTTTTTGGTCTGTCTGGTGTTTGTTTAGGATCAAGTTTACCTTCTTTTTCAGCACGGTTAATAACGTTGTGTACCGTCCTCAGATTAAGGGAAAACAATTCAGCAATTTCTATGTGAGATTTCGTCGCCGTACTGTCGACAAGATGCAAAATAACAGTTACATGCAAAAACAAAATACAAATAAATGAAATTTTTACTTAAAGTGAAATTTCTAAAAAAATTTAACTTTGAAAATATTTTTTTTTACAAACTGTATGTGATAAATAAATGGAAATATGTACATACAGATGATGATGCAGATAGAAATAGAAAAATTATAGCATTATTTTTGGGGTTTAAAATAGAAAGTAATAATACAAAAACTTTATATGTATGTATGTATGTACGATAAGAAAGGTGTTGAATTAAAATGGTTCAAATCGTATTTGAGAAAAATAACACAGATCACAAAAAAACGGTGTTAAATCGCGTAGTACGGAAATGACTACGGTGTCCGACAAGGTTCAATCTTGGGTACACTTTCATAATTTACGTTAATGGCATGCCAAATATTATAAGATGCTGTAAAATAGTTTTGTATACGGACGATATATTAATATATGTATGTATGAGTGAAATAAAGAAACAAAAGTATGTTTTTTCCTTGAGTTTTGTTCATAAACTGACTATTTTATTTCCAAGTTTTTTCTTAAATACTAGAAATGAAAATGTTAAATCTAGTCTAGGTTTTATCAGCGTGTGAAAGAAAAATAAAGTACAGAAATATCGTCTTAGAACTAAGTGATGATATTCTTACTAAGTGTTGGTTATTGATTTAGGATATCGTCTTATCATAATTAGAATAGAGTCTTCGTTTTAATAGTTTTTCTTTAATGGTGTGAAAAATAAGGTTCTTATCATAATTAGAATAGAGTCTTTGTTTATGGATTCTTAGTTTAATATTTTCTATTATTATCTATGCTTATTTCTTAAGTGTTCTTTAATAGTTCGCTAAGGTATGTTAGTAGTGTGTATCTCACTTATGTACATATATAGTATTAACGCATGGTTGAGGATGAATAAGCTGAAGCTAAATGAAAAGAAAACAAAGCTGAAATAACAGAAAAAGCCAAAAAAAATAAAAAATGATCAATTACTGGTAGCATTCCAGTAGAAGTTTTAGGCTAAGCATTGACAGATAAGCAGGGCGAGAGCGTGATATGGTTTTCATCATTAAGACTGTTGAAATTACTGTTGAGAGGAAGCACCTGATTTCTGTTTGTGCATCTTTGAGCATGATTTTTAAAGTATAAAACCCCATTTGGGGTCTTAAAGACTTATAAGACCTTGAACAAGCTTCGTAAGTCTTCAAAAGTTTTAAAAAGAAAGATTTAGGTTTACTACAAGGAAGTCTATAACATTTTTTTCTTTGTCCCCAGACAACTTCACCACTAAAGATTTCTCCCAAGCCAACTGTATTTACGCACTATCACACTAGAAAAGAGTGTGTCCTTTTTTATATATAACTTTGTATAGTCATGTGAATGAAGAAGAGTATTTTTAAAACTAATAAATGTATTAATAACGGATTCCAAAAGGATCCGAAAATACTTCTTTATAGCTATAAACATAATCAGCAAAGCCTTGATATAACAAATTTCAAGATGTACGAAAAAATTCGTTATAACTATTTGCACATACATTAAGAAATCGTTCTTTTGATAATGGCGCTTTACCATTTTGCTTTAAATTTTATTCTTACTGCGATATAGAGGCTTTTGAACGGGTACTTCTTGCGCCTGTAAATACATTCAGACTTCGCTGTTTTTATAACGAGACTTTACTATTTAGGATATATTCTGATTATATACAATATATTGAGGCAATACATCAAGAGGTTTTTTGGCTCAGTATTTGTTCGTTATAACGTTTTTTTTAAAGAAAAACTTTGCAATACAGAGGTTTTCTCAAGGGTCTCAATAAAACATACATACATACATATTGAATTTTTCGTTATAATTAAGTTCGTTATATCGAAGTCTCACAGTAATAATAAAAACACTTTGACATGTTTTACTTACAACAAATGTTTTTATTTACATTACGCAAACTAGTGTACAAACAACAACTTTTTAATGTATTTTAATAAGGGCTTGTGTTCAACTCTTCGAGCACAAAATTCAATACTATTGTGGTTCTCCCAGGAGTTCACGGGCATAGTGAGAGCCCAGAATAAGCAAATAAGATGTTTTTTAACAATCTAATATGACGAAATTGGCAGCACTGGATAAAATATGTACACAAAGAAGATGGCTACGCGCGAAAAGTTGATGTATTATGACAATTTTTCTCTACGTTGCTGTCAAACTCTGAAGCAAAACCTATTCAGGTAAATGTTATAATTTCTACTGAATTCATCTTCATCGTTGATGGTTTAAAAAAACAAAACAAGAGCTTCTGACATTTTTCTTTTCACTTGATTTTTGATTGTCAGTCAAACGTGCGTAACTCCGGCTGAGCGAATTTATTTAACAAAAGTATCTACGAAAATTTAAACCATGGCTACAATATTAAGAACTGGCAAGTTTTTGCGTTATTTTGCTGTTTTCACAAGGAATGTTGTGGTGAATAGTGTGCGTGACACGGAAAGTAGTCCTCTTTTACAAAACACGCCATGCATGTGCACACAATTTCAAAAGTAAGTGTACGCCGGGCGGTGCTCCAGCAAATCATAGAGTTTGCATTCTATAAACCCCAGTAAGAAAAGCTTACGCAATATAATGAATCAATTTTGTTACAATGTCATATAATTGGGCTTGATACTTTTTCTTGCAGTTTTAAACATATTTGAATGAAGATGTTGAGTTATAAAATAGTATATAAAAATATGTATATTTTAATTTAAGTTGAAAGTAAAAATTACATTTGTAGTACGATGACATAACCTCATTCAAGTGATTTATTGATCGTTTGATGTTTTCTTTGTTTTAGTGGTTTTGCAAATGGATCAGCTTCTCCCAGGCAAGATTTAACTTTGGACAGACAAATCAAGCGTCTGGATAAAGATGTGCGTCGTATGGGACGCATATCTAGACGTGACATCGAGGATGTGTTGGAGGAAATACGGACTACACGTTCAGCAACCAGCTCGCAATCTTTGCTTGTCATAAGATGTTGCGGCAATTTAGTACCCGAAGAAATGCCTGAAGTTCGTACCGCATTAGTTCAAGAAATTTGGAAGACTTTAAATGCCTTAAATGTACCCATGGATGTATCGCATTACAATGCCTTGTTGCGTGTTTATTTGGAAAATGAACATCAGTTTTCTCCAACTGACTTTCTGGCTCAACTTGAATCAAAGTCAATTGAACCCAATCGAGTAACATATCAGCGTTTGATAACACGCTACTGCCAACAGGGTGATATTGATGGTGCCACTAAAATTTTAGAGCACATGAGGGAAAAGGGTTTGCCAGTCAATGAAGCTGTGTTCAATTCATTGATCTTGGGACATTCGCAGGTAAGTTACTGACATCGTTTCCGATGTAAAATGTCTGAGTAAATAAAAACTTTAGAAATAGAATGTAATAACTCACAGCTTGCATCAACTGTAGGTAAAAAGCCAAATTGCATATATGTACCTATACCCCAGCAAAAGAAAATTCGTTTAAAACAGAAACATTACAAAACTATGATCGGGAAGAAAAAGGAATATATGTACATACATATATATATATATAGGAATATTTATGCCTCCGTAAACAAAATGTTAATTAATTCATTCCATTGCATATCAATAGAAAACAAAAAATCTAAAACGTTAACGTTGTTCCGCAAACTTAATGCCGCTTTCGGCGAAAATAATTGAATAACGCTAAAATCACTTGGAAAGTGCTACAGCTTCTAAAGCTTTTATAGCTGCTTGGGATATCGCTAGTTAAATGTGATATGAGATATTGTGGTTCATCAAAGTTTGTTGTCTTTTTTAATAATAGTTTTGCTCCATTGGTGTATGAAGTTTTGGTCGTTATTTGCAGGAGAATTATTGGCGACAAACACTGCAAAAACAATAAATCTGAAAAGTAAAAAGTTTGTGTTAACAACAGTATGTAATAGAAATAAATTACTTTTTAAATGTATATTTTATTTCACCAACTAGACTCATAATTCGACAATAAATATTTATTTATTTATTTATTTCTGCTATATTTTACAAAGTAAATTTATAAAATATATTTGTTTTTTACACTAGGTGTCTGATTTGACAGTTAAATTAAAATAAATATTACAATTCAAGAGGTAAATCTATTATTGTATGTACACACATACCTATGTATGTGTATGTATTAGATTTTGAAATTAATGAAATTAAAAAGTTGTGAGGTTAGGCCTAAATTTCATGAATATTATGTTTCCGTAAACTTATTTGTATTGCGGGTAAGTTTTCGCTACACGAGCAATCTAGAACCTTGTCGAGAGGTTCGTCAATTTTGGAAACAGGTGTCGCAGAAACAGTAACGTCGCAGAAGCCACATCTTGGTGGATCTTTCCGTTCGTAGTAGTGCCTTGTATTAAACAAGGCTTTACCTCCTCTCAACCTCGCCAGCATAATACATTGGCTTCTGCTAAAATTCTTATTGTATTTGGGTCTGCTAGATGATGGATTCTGCTGTTGAAAGGCTGCTTTAAGTGGATTCCATAAGGCCTTCGGAAAACATGGTGTCTCGGTGCATAGAGGTAAATTTAGCGCCGCCTTTGCAGCGTTATCTGCACACTCGTTTCCCTGAATCCCGATGTGCGTTGGGATCCAAAGGATTACTATACTTCTGTTTCCATTGTGGTAAAGCATGTCATTATATGTGCCGTTCTTATTTTTCATCAGAGCCCTGGTGGCGCTGAGGCTGTCTGTCCAGATTAATGTTTTTCCTCCGTGCTTTACTGCATATTGTATGGCACGCTTTATAGCAGCAATCTCAGCAATAAAGATTCTAGTATAATCTGGCAGTCTCGCTTCATGAACAACCTCAAAAACAGAAGTGGATATCTGTCTAACAATTGAATATGACGTCCTGCTGTCACAGTATGAACCGTCGGTATAGAGTGTTGTATTTGGTGAATGCAGTGAGATTTTCTCAGCCAACATTTTCCTAAAACATATTGGGTTGGTTGTGTTTTTGTTGTAGATTCTAAGACTGTCATCAACCAAAACTATTGCGCCAGCGCAATTAGTGGTGATCGGCTTAGACGGTATAGATATCATGTTTTTTTTTAATAAAGCAATTATGTTCGCAATAGAATACCCGGAAACGCACGAGGTATTATTAAGATGTTCCCAAAACAATTCATGTAGACCATCTGCTGCTATGGCGATTGCTCTAGAGGCCAGACCAACTGATGCTTTATCCACCAGTTGTTGGAATTCTGCAAATTTTGCTTCCGTTTGCAAATATTGGATAGGTGTTGCTCTTAGAAGGCCTGATTCAGATCGATAGCACTTATTGAGTAAGGTATTGATTTTTGCTATATTTCTTTTAGATGTCCAACCATAAATTGTTATGCCATGTAGTAGTATACCTGAAGTTAAAGCTCGGCAAATGTTGATAGCGGTTTCGATGTGTGGCCCTTTACCACGTGAGCAGATAAGCTTTAACAAGTTGTTTGTTTTACTCAGTTTGATTGATAACTGCTTAACATGAGTATTCCAAAGCAGGTTCTTCGTGAAAAAAAATGCCTAAAATTCTCAACTTTTCAGGTACTTGTTGGTTATTGTTTCTCAGACAGAAAGTTGTGGGAGTGCAACTCTTTTTCCTGCAAACATGGAGCAACTCAATTTTCTCTACCGGGACAGCTGCTCCTCTACTTTTAGCCCAGTCATGAACTATGGTGTCAAAATGATTTAAATTTGTGCTAACTAACTCTGACTTACCGGATGCAACAGCGAAAATGTTATCAGCATAAATGCCAACATAGTCTATACCGGGCTGATTCTCAACAGTCTTAGCCAAAGTATTTGCGTAGATGGTGTAGAGGACCACCGATAATGGAGACCCCTGAGGAATTCCATTGTCCAAAGGTCGAGTCGCAGAGAAGTAACCATTAACTTTTACTATTATTTTACGGTTCAAAAGAAAGGACATTAAAACCTTCAAGGTTTTTTTATGTATGCCCCATTCACAAAGCTCGTGTATTATGTATGTTAATACCACTCTATCAAATGCCTTTTCAATATCCTCCGAAATAACAATACTATGTTTCCTATTTTTTAGGTTCCGCCGCAATGTTTCCTCTAGTTGGTGACAGATGGTATGCACTCCATGTCTTAGCAAGAAAGCGTGCTGGTTTTTTTTATATATTTTGTCTTGTATATATCCAGAAACGTTTTGCCAAAATTTTTTCGAATATTTTCGAAAGCACTGGTAATAGTGAAACTGGACGGTAGCCTTCTAAATTGTTAGGATTCTTTCCAGGCTTAGGTATTTGTATTAAAACGGCAGTTTTCCAGTCGTGTGGGAAAATACCAATGTCCAAAAAAATAGTGCTGTACAAGTCACAGAGTCGAATTTTCAGAGCATCTGGAGAGTTTTTAACCATAGAGTACGTTATTTTGTCATTTGCAGGCGTTGAACCCCTAAGAGTCCCCATAATGTCGTTCAGTTCAGCTAAGTTAACTTTTCGAGTTAATCCTGGAAAAAGATGATCACAGTTTGGCAACGCATCAATATTTAGATTTTTCTTTGCTTCTATAATTTCAGTTCCAAAAGCCTGATCTGAACTAATCGAACTCCAAAGCATGGCAAAGTGGTGAGCAATTTCCTTGGGATGGGATACGTTCAAATTGTTAACGCAAATTGTTGGAAAGGTGCTGATTCTTGTGGATCTTAAATTGTTTACTTTTCTCCACAAATAAGAAACGTCCATTGCTGGATTTAGGGAATTGAGAAAGTTTTCCCAAGTTAGCCTTTTTGCAATTTTACTCTCCCTTTTAACTCTGGCACAGGCTCTTTTATATTCTAAACAGTTGCATTGATTGCGATGCCTTTTGAACAGCTTCCAACTCTGCTGTCTCAGTCGTATTAGTTTAGCAATCTTAGAGTTGAACCAAGCTGGGTTGTTTTTACTAGGTGGTTGGCGACTGAGGGGAATTGTTTCATTAGCTGTTTTCCTGAGGATTCGTTTGATGAGTGATGCTTCTTTATTTATGTTTTCAGAGCTCCTAAAGTATTCGGCTATATGTGCGGCTTTTTGTCTGAAGAGTAACCAATTTGCTTTGTCCTCCATGAAGCGTGCTGTGTCAAGTTTTTTTATACTGTCTATTTTGTTTGTGATTTTGATTGGAAAATGATCACCAACTTCGGGCATTGGTAAACAACTCCAAGTTAATTGCAGGACCAAGTCCACGCAGATGCAAGTTTTTGTCAATAATGTGCGTTTCCTGCAAAGCTATTATATTAGGTTGGTGCCTGGCTACAAGCTGTTCTAAAGCGTACTTGTTGTTGACGAAACCTTGGATGTTCCACTGAAGGAGGTTAATGTTTAGGCCTAGATCCATGTTAAACTATTTTATTTACTTTTTAGGCAGCGTTTTCTTAAATGTTTTTGGCGTTATTATTGCATTTAAATCTGGAAATTTGTTGTATAGTCTTGTACATGGTGATTCTTCATTATTTGGGTTATTCATATTTGTTTTTGGTGGGCTATTTAAACCCAACCCTTCATTTGTATCGTTTATCATCATTACATCGGTAATAATTTGATCCATTTTCTCCAAGTTATCGTTTAGTGTGTTATGAGAAAAAAAGTCATCGCTGAGTGTGTTCTCATTTTCTGTTATTTGTGTGTTTGTGTTAATTATAGGAGAGTGTAATAAAGATGTTGAAGGTGTGCTATTGAGTGTTACTGATTGAGCAAATTGTAATGTTTGTTGTTGTTTTGTTGAAGTTCTAATTGCGTTTGTTGATTGTGAGAGGTTGTAGTTTGATTGTATTTAGATTGAGAGAGTTTTTTTTAAGTTTTTGAACTATCCTTTGTTTTCTTATTTTGGGCATTGTCAGGTTTTGCTATCGTTTGTGCAGGTACTATTTAGTATTTGAGCATATGTTTTTTTTTATATTTCTTGGTCCAGGGTTTAGTGTATGTAATTTCAAGAAAGTTGGGCAGTCGGAGTCATTTGATGTGTGATCTTCAGTTTGGCAATTTACACAGTACTTTCGGGAACACAAGTCATGAGGTGTTGGAAAACCACAGTCCTTGCAATTTTCTACATTTCTGCAACGTTTTTTTGTGTGACCCAATTTCTGGCAATTTACGCACCTCATTGGGTTTGGTATGTGTTCGTTAACGGTCACTCTTTCCCAGCCAAGGTTTAAAATTTCTGGACGATAATAAAGTAAAGGTCGAAAGTAACAATTGCTGCACCTGTAGCTACTACTTTGTCGCCATCTTTTCTAGTGATTTTGCGAATTTCCACTACCTCCCGATCTCTTAGAGATTCCAGCAGCTCTTCTTCCGTAATTCCAATAATTTTTCTAGAAAATATCCTACCTTGTATTGTGTTCAGCGTTTTATGAAGGGTTATTTTTACGGGGATGCTGTCAATGTATGTCGCCTTCAAGAACTTTTCAGCAATTTTGCTGTCGAGGACTTTAATTAAAAGATCCCCACTTTTCAGTTCGTTGACTTCCAAACGATCTCTTGATATGTAGTCCAAACCTTTTTCGACCTGAAACACATTGTAGGAAGACAGAGCAAGTGTTTCTGTGTTCTCATTTAAGGGTCTAGTTGATGCAACCAAGTAGCGTGGGCGATATTGCTTGTCAATAGATACTTGTGGCAAAGGGACAAAGTCTTCAGGACGCGGTCTTTTGTTTTTGTTCGTTTTGTACCTCCGGGATCGGAGGCAAGCTCCTTAAACCGGTTGTTGGTGTTCGGGGGTGAACCCCGTTCATGTTGTTAAACTTTGCACTGTTCTTATGCTAATTTATTTAGCGATAAGTACAAAGAAATATATATGTATATAACTCGGAAAAATTAAAACTTAATCTCCAAACGAAAAAAGGCAAAAGAAAATGCAAAAAAAAAAAAAAACAATTGATCAGACACTTATCGATAACTATTCAATCTAAAGATCCGAAAAAACGTTGTTCTCTCGGCAATTGCCTGACACAGACTGACAATAAATATGTTATTTAAAATAGACGAACAGAATTTGTTTTTGAAATTTATTCTTTTTATTTTCAAGGCCAACGATATTGAATCAGCAAAAGGCATTCTTGCTGTTATGAAACAAGCTGGCTTGGAACCCAGTGCTGAAACATATACGACACTTTTGTGTTGTTTCGGTCGGCACGGTGATATAGAAAGCTTGAATTCTACTTTGGCAGAGTGTGACAAAAAGGAAATACTTTTATTGGACAAAGATATTTTAGATGTCATTTATCATTTGACTGTTAATGGTTATGGCGATAAAATCGATAGTTTATTGCAAAAATTCCACTTCTCAGCTGGCTTTAACCAAGACTGTGTAAATACTATTTTAAGATTAACGAATAAAGGCTTTGAAGATGTATGTTTAAAATTATTGCGTATCATGCCAAGAGGCACACGACCTGATGGACTACCTGTTGATGTCGGAATTTTCTTTATCAAACAACTGATTAAAGCAAATCGTCCAATCGAAAAGATTTTGTCCATTTGCAAGATGTTAAAAGATGAAGGTATGTATGCTTTGATCCAACAAAAATTAATTACATATAATAATTTTTTTTTAGGCTTAAATACTAAAGGTCTTTTGGTAGCCACCGAAGCAGGTTTGACACAGGGTTTGGTCAATAGTGCTTTACCGTTACTTAGCGAAATGAAGAATGCCGGTTTGCCCATAAGGCAACACTACTTCTGGCCTTTGATTTGTTCCGTGGAACACTATAATATTTTCGATATTCTACGAAAAATGCAGGAAGAATTTCATTTGACTCCAAATACTGAAACTATTAGAGAATATGTTATACCTAATTTGAAGGAAAAAAATTGGGATAAAATAATAACTTCACTACGTGATGTTGGTGTTTCAAGCGGTACTGCTGCTGTGGCCTCCAGCTACGTTGCTCTTTCAAATGGTCAAATTAAAGAAGCAGCAAATATTATGGAAAATTACAACTTCACCTACAATTTTCAACTTTTCCGTCAACCACTGATGCAAGCTTTTGCTAAAAACGAAAACTTAGATAGTTTTGTACGTTGTATTCGCCAGTTGTATGAAAGCGAGCAAAAGAAGATAAATCAGTCGAGAAATGATGTTGCTACTGGCGCAACAGAAAATTCAGAACAAGTTGAACAGTGTGCAGAAGCTGCCAGTGAAGCCGAAGAGGATGTAACCAGACCACATAACAATCGGCATGATGTTGTTGGGGAAATGTTGTATGATGTAACTTCAAATTTTCGCAGCAATTACATTTCAATGCTTGAAAAGTTATTGCCTAAATTAGTGCAAGAGGGTTTCACAATTAGCAGTAGCAACGCCGAAAAATTAGCTGAAAAAATTGGCTCAGAAATGACTCCTAACATTTCCGAACTTTTGGGTAAACTCAGTTCCGGAGAACTTGAACTACGCGCTTTAACTAACAGCGTCAAAAAAAGGAGCGTTGACACTTTAACTGTTGAAGGTATGTAATTACTTTATATTAAAAAACACCTCGCATTTTATTGAATTTACAATTTTATTCTATTTTGAAGAGCTTGAACGTTTTATTGCCAATGTGGAAGCAAAGGGCGATAGTTCGAATAATCTGAAACGTTATTTGCTGTCAGCCTGTTTCCGCACCAAGAATTTAGAAAAAACTTTGCAAGTAATAGAACGTCTGGAAGCTGAAAAGTATACATTGGGTTCTGGTGCTTTTGCTCAACTTATTGATCTATACACTAGCCGTGGTTGCATTGCTGACGCTTTGGCCACCTATGAAAAGACAAAAACCAAGGATCCAGAATTTGTTCTTGATAATTTTAAAACCATAAGCATCGTAGAGTTACTGATAAAAGAAGAACGTGATGAGGACGCATTAAAGTTCTTGGAAAGAAATAAAAAGAACCACAGCTTGACCGAAGCTGATAACAATTATAATTATGTTTCTAGGGTATGGCGGATATTGAATTCTATTGCCGAATCCGGCGACGATTTCAAATTGCAAAAAATTTTTGATGCTTTTATTCAAGGCAACTATATCGTACCCAATAATGTTCTGCTTGGGCCTTTGATAAAGGTTCACTTGGTTAAGGATAATATACCTAAAGCCATCGAAGCATTTGAAAAAATCTGCGAGGAATACAAATCAACACCATGGAAAAATGAGTTGGCTCGACGCCTTATTGAAGCCGAAGATGCCGCAAATTTGCAAAAGGTTACAGATCTCAGCACAAACATTCATGGTGAAATCAACAGTTTGTACGACTTAGTATTCTCATTTGTCGAGTGCGGACGCGTACGCCAGGCTCGTAAAATTTTAGAAACGCCAGGTCTGCGAACAAGACCTTATCGTATGGAGAATGCTTGCGAACGTTACAAAAACGAGGGTATGGTTGAAACTTTGGAAGGCTTGATTGAAGCCACGCGAGATCTTAGTCACATTGATCGTAATAATATTTACTTTAGCCTTTTGCAAAGCTATGAAAAATCGGGTGATGCTGAAAAAGCTTTAGGTTTATGGACAAAAATGCAGGAAGAAAATGTCGCCCCCAGTGATGCCTTCCTCACTAAATTATCTACAATTTTGGAATCGAGGAACATGACTGTACCGTTTGTAGTGCCGCAGGATGACAGAAAACCTAAAATTGAAGATGAAGCTAAAGCCCCTGAGGATTATATTAAAAAACAAAGAGTTCCTAACCAAAGTACTATAAATAAAGATCACACCAACTTGTTTCTATTACGCAAAGCCCTAAAACATAACGATGTAGATGCTGCAATCAGCTACAAAAATAAATTAGGTTCACAGGAACAGCCAACCATACTGGATATGTCTCATATGATTGAGCAGTTTGTAAGAGCCGATCGACTTTCAGAAGCTACTAAATATGTCAATGAACTATTGGCCAAAAAGTTATATCCTAATCCTAAAGTCTTTAAATTTTACCTCAATCGCATTGCCAACACTGGTGATTTGGATACTTTGAAAGCTATTGGTGACCAACTCAACGACGATCAAAAACGTCTCGTAAGTTTCGACAACCGCTACTGTCATGCAAACATAGTAGCCGGCAAGGTAAAGGAATATTTCAAAAGTTTGAGTGATGACTTGGCTAATGCTAAGTCCTCTGAAGAAATCGATAAATTGGCTGCGAAGTTCCCCCGAGGTGGAGCCTTAGGCATTTTAAGCAAGCATCCTGAATTAACAGAACAGTGTATGTTTGTTTTTGAGTAACGTTTTTTGTTTGGCTTTTAGTACAATTTTTGTTTTTTGTTTGTAGTTGAAGAGTTAGCGGAAAGCTATGCCAAGCACAATCAATTAGGACCCCTGAATATTTTATGGATTCATTACATCTCAAATGGTAATGAAGCTGCCTCAAAGAAGATTTGGGATAAACATCTATCCGGTGCACCACGTCTGATGTTCCAGCGTGTGTTGCAAACAGCCCGAGAGCAAAATGATGACAAATTGGCGGAAACCGTTATAAATCAGCTAAGGGGATCGAAAATTTCCGAAGGTGCAGTTGGCAATGCCTATTCTTGCTTAATAGATATTCTAACGACCAACGGTAAAGCTGAGAAGGCTTTACAAACCTTAAACACCGCCGTTAAAGATATTTGCTTGGAACACATCAACCGCACTGCTTTATTACGCCTTAAATCTGTTATGGAAGCGCAGAAAAAAGAATTTCCTTACACCATACCAGAAAAGAAGGCAAATTCAAATAAAAACATTTCCTCGTCTTCGTCTAGTCAGAGTAGTGACGATGATGTGACGCCAAAAAGACCGGAAACGAAACCATCAAAGCCTACACAAAAATCCGAATAAGAGTGTTACAGTAAAAGACCCAAAAAAGTACTTTCATTACAATATTGTTCTATATAATTTGTCATAGGACTAATTTTAAGCACTGGCCCATTTTTGGTTATTTTGTTTTCGTTCAAAAACAAAAATGTTAGATTACTGAAAAGTCGCCTTAATTTAAAAAAACATCTAGCGAAACGTATTTCAAGTTTTCAGTTTTTAAACAACTCTAAAGCGAAAAAACCGTACGAGTTCTTTATACACTTATTTATTTGACACGGAATAATTCTTTGTTGATTACTCAAAATCCGAGATTTTTTAGTTGAAGCAAGTTGTTCCAAATGGTCGTTATGTTAGTATTAAAATAATAAAACAATATAAACACAGCCTGTGTATATTTGATTCGTTATTTAACATTGTTGATGGGGAGTGGCATGCAATTGCAAGACTAAATTAAATGCTTGTCAAATAAAGTGGGTAGATATTTCCATGGAAATATTTTAACGTACATACATATTTGTTAATTCATATATTTGGAATAAAAAAAAACTTGTATGTGTTGTTAAAATCTGTCTAGACTGTTACACACATTATTGAAACCGGGGCCAACTTATGTACATATGTATGTATGTACAGAAACGTTTATTTTTTTTTTTTTTATAATTTGCAAAGTAAATTTACAAGTTATAATTGCACAGAAGACAGTATGTAACTTGTACGACTTATGGCTTCACATGGAAAGTAGCATCGTAGCCGTCATGAAATTCCTCAAATGAACTGTAAAATAATGCAGTTATACGAGTTTACAAAAACATTTTTATGAAAAGTTCTAAGTAACTAAAAATAGAATTTTTTTCAAGTGGTACCAAGACGAATTCATAGCAGCTAAAGTGGTTTGTACAGAAGCAAAACTCGATGACAAACCAAATATGTAAATTTCACGAACATTTGCTCGGAATAAAGAAAATCAACAATAACACCGCATTTCCCCTGAACTTCCACTTTCTTCACATACATACATACATATCGTTACCTGATATGCAAAAGGGCGTAACAACATATTTCAAAATTTTACAGGAGAGACAAAAAACTCCAAAAAATCAAAGATTACGAAGCTGGTGTTGCAATTTCTTCAGTACAGCATTAAATTGCGATGATGCATTTATTTCGTAGAAAAAAAAATTTCTTTAATCGTCATTTTTATTAGATGTGGGTTGCGCCCTTTTGGTTTAAGAAAAAACCAACTTTGTTGTTACGACCTTTTGATTTTCTTTAATAAAATGGTTGTTATTGACAGTAGGGCTGTAAAAATGTAGGAGGACATGTAATTCGATTTTCTCTACAATAATAAATGAAAAAACCCATTTTGAATTTTTTGGTTGTTACGCCCTTTTGCATTTCAGGTAACGATATGTATGTACTATGTAAGAATGTGAAGAAAATGAAGGTTAAAAAAAAGAGCTCTTCTGAAACTGAATTGGGTTTAGAAATAATCAAAAGTTCCCTGTTAAATGATGCAATTTTAAAATAAAACAGTAACCATTTAATAATACTCGTATACAGAAAACTTCAACGATTCGACCAGGTATATTTACACTACATGATCGATTGATGTGAGTTGAGTATCTATAATAAATAATTTTAAAACAAGAAATTTTTCCAAATTCGATTAACAGCACAGAGCCGTTTATTTGAAAAGTCGCGTAATTAATCGCAAACCGAAAATTTACAGTCTGACATCGCTTTTTAACAGGAACAATTTCAGTGCTGCCAACGAAATTCAATTGCTATTTATTTGCAAGAGTTTTACAATCTAAAAAATATATAAATGTATTGATTATCAAACCTATTCTTTAAATCGCATATTGAACATAATTAATATTAATAATAAATACAAACTGAATTGTGTTATATTTTGTCGAAATTAATGTTTTAAACTATATTTTTTTATAAAACAACAGCGAATAAAAATATATAGAACAGTTAAAGAATTGAAAATGAATTGTTGATCAGAAACATGCTCCTTAGAATACAGTTTTTACATTACAATTTCTTATAGTTTAAAGTAGTGTTTCAGGTACCCAGTTTTAAAGTTACAATCGTTAGCCGAAATGAAACACAAACACCATATATGTATACTTTTCTAAATTTGGACGCACAGAATGGCCGGTAATGTTATCTTCCTTTTGAAAACTTTTTCAGGAAAAATATTTACTAGCTCAAAGAATATTAGAAATATATAGTTATTAAAAAAGCTCAACAGATTAAGACCAACACAATTTATGAAAGGAATTTCAAAGTTTTTAAAAATACTACATTATCATGAAGATGTCAGATGGATTTCAGATGATAATTATGAACAATTATTGATACTGAAAAACTCAGAAAATGTAAAAGAAAGCAAAAAATCAGCACCGTACCGAATTTCAAACAATAACAACAGTTCTGATCACTCTTACGAACTAATTAAAGTGACGCGATATCTGTTCTTCAGACCAGACGCGTTTTGGAATATGCATGTATAATATTATTTACTCAATTAACGTTAAGCCAATTGAAAAAAAAATATATAATAGTGCAGACTGTGCCTATATTATGCCGACCACTGTGAGCTATCAATTAAATACACATTAAACCGCTACATTGACAGCAGTGCTTTTGTTGGAGCGAATTGTCGATAGGGAAAATACTTTTTGTGTGTTAAATTTTTGTACTTTTAAAACGTTTATTAAATGGTTCTGCTTTTTTAATAATATACATATTTCTTACTGAATGCAAAATGTCGAAAAGTAAATCTGAAAGTAGTTCCTCCAGTGACAGTGATTCATCATCCTCCTCCGGTAGCCAAAGTCAAACTAGTACTGAAGAAAGCCACGATGAAAAAAATGTGGTAGAGGAGAAAAAAACTAAAAAGCACAAAAATGAAAACGGCTTAAAAAATTCGCAAAAAGACCTATTAGGAAAAAAATTAGATACCAAGGATAAAGAGCGGAAGCGTGCAAAGGAACAAGACTCTAGTTCCGAATCGGACTCATCGACTTCATCATCTTCAAATAGTAGTGATGGTGAGATATCAACAACAGATTCATCGTCCCCTGGCAGTAAAGAGGAGCAAAATAATTCTCAAAAGTCAAATGTTTCTCCAAAATCAAACAACGCAAAAAAGAAATATCGAAATAAAGAAGATGTAAATAATTGTCCTGCACAAAATCGACCAAGCAGCTTAGACAAGAAAAATGGCAAAAATTCTGAAGGAAGTAGTCAAGAAATTTCGAAAAGTGATACCAGGGCGACACTGAATGCCGAGCAAACAAAAGAATCGTGTTTAGGTAAAGCGGGTGAATTTCAGACTGCAATGCAACTTAAAAGCACTGAGCAAGAGGATGGTGAATTACCTTTAGAACATGGGGCTGATAGTTCTGAAAAGGTTAGACATTGTGTTTAATTTGATTTCTTGAAATTTAATATTTATTTTAATTTTATTAGGAAATCTTCAGTCAGCAGTGTTATGGAAAAAATTACAAAACAACTGTTTGTAAAACCTCTTCTAGATCGAGATCGTGCTCGCGTCCGAAAGCCCTCTGTCTTGAACGGGGGAGAACCAAAACACCTCCAAACAACAAGTTTGAGCGATCATCAAGAAGGCGTTCTAAAGAACACAAACGTAAAAGGAGTTCTAAATCAAGGTCCCTTACGCGTTCACGTTCCAGATCTCTATCCAGAGAAAAACAACACTCCGACCGACGTCGCAGGCGTAGACGTTCGCACTCAGCGGATTACGAAAAACGAATTTCTCGGCGATCAGAGTCATTGGAAAGAAGGCGTGAGGAACGAAAAAAAAGGCATGCAGAAATATATGAGAAGGAGAAAAGTAAACGAGCAAAAAGAGACGAAGAAAATATAGAACGACGTGAAAAGGAATTAAATAAACCAGATGGAGATCCCGATAAAGTAAAAGAACTGGACAACACTACGGTAACTGATCCTAAAGCTAAGATTACAGAGCGACAACGCAAAACAGTTGATATACTGACATCGCGCACAGGTGGTGCATATATTCCACCCGCTAAATTGCGCCTTATGCAGGCGGAAATAACTGATAAGTCTTCTGCTGCTTATCAGCGCATTGCTTGGGAAGCTTTAAAAAAATCTATACACGGATACATTAATAAAGTCAATGTGGATAATATCGCCATTATTACTCGCGAACTACTTAAAGAAAATATTGTCAGAGGTCGTGGTCTTCTCTGTCGTTCCATAATACAGGCCCAAGCTGCTTCACCCACATTTACCCACGTCTATGCTGCTTTAGTCTCTATTATCAATTCGAAATTTCCCAATATTGGTGAATTATTGCTTAAACGTTTGGTTATACAATTCAAGCGTGCTTTTCGAAGAAATGACAAGGCAGTTTGTCTGTCATCTTCTCGTTTTATTGCACATTTGGTAAATCAGCGTGTTGCTCATGAAATTTTGGCATTGGAAATTTTAACTCTTCTAGTTGAATCGCCTACTGATGATTCAGTTGAAGTGGCAATAGCTTTTCTAAAGGAATGTGGCATGAAGTTAACAGAAGTGTCTTCGAAAGGCATTGGCGCAATCTTTGAAATGTTAAAAAATATATTACATGAGGGTAAACTTGATAAACGTGTGCAGTATATGATTGAGGTGGTGTTCCAAGTACGCAAAGATGGCTTTAAGGACCATCAATCGGTTATTGAGTCATTGGAATTGGTCGAGGAAGATGATCAATTTACGCATTTACTAATGTTGGATGACGCCACAAATACCGAAGATATGCTGAGTAAGTCATTTACAAAAAAATATTTTTAAGGGTGATTTAAAAATGACTTTTATAATAATTAGTGGATTGTTAGTTAGTTATTAATCGCAGGAAGTAGAAAAGTAAACTAACAAGTTTGCTCTGTTAACGTTCAGAATCAACTGTTCTCCATAAATTGGGCATATCAAGAGCCTCAACAGACAGTTGTTAAAGTATAGTTTAATTTTAGATAATTATTTTCTTAAACTTTAGTAGTTTGAAGTTATTCGATTCGAAAGCAAAGATGTTCGAAGTTAGTATGTTTTAACACAGAGCATTTTTTTTCTATCGAAACAAGCTTGTTGGTAGTGCTGTGTGCCCTCAAAGTATTATGAAATTTAGTATATAAATATGTACATTAAAACAAAAGTTTAATAGAAAATAGAAACTTGCGCAAATGCACGTAACGAATATCTTATTCAAATGATTATCTTTCAGATGCTTTTAAATTCGATGAGGAGTATGCTGCTAATGAGGACAAGTACAAAGGCCTAAGTAAGCAAATATTAGGAAGTGATGCGTCAGACTCAAACCGTTCATCTTCTGCTTCCGGCAGTGGCTCGGATTCGGAGTCAAATGATTCCGATGAAAACGAAAATAACAAAGAGAAGCCAACAAATGAAGAAATTATAGATAATACTGAAACTAATTTAATAGCTCTGAGGCGTACGATCTATTTGACCATAAATTCAAGTTTGGATTATGAAGAATGTGCTCATAAGCTTATGAAAATGCAACTTAAACCTGGTCAAGAAATTGAACTGTGTCATATGTTTTTGGATTGTTGTGCCGAACAAAGAACATATGAGAAGTTTTATGGATTGTTGGCTCAACGATTTTGTTCCATCAATAAAATTTATATAGAACCCTTTGAAGAAATATTCAGAGATACTTATCAAACTACCCACCGTTTAGACACCAACCGCTTGCGTAATGTCAGTAAATTTTTTGCACATTTGTTGTTTACAGATGCTATTAGTTGGGATGTTTTGGAATGCATTAAACTGAATGAAGATGACACCACCTCTTCGAGTCGTATTTTTATTAAGATTTTGTTTCAAGAATTGGCCGAATACATGGGACTTACACAGTTAAACAAGAAACTGAAGGATGAAGTATTGGTAGAGAGCTTAGCTGGTCTCTTTCCTAAGGATAATCCTAGAAATACAAGATTTTCTATAAACTTTTTTACTTCCATTGGTTTGGGAGGGTTAACAGACGAGTTAAGACATTTTTTGAAGAATGCTCCTAAATCTGTGCCCGCTATAAATGCTGAAATTTTAGCAAATAAACCAATAAATGCGGACAGTTCATCGTCATCATCTTCCTCAACTTCATCGTCACGCTCAAGTGATTCATCTTCTGAGTCTTCAACGACGTCGTCTGATTCTTCCTCAGATTCCGACAGTGATACCAAAGTGAGGAAAAAGAAACGAAAAGCCAAAAAAGTGAAGAAGACTAAAAAGTCATCTTCAAAGAAAACAAAAGGCAAAAAGAAAACAAAATCTAAGAAAAATAACAAAAAACGTAAGAAATCAAAAAAGCATGAAAGCTCCTCCTCAGAATCGGAGACAGAAACATCCACCAGTCAAGAAAGCAGTGAAAGTAGCAGCAGCAGCAGTGAAGACGGGAAAAGAAACAAGAAAAAAAATAAAAAGTCCAAAAATAAGGCAAAACGAGCTCATAGCAATGGTGAGCCAGATATTGAAACCGCACTCGCTAATCCGAAAAGAAGACAACGAGATGAAAATGGTTTTGAAGAAAGAAATGTTGAAATCGAACTTGAAAACAGAGCAAATACAAAAAGTAAAAGCGATCACAAAAACGAGCGTTCCAAACGAGCAGAGCCCCAAAGACGTAACAGCGAACTTGAACGAAGGCGAGAGGAAAGAGAAAAACGTCATCGGGAAAATGAACAAAAACGTGAAAAAGAGATAAACCGTTCTCGATCTCATTCACGTTCTCAACCACGTCATCACGATGTAAAAGACTACAGAGATCGTAAAAGCCGAGATATGGATCGCGAACGTGAATCTGAGCGTCGTAGAGAACGTAGACGCTATGAAGAGCGTAAAAGCCGCAGTCGAAGTAGGGAACGTAGTAATTGCCGTAAACGAGACCGTCAATACGAACGCCCAAAAGTACGAAATACTTCTAAGGAACGGGGATGATATAACCTTAAAAACATTAAAATAATTTGAGGACAAAAACAAACAAAAAATAGTTAAGTATTGCAATGAATGGTTATAAATATGTACAAAGTTTTACCATTTAACAAGTTTTTTTGTATTATCAGTAAAGTCATATTAATTTTGAATGCAATTAAAAGCAAATACTTTAAAATTGTTTGTTTTTATTATAGCTGGCGATTATATTCATCTAAATAGTTTCGAAACTCATTCACAGACATTTTGCGAGAACTCCCAACAACTTTCTTACAGCAAGCAAATTGCCAAACTTGATCAAAGTTGTGTGACAGTAAATTTTTAAAGATAATTTTCATTTCTTCTTTTGGACGTAAAACTTCAAAGTCTTTAGAAGTCAATCCATAGCGCAGAGAAACGTCGGGAGCTAAAAGAATACCAGCTGTGGTAGGATCATACTCACCGGAAAGACCGGACAATGTTTGAGGAGCAATGATGAATTTATCACGATCAGAACATAGTGAACGATAAGTAGTTGAATTCTTTGCACACATTTTACTGAGCTGCGCTGAATTAATTATCCGCGGCAGTGGGTATTGCAAATGCAACATCTTCCAAAATTCTTCCGTGCTAACCAGTTCCGAAGTGTCATTTCCATCTTTAAACATTTGAAAGAGTGATATGGCTGCACGAATCTTTTGCTCATTTGCACGGACTTGCAGAGAACGCAATAGTCTCATGATAATGCTAAATCTTACATAACCAGTGCCGTTTTCGTCTGGTATTTTCAGAACTGTTCTTAAATCGTTCATATGAAAGTTGCAACGATTAAAAAGTAGTCGTCTTAAATGGTGTATGTGTGAAAGGGCTTCAGTTATTTCAATATTTTTTGCACAAGGCTCAACGTTTTCAATTAGAGTTTTGGCACTGATGTTGTTGTGATTTTTCGTCTCTATTCCAAATGTTCGATCAGGTGGCAAAGCAAGACTATAGCTGAAAATAAAATTATATCTCAAACTCAAAAACACTATGGAACATTAATAACATCTAATAATAATCTATCTGAAAATATCGCCTTTTGGAGACATGTTAATTTTTAAAAGTATTTCGCAACTATAGAATGAAGTATTTTGGTAAAAAAAACTACATTATTATTGTACAGGATAATAATCTTAAATGGTTTCAATTATATTCAGTTAATCGAATTAAACTTAACAGTATAGTATCAAATAATTTTGGAGCTCTTTAAGGCTCAATTCTAAATAACATTGCAAAAGTATTAGAAAAATGCCGATGATACACTTTATAATATAAATAAATGGATAAAAATTAACAAGTTAAAGTTGAACGAAAACAAATCCAAATCCCCAAATCAACAATTATGTGATGCATAAAGCTAATAACTCAAAGTATATGAGTTTTATAGTAGACTTGCTACACCACCACCCTCCTCCTCATACCAGACCATTATAAAATGAAGCAAAAAGTGTTATATAGTTAAAAAAAATTATTTTATTTTGGTCCACAAATGTCGAAGTTATTGGATAATGTGTGACTCCCTCATCTCCGCTTTTCCAAAAAACAACTTGAGTGCAACTTTTCTATATGCAAAAAGAGTTTTGAAAATTGGCCCACAGATGTCGCAGTTTTCACTTTAAATTAAACGAAACCTTTTCAAAATAAATTAAACTTTTTTTTTTGTAATTGCACGGTTTCCAAATTAGGAGAAAATATATTCAAATACAATTAAACATTTCTCAATTTAAACGTGTAATAGATGCCCTTGAGGATGAAATTGTTAATGAACTTAAATCTCAAGGTGTTGATGCTGTGTAAATATATATGGTTGAAAAAGAAATCGAACAAAAGGCTTCTGCGATTGAAACGTCAAGTTTTCAAGAACCCAATAAAAGATTTTGTAGCAATTACCTACATTTTAACAATCGGGACGATTGATCTTACTGGGGGAGGAGTTAAGGTATGTCACAACATTCCTTAAAATCATATTACTAAAAATTATTCACTGACGCAGTGTCTGGCAAAAATATTCTCATAATTTTGAATTGTAACATTAAACCGTTGTTTTTAACTTTGCATTCCTGGACAAAAATGCAACAGCAAAATTATGTTTCTTGCTTATTAAAATATTAAGTTTAAATCAGTAGTAATTAGCAATTAGAAAAAGCCGGAGCATACACCAGCCTAGCGAGCGGGTCCCTGCGAAGGCTAAATAAGAAATAATAAAGAAATAAAAATAAAATTTATTTTTTTTATTCTAAAAGAATAAATGAAAATTAACTTACATATGTATGTATGTATGTATGTATGTATATATGCACATACGTATGTTTTTTGTGTGTTTGCCAGCTGTCTCTATGCCGAAATTTCGGTATATGTGTATGTATTTCGGCCTAAAGCAGCTATAAAACATACAAATACAAACAGTTTTATTTTCTGTTTATGACGGTGAAAAAATAAATATTAAAATTTTATGTGAACCTACTAAGTATGTATGTACATATGTAAACACAGAAACAACAATTTCCACATCAAAAACATGTAAAAGTTTTTCATGTATGTACATTTATTTATTTATTTATTATTAATATACCTTATAAAATAAATTTTAAAAGTATAACAAAATAGGCGCCGGGTAACTAGACCATATGCGCACGTATTGCATAATATAACTATTTAATAAAAACAAAAATCAAGAATCTCAGTCTTGTATTAAGAGAAAATTCAAATGAAGACAATGTGTAAAAGTAACATAATGCGCGAAATTCAGTCATCGAATTCTTGTTTTAAAGTAAAGAGAAAAATAATTCTCTGTTGTAAAAAAGTTTGACTTCACAGCCCAGCCTAAACGAGACCGCCGAGCACCACGCCAACTACAGGACAGGCAACCGCAGCACACGCAAGCCCATACATGTACATGTATACGCTTGAATCTACTGCCCACGCCCACCCCTCCGTCAGCATAACGACCAACTATCCCGCTTAGCCTGGTGCATTTAATATTAGAGGTATTTATATATTAAATATCAGTAATGTTGTGTCTTTCAAAGCTCCTTCTAATAAGCGTCAAGTTGTCTTCAGTGGCGCAGTCAAGTAGCTTCTCCAGTGGATGGTTTATCTTAGATAGTTGACATTCAGTCAGTATATGCAGTATCGTGAGAAATACATCGCAGGAAGTGCATTTGGGCGGATCGGTTTTTTCATAATAATGCCTGGAATTGAATACAGCTTTACCAACTCTCAGGCGGGCAAGCATTATACAATGTTTTCTGGAAAAGTTTGTGTTATAATTTGGTCTTCTTGATACAGGATGTTCAACCGAGAACAATTTTCTTATTGTTCTGGGAAAGCACGGAATTTCCGTAATTCGTGGTAGGTTCAATGCTCCCTTAGCAGCACTATCTGCATGTTCATTGCCCAGAATTCCAATGTGCGATGGAATCCATATAACAGTAATTTCCCCCTGCGCATTTTTCAAGCGTAGCATATCATCATATTCACCGTTTTGATTTTTAATCAAGGCTTTTGTTGCACTCAAGCTATCAGTACAGATTAAAGTATTTTTTGCATGTTCAGCAGAATATATTACTGCAGTTTTAATAGCTGAAATCTCTGCCGTAAAGATACCAGTATGATCTGGCAATCGAGCTTCCACTACGATTTCATACTGAGTTGGTGTCATTTGTTTAACGATGGAATATGATGTTATATTGTTGCGGAATGATCCATCCGTATAGTAAATGACGTCTGGGGAGATGCGTGAGATTTTCTCCAAAAGCATTTTTTTAAAACACAAGGGATTCGAAGACCTTTTGTTGAGGAAACTTAGGCTGTCATCTACTCTAACAAAAGCCCTGGTGTGGACCGGTGCACTTGGTTTATGTGGAATGGGAATATTCCATTTTTTCACGAGCGCTATAATATTTCTGATAGCCGATGGGGTGGAACTATTCGATGACGCTAGTTGATTCCAAAATGTGTCATGCAAACTATCAGCTGTTATTGTGATTGCTCGTGATGCAAGGCTAACAGAAAATTTTTCCAATAAAGTTTGAAAGTCTGAAAAATTTGCCTCGGACCTTAAATTTGCAATAGGTGTTGTGCGTAGAAGACCGGATGCTGTTCTGAAGCACATGTTCATTGCAATATTAATTTTGTTCATATTCTTCTTGGAGGTCCAGCCGTAGATTGTCAAGCCATGCATTATGGTACCAGCTGTCAGAGATTTGCAGATGTTGAGCGCTGTCTCAATATGTGGTCCTTTGTTTCGGGAGCATATTAGTTTCAATAAATTGTTGATTTTTGCCAATTTGTTTGTCATATTCTTGATGTGGCTATTCCAGAGGAGATTTTTGGAAAATATTATTCCCAAAATCCTCATTTGGTCAGAAAGTTGAATAATCTCGTCCCTGATGATAATGGTTCTATCATTACAGCATCGTTTTCTGCAAACGTGAAGAACTTCCGCTTTACTTGCGGGGATGACAGCTCCTTTCTCTCTAGCCCAGCCATCCACTGCACGATCCAATTGATTGAGACTACCGCAAAGATGTTGTCTGCGTATATTCCGATATAGTCAATCCCAGGTAAATCTGTTACCGCTGATGCCAAGGAATTGGCATAGATGGTGTATAGTACTACGGAAAGTGGGGATCCCTGTGGTACCCCATTGTCCAAAGCGTAAGTTGCGGAAAAGAACCCGTCAACCTTAACAGCCACTCTACGATTGTCCAGAAACGATTTTAATAAATTCAATATTTGTTTGGGAACTCCCCATTTATTCAGCTCCGTTATAACAGATAATGATGTTACACGATCGAATGCTTTTTCAATGTCCTCAGAGAGCACTAAACAATGTTTCCCATTTTTAATGTTGCGACGTAGTACCTCTTCTAGCTGGTGACATATGCTATGGACCCCGTTTCTGGGAATGAACGAATGTTGCATTTTGGATATTTGCTTAATTGCAAATTTCCAAAAGCGCTTGGCTATTATTTTTTCCAGTATTTTGGAAAGTACGGGTAGCAAGGAAATGGGTCGATAGCCCTCCAGTTGACTATGATTTTTCCCAGGTTTGGGAATAGGAGAAAGTATGGCCATTTTCCAGTCATGTGGGAAAACGCCGGACCCCAATATATTATTGTACAACTCACATAGTCTAGATTTAAGGACATCAGGTGCAAATTTAATCATTGAGTATGTGATTTTGTCTCTGGCTGGGGTTGAACCCTTTACGGATCTTAACACCTCTTGTAGTTCATTAACTGTTATCTTACCGATCAGCTCTTCGAATTGGCACGTTATCTGAGGCAGATTTTCAATTTTGAGTTGTCTCTTATCAGAAATAATTCTGGGATCAAAAGCATCATCTGAGCCGAGCGAGCACCAAAATTTGGCAAAATTGTCAGCAATATCCAAGGGATGTGAAAAATTATTGTTGTTCGTGCAGATGGTGGGAAAGTTGTTGGATTTTTGCGACCTTAAATTATTGACCCTCTGCCACAGAACTCGCACATCCAATGTGGGGTTCAAAGAATTTACGAAATTTTCCCATGTTGTTCTTTTTGCGATTTTGCATTCTTTTTTAACCCTTGCACAAAGCCTTTTATAGTTAATGATATTTGACTTGTCGCGGCATCTTTTAAAGGTTTTCCATGCTTCCTGCTTTTGTCGTATCAATCCAGATATATCTGAATTGTACCAGACAGGACTGTGTTTATCTTTACATAGACGACTTAAAGGAATAGACTCATTTGCCGTTTTGCGTATAATCCGTTTTATTTGTGCAGCTTCTTTGTTAATGTTACATGATTCATCAAATTCACTAATTACTTCAGCAACCTTCTTTTCAAACAATTTCCAATTAGCCTTCCTTTCCAAAAATCGAGGTGAAAATTTTCTCTTTACTGTGTCTATGCAATTAGTAATTTTAATGGGAAAATGGTCTCCCACTTCCGGCAAAGGTAAACAAATCCAGCTCAATGTGGAAGCAATATCCACGCTGCACATGGAAACATCAACAGCAGTTAGTGTATTTTTTGTACTAAGTAAGGTAGGGGAACCATCGTTTAGAACAACTAGGTCCTGATCATTTGCAAAATCTGCCAGTATTTTTCCGTTTGGGGAATTGGAGGCAGAGCCCCACAATACATTTTGAGAATTTAGATCACCCAGACAAATGTGGTGGGCATTTCTAGTAATCGTAATATTATTCATCATTATTGGTGATAAGTTGATGTCATTTTCTCTATAGATATTCGTAATGTGAAGTTCCGTATCACAACGGATCACTATTGTCTGAAATAGTAGATCACTACTTGAGGTAGAATGATCCATAACGTTCAAATTGGTTTTAACCAGCAATGCAATGCCCGATTTGGCATAGTCATAGTTGTTGTTGTGGTGGAATATTTTGAAACCTGGTAAATGTAGTAGGTGTAAGTTCTTCTGGACTATATGCGTCTCCTGCAATGCTATAATGTTGGGTTTATGCCTTGCTACTAAGAGTTCCAAGGCATATTTGTTGTTGATAAATCCTTGTATGTTCCACTGGAGAAGCTTAATGTGTTGATGAAAAGACATTATAGGTTTATTTTTTTAATTTGCCCCTTTGGGCCAACGGTTGTGTGTTCTTTAGAGTATTGGGTGTAATTAACACGTTCAATTGCGGAAAGTTGTTATATAGTTGTGTTACTGGAGTGTTGTTTTTATCTGAGCTGTTGGTTGATGTTCTTGGGGTGGTGTTCAAGCCTAAGCCTTCTGTAATGTCTTGCATAATCATTTCCTCTGTTAAGTTTTCATCTACATTTGCTGTAAAACAATCATCAATAGAGTCTTCCAATGATAATGATTTGTCATTACTAAATAAAGTTTCATCTTCAATATCTTCCAATAATGAATTAACAGCTTCAGTTGTTGTGGTTTTTTGCTGCTTATTAAGTGAGATTATTTGGGAATAGGAGGTTTGAATTGATGTGAGTGAATTTTGATCTATTTGTTCAGAGATTGTAAATGTATTTGCATTGGCGTTCTTATTGTTGTTGTTGCTGTAGTTGTTCTTTGTTACACATTTGTTTATTGTTGATGAGTTGATGTTATTAACATATGGGGAAGAGTCATTAGGTTTTGCGGGAGAGTTTTGTTTTTGTTTTTTGGTATTCACTTTCAAGTTGCTTTGGTTTTCTGTTTGTTTAAATTTGTCTTCCAGGTCGTTCTTTTTGTTATTGCTATTGTTTGTTGTCAACGAAGAAACTGTAATTTGTGCATATGTAGGTTTTTTCTTTGCATTAGGGACGTGAGGTTGAAGCGTATTTAAAGATGGGTTATCATTAAATACTTTCCAAGCTTCGCGTGTTGTACATCTTCTGGAAATTCGGATGAAGTTCACCGATTTGTGTTTCCAGTATGTGGGACATTGCGTGTCATATGATGTATGAGTTTCGGTTTGGCAGTTAACACAGTATTTACGATTACATGCCTCATGTTTTTCGGAATGGCCACATTCTCTACATTGTTCTACGCTTTTGCACCACTTTCTTGTGTGTCCCAATCTTTGGCAGTTTATGCACCTCATGGGATTCGGAATATATTCCTCCACTGGAACCCTTTCCCATCCTAATTTCAATATGTCTGGGCGGTAGATTAGGTCGAATGTAATTATTGCCGCTCCTGTAGCTATTATTTTGTCATTTTCTTTTTTGGTAATTTTTCTTACTTCGATGACCCTTTGATCCTTGAGAGATGATAGAAGATCTTCTTGAGAGATCTCTACTATTTTCCTGGAAAAAATACGGCCTTGAATTGAATTCAGGGTTTTATGCAACGAAATTTTGACAGGTATACAGTCGATGTAGTTTGATTTAAGGAGCTTGTCAGCAGACTTACTATCGGGTACCTTTATCAGCAAATCTCCACTTTTCATTTCTTTGACTTCAAGTCGATCTTTCGATATGAAATCCAGGCCTTTTTCTACCTGAAAAACATTATGAGATGCTAGCGGAGGAATTTCCAAACCTTCCTTAAGTGATACTGCGGCCGCTACTAAATAGCGTGGTAGGTTTTGTTGGTTCGATGATGTTTGAGGCAGAGGAACAAATTCTTCAGCTCGTGGTCGTTTATATTTATTCGCTCTGGGTTTTCCGGACGAAGAATCCAACTCCCGAAACCGGTTGTAGTCCGGGGGATGAACCCCGTTCATAGTGAAAAGGGACCAGAGACTTTCAATAAAGATTTATCGAACACTCAAAGTCTTGAAATTCAATAAAAAATAAACCAAGAATGCACTAAAAAGGAAACAAGCAAAACCGTTTGCTTTTACACAAAAACGATATCCAAAAATCCGCGCAGTCAAGAGAGAAAAAACACGTTCGCTCACGGCAGATGCCCGACACAGACTGATGTATGTACATATTTATTTATTTTAAAGAAATTTGGTGATATTTTATGTACTTTCACAAGGTAGTGTTCTGGATCCAGTATTGTGCACAATTTTTTGTGCAAAAACATCACTACTGCTACATACGCAGATGATACGGATATATTAGCCGCCAATGAATCACCGGTAATAGCTGCCGAGTTGCTGCAAAATCAATTGAATCTTCTTCAAGGTTGGGTTCAAAAATGGAACATTAAAGTTAATAATTCAAAGTCTGTCCATGTTACATACACCCTAAGAAAAAATGATTGCTCGCCTGTTTACCTAAATGATACAGTTATACCAAGTTACAATACTGTAAAATATTTAGGGCTTCATCTCGATCGAAGACCAACTTGGAAAGAGCATGTCAAAAAGAAACGTGAGCAACTTAATTTAAAAACAAGTAAAATGTTTTGGTTATTGGGCCCAAGATCAAGCTTAAGCTTAGAAAACAAGATGCTGCTTTACAAAACAATACTTAAACCGATATGGATATATGGCATCCAATTGTGGGGAACTACAAGCAATTCTAACGTTGAGATACTACAGAGGTACCAGTCAAAAACCCTAAGACTTTTAACAAATGCGCCTTGGTTTATGAGTAACAAAAATAGACACGGAGATCTTCGAATTTGATTGGTCAAAGACGAAATAAATAACTTCAGTGAGAGATACCTAATTAGACTAAGCAATCATTCCAACATCCATGTGTTAGCAATCAGTCTTTTTTAGATGATATTCCGAAAATAGAAAAAGTTAAAATTCGTTACTCTGTATTTTAATTAAAAAGTAAATTCTTCTTGTAAATATTTAGTTTGTTTTTGGGTTTTAGGAATCTCAATTTATTATTGTTATTTAAAAGTCATGAAATTTGCTTATTATTTTAATTGTAAATTAGATCGCAAATAAAACAATATAAAAAAAATATTTGATATATATGTATGTACATATCTGTGGAGTTTTAGCATAATAGCTTAAGTCAAGATAAGACGAAACTTAATTTTTGGCCGATAGTTCAATGAAAAACTGCATTAAATAATTCTAAAATGTTACTAAACCAAAACTAAAAAAAAAATCATCGATAATACGAATTTCCATTTTGCAAATTTTAAAATTTGACTTAAGCTGTTACTACACTAGTAGAAATAGTTTAATTTACATTAGATAAATTCGCAGGAAAGTTTGGAAATCGGCCAGAGTACTTCTGGAAAAAACACCTTCACTGTTTAAAATACGGCAAACAGAAGCAAAAAAAAGCACGTTCTCCAAATTTTTGTTAAAAAAGACAGCGACAGTTTCTCAATATGATACCTTTTTGAAATAATTTAGATTACAAATTTAATATTAATCGTAGTTTGTTGCGAACAGTTCTAAATATTAGGCAAACAAAAAGGGCAAAAGACAAGCACAGGTTCGAGTCTAAAATTCAAAAAACATATACATAAATGATCATAATAAAGGTAAGAAACTGTTGCCAATCGCCAAAAAAAACAGCATTCATACATACATACATACCTACATAAACGCATACATACTATATCCGCTGTCAATAGACCGCTAAAGAAATTTAAATTTACAAACGATGTAACCGTAGATCATTCTGGCGGCGGGCGCAACTTTAAAGACTACATCACGCGTAAACAATTCCATTTACAACCTCAAGAGCGGCCGTGGGGGCTTTAGGCATAAATGTTCTTTACAGCAAAATCCTTTTTCGTATTGTTTTTAAGGTTTTTTTGTTCAGTTTTATTATTATATTATTAAATTCAGTTTTTCACTGAAATATCTGCCAACGATTTATTTTCGTCTTATCTTGGGCTTAACTTGTTATGATATTTTGTGACAGAAACTTACATATACCTGCTCTGTCTGATTTGCACAGAATATACCCAAAAAGTAAAGGAACAGATCAACATACATACATACATATTGTATGTACTGGACTTCAGAGCAGATGAAATGGAACCTACATTTGACTACTTATTTATGGACATAGTATGTACATATGTACATATATTTTAATGTCTCTTAGATGTCAACAGTTCAATTTTTGGTTTTACCATTTCATGAACTTTTGACATACGAGTATATGTTTGTGAGTTCACCGAGTTTTGATGTCATATTAGGAAGTTTACGTGCTTTGAATTCGCCCTGGCTTAAAATATAGAACAATTTTAATTCTGCTAAAATTTTGGAAAAATCTTTAGTATTTATATTAATTTGATGTTTTCATAGTCACAGTGGGACATTACGTTTTGTGCCACTTTAAATACTGGTGTCGCTCACGAATGGGCAGCATGGTTTTAGATTTTATGAAATATCAGAATATGTGATGGAAAACGAACTATTTTGAAGATATTGTGTACAACATTTTTTTAAATTGCCTTTTGAAACACACTATTTTGTGAATCGGAGTTAAATTAGAAATCAAGCAATCAAAAACCTGAATAAAGTTATTTCAACGGTGATCAATTTTTTTCATCGCAACGTTTTGTCTTCTTAACATTTACATACATACATATATCTCCAAAACTGCAAAACAATTCTGCGTTTCAAAACAACTAACGGATTTTGAAAACAGCGAATTAGTGTTTTTTTTGCCTCTTCATGCTCAAACCGTAAAATGAAAAACTTACCGATCAAATTTATTATTTTGAAATTTTGTCCGTCCCTTACTAATAACCGCCATGCGATTACACAGTTGTAAACATTTTTTTACCCTCAGACCAGTTTCATCGGCATTTGTAGATACTCCGTAAGCGGCTTGAGGTTCAAAATGATTATTATAACTAAAAATATTCAAATATTAAACAAAACATTACTCTGTACAGAAAGAAGCAAAGTTTTTACTGTCTTTGAATCCTCTCCGATGGCAAGAAGTGCCTGTGTGAAATCAAGTACTTATCGTGCCATTTCATAAAATCGCTCTCAACTTCTTTATTTGTCTTGTTGGGAAATACTAATTCGTACAAGTTTTCTGTTGTTTCGTTTTTAAGGCCATAGACAAAGTTTTCGTTTGTGAACTCCCGAGGTTTGGATGGTAGTGTCGCTGGCTTCCCTATTTCAGCTATTTTAAAATACATGTCCTCTGAGAATTTCTCCTTAAAAGCAATAAATCTGCTTTTTCTTAAATCTGGACTAAAGAGATCCTTCAAGCCGTCTTTAGGTAAAAACTGCGAATATCTTAACACTTCATCCCCTTTTGTATCTTCAGGTAATTTTTTGCATTTTAAGCTCACGGCATTAAAAGCTGCTTCCTCAATAGAATAATTTTTTAATGAATCTCCGACATGTTCAACTGGTGTGAAGAGTTTGCCGGCCGCTTTTACATCAGGATTAAGATCAATATATTTACCATTGTTGGACATTATAAAGATTTAAATAATTCAACAATTAATTCGTAAAATTTGTAGGAAAAATAAGTTTTTAAATTTTAACAGCTCCTAAAAGTCAATAATTTTCTGAAAGTCGTGTCAATGTTACACGAAAAAATGATGCCTTCCAACGTAATCACAGTGTGGCGTTACCAAAGGTTCAAAATTAATCTGCTTTGAAGCCAAGGGAGGATAGGTTTCGAAAACGAAGATCCCACCGATTTTCTGCAAAATTGTGAACAGTTGCTTCCAAGCATAAAATAAAAAAATATACAAATTCATACATACATACATATGTGCATACACATACATACATATGTATGCATGTACATACATATTTCTTAAGACGTTATTAAAATATTACCACATAACATGAACGATGAATACTCGAAAATAAGTCATCCTAAGCTTTAAAATATGTGCCGATTTAGCACGATAAAAGTGGTTGCACTATTTGCGCCGATAGTGGGGTGGTGGACCCAGGTGGTGGATTTATCGCTTATATGCATTTTATAGGACTTTTCGTCCTATGCTCTGTTAATTTGGGGGTACACTACATATGTACATGTGTAATTTCAACGTGTTTGCTCGGGCAGCAAATTTTTCTGCATGCAAGTGTGTGTTTATGTCCATATCTATGTACAAACATATGTAGTTATTCAAGTTTGCTTTGACATATTGATAAAACGTACATATGTACATACATATGTATGTATGTAGATAACCTAAACTTATACCAAATTGTGCGTATTATTTAAATGATATTCGCAATCCGTTGAAAATATATTTAAAGAAACAAATATACAAGACATGACAAAAAAAGAAGCAATTAATTTTCTTTTGTTGATGACACACCTACCGTTAAAACTTCTTTTTTGTAAATGGTCACCTACATACTACACATGTACATATATACATATGTATGTACAAACTTATGTATATAAATATACAAATAATACATACATACATACATATGTATATATACTGTACTGTATGTACATAAATAATTTGGTTTTCTTAATAAACAGAACTTTATTAGAAAATTCTTCGATTTATGTACTATATAATTTAAACGTATGAATCTTAAACATAGTCAAAAATAATCTTATCTGCCTAATTTGCTTATAAAAATAAAACAGTGTTTGTTATTCAGAAGTGTTTATTACATGATTGTACTATTTTACGATATTTGCATCCCCTGCAAAATTCTGCGCGTACCTCTCAGATCAAGTACAGTATAACCTCTCTAATCCGGACAGATATAGTTTCAGCTACTGTCCTCTGCCTGCATATTTCCGATGCTACACACAAAATTGTTTGTTTAACTTTTTCAAAATTTAAAGTCTTGACTTCTCTTATCATACCGGCTTTTTATAATGTTACGGCTGTTTAATATTATCATTTTTCAAGTGTTTACTATGGTATATATATCGTACAGTATAGTAAAGGTAGTTGACATCACTGACACGTTTTTTTTTGGTATACTAATATAGTACATTTTTGCAACTACGTAAAAAAGTTTGTCAGTCACAATAGTTTGATTACCTTTCGTGAGTCATTTTATGATTGTTTAAAAGGTGGAATTGGTTACACAGCTGTTAGATGCATTTGTGTACTAAGGGCGAATTGTTATTAAACTGAAGATTTCTTTTCGATGACCTTGAATTCTTTCTACGTTCCACATACCTGAAGCCCGTAGCATCATATGGGCTTAAACATAGATTTTTTTTAGAATCAAGGAACTTGTACTTCATATTGTATATTCCAGATAAGCCTTTGGTCAAGGTGAAGCGAATATCAGGGTATTTCACATATGTAGTTTGATTATTTATACGAATTGGACGACATCTTTCTCTTTGTAAGGTGAGTGCAAAATGAACAAATTTTTGTTCATTCCATTTTAGTTTTCATAGTTTCAACCAACGCTCTACTGATAGGTTGGTTGTATCATCTGCATTATGTAAATAGAAAGAAATAATAATGATTTCGCTTATACATATGCTTTCCAGAATTAAAACGAAACAAATTGCGCTTTTCCTATTAAGTTACTTATTAAATTTATTTTTGTGTTTTTTTAAATTTGTTTAAAGTTTGTAGAAAATCGCTGAATTGCGCCCTTGATATAAGTCGTTTAAATTTTTAGAAAACGGTAGTGTAGAACAGAAATCACACCATTGTCATCATTGATAACTCAGTCGCCTTCTGTCGTTTTTTCTCCATTGAACAATAAATTTGTAATTTCGCAGAGTTAATATTTGTGTTTTAAAGCCAGTGAAAAAAGCAGATAAAATTATTTATTGAATTTTTCTATAAGAAAAAACAAGAGGCCACTCGTTAGCAAAAGATTTAAAAAGAACGCAAGTGTTAAAGTAATAATAAAGTGATAAAAGATTTTGAAAAATAAAACGCAAAAAGGTGAATAAATTGAAATGATTTATTTTGTACGTAGCAGTAAAGGAAAAAACATGTAAATGATAAACCTATAATCAGTCAATTGTGTAGAAATTTTTTTTTTCAGTAAGAAAGTTGGACCATTTTTTTCTCAGAATCTATAAAGTAATGTCCACTAGTTTAACAAATTTATTGCCATCAGTGATACCCCAAATAGGAAATTTTGTTCGAGAAAATTTTTTAATTGGTGAAAAATATTTCAAGTTATGCTTATTTTGTTAATTACATTTAGTAAAGTCCAAATAACTGGAATATCAGTTTTAAAAAATACTATTTTTTGGGTGCGTTTGCAAAATTTGTGAGCGTGAAAGAGATAACAACTGTGATTGTATGTAACAATAAAGTGATGCCAAGTTAATAATGCTTAAAGGGGCCGATTTTGTTTGTGCCAGTTTTCTTCCTTTCGGTTTAATTAAAATACATATTTTTTATTTGGCATTAACTAAAACATATTTGCTTTCTTTGTGTTAAATCGTAAAACCTTGTAATAAAGCAATGTGCAACTGACAAAATTATTTTTTATTGGACAAATATGCTTGAGTTGCATTATTTTTCTTTGTTTTTAATTAAACATATTTTATAAGCAAATCTGGTAATCTCTTCTGCGTTTATTGTTCTTTGTTGTGCTCTGTCAAATTTTTCGGATTTTATCATTGTTGTTCATAAAGTACATAGTACATATATATATACATAAATGCTGCCAAATCATTGCACTTGTTGCCATTCTCTTGCAAGGGTTTTTTTTAAATAAATTTTCAGTGTGGCCAGAATACAAGATAAGTTAAGCTCTATTATTTTGGAAACATGTATATCCCATTCCCTCAATAAATTTTCTTAGTGTTTGAATATGTATAAAAAGTTTTATATGATAGCTGTTAAACTGTAAATAAATGTGGGATAGATGATAACTTTCCTCGATTTGCATTTTTTTACCTGACAAAGAAATTAGATTTGTTCTAGCATACTACGGCTTCCAAATAAGAATGCATAAACTTTCTTATGAAGACATAGTGCACAAATTTCTGTAAATCTTAAAGGATTAGTTATGTATAAAGCCGCGTTTAAAGAGGTAAATTCGGCCGAAACATTGGAAAAATCGTTGGAAACAGCCACGGTACATCGGTAACAGATCCATTTTGGCTGATGATACTTGCATATATGTATTTAAAGATACTTAATGAAGAGCTAAGAACATGTACCACTACATGCATTTGGGGTTTCATTTCATTAAACTAGCAAGTGTTAATAATTTTTATAATCACAACAAAGAGCCCACACATAAACCTCGGAATCTTATTCCGTAGTTATTACCCTACAGCTCCCAAAACGTATTAGACTCCTTCTCAATCACTGAGGTTAAATAAAAAACAATTATAAATAATTAAAAATAAAAAATGGCCTAAGATTGACTCATTGCTGTGAAAAAAAGTTATAGCAGACCACTTTATTTAGTTGGGGGACTCCTAGCTCATTCGCTAAATTACTCATTAGCTCCCATTCTTTGCACATTGTTTAAGTTACAAGCCTTCTCTAAATTTTTAGGTAAAGGGAAACAAATGTTTTGTATGTAAAATTAAAAACAAAACATGCACTGTTAGCTAATTTAACAGTTTATCAACAGATTACATTCTTACAACAGTTTTTACATTTGTATTGCGGTTGTCTGTTTTAGACTTCTCCTTAGTAAGAATATAAACAAAGTTAACTTTTCTCTCTGTTTATTTATTAATTGTTGTTGTTGATGACGCATCATTTTGGCATTACAAAACAAAAAATAAAAGTTAAAACTTTTGGGAAATTGTGAATCGATGTCGCAGCTGTGTGTTTGCTATAGCATAAAATTATTAAATAAATTTAATAGTTTTTGGCGCAGTGTCGAAATAGGGGTAACACTTCTATATAAAACGCCTTAAAACAGTAAAGTGAAAGTTTTGTCTAGTATTTACTTTGTTCTTTCCTGTGCACATGCACATGTGTATGTATGTGCGAAATGAGAGTTTCTGAAAGTAATTTTTTGTAATAAAACAGCTGGCACTTATTATTGCTATGCAGCCATACATATGTATACTATACATGAGTGTACACATATGTATATATATGTATGTATATGCATGTGTATAATAACTACACATGCACATATGTATGTATGTATGCATGTGCTCGTACTTTATAAAAGATGGACAGCAACTAAAACGGTTTTGTGTGCACTGTAAGTGCTAAACTAAAGTATGTATGTATGTTCGATTTTTAAAAATATTTATTTTTAAATTTTGCTTTGTTTCTCCTTTATTGATTTCTAACAAGTGAGATTTATTTTTGCTTCGCAATATGGAGAACATTATGAACATTTTGTTTTGAAGCATTCGTTACGTTCTAGAATTATTGATTGTACCTACATACATATGTATGTATGTATGCATGTACATACATATGTACATACAGTGGTCGGCATATTTATTTTGACATATGAGATATTTTAACATTTTGAGTTTTTCCAGATTTCCAACAAATTAAAAATTCCCAATTTTTTTAAAATGAAATGAGCATTTATTTAATAAATAAAAAACATAAAATCGTAACTTCTTAAATTAAACTCTTAAATTAAACTAATTTAAAAATTTAGGGGGTGGCATAAGTATTTTGACATAGTATTTTAACTCTTTAAACGAAAATATGTTATTCCAACTTTTATAATACTTATTTTTAATATTAATAAAACGTGTATCCTCCTTTAGCCGCAATGACTTTCCGGAGTCTTTTAGGAACGGAATCGATCAAGTTTTGAATGTATTTTGTTGGTATGTCCTCATACAAAGATTTAAGCTCTGAAATTGTTCCTTCCCTCGTTCTTGTCAGATCTGCCGTTCTTTGGCGTTTTATATATGACCAAACATTCTCAATCACATTCAAATCCGGACTTTGGAGTGGACAATCCAAAGTTTCAATGCAATTTTCTGTCAAAAATGTCAACCCTTTCCGGCCCAAGGAATTTCCAAGTTGATGGATTTTAATGAAACTTTGAGCGCGTGAAAATTGGAGCTTAAGAATCATAAAAATTTGTTTTTTGTGTCCGTACGATTTGTTTGTCCTTAGAAACAGGACCTACACAAATGTGTATCTTGGGACTATGTTTAGTCAAAAATAACTATTTTCTTTCAATAGTAAAAAAGATAAAAATTTATTTCATATTGCAAAAACTAACAAAATTATTGATAGTACAAAAAAAAAAGCAAAAACAATTTTCTTTTGGCGGGCATAGCAAAGCTTCTGCAACTCCTCACTAAACCGCGGAATAACACTTCGCCCTAATATAAGTGTCCGATCGCCAAGTTATATATCAAATATATCAATAATTCATTATAGATAGTACCAGATGACAAAGTCATTACAACATTTTTAAGTCCAACTGGCCGAGGCTTATTGCAAACATATTGGCGAACCCCATCAGGCAATCTTCCAAGAAATGCTATCATCGGCTCATCAATGGAAAAGGTATCGAAATTCCTGCGAATGGCAAGGCATCGAGCTCTTGCAACATCAACTATGGGCTGAACCTTCCATAAATAATTTGATCGCGCTTCTTCTGAAGTTTCAGCCGTATCAACAAAATGCAGACATTTGCGCAAAAGATACAATTTTTCACCAATAAATTATGAAATCTTCATGTATTCACGTTTACTTACATTTGGAGGCAATCCCGCACTGCAAAACATGATCACCTTGCTCGAGCTCATACACACAAATACTAAAAAAAACTGCACAAAATAATATTTCAGAGCAAAAAAGAGATAACAAATAAAATTGAGACACTTTATATTGTACGAAAAAACCACCCAATTTTAAATAAACGTCTCTTCAATATGCGGTAAATTTACCTACACATTTGTGTAGGCAGGGCCGGAAAGGGTTAATCATTTTACTCTTGTGGCAAGGCGCATTGTCCTGTTGGAAAATAAATGACGGTCCAATCAAACTATCGCCAGAAGGAAATGCGTGTTCATTTAAAATTTTCAAATATTGGTTTTGGTTCATCGAACCGTCGATGGAAACCAAGTCTCCCAAGCCTTTATATGCTATACAGCCCCAGATCATGACTGTGTTTTTCGACAACAGGTGCTTTTTTTCGAGTTTTTTTTGTCTAGTTTAACAAAAACTTTTTTTTTGACGAGTGATACGCGAAAGTACTTTCGTCGGTCCATAAGACGCTTTGCCAGAATGATAGTAGGCTTGTCCACGTATCTGTTTGCGAATTCTAACCTTTTAATTTGGTTCCTTGTGGCTATACATGGAATTGATCTTGCTACATATGTATTAATGTTGGCTTCCTTTAGACGTCGTGGAACTGTGTTCTTTCGCCTAAATGACTATCACAGTGCGAATTGCATTCCAACACAGCGGCTTTGGGCTGGATTACATTTAAATTTTCTGATAATTTGTCGATCTTCCACTGCCGCTGTTTTACGGTTTCTTCTTGTTCAAGGCAAATTAATGACAAATTCTGTTTCTTTATATTTATTTATTTGATAATAAACGGTTTGTCTACGTATATTGTAGTCCTTGGCAATATTTGTTACAGATATTCCAAGATTATACTTGGTTTTAATTTCACTCCTGACATTGTTAGTTAATTCCGCTATTTTTCCCATATTTACACAATAGTAATAGAATTTTTTTATTTATCTTTCATCGAATGTTAATACTTAATACTCTACAACGACCGCTTTGTATTAAAGCTTAACACAAAAAACAAAATGAGATGAAATTACAGAATGTCAAAATAATTATGCCTCGTGAAGAATACTTATGTTTTTGTTGAACATTTCTGATGGTTTCATGGAAAACACCTAACCCGAAGTCTCTTTCTACTCCTTTTTTTCTCTGAGAAGACAATCCTGTCGTACTGGTTTCAGAGTTATTATAAAAAAATAAATACAAGAAGAATTTACTTTTTAATTAAAATACAGAGTAACGAATTTTAACTTTTTCTATTTTCGGAATATCATCTAAAAGACTGATTGCTAACACGTTGGAATGATTGCTTAGTCTAATTAGGTATCTCTCACTGAAGTTATTTATTTCGTCTTTGACCAATCAAATTCGAAGATCTCCGTGTCTATTTTTGTTACTCATAAACCAAGGCGCATTTGTTAAAAGTCTTAGGGTTTTTGACTGGTACCTCTGTAGTATCTCAACGTTAGAATTGCTTGTAGTTCCCCACAATTGGATGCCATATATCCATATCGGTTTAAGTATTGTTTTGTAAAGCAGAATCTTGTTTTCTAAGCTTAAGCTTGATCTTGAGCCCAATAACCAAAACATTTTTCTTGTTTTTAAATTAAGTTGCTCACGTTTCTTTTTGACATGCTCTTTCCAAGTTGGTCTTCGATCGAGATGAAGCCCTAAATATTTTACAGTATTGTAACTTGGTATAACTGTATCATTTAGGTAAACAGGCGAGCAATCATTTTTTCTTAGGGTGTATGTAACATGGACAGACTTTGAATTATTAACTTTAATGTTCCATTTTTGAACCCAACCTTGAAGAAGATTCAATTGATTTTGCAGCAACTCGGCAGCTATTAGCGGTGATTCATTGGCGACTAATATATCCGTATCATCTGCGTATGTAGCAGTAGTGATATTTTCAATTGTTGGCATATCTGCTGTAGAAATTGTGTACAATACTGGACCCAGAACACTGTACATATGTATGTACATACATATATCGAAAAAAAATCTTGACAGGATCAAAAAGCAAAAAAATTATATTTTATAAGAAAACTTAAAGAAGTGTTTTTATTATAAATACAATAGAAAAGGCTGATGAAATAAAATATATAAATAAATCTGTATTTGTGAGCAGATTGGAACAAAAATTGTAAGAATCATAGAACATTTGCAACAGTGTGGAATTCGTTTATATATGTATGTAGTTATATGGACATACATATGTATTTATATTCATGTTGCGCTACAAAACAAATACATACATACATACATATGTGTGTAAATTTATTTACATAGAACAATTGCAAAAAATTCAAAATAAAAACTTATTAAAATGCAATACATATGTACATATGTATAATACATACAGGGGTGTCATAGAAACCAAGTCGGTTTTGATGTTTATTGGTTTCATTTGGTGTCATGAAACCAAGTCGGTTTTGTTATTTTCGAATGCCAACAAAACCAATATTCGAATCAGCTGTTGTTTACATTTGTATAATTGTGTAGAATTTTAGTTATAATTTTTTGGACAAAATATAAAGTGTTTATAAAAATTTCAGTGTTTTAAATAGAAAAAGAAAGAAAATGAGCAATGCTGTTGTTTTATGTTTGCTATTGGAGGAAAACCGTTCGGAAAAGTCCAGAATAAAAACATTGCGAGATTGTAGCAATCCGCTTGCGCTGGCGGAGACAGCGTAAGAATATTTTTTATAAAGTTTATAATGTGCGTTCACAATTAAAGCTGCTTTGCAGGTTCATAGAATGCAAGCGACCAAACAAAGAAGCTACAACTTGCAGCTTCGTTGCGGTTTTTGTATGAAGGGTCTTAACAAAGAGTTGTTGGACACGTCTCTAGCATATGTCTGGGTAGGAGTGTCACAATGTCAACCAGTTGTTCCCAAAGAGAGTCTACGGTTCGTTTACCCCGCTTTGCAAAATCTCTCGAAAGGTCTGGATATTTGTCCATAAACTCCACGATTATGGAGGTTTGAGTTTGGTTAGAATCCATAAGAAGTATATCCGTTTTTAATATAAAATTAATTTACATTTATACCAAATATCAAATGGGCAGCCAAAAATAAAAGCGCACAAATGAAATCTGTCAGCTGCTTGGTTTTTTTTCAGAAGTAAAACCGATAATATTGGTTTCTGTAACACCTAAAACCAACACTAATTCTGTTTCGAACATAAAACCAATAACATTGGAATTCATGACACCAAATAACTTTTTTAGTCGTTTTCAAAACCAATTCCAATAATATTGGTTTCTATGACACCCCTGATAATCAACTTTCTGTAAAATCACTGAAATGGTTAAAGTAAGCCAGAGGACCGACACATTCAATTTTAAACAAAAAATTAAATGAATAGAACAGAACAAACACCTTTTCAACGGAAAAATGTTCGCAACTTTAGAATTAAGCGAGTAATTGCAATTGCAATGCAAAGAAGCTTATAACGGCCTGCAATTGTGCAATAATCTTCCAAACCATATACAAAATTGATAGATAGTATATTAAAGTATAGCTTTGTTTTGATGCACATTAGTATGTACATAATTGTTTAATCAATTAATACTAATAAGGAAATTAAACTTGAATTTAGGTGTTGAGACCGTATTGAAAATTATAGTCAGACACGCTTTCAAACTCACGTGTTTTCACTTGATGATATTTCTGAAGTTGAAAAGTATTATTTAAAAAAAGTAGAAATATGCCTTTTTATTTCTTAAAGTTTGACATTTGTGTTTCAGCGCATGAGATGTTTGTAAATTTGTAGAAATAAAGCAATTGCATATCACGATATACATACATACATACATATATATATATATACATACATACATGCATACATACATAAATTGAAATTGTTTTTCGTTTTTGTTTCTATCCATTTTTAATGGTTCGTATATGGATGTATGTATGCATGTATGTACAGTGGCGAGCACACATGGATACATGTTTTACACATATGACTTACAAACCAAATAAAACACACAAAATTTAAGAAATATATATGATTTTGCATTTAAAGTGTTCAATAAAATAATAAAATCAAGAAAATATATTCAAATTCATGATTTTCATATGTAAATCTTAAGTTTTAAACAAATTTATGTAAAATGACAATGTATCCACTTTTGCACGTTGAAGTTCATTTAAGCTGGCACCACAAATAAATGGACAAATGGCGATGAATTTAACTGTTATTTAATTGTTTTTCTAAAACTATTAAATTAACCAGTTTATAGCATATTAAAAACTATTAAAAAGTTTTTTTAAGTTTTCTCCAATTTTTTGCTAAAATGTGAGAAAAATATCCAATTTTTTGGAAAACCAAGTAGTTGTAATGACAAGTAATAATTATTCAGGTAGCGAAATTGCCAAAAAGTTGGGAATCTGTCAGTGAACAGTGTTACTGGTAAGAAAAATAAAAAAAATTTAGCCCACATACAGCAAAAAAATCACGACCTTGTACGTTTTCGAACCGTGATGCCAGAACTATGGAGTGATTATTGTCCTCCAAACAGGTGAAAACACCCAAACAGGCTACAACTGCTATAAACAAACTCGTGAGCGACTGAACAGCTCGAAGAGCTCTTCGCCGGACTGGTCTCATATCAGCCGTTAAACAAAAAAAAGCCTACGTTGTTTGGTCAAAATGTAAAGGCTCGGCTTAAATTTTGTAAAGCGCACAAAAATGGACTGTCGAATACTGCAAAAGGGTTATTTGGTCTGACGAAACCAAAATAAATAGATTCCAGTCCGATGGGAAGGAATATGACTGGCACCGCCCCTATGAACGCTTAAAAAACAAAGTAAAATAAACAATGAAGTATGGCGGTGGAAGTTTGATGATGTGGGCATGTTTTACTTGGTGGCATATTGGTTCCTTTGGTAAAAATAGAAGGTATAATGAGAAAAGCAGGTTACCTGAGCATATTAGAAGCCAATATTCCCGAATTCGTTGACAAAAGTGCTGACCCAGAGGAAGAAGTGATATTCCAACAGGATGGAGATCCGAAGCTTAGGGCAAAAATCGTAAGGGAATGGCTTTCTAAACAAACATTTCACACCATTTAATGACCAGGGCAAAGCCCGGATCTCAATCCCATTGAAAATTTGTGGGCTTTATTAAACAAGAGGCTTGCCCAATACGACACTCCCCCGACGCACTTGAATGATTTTTGGCATAGGGTCCAAACGGAGTGGGCCAATATTCCTCATCGGACCATCGAGACATTGGTCGAAAGTATGCTAAGCCGAATAAATAGCGTCATCAAGCCAAAAGGTCTGTGGACTAAGTATTAAAAACTTCAATTTTTCAAAAACGTGCAAAAGTGGATACATTGTCATTTTACATAAATTTGTTTAAAACTTAAGATTTACGTATGAAAATCATGCATTTGAATATATTTTCTTGATTTTATTATTTTATTGAACACTTTAAATGCAAAATCATATATATTTCTTAAATTTTGTGTGTTTTATTTGGTTTATACGTCATATGTGTAAAACATGTATCCATATGTGCTCGCCACTGTATGTATGTATATTTTGTTTGTATTTTACATTGATATGCATAAAAGAACGCGAAAAGGTAAATGAAAAGAAGCATTGCCATCTTTGAAATTTCACCAAAAAGGAGAAGAAATACGCATTTAAAAAAACCCCCACCAAGTTTAGAATTTCTTTTTTAATTAAAACGTTTACTTACAACGCATTTTATAACAATACTTTGGTTTTGCTAATGAAAATCTAAAAGCTGCAGGAAATTTCAAATAATGAAATGCTCTTTTTTCTTTAAATAATACAAATTATGTACAAAAGCAAGACCGGTTTGCTTTGTGCATATCATTTGCTATGTACATACATACATACATACATACATACGTACATATGTACATACGTCTAAACACTACTTGTTGTTCCTATTGTGGGCTATACAATTGATTGCTAAAATGTTGCAATTTTTAATGAAATGGTGTTGAAACAGGTGTATTTTATTGTACAAATATTTTTTCTCACACTGAAACAAAAAGTTTTATTAAATTTGCTGTAGTGCCACGAAAAATTAAAAAAAAACTCTTCGATATTCCAAAAAAGGTCATAAACTAAGAATAAGAGATTAAATGAACTCACGATGTGTACATACTACATACATACATACTTACATATACATATGTACAAATGCATACATACATACAGTGTGGAACGTAATTATTGGCATAGGATGCTCATTGGACTTTAAGATCGATTTGATGGCTTATTAGCGAACATTTTTAATTAAAAAATGTCCGCTAATGAGTTTCCTTCAAAATACCATCTAATTCATTTCAACAATTTCATAATACTGAAACCAAACCAAAATTATGGCTCACTTCATTCACAACTGCCTTTTTGTAATTTCTGACCCAATATTTTGCCATTCTTCAACTAGATCTTTGTTCAACTCGATCATTTTTGATATTGCGCGCTTTTTAGCTGGTTTATTATAAAAATCATGTGGCTTACTTAAATATTCTTAGCTTATTCTAAGCGTTTTGTTTTTTTTGGGTTATAGATGAAATATATCCCTTACGTCTAGCAACACGACACTTGTGAAACACTCTTCTTACCGTTATTGTTTAAACGTCTTTCCCTAACTCTTATTTAATGTCTGTAGCAGTCTGTGTTGAAGATTTATTATCTGGATCCATTGACGGTTACTTAAGGATCTAGGACGGCCTGAAGGTTTAGCACTTTCAAGTGTTGATGATACCTGGAAACGTTGCACGATACTCCAAATTGCATAACGGCTTCTTTCGATCATCTATCCAGTCTCGGTATATGATTTTCCTTGATTGTGCAAATGAAGGATGGTTTTGTGGTCAGATACTGTTGTTTCTTTCTTTTTGTTAGTCATTTTCAGCAAAATTGATAATTATTAAGACATTTTTAACAAATTGATTTTTGCAGTTTAAAATACGAAACATTTATAAGAAAAAATTGAGTTAAAAAAAAGGTTGGCCAGAATGATAATGTTCTTTGAAATGAAATACTTTTTTATGTGTTTGTTTTAATAAATAATATTATAAAATTGTTCAAATGAATTAATTAGTATTTTGTAGGAAACTCATGCACCTATTTGGTAAATGCATTTTTTTATTAAAAATTTCTACTACTTAAAGTCCAAAGAGCAATCTGTGCCAATAATTAAGTTCGACACTGTACGCTTGAATAAAACAACGACGTTTGAACAAAAAGCAATCTTATCTCAATTTTTTAAGCTCTGCTCGTTCGCGTTTATTTGCATGACATTCAGAAAAAGTATTAAATTTATCGCAAAAATTTTCCTATTGTGTGCGCTTTTTTGAATTCTACTTGAAATTATCCCCTTTCTCACCGTTTAACGAAATTATTCATTTATTTATTTAAGTTCGTTAATTTTGTTTTTGCTTTACTCTCTTTCTAAACAATTCAATTAACACTTGTCGGACCAACATTATTTTCTTTTTTCGCGCTTCTTATTAAATGCGTCCACTTGCATTCGCTTACTTGTAAATTAAAATTAATCCAGCAATCTTCCCTTTGTTTGGTGGGCGGCGTTGATATCTCACTTTATTGTATAAAGAGTTAAAATAATTGATGGTAAATGCTATTGAACTCGTTACACCAGCAGCTTTTGCACTCATGCAAGAAGTATTTTTTTTTTTAAATTTTGACCGATAAACTCAATACCATTTAATAAAGATCGTGCTTGCGAGAATCTGCAAGAAACTTCAGTAGAGATTATTAATGCTTTTTTTCTTCTACGGAACTTTCACAACATATGCAGCTCTTTTGAATTTTATTATATTGATTTGCACATTAACATGACAGCACATACATATGTATGAGGGTGCGCCGCTTACAAACAGCTCCAGAAAAAAGAAGGGGGTCTTTTGTGATGACAAAATATTATTATACAGGGTGTCTGGTGGCAAATTTGTATTTTTAAATATGGTCATTTCAAAAAGTAATAAATGGTGCGGAGAGAGGGTGGTGCCGTTGGAATTATCGATTGTGCGGATTTGTCAGTCAGTATGTCGCAGTGGTCGAGTGAGCATCGCGCGTTCGTTATGGATACATTTTTTATGAGTAATGATTCTTACGTAATTATTCGTGAACGATTTTGTTCAAAGTTCCGTATTGGGCGAATACGTGATGGACCGAGTGTAAATTTAATTCGTTCGTGGGTGCAGAGATTCCGCGCAACTGCTTCGGCTATGAACGTCCCACGGCCAGGGCACAGTCGATCTTCAAGGACTCCCGAAAACATTGAACTGGTTGAAAGCAGTTTACGTGAAAATCATTTTATTCGAAAATTCTCGAGACCAGGCGACAAATGTGAACGGTGAAAATTATCGACGCATGATTACGGAATTCTTTTTACCAGACCTGCGAGCTCATCCATCGTACTCTTCACACATTTGGTTTCAACAGGATGGGGCGACTGCACACACAGCCAGAGCTTCGTTGAATTTGCTTCGGGAAAATTTTGGCACATTCCATGGCCACCGAGGTCGCCCGATCTAACTCCCATGGATTTTTTTTATATGGCTACTTCAAAGAGAGGGTTTATAATAACAATCCCCAATCTCTTTTGGCTTTAAAGGAAAATATTCGTTGAGATATCAGCCAGAATTGAACCAAGTTTACTGCAGCGTGGGGCGCAGAACACAAGAGTGTGTTTAACTCGACGGAAGACATTTGGATGACATACTTTGGAAAAAATAAAATCCACATTTTCATTCTATCGTTCAATGCTCTTGATAAAACTGTGTCAATTATTAGGTTTTTTATTTAAGTTTGCAAATATAAATCTGCTACCAGACACCCTGTACTTTTAAGCTTCCATAAAATACGATGCTATAATCAAAACATAACTAGTAGAAGTCGTCCCAGTAGGAATTGTTTTTTTTGTTGTTGCAAATATGACCTATTCGAGCAGAATACAAGTAACCTGTGTTGGGAATTAACCGCAATATTTTTCAATCAATCGTTTGTCAGTTTTGACTTATTACAAAATTTTAAAATTAATCTCTCAAATCGGTTGGTGTTCTGTGCCAGAATTGTAGATAGTAATTAAACAATATTTAATGCAATTCTTTATAACATTTTATTAACAAAAAACAACTCTGAAATTCGAATTAATTCGTAAAACAAAGACAACAAAATATACAAAGTGTGTTCGAAAAATAAGGTGAATATTTATTTTTCTCAAAATATATTTATTTATTCTTGAATCTCTGCTTTGGCCCCTTTAAAATAGCCCTCCACAGATAAAATACATTTTCCAATTCTCGGAGTAACTTTGATATGTATATTTTTCTATGTTCTTGAGCTCAGCTATTCAGTTTTTATCTTCACCATCGTCATAACGCTGTTCTTTCATGGGCCTCCTCAATATTGGGAACAGTTAAAAGTCGAAGAGACCAAATACGGGCAATACGGTGAATAAGGCATGATTACGTTGTTGTTTACACTATCTACACACTAGTATTGCTTAACTCGGCTATCACACAGGTGTCACTTGAATCATTATTCATAATTTTTTAGCTTGTTGCGACACTCCACTGCAGACGGCTTCGGATGTAAATGTTCAATTGCCTCTTAGCGCCCTGGGGACTGATTGATTGTCCGACTGCAAAAGTGTGATGGAATATTTTAATGCTTATCCCGTTTCAGCCCTTTCAGGTCGAATTCTCACAGTTACTTACACTGCATACAATTCGGAATTTTAAAAAAACAAATAAATTATATACTGAAAGGCCACAAGTATTTCTCACACCAAGAATTGAGTTTTATGAAACGGGAGTTGTTTATTATTATTAGACTTTCCCCTTTCTGGTAAATGGTATTTTTGTAGAGACGTTTATGCAATTAACGTTTTATGGTAGTATAAAATTTCATTTAATATTTGTATGTATCTTGTTTCAATTAAGTGCGAAAATATTTTACTAGCTGCATTAATAATGTTTATTTTCCCATTCAGTTTCAATTATTTTCTTAATGAGGCATTTTGTACACATATATTTTTGATATGAAAACATTAAAGCATTCTATAGCAAAGTTTAAAATACTTATTTACTTTATATAATATGGAAACAAATAACATGCTAATCAAGAATATATATGTATGTATGTAGGTGAATGTGTTTGTTAAATAGTTTGGCGGTTATGAAGCGTGTGAATTGTTTTTGTACCGCAACACCGGGGCGATCAATACGATAGTCTTTAAGAAGAGAAATTAATAAATAAAAACAAAATAGAAAAACGTAAATGCTTTATATATGTATAAATCGAGTTTATCAAGCTAAAAAGAATATGCAAATAACGCTCTTTATTTGTTAAAATTTAGTTCATTTGAGTTCTCAGTTCGACGAATATTTTTTTTTTATGTACTTATGAATTTAAAAATTCCATAATCACATCTTTCCTCTTGCTGTCTTATCAGTATGTACTTCTGGTTTGTTTTTTTTATACTTTCTTCGATATCTTTTATGAGTCATTTTATGGATTTTTACAACATCTGTCGGGCTCATACTCCAAGCCTGTATTTAACAGGTTTTGGTCTGGGCAAGGGTTTTTTTTTTCAAGATTTACTTTATTACTGACGGTGAATTTGGGATATAAATTATTTAGATAAAACTATTTTATTATCTGAATACATAATAAGTTTCAAGTTTCTATGGAGAACAGAAAAAAGTGACATCACGTTATGAAAATGAATACTACATGTGATGCCAATTTTGTTACATTTTTACACGCAAACGTGCAAATTATTCTATGCCACACGTGTGCCGTAGCCGACTGAACGTTTCAAGTTTGATATCTGATTGTCTTTCTCATGTGCGAACGCTCAGTCGCTAAATGTCTGAAACAGTTTTTTTTTTAACAAGTACATACTAGCAGGTCTGCCTAACCTGATCCGGAGATGATTATAGTAAATAGACGATAAGTATTATTTTTGAATCTAAATCCAAAATATCGTCATATTTAACGGCAATCCTCTATTTGAGGAATCCAATAATCAAATTAATAAATAATAATAATACATCTACAGCGACTTTTTCACCCTTTAAATGAAGTATAAAACTCTGTTTTATTCATTACAATTTTGTTATGCGGGGGGATTTGTTATTCACAGAAAAATCGGGCAGATCGTTTCTAAATAAAATATAAATCATATTTTTTATAATCGAGCTTCTAGGTTTGCTATTGATTGTTTTTTAGAATAATAAAGTTTTGTATTTTATTGCAGTCATTAATATCTTTTTTTAAGAAAATAAGGAGAGTAATTTGCAGACTTTTTTTTAATTGGGAGACCACCAGATGTTCGAAGCCACTACACTGATACTTAAGCCATTCACCGTCCTCATGAATGAGACAATAATGATAAAATAAAATAATTAAATAAATAATTTAATATATGCCAAATATCTTAGTCCACCCCTCCAGCTCTAAGGATTTCGGCTTGTTGCCGAAGTGTTTTAAATACTAGCACTTTAACCAGATCTCAGGCATTGACTGGGCTTACAAGGTTGCTTTACTTGCCAATGGTGAAAACCGGTAATAATAATAATGTGGATCAACAATTTTATTCTGTTTTAAGTCATGTACAAAACTTCTAATGATTTTCATATCACAATGAAAAAAACGCAACCAAGATGACGAAAAGTGTTTTTGATTAAAATATTGGTTATTATTATTATTCGAATATCCGAATATTATTATTCGAATATCCGATGTAACTGTAAATATATCTTAGAAATATCTGTTGAATTTTTTTATTCGAAAATCTATCAATAGACAATATTTTATGTTTTTGAGATTTTCTCACAATGAGTTAATTATCCATTGTTTATTGTTTATTATTATCCCACTTTAATACTTTAATAAATTCTCAGGCTTAAACGAATTATTAAATAAAAAAAGTAGAACTACTGCAAATCAAAAGAAGAGACAGTAAAAATCAGGAATGACATTGAAAATTTTAAAATTATAACAAATTGATTGAAAAATTGTACATTTTTGTCCTTAATTTATATATTTTTTCTTATAAAACCAAACGTTTAAGCAACAATTCACCAATATTGGAAAATTTCGAATTCATAATAGAGACTAAAGCAGCGTAGACGTGGGTAAATGTGGGTGAAGCAGCTTGGGCGGCCTGTATTATCGAACGACAGAGAAGACCACGACCTCTGACAATATTTTCTTTAAGTAGTTCGCGAGTAATAATTGCGATATTATCCACATTGACTTTATTAATGTATCCGTGTATAGATTTTTTTAAAGCTTCCCAAGCAATGCGCTGATAAGCAGCAGAAGACTTATCAGTTATTTCCGCCTGCATAAGGCGCAATTTAGCGGGTGGAATATATGCACCACCTGTGCGCGATGTCAGTATATCAACTGTTTTGCGTTGTCGCTCTGTAATCTTAGCTTTAGGATCAGTTACCGTAGTGTTGTCCAGTTCTTTTACTTTATCGGGATCTCCATCTGGTTTATTTAATTCCTTTTCACGTCGTTCTATATTTTCTTCGTCTCTTTTTGCTCGTTTACTTTTCTCCTTCTCATATATTTCTGCATGCCTTTTTTCTTGTTCCTCACGCCTTCTTTCCAATGACTCTGATCGCCGAGAAATTCGTTTTTCGTAATCCGCTGAGTGCGAACGTCTACGCCTGCGACGTCGGTCGGAGTGTTGTTTTTCTCTGGATAGAGATCTGGAACGTGAACGCGTAAGGGGGGACCTTGATTTAGAACTCCTTTTACGTTTGCGTTCTTTAGAACGCCTTCTTGATGATCGCTCAAACTTGTTGTTTGGAGGTGTTTTGGTTCACTCCTGTTCAAGATAGAGAGTTTTCGAACAAGAGCACGATCTCGATCTACAAGAGATTTTACAAGCAGTTGTTTTGTAATTTTTCCCATAATACTGCTGCGTATATATATTTATACGAATATAACAAGAAACGTACATTATATTTCAGTTGAGCTATAACATAACAAAGAACAATTAGGTATGGAATATGTACTATTTTGCAATTTGACAATAGCACTTTTTTTAATAAAAGAGCAAATAATTTTTGTATTGTAGAACTTTAACATTTTTGTTATTAATTCTTGATTGGTGTTCATTTGCTCTAAGAGTAAATATTCAATGACAAAGTTTTGTATTTAAAAGTTTAAGCTTTAGCCTTGTGTTTATCACCCTATAAGGGGCGTCAATTTTGGCTTGATGATATGAGTTATCAATATGAGATTTTATTGTAATGAATTGGAACTGAATTTTGTATTAGCGGTTTTCAGTCTTGGTAGTAAATATCCTTGTAGACTGCGTTAATGAAGTATATGCAGAAAATCCAATGATCTTTCATTTTCCATACTACGTAGTGGTTCATGGACGCAACAAAAAGTTGTAGCAAATACGCGTGATAAATGCACCAGAATATTACAGCTAATCATTTTGCCGTCAAACTGTTTCATTAAGTATTGTTTTGTACTTATACTAGCGAATCCGGTGAGCTCTTTTACCCCGATCATTATAAGATACAAACGACAATGTAAATTGATAATGTATTTTGTGGGGTGCACATTGTTGTGAAAATTTCGGGAATATCGGTCCAGAGGTCTAATCTCCTGTCAGAAACCCGATTTCAAATTAACCTAATTAATAATGATAACCTAATTAATAATGGTTTAAAAAACTATTTGTAAAGATTGATATATAAAATGATATAGAACACATTCTTCTGTATTCTCTTTCGAGAATAATATGACAATAATTTTGGATGAATTTCGTAATAGATAAATGAAAAGTGAACTCCTTCTTTTTAATCTATTACAAAACTGTCGACACAGTTTTTCAGATTTGTCCAGTGCGTTATGATCACTTTGTTTGATTTTAAATTATATATTTTTATTTTACGTAACGCATTTTTTAATTTAAAATTTGTTCATTTACTTTTAGATATTTCAGCGCTTCACACATAAAAAGAGAATAAGCAAGCGCAGTGAAAACACTTGTGATCAACCGTCCTTTAAGGAGCAATTGACTACACCAGCATTAATTTAAACATTCTCAGCTGTAACAATTTCCTTCTGTTTTTTGCACATTTTCTTCTATTTTTTTTTGCCTGAATTTCTCTATTAAGATCTAAAACTCAATATTAAAGTTAATTTTTTCCAATTTATCGTTTTGAATAAACGAGTACCAAAATTGAATTGTCTGCAGACAAAGTAAATAACAAACCAAACCAACGACAGAGCAATAATGGCAACAACACCACGTTCTGGTGGCTCAACAAGTGGTACAGCTCAACGCCCCAATGGTACATCTCAAAATAAAAGTTGCCAATTTAAATTGGTTTTATTGGGCGAGTCGGCTGTGGGCAAATCATCATTAGTCCTGCGTTTCGTTAAAGGGCAGTTTCACGAATACCAAGAAAGTACGATAGGAGCAGCATTCCTTACACAAACCATATGTATAGAAGACACAGTGGTGAAATTCGAAATCTGGGATACTGCAGGGCAGGAAAGGTAAACGACATTAAAAACAAGTCAGCTATTTGTGTTACAAGTTATTTATTTAATTATTTGTTTTCGCAGATATCACAGTTTAGCTCCTATGTATTATAGAGGTGCGCAGGCCGCTATCGTTGTTTATGATATCCAAAATCAAGACAGTTTTCAACGTGCAAAAACCTGGGTCAAGGAACTGCATAAACAAGTGAGTTTAGAGTTGTTTTCAAAGCTCGAGGAAAATGTATTCTCAATGGACCGTCTTTTGTAAACTAAAATAGCAAAAAAGAAGAAAAAACAGTGTGGAATGTATTAGAACGAATATTTAATCTAGAGATCAAGTCCGAAGCTTAATTGACAGGTATTAAGTTTTATTTGCCAGTTTAAGGGTGGAAGTGCGGGAGATTCAACAGACGAGCTTTTTTCTGCTATAAATATGTACCTCGCTAAAGAAAATTTATAACATGATTTGAATTGCCAGCCATTTTTTGAGATGACGCCAAATGTCATAGAGCTGGATCAGTTTGTCTGTAATGCTTTTTCAATACACACCTCAAACGTTTAGGCTATTGCTTTAACACAGCATGAATTTTGTCGTCGGGTTTCATGGGCAAAAAACATGAAATGTTTGGGTGGGTGTACGAGTACGCTTCAAATCGGGTACATCAACGTGTCGCACAAGTTGACCCTAACAGACGTTCTTTGTACCGAATTTTACTGACTGACTTGAAATTGTTACTGAACAAGGTGCAACGTTCGGGCGAGACTCTTTCACTCACTGGTGTCGTATGAAAATCCTAATAAAAGGCGAAGCCAATTCCCATTAAAATTGTTATAATAAATATTTTGGGTTTGCATATTTTTTTACATAAATGTATGAAAAGCCATTGTACGTATTCAGTCGCGCTGATCATTATATTGTTGAAGACCCCAATGGGGCTTAAACTTGGACAACAATTTGCGGTCCATATGGCAGATCTAAAAGCAGCAGTCTCCTTCCTTAGGAATAATCTCGCGTTTGCCGAAACAAACCACAAACACTGCAAATCTTGAAAGATAACATTGACGGAGAAATTGCCAACTTAGAGCCAAATCTTTTGCGAGCAACAATTAAAAATGGCGCAAAAATTGGGTAACTACGAATCAAATCGATTCGATAATTAACTTTGAAATAGTTTTTTAAGGGATCTCTTTCTTCACTTCATAAGAATATTCATATTTATAAGAAAATTAAATTACGAGATTAATTTTGCTGTACAAAGTACATATTTTCCGAAATGTGTCTATAATGATTTTGAGTTTGTGTCTAAGGAATTTAAAGAACGTTCTATATTTATATATGTACATGTTTGCATTTTTTGCAAAATAATCGCATGTACAGTGCGAGCGTAAAGAATAAAACAAAACAAAAAACTGCCTGTAGTTTTGCATACACATGTGTGTATGTACGTGCGTTATTGTAAGCCGTAGAAAAACGTTTTTATGTCAGCAGTAACGGGTAAGAAATATTGGTGGATTGGGATTAATTGGTTAAATATAATCAATTAATCGATCAATGTAAATCAATGGTAAAACTAATGTTTCTGAAGAAGGTCTTTGAAAACTACAGAGTGTTAAAAAAAAAAATGCAAATAAAATTTTTGCAGTAATGCAAAAAAAATTTGGTGTTGCAATAGTCTAGTCGGAGTGTTGCGCTAATGGACCGTATATTGTTTGCGTGTTCAGGTGCGTAAGAACCAAAATATGCGTCGCGCTGGAATGTCTTTGATTAAACATCGTGAGTCCAAAAGAGTTATTCTGTTTTGAAGATGACAGAAATAATTACTGGAAATTACAATTTGTGATATTATAACTAATTTCAATACTTTTTTACAGTTTTGTTTTTTACGTACTTTTTTCAATACAAAAAATTGTCTTTATTATTATTCTTCTCTATGTTAATTTTTAACAAGGCAACTTTATGGGTTAATTGTAGTTTAATTATTAGAGTATTAAATTTTGCTCTTCACTGTTCATGTATTTATGAAGGTGTATTTGCTTTTGCATTTATCAATAAATATATATGTATATATGTTCATTTTTAATTGTGCAAGTTCAATGAAATTTCATACACTTCAAATTGCTGTGCAAGCGATTTCTCTTTATTTCTGCTAAATCAAAAACATTGAAATTATATTGACCTTTAACGCGTACAGAATAAATTGTACAACATATGGGCGATTCCATGATATCGAACGTGACAGTCGTTATACCTTTAAAATGAAAAAAGCCACAAAAATAGTTTTAGGTTAATTTTTAATTTAAATTAATTGAAAGCAGACGGAGTTCCGGATCAATGAAAACTACGAGAAAAATATAGCAATTTGAACATGACAAAAACTAAAGTAGTTTTTGAGGCCTAATCTGCATAGTTTTATAGTGCCATGGACTTGAGAATTTTACGTATCAATATCATTCTAAAATATCCTGAGTGTGATTGATAAATCTTGTGTATTTCTAAGGGTATTGTCTGCACTGATGCGTAACACTTCAAAGGGGAGATTTTTTTCATAATGATTTGAGTGATTAACGATTAGTTAATTTATTTATAAAAGTAGAAAATAGACATTATTAATAAAATATTAATAAATTTTGGAAGGGAATATCAGGAGAATAAGAAAATGTATTCATGCAACTTGACAGTCTGCTTGTTCTAAACTGATCAAAGTGTCTCGATTTTTCTCTAATTTTTATTAAAAAAATTGATGACTTATAATCACAAGATCTTCATAAAATGCTTCGCTACAATAATATTGTAAAATGTTGGACTTTGTGGCGGAAATGCTCTTATACAAAAAGTTGAAAAAATATAAAAAAATAGCTGGAAATTATTTCCAACACCCACCACAACACAACCGAACTATTTATTTAAAAAATTTGTTAAATCACCGGGAAAGTTGTGATAACTCAAGAAAAATCTGGTCGAATCGCCCTCTTTTATTACGTAACTGTTGAATCTTTCCTGCGTAAATAAGATAAGATTAAGAGAAAAACTAAGAAACGAAAATCAGACTGACAACTCGCAATAGAAACAAGAATAGAAAAGGAAACAAATAGATAATGAGGAAAATATACGAGTGATTATTTTATTAAGGCTGCAAATGCTTAAGTAGAATATGACTACCAAGTTCGTTGTGCCGGCAACATATTTTCTCAGCCTCCTTGTCTTCTTTTAAAATAATTTTTCCTTTGCTAATTATTAAAATAAAATTTCAATTCCTTTTCAGGCCTCACCTAATATTGTTATTGCCTTGGCTGGTAATAAAGCAGACTTATCAAACGTACGTGTCGTAGAATATGAAGAAGCTAAACAATATGCAGAGGAAAATGGTTTGTTGTTTATGGAAACATCGGCAAAAACTGGCATGAACGTAAACGATATTTTCTTAGCCATTGGTAAGTTCACATCTCAATTAGTTGTAGTCCACGAGCCAAATTTACATGACTGATCAAAGAGTTGTATTACAAAGTTAAGGAGGATGAGTAGCGGCAACCTTCCAAACGCAAAAAACATATATTAATAATTCCCTGTTTAGAAAATATTTGTCAAGTTGTCAAGGAAAGCAAGCAAAGCTGGTCACTCGAACATTAAAAAACGAATTTATACTTTTAATGGTTTCTTATCAATCAAACATTTACCTGATGTTCTCAATCGTTGAAAGTGTACATTTATTTTTCAAGTTGGAGTAACCGGCTGACACGTACAACCTGCCGATTGTACACATCTATGTATGTTTTCTTGCAGTTATTATGGGAGCCACAATTCAATAAATTTTTAATTTGCTGGAAATTATTAAATATATTGTTTTGCTTCGCGTTTGGATGGTGGCGGCCGGCCTTTGTAGGCTATCAATACTTCTTTGAATTGAAAATTTTATCGTTTAACTTTGATTTCAGCTAAGAAACTGCCTAAAAATGATGGAGCCAATAATCAAGGACCTGGTGCTGGCAGAAGACTAAATGAAAATGAAAATAACCGACAGACGAACAACTGCTGCAAGTGATGTCTTTTTGTAGGTCAGTTCACGCTCATTTTCGAATCTCAGCTTATGTACAACGTATTGCGCCATATTAAAGTAACAAACATTTTCAAATGCAAGCAATATTTTTTCATATTTTACTTTTCGTTTTATTTCAATATTGTTGGTTTTTGCACAGAAAATATATATTTTTTATTGTTCAATAACAAACTTCCTTAAAGCCCAAAAGTTAGAACATTTCTTTTGAACACAATGAAAGATTTTTTGAAGTTTTCTTCATGCTTGAGTTGAGTTCGATTTTTTATAAAAATTTAACCGTTTTTATTCAACAAATTAAGATCAAGATAATTATCCTAACAAATTAACTTTGAATCTGTTGCAGTTATAATCTGTGCAGAAAAAGCAATATTTTCCAAACGGTGGATGAAATAAATAAATTGCATAAAAAAACCTATTGCTGGGCTCATGCTAGCGTTGTGATGAGACGGCTGTTGGGCGATCAAACAGGTCATTTAATTTTTTCAGAACTTCAATTTAGGTGTCAAATAAAAAATAGAATGTCTACCGGAATGGTAAACATGGAACACTAAAACCAATTGTATGCGAAGCTAAATTTACCTTTTAATATTATGAAGTTTGCGCTCAATGATCTTGAAATCTTGGCATTGTTTAAGTTTTTGAAGCGGTTTCCCGATTGAAAATCTATCAGCCAGGTTCTGCATATCACCACGAAATGAAAGTGAAATTGATTTTAATTCCACATAACCGATTTTGTTGTGTTCTGAAAATCGTATGAAACCGTTTTATAGTGCGGTTTTTTGTCTTGATAAGTTATTTGAAACAAGTTAAGAAAAAACAAAATTTTGTTTTGCTGTCAATTAATTTCATTAACAATAGCATTTTACAATTAAAAAAATTAACAAACAAAATTTTAAACTTCTTAGCAAAATTATTTTTAGTAGCTTAAACGTGTTTTAAACCACAAATATGAACCAATCCGCGGTTGTTATTTCTATTTACTTGTTGGAAAGAGAAAAAGAACGAATGCAAAGGATGCAGAGGAGAGGACTTCGGGATCGTTCCAATCCTTTTGACCTTGAACGAAGAAAAAGATTTATAGAATATTTTAGATTAAATGAAGAAGGCCTTTTGATGCTGTTAAATGAAATATCAACCAAAGTGGTCGCAGCAAGCATTCCAGTGATTTTACAATTAGCTACGGCACTTCGTTACTTCGGAAAGGGGAGCGCACAACAAATGATTGGAAATGATTGTAATCTTGGAAAGGAGTACCGTGTCCAAAATTCTGGCCAACATGTTTGACGTATTATTTACTAATTACATTTCGTTTTTTAGCTTATTTAAATTATTTACAACAAACTATTTAATATATTTATTCAAAAAGTATTTTTTTCGTGCTCTCAAAGGCCAACTGTTTTAAATACGTTTTTTTGTAGCAAAATTCATTTACAGAACATAAAACTATAACGGAGAAAACGGCAGAAACAATTTGAAAATGAAATTTAGTTTTATAAACCATTTAAGCGATTTCTAGAACACAAAATAGACGAAAATTACACTTTTGGCGATTTTTTGACAAAAAGTGATTTACAGAACCTGGGTGTATATGTATGTAGAATTGAATGTGTATGTATAAGAGACCAGGCCGCTGAATGCAACCGATATACCTGAAACTTTCACAACATATAACTTGAACTCTCGAGTGAACTATAGGCTACTTTTTTCAACTACGCCTACTTTTACGCCCATTTGTCTAGAATTGCAATATGTTACTCCTTTCACTTAGTTTCTAACAGATTTTATAATATAAACGAGCATAACTGCGCCATTTGTGGACCAATTTTCAAAACGGTTTCTGCATATGAAAGAAACGGATTTTGTTAACAAATAAAAAGGGGCCAAATGTATCCCTAAAAATGCCCCATCAATTACTTTTTTGTTTGTGGATCGATTTTATTATTATTATGCTTTATTAGATTTATAAGTAAAATTAGTAAACCTAATGTATGTTTTAAGGAGCACTAGACGTAGGCCATCGGCTCTAGGTAATATAATATAAAGAATTGAGCAGTTATTATTAGTTGTAATAATTTAATATTAAATCATGGTTATTAGTGTTTAAATGACAAATCCGGTGTGAGTTATAAAATCACAAATTTTTTTTATATTATCTTGAGTGGGAAATTCTAGGAAACTTTTAGGGCTATTAGTTTTAAAAATAGTATATCTCAGTTTCTTAAATTGATTGACAGTGAGCGGCATGTTACATTTAGGAGAAGATGGAGTTGGTTGTTTATTTAGTATGTGACTGTGGGTGGCATAAGTGCGCCCTAGTCTTAGCCGAGAGAAGACTTGGATTTGGTGTCGAGTAGGCTTTGTGGGGTAAAGTAGGTTTTTGTTCAGCTCTTTTTTTTTATAGTGGGGATGGTAGTAGTTAGACCATGCAGTTGTTTGCTTCCTTCTTATATAATCTTTAATTAGATTTCGAAGATGGGGATTTTCGGGTTCGTTTACCATAATTATAGGAGCTTTGCAGGCAAATTTAGCTGCTTTGTCTGCGTACTCGTTTCCCTTTATGTCGACGTGCTCTGGGACCCATACAATTTTTAACGACTTAGGATTTTGAATCAATCAATCTCGAATTCGATTAATTTTAATCCATTTACAATGACTGTCCTGAGGTGCTTGTTAAGAGCTATGCCCATAGCTTCCATTATGGCGGATGCTTCAACTGTAAAAATGGATGAACTGTGAGGTAGCGTTTTAAGACTCATGATATATCGGTCAATATCGACCACGGCATAAGATGTGTTACCATCTGTCGTTTTTGATCCGTCTGTGAAGTACATTGTCCAGCCGTTACTACGATATATATGTTCCTTTATAGGAGCTATAGTTGTTTGAATAAACTATTTGAGGCATTTGTTTTAAAAGATACTGCTAGAGTAGAATCGCACGAGTGCTTATTAATAAACCATGGGGGTATTTACACATTGTGTTTTTTGTTATAGTGTCGTAAGTTTTGAGATTTTGCTAGCTGGAATATTACACTAAGTGCTGAGAGTATTTTGTAGTTTCTTTTGGTGGTTGAATGTGTGAGGACGTCTTGGTCGATAATGGAGTTGTTTAGAAAAGTAATCTTCGGGATTAACAGTGCCTTAGCTTCGTGGATGCGATCTTCTAGTGATGGGTAGTCTTGATTCGGCGAATATGTGTTTCAGTGGTGTGGTTTTAAACTGTCAGGGAGTTGATATGCACAGAACTTTTTTTGCTTGATAGAAATGCAATGATGTTAGATCTTTGAGTCAATGATTTTTTGAGACTCATAAAGTGTTCCTTGCAGGTGTAATTTTTTGTGAAGATAATTCCCCATATTTTCAGTTGGTATACGTTTTCAATAGTAGTATTTTCAATGCACAGAGAGAATGATTGAATATCACAAAGCTTTTTTCTTTCTGCATACATGTGGTTTTTTTTGTTTTGTCAGTTGAAATTTTAGCTCTGGTGTGTAGCGACCAATCGAATAGTTTGTTGAGCACGTCCTGTAATATGTTGTTGGTTTCCAAGTTGCTATTGCTTTTGCATAATATATACAGATCATCGGCATAAATACAGTGGTCTAAGTACTTAGATTTATTGATTATTATGTTCACTTCACTGAAAGCAATAGCAAACAACATTACAGACAGAGGGGAGCCTTGCGGGATCCCATTATTTAACGGATATATTGACGAGTATGTGCCATTTACTGTTACCCGAAACTTGCGGTTTTGTAGATATGATTTTATAAAACTGAATATTTTCGGCCCGACTTTCCATTTGTTGAGTGTATTTAGAATTACGTGGGCTCCGATCCTGTCAAACGCCTTTTCGAAGTCGATACATGGTTACGTGATGATAAGGCCTTAGAAACAATGTAATCGATATGCAAAAGCGCGTCACTACAACCTCTTCCAGCTTTAAATGCAACTTGGTTGCGTGCTGTAAGATTATTTCTTTCCGTGAACCAGTAGAGGCGAGTAGCGATAATTTTTTCGAGTATTTTGCTTATGCACGATAATAACGAGATTGGGCGGTATGATTTTACTTCGCGAGAGTTTTTGTTTTTTGGGATAGGAATCACCGAAGAAGTTTTCCAAACTGTAGGGATAGAACCGTTGTTAAATATATTGTTGTAACGCTGTAGTAATCGTTTCTTTGTTTTTAGACTAGTTTCATTGATCATTTTATATGAAACTCTGTCGTAACCGGGTGTGGAACCTTTAACTTTGGATAAACAACATGATAATTCCGTCAGAGTAATTTCTTTTTCTATTAAAAGGGCGTTTTTATTTGTGTTTAGAGTTTGTTTGATATTACTAATGTTAGTTTTAGAGTCAATAAGAGGCTGGGGGAAATTTTTATCGGTGATAATTTGATTGTTTGATTCAATAGCTAGAATTTGTTTGCTAACTCCACTGTTCGTGAGTCTGTGAATCTTATTCCATATATTACCAATTGACGAGTCTCTCCCTATTCATTGTATTGGTGAAATTTTCGAAGCTCAATTTTTTTTGCCTTTTCATTTCCCTGCGGAATATGGAGTTTTCTTTCTTGTATAAGATAAGGTTTAAAGTGGTTGGGGAGGTTTTACAAATTTTCCATGCATTATTTTTATTTTTCCGCAGCGTTGATAGCTCTTTGTTCCACCAATTTTGAATTGATATGTTGGGCGGCGGCGGCTTTTATGGCTTTGGTGATAGAAGAAGCTTCTTTGTTTTTAGTTCCTTTTCAACCAGATCAGTGAATTCGGTCCAATCGCCGGATCCTAACAGAAACCTGCTGTTGAATTTGGTTTTTCTTATGTTCCTATTCAACGATAGTTTGATTTTTATAGGAAAATGGTCACTGCTAAATATTTCGTCTAAAATATGCCACGAAGTTAAGTGCAATAAATAAACTTGGTGAGCATAACGACACACCACGACGTCTGTTAAAGTGCTGTGTGTAGAAAGATGTGTTGGTGGCCCGTTATTAAGGATGTATAGGTTTGAAGAGGGCGCTGCATTTTCCAGGGTATATCCTCTCTTGTTGTTGGTTGGATATCACCAAGAAGCGTTCCACGAGTTGAAATCTCCCACTACAAATTTCGGAGTTGCAACGGAATCGAATATGTTTATGAGGTCATGTTTGGAGAATGGCTGACAGGGTGGTGGTATGTAAAGTGAAATTATGGAAAACTTAATTCTCAGTTGTATTTCTATGGTTAATACTGGAAACGTGGTGTTCAAGTGTATGACCTTGTGCGGAATATTATATTTCATTAACACGCCTACGCCTTGTTTGGAGATGGTGTTGAGAGGTGAACTATAAAAGTGTGCAGAGTATCGTTTGGGGGTTGTTGGGTTAGAATTTCCTTTCCAATGCGTTCCCTGAAAAGATATTACAGATGGATTGTGTTCCTTGATTAAATTATTTACAGTAGGTAGATATTTTGTGCACGGATTATTTGTTTCTTGATACTTAGTTTATCTCTGAATCAGTATCCATTGAGGATGCTGAGATAAAGTATTGGTTTTTTTGTAATTAACTGACCAAGAGGGGAGTAGAAGGGAGGATCATTTTGGGTCCCTGGGTACAAGTTTTGATTCCCAGAACTGTGATCACAGTTTTCGTTAACTTTTTTTCGTTATTTTGTTCGAGTTTGATTTTATATTTGTTGTTTGATGTTTTGCCATTAATTGTTGGGTATTTGTTATTTGTTTTCCTAGAATATTATCTGTTTGGATTTTTAAAATTGTTGATTGATTTAGGTGACCATTTTGTGTTTTATTTAAACTTGATGATGAGGAGCAGGCTTTAGGAGTTTCTAGATCACTTGCTGAAGAGCAGGTTGACGGTATTCTGCGTGGCTGTTTTTTTGGGCATAGTTTCATTGTTCGCCAGCGTTGGACATCGTTTTTGACTATGTCGATACAGTTCGTTGTTTGATGTATTACTTTGTCTAATAGTTTGGGAATATGTTTGGTTAATATTTTGTTGCGAATTGAGTCTTTCATTGGGGTTTCATATTTACGTTTTGCTGCACCAAATGAGCACTTGTCGATGGTTTTTATTTTAATTATTTCTTTCTTTTGTAGGTATTTAGGGCAATTTCTATCCGATGCTGGATGATTTTGCCGCTACAGTTGGCACAATGTACTCTGGAGCAGACACTTGGTGAATGTGGTGGTAAATTGCATACATCACAAGTTTCAGGATTATTACACCGGTTTTTTGTATGACCAATAAGTTGGCATTTTTGGCAGCACATAGGGTTAGGGAAGTAGGGTTTGACTTTCACTCTGCACGTTGCATGGTAACGTCGACGACTTTTGGTAGGTTGTAGAGGTTGAATGTAATGACCCTGTTTCCGCTATATTCGTTGTCAATGTTGTTGTATTGGCCATTATTGGTATTGGGATTTTGCTTGTCATTATTTTTTGCATTTCCATTGTTGTCTTTCTTTGGGGTAGTGTATTTGTACACGGAGACAACCCCTTGGGATCTTAGTTCAGTGACTTTCTTCCTCCGATACATTTGCTAAACATGGAGCATAAATGAGACCTTTTACCAAGTTTAGGGTTTCATGCATTCTGGCTGTGATTGGACAGATATTTGACAGGGTTTTGGCTTTTAAGAACTTATCGGCAATAACTTGGTTCCGAATCAGCAGCAGGAGATTGCCATCTTGGACTTAATTTTTTTAAACCATTGTTTTCAGATGTAATTGTTAGGTATTTTGGATCGCCCATGTACATATATTAGTTTTTGGTTGGGGAAGAGTATGAAATTTGTTGTTGTTGCTTTGGTCTAAATAGTCGCCAAGAACAGCAAACCGGTTAAATTGTTTGTCAAGAGGCCCAGGAGCCATTTTTATTCTTTAGTTTTTCTTTTTCTTTGGTTTAACTTTTATTCAAATTTTTTTTTAAGAGAGAAGAAAGAAAAAAAAACACTAAACAAATTGGGGGTCAAAAAAACTAACAACCGTTATACAGTGTTACTCTCAGAGCGAAGTCAGCGAAAAACACGTCTATTTACAACAAGTGATGATCGATGACTGGGATCGATTTCAGAAATTCTTTTTGCTATGGAAAAAATCCACAATTTTTTTGTTTTTGAAAATTGTTCGACCAAATAATTGATTAACAAATAACTGCGTCAAATGTTAACCAATTTTCAAAATTCGTTTTGCATATGGAAGAGTTGGACCAAAATTTGTTTAAAGGGTAGGGCGACGGGTGTAGCAAGGCACACCGGTTTAGTCTAGTGTTTTGTAAATACCATGTGTGCAGATGCTATTTTAGGCCTTTTTGATTTAATGCTAAAAAATTTTAAGCTGAATAAGAAACCATAAAGGATCCACTACAGTTTCCGAATTGATTTCAATTTTATTGTTGTTGTCGGTATGGTACTTTTGTGCCTGCACATACATACATACAGTAAACTCCCCATATATGTATCCAGTAATGAAGATCAAACTGTTCATTTGATTGAATATTTAGTGCTAAACAATTCATTTCGTCATTTTAAAACTTAATTTTTTTTATGGAGTAAATTCTGGACTATCCAACTCTGTATATTTTTGCTTGACGTTGGAACCATTTTCATTTATTGTTTGGTTATTGTTGAATATCGTCGACGTTGTAAGCGCCTATACGCAACCTGTTCTTTAAAGTAATTCTAAATTTTCGTAATACTGAAAAACATTAAACTAGTTATTGTTTTCACGTTTTCAGTAAGATGCAGTTAAGCAGATTTCAATTAATTATTTGCAAGAAACAGTTTTGTGCTCACAGTTCCACTGTTTTCACGCTTCTCCATATAGTTTTATTTCAAAGTAAGAGGCGTACCGTTCAGATGTACATCATTCTATTGAACGATTCTGTAAACCGAACGATGCGAACGGTTCCTAAACTTAACATTACAACTTCAGTAGTTGCAACATTGCAAAAACAATTGACTCTGCAGTTGCAACATATGCGATGATTTCTCAACTCTGTTTTACTTCAGCACTCGGTACTTGCGGCATCCTCGAAACGTGCACAAAGCCCGGTTTTCATTATGAGCGATAATCGAGTTATTACTAATTATTTATTTATGGATTCTATTTAGAGGCGCTTCTCTAAAGCAGCTCGGGGCTAAAGAGCAGGATTGTTGTTCCTGTTTGCCTTCGAGAGTTTTGCGTCTCACTCGCACTAGTTGACGGATTTGCATCGGATAGACACTACAGTTATGCGAAGTTATCCGAATCTGAATCATTTGGGGCTTTACATGTCAACTGCATTCCATTTTAAAAAGAAGTGGCGACACAAGTACATACCAATTTCGTGCAAAAAAGTAATTTGGAAACAAATCAACTGTTAACTTGTCAGAAAGTTTCTAGTTTCAAAATTCACTCTAAACTCGTCATTAATTGTCTTAAGTGGTTTCTTCATTTGTTTATTATAGCAATTAAAACAGAACCAATTTGAATTGGAGTTTGACTCTTTCAGAGATAGAACAAATATGCATGTAAATTGGCACTTCCCTTTTTTTAAATTTAAGGCACACAATTTATCACTTTTTCTGTTATTCTTACTTGGGGTATAATATGCGAAATAATTAACAAGTCGATGGGGGGTAGCAAAGCGTTGATTGCTTTTTGGAAGGCGGAAGGAGTACCAACAATGTTGTAAATTTTCCAAAGCAAACTAAAGACTTTTTTTTATTCTTATATAAATAAATTTGAAATTAATTTCCATTTGCATTAATCTGTACTTTTTTCTTTTATCGTTTTTCAGAAAATAAAATTTCCAACGAGAGATTTGAAAAATTTATTATTATGCTGATAATTATAAATAAACAAATATTTAAAATTTAAATTTAATTAAAACAAAAATCCATTTAAATAAAATTCGATGAAATGTGAGTACGATTGATAACTCTTAAATCAACAACATCAGAGAGAAAAAAAAACACCTACCAGAACCCTAATAAAAGTAAAGCAACAGTAAAGAACGATAATAAAATTGAAATAAACAAAAAAAAAATAAACAACAACTACAACAACACATTTTGAGTAAAAATAAAAGCATTATGATAAAAAACATAACTTTAATAGAAAATAAAGTCACATTAAAAAAAAAGGTCTAAAAAAAGATAAACTAAATTCTTGACTTTTTCTATTGTTTGTTTTGAAGTTTCTACTCGTTAAACATTTTTATGTTGCCTGCAACTTCTCTAGTGTATTTTTGGTTTATATTTCATTATTTTAATTTTAAATTAAATATTTTATTTTGCAATATATAAATTAAATATATACATACATACATAAATAATATACAATATATATTTATTTAGTATTTGGGACGGTTTGCTTTAATTTTTCTTCAAATGTACATTTTTCAAGTCAACTAAGCGAAAACGGAAAGAAAAATCAATTTGTAATTAAAACAAAAACAATAATTCTTGATACATTTCGTAGTTTAAGTTTATTACATACATACATACATACATACATACATACATACATATATTATGTTATGCAACTTAAAAAAGGAACAAAACATTTAAAAAAGCTACATATAATTCCATAAATAGATAATTATGTTAACTTTTTATTAATTTAATACTTTATTGCAAAATATAACAACAACAACAACAACAACAATAATTCTCCCTAAATTTATCCAAAGTCCATAAATGTTAATAAAACTTACCTTAAAGTCTTATAAGAATTATATAAAAAAAATCAGTGTTGAAGTAAAAATTATTCAGATATTTAATCAGGTGAATTTGAACACGTATTTGCAGGCTTTCACTTTTTGGAATACATAATATTTTGCCGTAATAGCGAATTAGTTTCAAGTGTTTTTAGTAAAAAGCTACTACCTCCTCGATGCCTTTAGTGTTTCACCTCGAAAAGCAGACTTATGTAGTAATTTGAAATCTGTCATATATTCAGTGAAATCTGTCATATATTCATATATTGTTCGAATATGGAACAAATACTACAAAATCCACTCTTGAAGAGATTGCGTACCAAAATGTTTGCAAGAACATCCTGAATTTTAGATTGTGTCGAACTGTTTGAATCACATTCGTGTTTTGAGTCACCTTAAATGTAAACGGACGTGGATTAGCGAATGCAGACCAAATGCGCCAATTAGACGCATTTTTCAAACAGGAAATATAAATATTTTTGTTAATACTTTTATTTAAAATGAGATAATTAAGTTGCCTTTGCATAAAATAATAAATCTTATTTTCGCCTTTTTTTTTCTTGTTTCTATATTTTTACAAATATATTTTTTTATTTAATGTTAAATATATTTCATTAATTTAAATTTCAATACAATATAGTTTTTTATGCATTTTTTACTTTTATTATTTTAAATAAATTTGTGAAATAAATTGGCCGATTATTATTGATTCTATAGCGTTTCATGCTTCTCCTGTAAAAAATAGAAGTGAAGCTACGTGCGTTTGCATTTAAGGTGACGATATACATATAAAAAGACCACTTGCGATTTGTGGTGAAAAGTCATAGTGGATATATTCCCTAAAGGGGATTTAGACGGTAACACATACGGTCGTACGTAAAACCAAAGAGAAAATCATGTGAAATTATCTTCGCATTTTAAAAATGAGTGTAAATAAGACATTTTTTTACGTTTACACGATTTTTATTTTCTATTGTGTGTGTGTGCCTTTTTTATTTCAGTTGTTCACAGAAGTTATTCTTTGTTTGCTTTATTTGTTTACACAAAAATGCGTCCCTGATCTAGTGATATGTGAAGGAATTTGAAAAATTTTAAAAAACCATGAGAGCTGTATTTTCTCTCTACGTCGCACAGTGGCACCCGTAGAGCAAACGAGGTTGCAAAAATCAAAATTTTCATGTGCGCCTGCGAAATTTTAAATGAATCCATCTTATAGTAAACTTTTCAACGATCTCAAATATGCTACTCTTAACAATATCAGATTTTTAGTTTAGAAGACATAACTGTTCAAAGTTAACCAATTTTCGGATTTAAAAAAAACACACAATTTTTAGGTAGTTTGATCCGATTTCAGGTGTAATATCACGAAAACTAGGCAACGAATAGTATTTTTTTTTGTTTTTAGTGATTGATGTGCTTATTAAATGTATAACAATAAAAAAAATTGTGCTGTTTGCTTTGTGTTTCTGTAGGTAAATCAGTATTTAAAAACTATCCATTTTTTCACTATTCTTCAACTTTGACGGAAAATAAAAAAAATTTACCTTTTTTTACCTCCGCCATATTTTCAAAATATGTTCTTTAACTAGTCTTTTACATAACTCAAAAGGTTTTATCTGCCTTTACGTGCCTATTTGGCTTCTACAGGTAAAAAACGTTAAAAAGACATGGTTGCAGAAATTGTATGGCGGGCATCCCTTACATGCCTTGACTGACAGTTACTTTGATGTAATAGTTTGAAAATTGCATTTTGAGTCAGTTGTCTACCTGAGAGCCTCTGGCGAAAAATTTGGTCCTAATATTCCGTTACAGACACAAGATGCACAAAAAACTACTCATTGAAATAAGCAGGTACGCACCTCACTTAAAAATTATTTTTGGCGTACATATGGTGAAGAACAATACTGACTTATGGTACAGGTAGGCACAAATCTCATTTGGCTACGTGCATAATATCAAAACTGTATAATTCAGCCCAAATGCATATGTATGCATGTAACAGGTACATTTGTAGACATGGTAGCATAGGCCTATATATTGCAAAACAAGCTTAATGCCTGCATTAGTCTACGACTGAAAGTTGGCGAAACAAGTATTGAAAACATGGCGTTGAACAATTTAAAACTATTTGAACTGTTTAGAAAGTCAATTACACCAACGTGTTTCGCGGAAGCTGCTTTAGAAGAACTCGATAGCTTATACGGAAATATTGAGAGAAGCAAAAGTATAAAAAATAATCTTTGTATGATACATGCCAAAATTAAGACAAAATGGGTGAAATGCAATCGAACCATTAACATCTTCAACTCCAAATACGAGGACTGGCTTAATGAAGACACCATCCTGGATATATTGGCAGTAGATAAACCCTCCACATCAACCAGAGGAGAAAAAGGAAGGCCAAAAAAAAGTATGGAGGAGTGTTCAATTTTCACAAGAAAGAGGAAACTTGCCGATGCCACCAATGACTTGACCACGAAGGATTTATCGGATGCGCTGTCTATTAAATACATAAAGGATAGTGAACGAGTTAGGTCGCAGATTACAAAATCTGTTGCTGATGCAAGCCCACTGCGACTAAAAAGGATTAAGGAAAGCATTCCCACTCCCACAAACGCACATATTAAAAAGTATAGTTCCGAAGAAGCCTTGGCTCTGTTTTTGGACTTAGAACTTTCCAAAGAGAAATATGAGATACTACGGGCATCTTTAATGCGACACGGGGCTGACCTTTTCCCCGGATACAAGCATATTACGCAAGCCAAAATAAATTCACGACCATTGCGTACGGAGTTTACGGAAGTCTCTGCGAAAGCCAATCTGCAGGATCTTATGGACCATACAGCAAAACGGTTGTTGGAAAGTCTTCCTGAAAATGAGGTGGAAATTCTTCCTCAGAAACTAACATTGATCAGCAAATGGGGCTGCGATGGATCATCCGGACAAAGCGTTTATAAGCAAAGGATATCTTCCGATGACACTACAATATCTGACGGAAATATGTTTATGGCATCTGTTGTTCCATTGCGGCTAAAATCTGATGTTTCCCTACACTGGAAAAATCATCGACCGTCATCAGTGCATTATTGCCGACCAATAATGTTTCAGTTTGCAAAGGAATCGGCAGAACTCATAAGGACCACGGTGAAGGACATTGAAGAACAAATAAGCAAGATTAAGCATACAAAATTGCAAATTGGAGAAGGAAAATATATTGAATGTAGTTACGAGTTCCACCTGACCATGGTTGACGGAAAAGTCGTAAACGAACTGACAGGAACAACCTCAACATTGACATGCCCGATTTGCAAAAAGAGTCAGAAGAACTTCGGTAATTTAAACGATTCTACAAACGAGGAGAATTACGAATATGGAATGTCACCATTGCACGCAAGGATAAGGTGTATGGAGTTCTTGCTAAAACTGGCGTATACCCTACCACAACAAGATGAAAACATCGATGAAAATACATCAATTAAGGATAAGGAAAAGATCAGAAAGAAGCAAATAAAGAATGCTTTTTGGAAACAACTTGGACTAAAAGTAGACTGCCCCAAGTGTGGATACGGTAACTCAAACGATGGAAACACTTCAAGGAGATTTTTTGCAAATGATGAGGCAGTAACTAGAATCACTGGAATTGACAATGAAATCGTCAAAAGATTGGGAACGATCTTGAATGTTTTAAACTGCCAAGAAAGTGTTAATTCTACAAAATTTGGAGAATATGCATCGGAAACTGCATCTCTTTTAGCAAAAATTTATCCACAGAAGAAGTTGACCCCGACCGTCCATAAAATATTGGCGCATGGCAAAGATATAATTGAGTACCAGTCTTTGCCAATTGGAGAGCTTTCTGAAGAAGCGCAGGAGTCTCTTAACAAATTTTACAAAAAATATAGATTGCAGAACACGTTCAAAGCATCAAGGGTGAGGCAAAATGAGGACCTCTTCAACATGTTAGCAGCATCTTCCGATCCACTTATTTCTTCCCTGCGGCATGTGAAGACACGAAAAGAACTACAATGGAATTATACTTTAGAAATGATTAGTCTTTTAGATATACCTTCTGTTACGAATTGTGATGAATATTTTACAGAAAATTCAAAAAATTAATTGAAAAAAAATTTGTTTAATTTGTTGGCTAATAACTTTAAAACAGAAAAAGCTTTCAAAAGAACTAAGAAATATAAGATTGGTAAAAATAATTTGATTTTGTTACCATAAAATAGATGAGTTAGAAAAAAATTAGAGTTTAGAAATGATTTGTATTTTAGACATACTTTGTCTTACCAAGAAAATGAATATTTTACAGAAAATTGAAAAAATCATTTAAAAAAAAACTCTTTTGTTGTAATTTTTTAGGTAATATCTTAAAACATGAAAAGCTTACAAAAGAACTACAAAAAAATATAAAATTCTTAACAAAAATTTTTTTGTTACCAAAACTTGGATTTTTTCACAAATTTTAACTTTGAAAACCCATAAGTAAGCACCTATAAGGTGTAGCGTCCACTCCAACCGCTCATTTTATAGGTTGAACAATTATCTATGACATGCAATTTAAATTATTCGATTATCTTGTTCGGTTCAAAAGATATGATTTTTGCAACGAAAAAAGTCAAATGGCGCCACTGTGCGTCGTATGGTTTCATTACATATTAAGTTGAGACGATACCATCCGTGCTTTTCTACTCAAAAATTTGACTTATCGTACGACTTGTGTTACCGTCTCAATCCCCTTAAGATGACGTTCACTGCTTGTCGATATTTTTAATACACTAATACTAATACTTGACGGTTAATTTATACATATATTTTTTTTTGGACAACCACGTACATACATACATACATATCGCACCCTAAATACAAGAGGGGCACAACTCAAAATACTAAAATTTTCAGGAGAGACAAAAAACTGTTTATGTTCAGTTCATCGTGCAGAAGCAACACACTTAAGAAGATAGTGATGTGAAAGAAATTTTTGCAGTAGTTAGAGATGTGTATTCTGAATTAATTTATGGAAAAAGTCAGTTTTGGAAAATTTTGAGTTGTGCCCCTTTTGTATTTAGGGTGCGATATGTCTATAGCTAGAAGACCACTCAGGCATAAATCAAACATCTTTAAATTGCCAGATGAAAAGTTAGTGGTAAACTCAATGTCCTCGAATTGAAAGTTTCACACATACTTTGTGTTTTTTTTTTTAACTGAAGTTATTTTCCGTTTTAATATTCATTTGTTCCGAACACCTTCAGCTGGAACTTTACGATTTTTATTACAAGGAAACGATATCAATTTGGGACTATCACAGTCTGTCGTCGTGTCGTGTCGTGTCGTGTGTAAGATTCTATCTGAAGCTGTGATTGTGTTGGAAAAGACAGTTTGCTCCAAAAGTGTCAAGTTTCAAATGATGAATCAAATGAAACCGGGGCCAAATTAAGATTTTGTAAAAAAACTGATTTTCCTGGTGTAATTGGGTGCGTGGATTCATTTAAGGAAGACCAGCATCTATAATTTGATCAACAGATATTTTAGCATGATATTGAAGAGCTGCAAATTTCCTAAATTCTGAGGTATTTAAAGTGAGAAATTAAACAGTTTTTTCTAATTTCAGTTCAGTCTTTTATTTTTTTTCAAAGTGGGTTGGACTTACTGTATTGAATTTTTCTTTCTCCGTTTTATTGCAATTTAGAAAAAAACGCAAAATAAATATTTGTCAGCGCCAAAAACACCAACGAAAACATCCGAGTCATTTTAAGGCAAAATCGATGGCACATCTTCTTAGAAAATACGATTAATATGCAACAGTAACCGATAACTTTCAATATTGACAATGGGAATACCAACTTACAACAAGTGATAAAAAAAAGGCGTTACGTTGCATTGACGTCGCCAAATAGAATAAAGGCGAGTAAAGATCTAATCTAATCTAAAAATATTACAAATAAACAAACAAATTAGAAGAAAATCAGGACAATGCCGAGTTTTGCCTAAAGTTTTTACGGTTTAAAAGACTTATGTTTTGTAAAACAAAACATCGCACATGATCGTTTCCGTCTAGTTGTTAATAATTGAATTTTTTGAATATTGTAAAGCTGATAATCAGGTGTCCCTAAATTGTTACAGCGGTCGCAAGCGGTTTAAAAAAAGACTTGGAAAGACAAGAGGTGTCATCATAAAGCTTAAAACTTGTTGCCAACTTAAAGTTTTATACCTCAATAAAAAACACCCTTTGAAAACAATTTTTTGTTGTTGTAATAAACGGTATCAACACTAGTTGATGAGTGGTTGGTCGTAGTCAAGTGTTTTGCTCCATCTGTCTTGTTTGACTACGTAAGAATTTGCAAATAATTTTTAGAAGTATCAAATTCACAACATGAATAATAATAAAAAAGTTGATTTAAAAAGTAAATAAAAATGTTTAGTGGGTGACGCTGTAAGTTCTCATTTGCAACAGCAAGACCAAAATGAACAAAGAACAGCACAGAGAAAGTTGCGTGATGCCAGCAAACCACTTGAGTTGCTTCAAACTTTGTATGGATCTGTGTACATACATACATACTCGTACATGAAAAGATGATTAATTTTACTTCTGAGAATCGTTCTTTTCGAAAAATATTACCGGCTAATGCCGGTAATGAATCAAGATTCAACAAAAGACGACGGTAACAATCAAAAGAGTGTCCAGGTCCAATAGATTCTTTTTTTTTCTTTCACTAAATCTATAGTTTCTGAAATTTGTGAAATGAATAAGAATGGCAACGTAAGGAATACAGAGGCCGCGTTTTCAAAAAAAAAAAAAACAGTTCAAACATTTTGAAATTATAGAGAAAAAAATTCAAAATCAGCCAGTAACCCATTTTAATGAAACTCGAAAAATTGATTAAGCTCAATAGTAGCCGATAACTGCGGCCCCTATTTTTTACACTGGGTCTAAAAAACATGGTGAACATTTGAACCAAATCGGACAATTCTAGACCGTGCCGCACAGAGGTCAAAAGCTCATCCTCGTGATTTTTGCCCAAAAATGTCCATAAACTGATTATTACGCTACTTTTTCTTCCGTTGTAATAATAAAATACATTTTTTTTGTGGCTAAAATGATTAACCCTTGAAACGCCTTCCATGCAATGAAAAAACTAATGTTTTAAGTTTTTTTTTAAACACTGTTAATTTAAGAAGTTGTAATATAATATAAGTACAAATAACGTTCAATCGCAGGATCTTGGAGGCCAAGTTACGTGAACCAAACGTTTCCCGCACATCATAGTTCAATTGGTGAACGAAAAAGCCAGTAATCATCACCGTTGACGGTAAAGTTCTGCCGGTATCGTTTTTAAAGAAGTCAAAGAAGACGAGACAGTCAATTTCTGCACTTGTACAAGATCCATTTCACCCAGAAAGAAGCGCGAGGAAGAGAACCCCCTTTGGGCCGCAAAATCATCTTTACAGGCGAGGCGTCTTTGTTAACAAACAAAATCACAGTATACGCGACACCGTCAAGTCAAGCAGGGTTCTCCGCGTGCCTATGGATCGGCGCACCGACGTGGGTGTGGCCACCAATCACCCATTTTTTTGTTCCAAATTGAACGATATGGACGTTAACGAAATCTGGTTCCTGCAGGCTGTGGTTCCACTCACATGCTATGCCACACACATCCACGGAGATGTTCGTTGGAGTTGGGACAAAGAACAGCATCCAAAATTGTTAGCCATGACCAAAGTGAAATGGAAACAAAGCTTTCCCAAGGTTTAAATATATTTTTTTTATATCATAGACGTTGATGTATCGAGTGACAGATTGAGTCAGTCCTTTTCAGTCAGGCCTTTTTCAAGCAATAAAACAAGAAATATAAACATTTTTGTTAATAATTTTATTTAAAATGATATAACTAAGTTGCCTTTACATAAAATAATAAATCTTTTATTTTCGCCTTATTTTCTTGTTTCTATATTTTTATAAATATATTTTTTTATTTAATTTAATATATATTTTATTAATTTAAATTTCAATACAATATAATTTCTTTACACAATTTTTACTTTTATTATTATTTTAAATTAATTTTTAAGAAGTTGCCATCAATTTTAATTTAATAATTGGAGTTTAAAAACGATTTATAGAGGGTGATACAATTTTTATACAAAAATTTTCATAAGTTTTTCACAACAAAACTCCAAATTTTTGGATTCAATTGGAAATAAACTTTTTGTAAATTACATTTTCTTATTGTTGTGTTTTGTTATTCATTCTATTAATATTTTCTTCGTTTTTTTTGGGAAAACATCTGTGCACTTACCACGCCGTACAGAGCATAACCCTGTGTCGTAATTCTTTGCTAACAGCTGTTGGTTTTTGTGTTTTATTGTCCACTGAGAGCAGTGAGGCAATCCCAAAAAATGCACGTGTGTGATTTCAAAAATAATTGGAAAGAAATGTATTTGTATGGATGAATTCCGATAGATTTTAGTGGCCGATTACGTTTCTATTTTGTTTTTAAATTTATTGTCCGTGCGGCGCTAACGGACGCCAACATTCGGATGCACATCATCAACGAACATCAACGTTCGACATCGTAAAACAGATCCTTAGTGTCTTAAATTTTCGGTTTGTCGATTTCGCTATATATGTATGTATGTATATCATATAGGTTTCTAATATTTTATGTGTGTAATTTTTTGAACAACTCTGAAGTAATTTATTGAGAAAAAGTATATAAGTGTAAGTATTTTGTTTTTATCTACAGCTACAAGGCAACTAAACGGCTTAGAATTAAAAAGAGATACATTTTGTTGGTTGCAGAGTGTCAATAATAGAGTTTAAATAAACATGTTGTAGAAAAATAAACAATAAAATTTTTTTTTGGGGAACAAAGGCTTTAAGCAGCACCTGACTGGTGGCAGCTCTTGCCACCATGACCAGATACACTCATAAAAAATTCAAATAATTTTGGGAAAATCAATTTTTGTACTCAATAAATATTTTGATGGTAGTTTCACTATTTTAAGTTCTAGATAACAGGGGGGAAAAATGGCAGATTTAAGGGCAGTTTGAAGAACAAGAAGCAAAAAATGAAGTATAAAAGTGTAGTAACAGAGTTTTTAACAAAATTTTAACAATTAAATAAAAAATATAACAAAATTTTTATTATTATTTTTGCTTTTTTCAATGAACACAAATTAATTTTAGATAATTATATTAAAGTTTATTCTCCATGGAAATGTCTCCACTCACATCATAATTTATTATTAGTTGTTTTATCACTTATTAACTAGTTTCCTAAAATTTGGTTTTAATATATTTTACGAAAAATTGTCGATATTGTAAATGTTTTGTTAATTCTGTCCTCTCAACACATTTTGTTTTACCAATTTTAAAGTCAAACTTTTAAATATTAACGTCTATACTTTATCATAAAAAGTTCTATATTTTTGAAGATATTGAAGTTTTTCATTTGCAGCCAAATCTTTTTTAATTTTTTATTTTAATTTTTTTTGTTTTCATATAAAATTTACAAAATTATTTTCATTTCTTTAGTAATTGTTTCTTTTCGCTTAAGATTTTACTAAAAATATTTTGTTTTATGTATTTATTACTTACTATGAATTAGTAATGTTTCTGTTTAAATATTTCAAATATATTTTTTATTTTGTATCGTTTCAAATCCTAAACTAAAATGGTCTCATCACCGTGCAAATCACAGGAGCCAATGTTTTCACCTTGATATGTTGAGAAGTCTTTGATCAACGCATTCGGTTCGGCTCCGAATTGTATATCCTGCAGACATCCTTTGAAGGGTTGTTCGTATCGTCCCTTGGTGCGTTTGCTAACCGACTCAGAGTTAGGGAAACCACCTGAAATAAACGAATTACTATCAATTTCATGCATTTAATTTAATATTAAAAAAAAGTCTCTTTTAAAAGTGTTGACGTACGGAACGACCAAATAGACACTGATGAATAAATAAATAGTTTAGGAGAAAATTTAAAATTCACCGAATTCGTTGACTTCGTTTTTTAATAAAAGTTATCAAGCATGTGACGAAAATGGAATCGATTTAATATGAAATTTTAAGCAACACCGCTGTATTCAAATCTGACCATGACGTTGTTAAAAATTTTAAAATTAAAAAAGAATAAATAACCAATTAATCAATTTGTTTAGTGAACAACGCTGACACCAAAAGTTCGTCCAAGATCTTTTTGACCAGCTGTTTGTTCCAATCGCCAATTTGCAGTAAATAAAAATGGGTATTTTCTAAATTAGTATTTTTCATTCAAAATGTCTAAAATTGCTTTCGGTTTTTGTTGAAATAAAAACAAAATATTGAAAAATTTTATTCCACATCAATCGATCAGTTTCCTTCAGCAAATCCAAATGTTGAGTGTTTTGCTTTTGTCAGAACACTTCGGATAATGGTCTATACCTACAGAGTTGTTATTTGATTCTTTAATCAAACATAATGGACTTAAGGAATGTTTAATTGCCTTCCACAATCAACTTTCAAAGATATTTGTAATAAGATTATACATAATTAAAACAAGGGGCAAGTAATCTGGCAGATCATGGGCTGGAAGTGTTGTATACTTTACCAAATTATGAGGGCATATGATTATACAGTTAAGCCTCTATTAACCGGGCCTCTATTAATCGGTTACATCTATTAACCGGCATGCGGTTCTTTTTATTTTTTCCCTCTATTATCCGTGCTTTACATCTATTATCCGTGCAGCATTCATATGTTTTTATTATGTAAATCCAAATCCGGTGTTTCCCCTTTTTAAGTTCGTGTGTCCACACATAAGAACACATTTGGGTTTTTATTCATTTAGTAAGTGAAATTTGATCTGCTAACACCTGTTGTGGAATGATGGATGATAAAAAAATAAATTTCTGTATATTTTAATATAACCTCTATTAACCGTGTATTTCGATTATCCGTGCTGGTGCCGGTCCCACGAGAGCCGGATAATCGAGGTTTAGCTGTAATTTATAAAAGCTCTGTTTTTATTTTAAAGCCTTAGCGTTTTTTGACTTTCGTTATCAACCACAAATGGTCGGCCCAGCTTGGGTGGGGGACATTAAACGTAGCTTCACCGCTGCTGCTTTGTTAGTTTAAGAAACTAACCACGGCTCGTTCTAACTTTGCATTTTTCTACAAGTGCGCCTTAGCAATCAAATATCAAAGGATGATCATTAAAACTGATACCCTGGCTGCTTTTTGACTACATTGGCCGAATACAAAGCAGTTGACGTTTTGTAACACAGTCCAACTCTGCGTTATGGGTTGTTGGAATTCATAGCAGGTACTCGTAAATTTGTCAGTATAGCAACTCAACTCACGCATTTATTCTGCTTATTTTAATTTTTAAAATTTGACATTCGATCCGGCTACAACTTTTTGGGGTGAGGGAAGACAAAGTTTTTTTATATTAAGATAAAAATCTTCAGGCTTGACGACCCACTAATCAAATCATTCATTTCAAATTTGATTTTTCTTATTTTTATTTTGCACTTGATATATTGACAGCAAAAGTGCCACAATCAAGCGTCGACGGTGTCTCATACACTAAAAAGTTTTTATTAATACCATAAAAGCACATGAACTAGTGGCTCCGTCAGCACATAAGCCGCAACGAACAGTAATTTTCTGTGCAGGTAACGGTGTTTCGACAAAAGCTTCATAATCAATTGATGCACAGAACCATTTTTTTGGTAAACGTTTTCAACAACTTGCCAAGCAACTGTCAGCTGCCCCTGCAAAAACCCCACTAGTCCATACATTTGTGCAAAGAATGGTCCGCAACGAACAAGTAGTAACCCAAAACTAACCCAATGGATCACACTATGCGGGGTCTTAAGCAGATCTGAGAATGTTGTTAGTTTCGAATCTTTTTATTTTATTAAACATTTGTAAATTCATTTGAAAATAAAATTAAGTTCATGAGTTCATATGAGCAGGATCGTTTGTATGTATGTATGTATGTATAAATAATATTATAAATAAATATTGTTGAAAAAGTCTATGTTTTAAGCCTAAACTTGGATATTTTCCCTTTAATTTTTTTCACACACTACAGCGAAGTGCCGTGTTTTACAATTTGAAGCTTTTGTCTGAACTGCTTGTCAGCATTGATTTCGTCTGAAACAGATTCATACGTGTATGTATGTATGTATATGTATGTACATATCGAGCCTTTGGTGCAATACCGTAGTAACTCAAAATTTGAATTTTTTGAGCTGGGTATGCAGAAATGATCTTTGGGGAAATATCTATCTAGAGAAAAAAAGACTATGGTTCCATCTCTAACTGTTCAGATTCTACAGCTAAAAATGTCTTTATTGCCTCTTGCTATTTCCAACAATATTTATTAGCGATAATGAAATGAAATGCATTTTTCTCAGTTCGCGATTTTTTGAATTATTACAGTATTGCACCAAAGGCTCGATATGTTCAGTTATTAAAATGAAACATGGTTAACTATAACAATTTTGTATAGGTTTTTATAATCTTTGAGGTTATTTTTTCCGCGCATTCCCTTCCTATTGTACATTATGTATGTATGTATGTACTTATATGTGCGTTCAATCGCGTTTCCATCAATCAATATTGAAAAGATTTCACAATCTGAGCGAAAAATTTACCACTTCGGCAGCAGTTACAGATTTCCATCAAAATACAGTTTCAATTGTGTACAATTAAGCTGCTTACAAATAAAAATTATTTAAGCGACATGGACCCAATATATGTATGTATATGCTTATGCTTTAAACTATTTAGTTATTCAGACATTAGATCGAATGTGTCAAGAGATGCTTAAGCTCTACAACACAAAGAGAATACAAAGTATGTATGTATTTATGTAGGTTTTTCCGTCACATTTGTACATCTTTTTTCGCGTAACAACATCGAAAATTAAATCGATTTCGAAACCATAACGAAATAGAGGGATATATCACAACAATTTAGGGCTTTCAATCGATTTTACATCCAACACGATTATCCGAATTTCGTTTCCAAAACGGGCGCCACTGCGCAACGATTTGCTGTTTTATTATTGCGGGCTTACAGTCTACTTAACCAACGACAAAAACCCGATTTATTTATTTTCATTCACAATAATGAAAATGTTCTCAAGAGCTATCAATAAATCAGTGTTATCGAGTTTGAAATTTCAAGACATACCAAAAACGTGCCTTTTAAAAAAGCGCACCAAGTTCAGCATTTCTTTTTATTTCAAATGTTTATTGAATTAATTATTCATAAAATGTATGATATTTTTTATTAAATTTTTTTTTATGAAAATCTAAAATGAACAGCAAATTTCATATAATGAAGTGTTTTTTGTTCTACATAATCCAAATTGTCTACAACAACAATACCGTTTTACTTTGGGCATATCATATTGAACGTATTAATCATCATCACTTGTTGTTCTTATTGCGGTCTATTTTTATATTGCACTTTTGATCGTAATAGCGTTGAAATAAATTTTTTTCTCACACCGAAATGAAAAGGTTTGTTGAACTTGCTTTGGTGCCACCAAAAATTAAAAAAAATGCACCGAAATTTTAAAAAAGCGAACCCTTCACCAACTAAGGACTTTTTCGCACTAAACATTTAAAAAAGCACCGAAAATGCTGTGAGACGCACCGATTTGGCAACGCTGCAATAAATAGTTAGTTCTCTCACATCAGTAAATTTAGATGCCAGAGTTGGAAAAGTTGGATCCTTGAAAATGGCACTATTGCCTAAGGCAATACAATATGCCATAAATCGATGGGTTTAGTTTTGCGTTGAAAAACAGAGACTAAAACTGCATGTGAATTATAAATGAAGTAAGTGAATTTCATTCTCATGGGGGTATTTTGTTTTTTTTTTATTCCGACTTTGTCTTTCTAAAAAGGACTTCGGTTGTTCTTTTTAATAATAGAGTTAAGAAGAAGTTAAGGTAGAAGGATAGCACGCATTCATTCGACGAATAGTGTCTTGCGCTTAAGAACTAAGTACATAGAAAATAGCAGGATACACAACAAGCGATAGAAAGGCCATTACATTGAAAATGGATTTGACTGTTTGTTGCATACAGAACTTCTTTCTTCTATGACTCAGAAATCTGCTTTGTTTATTATATAAAAGGAGTTATAAAGTTCAAAGATTTGTAACTTTTTGCCATAAGTATAACTTTTACTGACAGAAGTCTACAGCACACCGGTGAGTGATGGCGGAAACAAAGAAAATATGAAAGTGTTTTGGATAACACTAAAAAGTCGCGCAAAGCATTTTTAGCTGGAATTGAATATTTCGTAATGTCTGAATCATGCTACAGAGTTCTATCCTATGAAAATATACCCAAAGTCATTTAGGCGCAGTAATATCAAACTTAAAATTCAGCAAATTTTCTTTACTGAAGACACAATTCACTGCTGATGTTTCAGTTATACTTCTTTTCTATGTAGGAAGAGGCTAAACGTATCTCTGCAATTCACTTCAACAGTCTTGTTTGGAGCCGATATTCCTTTTTATTGATCATTTATAATTTAGTATTTTCCTCATCTCCATTATAATTTTCTTAGCGATTTTAGAAATAAACAAACATATTCGCATACGTTTCTTTAATATGGCCTCAGTATTGCAAAGTAAAGAGAGGATCTGTTTCACATTATCGTACAAATGTCATCTAGAGGTTGGGCTAATATTGAACAGACATACTTAGAAGATACCTAAACAACTTACTGGGGCGAACAAAAATTATTCAGTGGGAATGAGCTGACGTCAGATATGCATACATACATATGTATATAGTTTGTTTGCAAAAATTCAAAGCCTTTGAAATACAATCGTCGTAGTCAATGGATACTCGTTGTATAAAAGTTGCTTTAAAAAGAAGAACATAAAAAACATATTTTCTAATTGTTTGCAAGTCTACTAACGACAGCTAGAAAACATTCAAAAAACAGCCGCGTTGCCCGCAGAAAGTTGCTTAGCTTGAACTTTTTAACGCGTTACAGCTTGTGTATATTTGCTGAGAATAAAAAAAAGAATAAATTAAACGAATTGAAGGTGTGAAAACAAACGCAATGTTGTACAAACTGAAGCTTAATCTATTTTTCAAGCTGACGGAAAGTGCGTTTTTAACGTGTGCTGTATAATTTGCCATGTCATGTACTTTTACTCCAAGTGTTACGATTTATGCATTGACTTAGGTTGACCTCAAAGAGATCTTAAGAAGTTGTAAATGGACTGGGTGTCATATACATTAGACACATTTTATGATTACGCGCAAAGTTCCATCCCTGCTCAAAGCCACTAGCAACTTGGATTCAAAATGCTGTCAAATAAGAAGAGACAATATCGTTTAACAGCTGTTACTTAAACAGTCTTTAAAACGAAGCTTTAAAAGACGGTCGGGTTCGCACATTTAGTTAATAAAAAAAGAAGAAAATGTTAACGAAAAGTGTGTAGATAAAAGCCAAATTGAAAATAAGTTATGAAATACGTACAAACACACAAATGTTCATACGGACGTTAATGTTTTTAAGTGCAAAAAGTTTATTTTACAACCCGGTGCTAAACAAAGAGGAAAAAGAGAATGTGTGTCTGATTGTAAAACCACAACAAAAAAGCAGAAAAATAAAAATAACACAACAAAAGCAAAATTTAAGCCCTCCAGCAACAGGTAAGTGCTAATTTATAGAAATGAAAGTTTGGCCAGAACAAATAACATCAAACAGACATGCAAAGTTGCTCAGCAGCTGGATGATTGTGTGATGATATTAGTAAAGTCGGTACTTTTATACGAAACATAAGTTTTACTTAACGCTTTTTTCATGTTAAGCATGGTTGCCAGACCGTGGTGTTTCTTAAGTTGCTGCTGTTAAGGTTGAAAAAATTCCCTAGTCAGAGTCAAATTTTACAGGTTGTAGACGTAATAGACTTCTTAATAAAAATCATACAGAACATACAAATTGTGCAATTTTTAGTATTATAGAACCGTAATCTGAGTTGCCGCATACTTCCCAAAGTCTCATGACACAGTGCAATTATTGGGGCCTGCTAATCAAGAAAATAAAGTGTTGAATTTATTCACAAAAGTTCGAATTTAAATTAATGAATAAAATTAATCATACACCATATTTTTGTAAATCTTTGATTTCATACACTTTCTTATACCAATTTGTGAAAATGTTGATTAAATAGTAATTTAGCTCTACTGAAAACATTGATTAATGAACTTAAGTTGCCCGATTTCAGTTTGCGAGCAACAGGAAGAAAATTGTTTTGTGGAATTGTTCATGTACAATTCGTCTGGCTACGTTATTTTTTGTTTGCCCTTTTTTTTCTTCCTCTCTTTTTCAAACAGAGAAGTTCTTGTTTGCTTTTAAGTTTGGCTTAAACTAAATCTGTGTTTTGTTTCTCGCGAAAGTCTAGGGGAAAACAAGACGTACAGAGAGCCAAATAAAGAAGAGTAACTTTAAATAAGCAAAGCGAAACTTGACAGACGAATGAAATCGAAGGCAAACATTTACAAATAACCCACCGCAAATACCACAAAATGAAATTAGACAATTACAGGAAATTTGGAGCTGGTAGTGAACGATTTAATAAAATGCACTACTGCGCCAACTGAACCTGAAGCGTTATGAGGTCGGGACTTTGAGCTGATTCATCTGGTGAACTGATTTAAGAAGTGTGTCACTTATACATGTACATACATATGTATGTAAATGCACTACATTTTCGTATACTAATTTGCGTCGAAGCTTAATTTTGGAAGGCATTTGCTCGAAGGGCGAGCTGAAGGCCACCGGACGGGTCACAGATTGCGGATAGTGAATGGGCTTTAGATATAAGGATTAGCTGGGAATAAAGGGCGTTGGCTTAAATAAGCAGTCTCGTGCAATCAGAAGATGTTAGCACTGTCTCCTAAACTGACGAGGCGAACAGGTGCCTGCCCTAAATATGCCCCAAAGGCTTTTGGGAGAAATGCTGTGCCTTTTCAACTATAGCAAAAATGGCAGCCCCCTCAGAAAGGCTAGGAACCTTGGGTTAACAACCTACTGCTCCCAAATCAGAACACTGTTACTGAAACCAATTAATAATAATATATGTAGATTTGTAAAGCCATTTAAAACTTTAACGCCCTTCTTCATAAAATAATATTTTGTATTTGGGGTCTTATTTGAAAAATTAGGCGACAAAAAAAGTTTGGGATTAAATGTGTTTCTGTAATGAAAACTTGTGTGTGTTTTAAACTTTAATTGTCGAAGCATTTCCGAAATAGAGAGGGCGCTGAATTGTATACCTCCAGCGGAAAAAAATATTACAAATGATCCCAAAACTACAGAAAATTTATATAAGTTTATTTCAGAAAATTTTCAAAAAATCCAATTTGCAAAAGCATCGCGAATACCTGATCGGAGTTTGCGGCACCCAATTCAACAGCATCCAATCCAATGTAAATTAAATGTTTAGCGGCTTTTTAATTTATTTCTTATGGTTTCTTTTCCCTGGTGTGCACTACCATTTATTTGTTTATTTCTAGCTGGGAATATTCCAAAAAAATATTATGGGGAATATTTCATTAAAAACAACTAGTGTTGCCTGTTTCCCTTTGATACTCGTACATATGTTTTGTCATAAAAAATTTCTCGTGTACACTAATGAGGCACTGAATTTGAATTGAGATTTGAAAAAGACACGCATATGTACATATATTGCTGCGTGTGTAGGGTGCATACTGAGGAAAAAAATATATAAAGAAAAAGAATGAATGAATGCTCAGGGAAACAGTGCATTGCAAAGATACAACATTAATGGTTCGCTGGTTTATCGTGGCTGCTACTTTTTTGTTAGTGTTTTAGTGTTGTTGTTGTTGCTGCTGTTGATGCTTGTTGAATTTTGTGAGCATTTTGCAAATAACCCAGCAGTTTTGATGTTGGGACATAAACCACTTCTATGTATATCAACAACCTCAAATCAGGTAGAAAGGTTTTAGGAAGAACCGTGCTCCTTTCAGCGAACCTAAATAATAGGTTTAGCTGTCAGCATAATATTTAGTGACTTGAAGGCAAAGTCTTGCACTAACTGGATATTGATGCCCAGGTATTTCAGAAACCGAATTCTACGTTTAAATTTATGGCTAATCGTGAATGCGTAAAAATACACATGTAATAATATTTATTTAGAAACATGTATTTTGAAGTCAAATCTGATACACGGCCGGATGCTCTGTCATGTGGCATGCCTTCACATACATACCACTACAAGTTGCCAGATTTGTGTGTCTGGTCAGGCACATGGGGATGGTGGTGAGCTGTTGACAAGTTCAGTAAGTTCAGTAAGTGAAATTGGCTCACCATCAGATTAGGCCATAATAGCTGGGGCTGGTGTAAATCCATTTCACAATCTGTTCTTAGTATGAAATTTCGGATTGAGTTTTTCTGTAATATTTTCCAAGAAGCATTCAAGTGATGTACACAATATATCCGCCCGAAAATGTAAAAGAATTGATTATCCAACTGTTTTAATTCACTGCAGCATCATGGTGGGATTTGGACCACTGTTCGCTCGTTTTTACAATGGACCACTTCCATATGGTCTATTGGGCTTAGGAGTCCTGTTTCCCAAACCTAAATTTTCTACTGGTTTCTTTTATCTAGAGCTCAACTCGTAACGCAAATCTTCTTCATACATATTTTAGCAGATGTCTTAATAAATAAAAAACTATACAAGGGATGTGGAAGTTTTTTTTATACTCGTAATACACGAATACCCAAAGCCTAGAAAAAGACCCCAAAAAGTTAATTTTCTGTTGTTTATTACGTGCTATAAAATCCTTTTTGTTTTCTTAGCAAAACAAATATCCCTTCACAAAAAAACAACTTTTACATTACTTAGATAGATTAAATATTGGTAGGGTTGAGGGCTGAGAACGGCTCTCTACAATAAGTCATAAGTTTAAAAAGATATGCACTTCAAGAAGTTTTTATTTATAAAGTTATAACACATACAAAATTGTTTTTGTAAAAGCATATAATACAAATAATTAGAGCTGTCAGAAACGAACAAAGGCAGATGTGCGTAGGAAAGTTCAGATCGTTATATGATTTTAAAAAAGTTACAATAAGTTCAAAATTGATGTTTGGTCGATTGTGATGCACCGTTTCGAAATAGATGTTCTCGTAAAATTGTACGGTCCTACAGTTAGAAGTAACTTTCTCATCAACAAAATTCTAAAAGCCCTAAGACTATTACCACGATTGTGCATTTGACTTATGGCTCTTTCGGTTCATACTGTGCAACTAAATGGATAAGTTGGTAGAGTATTCGAGCAGAGGTCGTGGGTCCGATTCCTACCAAAACAATTGCCAAACATGTTTTCAAATAAAAACAACACACAATCCTACATTCATAAATAGAAAGCACTCAAAACCCAATGTTAGGTTAACAGATGTTTGACAGTCAAAAACCTATTCCTATTATAATATTTTGTTTCTCCTGAAAATTTATTCAAAACAACTGAGGGATTTTATGGACTCATATGATGAATTGCTACCTGCCCACACATGAACACTTGTGATGAGCAGATTTGATGAACTTTGAAACCTTGAAAACTATTATTTATAGTCTCTTTGAGTAATTTATTGAGATTTTTGTTTTACTGGAAAATTTTTAGATGTCACAAATTTTCTCTTAGTGAAAATAATTAACAGCAATTACAGTGCACTCGCGATAATATGAAAGTCCACAGTAGTAGGAATGCAGCAATGAAAAGAAAATTTTGCATTGTAAAAAATTAATTACAACGTCGGGAATTCCCTATTTTGCAAATAACATCAAAACATCTGCTTCTCTAAAGTTTTTCAATTTGAGCTGCCTTTTGTATTTAATAGGAGTAGAATTGCCGGCAAGAATAGACTGTTTATAGGCCTCTGCAACGGATTATTTATGTATTTATAATATACATACATGTGTATGTAAGTATCAATACACATGAACAATAAACAAAGAGGGTCAAGTGTGGCAACGTTAGACAAAAAAGTATGCGTTCGAAAAATCATATTCATATTACCGAGAGTCCACTCTATATAATCATTTCATTTCTTCGACTTCTGAATTGCTGTGAAATGAATTGTAAGTGCATATGTATGTATGAATATGCACAACATATTTATGTATGTCCATGTAAATATGCACATCTTTGTACATAAAGCGCTCCCAGAACTGCGAGGCATTTTGTTTGGGATCATCTGACTGAAAGTGCGAACAGAGGAGAGTGATGTGTTAGAGTTCGCAAGTTTAAGTTGGTCAACATCACAAAAACCAGCAAAGCAGCCAGTCATACTTAAGTTTTAAGACGAGACACATTAAATTTTATAAAAAAAATACCCAGTTTTCGCCGGGTTGCTTTGACTACAAGCCATAAATTTGCAATTGAGAGAAACAGAAAATGTAAAAAAATATGAAAAAAGTGTCTGAAATTAAAGTGCAAATGTCAAAAGGAAAATCCAAGAAACTCAGCTTTGAACAACCGTTATTTTTTTATTTGCATAAAATAAAGGAAATTCAATAAAGAAAGGAAGTGTCACGAAATAATAATATTGTCTGATTTTTGCTGTTATTTCTGTTGCTGCTCTCTGTGAGATAATTCCTGTATGATTTGAAATCTTCCGCAGCAGTTGCTATTTGCTTTGCTTATGAAAAGAAGAAAAGGAAAATAACTGTAATTAAGAGCAATTAATCAGTTAGTTCCCTTTTCTGCATTTTTGTTGTTATTTACTTGACAACTTTCTAAAGCTAATAAAATAATACGAGTGTCTATGAAAAAGCTTTGGAGTGTGAAAAATTGCCTGAAAGCACAAGCATACATACATACATACTTCTGTACATACATATGTAATTAATTTTAATACTTTACAACTGCAATACAAGAGCAAGTGCAACAATAATTACTATTAATTATAAGTGTCTAATTAATCCCAAAGGCGACCGACACGTCCGGGAGAAAAAACACTTTGTCTTATTGGCAAGTCTAACGAACCGGCTCGGATTCAATGAAAAGAAAAATTTACAAATGTAAGTATTTTTATTTAGTATGTAGGCATGTTCGAGTATGTATGTACGTATGTACGTATGTATATAGTATTCGCCTTAATCGAAGAGTCGGCGCCATATTCACTTTAAGTCGTTCAGGGCGACTGTCTTCGATAACAGTTCGGTTTCTTCCACCATCACCGATTTAAAGCGCACCGATAGTGTGACAATCAGAAATCGTGCTGGCTGTCAGCGACCAAAATGGATCGTGAAGAAGTGATGGCAAGTTTTTTAGAGCAAGACGCACCGCTCGTTCATAAAAAACACACTAAATCCAATATGTATGTATATATATATATATATATATATATATATATATATGTATATATATATATATATTATATACTGTATATAGATTTTAATTCAAGTTTTATTTGTACTCGTGGCCAAATAAAGTCGTTCAATATCAATAAATGTCCAAACAATAATACACATACAAATGGATGTATGCAAATGTTTCCAAATTCGCAAAGTTTAAAGAAAATTTTACTTCATTTCATTCAAGCTTAAAAAGATTCATAATTCGTTTTGAATAACTAAAATTGAAATTATTCAACAAGAACTGCTTCATATACTTTGAAATAAAAGGAACAAATTCAAATAGTTTAACTTGTTGGAAACTTTTACATTATGATCCAAACTTTGGTTTCAGATAATAATTCTCAACAACTATTCAGAAAACCGTTAGAAAATCCATTATAGAACTCGCCGAAGTATCATGTTGGATGTCACCCAAAAAGCATCGCTGTCGTTAAAAGCATTAAAAAAGCGCTGACTCTTGTCGACCATTTAAAAGCCGAATAGTGTTGCCGATCATTATCTTTATATTGACAGCTGCTTCCAGACATCTGTTTGAGAAGTAAAAAAATGCAAGAGTAAAAAAGTCTTCGTTTAAAATACATATATGTATTTTTTTGGGGACCAGTACTCGAGGGTCGACCCCTCATATGCAGTGCATTGTGCTGGAACTGGCCGGGGGGAGAAGGAACGAAACAGCAATGTTTCGCTTTTTTTGTGTGTTTATTCTATATTGCAGGGATGAGTATGTCAGAATTTAACTGATGCTGTTTTTGTTGTATTTGTCGCAAAAGGAATCGAACCTACGACCTCTGGACTGTTGGTCGAATACTCTACCAACTCACCCATCGAGGCACTCATGGGTGTTTGTCAGAACTTAAGTTTATTTAATTATTTAAGAAATTTGATTTTTGTGCGGATTAAGTGCTTTTTAAGTGCAGACGTACGCCTAACAAGGCGAAGCAATCATGCTGGGGAGGACTGTTTTTCGAGGTAGACAAGTCCTCCTAAGTTCAGAGGCATTTTAAATTTATTATTTTGTTCCAAATACTTTATCATATAATATGTATGTATATGTGTAACTTTTTTTTAAACTTCGTTTTTAACTTTTTCCAGTAATGCACCTTCAAATTTGTACACCTTCCTCGTCAGCGCTAAAATCGCGCTATTATATTGTTATTTTGACTGCATATTTTATTAGGTTTTATTGAGTTTTTGCCTTCTTCTGTAAAAAAAAAAAAAAATTGAGGTACTCCTTTTTTATGTCTTCATGTTGCTTTCAGCGCTTTTATAGCTCCCGATCAAACGCGACAGTGTGAACTGACTTGATCGATTACTGCAGCGTTCTTGCTTTTGATATCGAGTCGAAAAATGTTGCCAGAATATGAGTCGATAACATGACGCTTATAAATAAATCGCACTTGGCATAAAAATGTGCATGGTTTTAGTATGATAAAAATCAAGGCAAGTGTGTGCACAAGACTTATGCCGGCTTAACACTTTTCGGTGTTCTAGATTTAGTCCGTTTTTAGTGATTCAAACCGGCGAAAAAGGTTTTTACTCCAATCTAAAAAAAACCGAAAATCTTGCAGTCTTTAGAAATCTCTTTCAGCTTCTTTTTACGTTTTCCTCGATCTGGCTACATTTTAATTTTTGCAAACCTTTTCTTAGTTTAATGTAGCAATATTTTGTTAATTTATTTTCTTCCAAATTTTTTGCGCTTTGAAAGCTCTGATACAAATTTAATACACATACATACATACATACACATCTACAAACATATTTGTATTGTAGGAGTAGGTAATTGCGTCGGCAATTATACGTTTTACGTACATACATACATACATACATATGTACACATGCACCTGTATAAATAAAATACTTGAGTAGATCAGTGTGAATGTCAAATATACATAAATATGTATGTATTATACATAAATTGCAAAAAAAGAAAAGCAGCGATATATCCGAAAACAGCGAAACGGATGGGAAAAGGCCGCCTTTTCAAGAAACCCATAAGACAGTAGAAAGAGGGTCTAAACTAATTTGTATTTATTAAAGTGCACAAATCGCTGCAAAACACTACGACCTGTTGACATTCAGAAACAAACCAGCTTGAAAATGAAATGGAACATACGAACAGTTTTAAATCATATAGTAATATGAAATGTAATATGCCAATCTGCATACATACATACATACATACATACACATGTGATTGTTTATTTTCTAATAAATTACTTTATGAACAGGTGTTTTTGTTGTTTTGATTTTCAACCGAAACATTGTACAACTTGCCCTTTTTCTTTCAATTTAGCCCTTTTTTCGAACATTTCTATGCGTTTTGAGTCTCAGAAGTTGGCACCACTGCACTGAACTAAGCGTTCTCTTCAGCTTAGCTCACTTTATTGAACTAGTTCGTAGCTCGTCAGCTCAGTGTCTTCGGTTGGTCAGTTGACTTTATTTACCAACTAACCAGCTCTGGTAAATGATCTTGTCTGCTTTAAATTAAATTAAATGGAAACTATTGTATATACATATATTAGAGCAGCCAGTTGTACCGCTTTTCGCGTGAATGTACCGCTTCTAAGATTTAGATCACCGTACCGCGTGTGATTTAAAAATTGCCCTTTTTGGTTGATCTAATAGGTTTTTTAATTTAGCACTATCATATAGATTTTTTAAGTACGAAATCGGACTTTTCCAACTCAAATTCGAGTTTTTATAAATCAAATTTATCAATTTTAACTTAAATTTCGCATTTTAAATAAAAAATTCAGAATTTTGTTAAGGAAAGATAGAATTTTTCAGAAGGCTTCACCAACCTTTTCCCAAAACTTAAAACTTAAAAGGCTGAGTCTGGTATGGACAAGGATAGTTTTTTGGTTTTTATAAAAACCAAATTCGATTTGAAAATTCCGAATTTGATTTGCTTAATACAGGATTTGATTTTTGAAACCTTGAATAATATTTAGAAGACTGGAATTGAATTTAAAGAGAATACTTTTATGTTATTGGGTTGCAATCAATTATATATAAATTATACATAAATGAATTCCAAAAAGCAAAGTGCGTATGAATTTTAAAATTTGTTGTCCTTTTGTAATTATTCGATTTGTGAACTGTAAACTATCAAAAAAAAATTTACTTGTTTTATTAAAAATATTCTTAAAAGTATAAAAATTTAAACATGTTTTATTTGTACCGCGAAACTTTCGTAAATGCGGCTATTTTGGAATTTTGTTTATATTTTTGCCGCTTTTTCGAAAAGTTAAGATGGCAACCCTATTATATACAACAATACTTACATATATTTATATTTATACATAAAACGGAATTTGTGTTTGTTTATTTGTTTGTACCCTTTAAGAGACCAGACCTCTGGACAGAACTTTGTGGAATTTAACTGGGACTCTGGCTTACTTTTTTCTCACCCCGCCCATTCTTAAAAACTATGTCAATCCTTCCACATAGTTTTTAAAAGATTTTATAAAGTGTGTTTTTTATAGAGGTATCGAGCTTTGAAATGCCATAAAAAAGAAGAATTTTTTAAGTTCTCATGAAATTTACTTACTATTCGAAGGATGATCTTCTGGTATTATAATTTAAACATGACTTCTGGTATACGGCCGCCACGGCTGGCTTGGCATTTGTGACTGTATGGCGGCGAATGTTGTCCTCGAAGTGGTTAATCGTTTCGGGCATATCGGCGTAGACTGGCGACTGGACATATCGCCACAGAAAATATTTTAGCGGCATTAAATCGCACGATCTTGGAGGCCAATTCAATAAACCAATTGGGGCACGAGCCGTCTTGTTAAAATCACAGCTGCAGCATCATGGCTGGTCACCATTGACTGAAACGTTCTGACCAGCATCGTTTTTAAATAAGTACCGCACAATGCTTCCACCAGCCCATAAAACACATCAAAGGGTCAGTTTTTTTTTTTGGATGTAACGCTGTCTCAACATACACTTGCGCATTATCATCACTCCAAATGCGGCAGTTTTGTTTATTGACGTATCCATTGAAACAAAAATTAAGCTCCATCGCTCCACAAAATAATTCGCATGTGAAAATTGGGATCAACGGCAATCTCGTTTTGGGCCCATTCAGCGAATTCAATTGTTGAAATGCCAAACCCAAGTAACCATAAATGACTTGACAGCTGACAAAATGGCCACCAGTTGAAAACGTGCTGCCAACTTAAAGTTTTATACCTCTATAAAAACACCCTTTAATATAAATTCCTACAGCAATTTTTCACAAATACGAACAAAAAAATAATTTCAACTTTCATTAAGCTCCAAAACTCAAAAAGTACCTAAATGGAGGCATCAAAATTGTCATGCTCATCCGAACTCTATAATGCGAGATACTTGTCGGTAACGAGTATCCAATATTAAAGCCTATTGCTCGACATTCAGTACTCTTATTCTTGTTATGAATATACGAACTCGAAAAATTTCAAAATTTTTTCGTACCATCTTTTTTAATCTGAAATCTTCACACAAATAAATGAGGAAACAAAGTACTTGAGGAACAATTGCCTTAATTAGTACTTTGAATTTTCCACATCCGACTCATCTGCCCTTTACGAGGTTTTAACTTTTGTCTTAACATCTCAAGTTTCTATGCATTGCACTACCCCATCTGCCACCTTCTTCTTCTTCTACCAGTAAATCTAACATGTGTAACGATTTGAAAGTAGAGCAATCAGCAATAACTTGTTGGCAATTTGAGGCAACACCAGGTGCTTATGGGAAAACAAAAAAGTTCAAAGTAAAAATTGAACAAAACGATAACGCAGAATTAGGGCAGGTACAAGGGCTGACAAGTGGTTTAATGTGCTCTGTCGTGGCCATAAAATTGCAAATTACGTGCAATGAGTTGGTTGTTTAAAAGACGGCGCCGTAAAATAGTCGGCAAAATCTTCCACGCCCTTCCAAGCAGATTTTTTGCCCATGTTTTTTTCGTGCATAACTTGCAAATAGTTGAGATTTTCACAGCTTTAGGACCGGGTAAATGCTATTGATTGAGGCAAGATCGGTGAAGAAAAAAGTGGTGCTCCATCACGACCATGCACGGGCGCATTTTCGCACGTTTTTTTGTCAGAAACCTTTTTTTTTATATAAAATTCAAAGTACAGAAAACCCGGCCCACTGGCGAAGTGTCTGTCTGTTAAAATTTTAGGTGTGAGTGTAAAGAAAGTGCAGCGTATTAATGAACTTCGTTCAATTGCTTTATCCTTTTTTAATCGATTAACGAAGTAGCTTGTCTTTTTTGCAAATCACTACTCAGACTCTCGGTTATTTGGTCCTTAAAAAAATGCGTTCATATGTAAATTAGGCAACAAAATAAAACCATGTGGCAGCACTAAGCATAACAAGGTGCACCCACATAATGAATGTGAAATTTATATCATGATGGAAATTCATTATGTGTGGACCTAATTTATTCAAATTAAAGCTGCTGATGTAAACATCAGAGCCCGCAGAGTGATATACAAAATATTCATTTTATTAATTATTTTGAGAATTTATTCTCATGATGACATATAAAAATTGATTCCTTATGACCCAAAACCATCAACTTATGGGTGGGTAAGGACGTAAAATTGAATTTCCTTTGTCGGCGTTAAAGGTGTTACATGGTACCAAGTTCACCAGGTGTGGACTCCGTATAATCGTTGTCTATGATTTTGTTTACCTTTCATAATATCCAAACCAAGGCGACTTAACACCAGGTGAAACTGGATGCGCAGCTGATTAATTTTCTATCTTTAAGGCTCTAACGCTATTTTGCTAATAGAAACAGAACAAATTAGTAGCTTTCACGAGGTCTATTTACAGGCCCGCGTAATTAAATCCGCGAGCCCATCAGCTACACAAAGAGATTCCAATAGCAAAGTTTTTCCATGTGATTTTTTGAAAAATAATTCCTGGCCAATATTTTAATGCGGAATATAAAATTTAAAAAGCGTTGCATTTAGTTTCACTTACCCACGTAGAAGATATCTTCATATGTAACCGTTGGCTCTTTACCCCTTCGTGTTATCAGCGAATTTCTTCTGCTCGATCGATACGGCGACGCTGTGCTCGAACTCTGCTGCATCAGCTCCTGTAACGCTAATTTCTCTGTGAATATTACCTCACCATCCAGTTGCAATTCCAATTTGCCTCTATCCACAATAACTCTGGCCGTATGCCAACCGCCATCGGTTATAAAACCACTGGCCGGTGCTGCCACTGTATCGTTGTCGGAGCCCAGTAAATTGCTGGCGAATTTGAGATGACCGTTTTCCAAACCCAAGCCTAGGAATTTCATGCGATCATGTTCACTCCATATAAGCAGACCATCCGGCTCAATTGTTGAAAAGTTCAATGAGATTTGTAAAGCTTCTCTGGGTCGTATGTACATGGAGGGGCCCTTGCGTTTGTCTTTCATGGGAATGCGTGGTGGTGGCAAGATCAAATAACTGTTGCCACGAAAACTTGGCGTTGTGGGTTTACTCAAGGCTGACGGAAGAGAAATAAAGAAGCAAACAAAAGGGAAAATATTATAATCGCTCATGGATATACACGTATGTCTCTATATCTGTATGTGTTTATGTACTCGTGTGAATAGAATAGAAACTTGTTGGCTAGAAGTTTTGTTGGTGTCATTTTATGTGATTAAACCTGCCGCTCGATGCAGGTACATACTCGCATTTAACCCTGATCTCTCATGATGTGTTTTGCATAATGTTGCAAAACCCTCAAAGATACTCAATACCTTTTTCGTACTATTGTAATTTTAAACATTTGCTTACAAGTCTTGTTGTTGTGGTTCTTTCCATTTTCACACACTGACAATAATCGTCTGGGGTTTTAGTTGCTCAGTTTCTTGGTATTGTTTTACCAAATTTTTCATTTGGCGAAACAACATTCATTAAAACAGTGGTGGGCAAATCATGTTCTAGTGAAGAACACAAAGCCAACTTCTAATGGTGACGTTTAATCCATCAAAAGGTCGTCTAATCCATCAAAAGGTCGCATTATGGTTCAGTCAATCGAGGTCTGTACTCGTACATCTTCGCGACTTTATTGACGAAATTCAAACAACTATTAAGAATTAAATAGACATTGAATTGAATTTGCGAACGTTCATGCAGCAGTTCTTTAACTTTTTAAACAAATTCTAAGAATTTTGTGTTATTTTTTATTTTCCTCTTAAGACGAAATACAAATTATTAACTTTAAATGAGATTTTATTAAACCTTTTAATACTTTTTTAATTAAATTTCTCAATTTCGTATACATGTATTTGTCAATTGAAGCTAAATTTCTTGATTAAATTAGATGTTTCTCAATGTAAACAAGTTTTGGAATATATTTTAAATTTCTTAGTTTTTTTTTTTGCGCAAAAACTGTCATTTTTTTGGAAATTTCTTAATTTGACTTCATTTTGATATTTCTTGGCTTAAAACGTAAATTTGTAATTTTACTTATATTTTTGAGAATTTTCTCAATTTTAATGGAAAGTAGAGCCGTCGCTGGACGGAAATCGTGTTTTTAGTCTGGTTTTAAGTCACAAACGATTTTAAAATCACGCCAACGGCTTTTTGCAGATTTTTAGTTTTTATAGAGCTTTTCAATGTTCTTTGTCACAAGTTAACAGCTGATTTGCTTGGTTCAAAACTATAATTTAAATATATTTTTGAGTGGAAAATGCTCCGCATATTTCAGCATCAATAATTCATTTGAAAACAAAACAGTTGAAAACATGTGCGAAGTACACAGCGCTTCAATAAATTTAAAAGCTTTAAGCCACGCCTGTGTAAAATAATAATTTTTACTGCAAACAGAAATAACAAATCATTTTACGTGCAATTGTAATGACTTGAGATCGTCTGGCATTCAGCTGACCGGTTTCAAACCACGAGACTTTTTACAAAACCGAAGCCTGCATGTGGTACTAGAAAAATGTATCTGAATGCTGGCCATCCTTTATCCGCAATATTTAACCCGTTTGTCCCCTTTTTCTCTCTTTTCGACGTTTCAAATTCATTCGTTATTTTCATAAACAAATTTTTAGTGCTTCTTCTCATAATTTGTGGTATTTAATTTGATAAATTTCTGCTTGTTGCCCACTTTGTCTTCATTTTGTTATTTTGGCACATTTGTAAAAATCAAATTAATGTTTTTGCTTGTTTTGTTTTTGATGATTTAATTATAAGTTTTGGATTCGTTTTCTTTTTTTTTGTCAATAAAATAATTTTTTGTACATTTTACGATTAAAGTTAATGGCTCATTGTGCTCCATTTAAAATTAAAATCAGTTAAAATAACGTTTGGAGGGAAAAGTTTACAACTTTTAGTCATGTGAATCACATTATTTATACTGTTTTTAATGGCAGATTGTTTTAAACTTTTAATGGGTTATAAATAACTAATAGATCGTTCATTTTATTAAATAATTTTTTCAGGACAAAAAAAAGCGAAAGTTTTGGGGCTGTTATTTGTTCGATCTAATAAATTTTTAATTATATTTTGGTAGAATTTGTACAATGAAGCGCTTTAAGACTTGGAACATTTTCATAAATTTAATAATGTGAAAGCATCGAATAAATTTCATGTTCACTATTAAATTGTTGCAATCCATCTCTGAAGCAGAGACTTGAGAAATGGCTTTTAAAAAATGTGCATAATTTTAGAGCCTTGAAAATGTTTTTGCACTTAATAAAAAGCTTTTTTTTATATACCGACCAAACTAAACGCCATTACTGCCACAACAGTATTATTGTTCGATGTTACCGGGCTACAGCTTTACGTGCACGACACTCCAATTCAAAAAGATGGGTTAAGATGCCAACAATATATTCACAGTGTAAATCGTATGCAATTACAGTAGCGAGCAAAACCAGCTGGACGTTTCCAGAAAGCTTTTGCTAACGTTCCCTTCTATGGGGCATTGTTTTTAAAGCCGACGGAACTTACGAAAGTGATAGCATTACACTGACATTAATGGTCCGTATAATTTGGCGAATCATTGGTAATAGACAAGTTCTTAAATGTTTGAATGAAAACTATCAAATTATGCAAATTTAAAAATATACATTTTAGAAACGAAATCGGAGCTCGCATTACTGCCACTGGATTGGATTTCAAAAGGACGGCGCTACGTGCCGTACGGCGATCGCAAGCATCGACTTATTGAAGTAAAAATTTGGCGTCAAGATGATTTGACTTTTCGTGGTTATTTCGTGTGCGGCCACGTGAGGACATTAGTTGAGGGTGATAAGCCAACACTAATTTGGGGCGGGCTAATTTTGGCTCGTATTAGTCCAGAGTACAGTCTCAATGATTCATTTCATCGTGTTAACTGATCATGTATTGATCTATTGAATCATTTTTTTTTATTAAAATTAAATAATTCGTGTAATTTTGTGCAATTTCTCGCAAATAAGTTCAGAAATAAAAAAATTATCATGTTGCCTTATAGGCAGGCTCTCTATGTGCGTGTGGAATATAACGTTAGCGAATTTTTACGGTCGTACGGATCCGAGTGGTCCACAGATCTCGCTGAATATGAATTTGAGCAACGGCTTCAGTTAATTTGACTTTAAGGGAATCAGACGATTCTGGCTTATTGGCATTGACCTACGACTTCAGGAAATCCCTAGTAAAGCTAAATCTCACGATCACGTGATTTCTGCAAGAAATACGCACAATTTCAAATCTTTCATGGATAATTTGCATAGTGGCGTCCGGTGAAATCTCATGTCGTTTCGTTCACATCGTGAAGTGCGCAAAGGTTGCACTAACGAAGTAACTGAACAACAAACAATAGGTTTGACAGGGGTCATCAAAACAATATGGCGGTCACAGGCCGCCAAAATCTACCCGCGTGATTTAAATTATTTTTGAAGTCTATTATTTTTCTCGAAAGCTTTCATTAAAAAAAAACTGGAAAACGTTTGGTTTGAATTTCCGGGGCCATAAAGAAGAGGTTGCTGCCAAGGACATTTTATGCGAAGCTGTTTATGGAATTAGTTTTGTTATAACACATAAAAGTTGATGCTGTCTACTTACCAATTTCGCAGTAGAAACCGCCCCAACCGTTAGGACAGGAACAGCGGCCACTTCTTAAGCAACGGCCATTATTTTTGCATGGTATCAGTTTGCAAGTTTCCGAATACTCACAGCGGTCACCCTTGGCATATTCTGGGCAAATGCAATGAGGCTGTAGCTTTTCATCCAGCCAACAGTGGCCACCAGCCTCGCAGGAATCACCGCCACAAGCAGTACCATCGCAATCTCGAATGTTGCGGGATTCTGTGAAAAGAGGATCGTTTAAAACCTGCACTCGTATACCTTATGCGTCTTGACTCACCTATTATATTTGTCTCATTCAAAACAATCCTTGTACCACTCACTACTAGGCCTCGTACACAGCCACGGAATGGAATTGGAAAACCAGATATTGCGTTGTGAGGTAATTTGGAAAGATCCTTTAGGCCACCCACATATAGAAGAGCATCCGGTTGTATTAAAACCTCGGCCGAAGGAGCCAAAGCCGAAGAAGCGCTACCCTCTACCCATAAAGTCAGCCATCTGCCACGTTGAGCCATTTTAATCTTATGCCATTCTCCAATCGCCAACATACGTACGCTACGTACAACCGTCACATGATTACTAGGTCCAGATATGCGAAATTCTACAACGCCACCCTGCAGAGACAGGGAAACGAAACCAATTTTCTTATCAAGATTATTGTTTAAAGTGCCGAAATACAACAGCAGTCCTCTCTCCGACAAAGGCCGTAATTGGAACTCAATAAAAAAGAACTGCACTCGATGATGTTCCTCGAAAGATTTTGAACCCATTAGGGGAACGGGGGAAAAGCTTCGTTGTTTTTCTACTTCATTTAGCAGTTTCATTACGAAATGCTGATTCGTTGACGAAATTGGTTTGGGTGGCATTAGTTTTTTGGTGAAATTGCGATAACTTATAATCTGCGAGCGTTTGGCGCCAATTTTGTCGGAGCCATCATACAAATATGGCCACCTAACCGCCAAATATGAACGTCTTCCCGTCAAACTGACATCACTGAGAGCGCGGATTTCTATCAAAATATTAAATACATTTATTTTCAATAAGAGAAATTAAATTTGGATATATTTTTCTATACATTTCTATGTTTGTTTAGTTTTCGATTCGATTATTTAAAATCCATTAAAGTATTCACAGAGTTCCTTTACAAAACAGTACGCAAATGTGTTTTTAAAAATTAGACTTTTGGAAAAATCACTAAATATTTTTTAAAAGTATAATTTTATTAAAGAAACTTTTTATTAATATGTTAAAAATATTTCCTTTTACAAAAAGTATATTTGAAATACGTAAAAAAGTAATTAAATCGTTTATGATTTTGAAAAAATCGCCTATTTTAAGACTATTTTTAAACAGGAAACGAAGCAGGTTTAAAACTTACTACTCTAAAGACAGATACTTTAAGGAATGGGCCAAAGAAGGGGACTTCAAAAGAAGTACAACTACTTTAAAAAATGTTCCATGCAACTACTTTTAATTCCTTATACGAAACCCTAAAAAAAAGAACTTGTTAAAGAGGTATCCTTGCCTTGTTCATTTTAAGAAAGAAGTATCATTAAAAAACCTTCAGTTGTAATGAAAAACATCATTAAATAAGGAATCCTTTTAAAAGCACTCAAAAAAAGTTTCCATTTACAGAACACATAAGAAAAAATTCTTTCAAAGTTCGTTTTGTGAAAGTTAAGTGTTAAAAATGGCATCCTTAGCATATAAGAGGTGCTTTAAAATAAATTATATAAAACTTAAATCAAAGGGAAATATAACTGTATCTTGCGTATTTTCCAGCTGTCTATACTGCTGTCATTTGAACTTAAAATCTAATGTTTGAATATATTTTTCAAAGGTTTTCAGTTCTACTGAGGATACAAAATGTCGACACATCGACAGATCGTGTAAGTGATTTACCTCAGCACCTGACCTTATGACGTAATCTGACAGTGGACCAAACCCACTTGCTGAACTTGTCAACGGCTCACCACCACGTGCACATAGGTGCCAACTATTCGTGTTAGGTGGTGACAAAGCACAAACTTTTTACCCGAGAGCTCGTGCTATATAATCAAATCCCTTCTGCCAGTAACTCTCTAGATAGTTAAAGGAAGCAGCTGAGGCAGTAGCCCGAAAACCTCATGGAAAATCAGGCCTTTGCCAGACTCGGCAGTAAATTGCCGACCATCTATTTCCTTACGAAGAGCAGAATCTGTTGCAAGGCAATAGTACCTCGGGGACATTTGGATCAACAAGGTAGTTTAGTAGTAGGACTTAATTTTTGAGTTGAAATCACAGGCAGAACATTTCAGCCAAGGTAGGCACCTCAACTTATGACCAGCACCAGAATGCTAAAAGGCGTCGGTGGGGTATGTTGGTCCGAGTTCTGCCAATTGACCTTTGGTGAAAGTTTTAGAAGAACCTGCATAACCAAAGTCATACATGAACTTTCTAGAGTTCTGTTTTTACGTTCCAGCCGAGGCACACCTTCCCCTCTCTACACCGAAGAGCATAATACTCCAGTTTAATGTACGCCACGGCTTAACCTGGTCCCTGCAATTTTGCCATAAAGACAGCTGGAAAACATGCAGCATAAAAGTATAACTAATTCTGCTCTTACGCAGAAAAGTCGAGGAAAAGAGTATCGATACCAAGTGAAGGTTTCTTCTATGAAATATCAGATAAAATAGGATGAATAATTCAAATTCATGCTGCTCTGTCCACATACGTACATATGTACATATTTTGGTCAAACAAAAAACACTAGACTCTCAAAAATGTTGATCTTATCCTGCAAAAGAAATAGATTTTCTTAAATTGCGTTTTACTCAAAATCTTGTCTTGACACATTAGGTGGGTTTTGACGTGCGGGGAACCACATAAATATGTATGTAGTCCATCCTTTCGTCGCTCAAACTTGACGGCATTCTTACGTTCTTGCTTTGAACTACATAAATTTATTAACATTTCCCTGTTGGGTTTTTCGTATGAATGTATTTTGCTTGTCGTGGCGTACGATTTATAGTGTTGCCATCTAGGATGTGCTTAATTTAAAATTCTCCAAAATCGTGTTCAAACAACTTCTATCAGATCGCGTTAAACCAAATCAAGTTGCGAAAAAATAGAATTAAATATTTATTTATAAACGCGTTAGATCAAATTGGCGTAAAAACAGGGTTAGGTGTATATATTTGGATTTAATGCATAATATTCTATATTTTTGATTTATAACTCTCTGCTAGTAACGCGAGTAATAAACCCAGCCTTTTAAATAAAGCTTTTTTTTTGGAAAAGTAGTTTGTTTTATAACAGAACATAAAATTAACTTTGAAAGGACTTCATTATTTGTTTTTATTTATTTATTTATGCAACAGATAATGTTCATTGTTGCGGGTAAAGCGGCCCAAGCTCAAGATAGCCAATGTGGATTTTAAACACAAGTATACGAATTTTAGGAAACTTTAATTCTTTATTCTTACGCTTCAATATGTTAAAATTCCTAAAATTATAAATAAATTCATTATACAAACTTACATACTAAACTGCTGATATACTAACTTTTAGGTATGGCTACTCCAAGCGAAGCTTCGTAATCCCTATGACCTGAACGAATGAATATCTTAAGTCTAGGTATTTTTATATATGTGGTCTCGATTAAATATGGCTTCATAATTATACCGCGTGGAAAATTAAAAGGAATAATTTAACATTTTGACATGCCCATCTCTCTACATATCGATAACAGTAATGTCATATTAGCGATTTATGAGTGGCGGTAACATTCATTGTTTAATTTTTTAATTGTTACAAAAAATTTATAAGTATATGTGGCTTAAACTGATAACTGAGAAGCAAATCTCTAAATAGTTACTAAGAATGCTTAGGACACTAGTTCAACTTAGCGGGGACTTGTTGGAAGTATGTATTTACGCCTATATCCCTTGTAAAGAGGGCAGGCACCAATGAGGTGTTAAGTGTTTTCTGTTGCGTCAAGGTGGCAAATTGTGCCAAGCGCAAGTAATGGGCTTCTGAGAGTTCTTGCTAAGACGTCGCGTAGACTTCCTTCCGCTGTTATCAAAAACCTATAGGAAACTTGAATTAAGTGGTGTTAACATTGAGAACATGGATTTTAGTCGTGCATCGGACTAAAAAGATAGCAGTTTTCTGTTTAGTGGATTATTGAATGATTTTATTGTACAAGTTCGTCCATTCTTAAGCCCAGAGCAGTTACTATTGCAGCTCGGCACATTTGTTATATTGCGAGTTAAGGTATTTGTTGGAATGTAGTTTTAAGCTGTCCAGACTCAACCAGTTCGAAGAAAAGGTGGATTGCTTGGCAGAAACAGGATTTTCTTTTTGAAAATTAGGAGTGATTTTCCGACCACATCGTACTTTTGTTATACCCATGCGTGACCTCCAAAGAACCTTAAAAAGCATATTCTTTTTTAATTCCAAAGCTATTTGGAGTCAAACATAAGAAGACTCTTTACGAAAATGTTAACACATAAATAAATGAAGTTAATACATAGATGATAACTTATTGCATGTTTCTGCGAAATGATCGATTATTTGTGTACCGCGTCTGTTCAAAAAAAAAAGTTGAATTTTAGGTTTCCTCAAAAAACATTTATTTACTATCAATTTCATTATTTTTTGCGTCCCTTAATGTAAAACCTTAAAATACGAATATATTGTACTCGTACTTATTTTTTCCTATCCTATTTTGGTATATCCTTGTGCTCTCTCAGCGGTTCGTTCTTTGTCTCCTCAATCATTGCCAAATTCGGGCGTGATCACGGTGTTGTTTTTTGGCCAATTACGAACATATGACGGATTTTCGGTCATAATTCAGCAATTTTTGGCAGCAAAGTGGCTGCCACATTTTCCAAACCAATTGCGCAGCATGAGTCAACCGATATGCAGTCATTCTATAGTTCTAATATTGATTTGACGATTCTCTATAACAATTTCCTTCGCCTCCTCAACACTTTCACCGGTTGTTGAAGCGGTGGGGTGCCCCGGGCGAGCGTTATCTCGACTCTCTTTGAAAGATTTTGGGCACTTAATTCCAATTTTTACGTCAAACATATTCGGAACGAGTACCAACAAATAAAAAAATCAAAATTCACCCCTTTTTCTGAAGACATCAAATCGACCCGTAAATAATTATATTATGAGTCGACTTCAGTTATGAATACGCGCTGTTCTGCAACAAAATAGTCTCACGGCCCGGCTTTTCCATTTGTTAACTTATTGGCGGCAGTGCCCATCTCTTGATAACGAAAATAACAACTATTTCATTTCTGCAGATTTTAATCGTTTTGCTGACCTTTTCTTTACATTTTGCTTTGGCTTGTCTCTGGGACAAAGCCTTATGCGTTTATCCATTATTAGATCCTTAAAGTGGCTTTAGTGGTTTAGGAAATGTTATTTTTATTTTAAATACATCGTCCATATCTTTAGAAACAGAGTTTGTATTTATATCTATAAAAATGAATGTCTGTCTGTTTGTTTGTGCTTTATAGGAGGCCAAACCCTTGGACCAATCTTCCTGAAATGAACAGCATGTTACTGTGACTCTGGAAGGAATAATAGGCTGTATGAAGCTTTGTTTGGACAAAGGGGTGTGGCACCGCCCATATAACCCAAAAATTTAAATCGCCATATTTTGGCCATTTTTTGATCAGAAGAAAAGTGGGTGGGACCACGCCCCTTTTTAGGGAAATCAAAAATCGTAATATATTCTTAACTACTCGACCGATCGTCGTTAAATTTTCACAATAGGATATTCTTACGAAGTAATAAATTCTTGACTATATATAAAGCTGTGAGTGGACAAAGGGGCATGGCCTCGCCCATATAATACATAAATCAATTTTTGTAAATATATAAATACTTATAATTTTATTTTACAACGAGGGGGGTAGCGGAGCACACCGGGTTCAGCTGGTATCTTATAAAAAACCGAATTAAATATTGATGTTAAAAAATCTCTTTCAAAATATGTTCTTAAAAACTTGAAAAAATAAAATAAATCAGAACTGAATTTATTGTTTGCTTTGAGCTAAATTTTAGTTTATTATGAAACATTTTTTGGGTTTTATTCAGTTTCTTTTGCTCTCCTCTCAAACATCAAGAATTTGTCCTTTCTATTTTTATACGTGTCAAGTTAATTTCAACGAGAAATTAACAAGAATAATTTTGACACAACTTCGCAAAAAGAAACGTTGTCTGGTGAAGTTTTGATGACTCCCGAGCGAACCAGTCAATCGCAGACAACTTTTAATTAACAAAAACCAAAAAGAAATCTTTAATGAAAAACATTTTTTTAACAAATCAAAACCAATTCTTTTTCTCTACAAATAAAATGTGCGAGTAACGCAGATTTATTTCTTTAATTTGTAGGAAATTTGCCGAATACGAAAAAAAAAGAAAACAAAAAAGTCCGAAAAATCTTTAAGCACCATAAACATTTATCAATGGCCACAATAACTTTGTCAATAATTGGCTGTGCGACAACGTCAAATGTACAAAAAGTTTTTACAACTTTTCGACACACATTCACTCGTTTCGTTGTTGTTGTTGTTGTTGCCGTAATTATACTTACCTTCATCGCAATTTTTGCCCGTTCTGCCAACGGGACAATCACATTCATATCCGTTGACAAGTGGCACACATGTAGAGTCCTCGGAACATTTGTTGTTAAATGAATCACAAGGATTTGTGGGCTGGGCGCACAATGGTCCGTACCAGCCCTCTTGACAAATGCAACTGCATATTGTTGCCGTTATAATAATTGTAGTTTTTGTTATTGTTGTTGTTGTTACCGTCATTGTTATTGTTGGTGTCCAATAAACAAAAACATTGAAAATAAAATGGATACAAGAAAAGACGTGAAATTAAAACAGGCATTTCATATCACATACTTGCACACGTATATGTGTATGTGTGTATGTGTGTGTATGTGTTGTGTGCACGAGTGTGTGTATGTGTAGGTGTGTGCACACAATTGTCAACTATTAATTGCCTGAAATGGCATTGGAAATTTTTCGTCAGTGCGGAAATAAGTGAGTGTGAGAGTGCGTGTGCCCGTGTACCCGTGTGCCCGTGTGTTTGGCATTACATTTTTGTTTTGGTCTTACTTACGTAAATGTCGCTCCATGTTGCAGACAAGCACCATCATGTTGACACGCATGTCGATGGCACTCTCTAGTGCCACATTGTCCCACTCCTCTGCCTCGCACACCCCTCGTCTCCTGCAGTGGCACTGTTACTTGCCCAGCCTTTAGATGAACATCGTAAATGCAACCTTGAAAGCCAGAATGCAGTGGCAAGTCGTGAGGCAGAGTATTAAAATTAGCCATTTCGTGACCGCCCAAATATAAGATGGGCATAACATCCATACGACTGACACTGCCGGGCGAACGGCCCGTTATATTAAATTTACCATCGACTGACAGCCAGGCCTGGCGTCCAATGCGGCCCACTTTTATTTCATACGGCACACGCGGAGCATCCAAACGAAAATCAATGGGCTTTTGTGTAAATATTCTACGTGGGCCGGCGCCCAAATTCCAAGTCAACATTATATAGCCCTGTATGAAACTGATGGCTAAATGATCGCTCTTCTCGTCGTGATAGCCCTGTTGGCCCAAGAAAGCCAGCAGAGCTATTTGCGACATCGTCTGTGGCAAAATCTTGAAACTTAATTCCAAAGAGTATTCCAATGGTATGGGCACGGTGTAAGCCACAAAGGAGGATAAGCCATTAACGCTGCCCGAAAATGACGGCAGAGCCACCTCCAAGTCTGAAAAATTTGCAGTTGCATCAAGGAATATAGATAAAGGAGGAAGGAATGCTTTTGTTACAGAGGCCAAGGAGGATTTTCGTTTCAAGGAAATAAAGGGATATAAAATTAAGAGAAGAAAATTAAATTAGTTTAAAGTCAAAACCCATTGAAAGTGATGACCAACAGATGTGCATAAACTAAGCAACTACATTAAAGCTTCCACTTCAATATAGCACCAGGAGAAAGAAAACTTACCAAATTGTTAAGAAATAAAAATGAACTCTAAAAATAAAACTCATGTCAAATTTATGAAAGTGAGGAATTTCGAATCTCCCTGTTAAAACGGTAAAATGGGGATGGGTTAAGTATTTCTCTGTTCCACCGGCAGGACACTTACTGTGTTCACAATAATGCCCATGCTTGCCCAATGGACACAGGCATAAGTAACCACTGCCCGGAAATTGTACACATGTTCCTCCGTACTGGCAAGGATTGTCTTCGCACACCGAAATTTCACACGTGGGACCCATGTAGCCTGTCGGACATTTGCACTTCCATTTCTCCAGTTTGTCACCGTTTTCGTCAACTTCATTTGTTTCGATTTTGATGCATGCGGCTCCGTTGCGGCACGGGCTGGAAAGGCAGGCCAGAGAACCGCACTCTGTTATGCCAAAACCATCCAAAGCGTCTCTGCAATTAAAGTCAAAGTTATATTTGATTAGTCGAAATTGCAGAAATCTACGAGCGTCTATTTAGATCTGTGGAAAAGGACTAAAATTTTAATATTACTTTTAACTTAAAAACAAACCAGCCAATCTTGTAAATAAAACAAAAAATAGTTTTGAGAAATCGGTGGCAAACTCAGTAAAACCCGAAACGCAGTTCTGACAAAAACGATAAATACTAAGACGGCAAATCGTAATTTTTAAATTGTTTAATTGGGCAAAATATTCTCATGTTTTCTTTTTTTTTTTTTTGGAAAAAGTTGATTGTTTTAAAGGAATTATTTTTCGAAAAAAGTAACTTCTTAAAAAAGTATTTTGGCGTAAAGGGTCCTTCAAATGGGAGTCATGTTAAAGAAATAGTTGTCTTAAAAATGATACGATTATCAAACTTAGATTTTGGAAATCTGTCTCTTGCCAAGGGCCGCTTTGAAAATGATCACTTTTTAAAATAGAAGTACTTTTTTCGAAAATTTGAATTTCAAAAATATAACTTTTGAAACTACGTCATTAAAAAAGTACCGTTTTTAAAAATGCCTTTTTAAAAAATACTTTTGAAAAGCAATAACAGGTACTTTGTTAAGCTACAATGTGAAAACGTAACTTTTACGACAGGTATTTCTTATAAGAAAGTTCTACAGACGAAAGAAATAAACACCTTTTCAAAAAAGTACATTTTAAAAAAGTGTCTTCCAAAACTGGAAAACTACATTTTAAAAGAATAATTTTCAAAAAAGTGCCTTAATAAAATTATTTCTTAGAAAAACAACTTTTAAAACGATGCATTAAAGGAAAAGCACTTTCAAAAATGTCCTTCTTTAAAAAAAATGTGTTGGTACATTTTATTAAATCCTTCTTTAAAACATACTCTTTACCTTTAAAACTACCTTTCAGAAAAGTTCTTTTTGAAAATAGTACTTTTCAATAACCAATCAGTTAGAAAAGTGCTTCAAGAAAGTTCTTTTGCAAATTTCACGAGTACGATCTGTGTTTAAATAGTGATCCAATACCAAAATCAACTAAAGTGAAATACTTAGAATGAAAAATTTGGAAAGACAGCATTTCAATGTCGGAACAAAATATTGTATTGACTGCTGGGGCCAAAGTCTGGACACAAAGTCATATTGCACAGTACAATAATGAGCAACCGTTTGCACAAAGATTCAAACCCATACAGTAAGAAGATCGGAGACTTAGCGAAAGGTACCTTAGGAAACTTAGTCATCACTTCAATCTGTTGCTGAGTGACGAGGTGCGCAGACTTCAAAGATTTCACAAGTTGGATCTGCCTTCCGGCAATATTAAGCACTATTATATTAGTGACAGCGTTTACGAGTGCAGGTAGTGACAGGCAAGTGTTAAATGTTTTTTTCGATGCTATTTTGCAGAGCTGATGGTATCAGAATATAACTGACCTTGTTCTGACTGTTTAGAGGCCACTGTACGGCATACCTTCAACAATGCACAGTCGAACATCAACTAACCCAACATCCCCAACTTTGCGTTTGTTTTTGTTTTTTTCTATGTTCTATGTTGTATTTAAATATATAGATTTGTTTGTTGGGCTATTGAGTACTTTTATTTAGGTACAGCTTAAGAAAAAAGTCTAAATACACCCCACAATTTTAGGAAACTTATATCGATAATCCACAAAAATGGTAGGCTAATATTTAAGGCACTAATAAAAAACTTTATTTATTGTATAAGAGAAAAAAAAAATAAAAATATTAAAAATCGACAGGTAACTCCAGGCAGTAAGTAAAAAGTTAAGAACAAAGAGGAGAAAACGGCCGTTATTTTTTATTCTAATTGGCTTCAAAATCACTGTAATCAATTCATTTTAAAAACTCAAGTGAAAGAAATAAAATATCTGCAATTTTAACCATAAAAATGGTTAAAAAAGTTAGAAATTTCCGAAATATGTAGTAAATTTTAGTCGCGTAATTGTACCAGCAATATTTGAAAATTATGAAACAATGAAGAGCACTGAAATTGAACCACGCTCTGTCAGACCTAAAAAGCTTTCGAGACGTGATGTTAGCAATATGCTGAAAGAAGTGCAGCGTGATGCAAAACTTAGTGCCACAAGACTAGCAAAACGCCTTCGAAGTTGTTGCAATGTTACTGTTACATCGATAACAGTTATTTTAAAAGCAGAGTGGCCCGATAAAAGTCACTAACTTCTGCGAAAACTCGTAAGCTTCGGCTTGAGTTTGCTGTTGACTTTTGGAAGCGTGAGATATTTACTGATGGAAGTAAGTAGGATATTTTCGGAAGTAATGGAAGATCAGAGGTTTGAAGGAAGACTAACACTGCACTGGATCCAAAATATATTAAACCAACAGTTAGACATGGTGACGGCAGTATTATGATTTGGGGGGCCATCATCTGGAAGGCAATATGGATCGCTATCAATATTTGAACATATTGGAACAAAACCTGAAAACATCTCAAGACAACGACCCCAAGACTGACTTCTATATTATGCTTCAAGGCAATTGTATTCTCCACCCAAAATTATCTGATTTGAACCTTATTGAGCATTTTTCATAATTTCAGAGAAAAAGGCGCGCACATATGATGTAAGCAGTCGTGAAACCCGTAAAACTGCTCTTCCTTGGGCATGGCCCGAACTTACGCCTGACCGAAAATTTTTTTAAATTCAAGCAGTAATTGACGTCCAGAGCAGACCGTCCAAATACTGAAAATTATGTCAGTATTTCGATTTTTTTCCTATGAATTTCTGATTTTCGTTGTTATTATTGTTACAATACAAATGAATTAGTTTTTTTTTATTTTATAATAAATTAAATCCTTAAATATGATTATTAAAAAGAGTTTTTAATTTTTACACATTTACTAAATATCCGAAAATGGGGGGTGTATTTAGACTTCTTGCTTAAACTGTATTTATAATTGTGTACTTTTGTTTCGTTAAATGTAAAGAATTTTTCGTTATTATTTGTTATTGTTATCAAGGACGCAATTAATAGGTTCGGCGAAAGATACGTCGATAGGCTCAGTAATCATACAAATGGCCGGGCCACTGCCTTATTGAATGACAGTGAGGTTAAAAAGGGTTTACATTTCAGACTTGCCTTTTAGAAAATTTTGATTTGATAAATACGCAACTTAAACTAAATACATCCGTATATGTACGTGTATGTTTTTCCATTCTTATGTTTTGGTCTCACTGGGGATTCCAACAAATTTAATGTTTAAGTTTAACATTTTTAAATAGATGGCAAATAAATAAATGAAAAAAGAGATTTGTTATTGCTTGCATGGTGCAGTTGCTTAGATTTTTTACCCGAGTCCTTGTAGGAATCGAACCTACGACCTCTCTACTGGTGGTCGAATACTCTTTTTGCTGCTCTGTTTACACATGCGAGTGAAACTTCGTTTTGAAAAAAATGGTGAAAGGAGATATTGCCTTCAACCGCTATCGGTTAAACTAATTTTAAAATGTTTGCTTGGCGTTCATTTTTGTTTGTGTTGTCAAGTTAGAGTTGCCGAGTTGATTATATATATGAACATATTTGGGGAGGAAACGGTTAACATTTGTGATAATGAGTTTTAAATAAATAATTTTAATGCTCTATGACTAACAAACTTATTTGTTTTAGGCGTATTTTAATAAAGTTAAAACTTATAGTCCTGGAAATTTTCATCAAGTGCAAAGTTTGCAAAGTGAAAAAACGTGAGTGTTTTAGTTTTTTGGAACTTGCAGTGCCATGTGTAAAATCTAGATTAATGTTGTTTAAAAAATAAAATTTGTTTCGAAAATAGGAATAGTTTCTTAAAAATCAACTTCTCCAAGTTAATTTGTAAAATAAAATTCTCTTAAATAATTGTAAAGTTTTCACAACTCTCATGTTTCGTTAACAATTAGCAAATTGTCAGACAGAAATTAAAAGTACGAGCATTTTAAATTTTTATCTCTCCAAAAATATATTTATTTTGTTATAAAAAGAAGTATTTTGCTGAATCCAAACATTTGCTTTCGACTGTTGGCTTAATCCCATTTTAATTTGCTTTGAGTGAATTTCACTTTTAAATACTCAAAATGCAAAACTTTCTTACGTAACTTTTCAAACTGTTTTTCAATTATAAAATAATCTCTTATTTATTAAAAAAATCGTATTGTGCTTTGAAGAATTGAGCAGAGCAACTATTATTTTTGCATTGAAATACAAACAAGACGAAGTTATTGAATTTAAGTTTTAAAAATTTGTTGCCTTTATTAAATAAAATAAAATGAGAATTATTTTTACAAAAAATAAGAAAAACTATGAAAAATTACAAACAACTTAAAACCCATCATTAATACCCAGTTGCTGTAAAACTCAATATGATAACATTTCGTCAAGTATAGGGTGTTTTTTTTAAGGTATAGAAGTTCCGATAGAAATAACTGGCATATTTTGGCAAATCGCGGATAAAGACTTACAACAGAACAACGTTCACAAATCGAGGAAATTTATTTCTATAATTTGAGTTCTGTTCGCCAAACATATAATTGTGTATTTGATCAGCTAATATTCAATGCTATACCTCAATGCTTGACCACATGTCCTCTTCTGGATCATATTCATCCAAATCGAGTACGACACAGCACTCGAATTTGTCTATTCGACGCCGTTCTCAGAAAAACGGTCTCTAACCGACCATTAATTTGGGAATTTTGAGGAAAGATTTTGGACTACATCCATACATGTAAGTTCCAGCTGGTGCAAAAATTGAAGTCAGCGGAGCAGAAATTGAGTCGCGTGCTCGGATAATCAATTGGAAGCTGACTAGCTGGATTATATAGAGCGAGGAACGCAATTTCTGGCTCTTTGGAGAGACCATAATCCTCATGAGTTTCTTGAGAATCCGCTACATCCTGAAAAAATCACAAATTCCTAAACTGGTGCCAACTTTAACCTGAATGGCGAACGCTACAGGCAAACGATTCGTCATGGGGGCAGAAGAAGTTCCAACCAAACCGTGCTACATGTCATGTTATAGCTGAAACCATTACTTTGCTGAGCAAACGTATGGTGACCGAATTATCTCAGGAAATGGACCGTATGGGTGTTCGTGTAATGTAACATCTCTGCACTACTTTTTGTGGGTGTACGTCAAATCTCGCCAATGATTGCATAGACAGGGCAGCGTTCATAAGGTGCAGTCCAGAAATTACTGTGAACCATTAAATGCCACGAAGTTTGTGTCACTCCACTGAATTTGTTATCTTTTGTTTGAAAAAAAGTGCTATGCCTGTTATAAAAAAACACCCGATATTTACTCGTGTGAGTGCTTTTTCTTTTTCAACCGTGTGCGAGTGCGTCCATGTAGTAAAAAGTTACTGTCTGTCAAATAACGAGAATGTTTGTGAAATTTTCATTTATTGAATTTATACTTTTTGAAACTTAATGGAACATGTCCAGACATGTACAAATGAATGTATGTATCGATATCTAAAAGTCCTAATAATGTATTATTCAAAAATACGAAACCGGCTTTTCTATTGATGGCGATTTATTATATATGTTTGTGTGCAAAATTCTAAACGTCTGCTATACAAAATACTCAAGTCACAGCCGAAATTCAAAATAGCGCATCTTCCAGCGCATGATTTTCGTAAACAATGTAGAGTGTTCTCCATCCGTCACTCAGGCCACTTATATTTTTTTGCTTTCGGCAGACTGTCATTATTTCTGTGATCGAATTGAGTAACCGGTTAATTAAGAGCTGCTTATCTTCTTTTTATTATTGGCTTATGCTTTTCCGAATAAATTAAATAATAATACAAAAAAGTAAGAAACAGCAATAATTTTAAAAATATATTTTTATTGAAAACTTCGTCTTTTCATAAAGGTTCAAATAAGAAGTTAATGATGCGTTAATTGGCTTCAGAAAACAACAATTCAAAATAACGCAGGATACTCAGCGTTAAGCGTATTTTCAACAACGGATAGTTTTTGTCCAAAATGAAATTCTTTAAACTAAGATTTCAAAATGTTGACTCAATAACTCAAATCTTTTGCATTAAATATAGTTTTTTGCTTCGCCTGCAAAAAAAAAAACTTATAAAAATTAATGTTACGTTATTTTGCATTTCAGGTCACTGAACGGTGAACAAATTTAAGAAAATTAAAAAATGGGCTTTTGCTTGCTGGGAAAAATATACAAATCGCAAATCTATCTATTGCAATGCCCAAATGGCCACGCAAACAAACACATGCATGTATGTGCATATGTACCAGGGATGGCATTGCAATTTTTAAAATTGTTACGTACGTTGTAGTTTTCGGACCTCAAGACACATTTCTTTAAATTTAGATTAGTTTTATTACATAGATTTGTATAGAATGTAGCAGAAAAAGTACTTTAAATTTTATTTGACTATAATAATGAAAAGAAAACAATTCAATATTGAATTTTCATATAAAGAGAATTAAGGCTTTTAACCCGTTTTTGAGATCACGGCTACAGTTTTGACAATTGATATATTTATGTCATAGCACTTGCAATTGTGGGAATTCAGCCGCAAAAGGGATGCGTTTTGTACTGCGTGTCGCTCTTTGGTTTTAATAAAAGATTCTCTCCACATTTGCTGATGAAGGTAGAACTGATAATATTCCTCTGACAATTTTTGAAAGTTCTTGTAACATGAGTGCATTTGCCTCATGTTTTGCTTTTGGAAATGTTGCCGTCTATAGGGTGATAAAATGACTAAAACTGGGAAGATTCCTTAATTGTGTTAAATATGTTACTTTTCGAGTTCGAATAGTACCATAAAAAATTAGTAAAAATCGACAAATTTTGCCACCCCTGGTATGTCCATCGTACATGTATGTATTTATGCAACATGTATGACAATCATGATGTTGTTGTGCGTGGCATCAATCGCTTCTATAAGGAGTAGCATGTCAGTTGGTCACACAACCCTCATTTCTATCGAAAAGTATAAAATAAAAGTATAAATGAAAGTACACACACACACACACACACATGTTTTCAATGCTACTTTTTCATTGAATTGGGAACAATGATTGAAATGGAAAATAGAATATTTGCAGCTATAGAGAGCATTTGCCATTAAGAAAACTCTTGGAGCGAATGGCTAAATGATGTTCGTATGTATTGGCCGAGGTTGTTCTAATTGCATTTGTGAAAGTTTGTGTTTTTTAAATTAAACTTAACTTTTTGAGCATGTTTTTGCTTTTCCTTTTCAAAACGGCATCAGCTCCAAATTTTGTGTAAAGGTTAATACCTCTAATTACAAATTTAAACATGTTTTTTTTTATAAATATGTCGCATGCGGTATTTTTGCTCCCATATATAATATAATATGAGCGAATATAATTCATTGTGTCCAGCAGTAAATTGGCTTAGTGCTGCTGCACTGGGAAAAATACTTGGACGGTATCGAATTGATTTTGTGGGAAACTTAGGACAACTGACGTATAAAAAAATGGTTGAGTTGACTGTAAATCGACGTCATTTCAATATCAATTTCTTCTTCAGTTTTATAATATCTAATCCCATTTTTATTCTGCAAGGAGTAAGACGTTGTAGTAAATTTTCACTGTGTATCTATAGAAAAAAAGACAAATGCTTCGAGTTCAAGGGGCGGAGGGACAAAGTTAAGAACTTAAGCAATTAAATGTAATTGTTTTTGTTTGTTAATTTGTTGCGAACTTTTGTTTTCTTATCAACAAACCGATTAGTGTTCGAATCGGTACTAACTCTAGCATTATGTTCATAACTTTGCATTTCAGTTTCAGTTTCAGTTTCATCTTCATCTTCATCTTTTAATTTTTTTTATTTGGGAGTTGGAAGTGCCTGCACAAAACGCTATTCTTGCACTCAGTCCTGGCTTTATGAAATAAACTTCTACAATTGCAGCTGCTTTCATATTATGAGCAATTCAGGAGTTGCCAAAACTGCAAAGAAATTGGGAAACGGTAGAAGTCCACATTAGCCTGAGTTCATTGTGTTTAATGTGGACTTTGAGTCGTTTGGCGAAGAAAATGGCGCTCATCACAATAAATGAGAACACGAAATTTGTTTTCTCATTCTAAGTCCGGAAGGGGAGGCGGCGACAGAGACCAAAAGAAAGACATCAAAATAAATAACGCACAAATCTGATCTGTTTCTGTTACGATCCCCTTTTCCTAGAAAACTATGAGATGAATTTATATCATCAAAATCACTTGTTTGGTTTCAGAAGGCCACAGATTGGCTTTCTCGAGGGTTGCACTATTGATAATTCAGCTGGATAAAAATTTCAATAAAATTGCTTGCCTTGTTTCAGATGGATGCAAACTTGTTCCCTTTCCCGGGAAGGCTATGCAACTTTCGTGAGGCCTCTGGTCTGCTTTCAAAGCGGCACAAAATACGTATCCAGCGTTGCGGCAAATATACAACTTATTTTTCACAAATTCGAATCAATTGGCTTTTGAAAATAACATTAAGTTTATTTTTGACGCGATCTCTCTTCCTATTACAAAATATCTCTTCCTATTACAAAATAATCGGAGTGCCATTAGAACCGGTTGCTTGGTTGGTTTTCTTTCACTTTTGCAAAAAGTATTTTCTTAAAAATTAATTTGAATTTTTTGCAAAAACTTCTACTCTCCAGCTCTTATAGTTTCGGGCAATGGCCTCTATAACAGACGGCCTCGCGGACATTGCAGTAATCAATCAAAAGTGGGGGGGGGGGGGGTGCTTTTATACTTTCATTCCTAATCCATTAAAACGAAGTGATGCCTTTGCATTTTTCACAGCGTCTAAAGTTGGGCTGAAATTGTAGTCCTCTTTTGATCCAACTCTGATTTATGTTAATGCAAAGGCGCATACTTATGTGCTAGAGGCGGTAAAGAAATTGTTGTTTATTTGGAGAAAAGTGTCGCACTTTAAGTTGCATCCATCCACCTTGAATTAGGCTAATCTAAATAGATGTCTTCAGCCTCAAAGAACCAGTCTATCATCGCTTTAATGAACTACAACATTTCAAGCAGAAATGAATGAAAAGCAGATCACAACGGTGCGTGTTGGTAGGTTTCACTGTATAAAACGTAATGTTCTAACACTTCCTGTACTGAAAACCCAGAAATCATAAAACGGGTGGTTTTCCTTTCTATTTATTTCAATTTCCTACTGGCATTTGCATTCATGTTTTTGCTGGCCCAACATGCACAAACATTTTTTTCACTCGCCCCTACATGCGGTGGCAAGAGTAGCTGGAGAAATTAATTCCTTTTTTAACAGCCAAACAAAAAAAAATAAAAAAATAATAAAACTAACACGACGAATCCAGGACAGCCTTAAAAAGTGGCTTAATGTCCTTCTCTTATCCGGGTTGTTGGTCCAAAGACACACAACGAAAACAGCAAAAACTTTACATAGACATTTTGCAAGGCTATCTTTGCTAAAGGTTCATGCAGCTTAACTTAGTAATATGTAATGGCAAGAATAAGTCGACTGAGCGACCAACCGTCCATCAGGCCAACAACCACACAAAAGGTTGGCTTGGCCAACAAAGTGCAGGCATGCAGGTTCGTTATATGGATATGTTTCTCCGGCGTGATTTCTTTTTTTCGTTATTATTTTGTATGCCCTCTTTTTGCTCCTAATATTGTTTGAAGCTTTCATGTCAGTTTCATGGCAAATTTGTTTTCATGCGAGTACTGTTTAACTTTCTTTTGCTCATTTTGACCTGATTTTTCTCATTAAGTAAATTTGTAAAAACAGTAAAAACAGCTGAATTAAAAAGAACAATTTGAAATGAAAAGAAGGATTGTTGGTTGAAAGATAAATGGCTTGCATGTCCTTCAAGTTCAAAGCAGAGGCCGTTTCAATCATGTGAACAACATTGTACAACATAAATGCAGCAAATTTCCAGGCTTAATCATGACTTTTGCAAAAAGTTAGATTAATCAGAAAGTTTATTTATTAGTTAAACATATTAGTTGCATTTAAAGGACTTTGCCCAAAAAAAAGAGGACTTTATTTCCAAAAATAGTAAAATGAAGTAAAATAGGAGTAAAAAACAGAAATTCATTTTTTGATCGTTAAAAAAAAAATCTACAAAGAATCAGGCGCGTACGTCGACCTTGTAAAAGCTTGGACAGGCCAATGCTGGTGGCAGAAAAACGTAACGGCGTTTGTCTGGTTATACAAACATTAAAAACGTGTTATACGTGAATCGAATAAATAAAAACTTGTCTGCCTGTACAAGCGCCGCCAATTTAATTACAAATTATGAAAAATTGTTTCGACATACAAATTAATTCAGTCGTCAATTTTATATCGATGTGCCGTCAGCGGCTCCGATCAGTGTTGAGCTGCTCGGCATAGTGATGGGCATTGCTAACTCAGTTTTCGTACACGCTAAATTAAAAAAGTACTCAGTTGGCTTCAAGAGCAATAAAATTACATTTGTGTATTGTAATTTATATTACATATATTTTATATGGGTGTGAAGATACATTTTCGGATTCTCAATCCCAGACTCGAACCTGCGCTATTAACACACCTCTGTTAATGCAGTGGCAGATGTCTGTTAAGCCCTAAATGCACTAAAAATGCACCTAAAACTGAAAAATTAGTCAAAATTATTTAAAAAATAAAATTAAATTATAATATTATTAATATTCCAAATATTACTCTTAAATATGGCGACTTTGATGAATCTTAAACCATAAATTATGATCTAAATTCAATTCCACGATCCAGACGAAACTCCGAAACAGTTTCTAAGGGACCTACTCAATTATATGATGATATATTAAACATTTCTTCTGCTAAATATAAGGATTTGAAAACGCTTTGCGATAGAAAAACTATACCCGTAAAATTCCAACACGAGTATTTAAATTTAAAATGGGATGAATCTGTTAAAGATTTGCTACCTGAAACCGACCAGGAAGATAGTATTTAGCGTTCTTTATATATTTTTATCTATCGTTATTCAAGTTCACAAGATTTTAATATGAATAACATTACTTTGTTAATACAAAACTTTAAATATGTGAATTACATTACTTTATTTTTGTTTTATCCAATATACTATGAAATGTATACATTTATTTCTTTTTAAATGAAATTTAATTTAATTCTAAGGAGTAAGTAAAAAAATTAAATAAAAAAAAACTGGAAGTCACTTCCTTAAAATAAATTTTTGTGTAACCGACACACTTTTTTAATAATAGGTTGCCAGAAGGAAAGCAAAAAAAAAATGTATCTCACAAAAACAACAGATATGATGCAAATATCTATTTAAAATTATTAAAATTAAATGTATTACACAAAACAATATTTACATTATAAATTTTAAAATAATGGCTTTATTCAAGCTGATTTCATTTAAAAAAAAAACCTTCCTCTGTAAAATTTCGAGTTTGTGGGATACATTTTTTCGGCGGTTATGGCTCGATATATTTTAGACACAAAATTTTGAAATGAACACACTGAGTAAAAAAGAACTTCAACTGCTAAAGCTTTCCCTTATCTCTTGGCTTTTTCTCCTTGTAGTCATAATAGTGCCTGAATATGATAGAATTAAAAATGTTTTTAAACAAATAGTCAAATAATTAATGTATTTTATTTTGTTCCTAACAAATTTGACGGTTGTCTAACAACATACAAAATGTTGTCGTGTTTATTAAGTCTACTTAAACATGCAATAAATATAAAAAACGCAACAATATCGAAGTACCGAAAAGGGGCAAATGTGCCGCAATACAATTCAAAACAAATAAGTGCCAGCACTGGCTTACAAATGTCACGTAAACAGGTTGAGACGTTCCGCCAATGTGACAGTTAATTTGGGTACTTTAATCGATTAAATCAAATTCGTGACAACTGTCTCACTAAAATCCAAGGTCTGTTTCACAGAACTTGTCAATTTAAAAAGGAAATCTATTTATATGTGTCCGCGTACCATGAACTTAGACTGACATGCACTTGAAATAAGCAATTCATTTGCTGATTTATTTTCTTCTACATACTCGTACATACATATATTTGTTTGCTGATAATAAAATAATTATGTAGTTGTGGTCCTGCATGATTATTGGATCTCGGCCTTCAACCTATTTGTACTCCACTCTTAGATTCGCTTTCTAAATGGTTTTCCAAAGCTGATTTTTTCTTACAAAACTGAACCTCATAATGTACCGAGTTGTCTTCTAATTGAATGTCCTGAAGCTTCTCTGACACTGTTGTTCAATACATGAATTAGGTTTGGCATATTTGCCGAAATGTGGAAACACTTGCCACAGTTTAAGATCAAAAGAAGAAGAGTTCAATCCCATATTTGTTATATGGGGGTTCAACCAAATTATTTCAAGTGCATCACTTCGTGCGTTATGGCCCGGAAACGAAATGTTCTATTTTTAAAAATACTATATTTCTCTTACATCTGAAGTTCCTCGGGGAAGACATATTAGTTCACACCTTTTTTTGGTTATTATTTATTAATGATTTACCAAATACAATAAAGAACTCTTTCATTCTAATTTGTACCCTGATATAGGAATATTTTTTAAATTATAATGATAATATGTTGCTTCAAGAAAATTCATTTATTCATATTCTTAGACGATAGCAACGAAGTACGTTGGTTAAAAAGGGTACATGTACTCGACCTACCTTTTAGAAAATAATAAAATAAAATAATAATATTTGCTTATTATTTAAAATTTTGTAAAATAGATTGCAAATAAAACAGATTACAAAAAAAAAAATATATTCATTACAATCCTGGTGGGAGCAGGATTTTATGCAGTTGAATTGCAGTAAATACGAATGTAAGTGACGGTGCTATTTAAACGTAAAATACTTTCTGGATAGTTATGAGCTGAATAATGGTTGTATCTTCCAACACTTTGGAATGTCACTGGATCCAAAGCTTGATTTTGTGCACATTGTCAAATTGGTTTCATAAGATACTGGGCTAAAGAATTTGAAGGTCGTTAGTTTTTTTCATCGCTTGGAGCGAACCAAATACAATATTTATATCGATTGCAAAAATAATTTTTTATGTTTTCTCCTCCTTAATTTAAATAAATATAATTCTGTGGTCACAAACATAAACCGCTTAACTCAACTTACAAGAGAACGAGTTTTATACACTATTATAATCTATAAAAAAGGTTTTATTTTTTCCTCAAAACCCCATTTCTCTAACCTTGTTTTTTTTCAATTATTTAAAAAGTCGCTTTGCCTTTTCTTAACGTTCTCAATTAGCACCAAAATAGTGGTTATAAACTTTCACTTTATTTTGCAGTAAAGACTTAAATTTTATTTTATTAAATATGTCCTCAACTACTTTTAGTTCTAGTTCCAATTTTGGTGAAAATATTGCGCTGTATCGTGTCGTTAGTTGCATCTACATATTTGTTTTTTTGTATTGTTTGAGATGTGTCAAGTAGGCTTTTGTTACTTGTGGCCACAGAATTAATGTTGAAACCAGTTCGAATTTTTCATTTTATGTTCCGCAGCGTCCTGCAGGCTACTACTCTGCACTTGCCACTAATATGATAGTTCTAATTCCTTTACAAGGACTTGCAGGGATTTCAATAAACTTTTGGCTCCTTAAGTGACAATTTAGTTATTAGCTCTAAACAATTCAAAAATAAATAATAATTGGTATGCCGACAAAGGAAAGACAATTTAAAATATAGTGGCCGCAAAAATACTACATATTTGATGACATTCTGAACTAGTCACTGCAATCAGTTTCCTATCGGTTTGAATGTAGTCGTGGTTTTATCCACCACAAATATTTCTGAGTACATTTCGCGTGTGCGAATGTTGCAAGGGCAATTGGTTGAAAGCAATAATAGTTTCAATAATAAATTGCTTGCCACAACCACATGTACGTTGAGGTCGTTCAGGCGCCACAACTAAATAGTTGCAGATGTTTTTATCAGTCAACCAGACTCATTTTATACAGTTCATGTTTTAGAAGTGTATTTAATTTTAAAAAAAATCAAAGTGATGAACCATTTTGGAAAAATTTTCCTCATTAATAAAAAAATATTTCAAATATTTAGCGTTTTGATGAACAACCAGAATCAGTGAAATATCCTGCTTACGTTGCAATTTTTCCAGACCGAGATCTAAGCCATTCAAATTGGTATAGAAACGATTATGCAAAACGGAGCTTATCGGCCTCAAACTTTTTTACTTATGTGGACAGTTTGTCATCCCAAATGCATATTGCCAGGCCAGCGCCATAATCCTGGCATAATGGTTTTCTTTTCTCAATCTATTGCAATTCATAGGACTCCTATAGGAGTCTTAATGAGGTATTGTGTGATGACTGTTCTGCATGAGCTGGTGAGATGCAGGAAACAGTAGACTACTTGTTATGCACCTACCAACGTGCTCCTGATATAGGCGCTTCTACACAACCTACAAGATATATTGAAATTTTCGAACAGCAATAAACCAATCACTTAAGATATACACATTTAGTTGGTGTGACTGAAAGTACCAGGATGGGCCTTAAGAACCGTACTACGAACCTAGCCCTCACAAGGAGTATCTCTAATAACTAAAAACCACTCTTGATATGTGGAATTTATGATGCTCAACTCAAAGATGACATATTTTATCTGCACGTGCGATGTAAAATTTTCTTTGTAATAAAAATAATGGAAACAATAAAATCAACTTAATCGAAGCCATTGCTCAAATTTTCGTAGCCATCGAATCCGATGCAACGCAGGAACTGACAGCGGACATTTGAATGGCGTTATATTCCACAGCTAAAGTCTTTCATGAGTCCTTCGAATAAAAAAAGGACTTCTTGAACACCTATTATTTAATTTCGACACTTAACCGCTCTGATTGAAAACCCCTCCATTATACCGATTGTTTAGTTCAGTTATTTCGAAACATCAAAACATCGAGGCAGTTGGTCTACAATTGAGACATTTAATTGATTTTATTATTATCTAAAATGCTTCTGATATCCTTAAATGCAAACAAAATGTGTTCATTAAAAAATTCCAATTAAAAAAAAGGGAAAAACTAGTAACACAAAAAGTGTGTTTATGTAAATCACACGGTTTGTTTTTTACAACAATGTGTTGTTTAATGTTAATGTCAAGTGTAAATCCAATTAAGAACATGCCGAGTTGTGCATGAACACGTCTCAAGGAAAGCGGAAGCAAAAAAAAAAATATGACGTACATGACATTTGCTTTTTTAAGATTGTTCAATGACTTAATGCTGACATAGAATATTTCATGTTTGATAGAGTGGGGACCTCACAGGCGGATGAATAGACTGACCCCTGATCAAGGCTTCCCCATTGGACCTCCAGATTAGGCTACGTTCGAGCCAGCCGTAGCGGTCATATGCCAAAAAATTATAAGGCACAAAATTATCTAATGAATAGAGTAAATTTCATGGCAATTTAAAAACTTCATCTTTGCTTTATTCTATTTGGAGACGATCTTCAAAAAAAAAAAAAAAAAAACAAAACTTTGGATTCGAAAAATAGAAGGAAGGAAAAATTGCCATCCAATGATACGAATTTTCCAATAATACCGAAAGTCATGACATTACACATATATAGTAGCAATGTACGTAGTTCGTACTATAGTTAACCCACTGTAGTTCTTTTAATCATTTTAGGCGGTTACAGCAAGAGAAATGACTTTGAAGCTCGATGTTGTCACTTGAATCCCTTTTTTAAAAATGAAATGCATTCAAATATTTCATTTTATATGAATTAATGTTAATAAATATAAATTTTTACTTGAATAAATAGAAATTTAATTTGTAATAAATATAGATTTTTACTTGAACTCTGAAAATTCACATTTAAACACAGAAAGTTTTCGAAATTTTTATTGTTACAGTATTTTTTCTTTTGTTGGTTGAAGATACAAACTATAAACATTTAAGATAAAATATATTGCTTTGAACGAACTGGTGCTTTGAGGTACCTGCAGCAAATTTCACGAAACCATAACACATTTTTCGGCCTGGCGACTTTTGTTGGTGTGATTCTGTTTACAAAACACTGTCATCAGTCGGTTTCAGGCCATTATTTTTGCTTTTGAGCCGTCATTAAAAAGTTTATTATTTTCCTTCCGTTTTTTCGCATATCAAAATCTTTATATGGATGTATATATTTGACAAGCCTGAACTTTTTTAAGTGAAAATTACTTATTTATGACAGGAAAGTATGTGTGTGTGTGTGTGTGTGTGTATTTATTTGTTCGCTGAGAAGTCAGTCAGTAAAAATGTTTGTTTCAGTTTTTTGCGCCTTTATTATTTAATGAGTCTATCATTATTTCAATTGCATTAATTAAATAATGAAACAATACTTTTGTTGTTGTTCATTTATATTTTGCTTGCTAAGGATTCTTTTTTTCGCTTTTAATTATCGAAAAATAAATAAATAAAATTGTAATTTTTCTGCAAATTTAAAATCAATAACTTTTTACCGATTAAAAAGTCAATCATCCTTTTAATTAAATATGGAGATGATGGCATGTGATTGGTGCTTTTGTAACGGAACCGTTTTTCATTAAAATTCAAATTTAAATCCCTCAGTTTATGACAGCATGTTTTCACTTAAAGAATAGGAAAATATAACACTTAGTTTTTGCCAAAGTGTTGGACGTTTTAGGCGAACTGAGCCTGTTATTTTCATAGAAGCAAAGATACTGCAGAGCCTGCCTGAGCACTGCCATGAAACTTCCACTCGTTGACACAGTTTTAAATATCTTTAGAAGATTAGGCATGGAAAGAAAAAAAGGATACACACTTGGAAGGCACCTAAAAAGGTTAAGTATTATGAAAGATTGTCTAGAAAATTTTGACAGCAGACCACATTCAACTTGCCGAAACACTGACGGTCTATGGGGCATATACAGAGTCCTGAGTATTGGAATCACGCAAGCAGAAGAGGGTGGCTCGTACTGGAAGCATAACGAAGCACTACATACATACATATGCCAATGTCCAGCCCATACAACATTGTGGCACAGCGAGCCAATGAGACTCATCGCTAACGTTGTATGAGGGTTAGGCAGGAGGATGAGAGTCGGAATCACACAAACAAACTACAGATAATCTTGTGCTTAGAACAAAATCTTAAAGGACTGTATACATATGCAAATGCCCAGCCATCTCAAAACCATGATTCCAATATAGTTCTTTGCCAGATGTAACCCGATTGGAAGCTATAAATGTAATGGAAAAAGTTGAGAAGCCTCTTTCAAATCCGTTAAACATGCGGCACAAAGTATGATAATTTCATTTCTAATAAAAATCCTCCTATATCCTTGTAGTCCAAACGCTTTATACAATTTAAGCAGACTGCGGCGTAAAAAAGGTGAAGAAAATTCAACACGCTTTTGTAAATTTTGTAAAATATCATTAAAAAAATTCAATTAGTTACTGACTTACCCAAATATTTCCCTGGATTCCTCATTAATTCTTAACGAATGCAAACAACCAGTAAATCCAGTGCCACTCTGCGAGGGTGGCAGCTCAATAATTAAACCAATCGGTGCTTGCGGGGCTCCACCCAAATGAAGCCAAGTATTCAAAATGGTGTCTGGCGTGTGTAAGCGCGGTGGCAACAATTTCAGCCAGGTGGGCTGATCGCCCGACATGGCCAAAGTGTCGTTAACCAAAAGGGAAGCATTGCAATGGGTGTAATTACGGCTGAAATCCAATCTGTAATTGACGGAAAAGAACACATGACAAAATTAATTAGGTTAGCGCGCCAAACGAGAACAAATACGTGACAGTTACACGTCTATTATTATATTGTTTGATTAACCGAAAGATTTACACAAGAATAACTTAAATATAGTGCAGGCGCTTAATTTGTGTACACGTTTTTTTTCTTTCCACATTTGAACTTCCACCACATTTTACCGAATACACCATGAAATTTGACAAGTTTTTCCTCAATATTCACATAAATGTCTGTATGTGTGTGTTGTGCTCGTACACGAGGTGACGCTGGTCGACCTTTAGGCAGTTTTAACACGTCCAAGTTGTTAACTTGCACATAAAGCCCCTTTCTACAAATTCCCAAAATAACAACTTAAATTCCCAACACTTGTACATATCGCACCCTAAATACAAAAGGCGCACAACTCAAAATTTTCCAAAACTGACTTTTTTCCATAAATTAATTCAGAATACACATCTCTAACTACTGCAGCAATTTCTTTCACGTCACTATCTTCTTTAGCTGGAAAAGTACAGTCATGTCTAATGTGTTGCTTCTGCACGATGAACTGAACATAAACAGTTTTTTGTCTCTCCTGAAAATTTTAGAATTTTGAGTTGTGCCCCTTTTGTATTTAGGGTGCGATATGTACATATGTACTCATGTTTTTATCGCTTTCCAACACCCATACCCATATTTAGAACACTCTCCCAACCAAACTATCAGTCTCGAAATTTAAATAATCTTAATGGCAGCCTCTGTGCATCTGTGCGGACTCGATAAGATTTGTTTGTTGGCGTACATATTTTACACTCTCACATCATTTGTGCTTTAGTTGCTGGTGTGTTAAGTGTCAAAACCCTTAAAACTTAAACCTAAATCCGACGGAATGAAAGTGCCAAGCCATACATATTTACATACTTATATATTTTTTTCTATCACACACACACACACACATACAAGGGGTTTCGAAAGAAGCTGGGATTTCGTTTCATTTGATTTGCCAAGGAATGTGTTTGTTACACCATTTCCCCTTCAGAAGAAGGAAACCTAATAAATTTTGCAGATAGACATCGCAAACTTCTAAATGTAAAATTCTTCGTTTGGAAAACTGTACAATTATGTATGTGGTGGTGCCAATAACGGGACTTGAAAGGCATGTGTATTGTTTCCATAACACCATCCAGCGACTTGTCTGGAAAATGTTGCACCGAAATCACTCAAAAAAAAAAAAAATATCTGACAATTCATCTGCTTGTGCTGTGGAAACAGCGCTTCTTTGTATCGTTAAGACTGATTTTACTTGTTCAATTTTTAATACTTCGGCACAAACAATTTTGGGGAAAATATTGCCAAAATATGATGTTGAGAAAACAGAAAACACGTTGCCAGATACATTTCGCAAAAAAATGCGATTAAAATTTGACGTCACGAAATTAGAAGTGCCTTCTAAGGGCACTTGTGTATATTGCCAAAAATTTCGCTTTAAGCAGTAGAAATGGAGCCGTACAAATAACATTTAATGTGATTTTATTTATGATTTAAAAAAATACTTTATTTTGCGTTGAAAAGTATAATTTTTTGATTTGATTGCTCGGCGCAGCTGTTCTTCATCCTGTTCGATAAGCAAACGTTACCAGACTCTTAGACACATACACGTTTATAATAACTGGATTGGAACGGTTTCTAAGAAGACGCTTTCTAGCATTTAAACATTTTATTAGATGTTGGCTGTTCTTATATTTGTGCTCGAGAATTGAAACATATGGTTTTATTTTTGATAAATAAATAAAACGCTGAAAAAATGAGATTTGCGATTTTGAGAAAGTAAATGATTGACAAACTTTGCGTTTTGCAGCATATGGGCCGATGTAATATATCTCATTTATTTCGCTTGAGAGAATTTCCCATGAAGCAATGAGAGAAGTACCTCAAGTTAGCCCATACCATGCAGTGGGGAAAAGTTTCCCAAAAAGCTGGTCACTCTGCATTTCATATGGTTAAAAGTGAGTTTTAAATGACCCGATTGTGACATGTGGAATTCGTTAAGGCAAGTGATAAATTCGTAAAGTAAAGTGATCTTCAAAACAGATTTTTGCCGTTCAAAATACTGACGAACGTTTAAGTTAGTTGCCATGGGACAGGCGTTTACTTAGGTCATTCATCCTTTGAAGAAGTTTCAAATAGTTATATTTTGTTACAAGAAAGTTCGGTTTCCCAGGCCGGAATATTCATCTTCTGAAAAAATTGAAAATAAAATGCCATTCCATGGTTGTAGTGACTGCTTCGGATGTGTGATCAGAACTTGTATATTCTTGATTCGGTGTAGGAACGAAATTTCAAGTATTTCAGTTTCTTTAAAGAAGTTGTCGACAAACTGATAAATGCTGCTCTACACCAGCAAACGCAAGGTCTTGTTAAAGATATTAACTGAAGCGCTTAATGTTGCATTTGAAAACGGTAAAACTATTTGAACTTGTTGAAAAATTTTAAAATTTGCATTAGCAATAGAAATCTATTACGAAAACATTCATTAAATTTACAATAATAAAGACTTCTTATTGATTTTTTTAATTGAAATGCTCAAAAGCTAACATTTTCCTTCAATCAATGAAAATGTTTAATTAATGCATTACTTCATATTAAATTTCAAACGAGTGACTTCAAATCAATTTGGTAGATCACAGCAATAACATGTTCACGTCTTAAATTAACATTTTAAAACATAATAGTTACATTAACTTTCGATATGTCTTTCTTCAATAACGTTGGCACGATACACAAATATAATGATAGAAAATGTTTCTGTGAAGAATTCGCTTTGATTTGACTAAATTCTATTGCAAAAATATTATTTGTATTATATTTTTTTTCTCACAACAAAAGTTATTTTATAACAATTTATTTTTGTCTGAGACAAAGAAAATATTCTCGCGCGTCTTTCCATTTATGAACCTTCATTATTTGTTTGATTTTTTAAATTAAATGTTTTGATATACAGTATGAGCTCGATTTGCGCAATCAATACCACCGAAACTGCAACACCAACAACTGCAACACGCTCAGCACAACACGGAATTTTTTGCATTACAGTTTTTATAAGTGCAACTTTTCCAAAAAACTAGTCTCGATAAGCACAACTTTTTGAGTTTTATAAAATTTAAAGAAATTTTGTTTTTTAATTTATTTCTTCAGAAACGTAGTTTTAACAATTTTCATCTTGAGAATGTTTTCCATACGGCGGTGCTGACACTTTTTACATATTTTATTCTCAAAAAAGTTGCCTTTAAGTTTATAGTTACTTTTTAAATCTTTTCGTTTTTTATGACGTAAGTTTTAAAGTAAAATTTTAAAGTAAAAATCATTTCAATAAATATGGGAGTAATAAAAAAAAGTTGTTAATGCTTTTAATATTCGCATGGCACTTATTCTGTTTGCTAATACATGGGACAAAGTTTCTACCTTCGCCATTAAGAAATGTTGGAAGGGTTTAATGTAAAAAAATGAACAATGGACTGACGAAGACGATCTACCATTGATCTTGTTACGGGACCAGGAGCAGTACAACAGACTCCAACTACACCATCCATTTTAAATTTGTTGCAGGATGTTCTATCGGATATTAAATTAACAGCTGATGGAATTGCAGAATGGATCTGAGAAGACTATTCAGAGGAAAATGCAGCTACACACGTTTCAGACGAAGAAATTGTAGAAACTGTAGAAATTGAACAAAAACATCATTAAGTCCCTTGACATTTGTATGGAGTTTCTTATGAAAAATTAATCGCTCTTCAAGAAATCCCAAAAGATTAAAAAGTCTCAAACTCAAACAAAACTTTTTAATATTCTTCTCCTTAAACTAAGAATTAAAACATATTTTCATAAATTAAAAAAAAAAATTAATGATTTTGAGTTAAACAGTGGTGTTTTGAAATAAGACTTTTAGTGGTCGGTTATCACAACTTCCCGGTAAAAGCAACAGCCCCGGTTTCCTTTCGGTTGCGAGAATCGAGTTCGTACTGTAGTATACATATATGTGTATGTAGTGTTGTGTTCTTTAATTGCAATAATTTGATAACTATAAGTTATTGAAAATGTTGCCATATCAAAAACACTCATTCTAATAAATTTGTTTAAATTTTTAAAACAAAACGTACTTTTTCCCCTTCATTTTAACAAAATAGGCTTCTCTGAACGTGCATTTATTGCTGCCTCATTACATCGGATGCAGTTCTAATAATGTAGGAACTTGTGATATATTGGGCGTTCATGCTGTGAAATAATCGGGCGAATACGAAAATATGTAGTCTTTGAAATGATCAAAAGGGCACGTTTTGTTCTGCATCTCCTCATATGCTGGTGTATTTAAATATTTTGTTGCTTTAATTTTAAAGCTTTAAGAAATTAATCTTGAAATACTCCCTGATTTCCCAAAAAGAAAGGAAAAACATTTAAGGGACCTGCTCTTGAATTTCCTTCGAAATGGTGTAGTTGGAATTTCATTGCTGTCTTTTTGTTGTTGCTACAAGCCCTAAAATAGTTTGAGTTTGGTGATGTTTTGTTGGCAGTTTGGCCTCTTGACATGCCATTTTATGTTTCAGTTTTAGGTTCGCATAACCATCAACTCATAAACACCCAAAATATACAACCAACATGTATTAGTTTCCCAAACAATATTAAATAAGCGTGTGTACAACAATTTGTTGTTGTTATTTGTGCTAAGTGCGTACCCTATTACTGTAAAAGCTTATGACAGCATTCCTGCTTGAGGCACAAAAATGGACTAAAACTTGAGACTCTTTAGCCAGATAATTAGTAAAAGGAAAAGGCAAAAAACAAAGGGAATTATAATCGGAAGTAAATGAAGAAGGAAAAAATAGTGATATTTTTTTATTCCTTTTTATCAGTGAAATAAAATAGTAATCAATAATTTAACTTCTATATCGCTACCTTAATATAGAAAGGCCCTAAGTCGTTTTTTCTCAAATCAAGTTGTTTGTAAATTTCGAAAGATGATCTTCCAACACATCGTTGGTACAAAACTTGACGTGACCCGACTAAAAACGACAAAAAATAAGCAGTTGAAAAAGGTTTCGCGACTACAAAACCTTCATTTTTATTTAGTTTTTTCTCCCTCCTGAATAGTTAAGAAAACGTTACTCAGCGCCTTTCCATATTAAGGTATCGATATATGTATATATAAGTGCAGAAAACGCAACCGCATGTATATAGGAATTGTATATATTCTTACAGAAAATGGGTGTATTTATAATGTTTTTTATGAACTATTTACAATGTCTTCCAACTCCTTAAGTTTCATCTAAAAGTGTGATTGCCAATTAGTTAGTAATCTTTTCAGGTAATTACAAGTATTACATACATTTCATTCATTTAATTCAGATTTTAGGAAAGGCGTTTTCAAGTCGTTGGCAAGAGCTTTATTTGTTACGTAAAAGGGCGCATTTAGTATTGCCCGAACAGTTTTCGATTGAAATCTTTGTAATATTTCTACGCTAGAGTTACTAGCACTTCCCCATAATGTTATGCCATAAGTCCGCACCGGTTTTAATATGGTTTTGTATAATACAACTTTGTTATCAATAGAAAGTTGAGACTTAGACCCCAAGTAACCAGCACATTTGTTTAAACCTGATATCAAGCTGTTTTCTTTTCGTATATACCAAAATATTTAATGACTTTTTTGCAAGGAATTGCATCGCCTATAATAGAAAATGTTGTGTGATATGATTTTCGACTGTTGACAGCAATATTCCGAAGAAGTTTTATGAAGACCATCAAGTTGAGCCTGAATAATTTCAGATGCTTTTGATGGCGATTCGCCGTTCGCTGTTCGCCAGACGATAAAAATGCTTAATCGTCAGCATAAGTTGCGACAGTGACATTATCATTTACTGGCACGTCGTACGTGCACAAGGTTTACAAAGATGGACCAAGAACACTACCCTGTCTATAGGAAGGATGTCTGAATAATCATTATTAACCTTAACATCTGTTTTTTAAATAATGTAAGAAAAACATATACGAGTAGAATGGGGCTGGAAGCGTATTTTTCAATTTGAATAGTAAGTCAAAGGCCTGCTGAATATCCAAAAATACGGCAAAGGTATCATTAGTAACTTCGACAATGCGATGACACTGCTCCGATGGTCCATACTTCTGCTACTTCGGGACCCAAACTGATGATTGGGAATGATATTTCCATCTTGCAGATGATTTGATTAAACGCTTGAAACGCTTTTTTTCGAAAATTTTGAAAAAAATCGTTATCAAACGTATGGGTCTGTAAGGAGATACCACAGTGTTCGGGTTTAAAACCATTACAATTTGCGCACATTTCCATTGTAATTGCAGTCTCAAAATAGAATTGAATAATAAGTTGAGAATACAACAGCTTTAAATGTCAATGATTTTATGGCAATTGGATCAATATTATCGTATCCTGTGGAGCTTTTATCTCGACTTCTACTTCTCGTGGTGTAATATGTTTAATGGGTAGATCCATGTGGCTTAGAATGCCTAAAAATTGCATAATGCCGTCTTTACGGCTACAAATCCTATGCCATTTATGGAAGTGATATTTGTGGCCTGGAAATTTCTCCAGCAAAGAACACGAGTTAACGTTTAATTTCTTTGCCAAACGTTTTTACTTGATGATAAAAACAAACCAAAAATACTCGTTTAATATTCGCTGATCAAATAAATGCTTGCCAATATTCACAAATATGTTGAGGAACGCTACGCTAATACGACGTTGCACGTCGTAGGGTATGGTTAAACCTGGCGGTGGTGACGTGAATTCATTACCGAGATGAGCTTTCCCAAAGTGACAGGTATATGCCAATCAGCCGCAATCGCTCTATGTCCATAAAGTTAACATATGTAAGTGAGGCCACTGGCTAGAATCAGCATTGTAAATTGGATCACTTTGGTACTCACAACCGCAGAAAGGCACTGCGGACATTTGGTCGATGTATGTCATGGAAGACCACGTGCAGAGGTCTTTCAAACACACAGAGGTAACCCAGCGATCAAATGCTTTGATGATTTAGATGTGCCCTACATTGCCGAGCGGAGGCGCCCGCTAACATGTTGAGCGACAAAACATTGATCCAAGACCTCATTTCCTACGGAATTCATAAATAATACACAAAAGTTAATGAATAGTTCACAATTCAGTTTTTTGTCCTTCGTAGACGCCAGCGTGAGACGGCCTTTACATATTTTCTATTAGAAATGCTTTATTTAAAATGATCTAAATGGTATATGCGCGTATGTATGTATTTTTTCTACAGAATGAATAAAAATATATTAAGTGTTATTTAGACGTTTCCATTTCGCCTGTTTGCCACTCAGTTTTTCTAACATGTATACGAGCGTACAAGTTCACCAGAAATTCGCAGTCATGTGAGTGGAAGTTTAAGAAAATACGGTTGAAGTGACTATATTATGAGAGCAGCAGTAGGAAAGTTGTTGTCGTGGCCAAATATATAAAATTTTTAAAAATGTATGTAGCGCAGAATAAATTTTGTAAAGTTTATGGTTTTATTCTCATGGCCAATAATTCTATTATCACTTCTAACAGCAGCGCTACTAATCTTTTCCCAGACGATACTATCGTGTCGTTTAACTATTTCATAATACCCTCTAACTATATTATTTTTAGCTGTAGCCATTAATTTATTGCAAAAGCAGCTGGAAATGTTTGTGTTATTTGTTGATGAGAAGAAGCATAATGGACATAATTGGGTTGCGTTATTTGAATACGCTTCATCCACAATAAGTGGGACACACAAGTTCTTTCTTTCCGGCTTTGAGTGTCTTTAACAAAAAACAAAAAACAAAAAAAAAACAGAGATCTATGACTGCTGTTTGTCTGAGATTTCTCTAATTATTTAACTCAAAGAAGGACTTTTTCCTTTGGCTTAAGAACAGCAACATGCTTGGGTGCAATCTCGAGCAATATTATTATTAAAGAGTGCGTGTTTGTACGTACATTTATGCACGTGCTATGAAAATAGAAATTCGACATACATACAACATACATACATACTATTTGCCCTAATCAAATTACGACAAGTTTCCTTTTATGCCTCACTGGTGTTAGTGAGAGCCACGATAGTGTTAGTGGATTTCTGGTGGCATTGACAACAAATGCTGCAATAGCTTGTGTCTTGTTTTGCTGTGCAACAAATGCATTCATACAATTTCCCAGCTCCAACTTAGCCCTAGTCCAGATAGATGCATTGGTAAAAGTTGTTTCTACATTTCAGGGTAATATCTTCGGTTGAGAGAGAGAGAGAGAGTGAGAGAGGAGTGAGCGTGCCCGATCCAACCACTTTTCCAACCAGAGTTAGACATTTGTTGGCAAAGACTTTAATACGTTATAAGTGGCAAAGGACCATATTCCATGTTTTGCATCCCAACGTTACTGTGGAGTTAATATTTGAGTTAAATACCACAACTTCGTACAACCATATCCTGCGAAATATGTAAATAGGGAGAGCATAATTGAGGGCAAAGCCTTTAGTACTACTGGTGAATTGTAGCCTTCTAATGACATTGAACATCTCATAGACAGTCCATAGATAGACTGGGACTACTGGGCAGGCAATTCACTTATAACTCGTGGTCACATCGATACCAAAGCTTTCGAGGCTCTAGTCTACAATATTGACAGTTCTGCAGTCGATGCTAAAGATCTTGACGCCTTTAGTTTTAAGCACTTCGAAAATTAGTTCTGGTTTAATGAGATGGCCGTGAAAGGTTGTGAAAAAAGAAAATATAAAAATAATTCAATTTGGTTGATACACGCAGACAACAGCGGTTGTGTGTGATTTAATTCGGGTTAATACACGAACATATTTTTTACTACACACACACACACATATATGCATGTATGTTAATATGTATGTATGTATGTAAATTCAGATGCATGTTTTACACGAAAACTGCTGCACGCTCGAACGTTTCAAATTGCACACATTTATTTGCCAAATTAGGATTTACTCACGTCCTGTCTTTCTCTTTCTCTTACTTTTGATTGAATCATGTTAATTTTTATTTAAATTTCTATTGTTTTCTTTTATAATATCCAGACTTAGTCTATTCTATATTTACAACAAAACAACTTAAGTTTTGGTAATTATTATTGGCAATTATTATTAATTTTTAAAGTTTTAGCATTAAGTTAAAAGAAAACAATAAAAAAAATAAAATAATAATAAAAATATTGGTTAAAACAAAAGACAGAGATTGCAAATAGATTTTTAATAAAGAAAAATTAACTTCTGAAAGTTAGATCTAACACGTGGTATCTTTTAAGTGTTTGAACTTCGTCAGTATCGTCTAATAACACAATAGCCCGAGATTTACATGATTTTCTTTTATGACAAGGAGTTATAAAAAACCGAAAGAAAACTTTACGCATTCAAAAATTTTGCAGAAAACGGCTGACGCAGGGTTTACACGTGGCTTGACAGTTCTAGTTCATACACGTTTATGTATGTATGTGTATGTGTACGTTTTTTTTTTTATTAAATTAGGTGCAGACTTTTTCACTTGTCGGAATGGCAGTCTGCACATTTTGATGACAATAAACAGGAAGAAAAAAGAAGAAAAAATCGAAACGGAAAAGTTATCAAGGGAAACACACGCTGGTTCTGATTCGATGAAAATAAATACATAAATTATTATATTAATTTATAGTTGGCTGGTGTTTATGCACCTACTCTTGTTGTCGTGCGTGCGGTTCCACTTAAGGTGTCTTTACACGGCAATACAAAGTCTTAAAATTTTGTGCAAATAAAATATTTATATATATATTTTTTTTGATTAATATGGAGCATATTTGCTGCTTTCTACTAGAATGAAGGTGCACACATTTCTCAAATAGAAGGAATTGAAATTGAAATAATTGAACTTTTGATATTTAATTGCGGTTTTACACGATAGATTGAGTAGATTCAAAGTAAGATCAATAAACAACCGAGCAAAAAGCAATGAGAAAAACAAGCAAAATGGCTGATGATTTATGAAATCATATTTTATATCATGAATCGATTTTGGTTATTTTCATAATTATAATTATGAACAATATTTAAAAATGTAACCACTTTCAATACACAGTAATAATACTGTCCCTATATACAGCTCGGGTGTACTGTTTTCTGAAATGGTGTAAAAAGCAAATGGCTATTGTCCATTCTGTACTGTACTTTCAGCCTTATTTCTCTCTCACTGAGTACATTATTCAGAAATTTTTGACAGATCATAATATTTGTATTACCGTGTAAAGACGCCTTTAATATATTTGCTCTACAGATTTTCTGAGAGCATCATTTTACTGCTGCCAAAAGGAAGCAATTTACTTTGGGAAATGTGTATGGTCGGTGTGGTTTGTTGTTGTTTTTGTTTTGAGTGCGGTGATGATGATGATGGTGATGATGATGATGACGACGAAGATTGCAAAATTGAGGCTTTCAAACTTATGTTTATGATTAGATGTCAGTACACTCAAACGTGTTTTTTTTTTTTTTTTTGGTTTGGCTTCATTCTCGGAATGTGTTTACATTTTGTTTTAATCTGTTTTCTGAAAAGAGTAACAATTTGTGGAAACGACATTGTTTCTGTGGACGTAATTTATGGTAAATGCTTAATTATTATTGGTATTTTTTCCATTGGCTGTGACGAATAAAAAAGTTTAAAAGTGCTTTTGATTGAGGTGAAACCATAGATGAGGCTTAGAAAGTTTATTTGATACAAAACAATATAAAATTGATAAGGATTTAAATTTGTAATTGTGGATATTAGGGTTTAAATTTTGAGAGCGAGTCTGGGCTTTTAACAGCATGCATGAGCATGCCTGCAATAATTAGCTCATTTGAGTTTAAAAATGGCAATTTTGGGGGGAAAATTAGTAAGTAAAATTTTTAAATGGTGGTTGAATAAATTTATAAGAACATCTTTACATACATATCGCACCCTAAATACAAAAGGGGCACAACTCAAAATTTTCCAAAACTGACTTTTTTCCATAAATTAATTCAGAATACACCTCTCTAACTACTGCAAAAATTTCTTTCACATCACTATCTTCTTTAACTGGAAAAACACAGTTATCTAGAGTGTATTGCTTCTGCACGACGAACTGAACATAAACAGTTTTTTGTCTCTCCTGAAAATTTTAGTATTTTGAGTTGTGCCCCTTTTGTATTTAGGGTGCGATATATTGTTTGGACTGAAAAGCTGCATTTCGGAATCTTGTTGAGGCAGCATTTGTTTGCACTCTGTAGTAGTGCGTATTTCTGCCGCAAACATTTTTCTTTTTAATTTCCAACTCAATATCATTCCCGATAGAAATAATTTTCCCATATTTCTACTCGTATTGCTATCACGTGACTACGTGACACGTAGATTTCCTTCAGTTTTATCGTGGTATTCTTCCTAAAGTCATCTTTTACCATATATTTGTTATTGAAAATACTTTTTTTTTGTATAATTCTTAAAATATTGCCATTTCAATCATATGTTCTGTTTTACGGGTGGACAGCTTAAGGGTTGCCAGTACAAAGACGATACATGAGATTGGACGCATGTAGATGTTAATTCGCCGTCGAAGAGTTTCAGTTACATTTATGCGAAATGAAAATATTTTCTGCGGTTATTCGTGTTACTAGACTTGAGTTTTAAGGGTTTGAACTATTTAGATGCTATTTCCAAAACATAGACATAGAAAAACGATTTATATGGCCTTTATTAACATTTGGATTGAGCGAAATAAGGCAATTAGAAGACTTGAACTTGTTGTTTCATTGGCTGTGGGAAACTACAAAGAACAACAAACATAAACTTCAATAATCCTGCAAAAGACTTGCAACATTAATTAAGCAATTTCACAAGGACACCAGGTTTGTAAAGCCACAACACAAAGAAGATTCAAAGTCGATAGATTTTCAAACGAATATGGAAGGAGGAAGGACATCATAACTTGAACAAATAAATTCAAAAGTAATGAATTGATCAGAACCTACTTAATAAATAAACAATGAATTTTAATATATGTGACCATAAACTGAAAACATAATGTTTAAACAAAACGATATTAAGTAAAATTAAAAATTGGCAATTATAAATAAAAGAAGACAGTATACGAGTACAACAATATATTCTTATTGTCATGATTATTGTTGCTATCCTGCAGACAAGCTATTGAACTTTGCGGGTTAGTACAATAACTCTTTATATTATAAACTTGTAACTAATTTAAATAATATTTAACTAATAATCTTGGATTTTTAATTATTTATTTTTGCAACCAAAAACAACAAAAAGAGCTGCATTTAGTGGGTTCTTAAAATACTGCTCCTGAAGTTTATGTCAAGAAATAAGCGGTTGTAGCGTTCCAATAAGTTCATCTGGAAAGTTCCTGTTGTGTTAAATATTTTTTAAAATTCTCTTCTCAAATAATAATTATTGTATTAAAGTTTATCCGTTTATTTTGTTTTTTCAGATCTGATTGATCCGCCTCAAAATATGTGAGTATATATCGTACGTTTTACACGTGTTATTTTAAAGTTTTAAGCTTGGCAAAGGCTGCTACTTGTACCCGCAACTGTGACATTATTATCCCGTAGTTTCTACTATTCTCTCTTTTTGTACGGCCTCGTCTTATAAATCAACGGAATATCTGGAAATCTTTGCCCAGCAAACAATAATAGTTTGATTTTTTGTTGTTTTTCTCAACATTTTGTTTTTAATGCTGCTGAAAATGCCATTTAAATTAATGGTGGGTTAGTGATACAAAATCATGGCGTTGGATGCTTCTATCAAAGGAAAATAATTTTTTTTGTGTATTTCACTTTCTTTGTTAACTGAAGGGTTCAGAGCTGCGATTTGTCTTCTTAGATTTTTTTGCCGTATGATACAAACAGCTGACATCATCGGCCAAGTTAGTTCTGAGATTGGCTTGACTATTAAGCCTGCGGTGCGGCAGTGAAATGAAGAAAACCACATACTCGTACACTAATATTGTACTAAAAACTAAAAAGATACTTGTATTTTGATCACCCTGTACATTTTTCTTTCTTACCGCTGAAATATATAGAAAGGAGACATCACTGCAGGATATTGTTGTTATCGTTGCATTAACTTTAGTATCAGCTTTTTTACGATTTTATACTGCAGTGGGGTCTCGATTATCGGTGATTCGATTAACCGGTAACGTCGATTATTCGGAAAAAAAATCGTGATAGTTTTCTGTTTTTTTTTTGTATCGATTAAACGCTATTACTTCAATTATCGGGGACTTTAAACATAATTTTTTTCATTGGATCATGAACATTCAAAAACTCGTGTGCATGAGATGAGTTAAAAAACATGTGTACACGCAGGCTTAGTTCAATATATAGATTTGATTAATACGAATCGTAGTCAAAGAAAGCTTGTCCACGAAACTATGAATTTAGAAAGCAGAAACACACATTTCATGATTTTTTTAAGAAATTATATAAAATAAAATTCTTTCCTCAATTATTATTTTTCCGGATTTTATTTAAATATTTATATTAAATCCCTGAATAAATGAGTTACACATAAATAGGAAAATATTTAAAAATACAACTCAAAATCGATTAGCCAGAATGCTTCGCGATAATTACAGATATTCAAGGTCTCAGTGTAATATTTTTTTGAATAATACTTTTAGGCACCCCTGTTGCGTATGAACATTAATGAATTCTTCAAGCATCATCACTCATACTTTTGAATTTCGTACTTTCATTTTCAGTCGAGTAAAACTAGATTTTACAATCTGCATGAACTTAAGAAAAGAAACATGTTGGATTAACAACTACAAAGCAAAAGGGCAAATGTGATAGAATGGTAAGCAAAATTCCCGCTGACGGATTGTTTTTGTTTTGGGGTATTCCCACGCGCTCTGATTTTCGCGCTATACTCTGGGAGAACTATGACTTCGCTTGTAGTGGTTCTTTTTCTGAAAACTCCACGAACGGAAATTTTGATATTCGTGAGAATAAGGCCTGATGTTTCCTTGGGATTTTGGGCTACCAACTCAGGTGCCGCCACTATCTCGATTGGCTCCAGAATTATTAGTAGGAAAAATGGGAAAGCCTGAGCTCTCGAGCGGTGGGTTTGTGTTAAGTGCCACTTTCACATATCACAAGACGTTGCCACCTGTGTATGTTGCACCAAGTTGGTACACTATTGCAGTGGACCATAACGGTAGGTTTTTGTGGCTGAAGGATGTTTAGAATTTTCTGAACCTTTGGGACAAATGCAATCGTTTAAAAGAACTTTTCTTGTTTTCTTTTGCTCAATAGCACAAATGAACTATTTAATATTTTCAATTAATTTTTGCAATAATCAAGTTCAAAAGAGCAAGATTTAGACGCCAGTTGGTGCAACTTGAAAACTTCTTTTACTTGCCTTATATCGACGTTGTGGTCGGTGCACAAGTGGCCGCTAAAAAGTCAATATGTGGTTTTTTATGCGAGTGAAATAACCTTTTTCAAGTCAAGGAATTTTCTGCACGTGAGTTGATTTCTGAAACAAAAGGTATATTATAAAAAAGGGGGAAATAGGCCTGGCGTAGCAGTTATTGGGGGACTCAAGTGAGAAAAATTATTCGAAGACTTGAAAGAACGGTGAGTGTAAAAGTAGGCGAAGCCATCGAAAATTGTGGGGGCGGGGGTCCCCAGCTAAAAGTGGAAAAAAATTTGTGATTATATAAGTTTTATTTTAAAAAGTAGGCGTAGAGGTGGGCGAGGTTGATCAGAAACCATACCATAACATTGGTTGCCATAAAAATACCGCTGGTACCAATTTTTCAGGAAATTCTACTGAACAATAAAAAAAAAATGCCAGAATAAGTCACCGTAAAAGTGGGTGCGGTCAACAAAAAATGTATTTTGTGGCCTCGACTGGTGTATAAGAAAAAATTTCCCTGAAAATAGATATTCAACCAAATATGCAAATTGCATTTCGGTATAAAAAGTAGGCGTGCAAGTAAACGAAGCTGGTAACGATATAGTATTTGAGTTTTGAAAACTGTATGTCATTAACAAACTGTCACTGAATAAATAAAAACAAACTTTAAAGTTAAATGTTCGAAAATAAAAACTAAATCATGAAAGGCCCAACTAATAGAAGAAGGCATGGCGAGCATAGGGCGAGCTTCGTTGCGGTGTGAAGAAATAGTGTGAAAAGTTTCGAAGCGAACAAGCAAAGGGAATAAATTTCACATTTGCACACATACATACATACGTACGAGGCCAGTTTAAAAAATAAAGGGAATTTTGATTTTTGTCAAAAGATTTATTTATTCATCAATTTCTATATATGAAACAGATGGAACTTTTTGGGATGTCCTTGACGTGCCTCAGCGGTTCGTCTGTACCTAACGTAGTCTTTTCACAGATCTCTGCAATCTTCGGAGTAGGAAAAGTCGCAGGGACTCAAATCTGGTGCATGCAGCGGCTTAGGTGCAATTATGGCATTGGTTTGGGGCCAAAACATTTATGCGTCAGCAATTTTGGAACAAGCTTTGCTCATACTCACTACTTTCATCGATTGTCTATGTGCTGTTACGTCCAGGACGAGGGTCGTCTCTCACATCCACTTGGAAACATTTTGCTAGTTCTTCTATTTGCATGCCTCTCGCGAACAAACTAAACATGTTAAATATCTGAAACTGGATCACATGCTTGAGACTTGTGTACCAACATAGAAAAGCGTTAATCGGTAAATTTCAAACTTCACCTTATTTTTTGAACAGGCTTCATATATGTATATAAATATAAATATATAAATAAATGTTGTCACATGCAGACTAGACGAAACAAAACCGAACAAAGAGCGAGAGAGAGAGAGAGAGACAGAGACAGGCAATTGCAAAAAAAAAAAATACCCCCTCAATTTAGTAAAAAGAAAACAAGACGCAAAAAAATTAAGATTTGTTTATAAAATTAAGAAAAAAAAAACACAACTTCAACAAAAACAAAAACAAAAGAAATATTTAATAAAAAATAAAACTGTATGTGTGCCCTTGACATCGCACGCAGCAAAACAAAAGAGGGAGCAAAACGCGAAAGAATGTGGTGGAAAAAGTATTGCTAAATTTTCTTTTAGCACCGCACAACACGCCATCGGCTTTGGAGCTCCACGTCGAAAAGGATGGGGACAAGAGGGTCTTTTGAATGTAAATACATACGCAGACATGAAAGGAAAGGTTATTGAGAAGACTAAAAGAAAAAAATTGCCTCTAGATCTTTTTGTACTGGCTTGGAATGTAATTCCGCAAAAAGCTCTCTGGGTGTTTTATGAGTAAATTTTATTTACATATTATAAGTTTATTGTTTTTAGCGCACCGTTGCTGGAGATGTTTGGCTCATAACCCAGCAGTTCTTTAAGGGCAAAAATTGTATTCAACCTGAAGAAAAGTAAAACATTGGTAGTTCGAACGTTTTTTCCAGCTGCCTTTGTGACGGGTCCTTCGGGGAGCAGGTTTTGTCTTGGCATATTTTATGCTATAGAACTCTGCTCTTCGGAATATAAAAGTCGTGTATGAATCGAGTTGAGCAGATCCTTCTACCTTTCAACACGCCCTTGGGATGACTTGAAAACGTCACTTTGATGATGGTTGAGCGGCCTACTTTGGCCGAAACATTTCAGCTGTGGTGTACAGGTAAAAACTGATAAAAGTGGGCAATTTTTAGTGGTCGTGTGGTTAAGTGCTGTTGTCTTGCGGGCGATTCCTGTTATATATAATAAATAATTGGATAGTGGTGAATTTGCAGGCGCTTTTGATTGAGGCCTGATGTTCCTTTGCCACCAACTCAATTTGCCTCGACTTCCTACATTATCCAGGGAATTTCTGGCAGGAGGGATTAGACAGCCGGGTAAGGGGTTTGCGTAATGTGCCGCCTTCTCATTTAACTAAAAGTTGTGAACTATGTGTACCATGGGGGCTGTAGTGAGCCGTTGCCAAAGCAATGGCTTTGGCGGATTTAACTCTATTTCACAATGAATGCATTGACATTTGTTAGGTACCGCCCTAATAGCCAGGAGACTTGAAACCCTTTGAAAAATGTTGCAATTCAATGCTTCGGTTTTTCATTTAATATAAGTTTTATTGCTTTGAAGCAACGCGTCTTTCGTGCGTTAATATTCAGGAAACGATAAACTGTTCAAAAATACATTTTTATTGTTTTGATTGACACTTAAGATTGAAAATGTTTTTTTGTCAAACATTTTTACGTGCTAAAAGCAGGTTTGATTTCATCTGCTGTAAAGTATAATTTTGAAAAATTCTAGTTGTGTAAAAATGTATGAAAGTTTAACTTCTGGAAGGCGCAAATTTGAAGCCATAAGGAAATTGTTATTCCTGACAAGATATCGAATCAAAATTAGCCTTGAAATTTCGGCAGACGCTGCAAGTTAGAAACTAAATTCCTTTTTCACTGGTGATCCTATTCATCAACTTACATGACAAGACCAACAACAACAGCAACCACAACTAAGTTGATGACGTTTATTCTCATTAATTGTCCGAAATTATGGCCTTTCTTTACCCTCGTCGTTTCACACATTCGTGCAGTCAAATGCCCAATTTTATAAAACAATTTAATGAACACAAATATTTTTTGCATGTGTTTGTATGTTTTTAAAGAAGAAGCAAATTGAGCTTTAAAACCTCAACGTTTCTCCTTCTCTCAGTTTTAGTTTTGTTTTTATTGTTCTGCCTTCCAAAAAATCCCTGGAGACTAATTTTAAGCAAATGTTTGTTTGGTTTTGTTTTTTTTTGTTTTACTCTTCGTTCGTTTTCCTATAATGGTTGATTATCGACTAAAAACCACCAGTAATGGCCTCCAACAACAACAACAAGAGCAGCAACAACAACAAATAATGGCAATAATGTGTATTTTAACACTAACACGCCTGCCAAAAATATCAAAACAATGAAATTCATGGTACTAAATAAACGAAAAGCCTTTAAAACCCAGCTGTTGGCTAAAATGGCTGATAATGTGGTCGATTCCGACCGGACGAGAAATACGCAAATAGCAATAATATTTGCAACAACAACAACAACAATAACAATAATAAAACCAAAACATGATTGTTGATGTCCACAAAACACTTTAGGCGCTTTTGCTATTAATATTTATCAGCCGTTCCTGATACGTCTATTGGCTCAATATTTATGGAGATTGAAGCAAGAAGTCATTTGACCGTTTGATTATAATTTGATACATTTTGTTTTCAACACATGGTGCTTTTCCAGGTACCGAAAGCAAATAATTATTTTGTTTTAAACTTCAGCAGTTGCGTATAAAGTGTGAAGTTTATGAGATGGCGATTTGTGAAGGCGTTTGGACCGGATGTTTTCATTCAAAGTCGAAACTTAAAATGTTACTGGAACAACTTAATGTTTATCGCCTGTGGCACGAACGAAACGAGGGGAGGGCACAAAAGAAACTGATTTTCAAACCATTTACAGACTTTATTTTCCCGATTTAATTTATCGCTCATGCGACAAGTTTGTGACATGTCGCGAGTAGGCCAGTTAGTTTGCTTTTGATTAGCTTTTTGTTCTCCTAAATGTTAGCAAACTTGAATTTTCTATCTACCCTTAAAAACGGGAAAAATTCAAAATTGTGTGCATCAAAAGTTCTGCTTTTGTTTCGGAATAAGTTATTGCATTTTTTTGGAAAAAAACTTTTTTAAATTCTAATTCATTTTTTGAAGACAATTGAAAAATTTAATGTTAAATATTTGAATGACAAAGAAAAATCAGATGAATACAAAATTCTTTACTTGTAATATTTTCACTCAAAACCTTAAAAAAGATTTCTCCAACTTTAACTTTTATTTTTTGTGACTTCCTTTTGCCGATAAAAGTCATTTTTCTTAGTTTCAATTTCAGTAGTTATTGTTTAAATTTTAATTGAACGCGTCAACGTTTAAAGAAGTTTATTTTGCCATTTTCGAAATGGAAAACCTATAGTTTTTCAAGGTACAATTTTGAGTTGCATGTTTTATTTCAAATGCTTCATTTTGGGCACACTTAGGAAAAAGGAAGTTTTTACAAGGTACTTTTTTAAACCATCTCTTCTCTGTAAACTGTTTAAATAATACTTTTTAAAACGCTCAAAATATAATTTTTTCGAAGGTACTATTTGAGAAGTACTTTTCAATGTGTACTTTTAAAAGATATTTTTAAGAGGTACTTTTTGAAAGGTACTATTTTAAAAGGTAGTTTTAAAAACTTAGTCTTATAAAACGTACCTCTTTATGAGATACTTTTCTAAAAGGTGCTTTTGTTGAGAATTAAATATCCTTTTTAAAAGCTTCTTTTTTGCAAATACTTTCTTATAAAGTACTTTTTAAAGGTATTTTTGTAAAACGTAGTATTTAGAAGGTACTTTAAAAGGGTTGTTTCTGTTTCAAGATATATTTTTCTAAAAAGTACTTTTATGAAAGAGCATTTTTCAAATGTATTTTTTTAAAAAGAAAAAGGTCTTTTTAAAATGTACTTTTTAAACAAAGTAACACACAGAGTCCTTGGTAGGAGTCGAACCAACGAACTCTGGAATGTTGGTCGAATTCTCCTTCGATTTTCAAAAGGTGCTGTAGCAGCAGGTACTTTTGAAAAAAAGTGTTTTCAGGAGATATTTTTGTAAAAGGTACTTTATAAAAAATCATTTATTTTTTTACCTTTTATTTTTTATATTTTTAATAAAAATCATTGGTTTTTATTTACTTTAAAATATAAAAAGGTACTTTCCTAAAAAAATTTGTTTAACATATATTTTTTTAATATTTTAGTGGCACATTTTCCGTTTAAGAACTATTTTAGATGAATGATAGTTTCTGCAAAAGTACGTTTTATGAAATTTTTTTCAAAAGATTTTAATAAAAGACAGTTTTCAAAAGAAATATATAAAAAGACTTTCCTTTCAGTTGAAGACTTGTTAAAAAGTTCTTTATTTTAAAGAAACTGTTAAATTATATTTTTCGTTCGAATGGGGTATTTCTGTAAATAGTATTTATTTTAATTGATTTTCTTTAAAGGGATTCTTTCATTAGGAACTTATTGAACGAGGAACTTTTTTAAGTGTAAGGTTTTTTAAAATGGGACTTTTCTCAACCGTTTCTGATTTCAAAGAGATTTTTTTCAAAAGCTCCTTAACAGGGCAAATTTCAGTGAACAGCTGGTTGAAAAGTTACGTTAAAGTATTCGGTTCAATTATAAAAAAAAAACATTTGGAGTCTTTCTTTTACAAGTTGGAGAACCATTTTGAAGAAACGATATCCACATTTGCTGTGCGTTGTATCAGAACAAGGAAAATAAGGGGAGGAGATAAGAGGGAGTAGTATTTATGAACGTTTGATTTGGTTCTTCCTAAATTGTAAGAGATAGGAAATACGCTTTCAAATAGTTTTTTTTTCGCAAACGGATCGGATTCTCTGAACCAAGGATTCGCTGGCCAATATATCACAAATTAAAGAGCTCTCGAGTTGTGCGAAAAAGATCTCTGATCTCGTCAGAGCAAAATTCATTACACTAACGATGAAACAGTATATCGCAGCGCACCTTGCGAACTTGCTCCAGTGAGTCAATGGAGCTGGATAACCTACCATCACTGACAAGCTGCTTCGCCCTCTACTGCCCACGGTCCAGTAACCGCAATATAGACTTTGAAGCGACGGCACAAACATGAAGTTTGTATTCCACTTTCGCTCGAATGTAGAATAAGGCACGTGAATGCTTCCTTCGACATGAAAAGTGTATTCAGCCGGGAAACACCGCACTGAATTTTCATACCAAGCCATCATGAGATTCTGATTCCTCAGTGTCGGTACCACCCACAAATACATACGAAGAAGCATTTGCGGCTCTGCGTCGTTGTGTGAGCAAGTAAAACTGTTTCTGATGAGCATTTAACTTCAGCCTGTTCAGCCAATTCGGAGATTGTGTGAATATCGTTGGTCATCAGCGTGGCGCATATGTTTTGCCGCATTGCATAAACCTCTGATAGACATGGCCAATATCTGCACGAATATAGATATATAGAAAAAAATGCGCTTTGCAATGAGATCCTTTTAGGGTTTTTGTGAAAAGGAATTCGTACTTTTTAAAAGATACTCCTGAAATGCGTACATGTTTGATGTATCGTCTTCTTTTGCAGGTATTTTGTTGAAGAAGCCTTTTAAATGGTACTTGTTTAAAGTTTTCCTTTTTCCCGAAGGTAAGTCGTAAAAAAAACATTACAAAAGATATCATTGTTGTAGTCGAAAAGTTTCGTCTTTTAATGGAGATGTTTTCGAAACTTTTTAATAAAGGTACCTCTTTTAAAGGGTACTTTGAAAGGCTGATTGTACAAGATAGTTTCGTTGAAAGTTTGTTTTTAAGACTATTCTATTAAAAAGATATTTCTTAATGGGTGTTTGGAAAGAAGTTTTAAAGCAACTGGATTTTTCTGCAGAGAAAGTTTTGCATACAGCAATTTGTTGCCACAGTTGTTGTTCATATTTTACTCGCAATAAATCATCATAATTAAACCGGGCTTTTCAAGGGTGAAATTCGAACCTGTGGTTATTGAACACAACACGCAATAATTAGCTAATTAAGTTCTAATGCTTTATTTTCCCAAAACCACTGAGCTGTAACAAGCTTTGCAATCGTTTCACCTCAGAGTGTTATTTTAGGCAAAAACTTACAACTGATAGAAACTGGTAGTGCTGTTCTTGTGTGGTACTCGCAAGAAACAGTTTTAAAAGTGTCCAATGAATAACGACAAAGGAAAACAAATGTGCTTAACACGTAAAATAAAAATTAATTTATCACTGGTAATTACTAACTTGTCCAAAGTTTCTAACCCAAAACACACAAAAACCCAAAGAACAAACAATCAAGCAAAAAATAGAAAATACCGATTTTTTGTTCTCGCTTGAATGAGGGAAAAAAGGAAGAGGGAGGAAATGAAAACGAGCTAAAAACTTTATCGACGAACTCCAAGTATTGAATGCAGCATGAAATTTTGTGTTTTTGGGGGTAAAGTGTACCGTAGAACAGGTTTGTGGACAAACAGGTCAAAAGCTCTTTTGATAACATTTAGTGGCGCCTAATTCATCTACTCCGCAACCACTCAAGAACTCTGCTAAGATCGAGATTATTAGTTGAATGAGTTGAGGTATTTCGGGCGTTTTTAGACAGTAAAAACAGGGGCTAATTGAAGCTCTAAGTAGCGTTTTACTTGCGAATTGCATAATAATTAATTTCGCTATTTTCTTTTTCTTGGGTCTAAAGACCCCAAAAGAGATCTATGGAAATATATATTTTCACAAAAAATGTGTCATTCGTGTTGGAAAAATCCGGAACGTGTAAAAGGATATGCATTTGTAAAGAAAATTATAAAAAGGGAAACTTGCCAGGACGAGAATTCATCGGTCACTTCAGTTTTGTATTGAGCCATGACCAAATGATTATTCTGAGCCAGTTGTTTAGCACGACATACATACAGTCTTGTCGTCGCAGACGAAAATTGATATATGGCAGCCCAGACCTTCCGTGGTCTTTGGCGCTCATGCCCAACAAAATGTATGGGTGGGTTTTTCAATATGCTAAAGAAGAAAATAGAACGGTTAAATGCTTGTGAAAGAAAAAAGAAACCTCTGAGAATCAGTCGCATTAGTGGGCATTTACATTTAGCAATTCTTTCAGCTAAGCTGATTAACTTTTAGGCATCGGGGTGAGGGCAAAATAAGAACAGTACAAACCTGCTTGTATCTTGAATTCGTTTTGCTTTCTTATTTGTTCTCGGCAAAAAGCACGAATGTCTATAAATTGTCTGTATACGATCAAACAAAAATAAGAGCCATACCAGCAATAAGAATTGCGCTGTGTGAACAACAAGGCAATTTCAATGAAAAGCATGCATCAATCTCAACAATAAGAATCGCCTAATCTAAGTTCTCATTTAGGTACTTTGCTGTTAAGATTTCAATTAATTTTATTCATTTCAAATAGCAAATAGAAATTTCGACAGTCGGTTCACAAGTTATTATGTGATCAAGTTGCGGGCAAACCATTTCACTTATAGGGAAACCAGTCCAGCTCTAACTTACGCGCACTATGCTGGGTACTCTACTCGGAGACATTGGAAGCAGAGACTCCCCAGTATATTTTTATGGGGCTTGCCAACTTTTTTACCACTTCTACCAGGGTTGCATAAACTTTCTTCGTCCATACTTTATTCGCATGTATCAAAACAATTATTTTGATTATTATTTTAATTAGTCATAGTTTTTGTTCAAGTTTTGTACAACTTGTCTTTTTTAAATGACTCTCTTTAGTCTTACTCAGATTAAATAGTTTGTTGTTGACGATGTCGCCAAAAAGGTAACAAAGTTGTTGTCAAAACTTTAAAAAGGAACCTTTTTAATAAGTAGCAAAAACTATCTGAACTAAAATCGATTCACAAGTGGCTGGTACCTTGTTCGCCTGGTCTCCAAAAACAATTTTAGAAACTTATCTAAAATATGGGTGTAAAATGGTTCAGTATTTTGAGCGCATAATTTGATAAACCGATTACAAATAGAAACAAATTTCAAGTGGTTTTGTGATGCAGGATCAACTTTATCCATTTCGAATTTATGATGCCAAATAGTTAAATTTTAAATATTTAGTTTTTTTTTTTTGGTTTGTATAGATATAGTTTTGATCTCTTTCTAGTTAATTTAATAAATTGTAAAGTTTCTTGCTTTCTTTCCTTGATCTTATGATAATACTGACGACTTTACCCTAATTGCTGAAGAATGCTAAAAACAAACTTGGCAACACTGTATCATCTGTTATTTCTGCTTGCAAAAGCAATAAACAACTATTCTATTATTATGTCTCTAAAAGAAAAGAAATCAAAATAATAAAAAATCAACCATAATCGAAATTTTCTAGTCATAAAAATAAAGATCAGAAATCTCTGGCCGTTCCTGTTCGCTACACTTTTTCCTAAAATCTGCTCTACTGTGTTTCACGCCAGAGGGAAAGTGAAAAAGTCTTGAAATTTATGATGGCCATTAGAGAATGTAAAAGTGTTAATGACACTTGCCACACAACTGTGTGTGGCAAAAAGGGCAAACAATGCAAAAAAAAAACAAAACCTTTGAACTCCTACAACAAAACTCAGTATTTGTATAACAGAAAATATAACAATAACAAAGTTCGTGTTTGGTTTTTCTATATATTTTCCTTTCTATTAACTAAATATTCCACATAATAATATCCTACATATGAAGTGTTTCGTGTATATTGTAGAAACATATCTACATATGTATGTATGTAACTTGTTTGATGCCGCAAACATATGATATGTATGTATGTATGTATGTATGTTTGCGTAGTCGTATTTGCTACTTACTCGGCACGTATCGTTATCTCATGGCCCGTATTCACTGGAGTCTCAAGTTCACTTAACAGCATTGTCTGCAAGCCACATGAAAATTGGAATTGCAATAGACCTTTTTGCAGAAATAATGCCATATAATGACCGCCCTTGGTGCCCTGTGCGGCAGCCAGCATTATGAGACCGTTGGTGGCACGTGTGCGTACTTTGAGTTGGACATGCATTGGCAGCACCGTGTCCAGTGTATCGTAGTGTGGTATATCCTTGTGAATGCGATGCGAGACATACGAATCTCCCGAAAAGGCGGCATTTTTAATGATGATGGGTGTTTCGCATAAAGCGCCTTGACGATCGAACCGACAAACACACTGAAAGTAAAAAGCAGACAATGCAAAGAGTGATTAAAAAGCCAACAATAAAACTACATACTCAGATGCACATACATATATTCGTGCATGTGTATGAGTGAATGTGAATTAAATTAATTGGAAAAATGGGTTTTCGGGCTAAATTTTATAGCGCTGTGGTATTGCCGTTTTAGTGCGCCTTTGCTTTAGCAGAGCGAAGTGCAGTTTTGTGTCATTAAAAAACACGAAAGAAACAGTATTTTATCCAAAGCAAATGGCAAGCAGGAATTTTTAATTGTAAGAGCGACATTAAAGCGTAGGAACAACCGTTTCATTTCTCATATCTCTAACATGCAGTCTTTCCCTTTAAGTGCGCAGGCTCAAGTTCCAAGTTATTTAAACGGGAAAACCTGAAAGCACAACTCGGATAAATCCGTTCTCCGTACAACTCGTTGTTGTGCGTTTAAGAAGCCTCAAGCTCTACGGCTTCACTCCAAATGAATGCAACTCCCCATTTTAATAATTTACTAAAAGCAAAATAAGAAGAAAATTAATTCAGATATCGGCCTAAATATATATCTAAAAATTAAAATATTGTGCGACACATTAATATGTGTGAAGACAAACTTGAATTTGACATCACAGACATAAACCTCTATTTGGATCGAAGTGAAGCTCTGAACAGTGTAAGCAAATTTAATATAAATTCTCAAAAGAACCAGAACCCTGTTAAAAGTCCAACTTAAACAGAAGTCGAAAGGTTCGTTTCTGAAGTCATATCCGAAATAGTCTTAGAATATTTTAACAAAAAATAAAAATTTTTCCGATTTATGAGAATGTGAAGGAACTTTTATCTTGCAGAAGAATAACACGCCACACACAAATGGAAGGTCCTTTGTGGCATCTAGTAGGTGGTATTTTTCAACAAATTTTCTTAATTGAAAAAAATATGAAAAAAATTAAATCTATATAAATTTTTATAAAGTTTGAAGTTGCCAAACATTTTATATTTATGTAAAGAAAAACTGGAACCGCCAAATGTTTTGTTATAAGTTTTGTTAAGATATGGCTCAAACGTAATTTACAAAAAACCACTGCGGACTCTACATAAATCCGTTATACTCTTGGCTGGTTTTGAACAACTAAAACTAAAGAAAAGCTCCGAATGTGGTTCATTGTTAAAGTCCAAAGAAATTTTGTTTGCAGAAATTATATATCTTTATATTCTAGGTTTAAAAATTACAAAGAATCTGAAATTTAGTTCCGTTAAAACAGCAGAAGATACAATAAAAATCAAATCCAACCGTAGGCTATTGCAGGGTTGCCAAACATGTACTTTTAGGTCCTTATGCCAAAGCAGTATTTAAATCCCTTTCGTAATCCTTTTTCGTAATCCACGCCATTCTGCGTTAAATTGTGATCCAGATGAATAGTTTTATAAAAATCCAACAGCAATTGCTGAAAATATGCAGAATATTTGCAATCGTCCTTAGACTTTTGTTTCGTAGTGTAATTCAATTTCCGAATGGCGCCAAAAATGGCACTCGGACCTTGAGTAGATAAATATTAATAACATTCACTTATGGGTAAACAAGTGTTTTTGTTAATTTAAAAAATAAAATTGATAGAACGAGTTTGTGGTAGTTTTTTCCATCAAATTAAGAAAGTGTAGTAATAGCGCAAGTCGGTTGTTCGCTGGTCTCATTTACATATACATCACTTTTTATTATATATATTATTATATAAGAAACTTTTGGCAAAGTTTGTAAATCAAATTGATCTTTCTGTTTCTTAAAATAAAAATTGCCCGCTGCGTCTACGCAGTAATATGCGTGAGGAGTTCGGCTATTATAACAGCGTCTCCTACTTTAAAGTTATCGGGAGAAAGTTCTTCAATTAATCGAGTTGTAAGATGATCGTTTCTATATAAAAATTACTATTTTTATCTTTTCTTTCAGATTTATTGGTACTTTGCTTTAAAATAACCTTCCTTTGGTCACTGAAGCTCATGTTCGTCTGTTAGAACTTTTTTGCTCATATATTGTTTAATTTCAATGTATCCGTAAACTTTAAAGAGTTCAACATTTCTTAAAGTGTGGCAACAATGTACAAGAAAAACTGAACAAGAATGCCAGATGCCAAAGGAAATGTAGTATGAAACAATAAAAATAAAAATGTATATGAGTATAATTGGAAGAAATAGAATTGCTAAGTATTTCGCCAAATCGTTTTGAAATCGTTGTGTTACCAAATCAGAAATCAGGTCGCCAACACAGCTAAAAACGTGTGGATTTTGGCTAGAAAGCATCGCACGTGACAGGCACTGAGTGCCATACGAAATTTGTGTTCAAGCATTAACACATCTCGGCGTACATATTCAAACTTGGGCTGTGTATTTCGATGAAGACGGGCTACAACAAATTCGTGACAGTTCCAGTAGTTCTCGAACGTTAAAAATTATTTCTACGCCCAATCGGTATGTCAGCCGCAACTCTTGCTTTCCAATTTAAAATTAAAAGTGGAGCGAACGAAGAGTTTTGCGTTGTTCAAAATGCTTGCGAACGTAAACGTTCAAGATCGCGAAACAGCTGGATCTATTGTGGAAATGGAAAATAAACAACTAATCCGAACCCTTAATAATTGTCATTGTCATTATATTGCCAAAAGAGGAAGAAAAGGACGAACCCTTGGATCTCTAGGCCTTCCGAATTTTGAGATCTAGGTTTGAATTTTTAAAGCTAAACATTTTCGAACTACGCAAAAGGCTGTTATGATATCGTTTTTTCTAAAGCGAAGATTTAATAAGAAATATTTTGCTGTTTCTGGGCTTAGTTCATTTGTGGGTTGAAATGCCTTGAAGAGTAGAATGATTAAATATTGGACACAGTGTAAAATTTAATTTCTTGTAAGAGAATCCGTTGGCAAAGTCCTTTCATTTCCAGCTACAAACTGCTAGTTCAACTTTTATACAAACTTAATAAACTTTATCCGGAGACAGCGGCCCGTCCCGCCAATATTTAAAGCCTCAAACTAATTAAAATCGAACTGACTGGATGGATTTTTGTTTGTTCCTGCTTATTGCCCCCGGGTTAGGTTAAGCGCTGATAATTTCACACTCAGTCAGGGCAATTTGTTTTCGGGGAATATAGGGGAAGGGTCCCTCGGTTGGCACGGCAACCAAAACTCTAGGAAGTTCATGTATTACTACATGACTCCAGGAAACCTTTTGGCTTTCTGGGTCGGTCAGTGGTTGAGGAGCCTATCCTTGGGTGAAACGTTATGGCTGTGGCTTAAACCTAAAGACGCAGGAGATGCTGTTCCCTTCCAACAGGTCTGTTTCTATGCAAGCAACTAGATTGAGGGGAATGTACAGGCGAGTCTGGTTAAGCCCTGATGTTCCTTCGTGTATTTCGGGCTACCAACTCAGGAGTCTAGTCATTTCTCTCCTTCTGGGGAAATGTATGAAGCAGAAGGGATTAGATAGCCCGAGCTCTTCAGCAATGGGTTTATGATTTGTGCCGTGCAGCATATTAAAAAAAATTGCCTCACATGTCACATAGCGGATCTAGGCAACCGTCACCCACTTCACTCAAGTCGATTTCGTCCACTGTCAGATATAGCCATCAAGGCAGGCGCAGGCATAAAATCATATCCAAACTGTATTTTGCTTCGCGTATTTTCTTCACATTTCTTTTGTTTATTCCTCGTTTTATTCTTTTCAAAACTTTATTGCGTACATTTCACTTATCGTACAGTCATTTTCTTTCCGTGTAGCTAAGAGTGTTTTTCAAACGACCAAAGGTCGCATATGGCTTTATGGCAAAGGCCATAAATTCAGTTTTATTTCATTTTTCGTTTTTGTGTTCGGTGTGTTTGGCGCTTTTTTAAGGCCCACTTCGCTGGTTGATTTTAACTGCTTTCTTTTCTCTACTTAAAATATAGAATACGAGAATATTTTTATTTTGAGGGGGTTGCTGGTGCTGGAAAAAATCGTTCTTCATATAAAACTGTTTCATTGCACAAAACGAATAAAGTTTTTGAGCAAACCACATAGTGTTTTTATTTCCACCAGTAACATAAGTGGCCACAATTCGCAAAACTGCACAAGGTTAATGAAAAATTTATTGAATTGAATTGAAACTGAGGCTCTAGTGAAAATCGATTGAAGGAATGCTTTGGAAAAATGTGAGAATCTATTGAAGTAAAAGTGAAAATGCATATTTAGATTATAAATGTTTTTTAGCAGCAAATAATTCATATTTAGCACTTGAGTGAGAGGAGGGATTGTTAAGGACATAGACAGATTGTTTGTTGTAGCCGGGTGTAGGGGTTTGCCAGAAATAAAATTTAAAGTAAATAAAAAACTTTTTAATTAACGAAACTGATAGTTTAAAGCAAAATTGTTTTCTAAAAGAACATACATTTCGAAAAAAAGTAGTAACAGTTGCTCCTCCGCTAAACCAGAATATCCAAAGGAGTGAAAAAGGATAACTAGAAAATAATGTGTACGAGTACATGTTGTGTTGTTGGAACAAATTGGTTTGTAAAATAGATTTATGTATATCAACACCCTGATGGAGACTCAACTCCACTTGGTAAAGTTAACAACGGGTCAACGTCACGGCCAAGTGGCTTGCCAGGTCATATGCGAAACCGATTTATAACATAAATTCTTTGCTCTAGAGTTTCGGCTACCAATTACTGCCAGTGGTTCCCTAGACGTTTGGTGGAAGTGGAGGCACCTGAGTTGGAAGTACGAATTCAAGGCTTAACCAGAATCGTCCGTATATATTCTCATCATCTTACTAACAAGAGGAATATGTTGCAAAACCTATATAGATTGGAGGCGAGATAGGCAGGCAAACAGAGAACATGCACATCCGACAACGATCACGAACTTGGTAGTATTTGGGCTTCCTCTGTACCCCGGAAAGCAGAGTGTCACAGTTTGGTATACACGAAGGGAAAGCCTTCTCTGCGTTGACCGCTTTTGGAACAATAATAAGAAAAATTTGCTACTGCATAAACCGCACTCGTTTTTTAAATAGTTGAGCAATTGAGTCATTTGCACGGACCGAGAGTGACGCGCAGTTACACCTGACCAGCAATACCTGCAAATTCTGCTCCTAAGAAAACATTTAAGCACAACAAATGCATTTGGATTTTTCATGAAATTTGTCTACAACGTAATTCTTTATACATTCTTTATCGTTTTATTTCCATAAATAACTTCTCCTTATGGGAACGATTTCAGATAAAAAACTAATTGTCGTTTCTTCATAAGATTGATCTCGCGCATAACCTGTCCTTAAGTGATTAATTATTTGGCCTTAGAATTTCTTTCTGTAATTTGCTAAAACCAAAAACTAATTGCATAAATAATTATGAAAGTTTCTGCTAAATATTTATTTCCGAAGATGCTATTTTAGTAATTTGGTATTTTCAACTTCACAACAAATTTCAGTTTTGTTTTACTTTTCAGACAATTTTCAAACTCTTACGAATTTAATACTTATTCCAGCAATTTTTAAGGCTCTCAAACCGTTTGTCATGCTGCCATTTCTTCAATCCAACCTCCTTCTAAAATATTTAATTAATAACGCACTCCTGGCAAAAAAGTCGAAAAGTTTCAAGTTTTTAAGACGCACAAATCCGTCTGTTTCACCCACATAAAATGAACATTGAAATCTAAAAAATTAAACAAAACTATAATTCAAAATGTCTGCAATTCCGTTACGAAAACAGTCTAAAAGTCAAAACTTTTCGCAGTTTCACAAGAATTTTAATCGTGCAGATTACACATGTGCTCGTGATCTCTCTGATTTCCTTTTTATGTGAGTGAAAATTTGGAAGATGCTCCTCGCACCTGTAACATTTCAGGTATCTATTACCACACACACGTAGACAGACGCAACCTGATTTTTGTGTATTTCGTGACGATGATAAAAGAAAAAGCGAAATTAAACTTGTGTGTCGGAAACAGGGTGCAAATATTTTCTACAAACTTTTCGTTGAACATTGTTGAACGCATTTCGCCCTCTACGAGTATTAAAATTTGTTCAATAGTTTGGCATAAAGCAAAATAGTGATGAAGGAATGTCATATTTCGGGGGAAAAATACACGCTCTCAATTTAAACATTTCATTGTTTCAGTTTAAGGATATTTTTTGGTTTGGCTATAGTTTTAGCCAGGAACGCCACGAGAGTTTCCTTAAAGGGTTGAAAGTTATTGTTGCGTACCTTCAGGTTTCTGATCATTTGCTTCCAAACTTACGATAAACACTTACACACGCAAAACTTTGAAAATAGTTTTACTATATTTTTTTATGTAGCGAAATGAACAACGTTGTGACAAACTGTTTAACACAACAGTCGTTCAAACATCCAAACTGTAGTCCGGGCTGCCAAGAAATTCCTTAAACGTTTTTAACAGCCTTAAAAATAAACGAATAAAAATAATATAATTCATCGTTCTAAATAGGCAACTATGAATAAATTCCAGAAACCACGAATATTTAAAGAGGGCAATACATAGAATTCCAACTTTTGACAAGGCGCCTGTCAAAAGCCAAAGTCAGTCGTCAAAAGATTCTAGGATTGTATTGGTGGAAGGTCTTATTATCGTGTTGGCGCGGTATCTAAACGAAAATTTTGTGTAAAATAAAATTAGGGAAAAGTACAAAAAGAATAAATTTTTATTGAATATATCGTCATGTGATTTCATAGTTACATGGAAAGAAATTTCCGGCAGAAGCAAAACTCTTTAGACATGTTTTGTTTTCGTAAATTTAAGATTAACATTTAATAAAAAATTAATAATTGCAGAAAAATATTCGGTTTTTATATTGTTTTGCAAAGATTGAACCGGAAACTGGTTTTGAGTGTCTGAGTGCAAAATTTTCCAAGACCATCTGTTCACAATCATATGATGATATGATATATACATATGGATGTGTGTGTGAATGGAATGTAGGATGGATTTACATCAGTACCTGCCTGCACCCGAGCATCAAGTGGCTGGCTAGGGACATACACCTTTTTATATTGTAATAAAAACGAACATATCAAAAGTTAACTGCCCGTGGAGCGACATTTGGATCCCCGAAAACAGACCATGCTCCACACTATAATCAAGGGTTATCAAACACCCTTTCGCAATAGCTTAGTTTCCAATCGAACCCCTACTCCAAGTTACGAATACGCCAGGGCCAAAATGTCTAAACAAATTTTACTTTTTGCACACACATAATGTCCACCTATTGAATACTGATGATCTGATACCTACAACTTTAAGACTGAGGAGCTCTGCTTTTGGTTGGCAAATAGGATTCACAGAGAGATGAAGAAATTTTTGTAGGGTCTGACTCAGATTTTTCATATGAGGCAACAGACGACCTCAATGTCTGGAATTGGTTCAACGAAATTAGAAGACACGAGAGACTGAATATAATTGTTTGGATGCGCTTTCAATTTTTATCTCTGGCTGTATGGGCCGACCACAAAATGCAATTTCACAGATTGTAACACATGACATGACATGCATGAAAAGTATTGGGACATTCAATACATAAAACTGTAATTGACTTCCGTTAAATATTATGTTTTTGTTCCAAGTGAAATCTCTACGAGGCATAGAAAAATGATACATCGGAAAACATCGATGTGATTACGCGATGCATCGCATAGGAAAAAGCATCGATGTGTTACATGTCCAGTGAGAGCAACGTAGCACGAGGAACCCGGCACTCCTCCGCCTACGACCTTTAAAGCAAACCGAAATAGTAAAACTGCGCTTCTTTGCGTGCCTAATGTTGTTCCTTGGAGTTGTTATATTTAGATTTTTCTTATTGTTCTTAAGCACTTGAAGTGTGAGTTTGAAGCGCGAAAGTGTATCTGTTGTTGTGTTTCAACACTCGCAATAATTAAACTGTCTGTTTTTTCAAGTCGTAACAAACGTGCATTCAAAACACGTTTGTTAAAGTAAATAACAACATTTCTTTCGGCCCTCATCCTTTTGCGACTGGTATGTGTCAGTAATTCTCACAAACACACAAAACGACTCTTTGTTTCTCTTTTTGTCGGGAATATTAAAAACTTTTAAGAGTGCTGATGTTAGAACAATTGCTTTTTCTGTAGTTGGAAAGCCATAAATCTTGGCTAAAAGCAAAAGATGAAAAAATGCAGAATAGAGTAGAAAAACGCACTTTGCCTTGAAGGCTTTACCGCGTTTTGCACCAACAGTAACTAAAAGTGCAAAAACAATCATTGCGAAAAATCGCTTACAACTAAAAAGCCAATAAACCTTAAAAGAACTTTGGGAAAAGTGTAAATAAAAAAGCGATACTTAAAAAGCTGGTATCCCTTCAACATGTTAACAAGGTGTGTAAATGCAATATGAAGCAAGCAGTGCTTGGCGTACACTGAAAGCAAATCAAAGGTACAATTTTGGCCATAATATTTTTGCAAAATCCAAAGCTTCTAATAAAGTCCTTTTACTTTTTAATATATTTTGTTTTCATTAAGAAAAATTGAGGCCTTCCTCCGTCCCAACTACGTAAATTTTATTAAATTTGCCGCTCCTTTTCTCCGAGTGTGAGTGAGTGTATGAACGCTTGTCCCAGTAATAATAAGAAAAGGAGTGCAAGCTAAATTCTTTATCATGCATCTCAGCATGATATTAATATTTTCAGCTGACAGGTTCTTCCTTCAGCGGAACATGTGTTCTAAAGGAAACATGTGAGTAGCGCAACGTTTGTAAATGTCATAAACGCTTGTAGTCAAAGTTCATGTGTGCAAAGACATCGCATGATGAGTCTTACGCAAGTAATAAATGTAAAAGTTTGAGTTTAATAATCCCAATCATAAATTTTGTGTGTTTAGTGGCAAGTTTTTAAGTAACGAAAACACCTTGAAAACGTCTTAAGATAATGAACAAACTTGAGAAATGATTTATTTGGGGATTATACACTGTAATATACGAGTATATAGAAGTCTTGGCATTTTAAATTTTCATATATTTTCTTAATATTTTAAAATGGCGGAAGAATCTTAAAATGAAATCAACACATTGCGCAAACATTAGTATTCTCTGAATTCGTTACATTGATGGATTAGGCGGTGGACTGTTCACACGTGCTTTTCAAAAGTTGCAGTCGTAGTTGGCTTCAGGTCGCCGTGCAGCGCGAACACTAATACAGGTTTCTATAACCTCGTTAGTGCATCTGCAATCAATTGCAGTGGTGGGGAGTGCTACTGGTTATCACTGGCATAGTTCCCAGACGGGTTGGTACTGGTGCGGGTTTGCTATATATCACTACAGCGATATTGCTCAGAGTTATTACAGTTTACTATAGCCTTAGGTCTCAAGCGTATTAGTTACCAATACACTAACGACCAGTCAAAACCTACTCCATTCCATTGATACATCGATTTCGGTGTTTTCTCCTTCAAACTAGTCCCTTAATATATGTCTTATTCGTACTTATGGAGACGTTTTTCCAATCCCCGAAGCATTGCTGATATGCACTTTTTGCGACGTCGCAAAACGCTGTCCATTCATGAGCCTCTTCAATCTTGGGAATAGAAAAATTTGCAGGGATCCGAAGCTGCCAATACGATGGCTGAGGCATGAACACGGTGTTGTCTTTGGGCGAAAATTACGGTGTTTTGGGGTCAAAATTCATCTGTTTTGGAACGAGCTGCGATGCAGGACTTGAGCCAACCGTGTAATAGTGATTCAATGACTCTCTATAACAATTTTCTTTACTTTCGTAGCATTTTCATCGCTAGTTGAGGCACTGAGGCGTCATGGCATTAACATCTCCTCTCGACCGGCGGACACGCTTCACTTTTTACGTCTGTCCCAAAAAGCTAAATGTGCTGAATAGCTGACGTAGCCCTCAACTTTACGAATCTCATAGTGAGCACCATCTTGAGCGCACGTTACATGAGAAGTCAGCGTCACCCAACTTGCGGTATTTCTTTTCACGGACTGGATGGCTTCGTGTAATTTTGCATTAATGCTGCCAATAGACGTAAAAATAAATGTGTTTGTTTTCGAAACTCGGAGAACTACCCCACACTTTCTACGTTCTAATCTTGTTGTGTGCGCTTCTTATTTCTCTAGCTCACACTGACCCCAAGAATGAACAATGTAAGACACTGTCTCAATGGGCATTGTGGCAAAATCAATTACGAAACCCTAAAATTAAAGTTTTTAAGATTTTCTTTATGAAACACTCAAATAACTACAATTTAAATAGATTCAACATTCACTTGTATGTAACTGCTCTGAGCAATTTTGTTTGCCCCCAAAAGGCAAGGACTGGAAACTTTTAAAAAAGATCGAAGAAAATGAAAACTTTGAATGGAAATTAATAAGAATGTGCACAATCTGCGTCTTCATGACGTTTCATGACGTTGCGTGTTGGAGCTCATATGCATTTTTGTTATTCCTCTCTCCACAAAAGACGAAAAGAAGGAATACACGGTGTTGGTAATGCGGCACTAAGCCGCGATGAATACGCAAACAAAACGTTGTAAATGGCAAAAGGGTAGCAGTTATTGACGTCGCTTCTGTTACAACGAATTTTGTTGTACACTTCTCTTGGTCACTGGCGCAACCGTTTGAAAAAATGATGTTTTAAGGGAAAATTTCAATAAATGCATAAACTCGCTTTTATTCAACTATTATTTAACCAGTTTTTTTTAGAAACATAATTTGGTTTTCAACGTTTAGGTTTTTGCTTTTAACTAGAATTTGAAGGGAATATGCAAGTCAGTGTGACTTATGGGACACCTTCTAAACTGTGGCTTCTATTTCAAAATGAAGTCGAAAATAACCGAAGAGAGAAGCCCTCCAATCGAATTAACAATCAGGTTGCCGGACTTCAATATCTCGGTTTATCACAAGTTTCTGAAATTGGAACGACGTGAACGATATTTGGCTTGGAAAGAAAAGAGCAAATTGCGTTTTCCCTACGATTCATTGATTCGGTACAATATTATGTTAGTGTTGAAAGGAAAATACTTTCTGCTGTAAAAGGGCCGTCAGAAAATCATAAATATAAAGTCTACAATTTACATTTCTTCTTCCTTCTTAAGTTATACACAATAATTTCCGTAAAGAAAGAGTGATGAACAAAATTAAGTAACTTATTAATTTGAAGTAGTCCGATAAAGATAGTAGAATAATCGGACAAGCACCTCAAACTGTAACCCTCTCAACTAGACTTCAAAGCGCATGACATTGTGACCCCTGGAGCAGTAATTTAGCCAAACACCTGTGACAAATATGTTTTAGAAATTGCAAACAACAAACAAATGTTATCATTTCAAATCAAGACTTCTTTTCTAACTACAATTTATTTTCAAACAAATGAATTGCTGAATCAAACACAATTGTTCTATGTCTTTAAACAAACTTTATTATTAAAGTCGATTCGATTTTGTTTCTTTTCAAATTTGCGCATCAGATTTTGATCAAAGCGATGTGATAGCGATTTATGGACGGCAAATTTGTTGTTTCTAACGACATGATTGAGCGGCTTTTTTTTTTACTTTATAAACTTTTTTTCGTAATATCAACGAAAGGAAGATTCAGTGCGTCTCGGAGTGAGTGCGGTTCGAGAAAACGAAATTATTACCGGTCGAGAAACTTTTGACTTTTGGAAGTGCGAATAAAAACAACTTGTTCACTTTTCACGCACGGAATTTTCGACCATTTCTTTTACAGGAATTTGAAAATTAATTTATAATAGTTTGTTTTCGGCTTGATAAACAATTTGTTTTCTAAACTGTACATCCGCTTGTCTGGCCTTCGCACGGAAGCTGGAATTTACGCTCAATTATACGTTACATTTCTGGCTTGAAGATTGTCAAGTTTTCGTATCATTTTCAGGTCATGGTTTTTGGATCAATAAGATAAATTGAGCAAAAGAAAAAAATAATAATTAATAATTTTTAGGGACTATCATTGAATGACATTGAATGATCAATCCCACCCACTTCATTGCATCATTGTCAAATGTGAGGTTTTGCAGATAAAAATCCAACAAATTATTTGACGCCCATTGAGCGGATGTCAGTGGGAGGAAATCAGTACAAATATTATCTATTATCTGCCTTTAATAGTGCAGGGTGCTTCAAGTACGTATTTTAGCAGCTATTCCGACATGTTAAATAAAATCGTTGTAGTAAGATGAAAGTGAGCAAAAAGCTCTCAAGCCATAAGCAACTGGAAAGCACCAGTTAAAGTTACGACTTCTGGGAATAGTTAATAGCAAAAGTGTGGTAAAAAGAATGATTACTGGCAGAACGCCAACACCAGCACATCCAAGCAATCACATACGCTAAAAAACATTTACATTAAAGGTAAGATATTTGTGCTCCAAAGTAAGGAACTCTGGTTAAGGAGCTTAAATTGGCGCAGTTTGGATTTTCTTACTATCGAAAACAGATCAGCTACAAGCGCCCGTTAGCAGATAGAACTTTTACAAACGTGAGTTAGATTTAAATGCTGGGTCCACTTATCTGAAGCTGGATAACAACAGTCGTTAGATCTTATAATATTATCTGTGCCTCTCAGACAACAACTGTAGGAAGACTTTTCGTTGCCATTGTCAAATTATTACCACATACTGAAAGCTCGTCTTTTGAATGCTTGAAACGAAACATAAAAATTTACGATCGACCATGTGCATGCACGTGCGTGTTTTTTGCGTGTTTGCTGTAACGTTGATATGCGAAAACGTGTAGCTGTTTAGCCCACTGTCGGTTGCACTATTAGTATCTTAAATTCTCCGTGGTATAGTGTGTTTTCTTAAGAGCTAGAAAGTTTAAAATATTAATACAAGACAGAAATATTATTTCAGTGGAATTTTGTTGTTGTTGTTATAATGTGGTAGTTAATTTCATGGTATTTTTCCGCCGCGGCTGCAAGTTATATGGTCCATTCGATAAGTCTAATTTTTGACGCCGTATGACCTCTAGATGGAAAGCTTTTACCAAATTGATTTTGCAATACATATTTGGAAGCAAATCCCTTTGATGATTAAATGAGTCATTTTCGGAAACTTAAATTCAGTCAACATGCCTCGATAGCGCATGTTCACTGCGAACGGAATGGAACGAAGGAACGATGTTACTGCCTGTGTGTAAGTCCACATATCTTTGTCTAGTTAATGGTCTTGAATCGAGAAGAGTAGAATTAGTGTGAAAATGACCAACAACTGCACGAATTACCTGCTTAAGAGGCCGACATTTCTTAAACAGATTTATTTATTTATTTATTCCGGCGTTATTCATGACGGCTTGTCAGAAGTTACCGTTTGACATTCTCAGTTGTGCAACCATAGCTATCGATATCGATAGTTTTCGCTAAAAAAAACACCCGATACTTACTGCCAAGAGCCACCCAAAAACATTTTTTAATTTTTTGTAAAATAATTCACTATTTTGTGCGTTCGTTGAAAAGTAGTTCAACTGGTCGACCTGCCAATGGAACATTTTTTATGCTGCCCCTTAAGCTGCTGCCAAGTTGACAAGTTTTGCGCTTTTTCAACAGTTAGTTTCGTTCATCGTCTATATAACTTCACTATAGAAGTCATATTTTGGTCGTTTTCAAGTATGTGCAAGCACGTGTTAGCCAAATCAATGGAGCTTTGGACTGTTTTTTTTTAGTAATTTCCTTCGCTGTTGTTTTTTCAGTTCTCTTTATCTATTGACATTGAAGTGATTCCTGTCAAAGTACTGGTCAGCAGAGATTCACTAGTATCGGATGAAGTACTTTAGGGGGTTTTGCTGTTTGGGAGTGAAGTATCTTAATAACTCATGGTGATTGGCTTGAGCCCATTGCAGCCAAAAATTTAGTAGTTAATGAGAAGTGACATTTTTGTTTGTGCTCCCAGGTGATTTCTTCTCTTTAAGTTGACTTTTTTTTGGTGGCTGTGAACTTTCCGACTAATAACTGAATAAAGTTGCCAAAATTGGTGTTTCTAGTATGAGAGAAGTATTTAGACTTTGTTTGGAATAAAAAAACGTGTTGACAATGACTTTTTATGCCAAAAATGTTTGCAATTGCTCTCGAATGAAGCGAGTCCTTGGCCAGTCACACGAGTGGTTTCCAAGCCATATTAATTGATTTGAGTTTCCCTATTTTCCATAAGTTGTTTTAATAGTTATTTGTCTGGTAAAAATCGTTCGCCTTAAATGTGAAACGATTTTATTTACGACAAAACTGAACAAATTCGAATAAAATTTTAAGCTGAAATTTTTCGATTACAAAAAGATTAAATAATTTTCATTTAACAGAAACAGTTAAAATCGTAAAATTTTGCTTTGAAAAGTTTGTGGTCCTGACAAAAGAGGCGATAACAGTTTCAACATTGCTGTGAATGGTGAACGTTACAATCAAAGGATTCCTGATTTATTTTTATTGCTCAGGTCATGCAAGTCGTATTGCCCCAATACGAAATCACAATTTTTGTTTGAGGCGATGACCGAACTGTGACAAGAAATGGACCGACTTGTGAGTTATGTTGTAACACACGTTAAATCTCTGCTGATAAGTCACTAACGATTGAATCAACAGGATGCCCCGATGCTAAAATTTATTTTTTTAGGTTTTTGTCATTCTATGGAATTTGTTTTGCTTTATTTAAAAAAAAAATTCTATGCAACTAAAAAACACGCTTGATGAAAGTGAGGTTAATGCCGAAAGTGAGTGACTCATAGTACATTAATATTTAAATTACATAAGATATACGAGTATGTATATTTCGTAGTTTCATAAGGAGGAAATATTGAAAATAAAATTATATTAACGACAAAAGTGTACAAAATGTTGTAAAACGTTCTGCTACAGAAAATAATTAGAATCATATTGATTGAGAATGGCTTTGCCAAAGAACTTGCATCATTTACTTGTGCACGTGAGTGAATGTCGGAAACTTTAGAGGAATCTAGTATTTTTAATTAAGTCGAATTCAGTGTATAAGATCTCATGTTGGAAAGAATGTGGTAAGTTTTATGTGGGAACGAACGTACGAACAAATTGAAGACCAGAATGGCAGGACATAAGTCTGGCAAAAGATACAGGAACATTATCAACTAATTGTCGGGGTAATGTCTACTTTAAATACCGGACATTATAAGGTACAAATGCTGCAGATAACAAATGTGATACAAAAGTGAGATAGAGTTCATTTTTAGAAAGTTGCAGACGTATATAATTTAGCTCAGAACTAAAGGCATTTAATTTAGAAATATAAGCAAAGAAGTTAGAATCTAGTTAATTTCTCATATATATACATGCATTTATATGCATATCCTTTCCAATAATTTTCCAAGGAGTTGCTTTAAAATCTTTATCCTGTTGTACGAATTGGCAGCCTTAATTTTAAAAGGGTCTCATAACTTTCTTATTACTTAACACCCATCTTAAGGAAAATTACCTTCTGCATCTTAAAATGAAATTACTTTTTACTATAATGCAGTACTTTCGTAATAATTTTGTCATCCTCATCACATTTTGTGTCTGTAATAATTTTTATTTCTCAGCATCGCATATTTTGAGTTTGCACGCCCTTCCGCCCCTTTAGAACATCATTAGTCTGTTGTAAAAGCTAAAGTTTCTGTTTCCTTTATCCTTTCATTGTTGTCTTTATGCTTTTTTGTTCAAAGTTTTTACATGACAGTTGTCAGCCTGTTATTAAAATAGACGCACTTTCCTGTTCAACGACTGCTTCTGTTTTTTCTATTAACTTTAAGAAATTTTTACGCATTTCGTTTTACTATGGGGATGCTGTATCCCAGTTTTGGGTTTGTTTGTCGAAGATGTTCCATATGAAGTATAAAGTGTGTTTTTATCTTGTTTCTGGCTATAAAGACGTGCAATTAACAGGTGGAAGGCAACAACAGTGTAATAAAACTTGAATTACTTGGCAGGAGCAAAAAATTACTCCGAAGTTGGTGCAAATTATAGTGGGATAGAGGAAAGATGAAACAAAAGAGATCTTGTTTTGTTTTCGTTTTAACTAATTAAACTTCTTTTCTGCTAAAAACGTTGAAGCCCAATAAGCTGAAAAATCATGACTTGTCACTTGTCGAATAAGCAGACTTTTAGTGTTTATGTAAATATTTGCAGATTTGGCAAAAATTGTTTCCAAAAATAAAGGAAACTGTAAATCCAACTGCGATTGCTTTGGTTTATATCAAATCAGGGCACTCTACTTTTCAGTGTAGAGTGGGGGTGCATCAGTTGGTACGGCAACCTGGCATTGGATATAGGTTGAGGTTCTGGTTCAATCCTAAAAACACATAAAAAGGCTTTGGTAGGTTGGTCTTGCAATAGATTTCTGTTCTTGGTAAGGAACTAGGTAGGGCGCAATGTACAGGCGTGTTGGTCCAGGCTACGAACCCAGACGGTTAGTCTTCTCTAAACTCTCTGTCTACCGGGAATTACCGGCAGAATAGATAAGACAACCCGAGCTCTCGAGCAAAGGCCTTGTGTTAAGTGCCATAGTCCACAACAAACTTGCGTATACCTGATAGACCACTTGGAGGCGGCGGTGCCCCGTTGAACACTTCACTTTAGTTAGGTTGACCCACTGTTAGCTGGCGCAAATCAATTTGATCAAAAACAGTCCATTGGACACTGTTCAGATGCTTCAACGGTTGCGTTTGCTGGATCGAAGGAAAGGAGGAATGCAATTCGTACGGAGTTGCGGGCATCGGGAAACTCCTTCAAATTAAATATATAAATGAAGTTAATTATATGTTAATATTTTTAAAATTTGATTCTTGATTATTTATTTGGTTTGCGGTTCATAAAACTGAATTTTGTGATAAAATTGTGGTTAATTGACAAGAAAAAAATAACATGAAAGAAAAAAATTGGGTTATGGTGAAGAATTAGATTATTTTAAAGTAGATTCGTATATTATTGAAACCACTGAGCAGAGAATTGCATCGAACATACGAAAACAAATAAAGTGGACGGTCAAGAAACTTATAGTTCAATTAGCAAAACCCAAAATGATTGAAATAGATGGATTTGTGTGAACGCGAACGCAACTTCAAAAGAGAATTAGAAAAAAATGAATCAGCAAAAGTGTCTTAACCGGAACTTAGACTGTAGAAGTTTGATTTTGTAAATATATTTGCATTTAAAAAACATGTCCACCCGATGGAAACCGCTTTCGCACCATCGTGTTACCACTTTAAAATAGTGCTCATTCGATTTTGTTACTATGGATGAAACATGGATCGAGCGGGATATGTCAGAGACCAAGGAGAAATCAGCACAGTGGGCTTCTTTGGGTGGCTGTGCACAGACGACAACATTTCGAATCTAGTACAAAAATAGTCGATTATTTAAAGACAATTTTGTAAAATTTTTTAAATCTTCAATAAATGTTTTAGAAATGCTGCGCTCTGTACCTCGTTTCTGTATCTCCCGGTTCGAGAAATTTTCCCTTAAAATGCGAAACAAAAATTTTCCCTTCTCCCGATTTCTGAGAAAAATAAGGAGGCAACAAACAAATCACAGAAACAAATCATCAAACAAAACAAAGGCCGAATAATCGTGAAAAATATTTCAAATAAAACAGAGAGTTAAACACAAATTAAAAATATCAACATATAATTTGAAAATAGTCTTTTTAAATAATAGTAATAATAATATTTATTTTTTAAGCCAAGAAAAACATTTTCACAAATAAAAAAAGAATAAATTTCGTAAAATCATCCTTCTCGCTTCGTTTAGAAGGGGCATTATTTTGACAATTCTTACGGAAAACCTTTCACAGAATTTGCCTACGGACACAGTTTTGATCGCATGTTTTCAATAATTATTGCAAAATAGTTCTAATGGCAGCGAGAAAGATACAGAAACTGTTGAGTGACAAATCCCAGTTTTTGTTTCCGTTTACATCGTTATTCTTTCAATTCCCGCTGCTCCATGTGAAAACTTTTTCAATACAAAAAATACAGAAACGAGGCCATTTCTTTTGTACAAATTGAAATTTATTTCGGGCTACGCATGCGACACTTCCACTGATGGTGAATCTGAATGTATGATGTGACTTTAAATTCAGTTGTAGTGGCGACATTTTCATCATCCGTTCAAATCGTCAACTCTAGTGTTTGGCCTGCGTTATGCTGCGCGAATGCAAACTCTTTCAGGACCAACCGATTGAAAACTTTGTTCGCTTCAGGTAAAGTACAAGTCTGATTTATCGAAATGTCTGGAGGACTTAAAGACGAAATTTGCAATCTGAGTTCTTTTATGGTATATGAGAATTATGAAGGAAACTTGGCACCTATATCTGTAGGTACCAGCTGGTCCGCTCCATTTCATTTTGTAAGATATTTGACCAAATTAACCCTTAGACAAAAAGCATCCATTCTCTGAACAGTTACGGGGTTAATGTATATCAAGAAAATTTTCTGGAAATCTTATATATGAAAAAACCAAGTATCACGCGGTTCACTGTGAAAGTGTACAACCTTAAACCGGCCGTGGAATGAATGCCAGATGCGACCATTCAGTTGCCAGTTTTGGAACTGGAATTACCGTTTCTTCTTCGGTTCTATCAAAGTTTGTCTTTTTTTAACTAAAGCGTAGCTTTTCGCGAGTTCATTCTGATGAAAAGGTCAAATGGCAAAACAAATTTTTGTTTTCAGAAACATTTTATCTTCCTGCGTTTCTGCCCAACTAAAGAGCTGATCTTCTGTTCAATGTTTAATTTGTAGAAATTTTGTTGCCTTTTCTTTATTTTCTGCTGTTCTACTGTTGGCTTGGCTTGTCCTGCTCCATAATGATATTTCTACTTTGTTGAAGAAATAAATTGTTGTCTACAAGTACAAGTAAACACGGAAAAACCCTTTCCTTTTAAGCTGTTACTTCAAATTATAATGCATCCTTTATTCCGGGCACCGAGACAAGCCTTTTTCCGTAATTATTACAGCATAAAGTTAAACTATATTTTGACAGTTTTTTTTCTCTAACAAAGTTTAGTTTTAAGCGAAAAACTTGTCATAATTTTATAAATGGCTTTAAAGTTAATGAACTGTTACAAACTAATTTTCTTCTAAGAAAATCTTTCGCAGTCATCCGTATTTGCGATGTGACGACACTGAAAGAGCGAAACAACTCGAAAATTAATTATTCATTAAAATCGAAACTTTGTTTAGAACATGAACAAAACTTTATGCTGCGCAGGAAACTGTTTCATGGAAACAACGCAGATTAGCAACTGCTTGACAGAACTTCAAAATTTTAATGAATCTTTGACAAAACCTTGATAAGTTGTGGTTTATTTTGTGGAAATTTTCATTTTTCTGCAGTAATAAAGAGCGTAATTATGGAGGAGAGTAGTCAAGCGATGCGAATAAGTGACGGATAAAACAGGGCGAGGGCATAAAAGTCGTTGGTGGAAATAGTGTTTGCCATCGGTGGTGGGAATTAGGAACATCGGTGGTTTCATTTCATGACATTTAATGTCTAAAAGCAATTTCTAGCACGTGGGCTTCGTGAGTGCGACTGATAAACGCCGTCCTGACGCACCAATTGTTGGCGGCTTATCAACATAGACCCGAGATTTAACGTAACTCCACGAAAGGTAGTCCAAAGGTGTGAAATTACATGTGGCCATTTTCAAGGCTGGTCCATTTCTTAAAATAATACGATCAACAAAAATTTGGCTCAACAAAGTGGTAGATTCGCGCGTTGTACAACATGAAAAACATTTGTTTAAATTATTTAAATATCCACTTTTATAGTGTAATTTTTTTGTTTTGTTAAGTTTAATTTTGCTATAATCGTTTTAATTAGTTGTGTAGAAAATAACATTAATATTAAAGTAATTCGATATTATAATCTATTATTTTAATTTCAATAATTTTTTTTTTTTTAACATTTGGGCAATTAAAAGTCTTAAATGTTTATTAAATATTTGAACCCCCGCAGAAAAGAGGGAAAATATTTTTTTTAACTGAACGGCGACTTAAGAAATTAATTAATCATTTTTAAGCCTGTTTTAAACCTACTTTTTTGTGTTCGTTGATAATATTTGATTGTTTGTAAGTCAGTAAGAAGACATGGATGTGAAGCTTAAGTCCGCTTTGATAGCGCAGACAAAACTACTGTTTTCTCAAAGTCAAACTTATCCCTTAACGTATTACTAAAAAGTATAAATGTCAGTTTAAAAAATGCTTTATGACACCTTATTTTAATCGCGGGAGTGAGTTTTTCGCTCTATGGCATGCTGAGTAGTTGTGAAGGGGTTTCTTGAATCCTTCTGCATTTTTAGCGATGGCAAATAGTTCTGAAAGCAGTTTATTTCGCAAAAGGGATATACATTTGGAGCACGAAATCATTCCGTGATGTATTGTGCGATTCAATGACCCATTGAGCCCATGCCTGGAAGATGAATTTGTGGTACGTAAGAAAGTGCGGGCTTCGAGAAGATGTTCTCTAATCTAATCTAATCGAAGCAAAGTCCAATAAAGTTACACACACCGATGGTATTCCCGCGTTTTAATGGAGTTGGGTTCCCTACTTTGGCTCAACAACTTCTTTGCACTTTTCCGCACATATCAGAGCAAGCCCAACATAGACTTCTCAGCACCGCTCTAGAAATGAGAAATAAATTCCATTTTCGTTCGTGTATAGGCGGTATAAATGGCGGGAAGATCGAATGGAGTGGAGAAAAACTTATGACTACAACGGACATCACCCTGAGCTGTCCCTCCAAAGAACATCAAAACCTGCTAATTGTTCCATACTTTTATCGTCCATGAATATATGAATCACGCGTCTATGGACACGACTTAAGAGAGTTGAAATTGGCCGTGTTGCGATTCAAGAAATGGAATTTTCGTTGAGTATTTTGCATCTGGACACTGATCCCCGATAGGCAAGTAATTTACTAACTGAGTGTGGATGGATGGCAAGCGCTGCTTTTAGCTGCCATAGAATGGGATGGGGTTGGAAGGTATGCACACAAGGTCATTAAAGAAGATGAGAAATGGAGTAGAGGAAGAGCCCCTGAATTGATCTTTAACTTTTCTGTAAACAAACTTGATGTAAATCGGGACAAATTGTGATGGTGATGTAACATGCCAGAACATATTAAATTCCGCTTTTGCATTCGCCAATCAATCCGGTATAACTAGATAAAGGAAGCGGACAGATATCGAATTAAAAACTATCCAGCCTGGTTTCTGTTGTGCGTCCCTGGCATTATTTCCAGGTTGGCATTCGACAATATCTCAGCGTCAGTCAACAAACTTTAGCACAATTTTAAATTGTTTAGATAAATTAATGCTTAACCAAAAATTAAATTAATGCCAAATAGTTGCCTTGCAGAATTATTAGAAAATCCAGAACCATGACAGCAACAGAAAATATAAATAAATAAATAACGTGTGTGATAAAAAGGCAAATAAAAATTAATAAAACTTCCATTTGTTGCAATAACTGCTTACGGAGTATTTGCAGGGAAAAGTATAATAATAATAATAACACAACATTGCGCATAAAGTTATTTTAAATTGTTGCAAGTAGGGCGATAACTGGGCAAAGTTAGTGTATTTGTAGAGCAGAGTTATTAAAACGTTTCACTCCCACGACAGTTGGCCTAAAATAAATACGACCTCTATGAAAGTTTCCAGCCCCCACCCATTCAAATGGCGTTAAAGAGAATTGTTTGTTTTGTTCATTTTTTAATATAATTTAATTACTTGAAATGGGGAAAAAACATTTCTAATTTAGTTTTGCTTTTTGAAGTGCAATATTCCAGATTTTGTTAGATTTTTCCATTAGTTTAATTTTTTCTTTTTTTCTTTTTTTCTTTTTTTCAATTTTTTTTTTTAGAATTTGTAAAGTGCTGAACAATTATTTATTTTTGGCTTTATTCTTTTGTTTTATTTGTGATAAAAATTTTATAGCTTTTCTGCGGAAATCCTTTGGAAGCAACACACAAATGTATAATTAAATTAATTGAAAATGTATTTTAAGGCTGCTCTGATAGATATAAAATGCTTTTAAAACGAACCATTAGTAAGTTGGGGATATAAATATATTTATAATGACGTTGTAAAAAAAGAAAAAACTTTCAACTAATACGGTTCGCAGTTGGGGAGAGGGGGAGTGCAATAAATAAAGATAATAAAAAAACAGGTTAAGGCCAAACGCGGTTCACAGTAAGAGATTTGCTAAATTAACGAAAGGAAGGATTCTGAATGATTTTTTATGCCATTGAAAGGAAAACCGTAAAGAACTAAAACGAAGTAAAGAAATGAATTCTGGCCAAAAATGTTGCTCCTAAAGAGATTTTTACTTTAATTGAGATAATCTCTATGTAGATATGATTTCTATATGTTGATGAGTTTGTTTGTTTACGATGCCATTTATAGAGAAAGTTCAATCTATTAAAAGTTATTCAGTTTATTAGGGTCAATTGGCAAGCAAATATATCTCAATAACATGTCCTTTAATGTTTTAGAATTTAAAAATCGCAGACAAATATTTTTGTTTAGCAGAGTTCTGTTGACCGGTTGATAAGGCAAAATATCATACAGAGATAATAGCACAAAATAATTTATTCTTGGGACAGTTTTCCATCCGCAGACTCACTTCATATTAACGTCAATATGAAATGAATTAATTAGAAAGATGTACAAATGCTCGCAGTTTCTAAATTTGTTGTTTGGACTGAGAGCGTTGCCACATATTAAAGACGACCAGCAGAAGTATAGCAGATAAAGTGTAAAGCATAAGAATTCCACAAATGAGGTTTTATGATTAAATGTCCACCCTGTTTAAAACACTAGAGGTTTTGCAATAAGTGCGGTTAGATGTTGAAATGGAGAAAAACAACCTCGGACCCATGTCTGTTCTTGAGAATGGAATATAATACCGCTTTGGTGTTTGTTCAATGGTTTCGGTTATGTTGACTTTAAGGATATCGGTCGATTGCGCCTTATTGACACAGGCTTCAGAAAAAGCTGAAGAATGTGCATCGTGGCGTCTGTTGTTGATATATCACCCTCAATGATTACCAAATATAGTAAAAATAACTTTGAACTGATTCAACAACGTTTCCAAGAGTGTCAAGGTTTCTCAAATTTGATTCTCTTCTTCTGTTCTGTGAGTCCAGTATATAAACAGATCCGTAAAAAATAATAAAATCAACTTTGTTTTGCCGTAGAATATAAAAAAAATATAACTAGTGATTCAATGGCTAAGCAAAATGGACCCAAAACAATTTAAGATCAATTTTGTTTGATAGTCGAAACATATAAAACATAAATATAAAAATAAATAAAAATAAACATAAAAATAAGTTTTCAAATGAAAAAAAATTAAATTGTACAATATATTAGGAAAAGTTTTAATGGATATAAAGGCAGCTGGATTTCAGGACTCAAAAGAGAAAGTTTTTTTTCTAACTCGTTATTCGCGTGGAATTGACTATGTCGTATTCTTCGGGTAATCGAGATTTTCGCGATCGATATGGCGATCGTCTTGAATTTGGCCATCAAAAGTTGGAGAATCGACTAAATAACTAAAACCAACGAAGGTTTCACAATTGTGCATAAAAAACATCAGGTTAGACAGATGCCACCGAAATTGCCCCAGCTTTGGAAAATCCCTACCCTAATAAATTACCATCGATAACCAAGTAGAATAATGAGGTTCTTGAATTCTTTACACAGGCACACGTATATTATAAACTTGGAAAGTTCTTAATTAAGCAAAATTTGAGTTATTTTTAGTAGGAATCGAGTCACAAAATATGAGCACAAACCAAAATGAGCTGGAAAACTGAGTTCTTTTTAAGGGACAAGGGCTCACTTTGGCGACATGGTTATGGGACAGCTGAAATAATTTCGGACAGCGAAATGAATTCACGTTGAAAAGGATATCATTTTTTACAATTTCTTGCAGAAATAAAAACGATCAAAGTTCAAAAGTTGTTTCCTTTTAGGAAACTGGAAGAAATAAAAAGTTTAATGAAGAAAATAAGTTCCGAAATAAGAAAATTGATTCGAACATGCTGCTTCTGCGCACTTGCCTCCTGACATCCCCTGGTTGGCGAAACTTTATTTCGTAATTGAAAGAAAATTTTGTAAAAATGGCCAGGGAATGAATATTGGGAGAAAATCACTTTTTCTATGCGAATATTATGTCGAATCTTCTCTGAAATTAATGGTCCTTTTATTGTTTCGGTGGTAACATCGAAAATGTCTCTATATACTCGTGCCTGGTAAGTCTAAAACTTTGTGTTGTTAATGTGAACTCATATAAAGAAGACTGTAATTCTTCTCGCTGAAAATCTATAACAAATATTTTAAAATAATTTTGAAAGTTTCTAACTGTAAGTTTTGCAAAAACTGGCCATAATTAATAATGGAATTATACTCGAGACCAAGAAAGGAAGGCGTGAGCTATATTTTGGTGGATTGAAAGTTACAATCGCGGAAAAAGGAGTAAATTAGTGAACCACGACAATAGTTTCGATTTATTTTTTGAACAAAACACTTTAAAAAATTAGGCGAAATTATAAAATTTTTTGTGCAACAACTTTAAGTCTAGAAGCTAAAGATTTTTATTCAAATTTTGCAAAAATTTCCTAAGAATTGCTACACAGAATTGACGTAATAACGAAGCTCATATCTTCAAAATGGTATTAACAGTGTTTTGCTAGATGTTTCTGTGACTAACTGTCCCACGGGGAGCCAGTTAAGCCATGGCGTATATAAAACTGGGGCATTATGCTTTTCGACGGATGGAAGGGCACGGCAACCAAAACTCTAGAAAGTTCATATCTGTCTTCGGTTATGAAACCTTCACCAAAGGTCAATTATCGGAATGGGGACCATCATGTCCTCACGACATGCCTTTGGGCGTTCTGGTGTTGGTCTTAGGTTGAGGTGCCTATTCTGGCTGTGGTTTAAACATAAAAAACCCAGGAAGAGGTTTGGTACATACTAGGATGGAAAACTACCTTGTCGATCCAAGTCGTCGAGGGGCTGTTGACCGGCAACAGATTCTGTTCTTCGTAAGAAACTAGATGGTGGGGAAGTTACAGGAAAGTCTGGTTAAGGCCGGATGTTCCACGAGGATTTCGGCCTACCAGCTCAGTAGCTTTGCCGTCCTTTGTTTATGTTTATGGAATTACTGTCCGAGCTCTTTAACAAGAGGTTTTTTTTATGTGCCGTAAGCCCATTCCGCGAGAAGTTGCCACCTATACATGTCTGATAAGCCACATGGGCGTGGTGGTGAGCCGCTGGCAAGTTCGCCATGGGCAGTTGGTCCACCGTCAGGTAAGACCATAGAAATTTCTACGATCTGTGACTAACTTTACACAACCTGTGTCCTCATATATGAGCCAGCAGCATTGCCAACACAAATTGCACAATTGAACCGTAAACCAAATCAATTAACCAGTGCTGGGAGACACAAAACTCTCAAAGGCCAAACAACAAGAACAGCAAACTTGCCCGCTTAAACTAAATAATTACCATGACGTAGCAATTGTTCTTCAGCTATTTTAAGATATTTAAAATTTAAACGCATCAATACCGTTCGTGGATCATATGAGAGGTGTCTTTTGTCTTAAGAAAATTTAAAAGATTACGGTTCAAAGGTTGCTCTTGTCTTATTGTCGAATTTGGTTAATAATATTGACGCCTCATGATTATAAAAAGTTTATCTTTAGAAATTTTTTGTTTATTTATTTATTATTATTACTTACAAATTATAAAACTTGTAACTAATACATAAATAAAAAAACTCTGAAACTATAATTATAATATAGACTATATCAGGTGTTGCAAATTGTTCCTTGATAAAAGTTTATCACAGACACTTTTTAGCAGATCAGTAGATCGATTTGATGTGAATACTTGTTGGCTGGATGAGCCATACTTTGGGGTTTGGGGTGGATGATTTTTCCAGTAGATGCTTGTGAGAGGAACAACAGCGGCCAATTCTAAGTCGGACGACAGTTTAAGAATTGTTAGTGACAACAAGTTGAAAATAACTAAGTTTTTTGCCAAGAAGTTCTCCTGCAGTTTTTTAAAACATGTTGTAACCTTTTTTAGCCTTTTTGATTTGATTAAATTCTTTCTTTGTTCTAAGTTCGATGGAATTCCTTCAAAATATACATACATACATATATTATAATTTAACACATTTAAATATGTAATTCAATTTCATGATTTTACTTATTTTCTCCCTCTCATTCGCTCGCATTCACTCGCATTCATTCGCATTCACTCGCTCCCCTCCTATTTAGTTGCTTTTTGTTTTTAGACCAATAAACTAAAATCATCTGACCATGTTTTACGAATAAATAAATAAATAAAATGAAGATTTAATAAAGGAAGGTTTATTCAACTTTAAAACGGCAAATGAATTACGCCACAAACACACACACACACACACACGTACGCTCTCACTCACAGACTGTTTAAATGACCCCATCTTGTGTATTTAACAAACATTGACTTTGGCGTTGACACAGTTTGTGTTTTAGGTTTTTTTGCTCGGTGTCATCATCGTTTTCAGCCGCGTTTCTTTTTCCTAAAATTCTTTGCATAAAGACACGATTTTCGAAAACGGTCAAACGAAACGAATGTTTCATTAGCTGTGGCCACCTTTGGCTTTGCCACCAAAAAATACATGAGGGAGCAGTCGCTAAAACAACTACTTAAACACTGTTGCCACAGCCACTTTTACTACTGCCGTTGCTGACTTTTGGGCTGACGGTCAGGTTCTGACCAGTCAAGGGTGAGTGGTTTTCATTGAAGTGTCAAATTAAATTTAATTTATTATGGCTCAATAACACTTACGGGAGCAAAAAGAGAAAAAGGCAAAACATAGAATATTAATAATAACGGTTTAGATACTGTTTTTAAGTTTTTAAAATGGCTGGCAACGACAGACACAATGGTTTTGGGGGAGGGGGGGGGGGGGGGGCGAGGCAGGTTAATTTCATTACAAACGTGATTAAAGTGTTCTTTAGTTTAATTGCAGTGATAATTATTCTTTCGGTAACGATTCTTTCGCATATAAATGTTAAATTTGTGTTCGTGACTGTTTCAATTAATTTGTAACAATTTAAAAAATGCAAATGAAATGAATGCAAAGTTTCAGTAGAAGCGGACGGACACAAAGTGTTTGTTTTAAGAATGTCCGCAGAATTCTGAGGAAATATTTCTATGGAACTTATCAGTTTTTAGTTTTTTTCCAATTTGTTTTTACCTAAAATTCTTTATTTCATCCCAAACTTTTCTATAAATAAGCGAAGAATATGCGTAAAACTACTATTTCGCTCTTCTGTAAAAAATTGGATTTTGACATTTAGAAGACCCGGAAATTAAAAAAAAAAAGGGATGCAACTTATATTCCTTGCAAACAATGTGCCAGATTGAAAGCGCTTTCCGCAGCTAATTCGGATCTACGTTCGCCGTAATTGGCTTAGCAATTTTCCCTTCTATATGCAGAAAATTAGAGCTGTAAAGTGAAAGTGCATCCCCAAACTGCTCTCCTTATTTCTACACCGACAAAAGTATTAGAAAGGCTTGTCTATTTGTTGTCAAATGCAAGGAAAAATCAGCCCAAATATTTTCAGATCGAAAGAAGGCAGCTGTATGGCCATGTGAAGTGTGCACAAAGAGTTATCCCAGCGAATTATTTAAGGCAAAAATAATTATTGAACAAAAATTTTCTTTCAACAAAAAAACAAAAATATACATAAAGTTTCCTCAAAATATTTCCTTTCCAGCAAATTCTTTTGTGGTTTCAGTAGACAATTTTTGTAGAATATGTAAAAGTTTTTTAGGAAGTTTCTTTTTCACTAAAAAAATTAAAATGTGAAACATTTGTATGAGAAGGTGAGAAATTAAAATAAAGGAAAGTTATAGACGTCAGAGAAATATCTGAGTAATAGAAGTCCTGGATACTTAAACTATGCAAAGGTTTGCAGCTGAAATCCATGCAACCGTTGAAAAAAAAATTTAAAATTTCGAATCGTCTGATGAAAATAAAACGGATGAAAGCGATAAATCAGAACTTTTTCAAAGTGTCTCGATGGATGAGTTGTTACAGTATTCGACCAATATTCGTAGGTTCGATTCCTACCATAGACTCTGGTAAACAAATAATACTCAATTATACGTACATAAATTCGAGCGCTTAATAACCCAACAAATCCAATGTATATGTTGGGTGACTCTGCCTTGTCGAAAGTATCATCATCAGTTAAACTTAGACAGCCTGATCTCTCGAAGCCTGAGTACTGCTGAACTTATAGGAAGTTAGAATTCACACGAGGTGCGTGGAATTAATGACCAAAACTTGACACACAAGCCAATTAATTTATGTGGCAAAAGATTTTAAGAGATTTGTTTCACTTATCGAAACGATGCCCTGCACGACTTTGCGGATATACGCAAATTATTTATTATTCCACTTGTTTCAAAACAGGCAACTTAATGCGCTTGTTGTCTGTACGAACATGATTTTTTTATTTAGTTCTTAATTGCATGAAGTTCAAAATGGATCGAAGCAACCGCGATGTTATTAACTTTATCAGGGGTTCGGAAGTATTAAAAGCTGTGAGTTTTTCCGGGAAAAATTTATTTTAAAATCATTGTCATTTTAAAGAAAAATGGAATGATGAAATTAAAATAATTCTGCAAATCGACCTTTTTTTCTCAACATTAAAATTTTTCAAGACTAAAATTGGTTTTGCTAAATTGCTGGATGGTTTCACACTTCTTTGCCGGTTCCCTTATTTACTGTATAAGTGACTCGAGTGTTTTTAATTCACGCACAACACATCCATTCTACAAAAAACAAACCATTCACAAAAAAGACTATATATTTCCATTCAATTCAGCGCGAGCCGAACGTTGCTGCTGAGCTAGATTTCTGCTTGTGTACACAAAGCGTTTGAAGCGCATACAATTCAAAGCTACTGAATAAGTCGGACCTATAACTCTTATTGTAGTTGTCTGGCGTCTACCCTGTTCAAATACCTCCTTGTGGGACTTTAATGTGATCGGACAATGTATACACATCTGGCAAGAATTACGCGCTGAAGGGTGTGGGCATAAAAGCCGCAAATGCAACGTGATCGGAAATTAAGACAAGTCTGGTGCGCCTTTCGTCAGATACTTCGTGGTTTAGGATGTGTGTCTCGATAAGGAAACTTATCTACATGCACACATGGATGCAGGGCATCAGTGCTTTGAACCTGACTTACAAATACTTCTATCAGTATATATAATAAAACTGTTTGGGTGGGGCTGTTCCTTCGCGGAGGAATTGCTTATCAGGCCAGAATTAACACCAGCCGGGTGATTTTACATTCAGCGTATACTACACATACTGTTATCTTATTTTAAGGTGTGTCACTTACCCTCGAACCCTCTGATGTTGTTACACAAGTACCACCATTGTAGCAGCCGTGTTTTATGCAATCAGCATGGGCATCACTATCCGCACCACCACCACCAGCTGGACCAACTCCAGTGCCCACTGTATTCGCACTTTCCTCTTCCTCACTACTGGCCTCAGTAGATGTTGGTAGTTTTGACACGATCGGAGGTTGGGTGCTGTACATCGGCTGTGGCACTTCGGCAGGTTGTACTGGGTGGATAGTGGGTGGTATGAGTGTAGGTCGAGAGGTGGGTTGGGCTGATGTTGGTGGCACGTAGGTAATAATTGGTTTGTAGTCCGTGGGTACAACAGCAATTGTTGGTTTAACGGTCAGAGTGGGAACTGGTAAATCGGTAGGAATGAGTAGTGATGAGTCCGTAGTTGTTATGTGGTGACTGGTACTCATGTCTGTATAAACAGTACGCGCAGTAGTTGCTACTATATCAGTGTGATAAGGCGTTGTATCATATTCCAGTGGCTTGGGCTTAAATGTAGTAGTTGGGTAAAAAAGTGTCGGTGGCATAATAGTGGGCGTACGCTGTGTGTAGGTGCGGTTTTCTGGTAAACGAACTGTCACAGATATGCCGGGCATTGCTGTTGTAAAGTCAACACTTTCTTTGTCGTATGGAAATGAAGAGGACTTTATTACTGCAGACGTGGGAACTAGGGGAGGCATTATTGTGGAAGAAAATCCGCCGCTTCCCTTGATAATATCAACATATTTTGTTGTTACAATTATTTCCGGGTATTCGGTAAAGAATGGAGCTGCTGTGCTTGTTATATAGGGCCTAGTAATATGTGGGGCGGTTGTAGCTGTACCAGTACCTGCAGCAGTTCCATCATTATCGTCATCGTCATCTTCTGGTGACGCTGTTTCAGTAGCAGGTGAAATATGGCTATCAGTTTCAGGCCTTGTAGTGACATGTGGTATTTCAAATGTAGGATAATATGCGGGTAATGCGGGCGGCGGTTTGGGTGTAGTGTACTCTATAGTGTAAATGGTTTCTAAAGTGGTAACATGATGTGTAAAAACTGGTCTGGTGGGATGTACATAAACCCCCGATTGATCTTCTTCACTGGGACCAGTAGACTCGTCACTTGTTGCCACTGACTCTTCAGAGTGCGTATCAGTGCTCACGTCTTCTATTCCATGGCTGGTTAAAATAGGTTTAGCCGTTGAAAACTCACCACTTGAACTTGAGCTGACATCAAGTCCTATTATTGTTGTAGGCTCTTCAGATTGATCTAAATCTTCCGATCCACTTGCTTGTGAGGCAGAAGTTGTCTTTGAACTACCTTTGGAATCGACATCATAAGACTTAGGACCTTCTGTGGAAAATGTGATAACATGTTTATCCTCGTCATTTTCGTCTGATTCTGAAGAAGGTACTGGTATTGTTGAGGATACTACAACATGTTCTACAGGTACAGTACTAGGCTTTTCAATTGAATCCTCATCTTCTTCCTCCTCAGTTACTTCTTTGGTTCCGCTGTCATCTATATCATCGGATTTGCTTACTGTTGTTGGTATGCCAGTTGATGAAACTTTTACAGTGGCGGTTGTCGATTGCTGCGTTGGTCTGGGTTTTTGCGCCGCTGGTGCCGAGGTTGCAGGTGCCGTATAGTTGCAGTCTAAAGAATCTTCTCCTATCATCAAACACTCGCACAGCATGCCAGTGAGCAGGGGTGGGCATGAACATGAGAACGTGTCTACCCCATCTATACAAACGGCCCCATTCATACAACGCGGTCCTAGCTGGCATTCATCATATTGATATTCACACTTTTCGCCATGATAATCAGGAACACAGTAACACGTTGGCACTCCCTCCTCCATCAGACATAGAGCATTATTTTGGCATGGATTGTCAGCACATATTAAGATTTCTTCTTCACAATTTGTCCCCGTATATCCCATGGGGCAGGCACACACATAACTAGCCAATTTGTCCACACAAACAGCACCGTTCTGGCAGGGAGACGATTCGCATTCGTTAATTTCTTCTTGACAAATACGTCCGTGCCAACCGGCTGCACATTTACAGGAGAACTCTAGACCGGGACCTTCGATGCATTCGCCGCCATTCTGACATCTGGCGCCGGTGCCTGAAATGAGTAATTACATATCTTTTAAAAAAAATATCTCTTGAATATTTTAATTTCATAACATCTACATGGTCCAGTCTTTGATGTATAAACAGATAAAACAGTAACAATTTGTCAGTTCGTTTATATGTTTTAGTTATATATTGTAAGACGACTAAAAACGCGCCTTGCAATTTAAAAGAGAGTGGTTTCAACTGCTCAGAAACCAGGCATATTTTACAATGACTGACATCCGTCCTTAACAAATTTGCCCTATTTCTACAAATTCACTTCTTTCACTTCATCAGCAACAGCTCGCAACTGAATAGAGGACTCTTTAGAACCATTAAAATACCGCTACTAAGAAAAAATATAATCAGGTTGATTATATTTGTTCGAGAGTTTTTAAAAAATTTAAAGGTATTCGAGTGTTTTACTTTAATCTTTTACAAACTCTACAAAAGGTTGGGCATCGCTATACCAGGTAGAAATTCTAATAAAGGAAGTATTCAAATTTCCAAATGACCGATTTGAATGCCTTCACGTCTCCCTTAACTGCTAGGAAAGAACTGCCATCCGTATTAATGTAACTGTGGACTTGAACTTATGCAGTATAATTGTGTAGAACGTAACCGCGGAGTCGATTATTTCCTATAACAAATTGTTCCTAAAGCTAAGATCCCACTATCGACACGATGCAGCAACTTTCTGTAAGATTTATGTAACGATAGTGCGAACGCAAACCATTTCTAAACTCCCAATAACATGCGCAGAAATCTTGCTGGCAAAATGTTTTCTGGAGCGCAGATAATGTGAACGCTGTTTCGCACAACGCCGATCAATAAATGCATGAAAAATATGCCGATTTTTATCAGTACTCAAGTCGCCGATTAAAGTCACCGACATGCTGACACAATTGGCTGCGTGCATCTGTTGTCAGAGTAAAGAAAAATATATATTCAAAAAGCGGTTTTTCCTTAATATAAAAAATATATAAATTTTAAGGGTCTAGAAAAGGATTCTGCAGGCAATATAACTTTCCTTAATGTGTTCGAAATGACAGTAAGTCAAGAGAGTGGGAGAGGGAGAGGGAGAGAGTTAGCGCCGAAAAATAGTGCGAATACTCGAAAAAAAGTTCCAAAAATGTGTGCCCATTTAGCACGATAAAAGTCGTTACCGTTGTGCTGCTTGCACCGATAATGGGATCCAACTTGTTTTTAAGGTGGGAATTAAGTTAGACCAGAGAGCTGGGGTTGTGTGTTCAGTCCACCTGGGAGAGTTAGTAATGTTGTAGAGCTTGAATCAACGTGAATACGGTGGTTTTTTTTTTGGGTCTGGGTCTAATATTTGGAAGCGGGTTCAACGTAAATTGTGTAAGATTATTGAGGCGCTTCAAAATATGATTCTCTCTACAGCGCGGTTGGCATCTTTCACAGCTTTAAAACACGCTAGTGAATTTGTCCATCTGTTCGTACTAAATGCGTTTTAAAAAGTTCCTCTTCCGTTTTATGCTGCTCATTTGAAATTTTGGTTCTATTTCGATATAATGACAAGCAAATACTGATTAAAAATTGTCTCACCCGCGTCGCAAACAGCCACATCAACTTCACAATGATCGCCCAAATAGCCCGGTTGACATGTACACGTATAACCATTATTACGGTCGCGACAATGTCCTCCGTTTTGACAGGGATTCGACATGCACTCATCGACATTCTCTTCACAGTTTGTTCCTGAAAAGCAGACAGAAAAAGAAAAACAAAACTTTAATATTCGACACTTGAAGGAGTTCAGAAATATCAGTTTAAAATAAGCGTTTGATAAAGCAATGAAATATTCAAGGAACAAATTTACCAAAAACCAGTTGAATGCGAAACTTTTCCCAACCTTTTACAACTTAAATAATTAATTTAATTATCCAGTGTTTATTAAACTACAATATCATACGTTTTCCTCGTTTTGTTAACAAAAACCTCATTTTTTAATTGGCGGTTAAGAACAACAAAATATTTAATTATCACTTGTATGGCGTAAACTTTTCGTAATTGTTTGTGTGTATGTGTGTGTTTGTGTGTGTGGGGAGGGGGGGGGGGGGGTATCTGTGCAAAGTTTTATCAACTGGCTGAGCTGTGATAAAACCTTGTTAATGGTTTTTTTGGTCAAACTGGTTTTGCTCTCACACGGCTTTTGTTGTTTTTGCTTTTGTTCATTATTGTCTTGTGCTTTTAGACAATCAGTGTAAACGTTTGAATGGTGAAGTTTTAAATCATATTGTAGTTTCCACCCAAACCAAAACTTTTGCTACAACATGTTGCGCTCTTTTCGTGCAATCTCATCCCGTTGTACGCCGCCGAATTGTTATTGTTGCTTTTTATTTTGTGTGTTAAACTTTGAACTTTTTAACGGCGGTGTGTTCTGAATGGTCAAATTAATTTGCTGGTGTTTCTTTAGTTTTCCTCTTGATTGCGGTAATTTACACGTGAGGAGAAGAGTTTGAAAAACGCGGCTTACCAGGAACTTTACAGATGCAAACTTTTTGCCATTTCCTCCAGTTGAGTGAGCTGAGCGTTGAGATGGCAACGTTGTTTCATTTGACAGCACTTAACAGCTGATAGTTGCTTTTTTTCAGTTTGGTTTGGCCATGTCAATAGACATGGCTAGAGATTAGAGCCACATGCAATACCACGTGCGCTACAATTGAGTTACTCCAAGAATGAAATGATGGAAGAATAATTTCACGTCAGTTATTTGGCCAATAGCATCATGTGATTTTGTACGCTTGGAAATTAACGTTCGAAAAATTGTTGGCAAAATGCAGCCGTGAATGAGGCGAAAATTTAAGTTTGACATTAATCGCATAAATATTTCTTGTATAGAGACTTGCTGTCGTATTTTCTTAAAAATCAGTTTCAGTTTCAAATGGTGAAATGGAATAAAACAATCTGTATGCTTAAGAGTAAGAAGCCGCAGCCGTGCAGATCAGGCTGAACTTAAGAAATGGCCTCAGTTATGTCTACTTTAGGGTATATGTTTCTGTAGCTTTCACTTTGATGGCCTCACCAGGTCGTTTTCAAAAAAATACAGTCCAATGACGACTTGGGAACCTAGTGGGCTTAGGCGTCGTATCATTTGCGTCAACTTTCCTTTTTAACACATCCATACATCCAAAATTGCTCCTCGTCATTCTGATGCCATGGAGGAACTTATAATGACAGAAATTTAGACGATTTGTTTTAAAAACTACTGAATTGTTCTTAAAATTATTTTCAAGAAAGTCAATGTCGGCCCACAAAATTACAGATTGAAAGTTTCATGCTACAATGATGCCCAAAAAACCGATTTCATTTAAAGGAAAACTTCTAGGAACACTGTCATAAGCGCGCGGAGCTTTTTTGGCTCAAAGCAGAGTTCTGCGATAACCGGCTTGACTGGCACACGTCTCTACGATGCAATAAAAAGTAAAAGATTTATTACTTTATGGCTACTCGATTTCCTGGAGTTTTTACCGCACCCAACAAGAAGTCCCACCAGTAACGGAAAGCTGCGTTAATTAATCCCTTGTCCGGTATTTTGGAGAGGAAACTGCTGGCAAATCGGTTAAACTCAGAAAAAAGTTTTAAATCGTTCCACAAATGAAAAATCATCTTCTACGTCCAACTTTCCGCAGAAAACAATCGATTAAGTAGGAACTCAATTGAGAGCAGTTTCTTACAAATGCAAAAAACAGGTTGCGCAACAGGAACAAATTCTAAAAGACAAATCTGGTGAACATTGTGCTCTTGTGGGTTAAGTTTTTTTGATAAAAATGCTGCATCTTCGGCACACGTTTCGTGCCCAAAAATTTCGTTCCATGAGCCCTGTGCCGACATTCTCAGTAACTTTTGTTCTAGTGATTCGACAATTTCCGATGTGGCCGATGCATTAGTGCGTCCACTGTATTTCACTTTTGTGAACTTATTCGTATATTTGAGACGAACGTACCAACAGAAAAAAACGATGTTGCCCGCGAAATTTGAAAATTCACCTTATTTTTGAACAGAGCCCGTGTTGTTACAAAAAAGAATCTTTTTCGAATTTTAACTTATACGCCCCAATATACACCTCTTCCTTCGTCGTAACTCTAACATTTAATATCTCACTTTCTAAATCAGGCTGGGTTTGTTACTGCCCCTCGTTCCGTAAGGAAATAGTTAATTTTCCAGCATTTAAGCACTTGTTTTCTTTTCTCCTCTTTTTCAATATTTTTGTTAAAATTGTATGAGAATTTCATTGTTTTTCGTTGCAACTTTGCTAAAGCAGTTGTCCTCGTTTTTAAATTTCTTTTTTTTTTTATTATTTTCGCTGCTTTCATTTGTGGTTTTTGTGTGAAATGCAACAAAGATAAAAACATATAGTGTAATATATATTATACGGTACCCACGCACAAACACATGTGTGTGTGAAACATACTATTTACACATCCGTCTTTACAAAAGGCTTGCGATCTAAAACGCAAAACAGGCGTCCTTCATGAAATTTTGTTTGCTCCCAAGAACTATATATTTATTTTTGTTCATTCGTTATACTCTTTTTAGTCGCATTTTAATTTTTATTATTGCGAGTGTCTCAAAATTTAAGAACTGCAATGCAGAGCAAAATGGTTCAGCAGTGAAATTTGAATATGACGAATCTGAAGGGGTACAGGGTGTCTGGTGGCATATTTATTAAATACGATTATTTCAAATGTAATAAAAGGTGCGGAGGGAGGGTCGCGCTGTTGGAGTTATCGATTGTGCGATTGATTTGTCAGTCACGATGTCGCAGTGGTCGAGTGAGCATCGCGCGTTCACTATGGATACACTTTTTAAGAGTAATGATTCTTACGTAATTGGTCGCCGACAATTTTGTTCAAAGTTCGGTGTTCGGCGAATGCGTGATGGGCCGAGTGTAAATTTAATTCGTTCGTGGGTGCAGAGATTCCGCGCTACTGCTTCGGCTATGAACGTCCCACGGCCAGGGCACAGTCGATCTTCAAGGCCTCCCGAAAACATTGAACTGGTTGAAAGCAGTTTACGTGAAAATCATTTTATTCGAAAATTCTCGAGGCCAGGCGACAAATGCGAACGGTGAAAATTATCGACGCATGATTACGGAATTCTTTTTGCCAAACCTGCGAGCTCATCCAGCGTACTCTTCACACACTTGGTTTCAACAGGATGGGGCGACTGCACACACAGCCAGAGCTTCGATGAATTTGCTTCGGGAAAATTTGGGCACATTCCATGGCCACCGAGGTCGCCCGATCTAACTCCCATGGATTCTTTTTATGTGGGTACCTCAAAGAGAGGGTTTATAATAACAATCCCCAATCTCTTTTGGCTTTAAAGGAAAATATTCGTTGAGATATCAGCCAGAATTGAACCAAGTTTACTGCAGCGTGTGGCGCAGAACACAAGAGTGTGTTTAACTCGACGGAAGACATTTGGATGACATACTTTTGAAAAAATAAAATCCGCATTTCCATTCTATCGTTCAATGCTCTTGATAAAACTTTTTTTATTTAAGTTTGAAAATATAAATCTGCTACCAGACACCCTGTGTAAGGAATTTAGAAGTAACATAAAGGCAAATTCGTTACACAGGGTTCTATATCCAAGTTCTATTCTACATGCGAACGATAAGTTCAAGAGGTAAATAAAAAAGTTAAAAAAAAAAAATTTAAATAGTCGAAATATTAATTAAGTGGTTTCACATTTCAGCTGGCGAATCGCGCGTAAAAGTTCGGCTAAATTCTGATTTCATGCCATGGAAAGAATAAAGAATATTACGTTGCGTTAAATAAAACTAAAGCTCGAGAGTTAAAATGGGGGTTTGAAGAAAGTCCCCCACATGAAGAGCTTTATAATGCAGGTAGTTTTTTAAGGTACCCAATAAAACATTCATTATATTGAGATCTTCGTTATAAAAATAAAGTTCGTTTTCACAAAATAAAGTTTGTTCTTGTGGACCTGTCAAATGCCAACCGGCGGCTTGTTCTTTCAAAGCCGAAAATTCAAAATTACAGTGGAAAATTCATGATTACAGTGATCTCACCCTCTTGCGATTAGAACATCTTATGTAGAAATAAATGATATAGGAAATCTATGGTTTGCGAAGAGTTTTTAGTCGGCTGAGGGAAAAACTTTACGTCAGTAATATTTTAATATGTTTTAAATTATATTTTTATAATTAAATTTCTAGCATTTTGATAAATTGAGAGGACAAAAAACTTGGAAACTGCTGAATCTTCAGTTCCGCTGTGCAACAAACCATTTTTAACAGGCGAAAGTAAAATCACACGTAAACATACTCGTGTGTCTGGGAATAGATCTTTGTGTTAAAATGACAACTCCGATAGACTCGAAAAGGTACCGCTGAGTAACAAATTCAAAAACAAAAATACACACTTTGCATAAAGCAAATTAGAAGGAGCCCAGGACCAGATGGTCTAATGCATTACGGAAAAGTCCCTGTTTGACGCGGATTTTGGGCTGACGTCATCATCGATTCATAGTTTTTGGGGACGACATTGAATGCGAAGCTGTAGTTTGACGGCCACCAATTTCTTTTTGCCTGAATTGAATGTTATGGGCACTGACATCCTACGCTTGGTTTTAACACGACAGCTCAAGGTGACACTCTGTTCTGCCCCAGCAATTTCGGATCATATCTCTCATATGGTGTAAACTGGTCACCGACACCGGCGGTCCTTTTAAGCGAGTAACAAACTAGAAGACACTCCGCACACGCTTTGTTTAATTTAAGTATAAAAATAGGAAACGCTTATGGGGAAGCTATTTAGTTTTTTGTTCCCTGCTTACTACATGACCGCTTTGAGACCTTCTGTACACTGGGACATTGTGCTTTAATGTGATGTCACTAGTAGTCTTGCGAATTTAAAGCATGTTCACATCATACGATACAAGTTAAAGTCCTCTAACAAATTTACAAATTATTCGTTTAGCTTTAAAAATCAATGTCGCGCCAGAGGAAACAGTTTTCTCTAGTAAAGAGAGTTTACGAGATCTATGACAAAATAATTTTCGTTATTATAATACAAAAAATTACTCCACTGTTGGAAAACCACTGTCGTAAAATAAACGCCCATCTGCCAACTATTGTATGTATATGTAATATGTATTTTAAAATGAGAACGCAGCTTCTTTCTGGCTCTCCTGAAAGGTTAGATATTTTGACATACGCTGCTATTTATGAAAGTCACAGAATCTCATTGATTCGTTTAAAATTCTTTAATACTTTTGATTAATTATGCTAACAAATGATGGGTTTTGAGCTTGATGCGCTACATTTTTGTTACCCACTGTACACGCGTGTGCTGGAAATTGGTGAAGTCTTTAAAAACATTCGCCTTTATTTTTCGTTTTGGTTCTCATTTCAATGTAAAACGAGCTGTTCATATTTTCTGCACCCCACTCCTCACCGAGAGCTTAAGCGTGCGCCTTATTGTATTAAAGTTAAACTGAGCGATTAATATGTGAACACTTGTTTTTTTCCATGGCTTTTGTTTAATTACTTGAGTCTTTGTTGCAGCTATTGCAGCAGGGCTGGTTGTTTGTTACTTCTTTTAACAAATTTTCCAACAATACAAAGTGGTTGCAGTATTTTGCAAGACACAAAAAGCGAAAAAGGAATGCGAAGAAGTAAAACATTTTTTAATTTACTTTTTGTCCGACGTTGAAAAACAAAATGTGGAAAATTTCTTTTAAAGAAAAAACCACTCGTATGTTGCAGTTGGTGAATTGTCGATCTTTTTTTGCTCTGCTGGACAGTTTTCTAGAAAAAAGGGTCTCCGCTTTAGAAGTTAAAAAAATTTTTGCTCTTTTTGGCGGAATCAATTTCGATTTTGGTTGACTGCGGACCTGTAAGTGGACTTCAAAGTAATTTTATCAGAAAAAGTTTACTTACTGGAAGCCAAAATTTCTAAGCAAAATAATAGTAGTTTTTGTTTAGAAAAAGTATTTCCAAGTGTTTTCAACGAAACTTTTGTCCGACTGCAGGTACACACAGAGAGTAACAAACACTTTTCTTGCAAAAAACACCAGGAATTTGGTTTGGTTTCGATATACTCGTAGATATAAAATATTGTTTGTTGGCTCAGCAAACATTTTTACTGAGTTGTTTTCGAGAATGGGACAACAAAGAACTTGTGCCGAATAAATGTTGTGACACATTCTAGATGGACTCTGTGTACATTTTAGGCTCCGCGGCATTCTGTTCCCATGCCATGCATCCATGTTCATGGATGGGGGCACTCGTTTTACGAGTAAAAGTCCAAACATCTATCTTTTTATGGTGTAGTAAAGACCATATATAGTTCAAACTGGGTTCAATTAGAAACATATAGATTAATGTCGGCGTGTTCTTCAATTTTTTATATGCAGTCATTTAAGCGACATATTTTTCCCTTTTAATAAAGAGATGGGGGAAAGTTTTTAAGTTCGACCAAAACAAGTAGAACAATCGGCTCTGAGTAAAATAATAAAGTTCTGTTATAAAAACGGATGCTCTGCGCAGACAACGTTCGCCTATTTGACAGCCGCCATAATCGTACTGCCGGAGGAATTTCTCCATTCTGTTTTGGATAATTTCGACGCTGAAATTCGAGATCTGTCAAAATGGCCGCTGCTGAGCACTCTGAGCCTCTGTCTATTTCACTCGGCTTTCATCAATATCGTAACTGGGCCTGCGCTCTTGTAAAATGCAACTGACGGGGCAGCTCAATGTACACGCCTCTAATTTCAATAAAACTAATTATATTCAATGACACCCGTTTATATAATTCGTCCCTTGTGGGTCGATGCACACCAAGCAAGTTGCTACTGGATGAAGATTTCGTGTTCATATTTCTGCGAGAAATACGGCCATGCTACAACTTGTAAGGGGGAGCGCTGCAGATCGATGATTGTTTTATCGTGTTTAAATAGCGAGCGGCCCTGCTGAGTTTTCACAGACCTGTTTTAATTGACAAAAGATGATTAAGTGCAATTAAATAAAGAAAAAAATTATAAACCCCAGACAAATTGGGCTTAAGACACTTAAACGTTTGACGAGCTTTTATTCGCATCATGACCAAAATTTTAAGTTTCACAAATTTTTAATATGTAGGTAAGATGGAGTCACTGTCAACCCCGCAAAAATCTAGATACAAAACTAAGAACGAAAGTATTTTGTAGTGTTGGTCCTTCCATTTTGTTATTTTTGGCCGGCTCATAACGCAGTGCAGAGCTCCGTGCTCTACAACTCATGCCATTTATTCCTCTTTTCTGGCACAGTTTTTATATTTTATAATATGTGTCATTCCGTCAGTTAAAAGCATTCAAAGTAAATGCCATTTTGGTTGCACGTTTCGTGTTCGTTCGCTCGCTTTCACAAACTCAATAAATTCGTGCAAGATTCTTATCCGTATTTTAATTGTCGTGATTATTTTTACGCAGTTTTTGCTATTTTAAATCAAAATCTCCGATTGTTAATTAATTGCTTCAATATGTTGTATTTAGCACTTTTATGTGTAGCATAATCTTTCGCACTGACTAATATGGTTGCAGTCTAGACTAGTGACTGCGTAAATATCTTGATGTCGTCTGTTTCCAAACGTTGTGAACTTGTGTCGGTTAATTAATTAATTTATAAAAAATATAATTTAAAAAAAAATTACATAAACACAAATTATTTGTTTAAATCGATTTACAAAATTTGTGTTGAATTGCATATTATTTCTCAAACTGAATGTTTGAGGTCTACAACTCATAAACTCTTCTACACTCAGCAAAATGACATAGAATCTGTTGAGAAGTGAGCACCATCCACGTAGAAAAACAGTTGCAGAAACACACTCGCACGGGCGAAGGACGACCAAAACGGCGGACAAACCCGAACAAGTGACACAATAAATGTACAGAACCCTAAATTCTGGGAATGTGCAGCGTTTTTTAACCCGAATGACGTTAATTTAAATGATTAATTATAAAGACAAGTCTGTGTGCTATCAAAGTTGGCTTTAGTGAGAAAAAGTGGACGCCTTGTGTGTTCAAATATGTGGGCATATGTGGCATATGTGGAACTCCAATTCTCACACACTTTCCGGTCCAGATCACAGCACCATCACGTCAAGTTTCTTTGATTAAATAAATTAAAGCGTGTGACCTGTGCCAAGTGTGTAGTTCCGTACAGCCATTGGCGTGGGTAAACGTTTGCGGTATGTGACCGTCATGTTGACATGGTGGCATCTGTCTAATCTGTTGCTTTCGTCACTATGGAAAGTTGTTCACTATGAAAGTTGATCAATGTAACATATCCAAATGATAAAACTTTGTTAGCAAAAACAGTTGTTAGCGCTCATCATCATGAATAAGCGGTACTGGACGATGATCGTGGAATAGATTTAACCCATAACCTGCCGTTATGGCCTAAACTGAAGATGGACCAACCCCACCTGCTGAACTAGTCGCCGGCTCATCACCGCCTCATGTGGCGGTACATCTGATGCGGTACAAATTTTGGAATTGCTACTATGCCACAACGGCCATAACTGGGTGACGGTCCGCTAGCGCCCCCATGTGGTTTGCAAGGCTCACATAGGTGGCAATTTCTCATCATAAACCTCTTGCTAAGAGCTCGGGCTGTCTAATCCTTTCTGTTTCACACAATTTCCTAGAAGGCGAGAAAAGACAAGGCTCCTGAGTTGGTAGCCCGAAATCCCCAAGGAACATCAGGCCTTAAACAATTGACCTTTAATGAAGGTTTCAGAACAACATGCATAACCGAAGTCATACATGGACTTCCTAGAATTTTGGTTGCCGTGCCAGCCGAGACAACATGTAGTGCCAGCAGAATGTTGCTACTTGCCAATCAGCGGTCGCCACGATGCATATTCAGTGCGAACGACTTGAGCATGTGGTTACCTGTCGCAGTGGCGGGGCGATTTCGGAACTCTGATGGTGCGAATGTCTGTGCCAATACGAATAGCTTTTTGAACCCATAAAAGTACCTAAATTTAGAACTACGACGAAATTGTGCGTTTAAATTCAAAAAGTGAGTGGGAAAAGTGACAGAAGTTTCACATATTTTTATTGAATGTGACTATTTCAAAAAAAAAGTTTGCGATCATATAAGAGCTTTTGCTATTGCAAAAGAGTTGTAAGTCCCCTTGTCCAGCATTTACTTCCCGACATTGCAACACTTTTTAACTGGGGTGTTGGCAAAGTTCGGTGACAGGAGATTCGGACATATTGTGCGTGGCCGCTGGCCAACATTTCAACACATTTTACACTTAACAAAAAACAGCACGGAGTTGTAAATGGTGCGCGATCAAGCAGAAAATTTTCTGTTCACTGGCAGCTTGTTTGTTAGTGCTCTGCACAGACTTCGCTGCTACGGGGAAGCTGCTGCGTTCCCCTTACGTTCATGCTCTCAATTAATTCGGTCTAAACCCATACTTAGAAAGCTGCTTAATTTAATTGCTTTTTATAGGAAAATATATTTTGCCAACCTTAATTTCAATTCTTTTAAGAGCTTCGTACGATATTTTTTCATAAGAATTTGCCATATATTTTACGAGCTCTTAAATATTGACGGCTCAAGCGTTATAGGACACTAAAAGCAGCTCACGAATGCCATTTATACTCTTAAACAAACCTGCATGTATTTATATTTGGATACTGTTTTCAGTTTATCGAAGTGATCTGGAAACAAAATCAACTTTTTATTATTAATTTATTTCTAATGGCGTTTCTTGGGTTCATAGAGAGCGAAAATTTCTTTAAACGAAAAGACTTCTCCGAAAATGTTCACCGGCTCTTGTCGGCATTCGACTGCACAATATGCAAATTTGTAAAATAAAGTTCTTCCAAAGTTTCGGTGTAGCGAACTTTAAGATGCAAAAAAAAAAAAACACTGAGCCGCAGAAAAGAGTACAAAAAATAATTCCAGTTTGTAAACATGTCTGATGATCATTTCAAAGAGTATTTAGGCTTCATTGGTTCCACTACATATTTCAGTTTCAAGGGTCTGCATGTACAACGGCAAGGACTAGTTCGTCGCGCCATTCGCTCACTCTGAACAAGTTCCGGCTGACAATTGTCGATAATGCCCAATAGTATCGTTCTTATTTGGGGACCATCTGCTGATAAGTGGCTGCAAACAAGAATAAAGTAGCCAGGGGCAAAAGCCTGCGCACACTTTCTTCAATTGCTGACATGGGACACTCTTTATTTTGTATATAAAACACATTAAACATGGAGAAAAATTTCGAAAAAAATTTCTTTAATACGGAATCCTGTTGATTTAACCTGAAATGTCTAATGAATCACAATCACTGTAAAATGTTGATACATGAATCTTTGACTTTTTGACTTTCCAAACTGAGTGCTCTTAAGTTTTACAAGTTTTATTTCGCCACTGGAATTTAAAATCAACGTGAATCACTGTTGAGGACGTCTCCCTGTGCCCGAGTGCTAATTAAAGACCCCCTCGATCTCTGGTCTTTTTTTCTAACTTGCGCTAGAGAATTCATGACTGATTTGCCATATCTGCTGTGCACTTCAGCATTTTGTTAATTAGAAAACTCATGTTGCAAAACACCAGAGAGTTTTACTTCAACTTCAATCTTTTATTAGGAAAAGAAAATACGAGGAAAATTTAAGTGGCTTGAAAAAAAATTAAGGCCCAAATGAAGATGGGTTGTGCGTAAAAAAGGGTGCTAATACCAAAGAGATATTTTATAGGAAAGAAAAAAAAGGGGGGGATGTTATGGAAGTGTAAAATAAAAGCCAGCAAAAACATGAAACAAGAGTTGCAGTAAATGTGGTCAAGTGGTCATTGTATTAAATATGTGTGTATGGGTGTGTTTGTGTTTGTGTGTGTGGGAGAGTGAGAGTGCATGTGGCGTTGGGGAACGGAAGCAAAAAGGAATTGCATTTTTAAAGCTGAAATAGGGGAAGCATTTTTTCATAGATGCAACTGAAATGTAACATTTCGCTTAGATTTCACTTTTTCGATTAAATGTATGCGGGTCTTTTGTGTTTCCACTTTTTTCTGGTGGTTTGCTGAAGGTTTCGTTTATTTACTGTGGTCATTTTGATGGTGTTTAAAATATCGTTCGATTTTCACTTTTTCCATGTTTTCTCAGTTGCTCTGCCTTGACGGCAACGAAAATTCATTGTGCCTTTTTTTTTTTTTGATGTTTTAGTTTCCGTGGATGTATAGTTTTTGTTTTTATTTTTGTGGGTCGAGCTGGTTGTGCAACTTTTCTTCTTCGCAAAAGTTCATAGATTTTTCATTTTTTTAATTTTGTTGCGCCTGGCAGTTTAGCCAGTTTTATGAATTGAAATGGAAATTTATATCATCCGTGTTCTCCATTATACACGTACTTTTGAACCAGCAAGTGTGTCTGCGTGTATAAAGAGGAGCAGAGTTTTTTGTTGTTGTTGTTGTTGCTTCTTGTTTAAGCCGTCATTTAAATATAGTCGGTCTTTTGATTGGGTTTGTTTCTGCTGCGCTGGGTTTTGTTCATAATTGAAAGCCATATTTGATTCGGTTTCAATGCAGTTCCTCTTTGTTTTGTGGCTTATTTTTGCTTTTTATTTATTAATTTTTATTCAAAAGCGGGTTGCTAACCGAAAATAAAAGAAAAATCATTTGCGTCGTGCTTTTTATGAATGTGAGTTTGTAGTTATGAAAGCTTTTATTGGGTGCCAAAAGGAATTTTTTTTCTTTAGAAAGGAAGAAGTCCTGAATTTATTATAGCGTTTATCAGTTGTACTTTATTTCTCACACGTCTATTGAGCAGGTATTGTAGGCCAATTTGTTTTATTTTTTAAAATTTATAAATCTTTATTTTAAAAACTTCAATATATTTTGTTAAAAATTTTAAATAAAATTTTACTTAATTCAAAATAATTAAAATGCTTGTGTGGGACGAGTGCTGCTTTAAGTTCACTCTTATCTCCAGGCAGTATTGGCCAAAGGTTTGGACATAACAGTACTTTCTCTCTGATCTATCGACTGACGTGAATGTGTACACGGTGCAGCGGAATTTTCCTTTTAAAAATTCCTCCTGAAGTAGCATTTCAAGTTATTGGGAAATGGCGTTCGCTAGAAAGAAGTAGATACGGCGAACTTGTGACTACAAACGCAGGACATAGAAACAGAGACATAAACAGTTATGAAATACTCGACATATTTCATAGATCAGTTTCCGAGTAACTCGAAAGCCAAGTATACTGAATAACCGAATTGTAGAATTTGACTTTAAAACCGGTTCAAATAACCGGATTTTTAAGAACACAAACATTTTTTAATTGCTATTTTTATTAACAGAACAAACAAAAAATGTAAAATCAATTAAGTCTTAGACCTGGTTATGCGAACGTACCTTAACGTACGGTCGCATGTGTAGTTATTGAAACTTTACAAACGTAACAAACATTCTCTCATTCGCACTCTCTCATTCTTATTTCTCTGAACTTTTTGGTATAGTGATGGGCAATGTTAGGTTATTTTCGTACATGTGATATTGAAAAAAGATGTAGAGCACAAATCGGTTTTGGAAGAGCAGGAACAAATTAAGAAGAAGAAAAATAGAGAAAAATGGGTACAGAAATTGTTGTCCAGAATCTCCAGACTTGTACGAACACTTTTTGTGGATGAACTCAGCAGATTTCGATAACTTAGTAAAAGGCATTGTAGATAAATTCCATAATAGTCGATTTCTCTCGCAGAACGCTTAGAAGTTACACTCCGACATCTAGAGGCTGGCGAAAGCTTCAGATCGCTATAATATAATTAAACTTAATAAAGTTATATGTTAAACTCATCTGATTTTATCTTCTCCTTAATGTCAACCACAGTGGGCACTACGATTTCCGGGGTATATAGAAGAAGGTATTTCTCGGTAGACACGGCAACTAAGACTGTAGACAGTTCCGTCATGTATTTAGTTGTGCAAGTTCTTCCGAAACCTTCGCCAAGGGGTGGTTGACAGAACGTTGACCAACGTACGTTGATTACAGATAAGATTGGCTGAAAACTTCTGGCAGTAGCTTAAGTCTAAAACCGTAGGAAGATACGATCTTCTATTTTTGGTGGGTCTGGTTAAGGCCTGATGCTCTTTTGCGGCTTCAGGCTACGGATCCAGGTGCCTTGAAGAAGTAAGGGGTGTCTGCTATCTGCCGCTTTTCAAATATCTCAAGTGGAATTAGTCAATCATTAGATGCCAGGTGCTGATGCAAATCAATTTCACAATCTTTCGTAGTGAAACAAATATAACAGTTCAGATATTGAAACTAGAATGGAATGCTAATTTCACTTCAAAATGTATACAAATATATAATAAGTCTCATACAGTCGTAGTGAAATACATAATTGGTATAAGTTTTGTACGTATAATTAGTATTCCTGATTTTGAAAATCTTTTTTGGTTTGTGCTCTACTTTGATTCAAATAATTTACGAGTTATTAAGATAAAAACCCGTTAATAGACGGCTGATGTAATATATGTATGTAGGACTGATGTGCATGAAGTTGAATACGCCAAGTTAAAGGTGTGTTTTTCGACGTAGCGACTTAAATCACATATTTAAGTGACGACAAATTTGCTGATTCTTCATGATTTTTCCATTTCCACATGGTCTGCGTGCAGTGTAAATTTACTTTGTAACTTTTAAACTAATAAATAAATAAAGAAAGTCGTTAATTGTAAACAGAACAGAAACCCTGTAAAAATAAGTTTCGTATTTTCTTGCTTCAAAAAACCTTCGACACGAAAACTTCTTCTTCCAGGCTTTTTAATTTAATAATATTCGCATTTCCAAAGTAAATAAAACTTCTTAAGAAAGTTAATCTTTTTAAATGTGAATGTGACTCTCAACTTACTCCTACATATTTCAGTAATAAACATTTTGCTTAAACTATTTTGAAGTTTCCAAGCGATTGCATTTAATTGAATTTCTATTTGCTATTTGATACCCAACAGAATTGTCCGCAACAAAATATTCTGAACTGATGTGAACTTTTCTTGTGCGCAAACATATTTAGTTTTATTTTAGTTTTTGTACAAGAAATAAAACTTTTTGTTTTTTAATTTCTTCAAAAATTACTCAATGCTGACAAATAAATTTCATTGGAGCAGAAGTTTTTTTTAGCAACAAAATATAGGACAATAGAAACAGAAGTGGAGGATAAATTTTGAGGTGCCATGAAATGTGGACGCAATCAGAAACGGTTACCAAACCTTTAAATGCAAAATGCCGCAAAAGCCTTAAAGTGAAAAATTGCCGCATGTTGTCGTGGTCAACTGGCAATTTTCAAGAAAGCGATCTTTAAATTGAGATTACAAAATGGTCCTGAAGCTGAGAAATGTAAAAATTATACCAAAAACGGTTAGCAAACGACTACGTGTTAGGTCTTTCAATTGGAGGTTTTAGTCTGACCAGGGATTTCAAGGCGCACCTTTCAAACCCGTTCCCGTAGTTGAGTAGAGCAGGTTAAGCCATTAATACCAAATTCTTTTGAGTGACGAGAATGAAAAAAAGCCCTAAATGGTGAAAACGAGAAACCTAAGGATGGAGGCTTAAGTGCAGCAGCAAAAATATTGAGACAACAGATACTCAAAACTGAGTCCTCTTTTTTAAATTCAATACTAACAAAAATTCAGAAAATGTGGATTTCTTATGCCGGCTTGGGGAACGTCGAGTAATAAAAAACAATTGTGTGTTTAACTTGTCCTGATTTTTGCACACATAATTTTGTAACTAAATAAGTTGAATGAGTGGCTCGAGGAGTGAGTTGATGGAGTGTTCGACTTGATTCCCATGACATGGGTCATTGGTACAGATCATATCGTTCATATGGACACAAAGAAAGACTGTTTACAGTTATTAGATCGAAAAATCTAGGTGACAACAGCCTCTTAAAGAAATCAAACGTCAGTGACATGTTAATGTCTCTCAGTCCCAGCCATATAAAATCATTAATCGTCATTCAGTAGCGTATTATCTTCACCGTAACAGTTGTTCCAGCCTAATTTTTGAATAAGTAAGATCCTAAAACCCTGACAGAGCAAAACTTTTACCAGACAGTCACGCACTGAAAATAAATTCGGGGTTTTTTCACCTCCAAAGGCGACATCTCTCCTTTTTAAGGTAGTCAACGGGATGAAAATGGACCTCATCACTCAACCTAAGTTTTTTTAGGACATGCGGGACTTGTGCTAGGCGCTTTAGGAGGACCCAATCAGCAAAAAGACGACGTTGTTGATGGTCGATAGACATCAGTTCTCTTATGAACTGAACTTGAAAAGCTTTGAGATCAAAATCCTATGCAATACTGCCATTGGAGGAATGCTTTATTCCAAAGATTGATCAGAATGGACACATCTAGGCTTTCCTCAACACTATAGTCTCCAACTGCAGTATTTTCAGATGCTCTCGAGCGACGTGCACGAATTCGATTCTTCATATCATTAACTTGTCATAACAGCTTAAATATTTCAATACTTCAAAGTTTTGAACTTCACCATTTTTGTAGCCCATTTCATTAATTCAATAAAATGCTGAAGCGTTTATCGTTCCAACTGCTATATTCTCATCGCAACACGCTGTACAAGAAATATGAAAAATTTCAAGATGCCACCCTTTTTGGCTTTGGAGCAAGTTTTCCGTTTTCCCATTTCTGCAATTGGTGGTCGACAATCATTTCAGAAGGTTATTTACATTTGAAAAACACTTCAACTTTTTGGGGCCATTTCTTTGGGGCCTTATTTTAACAATATATACATATAGATATTTTCAGTTCCCTTTTCAAAAGCGAAATGCTTTTGTATACCGACTATTAAAATAAAAAATTTAACACATTCTCTCGCAAAAGTCATTGAACATAAAAATATTCAAGATTTGAATACAACTTTTTTCATTCACTGCAGCCAAACAATTGTTTTGCAGCATCAGTTTCCAAAAAACGAAACAAAAAAGGGAACTTGACTTGTACCAAACTTTTTGTTCACAACTTTTGTTTAAAATTCTTTACGTTTTTCTTTTGGCTTAAAAGGGGTTTTATAAAATTATTGCACACACAAAAAAAGCAAGAAAACTTAAGATTAATTTGTCAACGTGCGAAGAGAGTTAACAAAATATAACAAATAAAAGTAGAAAAAGATATAAAAAACCAGATCGTACACAAACAGCAACAAAAGCCTGTAAGAATTAGCAGCGAAGGCAGCAAGAAGCTTTAAACCAATAAGACTGTCAGATTCTAGCATCCCGTGTAAATGCTATTTTATGTACATATGTATGTCTATTGCTGAAAGAAACTGTTATAGCAGAACGGGGTAAAAACTTGTCTAAGTTGTTGCCAAATAAAACACAACAAAAAGAGAATCATTGAGTACAGAAAAGGGTGCTACTGCAACAAAATCCTTGTTTAAAGTTTGGACACAAACAAACATTTGTGACCAATACCGAAAATAAATTAGTTAAGTGCGCACTCGCACACTGAGGGTTTTGCAAAGTTAACTTCAATAAAATTTTCAGAAAATTGTTTGATTTGAGATGGGGGACAGCTGGCAGTTTCGCGGTCCTTATGCTATCTCACATCTCAGCGCCCAATTAGTCTACCAACTTAGATCGTTACAACGGTAAAGATGTCCTATTTTAAGCCATTTTTGTAGAATTTAGTAAATGTAAATCATATTAAATGCATTTGCAATTGGTCTGTTGTAGCCTGGTAGTACGGCGACCGCGAAACGGCCAAATATCCCTTATGTGACAAAAATTATGTGCTCAAATTAATCGCAGGACTTCATTGCAAATAGTTTTCCTTCAGTAAGGAACTAAAATAACTCAAACCTGATCAAATTAATTCTTTTACACAGAACATCGAGAATGTCTTGGGCTTGAAATTATGTGACGTGATATCTTTTGGAAAGATCGCATTTCAGTGTGACCATCTATGAGTAAGATGCTTCGAGGACTACATGCAGTTATCATTAAAAGTTTTTTTCAAATATTTGCAGAAAAGTATGAATTTGTTCCGAATTTCAGAGAATAACAGGACAAGAGTTAGGCGTTTTTGGCAATAGATTCTCGTAGAGGTGAATATCAAAAAAAAAAATTTGAGTCCGGCGTTGTGAAAGATATCAAGTTTCCCCTTTTAACATGTTTGTTATTTACATGTGGGGTGTGAAATATGTTCAGCAGTTGTGTGGAAATGGTAATTTTGGTTCTGTGATGGGTGCGGATGAAATGGCCTCTGAAAACTTTGATCATTGAATTTTATTTAATAAAATTTTCAAGCCAAACTATACCGATATGCTGGACAAAAATATGAAAGATATTGCCTTTAAAATTATATTTTTGTCTCCTTTTGATCGTCGTGTGAATGAATGAATAAATTGCATTGAAATTTACACTGGAAATTCTGAAAATTTTAGTACTGAATAGTAAATGCTAGTTTCCAGAGTGCTGACATGAAAGGCTAGGATTTAAGCTGAGTGAATGCTTCAAAATACAAGCTTATGCTTTGATTTCTTTATATGACTCAGCAGCTCAATATTTGTGTTTTCGTAATTTTATTAAAGAACAAGAAATGTTTCAAGCTGTTTCAATAATTCTGCATTAGCACACATTTTCATCCAACCGATTATTTCAATGTACCGCAGTTTCCAGGAGGAAAAATAAAATGGTTACGGAAGATGTTGCGGAATAAAGTTATGAAAAGTCAGGGGCGTGGCTGTCTGCAATAGAGAGAGATATTTTTATTTGCTTCTTCAACTGAGAGACAGGATAAATGGCATTTAATGACGTTCCACTGATTATTGCTTTTTTAATAAAATAAACACATTTTTATAAAATATAATTTTTTATGTTTAAATGAAAGAATTTGATGCCACTTTAGCAAATGGACTTAAGTTTTTTTAGTTGGGACCTTTTTTATACATAACTGGATATATAAATATACAAGTATATATCTTTGTACAATAAATAAAATAGATAATCAAAGGACACAAAATTTAATTATGTATTTGTTCGCTATTTAATGAAGATAATTTATTGAATTCTGAATTTCGATAAATTTCAAATAAAGAAATGCAAACACATGTCTTTTTCAGACATAATCCGATTGGTACTGCCATTTTAAAAGCAGTTCAAACCATGTTGGAGCACAAGCTCAACTTTCCTTATCACATCTCTGTGAAACGCTGGTGTAAGGAGTTTCTAGATAAATCCTTATATAACCCTTGCTCGGGCAATTCCTGAGTATGGATCAATTGTTTGGGATCCTTGTTTTCTATTCATATAGTGTAGTAGTGGTGAATCGGTACAAAAACAATTTTTAATAATCTGGTTCCGTTATCGTGGTTGGAGCTCCAATGTCTGGCCGCCGCATCATAGCAGACTTGCTTTGATAAAGTTGCTAACTCTAAGACGTTGACGACTGATGCTGAGTTCTTTTCGCAAACTATTGCAATTGAAAACGCGTTAAGACATTTTTCTCATTTAAGTATTCTCCGAAAGTGGGCTGGGGTAGGGGGATTGGGGTAGGCCAATTTGGGACGGTTTGACCAAGACAGTTATTATTTGAGCATTTTGTTTGTCCGCTATAGGGCTCAGGTTCTATAGCTTTGCAAAATACTGAAACTGTCTTTAAGGGACACCCTTAATTAGCCTCCGTACATATACAAACACGTACATGCACACACCTGCACACATGCACTTCTAAATTTACTTGTATCTATAAAAGTTCTTGTTTACAAAAGAAAACATTTCAAGGTTAAATCATAATTTAAACACTTACGTAGACTCTTCAAGTGCTTTCTTTGTAGCTGTATCGTCTTCTTGCGAATCTTGTAGCAGCATTTACGTACCCACAAACATCGTACACACCCATACAAGGCATTTTCTTGTTCTTCTTTTTTTGTGATACAACGAAAATGGGTCATTAAACAACGTTAAAGAGAGATGCTGAGAAGAGTAGAACATGAGATGCTCGAGAAATTTATGAAAGAAACATGCAAAATCTTAAACATTTTTAACAAAATTTTATGAAAATCGTCAAGTCTATATTTGCGTGGATTCTCTTTTATATACATAAATATTTAGTAAAACGTTCGAAACAAAAACAAGTTTTTAATTTGAATATGATGTGATTTTTTTTAATTATTAGCGAGTTGAAACTAAAAATAGGTTTTATGTAAAGAGGAAAGAAAAGTTATTAAAAGTATTCTGAATTTATTAGATACTTCTTGGCCTCTCAACTACTCACATACATAAATACGAGACTTGTTCGAAAAAGAGGGTAAATTTAAATTTTTTTCAAAAAGTTGACTTGCGCCAGCGTTTTTTCCAATCCATGAAGCAGTTGTGAGATGCATTTTTTGGTATGTCCTTGAGATGTCGGTTTTTATTTAATGGTTCTCTTTAATTTTGTTTCTGGCCAAAAAATTGCGAACAAAAAATGTCAAAACCCATCAATTTTGAAACTTATTTCGCTGACACCTGCTTCGTGCTCAACATTTTCCACAAACATTTAATGGCAACTCCGCTAGTAGTGATTCGAAGATTCACAACATTTTCATCGCTTGTTGACGGGCGACCGTTGTCATTTACAGCCTCTCAACCTTCTTTCAAAAACTCCTTCCATTTGCAAATATCTCTCTGGCCCAGAGTACAATCAATGTATGCCGCTGATAACATATGAAGTGCTTTGCAACACTTAGTTATACTTTTAACACAAAATTTGATGCAAGTTCTTTGATCCCTAATGGCAGTGATCTGCGTAGTATCTGATCGATTAACATTTTTACGCTTAAATAAATTGTTCCTTTCTTCACTATATAGACACTGACATATAGAATGACAAGTTGAATGATGTCATTTCTTTGAGTACTCGATTCCGAATGCTGTCATATCAAATCACGATACATTTTAGTCGATGTCAAGTGTCATGCTACCAAAATTGAACATCACGAGCCATTTTGTTCAATATCGTGAAATTTGTGAGGTAGCATTTGGTGAATATGGATTTTCACGTGTTCAATTGTGTGTTCTTTAGCGGCGTACACCAAAAATATAATAAATAGTTTTCTGTATTCCAAAAGTAGTCGTCGTCACAGCAAGTAGATATCAACAAATCTTGCACTCGTCTCTGGCTCTTCCCGTGGGCAGGTTAAGCGCCGACGATTTGAAACTAGTCACGGTAGTTCGGTAGAACTGCGAGCTGGGTTAAGGCCTGATGTTCCTTTGTGTATTTCGGACTACCACCTCAGGAGTCCAGTCATTTCTCTACTTTTGGGGAAATGTATGAAGCAGAAGGGATTAGATAGCCCGAGCTCTTGAGCAAGGGGTTTATGATTTGTGCCGTGCAGCATATTATAAGAAATTGCCACCTGTGTGAACCTCACAAGCCACATGGGGGCGCTAGAGAATCGTCACCCTGTTCACTCAAGTGGATTTGATCCACTGCCAGATACAGCCATCAAGGCAGGTGCTGGCATAAAATCATATGCAAACTCGTCGTTGGCAAAAGGTTTCCGATATTATCTTAGAGCTTTTGACAGTGTAAATTCCTGAAGGCAGGAGCTAAACTTGTCGACAGATTTGTTACGTCGCCTCAATCTTCCTAGAATGAGGGTTTATTAACCTATTGCTATCAGATGATCTTTGCAGTTAATTAGCAGGGATGCTCCTTAGAAACTATCCATAGTTCCTTCGAGTTAACTAATTGGAGCGTTCTTGTGGCATATACATATGCCCTGCTGGAACCACATAATTGACTTGCAGAGTATGGAATTGTTTTATGTATATCAGTAGCAATTTCTTCCAATGTATTAGACACGGCCATATCACAAACTCAATCTCGATATCTCGGGCCTCTTATCAAAAATTTCTTGGACAGTGGAAGAAGTCAAGGCATTTGTCGGAAAAACTAAGGAGCTTCATGTCTTAACCAGATTCGTCGGATGTTTTTTACCGTCACATTCCTAACTAAAAGAGGAAGCTGTTGCAAGACATGATCTCGGCCACATGTCGTTCCCCGAAAACCGGGCAGAGCACTATACCTCCGGAATTGCCCCTTCATTTCAGTTGAAATATTTGTCTTTATGAAAAAGTAATAACATGTTAATTCTGCCTTTTGCAAAAGTCTCTACATATCAGAAAACTTACACAAAACAAACCTTAAATTTGCTAAATTGTTTCAGTTTTCTTTTTGACTTTACGGTTCCCTCCTTCCGAGTATATTTTCCTTTGTGAGATACTAAAAAAAGTCTAGAAAATTTTAATTCAATTACCAGAAAAATGCTCCTCTTTCTTTCTTCCGACATAAATTGTCTGATAAAATATACATGTATTTTTTCAGAAAATTTCTCTGATTTCCTGTGATTTTTCTTTTACTTGTATTTTCTTGTATTTCAATGCATTTATGGGCATATGTACATGTGTGTGTACGTGAGGGTGGCTGAGAGTCAATATGTTTGTGAAATAACGCACACGAAGTGAGTGGTATGCAGACAGCCAACATTCTGGCCCGGGTTCGATTGTACTCGCAATCAAAAGGCAGAGTTTTCAGCTGGAGTCCGCACGTGTACAACGGTACCTCGGTTAACGCAATTGCAGCAAAACTGTGTTAATAAGGTGCCTGTTTGCGGTTAGACTGATATCGTATGATGCTGCTTAGTTCAAAAAGATGTCGATATCCTGCATTTATTGATTTTGTTTGGTTTGTAAAAAACGTGTAGGAGCCAAAATCGGCCTTTCTAGGCAATATGAGGAGGCGGCAAGTGAGAGAAACCCTCCCCCTTTAGAGGGCTCACCTATAAAATAAATTTTACTCCAGAACTGTTCCGACTAATCCCTAGTGTGCAGTAAGTTGACGATACAAAACTATTGGACATAAATCAAAATTTTGACGGCCCTGCTACCAGACAGTTGAGAACCGGCTTATTGGCGAATCACTATAAAAACACGCAAGCCCAAGAAGTCTCTCAGTTCAGGTGATCTCAATCACTACATGCACGGGAAAAGAAAAGCGCAGAAGTGAGAGATAGAGAAGTCAAGCTGTAGGTGCTCGAGCACTTAAGATAAGGAACGAAAATATTTTTATGGGAGGGCTAGGAAGGGCGAAGAGTAGGATAGTTTTGAAAGGCAACTATTTAGAATGATGGAGGTAAAAGTTGTACAAACATTGAACATTTTGTTCCACCGCAGATCTGTTGCTGCAGGTAGCGACGATGGAGTATGCAGGGAGATATAAATATTTGAAGGATAGAAATAATTAAAATATATTTTGCTTTTAACTCAGTGGAAATGGCATTCGCTGAAAAACGTATAGTTGAGGTGACAATATTTTAAGAATAATATATTGTACTATTGTTGAACTAAATGGCTGAGGGCTGTTAAGTCGTCTTTGATAAACCGAATGCAATAAATTTTATGGACCTAGAGCTGTTGAGAACAACATCTTAAAATCTTAGAGATTGAAATGCAGACGTTACCAAATGTCACGAATAAATAATTACTTCTTTTTATTGCTGGAAAAGAGTCTTTTAAACATTATTTTTATATGCAAAACGTCGGCGGCTTACGCAACAAAATTATTGTTATCAACTCTTGTTGATAGATTTGTAGAGACTTGTTAACACGTGTTTGTTTGTAGTGATCATAACGATCACATTGCCTTTGTCTTAATAATATGCTTGATTATATAAAACATAGTATATTTGGCACAACCATGTGCAGATGTGCATTTCAATTGGCAATAACGACAATGTTATTTTTGCATCAACAATATGCTTTGCTATAAACACCATAGTATCGTTGGGAAGGCAACATTCTTTGTTCTGGTGAGTTAAAATACGAGTGTAGTCTTTTATGGAGACAGTCAATCGTTTTTTACGATCACAATTACATTGTCGATTTACAATTATATTGTCAACGAGAACATGTTATTGTTTTTGTATATTATGTTCATACATGAGGTCTAAGCGCCAACACTTTTCGTACTGTAAAGATGCATTTTCGGTTTTTTTCCTTATCGTTGTGGGCACCATCTCATGTTCTCATGCCGGAAAAAAAGTAATACAAAAATTAGGAAAACAAAGTTGTGCAAAAATAAGCATAAATTTATATTGCAATTTTTTTATTGTAAAAAAAAACAACAAGAAAATATAACAAATGAATCTGGGTCTGGCCAAATATAGGAAAACATTATCTTATACTCTAGAAAATAAATAAATTATTAGACTCAGCACAATCTGCACATGGACGTACACAGTAAGACAAGGCAGCTAAAAATACCAACTAGACTATAAACATATTATAGATATTTCGGTTGTCCTTTTTCTATAACATTTAATTCAAATGCTTTCACTTTTCCATAATCCTGTTTCTTCATAGAATTTTACTCTGCTCTTATCTCATCTCTTCGTAATTAAAAGTGGAAAAGTGTTAAATTTGAGTTCAAATCAATGCAAGGATATGCATTTCCTCCTAAATGCTACTCATCATTTGTATTGTTCATGTGAATTTATGTAAAAGGCAAACGAAGAATACTGCTCTTTATTGCTTGTGTGTGTGTGTTTTTTCTGAATGGTTTTTTCTTTAATATTATTTCTCTCCTCCTGTTCGCTTGTTGTTTTTGTTCAATATGCAGATTTGTGCTTGCATTAATTTGGCTTTTGTATTGTTGTTATTTCAATATTTTAAAAGCACTTTTACAGGACTGGAGTGGGTTGACTGCTGAGAAAATAAAATGTAAAAGGCTGCAGGATTTATTTTCATTTGAAGCAGTAGCAAAGAATTGGGCAAGAAAACTTTAAAGATGTAGATTTCATATCCTAAAAGTATTTACTAGCGTTACCTTCTCTGCTCTCATATACCGGGTGGTTTTTTTTTCTTAAAACCTGAAAACTAAAGGCAATTATGCGGTACAGAAATATTGTCGGAATGAAATTTTTTTATTACAATATGGAGAATAGTATTCCGTAGTCCACACTTTGACCAACTTTTCCAATAAATTGAACATTAGCGTCCAAGGCTTCCAGGGTTGCTGGTGTGCAGCCATAAGCCGAGGACGTTAAATCGCACGAAGATGGAGCAAGTGAACAGGAAAGTTCTCGCCAAATTCGTTTTGTAATTTATCGGTTGTAAAGCTGTTGTTCCGTATTGGGAATTCCTCGCTCAACTGTAGTCGATGGCTGAAGATTGTCTGCCCTCTAAATAGGGCGATTTTCCTTATTGACACGTCATTTTACCGTAAATGAGTTTCAAATGTTCCCAATCGGCAAACATACGACACAAACAAGATCTGTACAACTTTCCACATAATCGAACAAGTTGAGAACGGCTACAAATCGACATTCAGTCCATCCATATTCGCTACGCTAAGCACATTTGCTGGCCTTGTTGATGATTTTGGCTCGAGAAGAGTAAAAATGGCGCGAATATAACGCCACGAATGATTTGTTCCCTGTTATGTTGGCCGTCAAATCTCCATAATTTGAAACCGTTGTTAAGGGTTTAAGGTTGAACACAAATGCCAACAAGCCCTGGTAAGCCATATTTTTCATGCAGCTAAAAAAACACCCTTTATAATGTGAGGACATTTCTTAGACACATAAATAATGGAAAGTTCTCGTACATAGTGCTGAGCTTCTGCAGCTTAATCTTTTACGTATGTGCAAAAATGTGGCAATAAATAACGTTACGTGACAAATGTTTCATTTTGTTTAATTGCAAACTGATATTTTAATTTGTCGAAGTACGAAGTGCTGAGCTGTTATAGTTGAATGAACCGCTGATGTTTTTTTAATTCCACTTCCTTCGAAATACATGGCGTTGCATAACAATAATGGATTTTTGCAGTTTTATTTATATTATTGTAAGAGCGTTGCGCCACAAACGCGGAGTTTTTAAATTCCATTTATTTTTTTTGGCGTGACAGAAATGTATTTGCTGAATTTCCAATTCACTTTAATTAAAGCTTAAATAATTTTTACTTATCGAGTTATAAAATGTTGAAATTCTAAAAATTGGAAAGAATGTTTTTTTTCTTGCTAATTTGCAAATAATTTATTAACTTATAAAGTGATGAACTGTGTCGTATGCTTCAATATAATTAAAAATAAACGGAATTGTAGGACAAAAGCGATTTGTTTGAGCTTCTGTACTCAAATCGGCCTCTGTTCTGGAAAATTTTGTAATAAAAGCACAAACGACAAATTGTGGATCCTCTTAATTTTCATTTATTGAAACTAAAACTAAAGCCTGGCTTGACTGTTTCCTTCACTTTGAAATTACCAGAAATATTTGGCGTTGTGTGACAAAACCTGCTTCTTAATAATCTAATTTCATTACAAATAAATTTAAATAATTCGTGTTTAATTTAAAAATTATAAAATATAACATTTTGTGACGGACATAGACTCAATTGATTTTCACTTATTTCGCCTGAAGTTGAAGAAACTAAATTCAACTTTTTGCCTTATAAAATGTTTTACCGTTTTGTGCGGCAAGCAAATAGATAAAAAATTGCGTTCGTCGACAAAAATTAGTCAATTTGACTTAAATTAGAGGTGAATTTTTTTTAATTCTTTCCTTCGGGTCAATTCTTTTTAATTCAATTACAGTTAAAATAATAATAATCACAGTGAAAAATAGTGTTGTGTGGCAAGTATGATTTTGTTTTTAATTTTATTTAAAATAATTTCAAAGAAAGTTGCGGGGATATTTTTAAAAAGTTGAGGGAACAACATTTTTGTTGTGGTTGTAGACTTAAGCCATAGCGAATTCTTGTTTGAACACGAATTCCAATAAATAAGAGAAAAATAAAACAACTCGTGGGTCTAATAAATTCGGCAGAATAGATTATATCTCATCTCACCTCCTCCAAGTATTCTATTTTCGGTAAAGATTTTTTGCTTTATAAAATTTCATTTGTATATATTTTTATAGCCGTTTTGTATGAAGACTTATCAAAGTTTTATTTAACATTTTTAGCTTGACGGGTTCCATCCTCGCAGCTTACGGTTGCCCAAAAGGTATGTTGTATGTGATTTTATTTATATAACTTATATTCGTTGATTTATTACAGTTATTGTTACTTTTTTTTGTCTTGTTGCATATTTGACAAAACTTGTATTTAATTGCGACATCAGATCGTTCATACGTAAATGCTTCTAACCGCAAAAATGAAGTGATTTCTTTGTTTGTTCGTTTCGTTATTTCGGTTCCTTTGAACCGTATTGTTTTTTTTTTGCCACACAAAGGAGAATTATAGAAAGAGTGGGAAAAAAGCCAAATATCACTTTATTATTATAATTGTCCACCTTTAACCAGAACGCTGTCATTTTATTTTATTAAGCGAAAAACAAACGCAAAAACGTTGAGAGCGAAAACGATTCCATGGAAATTTAAAGAAATATAAGAAAGGGAGAAATAACTTAGTAAATGATTAATATTTCATAAATATGTATGTAAAATTGTTTAAACTAGAAACACGGTTCAGACAAATAAAGAAAGAAAAAATGTTGGTCAAAAAGTCATTGAACGTAGCAGTGACAGCTAGAAAACTGCCGCAGGTTTTTGCTACAACTCTTTGCTTTTTAAATTATGTATTCGCGAGAACATACATGTACACAAATATACAACATAAAGAGAGAAAACTTAGGTTATGGCCTCTTCTGTTTATAATTTTAATAAAGAGGGTTTCGTAAAGTTTTCTTTTTTATTGCTGCTGTTGCCTGCTTTGGCTGGTCTTTGCTTGTTTCGCTTAATTTTTATGGTTTCATTTAAAGTTAAAGACTTTTCATTTGAAAACACATTTTTTCGCTGAAAGAACTAAAAGACTAACGAAATATATAAATACAGCCAAGTTGTGCGATTAAGGCAAAATTTTAATTTGTTTTTATGCTTTAGGTGGAAGCTTTAAGGCGGACAATTCTTTTCTTGGGTCAAGATCTGTTGTAAATACTTTATCGCTGCAAATTTATATATATTTACGAAGTGTGTAACTAAATAATTATATAATTTCAATTTGGTTTCGAACAGAAAATTACTGGCTCAAATACGAACATATTCAAAGCTTAAGCGTTTAATAGAGGTGTAAAACTGTCAAGCCACCTGTCAGACCAATATAGTGTGTTTGACTTGAGAGAGCACAACGCTCATGAAACTCTTGTTGAAACTCGCTTACATGCCGATAAAATCTCCACTTTTTGCGGCTTACATTTCGGAGATGCTATCGGGACATTAGGTAACACTGTAGTCGATTGGCGACTTAATCATGTCCTTGTAAATTGTGTGAAGGAGAAATGGTTTCAGCAAAAACGCCCGAATCTCAAAAATGGAAGGGAAGTGGATTTGTCATCTTGCGAATATTTTATTGGAGTCTCTTCAAATCTCTCGTCTATTCTGATAAACCAACAACGATTGATTATTTAGAGGCCAATTTTCGCGACACTATTGACGAAATAAGATAAGTGTGTTCAGGTAGGCGTTTGTAAGGCGCACAGGCTACTCTTATACGTTGCGCAAATTAATGTCCGACAATAAAGGGAAAATAGTTTTCAATCCGAGACTTCCTGAAGGTGCAGCTGAAAGGGAGGGGGATGATTTTGCTTAGCATTCTTCTTCTAAATCAAATATTAATATCATAAAATTTCTAGTTTATAAAATTTTAAAATATTAATTAAAGATTTTTACTCAAAAAACTTCTTTCCTCATTCTTATTCTAAAAAATTCCTTAAGCCAACAATTATTTAGCAAATATTAATTTACATTTATTTGGAAATATTAAAAGTAGTCCCTGAATATAATGTTAATAATTCAGACTTACCTGAAAACCCGTCTTGACATGTACAATTGTAATACGCCACACCATCTATGCAGGTGCCTCCATTTTCACAGGGCCCAGACCAACATTCATCCCAATTCGTTTGACACTGTATACCGGTGTAGCCATCAATGCAGTAACACGAGTAGGAGCTGGAAGAAAAAACGAGGTGAAAATTTGTTTGCAAGCGGCACAACATAGCAAGAGTGCCGCAAATCACACAGTTTTCTGAGCCTTAAACCCATAATATATATAAAATTCGGCATATTGTTTTACTTAAAAAGGGTAAGTCGTGACCCGGTTTCTTTCTGAAATTATGTTAAGGTTTACTAGAAACTAAACTATTACTTTTCATAACCACTCTGAAATACGAGTAACTGCTTTTATCGTCTATAACACAAATGCTTCGAGGTCCTAAAGCAAAAATATTTTCTAACAAAGCAATTGCTGGACGTCAGTTTTTGCCTAGACAGCTGAGTCTAATGGGAGTGAACCCCACAAGTGAAATTATCACCACCGCCAACATGTGGCTTGCCCATGCAAAAAACAGTACATGTCACAAACTCCATGCTCTAGACTTCGAAGTACCTGTCAGCCTTTCCCTTAGAACTACGGAAATTAAGGCTCTTGTGTAGTTAGTCCGGCATCCCCAAGGAACCAGACTAGTCTCACCATCCATATGAACCACACCTCTATTATCAGAAACTGTGCTTAAACTGTAAGCACTAGGTTTCAGACATATGTATATAGCCTCTCCAACCAAATGACCAATACCCCGATCCCTGTTTCAAGGCACCCCGGTGGCATGACGAACTAATGTATGCTGGAGATGTCAGAAGAATCGAAGTCGTGCAATGAACTTCTAGAGTCCTGGTTGCCGCGTCAACGGAACAATCTTTTTCCCCTGAAAACATAGTGTCACCGCTGGGACGACTAGTCCAAGGAACAACCTGCTCCCCGGCAAAATGAATTTGGACAGATGGCACTTATATTTTTTTTGTCCACTGCCGCGCTTACCACGTTTTATCGTTGAAATTATATTTTATTAATCAACGCACGATAAAATTTTGAAGAATGCCTTCAATTTAACTGAAGGGTGCCCTGAGCTCGTCTGATATTGAACTCTGTTCAGGAAAACCTTTTTCTAATTTTATTTCCACTGCACTTGTGTCACTGCATTTTTCCTTCATTAATTGACAAAATGAAAAAATAAAAAAACGGAAACAAAACATTTGTTTTGTGCGTATTTTTTTAAGTGCTGTCAACTTTTCTTAAGTTTTCTAAGAAACCGCAAAACCGAACAGAAAATTAACTCAATTTCTTATCGATAATTTAAGTAAATTTTTGACAGCTTCTTATTTTTATTAAGTAAATTTTCCTGTTACACTTTATTTGGACTGTTCTCCAATAATGGACCAACGAACAAAAAATGTAGTGTCGTAAGCCCTTACGAAGTATTTTTTATGCATTAAACACATTCGAGACAACAGGCTACACGAACACGCGACTACAAATGCGGCAATTGCATCCGTGTAGCCAATTCACATTTCTCAGCGTCTTATAGAATAAATTAAATGACAAAGTTGGGTGTTCGACCACTACTACTTCAGAGTAGGCGGGCCGGCAAAGTTGAAGTTGTAATTGCATATATCTCTCAAACTTAGAATAGCAGAGAACTGAATTGTATTTGATAAATATGTTGCTAAAGCTTAGCTGCCATTACGTGACAGGCGACAATAATCTAAGAAAAACGCTCGTACAATAGATATTAGCTTTCCTTCCGATCACACCTACTTAGGCGCAAACAATAATTTTTTATATATGTACTCGGCTTGACATTTTGGCGGGAAACGTTTGTTGGCAAAGCGATGCATCTGCCTTGTTTATCAAAGACTGTCCTGTGCTGGCGAAAGACCGTGTCTTAAAGCAAACTATTCAAATAACAGACTATTCAGCCCATAAATTTTCCGTCAAGCTTTCAAACACTTGTTGACTTATCAAACTCATAGGGCAAAGCGATGGAAGTCGGAAGCAAAATCGAATCAATTTGGAAAGTCGTGTTTTTAAAGCTTCTGAATTGTACGTGGTTTAAAACAAGATAATTTCGCACAGAATTCCAAAGCACCAATTTCTTATACTTGTTTCGTTATATCGTCCACATGGTTTTTGATTTGTAGCTGGGAGAGACAGTAACAGACGTGGTCGTCCAGCTGTGCGGGCTTTAAATAATCGTTTTCATAAGAGTGTGTGAGTTTTAATTTTGACATATTGCAGCCGGTAGCTGGCTGTTCCGAATGTGTTTAAAGCATCAATATGTCCAAAATATGTTTTGTTAAATTAACTCAAACTTGTTTAAGTTTTAAGCATTTTTAATTCCCTTAATCAAATTTCTGCACAATAAGAATCTTAGTTTCGAAAAAAGAACAACAGCAGAAAAGAAAACTGTTGGCTTCAATGAGTGCAGGATTAATTGGGTTGCTGTTTGCATAAATATGATTTATGATTTTTAATTCTTCTTTATTTTTTGCTTCTCACTTACTTGCTGCCGGAATCTAGAACAGTTTATGAAAACTTTTTATCTTCTCTTACGAAATTTTTGTAAATTAACTACAATTTGCCCATTTTATGCGGAAAACTTTTATTTTGATAAGTTTGCAAGAACAAAAAGCTTTAGTTGCGATAAAAGTAGTTGTACTGTTTTATTTATGATTTTTGTTCAATTGAAGGCTACCGTTTATTACTTTTTTTCCTAAAGAACATATTGAAAACTTTTTCTTAAAAAAAAAAAATAAATGTGCGCCAACTTTTGCTTTGCCTGCAGAGCGAAGCTAAACCAGAGCGTAACGATAAAGAGGTCAGGCTTTTGCCAAAAACGCCATATTTTGTTAGTTTTAAAAAATAACTCTAGAAATGTCTTAGAAAAGCATTTGTTTCACAAAAACTTTTGGCAAAAATACATTTAATAATAATATCTTTTTCTTATCCATTCCATAAAAGAAAACAACATTTCAAGTACAAAATTCTGTAACTTGCTTCAATAGGGCCAAATGGGCATAATTTTTAACCAACCAAACCGACCTTTTACTGCTGCAAATCAAACAAAACTTTTGCAATAAATATCTAAGAGAATAATGATGAAATAAACAAGTCAAATGTATGCCAAGGAAATAATAAGCGATGGAAATGAGAGTTATGGGGAAAAGACTCACAACTGCAATCTGGCTTTTGCGATGATATCAAAATGTGTTTTGTTCTGCACCAATTCATTTGATTTAGTGGGTAATAAATACAACATTCCTACATACATATATTTTACTCAAAAAGAGCCATAATAAAAATAACAAGGACTTACAACAGCCTTTAAATTATTAAGGCGGTTCCTTCAGATTAAATGAGTTTCTAAAAAATCCTATTAAGAAGGGCGGCAAATGCTGCGCAGCAGCCACGCTACTCATCAGCACCCATTTCTCTTCACTACCGTCGGCCAAACAAAAACTAAACAATTAAAATTTAGCCCCCTTTTCTGGCCCCTTAAGAACGATATATGTAGCTTCAGTTCTATTACGTCAGTTGTCACTTCTTAAAAGGTATGAACAAGCGAAGCGAAAAATATTTTATCACAGAAAGAGTTTCAACACCCATTAAACCTTTTATTTGCATCAATTAAACATTTAGTTAACATAATTAAAGTATTAATCGTTCCAGCAAACTGATTAATTGACAAATTTAATCTTTCTAATAAGTTTTCAGTTCATATTACATTTTTTCCGTTTTAAGCAAGAAAACATCAATAAGAACTCTCAGTAATGCGCTCACTTGGGTCAATAATAACTCTTGAGGGCAAATTTGCTTAGTTATTGCTTTGCATAACAAAGTCAAATATTTTGATTGCAATTTGTTTAAATTCAGCGATAATCCAGCTGGCGCAAACAAACCAAAATTAATTGTTACATCGTGGCCCCGATGTGATTTGAATTTTTACAAAACAGTTTCCTTAGTTGCAGTGTAACGAACCTTTTTTGATCCTGTTTTATTCGATAACTCACTGTGGAAAGATCTGTAATGATGTAGAACGATGATCATTGTTCTAGGAAAGAGTGGTTGGTGTTCTTCTTGCACATTGGACTAGACACTGCAAGTCTGTTTTTTGGACTACTATAGGAAATATTCGATTCCGAACCTGTGGGACAACGCAGTAGAGGACGCCCACGGAACCGATGGCGCACACAAGTGGAGAGGGACCTCAACCAACTTGGTGTGCAAAATTGGAGAACGCTGGCTAAAGACCGTGCCAGCTGGAAAACTTTGTTGGTTGAGGCCCAGGTTCACCACGGACTGTAGCGCCAAAAGAAGAAGAAGAAGAAGAAGAAGAAGATAGGAAATATTAGTCTCTGCACAACTTGCGGCCGATGAGACCGTTTTTCTTTCCATGTGAGCGCGGGATTGCAGAATCGTGATCATTGTGCATGATTATTCATGTGCATGGAAAAGCAGAGTCTTTGCCGAACGCAACTGATTCGTTGGGAACGACCATTAACAGAAAAACACCCAAATTATACGCATGAAAACGCTCGTCCACATGTTACGATACCTGCCGAAAACTATTAGAAAGTAGAGGCCTTACCCATCTCATAGCTCGGGCTGATCGATGCAGAACGATAGGATACTCTGCAGTATCCGAAATTGGGGTGATTATTTCTGGGCCTCAACAATCAGCAGATCTTTTGGCATCTCTGGCATCCACGTATTGCCAGAAAGATGGGAGACGATCACAGCTAATATTGACCAACATTTTGAATACATTTCAAAATAAAGAAATAAAATTTAAAAAAATTCCACATTCTCAAGATATAAAAAACCATCTTCAGCGACGACACTCATATCTGCATAAATTGATACGGCCACAGGCGATACCAATCCTCAAAATTTTATACGGGTCATCGACCAAATTCAGATCAATTTGTACGATTCCTGAAAAATGTTGCCTATTTTTTAGCGTGTTCTTTAACTTCGTTTTTGGGTCGGTTTTCGAAGCATTTAAGTCTGTAAATTGATTTGTTGTTAAATATATTAAATGCATAATGATTCGATTCCAGGAACCAGCTTTTCCTTATTCATTTATAATAAACTATTTGCACACTTCAAACCACTTCCACTTATCTCCTATTAACCTACTTTCCTAAAAGTAATAAAAACGCATTTGCACTCGTCGAATAAGTTTTGGATCTCGTGTGTGCGTTTCTGCAGTTGGTTTGATGTTTTGTTTTACGTTTTTCATAGTCAGTTGTTATGACTTTATGACCTTTGAAGAACACGTTATTAACACTTCAATTAACGTTTTGTTTACTTTGAGTTTTTCAGTTACGTTTTCGCATCAGTCGTGTCGATTTTTCTTTGATTGTGAAGTGATAATAAAATGAAAGCGGGGGAAAGTATTGCAATCAAAACACATGAAATCGAAGCGGAAGGTTCAACATCCAAATTGTCGTTTTCGCTTGAACGCCTGTCCAATTTTTTTAATCCGGCGTACAGGTTGGTCTTAATAAGTGTATCTTTGTAATTCTCTTTCGTTTCTCGTTTCGCAACGTTGACTAACAGCGAATGCCATCACTATTGGAAACTCATAATCGTATGAAAACATTCCATCGCTTATCTGCTCGATTCCAACAAACTGAAACCACTAAAAAAGTTGCAGAGGGTGGCCAATGGCGCTGGGAGCAAAGATGGATCAACCGTGCCCCGCAATCGGTTATCAGTGGAGGTGCCCTACGGCGAATTTTAGTGAACAATTTATACGGTACAAACAGTGCATCAGTTGATGCCTGTCGTGTGCGGAGCCATCCTCAATCTCAACGTTGCCACAAGCCGCACACACAGCAGAAGCCACAATAGAGATTGTGAAGGAAGCGTCTCCTGGTCGCGTAGTCTCCCCTTTTGGCGTTTTAGTATGCCCAGCAAGACCGCCCAATTTAGCCATCTAAGACTTCTTTTGGGTCTCATTGAAGTCGCGAGTTTACGCCAACAATCGCAGGATAATAACAGCCCCTACGAAGAATGTGCGACAGGAATGCGAGCACCTGTCTCTGCCTCATACATACATATGTATGTATGTAACGAGGCGAATAGTGCATTGTATTAAGGTAGCGTGTATGTACTCGTGTACGTTTAAAATAAGTATCTACATAAATCAATGGAAATAAAAATAAGAAGACTCACCTATTCAGACCATCGATACAGACACCGAAGACACAAGGATTACTGAGACAAGCAAAGCCGGCGTGACCGCAACCGAACAGGGAGAACACGGACACTACAGCCAGCAGCCAAAAGACGTTTGTCGTGGTAGGGGCTAAGCAGGCGTTGCTCGCGTTGGCAGATGTTAAGCGGGTAGCGGAAGCAGTTGTTTTCCAAACCTTAAATCTACTCAAGCTGTTGTCCACTTCATGGGTAAGAGCTGAGTGTTTGTAAAAGGTGGTTGTGGTGTTGTTGTTGTTGTTCTTGTTATTATTGTTGATGGTGGTAGCGGTTGTTGTGGTGTTGGCAGCAATAACTTTTTGACGTTCACGATGCATTAACGACGGTGACAATGAGGCCGTTGATAATACAGAAGAGGAGACTGTAATGATGTCCTTGTCTGTATTGTTGCTATCACGTGCACAAGCATATATTTTTGGTTTTGTTGCTGTTGCTGTTGCTGCTCTCAATGCTGAAACATTATCATTAATAGCGACGTTTTTGCAGCCATTTTTATCATCTTCGTTATAGGTTTTGTTAAACCTTTCTTCGTTGGTGTTGTTGCAGGCATATGACAACAACGTACTTCCGGTGTTAATACCACTGCAAATGATTGACTTTACAGATGTTACTGTTGCTGTTGCTGCTGCTGCTGTTGCTGCTTCCACTTGTGTGTGAACTGGTGATGATTGTGGATATTTGTCGTTGTTATTTTGCAGGTGACACTTTAAATCAGTTTGTTGTTGCTGCTGTAGCAGCTGTTGACTACGATGACACTGTTGCTGTTGTTGCAAATGATCTCGTTGTATTTCCTTTAGTTTGCTGTCTTCTTCGCATATTTGTCTGGCTGCTTTATTGCTGCTGCTATTGGCAGCGGCTGTAAACGATGTTATTTGCCCTCTTAATGATGCCGTCGTTGCGTCTGCTGTTAATGGTGTTGCCGATGATGATGATACTGCCGGTGCGGATGGCGATGCTGACAACTTTGTCATCATTAGTGGTGACGGTGATGGTGGTGTTGGTGATTTCTCTAAGCAGTTGTTAATTATTTTCGTATCATATTTGTGTTGCACGTTTTTAACTGAACACCGTTTGGCGACTTTTTCGCAGTCTATTTGCTTTCCAGTATCATCGTAAAATTGCAGTTTGTTTTGGAATAGTTTTCGTTTGAATTCGCTGATGGTTTTCATCTTACGTGAGTGTTAATAATGAGCCTAAAATATTTCTTTGCCTCTTCGGAGTTGTTGGTTTTTACCTGCAGACATGCACGTGTGCGAAGCAAATGTTCGTGGATGTCATTGATTGATTGTTTAGTACGACAGCCTGTGTGTCCTGCTTATGAAAGGACGTTGCAGAACGGGTTTTGTTTGAGGTATTGAAAGGAAAAGGTTCTCTTTAAAAGCCAAAGTTTGTTTGCATATATTTTATGATGTGTGTGTGTGTGTGTGTGTGTGTGTGTGTTTGTGTGTGTATTTGTCGTAAGCGGTGGTGGCAATGCGTTTTCGATAGTTAATGATGCTCTTATGATGCCATTCAAATGCACTTAACAGCTTGAAGGCTCTTCCTTTTTAAACTTTTATGGCTGTTATTCTATATTTTGTTTTCTATTCGTTTCTTAAAAATTTTATTTTGTTTATTTTCTTTTAGACAGAACACATTTCTCGTTTTCGTTTTGGTATTTTTATAAATTGTGTATTTCCTTTAAGGATATTAATTGTTTATGTTGATGCTTTTTCTGCTGTTTTTGTTACATCATTCTGCTCATATAATCGATGTTGCCGTTTCTGTTTCTTGTTTGTTTGTTTAGTTTGTTCTCCATCTGTGAAATCGCTTGACTTGTTGATTTTTTTTATTCGTTGCTGTAAAGAAACGGAAAGACGAGAAGAAAGTGTTAAAAAAAACTGCCGCTTAATAGAAGTTTAAAGAAGCTTGAGGCGAAATGGAAATTAAATGAAATTAAAAATTAATTGCAAAAATGTTAAATTGATTAAATGTTTTTGAAAAACGCTTTCATTTGCTTAATGCAAATAAAAGATTTTAATTAAAATGTAGTTTTTAAATTTGTCTGTCTCTTTTAAGCTGAACGAAAATATGTCAATTAAATTGGTGTTTGATGGAAATTATTTAATAATATTCTTTATTTAATCTAAAAGTGGTTCATTTTACTGAACAGCGCATAAATTAAGAAGGGCAGAATTTTTCCGTCGAAAGGTCATGGTCTGACCATTTTTTTCACCAATTATAACGATCGCTGAAGTAACAATCATTTGTTTTCGCAGAAAAATGAAAAATATTATTTTCTTAAAGCAATTTTTTATTTTATTTATTTAACGAAAAAGTGAATGTCACATTCAAAACGATATTAATCTTTTCATTTACAATATGGGATCCTATACGATACCAGCAATTTGCGAAAGGAACGCAATAATATGGAAAATCAAAAACGCAATTACAATCATGGAAACAATTTCTTTGTAATTATTTTATATTAGTGAAGAGCTGCCACTCAGAGATTACTGTTTGATATCTGAATTAAAGAGTGTTTCTGTCCTCTATCAGATCGTGAGAAGTGAAGGCGCTGGAATAAATACATTGACTCTTCTGTGTAAATGATATTTTGAAACGCTATTGGTGACCTTATTTTAAGCAAATCCAAAAGTTCAACGCCATATAAAAATAGATAGATAGATATCGCAAGATTGGGTTATAGGCAACTGCTCATAAGCCCAAGATTCTTAGTTGAGTCAACAAGAGCATTATTTTGATTTTTGATGATATCGGAATATGTATCTACGATGATGTTTTGATTTCTGGAGGCCTTAGCCAGGCATTTAGATTAATTTGGTTTGAAGTAGAAACCGCTCGAAGATGTTGGGGGAAATTAATGCACTCATGCGTCTTTTTCAACTTCTATATATTTGTACATCTTCAGCGTGGTTGTTGCTGCGCTGAAGTTGTTTAGCCAAATTATTGATATATAATGTGAACAAATGTGGTCCGACAGTAGAACCACTGACACGTGTAATGCAGAAGATACGGGCTTTTGTGAAATTCCTATTAGACAAAAAGATATCAACTTCTCAAATTTATCGCTATTCTCTCACTTTGAAACGGAATAAAACAATGATGAATTTTTTAAATTTTCTTTATTCGAAAGATAATCTTCTGGCATTATAATTTAATTATGACTTCTGGGGGTCCCATGGCTGGTTCGTACGTAGTCTAATGTGGAGGTCAAATTTTCTGGACTTTTTCCAACACTTGTGGCCGTATATCCGGCAACAACGCGACGAATGTTGTCCTCCAAGTGGTCCATCGCTTCGGGATTATCGGCGTAGACTAGTGGCGTTCAATCGCATCATCTATAAGGCCAATTCACGGGTCTGAAACGTGAAACTATGCGGTTACCAAAAGTTGCCTGCAATAAATTGATTGTGGCAGGAGCTGTATGGCATGTTGCGTCGTGTTGTTGAAATCACAGCTCCTTCACATTGTGGTTGGTCACCATTGACTGTAACGTTCTGCCCAGCATCGTTTTTAAAGCTGCGCGGACCAATGATTCCACCAGCCCATAAAGGACGTGACGGTGTCGCAACAAACACTTGAGGACTATCATCAGTCCAAATACGGCAGAATTGTTTATTGTTTAAAAATTGAACGTCACAAACAAAATTCGCTTATGAAAATCGGCATCAACGGCAATCTTGTTGAGAATCCAAACCAATCTAAACATAAATCACTTGACAGCCGCCCTTACGTTCTAGTATTCCTCAAGACAGTCACTTGGGACCACTTTCCCTCATTTTATGAACGATCTTCCTATTGTTGTTTTGCGTTCTAAGGCACTGATGTATGTACGCTAATGATATTAAAGCTTTTAACTCTTTCAAGGATACATTCATTTTGTGGGAAGCCAACATACGTCACGCTCTACATTATAGACCGTTTGATGCCACTGTTTAGGCAACATTTAATTCATCTGGCTTGACTTTAATGATCCCTTTGCAATGATGACTTGTATTCATGAAATACTGGTCTAGAGAATTCCTGAATCCATGTCTTACAAGACCTTCATTTACATCGTTTGTTCGACCCTCTTTTTGAGTTTTGAATCCATTGCAAGTGGTCCCTGCTTACTCTGTTTATATTAATAATTTAAATATCCCCGTGAGGCCGTATAATTAAAATACTATCGCTCTGTATATGCTAATAAAGGATCTTTTTGTCGCGCATGAGCAAATGTCACTAAAAGCTGCTATAGAAGAAATTGAATCACTTATTTTGTAAATAACACTCCGCTTTTGTAAGAAGTAGTGGAGTAATAAAAAAAAAAAAATGTAACAGCTTGATAAAATCTGGATCTGGTGGATGTGTTCTCGGCCTTGATTTATGCCTTCGACATTAAATAAAACTCTCACCTCGACTTTTACAAATGATGGGGATTTTCTCAGCGTCCTTGATAACCATCAATTTGCATCACGAAATTGACAGATTGGGCAGATGACTGGACTTTTGGCAAATCAATTTAACTAACAAAAACTTGTCTATGTTAGATTCGCACTGCGCAATCCACAGTCTTCCAACTCTGCAGTACAGTAAATGCACTTGAAAGTAGTGCAACTTAATTGCTTAATATAACCCTGTGGGATTGATCTGTTTGTGGACTTTTGTGGCTATACCCGGTCGAAAGGGGCAGGCAACACAATTGATTCTGCTTGCAGATACACATCGTTTAGCCGAAATTTGACCGGACTTATACTTATTGTTAGTTTTTCCTCTTTTTGAAGATACGGTAAATAATGAAATCGAAACAGAAGAAGTCATAATCAACAGCCTGATACGGTTAAAAGAGGCGAACTTTTTCATTTAGTTTTTTCCCTAAAACTTTGACAATTATGCAACAAGAAACGGACTGTTTATGCCGATTCCATAACCCAAATTTCGTTACACATTCAATTTAATTTCTGTGCTCTTCTAAGTAAATGTTTTTAGTTTCTTATTTGTTTTCTCTACTCCTGCAAAACATGAGCAAACGGGCTGTGTTTCCAAGTCGTTACTTCGACTACTTCGTTTCGTAAAAGTATCAAGTTTGTTTTGGCAAAATTTTGTTGTTTGATGAAGAAGAAACACTTGAATTACGCTTTGCGATATTTTCATTTCTTTCGCTCCTTTAATTTAATTTTTCGTCATTTTCAAGTCGAAATGGATTTGCTGTGAATGTATTACGAACGGGCAAAGGCATAGCGCCACTTAAGGCTCTTCTTCCATTACTGATTTGTTTCTAGTCTTTGTAGTCTTCCCGCTTTCCTGTGTGTTTGTTCACAATGTTTTTTGCTTTAGCAGGAACAGACTGTCGTTTAATCGTTTACAGTGCAGTTCTTTTGGGTTATTGAATTCAGTTTGTTTTCTGTGTCGCTGTTCGGTCTTCTAAATCTAAAAAGCAAAACAGACTTTTCTGTTTAAGTGGAATACTTTTGTATTGAACGATATTTACCGATGACTATATGTAATGCTTTTCCAGCCCTCTTCTAACCTATTTCGAATCTATAAGTTGCAAGTTTTGTTCCTCACCCTTATGTGAGATCCTGGGCGGGTTCTTAAATTTCCCGCCATTTCGCTCATCTCTTAGAACGGACACTCAATTCAGTGAACAAGTCCAGTTTCGTTGCATTGAACTCGGCTTAATGAATCCGACAAACTTATTACTTTTATGAATTATATTCATTCCTACACAATCTTGAGACATCTTGAACGTAAAAAATAGGAACGAAAGATTGTTAAAATAATGAAAGTAGTCGAAGGCCTCCGAATGGGTTTGCAGATTAATTTCATTCAAAAGAGAATATACTAAAAAGCCTCATCTCAGGCGTGTGGCGGTTGGCAAAATGCTTTGTAATACTCAAGTGAACGATCCGGTTTCTGCAACATTTTGAAATGCCTTTCCTTGTACTTCTAGGCTATATTTTACTTTCCGAATAAAATTAAAATTAATACAACATGTAACACCCATCTAAAACTACGCAGACGACAGTGTAGACATAATTTGCACATTTATTATCTGTTTGCTTTGCTGCTAGATTTTTCCATGTTTGATCTTCTTTTGGAAACCTAAAAATCTCCATGGATTTTTAAGGTGACACCAAAAACACAAACCCCCAACTAGAAGAAAACTGTCTATTTTTTTTCTCCTTCCTTCTTCAGCAGAGACAAGGTGGCAAATTTTGTGTGTCGAAAAATTGTTTATATAAGAAAACCCATAAATTACGAGTATGTGCAAAAAATATACAAACTTTTTTAGAAGCGTACAGTGGGCACAGCTAATATTCGTATACAAAATGAAGTACGTGCTTCTGAAATAGGTTTTATTCACATGCGAAGAAAAACCTTATTTTGCTTGGCATAAGAGTGGAAAATGTACAGTACCGCATATTAAATTAACGTGATTTAAACTTAAATATTTGCAACGTTTCGCTGTAAAGGCATAATTCTAATGGTCATAAGATTTTATTAACACTTATGGTAATTGAATAGTTGAATTGAACATAAAATGCAACATTTTGAATTAAATTTTAATGTGTTTGACTATAGTTTAATTATCGTTGGTCTTCGTATGGCAGCAGTGTCGAGCTAAATAAGGCCAATCTCTACGATTGCAACAAAAAACGGTTCAATGTTGCTGTTCCTCTGTGCGCAGCGATTTAACTATACAAAATATTCTTTCTTATGCGATTCCATAATGAAAACGGAACCATCAAGTGACATTGCGTCCACAGCCTTTGCGGTAGACCTCGCTTTTGACACATTGCGAATGTTATGACCGCACTCATCTTTAATGATATGTAAAGCGATGATTCCAAGATCTTTGCTACACCACCTGCGCATGTTAGTGGACAAAAGCAGCTCTTTATTGGATCTTCCTTAAAAGAGAGGTACAAATCGTTTGGTCATTCACCTCTCCTATCATATAACAAACCTGATCTAATCGATTGCGCATCATCCAATGACGTGCTGTCATTAATGCTTAATGCGGCCGGCAATTCAAAAAGTACTCCTCACAGACTGCGGACTTGGGCAATGCAGCTAAATGCCTTAGCGTAAGCCCCTCATTGGTATATTCTGAAGCAATAGCTGGTGCAAATAGGAAGAACTAATTTGATCTCAGTGAAGGAGGAATAACGAAAATACGGCAGGGTAATCTGTACCCGCTACAGCTGTAAATACGTGTCTCGTGAACACTGAAGTGTCATAGAAATAACAATCTGAGTATTAGCAACCATTTAAACCGTTTTTTGCTTATATTTTCTTCTCTTATTCCTCTTTATAACTTAATTTTTTGACTGAATATCACATTCTTTAGAATTTCCACACTTGGGGATTTTCAAAATACTCGTACCGGTATGATGAAGTGGGGAGAGATTTTGGCTATTAGTTCTTCCTAAAAATACTCTGCACTCCAGTTGGAGACTGATCTGCGCACTATTTTTTCAGGCCTTATTCATAATTCAGGTTCTATTTGACAAATCTCTATACAAAATAAGTCAAGTAAATCTATAATACAGATTTTATGGATAAGGGACGTACTGAAATTCTGCCCCTTCTAATATAGAATGTTCCATATTATAGGTGGAAAAGTTACTGTCAGCAATACAGACCGGCATTGGGGCACATTTTGCAATTGCAAATTAAACCTGAAAGAACTCTCCATCTGCTGCTGGCAAATTTTAATATCTTGATGACTACTCAGAACTAGTTTATAACTTGAATTCCTCTCCTCTCACAATCTCAAAATTTTCATTCCTTGTTGTTGCTGCACGATCTTGGCACGTGCTCTTGAGCTCACCCTCAATTTATTAAATGGTCGCATGTCTAATAATGATGCGCTTTTTATTTAGTAAAATCTCCTTCAAATTTAGCAATCAATTTAATTTTATTATTATTTTATTGTATTGTTTTTTATCACGTCTATTTTTGGGACGCCCTTTTTCTGCTCGAACTGTTTTCCAATTTGTGTTTTATCCTTTCTTCAGTTAAGATGAAATATTTTTTCAGATTCAGATTGTTTAGAAAGAAATATGTTGTGGGACAAACTTTTATTCATCTCCATTCGTTCTCCAGTCTATATCAGGGTAGGAAGCACTGATTTTGCGTTGCTGCTTTCGCGATTCAATATCAGTTAAATAAAAATGATTTATGTTTATGATTCTCTTAGCTCTTCACCATGTCCAATCTGGGCTAGAAATTTTGCAATGAATTTGAAAATTTTATAATATTCTCCTAAAATTGTTTGAAAGCGCTCTGGTACGAGAGTACATTTTTGTCTTCTTCTTCTTCTTCTTTTGGCGCTACAGTCCGTGGTGAACCTGGGCCTCAACCAACAAAGTTTTCCAGCTGGCACGGTCTTTAGCCAGCGTTCTCCAATTTTGCACACCAAGTTGGTTGAGGTCCCTCTCCACTTGTGTGCGCCATCGGTTCCGTGGGCGTCCTCTACTGCGTTGTCCCACAGGTTCGGAATCGAAGACATTTTTGTCTTACTGAGTAAATAATAAATATTCTTTAAAATTATAAAAAAAAACATATAATTGTTTTTAGTAAATTCAATTACAATTTTTGTTGAATGAGGACCGGTAAACGAACTTCCCAAATTCAACGGACATATTTTATTTTATATCATAGTATTTTCATTGAAAAAGATTTTATCAATGAAAACTATTTACTGACTCACAGAGAGAACTTGCTGGAAATCAAACACTTTGAGGAAGATCACAGCACGTTTGGTTGAAAAAATAAATTTCCTGACTAAAATCCTTGTTTAAAATATTTCAATCAAATCACTCCCTGAATTAGTGATATTTTTGTTGGAATTTAGATGTGCAAGGAGATTTCACTGAAGCAACAAACACTTTTTTTCTTTTACTTGGACAAACAATTTTCGTTGGATTAGAAAATATATTTTCTGAAATTCTTTTAAATTCTGCACAAGCAGATCATCCGCAACACATTTTGCAGCATTTATATTTATCAATATAAATATATTCCTTCTGCTGTTTGTAGTGCATTTTAGTTTTTTTTTTGGTATACGATAAATGACTGAATTCGAACTTGGCCCACTGTACGTCTTTGCATCTTTAAATTTAAATCTAAAGAGAAAAACTAGAATTCTTATATAAATCAACTCATCTATCTGTCCTGGTTAAAGAAAGATAAATAGTAAAACCAACAGGAATATTAAAAGAAAAATATGTCAAAAACAGCAGCAGCAGCAACAACAACAACAACAACAAGTGAAAAATACTGAAAAGAGTGAAACCACAAAACATGGCAAAATTTATATGAGAATAAACTACGGGTTCCCTCTGACTAACAACAGTAATTATTAAGAAGATTTGAGTTGGAAAATAAAAATAAAGTATTTGTCATCATCCAGATAAAATAAACATGTAAGAACAATCAAAAAATTAAAAATAAAAACAAACATTTTTGTTGAAATATGAATATTAGGGGCTGGCAATCCGGGGTACTTTTCACAAAAAAGGACAAAATATTAATATATTCTTTGTTGACATCCATTAATTTATGTTTTTAGAAACAAATTTGGGTAATAGAAAAACAAGAAAATAAAATTAAACAATTCGGAAAATAAATATGTGCGTAATAAAAAATGTGTGCCGTAATTTATTAAATAAATATTGTAACGTGCACCAGGACTAAAATGAGTCACAGGGGACGAAAGAGAATTTGGTAAATTTGGAACTGCTGCTTCATCCCTTGTAGCAATTACGCAGGACGCAGAGATGTCAAATTGATTGAAAATTGATAACGTACTGAAAGTTTGGATAAGCGAGACAGAGGGGCGAACGCGTCTAAGAGAAAAACAGCCCAACTTTTTTTGGACATATGGGAACATTTGTAAAACCATCAACTAAAATTAACGCATTAAATTCGAATTGTTTTTTTAAAACAAGTTTTAACTCGATGTCTATATTCGGTTATTTTGTATTTGGTGCTCTACTCGCCGGCATATATGGGCAGCTAGAAAACACGAAAATCGGTTATATATGTAAATATTTTTTGTTTCTAAATTGTCGAGCTTGAAGGCGATATATAAAAATGAGCTGAGTTCTTAAAACGTTTAAACCGCTGAACAAATGAAAAATTGTTACTTCTTTTAGGGTTAATGTCTGTTTAAGGAACAGGTAAAATATGTATTTGGATTAGTAATTTTTTTGTTCGAAAATAAATTAAAATAATAGTGATGCGCATCATATATTTTTGGGGTATGGGCCAGTGCACTCAGGGCAAAGTTGTTGATTGCTCTCAACCTGGCGAGAAGCCAGCAGCGATCCCTGAAAATGGACTGGTCAAGCTGACATACTGCCTCCCCGTGGCGCCCCTGGATAGCCCCTACAGCACCCGCTTAGAGGTGAACCAAAGTGTGCAGCGAATCCCCTCTGTCCAGGGGTCTAAACCAGGACCCGGTCCTCCCGGTTTCGGGGGTTGTGCGTGGGGGTAACTTCCCTACCGTGTAAAAACACACTAGTTTCGACACAACAACAAAGAATAACTTTGTTGGTTGAGGCCCAGGTTCACCACGGACTGTAGCGCCAAAAGAAGAAGAAGAAGATCATATATTTTTCATTGGAAAAATTGGCTGTGAATTACTTTCGAGAACCGCGTTCAAAAAATATATTAACTGGCTTAAAGTGCTCCATGTATTAAGTGTGACAAAAGATACCTGCTGGGAGCAAGTTTTGCGTTGGTGCAAGGCAATGCGATTGCCTTGAGAGGGTCTTTTGCTTTGGCTGAATCGTTTGGATGTGGCCAGATGGTGGGAAATTTACGGGAGAGTCTGGTTCGTTTGATATTTGGGGCTACTATGTCAGGTGCTTCGACTTCCTGCCGTGTCTAGAGATTTTCGATAGTATGAGCACCTGAGCGAGCGCTTTGTGTTATGTGCCGGTTTTCGCGTACATATCTGAAGAAGTTGCCACTTACGTGCGGAGTTGGTCCGCCATGAGATTAGGTCATTGTGACAAGTGGTGATGTAAATAAATTTCACAACTTGTGCAGCAAATATTTGTGAATTCTAATCACGATCCCTGCAGTCCTTCACGAGACTCTTGCTTACTATCTCCTTTGTCTGTTTATTAATGTTGTGGACGTTATTATTTTATTCGGATTCTATTGACTGCTAATTCTTTACGGCTGTGGAATTTGTTCAAATTCTATCCTTTTTCTTTGTTTGATTGAAACACATCCATCACTCAATTGTTCGAAATCATGTTTTGATAATAAAATTCTATTCTATTCTATTCTATTCTATTCTATTCTATTCTATTCTATTCTATTCTATTCTATTCTATTCTTATTTACATTTCAATTATTATTGATCTTAATTACAATCAAATGTTTAAATTGTGCTTTGTATGTACCAAAATGTATCATACTTAAAAATTCATGAGCTCCTACTTTTGTTTAAGTACAAGTTGCATCCACATGCATTTGTGCTGCTTGTTTCTTTGTGACTTTATTGAAACTTTCCTGAATTCCATATGGAATTATATTAATTTCAATATGCATAGAAACTATTGATGTGTTACACACACATAGAATATCCTCTATGTGGCCAAGTAGAAAATAAAAGTCCTAATCCACCCACTGAGAGCTGAAAGAGAAGGCAATAGTTCATAGTGGAACAAGTTAGGCAACGAAATTAAGCCTCTTGGCTTCGAAAGCTTCGGCCATAGTCGCATATTGTCTAAAAACTCTGGAATAACTTGTAGAGTAGAACAAATTATATTAAATCCTTAATTTGCTATAATAAAGAAAATTTTTTCGCGTGTGAATGAATGAATAAAGAGTGTTTTGACTAAAGCAAAATAGCAAAGTTTTTTGGAATTTAAATTAATTTAAACAATTTGTTTAAACTTCTGTTCTACTGTTAAATAACTATTACAAAGTGTATGAATGTGTACTTGGAATTTGGGTTGAGAATACATTTAAATTATGCACAAAATACACATAATTACATGGCAACATTGATTAAACAAAATGAATTGCAAATGTGGTTTGAATTTGCATGCGAGAGTGTGAGTGCGGTGTGGTGCTCTTATTTGACATGGCCCAGAGCACTGATTTCAACCCGGCAAACATTTGCCAACGTAAAGATATTTTCCACTATCATTAAAAACGTCAAACTCGGGCAATGTTTTTCGTACTTTCTGAACTCATTATATTAATGTGAGGATTTCTAATCTTTCACAAAAGAATGTGTTGAACGTTCGGTATAGAGCCATTCTTTAATATGTCTCACGAATACAATTCGATGAAGCTCCTGCTACTGAGCAAAGCAACAATATGTTTCACTCATTCAATAAAAAGTGTTTGTTCAAACCGCGTAAATAAAGGGAGTTTTTTATAGGGGTATGGAACTTTGAAATGAAATAAAACAAATATGATTTTTTCAATTGATATCAAATTTATTTTAGTCGAAATGTGACTTCTGGTACGTGACGGCCACGGCTGGCTCGTACGTGGTCTAATTTGGAAGTCTATAAAAACGCCTCTTGTTTGTGAAAAAGAAATATAGTGATACGCTTAGGGCCAGTCTCATGCTGTCGAAAGCCCGTAAGCCTTTCGAAAGAGAAAAATTGACTCATGCGATCGCGACATGCCGGTAATCATAAGTGCAAGCAGTAGATGAACTTTGAGAAAAAGAGTTCACAAATAGTCTCGTAACCAGTTATTCGACTTTTAAAATATTGGCGAACGATAACGTTTGTTACTTAAACAAATTTTGTGCAACAAAAACTTAATTTTTAAATGCTTTAAATGAAATTTTTTTTTGGTTCGTAGAACTAGAAAGGACATTGTTGAGGGGACTAACAAATATTTTTATTATGGTACGATTTCTTGAAAATACGCATTAAGCAGATGGTTTGTCCTGGCTCTTATTTTTTTCTGGAAACTTAATTATAAAATTATATTCTATATATTGTTGCCTGCCTTCAGGTCTTATTTTTGAATAAATTCATAGCTGGAGTATCAATCAAAGTTCTAGGTTCTATAAAAGTCAAGTGGGCGGTGGATTTGCTTCAGTGGGATGTAAATTGCCTCTTTGGCTTACAATTTAAAAGTCCCTGTATTCAAGCAACTTTTTAAGTTGAACGCGATGCGTGTTATCTTTTGCTTTAATTCCTGACAATATTTCTTAATAAAAATAATGATTGCGAATAGAAACAAATATGGAAGACAATGCTGAAAGTAAATGTTAAATTGTAGATAAACGTTTGTTAAAATAAAATAGTTTATTAGTGAAATAAAATCATTCTTTGGTCCAACCTCAATTTAAGTAGAAAGAAAGTTTTTATGCAACGTTGGATAAGTTAAAAACGGAAATTGCAATTTTGAATTTACGCACTCAATTTTATGCTGCACTCAATGTTTGTTTCTTTTCTTCTGGCTCGAAGAGAAAACCTAAGAAGAGAGAGAAACAGGTGTTTCAAAGTCTGTATGTGCCTTGAAAATTCTACTGGTCGGGGTATAGAGGGGCATTGTAACAAAAACTCTAGGAACTTCATGTATGACTTCACTAAAGGTCAATTGACAGAACGGGGACCAACACTCCCCCCAGGATGCCTTTTGGGCACTGTGGTGTTGGTCATAGGTCCAGGTGGTAGTCTTCTGTTTTGAACCTAAAAACGCAGAAAATGGCTTTGGTAACTACCGGGAAGGAACTAAAAACGAGTTGGTTAAAGTCCAATGTTCCTTGAGAATTTCGGGCTATCAGGTGCTCAGTTTGCTCTTAAACTGTCTAGGGAATTACTGGCAGAAGTTCTCGAGCTCAGATGTAAAGAGAAGTTGCCACGGGTGTGTGCGGTTGTCTTGGTTTGATCCACTCTTTGGTTTTTACGCCGTAATGGCAGCCGTCGACGTAAATCAGTTCCACGATCTGTAATAATAGTAATTTTATTAATAAATTTTTTCATGCAGCCTTCTGCCATAATGCGTCAATAAAAATCGCGTTTAAATGAAGTATATCCCAAATTTATTCGCTGACGCAGTGTTGCCAGAGGTTTTCGATTTCTTCGCCTGTTTGTATTCTCCTACAACGATATTTTCACTGAATTCTTTTCAACTTAAGGTCAAATGGAAACATTTAAAAAAACTTTGGCTTCGGCCTTTGCAAAGTTGGTTCATTTGAAGAAATTCCTTTTAGACATGGACCTATTTTACAAATCGGACTAACTTTTGTTTGCAGGGCATTCGTACGTCATGCAATATTTATTTAGAAAATACATAAAAAAAAGCTTTTAAAATCTATTGAATGACAATATTGTTTTTTCTTTCTTCCAAGAGCTGTGAAGGTGATTAAATATGAATTTAACAAACTAAACTGGGATTTAAGTTATTGTTGAAATTGTTATTTGGTTTGGAAATTGGTATTTCATTTTATGCAAATACATACATTGAAAACTAAGGAATGGAAAATGAAATGAAATATTAAAGCTGCTCTGGCAAAGGATGCTGAGGATGCTGAGGATGCTAGAGGAGATTAGATAAATATTTATGGACGAGTTTTATTGTTGTTGGTCGGGCTGATGTTCGTTGAGTTGGGCTGATTTTAAGCCCGATTTATTATTTTGAATAATTTCAAGCAACAGGAGTAAAACTAATTTTAAAAAGGTAAATTGAGGGAAAAAATTTGGGTCTTGTTTCTGCAGTTTCGCTTTGGGACTCTATACTAAATTAGAGTCCACATGTCTTAAAATAGCAACTGCGTAATTTAGAAGACAAGGCTCATATTCAAAACACTAAATTGTCGGCGGGAAAAGGGGACAAGCTGCTACTGCAGCCCCATAACTGTAATGCTGCAAGTGATGAAATTATTCTGCTCAAAATGTAGTTAAAGCCAGTGTGAACATCCCCAAATAGACATTTTGTGCCCCTTGAGATAGAAACTTATTTAATGAATTAATTCTTTCAGCGTTTGCTTGTGTTCCTAAAAAGCAAAATAGTGCTATAAAACTTTAATTTATAAACGAATAGTTACTAAACAGAAATTATTTTTCTGTTTTATTTCGTTGAATCACAAAATAAATGTCGACAAAAAGTAGAAAAAAAATTTTTTAAGCTTCAACCATCTTTTCCTATAATTTTCTGCTAAATATTAGACGATTGTTGTTGATCTTATTTAAATAAATATTTTTAAAGAACAATCTCTGCAACCCGCCATATTCTTTTCCAGCTACTCATTACAAATTTCTCTGTGTAAAGAAGTAAGAAAAGAACAAAAGGTAAGAATTTTAAATCGTTCGCGCGCTTCTGGCACTAAAAAAGAAACAAAAAGGAAATATTAATGCGGAGCGAAAAATGTAAAACGGCAGGAAAACCCAAAAAAAATATTAAAAAACGACATAAATTTTGTGTGTAAAAGTGTCCGGAAATACACGTGTAATTTTGTTTATTTGAATTTTGGTCTTGTGCAAGTTTGGGTTTCGCAATAAACGTTTTCAAATGCTTTGGGAAATAAGTGGAAAGGTTGAGAGCACGCGCACATATCGTTAGCTAAAATGCAAGAAGGCGTAACTAACAGAAAAGTTTGTAACGTGAAAACTAGAAATATTTTTAACGAAGTTTATTTTATGAGTTATATTTGATTCGCCTTTTTGACTTCTGCTTTTCTGAGGCACAAAAAGCCGTATCTACAAATAAATAATTTCAAACATTTAGTTAAAGTATTTATAAAATATAAAGTGTCTACTTGCTGCTGAACGAAGATGTAGGAATTAAAAATTGATTACAAAAAATCAGAGGCTTTTGATTCTTAATTTGAGTTGCTTATCATAATAATAATAATAATAATAATAATAATAATAATAATAATAATAATAATAATAATAATAATAATAATAATAATTTAATTATAATTTTTTAATATGAGTTATTTTATATATGTACATACATATATGTAAATACTTTTAAAATTTTGTTTGAAACGGAATATTGTCATAAAAATAATGGCATTCTGCGGTAGTAATTCCTTAAGATCATAGAGATGCTGTAATTTTTTATTTTGAATTTGATTCCCATTCTTTGTGGAGGCTGTAATCTTCACTTGTATTTGTTTTGGCATAATTGATTCCAGTTAGATCGTATGCCAAACGAGGGATCATATTGACAGTTGGATCTCCGGCCTTCTTACCCAAACTGGTATTCTAAGTACTAATCAACCTTTAAAAACGCGAATTGAAAAGTCGTCCATGCCATCCTTAATAAAATCTTAAAACTGTTAGAAAGTAAAGGTGTAACGACGTCTTTTTGCTTAATGACATTCGTAACAATCAGTCCCAAACTTGATTTTGAATTTTTTGTTAGTTACGCCGTTTTGCGTTTTAGCTAACAATATACACGTACACATGAAACAAGTAGCTAAAAGGGTCGATATTCATTTTTATTTTTGTTCATAACTTCACATTATGGTGCGTTGGAGCATTTAAAAAACAGAAGGAAAAATAGTAAAAACCTAAATTTACTATTTAAACAAAAAGGAAACTGCTACAATATAAAATTGTTTTCACTTTGCATACCGTAAAGATTGTAGTACGCTTTTGGGAGTTGCCCCCGCCCATCCCCCAAATACACACACCTCCACCCACACACACACAGACTTAATTGCACAAGAAATGGCGAAAGAGAGAAACACAGCAAAGGGCTTGCATGGGGAATACATTTCTGAAAACTAACCAAGAATTTTTTCCAATATTGGAAGCAAAAATAGTTAAGAATTTATGTTTTATGTTCTGAAGAGCTGAGGTCCCACTACATGCGCATAAACTAGCAAAAGTATGTAAAGGGTTTTCCCATAAGGGTGGGTAAATTGTTGACATAGAATAAAGAAAGCTGTGCCGGAGGTATTAAGGAATCTCTATTTTTATTTAGAATAACCAGACAAAGGCACGGTTCCGAAGGGTGCAGTTTCCATTGACTCTGTTGCAGAAAAACGATTAAGACTTACTGACATAGACTTGCGACTGCAGGATACTCCGCAAGGAAGAGTTTAATCGCCCTGCGTCACTAAAGATTAATCTGACGGTGGTTTAATTCCACTTGGTGAATTTGCTACTGATTCACCGCCAAGTGACAGTTTCTGTGTTATGTGAAAGCAGCGCAGAGCGCAAACCGAACCCCTAGTCCTCTTCCCTAGACAGGGGAAGAAGTCGACGCAACTGAGTTGGTAGCCCGAAATCCTAAACGAAGATCAGGCTTTAACCAGACTCTTCTGGAAACTCCCTACCACCCACCTGATGCGAAAGGCTGAGCACTGGGTGTAATTGACTATCACGGTTTCTACTGCCTAATTTCAAGGTTCGATGTCGTGTTCCCTTTATGTATGGGTGTTGGCCCGTTGTTTTCTGAACCTGTCGTCATCAAAAATTGGCCATCAATTACTGTTGAGTGTACTATGAGGAGTCATAGGGTCTGCCGTAAAAAAAGCGCAATGCTCCCATAGATCTATCTACCGAACAATCAATGTAACAGCAACGTTTTGTCACTTGGACGTCCTGCACAATCGTGCAAATTTTAATGGTGCTTTGGTATTATTAACCGGATAACAAGTAACAGTAAGGCGGTACCAGGCCACCAGCAATCTACCGGCCCCAACTAAAAGATCCTTTATGTACATTCAGAAAAGCTTGGACTAAAATTTAATTAAATTTACTTCCTGTGGCGTCAACTACTAGGGTTTACATGACTAAAATTGTTTTTCCCTTAATGAAGGGAAAATTAAAGAAATTAGTGAAGCCAGTAAATTTTACTGCACCTTTCAAATCAAAAGAATAAAACTTTTCGAGTATCAGAATGTATCCGTAGTTGATTTTCTTTCTTTTTGGAACGCTTGAAATATTCTGAAGGCACACGTGTTCACACTAATATTTACCAAAAACTTCATTGCTTTATTTTTTTTAGTTTGTCTGCACTATTTGAGAAAAAGTAACTTCAAATATCTTGATTCTTGGTTCCTGGTAGAAGGCAGGGAAACGAAACTTCTCGCAGAGAGGGAATGAGAGCCGTGATAAATATGACGTTTTCTTTGAGAAATTGCTCAAAATGGAGTTTCCATAAAATACAAATCCGTGCTCAGCCAGAAAACCACAAACTGATTCTTACTAGTTCCGATTCCGACTTTCACTTTATAATATGAATCATTAATAGTTCTTTTTCCAAATTATTTCATGTCCTATTTGATACAATCAATCCTTTAATGAGATTTTGTTTTCATTCGTTTAACCCTTCAACAAAAAAAATTCCTAAAATTATAATAAATTTGATTTTAAATTCTTTGTCCTGCGGCCAAATGAAAACATTTTATTAAAATTATTAAAAGGTATTTGAATACTCCAAACTACTTTCGCCCACACCAACTTCATACGAAGACAAAGGAGACAAGTTTCAAATATCTTTGATGACATTTTGATGTGTAAATGAACATAAGAACTAATAATCGTTAGTGTTAGTTTGTGGCATTCGAAATTGTTTCAAATTGCACCGAATATTTCTGCATAATGATATGCAGAGAATAGGGGCATTCGGTGCTGCAGCATTCGCAGATTCTGGATTCCGTCGAGTACCGCTGTCCAAAATTTGGCAAAAAAAAAAAAAAACAAACACGAAAAACTTTGGTAAAATTTAAAAAAAAAACCTAAAATCATCTTCCACTTCCTCAGCAGTAGAGAAAAATAATGTGGTCATGAACAGTGAAACAAAAATTTAAGTCTAAATATGAAGTTTTCTGAAGGAATAAAATTGAAAAGGGTATCAAGCCCCTCAGAACCATCAGAAACCAAAATCAAAATGACCCATGTGTTTGATGACCTCGATAATGTTGGTTTTTTATTTTCAATACATTGTGATAGAGTAATCAGGGCCATAGAGAAAGCAACCGAGGGTCATATGGAGAAGTATTACTGGAATGCACGCAGCCCACCACCTGTTTTGTTAACACACCACGTACGATTCTTAATATATGTAAATATATAGTATTGGACAATTGATTTGTTGTTTTTACTGTTTTTATTTGCTTCGTAATTTATTTTTTGTTATTTTTATTATTTTGTTTTTGTTATTTTTTTTTATAGATTCTCCAGTTTCTAGACTCGCATTGAGGTAAGTGGGCATTTCTTTCGCCAAAAAATAAAGGATGCCTTTTAACTGACTGTCGCTACTAATAAATTGATGCAAAAACGTTGTAAATCTAAACAGTTTCTTTCATTTTATAGATGGTCTCTTTCAAAGCAAAAATACAATTCGCACGAATTTGTATGTATTCAATTTGTCACAACTTTTCCTTGTTTGTTTGAATAAAGACATAGTGTTGAGAAAACTTATAACACGTACGTCACGTAACATTGTCCAATAGAAAACTTTTTTCCCCAAAATATACTGGAGATAAAACACGGCAACTAAAACAGACATTTTAAAATATTTCACTTTGTTGCGCAAGACCGTTTTTGTTTTTTTTTTCTGCTTAACGTGAAACATCTTGATTGTTTAAATTCAATCGTGAACCGATTTGCAAAATTGTTTACATATAAGTGTGGAAATTGGAGTACGGACTGCAGTTCTTTTAAGTCAGTTTTCTAAAGGCCTTTGCTGTTTGCAAGTATTTGCCTGCAGTGTTTTATACCAGGCATTAAATGCAAATTTGTTCCTGCGGAACGTTTTTGGAAATTACTCTTCCACTTGAAAGCATTTTCACACAGTTTTGCAAAACGAATGCGCAGCCCAAATATTAAGTACTACTTTAATTATTCCTGTACTTATCGTGAGGTTCTCAGGCATGAGCCAAAGTGAATTCTACTACGAGTACAGAGATCGGAGCATGAAAATGTTGCACAAAAATTGTAGACGATGGATGAGTTGGTGGAGTATTCGACCAAGAGTCCAGAGGTCGCAGGTCCGATTCCTACCCAAGACTCTGTTGAAAAAACCATATCTAATTTTTTTTTAATATAAAGGACTCAATGACCCAAAACAATCAAATACAACACAAAAACGCAATATTGAGGAGGGATGTTGGGTTAAGTGATGCTTGACTGTGCACTGTCGACATACATTTCGACATACTCATCCCTGCAATATAGAATAAAAGCAACCAAATAGCGGAACATTACTACTTTTTTCCTCCTCCCCAACACAGTTGCGGTACAAAGTTTTTGTGGGGTGGACCCCTGAGTTTTGGTCCCAAAATATATGAATTCAAGGAGTTTTGTTTGCTTTACTTTTTCGAAGTTAATGCCAGTAAATTAAACACTTTTTTACGCCTCGAACTGAAGTCCCGAAACAGCTTTTGGATAAGTTTGGGCAGCTGTAAGAATTTGCGTGTCAATGTGTGCCTTCGGTGTTCTGGGGTTTGCCGAATGCCGAATTCTTTAAAAACCTTTAAATTGTTTTTAAATCCGTGAGGGAAGAAACTGACTTAACAAAATGAAGGTTTTGTACAGTTTAAATGTTGTCTGGCTGCCCGTAGCGGAAGCGTAGAGGGCATAAGCGAGATATCAAACTATATTCGACTCCAGAAGGTGCCAACACTGCGGCCTGTGACAATTTTCTGCTGCTCTATTCCCCTGAAATACTAAAGCCAACAATAATGCGGTTTACATTTGTGAAGAAAGTTCTATTTCGAATGTTTAAGTTTCGAAAGTGAAGTGGCTTAAAATTGAATTCATTTCATTTCTTGCTACCTGGTGAAGCTCGTGCGGCTTGCCGCTGTTCCATGTACCGCAATTTTGCTCGTTAATCCAATATATTCCGCTTTTAAAGATCAGAGCATGTTGGATTTCCGAAGTAGTTTGAAATTTCGAAAAATAAGAGGGTTTGAAATTGATTGTTAAATTAAATTTTTTGTCGAAAATTGGGCTCCGGCCATAAGGTCAAGTACGACACACACTTTTTAATTAGGGTGATTTTAAGAGGAAAAGCATTTTTTTAATAAGTAATTTGACACATACATACATCACTCCTTTTAGAAAAAGGTTCTCTGAGAGGTCATTTGAAGTGCGAATTAAGTAGGATTTTTAAATTTATATTAAAAATAAATTATGAACAAATTTTTTTTTAAAGGTTAAATAGAATTTTTAGGCTCTACTCCTATGAGTAGCATCTATACGTTTTGTTTCCTTGAAATAGACCTGTCTTGATCTTGAGAGGACATTGTGCCCTGAAGCAGCTCCCACGTCGTTGTAATTATTTCTTACATAAATAATAGTCAAATAATCAAAAAATAAAAAAAAGATGTGAAAAAAGAGTAATAATAAAAGGCTTGTCATCCTTTTCCACAAAGCAAGTTTTTTTCACAGAAAATACTTGGTAAAGTACGAGCACTTCTGTTGGTTGGTTTTGTAGAATAAAATTTGTTTTTTGGCAGCCTTCAAGTGAAAGCTGCAATACCGAATCCACAGAGTCAAAGCAGTTTACCTTTTTTTTTTTTTGGTGAAAAGAGGGCAATAGGAATAACTCGGAGCTTGAACAAATAAAATCGGTGCTGCCAATGTTAATTTATTTTACAGAGACACGTTTGCCCATATCACAATATCACATGCCGTGAGTGCAGATGCACACACTCGTACGTTTATTAATACACACGTACACATCTACATGTTCACACACGTGCATGTGTTTGTTTGTGTACAAATTGAAAAGCAATAATGAACTTTTATTTGAGTTTTGCCTACACTTTCTCTTAACAATATTTGTGTTTAAACTACAGTTGCGACGCCATGTGTGTGAAGAGTATTCATATATTTTTTTTTGGATTTTTCTCTATATATGTAAGTATGTATGTATGTATGACGTAGTTGCCGGCATAGAGGTAAACATCGAAAAAGAAAACTTAACATTTTTATATGACAGCAACAGCATCATTTCCATTCATTTGTGTGACGTTTACATGAGTTTGTGTTGCTTGTCATTTGGTAACAAGTAGCACATACTTGCAACATGTTCAAATGGTTCACGTACAATGGCTCGTTCGTATTTTTATGTCCGTACGGTTTTATTACACACCTAAGTTTTATTCAGTTTTTCCCTTTAATATTTGGTAACGCCACACTATACCAATATCCATAAAACATACATATCGCACCCTAAATACAAAAGGGTCACAATTCAAAATACTAAAATCATCAGGAGAGACAAAAAACTGTTTATGTTCAGATCATCGTGCAGAAGCAACACACTTAAGAAGATAGTGATGGGAAAGAAATTTTTGCAGTAGTTAGAGATGTGTATTCTGAATTAATTTATGGAAAAAAGTCAGTTTTGGAAAATTTTGAGTTGTGACCCTTTTGTATTTAGGGTGCGATATGTACATACGCCCAGGAGTGGGTGCACAATGTTTGTGTATGAAAACAGCACCAAATGCATCAACTTGCGTTTGGAAACGTTTGGATCCGAATCTGATTGATTCTGTGTTGAAGGTGAGATTATTACAGTTTCCCAGAAACTGAAACCAGATGCCTTAAATTCCGATATCATTAAGTTGCTATGGGCAGAGAACTGCAAAGTTGTCACTGAAATGTCAGTACCTTAAGACTTGTCTACAAAAGACTTAAAATCATAAGCTAATAACTTATACTCTGTTTCTTTTGCATTTTTGATTCTATTGAATGAGAGTAATCGAATCGGAAGGATATACACGGATATTTGTTCAGAGAACAATTTTGCTTTGGAACGAAAGTATAAGGATTTTCAATTTAAAATAACAGAACCTTAACATCAAGTTGTTTGAGCGGTTGGAGGTTTCCACCCACAGTTAACATCTCGTTTTAAAATCGAACCAACTATAGTTGCTTATTAACTTCTACAACAGAACTTCACTGTTGTTAGAGACCAGTCTACTACCTCAGTAATGTTCATGTGTTTACAGTGTTACTATTTGGAGTGCGCTGATAATATTAAACAAACGTATAATTATCTTCTACTTTCTACGACAAATGGAAATAGTTTTGGTATCAGTTTTGAGTTCTTATTGTTTATGCTTTTAATACTAACATCACACGGCTTTGTTTGGGCGCTAATTTCGGTGTAGCTCAAGCCTGCGGAACATCGTGTGGAGGTGTATTGGCTTTCAATCATTAAGTCATTTTAATTTAGCGGAAAAAAATCCCTTCAACTCAAGTTGTAGGTGGAGGAAGCGCTGTTTTGAAAGACCACCAAACTATGGCATTTACCGCTAATATAAACGAAATATACACTTATGTTTATATGTACATATATACCGATATTTTTATAAAATTTGTAGCTGTAACACGACACGCTGGTCGCCATTTTGCCAATTAGCTTTTGTTGGAAGTTGCCGGAGATTTGTGCAGCAGTAGCCATTCATTTCTTCTGGAGAGATTTGATCACCAATATCTTTCTATGTCCCAGAAAAACCTGCTCCCTGGCAGTAGATACGAAGTTAAACTTTTAAGCCAATTGCATAGAAACTAGTGTACACTAGACTGCATGTATGTATATAAAATACCAAAGATTGCCTTTTCGTGTTGCCCTCGTTTAAACAGATTATACCGTTTGATAAATAAATTCTAGACAATAATGAAATTTGGCTTGTGTTTATTGAAAGAGTGCAAAAAAAGCCAAACAAGATACTGGATGATTTATCTTTCGAATTCCAAACGAAACACATCACTCATCCTGGTACACAACACAAAATTGAAAGGAATAAAAATGCCGATATTGTCATTTAACTGGTAAACTTCAACAAACTGCAACACGAAAATAAAAAAACAAGCGCACAAGTTTGATGCAAAAGCTCACACGTTCAGGGACGTAAATGAATTCTTGTGTGTGTGTGTGTGTGTGTGTGTGTATTTGTTTTTGTTTAGTAGAAATCAACCATCAAAACATGACTGCATCTCAATGCAGATTATTGGATGAGCATGTGCCTGCTAATGCATGCTCGTTCTCACACAAACGCACACACACACACACACACACACACACACCTCTGCTGGCGTGTGCGTGTGCGTGTGTGTGTGCATTGTGTTTTTGTTAGACTGTTGGCTTGCAAACCAACCATTCCTACTTGAATACTTTTGTTTAGCTTTTAATTAACTTAAGCTTTCCCATATTATCGTACTGGTTGCTTTAGTACTACATATAAGTGAACCCAACACACGTGCACTGGCATGCACGTGCAGCGTTGCCATAATTTTGTTTACAACTCAAAACCTGCACATACTAAATAAAACGTAAGCAAAGATAAATTTTGTTTTACACAATACATATAAATACTTATGGGTAAACGAAGCAAAGAAGAGCTACACGACGGCTTAAAAAGAAAGTTTTTTATGATTGAGTATATTTTAAGCCACAAAATTAGACCCCATGTACAAAAACTCAACTCTTTGAATTTAATCAGCGTTGCAGAAAATGAAAGATATGAAGTTGCTAAATACTTTTAGTTGGGTGTGCAAATTACGTTCTTTTTTCGGGAATTCGCAAATTACACTTAAGCGCCACTTTTTAATTTTAATAATCTATTAAAAATAAAAGCGGCCATTTTTCCATTAGTTTTTGTAGAAATTCTAGATTTAACTTTTTTGGTAGCATTTAAGCGGTTAAATAAATTGTCAGGGAAATAATTAATCGGAAATGTCTACAATGGGATAAAATGAAGACTTCAGAAATAAAAAAGAATTTATTAACACAAATATTGATCGAAAACTGCAAAAGCCTGCAAAATTTGCGTAAAAAGTGATTTTTTTTTTGGGTATGATTTTATGCCAGCACCTGCCTTGATGGCTATATCGGGCAGTGGATATAGCTATATAGTGCCTCGGGCTATTTAAGCCCTTCTACTTCATACATTTCCGCAGGAGGAAAGAACTGCTAGGCTCCTGAGTTGGTACTGCACACTTGGCAACACTGTGTGCACGTCAAGATAATTGTTATTCTTCACACACACACACACACACACAGATAATCTTTTGTTCTTTGTGATAAATAAAAACTCTCTGTTTACAGATGTGCACATTTTTCTAATCTCAATGCTAATTTGGGCGATTGCTTTCACATTTCTATTGTAGGCCGAGCAAAATGGTTAAAGATTGGGCTGGCTAACAAAACTACAAATTAAAACCTTGAATTATGTACATACATGTCAGTAGATGTGGCGCAGTGTGACTGGAAACCCATAAAACAAATTTTAATTAAAAGTTTGGCCTGTTGTTTTAATCTTGTGTCTTGTAAATTTTTCATGAGCAGTTTATGTGGTTACGAAATGTTGAACTTTTCTATAATTTGTGAAATTTTCTTTTAAACTGAAAGAAGGCATATTTTTTTAATAGTCTGCCAAAGTCTTTAAAGGTGGCCACGGTGTATCGGGGCATAATTTCACTGTAGGTTTCTCAAACAGTTTTTGTTTTAATTGGGTTCGGAGAATGCTAAATGAGAGCAAATCAATTTATATAAATTGATTGGACTCTGAAGCATAAACAAAAAAATAGAAAAATGTTTGTACACAGGCTGTTCCCATGTTGATTTTGAGTTGACCACTGTCACAACTTAACAGAATGCAATTATTTAAATTAATAATTAAAGCTGTTTACAGTTGAAGACCAATTCCTGGAAAAACGAATTCTATTTGTAATGCGTCTACCAAACATGCGTCTACCAACGCCCCCAAACATATAGTAAGACCTCAGCCAGTTGGCTCAAGTCCGAAACATCATTAAGACTTAACCAGACTTGATCGATGATTTTCCGCCAATAACAGGAATCTGTTGAAACAGAACAGCAGGTCGTAGGCATTTGGATCCGTGAATACATGGCGATGCACCTCGTCTATATAATTAGAAATTAGCAAAGCCCATTTTTGTGCTTTTAGATTTAATCCACGCGCAGAGAATTTCAACCATGATACAAACTTCAACCAATGACCGAAGTCATAAAGGAACTTCCTAGAGTTTTGGTTGCCGTGTCAACCCTTCTGCTGCTTCCTACTACTGCTACCAGTTCAGAATGCTGGTGGGCATGTACTGAGCTTCTCTACACATTCCACGTTATCCATCAATATATAACGGGTCTGTTGGTTGTGCTAATGGCATGTTGTAAACAGTTGTCGGCACTCTGCATGTAACAGTTGTGTAAAACATGTAGGGTGGGTCCATCGCATAGTCGACCGCGATTTGTTCAATGGAAATATTCCCTGAATGGAAAAATGCATCTTACAATCTTTCGCGTTTTTATAGGCTTTATTGATGCAACTTATAACCACCAATCGCAGGAGCGACACAAAAATAAGCGTAAATTCTTGCGCGGCACGACAAAATAGCAATTTTTTAGTCTTATTCGTGTGGACGTAATTTTCACCACTGTATGTTGAATATTTAACAAATAATATTGTTGCTTTCAACAATAGTATAATAATATAACTTTGCAACGTGCTTGGGCAACAGGTTTATATTTCATGTTTCTGTCACCAACAATTAAACCATAAACTTCTGTGTTCGCATGGAGCATCGCCGGAGAAACTTACGCAGTTGAAAAATGAGCCGTGAACGATGTGAAGTAACAGCAATTATTATTATTATTATTGATGAATAGTTGTACGAAAGGGAGGTACAACCAAAGAAAAAAAGAATGCGGTAAGAAAATGGGTTTGAAAAGAAAAGCGTTTCCAAATGAACGACTGTTAAAAGAGCTAAAACCAAATGAGCCAATTTTCTCAGTTCATTTAATTTCTCCGCGGTTGACACAACCGTACATACGCACAGATTGCTTCTTTTCAGTGAACTGAAACAGTAAAACCACAAACAATGATTCACAATATGCAACCAAGAAACAAATGTCAAGAGAATGCAACACGAAATTAAACCACAAACATGCAACAACTGAACATGCCTGGTTGTTGTTAATAATTTTAAATACTCTATATCGAGTGCTTACTGTATTAAAAGAATATACTATATATGCAATGCGCTTTAGTCTCTTTGCGTGTTTTGCTTTAAGAAAATTAAACAAGAATTTTACTTCTTAGAAATGCATTTTTCTGTCACCTTTTTTGTTTGATCGCTTAAAATAATTATTTTTCTTTCACTTTGAATACATAAATATATTGTATCATAAGTACATTTATAGTACTTCTTACCGCTTCCTTCTCTTCTTCTCTTTCTCTATTTCATGTTTTCAATATATTTAAAAGCATAATCCGTTACGCAAAGACATGATACAAAAATACTTCATTGTCGAGTGGAAGAAAAGAACATGAAAGAAATTTGCAGAAGTATAAAAAGAAAATAACATTTTTTATACCTGCTCACAAACATACATATATTTATTTATTTAAATGGATGGGTTCCGCTGTCGGCTGACAGTGGAGAGCAGAATAAAAAACTAAAAGCGAAGTGGAAGCTGATTGATAGCCCCGATCGACAACGCAAGTTGCATATGTAGTAAAAATGGGCGACGTTCAATGTGTAGTTGCGGTTTTTAGGCTTTATTTGCAATTACAGGCTGTAATAAAACTTTGAAAACATGGGCTCGGTCTCAAATTCTGATCGATTCATTTCTATATCAAATACTATTTGTTGCCCCAGTTGAAATGTTTAAGTGATCCCAGATTTTGCGTTGGCGAACTTTCTACGTCAGGACATTCTGCTTTTCGGGGAATAGAGGAAAAGAAGTCCCTCGGTTGGCCCGGCGACCAAAACTCTATGAAATTCACATACGACTTCGGTTATGCATGTTCCTCCGGTACCTTCACCAAAGATCAATCGGCAGACCGGGGACCGACGCGATCCTCGGTTTGCACGGCAACCAAAACTCTAGGGATTATATGTATGACTTCGGTTATAATTGTTCTTATAAGACCTTCAACAAAGGTCAATTGGCAGAATGCATTCTGGCGTTGGTCCTTGGCTGAAACGTTCTGCCTGTGGTTTAAATCTATAAGCGCAGGAAGGAGTTATGTCTTTGGCTCTGTGCTGCCATAAATCAAATCCCAAATATGTCCGCAGCAATATGCGGTGTTCTTTTTAGAGTTACACAAGTTTGAATCATTATCAAACAAGAAATATTTAGTCAATATCTGTGAAACGGGCATTCTGGGTTAGAAATTATTATGACATTAATGTTTAAATATGGTTTCGTCCGACCATTTTATGAAATGAATTTTTTATCAAAAGTTTTTTTCAGTAAAACAACAAAACAATAATTTTCTGTGAATGTAGTGATGTTTCGTGAAAGGCTTGTGGATTATCCTCACTAGAAAAACGGGCGTCATTGAAGTGCACCATAAGCTGGACGAACAGCACCTCTATTTTGATGAACAATTTCAACAGTTTGAAAGCGTTGCTCTGGCGTAAGGCTATCAATAATGACGAATTTCATGCCGAACTAAACAAAAATCAAAAAATCAGCTGTTAAACGGGCTCTCAAATAAGCAGTGATGCCGCATCAAAGCTGTGGACCTGTAAACAAAGACTGACTATTGGCTTATGAGGGAACCATTTTAATATCCACTGTTATTTTGTTTCAGTTGCATCAGCCGTCAGGTACGAGTGGACACAAAGAGTTGCAAATCATACCTGAAGTTTAAGGCGGGCGTATGTTGGGCTTCTGCGACTGCATACCTGAATTTAAGCAGGGAAGGTTTCTTTCGTAAATGGCATTACTAACCTAAATATTTCTCATCCTATTTACTTGGCCATGTACATGTAGTTCTGCTGTTGCATGTCTTAAGCAGTTTTGTACGTTTCCCTTTACTCGTGTTTTTCTTTTAAATAGAAAACTTAATAAAATATATGAGTATTTTTTGTACACCTAAACTTGTTTTGCAGTTCTCTTTCTTTTAGGTTTTTATTTTTTTTCATTTCGGAATTGACAAAGTTTTTCTCTTCTAATGAAGTTTAAGCACTTTCCTACACACACACAGAAATATATTTAAATTTTTAAACATAATGTTGCTCGTGGCAGTGAAGCGGGGTTTAAGTGAATGTTTGCACAGCAAATATTTGTGCTTTGCTTGTCATATTACGGTGTTCGTCTTTTGGTGGACCTGCTAAGCCAGTAAAATCATAAAAGAAATTTATACATTTTTGCCCCTTTTCGAGTATAAAAAGTAACTTTGTTGCCTACTTAAAAGGGCAATAAAATATACTCAAATAGTCATTGGCATATTTATTGCCATCTTTATTTTACTTTCGTTCTTCTTTACAGAAATAATCAATTTTGTTGCCGGAGAATTGAACAGAAGGAGTAAATTCGTTTCGAATGTTATTTCGTCTGTTTCATAATCATACAATGAAATTGAATAAATACGAAAGCGGGACTTACTTTTTACCTTCGCCGCCAGGCACTTTCGGCCAAAGCGAGTGAAATATCCGAGTGCTTCAAATGCTGCTGTTGTGCCGCAGCTAATCCGCTTTTCAACTGAACAGCCTGCCCGAAAGGTTCATCTATACTGTGACACTTATACAAGAATATATCGATCAACTCTTAAAATGCAAATCAGCTCTGTTACATGTTTCACGCATGTCGCAGGCACCGACTACTTTTATTTTGTAGCATGAAACCAATTTTATTCACTTATTTCAGGCGTTTTCTGCGGTGCTAACGCTGACAGGCAAACAATTTTACACACAAAAGTAATGAAATTGTTGGATCTGCAAAATCTGTTCGGTCATGGGAGTTGTCCGTTATGAGAGGTTTCACTGTATCTTGTATATGTATTGTATATAGAAATTAAAAACATATTTTCCCCTCAAAATCGCGATTATACCTTTTATTGACATATTCTTATTTTTCTTAAATATTTAATCCTAAATTGTTATCGTATTGAAATTTTCAAAAAATATGTGTAAAAATAAAAACATCCACATTTACCGCATTTACTAAACGAAAAAGCTGTGAAGTGAAAAGTCTGAGAAAATTACAAAACTGGACGAAGGACAGTCACAGGCCTGCCAAACAAGCACGACTTGCTTCCTGGCGCAGAGAAAGTAAACAAAGACAAAAGATTGAATTATAAATAATTAAACCAAACCCTCTGAAAACTTCAGAATACGTAGAGATAAGAATGCGTACTGTTGTTGCCAACAGGGCTTTATCGAATATGTTCTGGTTAACATTTCTATTGTAGCAGGCTGCAGAGCGTGAAATGCGCAATAATATTTAGCTACAGCGCTGCTCTTAACACTTTAACCACTCAAGTTTGCAGATCGCCAAGAGGGCAATAGCAACTTCTTTGTTTGAGTCCCAATTCTGCGAAAAATATATACTTGGCTGCAAAGCACATTAGGAAATTCAGTTAAAGCAAATCTGGAAATCTGAAAACTTTTTCTCTGCAATCATCGCACAATAGTTCGGAGGTTGTAGGTTCGGGTCCCAGTGAAAACATAGAAAATAAATTGAGTTAAATGTGTATACAGCAAATAGTTATTGCAAGAGCCCCATCTTTGGTTATGCTGAGGCCTAATCTAACACCAAGTATTTCGATAAGGAGTCTCATCATATTGAAGAGGTATTTAATAAGTTAATGTAGAACCAAATAATACATCTGTTTTACAATTTATTACGTTCAGGCGTTCAGGCGTCCCGCTGGACATTTACAATCAGTAATAATTACATGTGTGAGTAATTAAAATAATAAAGATTCAGGAACAAAGTAGGACAAACCTGTTGATAAAAATAATTTGTTTTAATATATTGTGAGATAAAACTTAAAGCTTTGTGATCATGTTTAATCCGCTAATATGTTCGTGTTCAGACATTTCACATTGAATATTATAATTATTGACTAGTTTTGCAGTTCCAGCTTCAGCTGGATCGATATTATCAATAGAATGGGGAGGTTGGGTGCAAAAGTGCCATGGAAGATTATAAATCATTTTCAACAATTTGTTTTGGCTAATTTGAAGCCTTTTTATGTGACATTCAGCTAAATCGCTCCATACTGCGGCACCATAATACAATATAGGCATAAAACGTGTGATCTTATTACATTGACTAAGAGATGACCTCTATTTGTAGAAGGATACAACAGGTCTTGTAACGCTGTTTATTTTATCAATTACATAAAAAAATTTTCGCCAAAATTAAGTTTTTGGCCAAGAATGACCGCTAAATATTTTACTTTAGTCGTCCACTTAAGATATGTATGTATGTGTTGTTAAGGACGAGATCCCTTTGGGGAATGAAATGGGATAATGTCCTCCGCAAGCACGTCATGACACCATATTGCAGTTTCATCTGCGAATATTGATGAAGGACAATCAACAAGTGAATCAAATAATACAAATCATGTAGAACGCGCGGATGCGGGAGGGCAGACAAAGGGGGAAAAGCAAAAAACAAGCGCGTTACATTCATTGCGTCGCTCTCACCGCACGTTAGTTAATACTTTAGATTGCATGTACGTACGTGTGTATGTATGTTGTATATGCTTTGATCACTTTCGGTGATTGCTTTCTTGCCAACGCAGGACGATCAACTTTTATATCGTGTCTGCCGGAAATGTGTACTTTTGCTTTAAAAGTTTGTGGCAGCGAACTATTTGCTTAAAATGTTTAAAAAAAGTTCTTATTAGAACATTTTTTTATAACAAAAACCGTTACATACACATTTTGCCCTCCTCGCGCGATTTCGGGTTATCGAAGCAAATTTTAAGAGAAACCCTTTCACTATATTGAAATTCATCATATGCTTTGATGTAGTTACAGTGTTCTTAGATTTTCTAGAACTTTAGCAGAATAATCACACATGGTGAAAAACTGTACGAAAATCCATTTTTTAATTTTTGTCACATGCCGAATCCGTAAGATTTTTTCTTGGGAATCAGAACGACAGGTTGTCTGGCCGAGTAGTGAAGTTTTGCTATTTTTGGAGCGGTAATTGAATAATTTTTTTGTCTAAAAGTCGAGATTTTGCAAGATTTATTTAAACTATTTTTTGGGCGAACAGTTTTTTCTTTAAAATTTTAGGATGCTGAAAAGAATTTTGAAAAACTGTTCATGAATTGCGAAGTTATTCGAAAATTTGTCGTTTATACAATAATTCCCAATTTTTACGCAGCTTTAGGTATTTCAAAGCAAAAAAATAATTTCCTAAATGGCGAAATTATTCTGGGGCACAATTGAAAGCAACACCTTTCAGCCCAAAAACGAATTTTCGAAATTGGAATTTCCAATGTCGTTTTAGAAAAACTGGGGTTTCTGCGTAACGTTTTCTGCATGTATTGCCGTCTGTAGAGCCTCGTGTGGGTTGGTGCGTCCACAATTGTGGCAATTTCATTCATACAAGTAGCCGCGTACCAGGAATGTGCTAAAGACGATTTATCTATCTTGTGAAAATCAAAACCAAAAAGCAATGAACACTCGTTTTGCCATCGTGTAACTCGTCATGGTGATATAGAATCAATGTCCGGATAGGAAACAGCAAATTTGACAGCTGCCCCCAAGAAAGCATGGCCGCCACTCACTGCCATTAGCCAGTCACGTGAATCGAAGCACTTTATATTTGGAATTCCCGACACTTGGCCGCCCCTGAAACTTAATTTGTTAAAGTTTTTTATAGATGAAATTCAGGAACTATTCGGGAAAAAGCATTGACAATTTAAAATTGGTTTAAGGATAAAAATCTTTTGATCTTTTAGTAATCAAATCGAATCTGCCTTCGTTTCTCCAAAAAGAATCACAAAATAAATTTTATTTCTGGCCAAAAGAATTTACACGAATTGGTTTTTTTATAAAACGACAAACAAATTTTTATAATAAATACAATAAAGAAACATTTTTTACTTCAAATAAAAAATAAAAAGAAATCACAAAAAATGGAAAAAATCAAAATATGTAACTTTTTCTGTCAAGAAAAGAAATGAAAAACTTTTGTTTTTTTATTTACTCCAAGACATCGAAAGCGAATTTTCTGTCCACATTTCATGTGAGCAGAAGTTAAACGAGAGCTTCAAAGTCAACGCGAATGAAAATAAACGGAAAAACGCCATAAGAAATTTTGCTGGTACGTGGTGCGCATTTGCTATAACTTGATCTGTAAAATAATGCTATAGTGATGAGAAAATTGGTGTAATATGTGGAGTCCCGCAGACTGGTCACATCGGCCCGTTTTTGTTCTTTCATTTTTATTAATGATTTGTTGTCTGCGGGCAGTTCGAGATTTTTGTGCTTCCTGAAGCAAGAATGTTTTCTCCGCAGTTGATGCAACAGGGAATTAATTAATTCTTAACTCACCTCTTCCATATTTAGTTTAGGAGATTTCACCAAATACACGATTTTCAGACGAAATCGTCCAGGATAAATTTGGCGAAAATAACGAAATCCTGCCGCAAATAAAGACAAATGATGTAGTCCCAGCGTAGCCTGATGTTTGCATAGAATGGGCCACAGAAAATATCATTGGCTACGAAAAACTGAATGCAGTCCAAGACTCAACAGAGATTGCACTTGAAACAAAATTTTATGTATATAATCACTCTTATTGTCTTTGGCGGTTTTGCGGCGTAAATTAGTCGGTTTTTTTTAAATGGTACCGTGATTGGCGAAAAACGCCAATTAATACGACACTTTTCAAATCTATTACAAAAACGACCTTAAAACAGTACCGTGTTTGGCGTATTTGTCTGTCGAAAGTGTAAAAAATTGTCGTTAAACATTTTGATCACGACGTTATTAAAATTATTTGAGAATTAATTTCAAGGGAAGTAAATAAAAGATAAGCATGCAACAAATTTTGATAATATCATTGAAATATAATGTTGTTTTTATGTACTTGTGTACCCAAATCTGGTGTATATTGTAGGATAAAGGTCACAACTGCCGCACAATTTGCGAAGTTAGTAGCAATAATGGAGCAAAAACCTTATTTGCCAAAGGGCTTCCATAAAAGTTTAATAAAAATAAATATTAAAGCGGAGTGGAACACCGTTTCTGAGGACTTTAATTGTATTGGTCCCCATCCCGTTCCGGAGCGGGTTCGATTTTTAGTTTAAATTGAAGAGAAGGGGGTGGACCGTTTAAACAAAATACTTTTTCAGCTGTCGAAGAAGCAGCAATTGATCTATTAGACATGCGTGGTGCCAAATGTAGGCACAATAACTGACACTACCGAATTTGGAAACTCGTGTTTTTCACCTGCGACACCTCTGCTGAAAAAAAAATAAAAGAAATAAAAACCAAGCGAAACCTGGGAAAAATAAATTGTCGGAAATGGAACGTTACACACAGAGAATGTGTAGGGCTAAAGAGTAGAAATTGGGTCTATATAAGGCGCAATTCAGAAGCAAGGAGAAAAACAGAGAGGCTCATTTAGAAGTACGCAAAGCCGAACTAGAAATTAAAAGAAAAAAAACTTGAACTGGAAGAGTTAATAAAAAGTCAAATGATGTAATTTTTTTTTTGCTTTTATTAATTTAATTTTGTACAAGTAAATACTTGTTCTACAACTACTTAAATGTTAGTGTTGAAATAATTAAAAAGGCAAAACTATCGTTTTAAAATTATGGTTTCAGCTCAAAGTGAAACTAAACTCACTTTTTGTTTGGAAGTGTAAAAATATTTGTTTGCTGTCTTAACTGCTTCCTTACAGCATTTATGTCCTGAATACTGAGTGCCTCTTCATCTTCAGACGATGACGATGAATAAAAACATACGACTGCAACTACGACAGCTGTCGTTTTTCGACTACGCCAAACGCAATAAGGGTACGATAGTGTATGGATTAGTGCTTCAACTTTTTTTCAATTTGTACGTGCGACAGGGTCACATTCCATTTGAGTGTGTCCCTTTTCCAGATATTTTTGCTCACTAATTTGTTTGCTTTCTCTAAAGAATGGTTCCGATTTTGGTAGCCGCAACCATCGGAATAAATAACTATAGTCATATATGTATGTACATGGGTGTCTTAAGATGGTGCAGTACTATTGAAATAAATGTGGATGCTGAAAGATCACCGTTAGTTTCGCTCCACCAATAATTAGTGCAGCGATTTGTAGTTAAAATATTCCGAAATGAAATTTGAGGACAACAATGTTGCCATATGTATTTACACTCTATATGCACACTGTGCGAACTTATACTATTTTTGGTTAAAGTAATAAACTCCCATCTCAAATATCGATTTTTAATAAACGACTGCTATAAAAATCTCGCAAATACAAAAAATGTAGATAAACCAAACCAAAAATATGAATAAGTCGCAAATAAATCAACATTTTGATCAGAAATTCCGACCATAGGAAAAGCGCATCACAGGGAATACTTTGGCATCATTTTGAATAAACGCCGCCGATATGCAAATATGTAGATATACAGTACTTTGGCATTTTTTATTCTGTTGTAGCAGCTAATGCTGCTAAGGACCAGTTATTGTGGATTTGGTTTTCTTTAACAACTAATTCGCTTGTGGAAAATATGTGATAAAATGACATACAGTTTTTTTTAATTTCAAAAATTTCCAGACACTTTAAGTCGCATAAATCGAGTTCGCACTGTACTTAGTTTCTATGCGAAATGCCTTCAGAAATACGAGCTCTGTGTGGTATTTACACAAATTCAATACAAGCCCCCCAATACGTATGATTAATAAGCAATTATATGTTGAGCCTAAAAAAATAGTTGTACGCCTCAATAAACTTATTGAAAATACTCGCACCACACGATATGGCGGCGTTATGAGTTGGCTTATTTGTTCTTCTGGCTTTTGCACAAGTTCTTGTTTTTTTGCGTTTGCCGCATTTCAATAAAACTGCACGAAAATAAAATATATTGATTATGTTTTTTTTTAATCCTGCACGTTAAATTGCAACTGCATCAATAAAATTCATAAATACAAATTTTAATCTCATTAATCCCCTTCGTGTGATATAATCTTAAATTTTACCATTTGCACGAATCCATAGACACATATTTGTTGGCGTTAAAATGTTCAATTAAAGTGAAATAAATATGTGCGACCATTTTTACCCTTTAATATAAAATTGAAGATAAACTAACGAACGAACGAACCAATAATAAAAGAGATCAGATCAGAGTTGTAATGAAAAGCGAATTGATTTTAAATGAAATTGTAGGCTCAAGTCGTGCAAAATGGTTTTAGTTGCGACCAAGAACGATTTCGATTGCTTATTCTGAACTTGTTGCATGTTCACATGACCACAAAAGAAAAATCGTCTTTGTTTTCCTCTCTGAAGCTGAAGTTATTGAAAGATATATTTTGCTTAGTTTATTTTTCTTAAGTCCCGTCTGCGGCGGGTAAAAACTTCCAGAAGCAACCCTTCACATAAACCACCAAACAAAAACTTTTGGAGACAGCAAAAATGGACTTTATTAGTTTTGTAAAATGCTTTCGAGTTAATAAGGCAACTATCTTTTGGATGATAGATCGAATGCGTCCACATTTTATTTGAACGTCTATTCCTGTAGCAGCCACCTTGAAATTTTTCGCTGAAGGCAACTTTCAACGATCGAGTTGGCAACGTCATTCGCGGAATAAGTTTTTCTGCTGCTAAACATGCGTCTGCATCTGGAGTATTTAATGCATAAATCCATAAATTCAATAATCGTTGTTTTTTGTTAAAAACGTACATATATGAAACTGATTTATATCTATTTAAAGACGTAAAAATCATACGTTTTTACTCACATTTTCGTAATACGAAATGGAAAATACCTGAATAGATTAACTTTTCTCAAACTTTATAATAAAATTCGAGGCCTACTTGTGTGCAGGCTCGCAATTTGCCGTGAAATTAAAAGAAATTGAAGTTGAGAGAAATGTTTTTCCTAACTATCTTCTTCTGTCACACTTCACACAGTCCTGAAGTGATGTGACATATTTTAGAGAAATTAAATCCCACTAGTTCTTCCTCATGCGGAGTTTTACAAACCATTCTGATGATTTCTGTTTCAATCACGACATCACGGTTTTGAATTAAATGTTCGCTCATAGTGTGGACACTATGAAGTTCCACTTGTGTAGGACGGTCACCTCGTTTCTGGTATCGGCACACACGCGAAACAAGTGAACTGCAGGAACAACGATAAAAGTTGAAACAAAAATGGGCGTTTGTGATACAACGTCTTGTGTAGCACCTGCCACGTGCGAGAACAGTTACCGAGAAAAATTTTAGAAACATATTATTTCTAAATACATATTCTTTTGTATGGAGTCCAAATCAGGTGAAAAAGTGACTTCAGGCGTAACTACCGGCAAAGAATACATTTTTTAGTTGATTTTTTTAACATAAATTTGTGTTTAACTTTCTATTTTATTTAAAATATTTTTCACAAATAACTTGCGCTTTTCTGTTTGCTTTCACTTGACATTAGATCAATGGAAATGTTTCAATAGCAAAATACTCGTAACTAGTCCTGCCGGGCTTCGGACTAAGATGCAGACACATCGCGAAAAGAAGAAAATTTGTGTGTCACGCTTTATGTGAAAAGTTTCTCGATTCGAGGAATTTTCAGCGAAGTTTAGTTCTGAACATTGAGTTACCTGCATGTGTCACTCCAAACAGTAACTGGTAATTTAATTCAGGCTGCACATTGCTTGTGCCACCTCCGAATCGAAGCTGGTCTACCTTGAACTTAATAAGATTCAAAAGTGTAAACGATACTCCCTGGACGCTCTTTTGCTTCTATGAATAATTTTTTATTATTATTTTTTTTAATCTTTTGAATTCATTTGTTTTTATTTCTTTTAAATGTTGCACATTTCTTTGATTTGGTTGCATATATTTGTGTACAGACTCCTCGGCAAAGAGGTAAGTATTTCCTCAGTTTTGGTGGCTGGTGTACGGGGAGAAAAATAGTATCTGTGGTTTCTCGTTCTTTGAAATATACATCTCTTTGTCGGGCCTAGTCCTTTGCGTATTTCAGTTGCTTTATGTTTTCAGATTTGTTTGGATTTGAAAATTTTGTAAATCTTTTTTGTTTTAAGAAACCACCAACAATGAGTCACAAAATACGATACCAACAACATATTTTACGTTTAAAGAAGCGAAATGAAAAATAAATTTGCTAAATACTCAAAATTTATCAAATCCTAAAAACGATGACTTGAAAATTAACGGCTTTCTGGCACCACCACATACTTTGATTGGGTGCAGAAACTCCTAAAGTCTGTCCAGGAATTCGAACTACAAGTTGTGGGCCAGTGCTATGAGTGTGTATCAATTCTCGTCCATCATGGCACTCAGTTCCTTCTTGCATTATTCATTATAACAAATCGTGTTATTAATATTTTTTGTAGAATTTTGTGCCTTTTGCCATCCCTGGATTGGCCACTTTAAGCTCTTTTCTTTCCTTCGAAAGAATTTTCTTTTCTTTACTCTTTTGAAGATCAGAAACGTGTTTGTACCACCTGAAGACAAAATATTTTATACCATGTTTAAATAGCAGACATTTCAATTAACACCAGGCCAAAAATGGGAAAATCAAAGCATACACATGAACACTGAAAGGGTAGTTGGCCTCTTCATAGAATTCAAAAAGCAAAAGCGCAAACCTAAGAAAATAGAATAAAGATGCAAAATTATTAGTAATAACCACATATTCGATTTAAAGCCAAAAGAAACCCAAAGTTGGTTATAGCGGAAAGTATAAATCATATCACTGCTGGTCGATATGAATGTATTTACATCACGTTTACAATGGAACGGAAGTGGTAACAGAGGAAACGTACAGAGCAGACATTTGGGGGCGTAATACACATTTTTTGAAGGTTCTGTTTCTGTGTTAAAAGTTTTATAATTTCATGAATTTATGAAAAGTTTTTGTCATTTTATGTAAAACTTAAGAAGCCTTTTTCCATAAAATATTCTTAAATTGACCTGTAAAAATTATTTAAAACGGAAAAACTATTATAGAAATTATATCAGTTGTTTCCAAGAAAGTTTCGTGGTTTGTTAAATTTCATATTTATTTTGCCCCACTGTCCATAACTGAATTAAAAGATTCGTCGAAAATTAAAACCATTTCCCAAATTACAAAAGCATCGTCTTCGTGCTTTAAATAGAGGAAAGCCAAATAATTTTTTTAAATCTACCAAAAAAAAAAGTAACAGAAAATTATTAAAACAAAAACAGAAACAACAAAATGATAATAAAAAAGAAAAAAAACATTAATAAACAAAAACTTAGCGAACAAAAAAGGGAAAAATATAAATTACGAACGAGACAAAAGGAAACAAAAATGTAAAATATATTGTACAACAACAGCAAAGTAAAAATCTGTGCAACTTACTGTGCATAATTCATAATTTAATTAAAAACTTAACCAACCGTATGAATAAATGGCAACAATAGCAACAAAGAACAACAAACTGTAATAACAACCAGCAGCAGGCAGCTTCAAACAAAAGCTTTTAAAACATAAGCTTTTTCTACAGTAACCGTTTTGAAGGATGCCAGGACATGGCTTGGAGAAACAACTGCGTTAATATGCTGGACGGGGGTGACTAAGCGTACAGATCCAAATAACACTTGCACACGCACACACACACACACACACACACACATACATACAGCCCTCAACTTTGTAGGTGTAGACGAGCAGCGAGTCAATGTCATCGTCGCCAGTCGCTTGCAGCAACAGAAGCAGCATCTGACGATGAGGACCCAACGTTGTAGAAGAGACAACGTGTTTCAAATGCGGCAACTAAACAGATAAGAATCATTAGGATGTTAACGGTATCGATGTTGTTGTTGTGCTTGTTGTTTAACAAATATTTTGCTGTAACAAAACGCAGAGAATAAAACAAAGATAACAACAGAAAACAAAATTATGCGAATACAAATTCCCCAACAAGCAGCAGACACAAACTTGTGCATAAATTTACTACAAGGATGTTCTCAGATGGCGGACAAGACAAAACAGCACTAGAGGCATTTCAACAGCGAAAAACAAAACAACCTGCGTCTTCAGAACGATGGAGCCACTAATGAGAAAAAGAAGTTCGTGCAAAAAGTTGTTTCAGAGATTTTAATTCATAAAGTTCATGAAATGTGATTGTGATAATAACGGCAACGTGACATTAAAACTGGAATCAAATTATTTTAACGCCACTTCGAAAATAAGGAACTGATTTAGCACAAAATTTAAGCCGCCAATTTGAAGATTAACGGTCGCGGCCCAGATTCAGGGGCATTTAATTTCAAAGAATGTCGTCGCAGTCATCGTCATTCGACTTTTAATAAGAAATCTGGAAAACCCTACATGAAGCACTAGTGAAACAACATCATAAACGAATTCGATTTTATTTTGACACGAGTTTAATTTTGTGTATGTGCCCAAAACCGGCAAACCCACTTGTGTTGTGGACATGACGTAAGAAATTGAGGTGTCTTGTGAGTTGCTAATGCGCCCTGCTTAACACATCATACAAGTCTCAGTGGGGTTTAGGGTTTTGTTAGGCCGCTGGTAATGGATGGTGCCAACGAATAACAGGCTTTATGAGAAGCCACAGCGAACACATGAGATTAATCTCCAATTGAAAAAGAGAACAACACAAGTGAAAATGTGGCAAACCAAATTATGTTTCTGCGGATGCATCGAGGCCACTTTGAACGCAACTACCCAAAAAATATCAGAGATCATGTTCGACAACTGAATACGCAACCATAAAGATATTCGCAGACACAAACAACAACTACACAAAAACGAAAGAAAACGAACACGAAAACTTTTTGAAAAATAAAAGATGATTTTTTTTCTAATTTTAATTTATTTTCAAATAAATCTGAGTCAAATATACAGGGTGCTTCTCTAGAATTACACAAGTTTAAATTATAATAAAGCAAAGAAACGAGATTTATGGGATATACAACGATTTCGTCCTTGCGGCCACCACGGCCAGCGCATACAAGGCTCAATCTGGAACGCCGATTTTCACAAGCGTTTCCCAGCGCTCTGTCCTTATTTCCCCAATAATTTTTCGAATGTTGAATATCTCTGTTTCACCCACGTAGACAAGAGAAATTGAATCACGCGATCTTGGTGACTATTAAAGTGAACCATTATGTGAAATTGGTCTTCCATCAAAAGTTTCTTTCAGTAAAACAATTGCGGTGCATCTTCTATGGCATGTGATGCCGTCCTCCCGGAAACACATGTATGCAAGATTAACGCCAGCTCATGGAGGTACGAAAAACGAAGACATCTGGACCAATTAGAAACGGCGACAAACTGATTGATTTGAATCTTTTTCCATTTTTGTCTGTACAGGGGCTACGGATACTTCAGTGCACACTATTCAGCGTTGCACGGGATGCACATTGTCCTTAAGATTAAACGTGGTCCAAAAACGAATTAGCCGCTCTGAAGGACGATGACATAAAATAGACGAAGAGCACTATAAGTTTGACAAAGAGAACCATTATTTTGATGAGAAATTTCAAAAATTTGCAAGTGTCGCTCTGGTATCAGTCGATTCATAATGAAATGCCAAACCAAACTAAATGAAAAGCGTCTATCAGCTGTTCAATGGATTGTCAAATGAAGCAGCATTGCCAACTCAAAATTGTGAACCTCTAAAACAGTTCTTACCATTCCTTTAAACAAACATCGAAGAAAAGATTCTTTGCTTAAATCAGAAAAAATTTATTAAGTTAAAAAAATAGTTTTTTAATTTTCTGTTTAGGATTAATGGCCTGCAAAATTATTGGCGTCTATTTTTGAGGATATGGAAAAACTAGAGCTTACAAGGAATTTTCTTGGTAACAAGAAATCAGATGAAAAACTAGAGCTACACGGTACTACTTTTATAAGATGGGATTCAATATGTCACTAAAAGTGCATCTTCTGTAATCGCCGTGGTACTAATATCCATAGTAGAATTGTGAAAAGTACTCTTTCAAAGAGTTTCGCTCAAAACTTGAAATAAATTCGTTTGTTATTTTACTTGTTTAGGTTTTAAGGTCTATCGCATTGGGCTTGAATTGAACACTTAACAGTTCTCATCGCTTTATACGAACACAAAAGAAAAAAAAATCGTGAATTAATTAAAATTGGTGGTTGTTCCGGCAGCTTCTATTTTAAAAGGATTTCAAAATCATTATTTTTCATACTTAATTTAACAGGGCTCTCCTTTTCATTTTTTGCTCTGTGTGCTGAGTGGCTGTCTCACCTCTCAAACTTATTTGTTACAGATACAATCATAAACTCTTGGAAGCAAAAACACGACAATAATAACAAAGTCATTAACTCACGGACATAAAACATTTTTATATATACGAGTATTTGGAAAATAAAAACGGATGTAAATATAATGAACGCGAACAGCGACAACAAAAAGTAAAATCTAAAATTATTACAACAAAATATTTCAAAACAATTTTTATCTCGAAAAAAGTAATAATAATAATAAACCGAACAAAAGGATATCGTTACAACATTTCGGCTTTTCAACAGACTAATTCGTATCTGCACAAGTGCACACACACGCCTGCACACCTCTGATATGCGTACATTTGTGGCAACACCATCGACACACCGGATGTAAATTATGAATCCGTTCTACACACAGGCACGTAGCAATACTCGTTTTGTTTTGTTGTGTACAACAAAAAAAGAACAGAACCGTGCACCCACCCACCCACACAAACACACACACACAGCCCCACACTTGCGCCAGGAGGACGTGTCCACACAGTGTCTTCTGTGCAAGAACGTCAGAATGAGGTTAAAATATCTGTATGTTGTTGACGTTGGCGACGAATTTACATTTAAACAATATTTTTAACGGGCTTATAAATACGAATGCCGAACCGAGCTTCAGGTTCGTAGGCGTGTGCACCAGCCGGTGCAGGTGAATGTCTTCGACGAATCTGTGATGATCATGAACAGATTCGTGCTTGTGTTTGCGCACAATTTCGAAACACAATGAAAATATTTTTAGATTTTTCCATGATTTTTTCTGCTCTCAACAACTACTTTGAATTACTGCTGTTGTCTTATCAAAAAGATGTCTAAAGGGTGAGCAAAAAGCCAATCGTTTTTGATTCTGATGACACTGTTTCTAGCGAATAGGCCTTCCGCTGATTCTTCCCCACAACTCGACAATATATGTTTCGCATCTTCGGCGTTACAAGCGTGCAAGCGTGCAATTGGCAATTGTGTGTGGGACTAATGCGACCAATTATATATACACATATGAACGCGCTCATTGTACATAAAGCAACAGTTGAACAATAAACCTGATTGGCTGGGAATAAACAAACCCAGCAACATGTGGTTCGTATTTGTGACGCAACTAACCTAAAACTTTTAAATAACAGAATAATAGAAATAAGCATTAAAAGTGCTTCTAAACAGCTCGTGATTAAATAACATTGTCCCATTGGTTCCCCGTCACCGTTTACACAAATACAAGTTCCATATACCCAAATGGTACAAATTATATGCCGATGGATCATATTGATTAGTTTTCGGGTGTTAGTGTGGCCTCGTCTTATGGTCCACACGCAAGCCCATAATATCGGACGTTTCATTATTTTTTTAAGCACTTAATTTTGCCTTTTTTTTATTATGGTAAAATTCCAAAAAGCCGTAAAAATGCAAAAGTTTTAAAATGTTGTCGCAAAAAGTTATAAAAAGTATGAAAATGTTGTCAGATCGATGCCGGACCACAACGGGGGGTCGTTGCTTTTATCAGAGGACGGAATGCCAGATGTTGCCAGGTCAGTTTATACTCTGCTATATGACAGTTTTTGCACACCTGTCACGTGACGTTATTGTCGGAAATAAAACGTAAGCCAAAAATAGTGCAGAAAAAGTGTGGGACTACTAAAGATCGAAGAAGGCAGTCGACTCGCTTTGAAGCTCTACGCATAGTTAAGAAAAGTAAAGGGTAAAAAGAAAGATATCGGGTCTGCTCTTTGTGTTCGTTGGGAATATATTATTAGAACAATTTTTCCTACTGTACGCAAGAACTTTTTTCAAATCTACAGGCGAATAGAGTGGCAACTCCGAAATGTCAACTGACAGACACTAAAACGGATAATTTCTTTTTAATTGAAATATTTATAAAAAAAAAACGGAAAAATATTAATTTCGAAGCGACAGTAGCGAACTGTCAACATAAGAATCTTGATGCTTTTTGGTGTTTGTCTTTTAAATGGAGTCACCAAAGATATAGATTCGATTTCCGAAACACAATTGGTGCAATTGTGCATGAAACCTGTACCGTTTATCTCTTTATTGTCGTCTCTGTCTTAGCAACATTTTTATATATAAGATTTTAGATTTCACAAATATCTCAAAAAATCAATATCTTCAAACTTAGCAGCTGTTGCTGCATAGAAAATCTGACAACTGACGAGTTTGCTTCTGTCAATACTGTCAGACGGCTGTCTAGAAATGGTAAAATGTGGCGACACCTCTTCATCGTTGTACAATGTTGGAGCAACGAAAACAGAAATGTGACAACCGGCTGAACAACGTTTTGTTCAATATACAATAGATATGTATGCACTTTCTCAGAAGGGCTTTCACGCCTTTGGCCCAGTTCAGTTGTATTGCTACAGAACATTTCATTTCATTTCCATCTAATTCCTGAATGTCATGTTGTATTACGCGGTCATAGACTTTGAGTTGATACGCTCTCATCACAAGATTTGCATAAACAAATATTCCGATATTCCGATAAAAAATAGCTAAAAGTTTAAAATTTAATTCATTTTTGACATTTACAGTCCTCCGCTAAAAAACCTTAAACAAGAATCCAGCCTTCAAGAAAACTTAAACAGAACATCCTCTTCGCTGAAAAAAGCATTTTCGAATTTTTCCTGCATCTTTAATATAGACGTTTTATTTTTGGATATAGCAAAATCCAATGGGGAATACTTGATTCATGAAATGGCAGATAGCAAATAGACTTGGCACGTTAAACTGGCGCAATAATTTCCAGCCCCACAGAAAAACAAACTTCTAACTATCGAGTCTCGTGGTTGCACAGTTTTGTAAATTTATCTTCATCAGAGAATTCATTACGAGCTCTTTAGCCCAGGAACACATTAAGATTAGATTGTTGGGGAGGAAACCTTCTTAGTTGATTAAAACATTTGCCATTAGGCCAGTGGGGGAGGGGGTGCCAACAAATTGCTACTCGTTATTTTGTTCGCCTACTGATAAACAAATGTTTGCCTACGTCATTGTGTACATGGATATGGGTCAGACTTGAGTAACACCATTTGGTTCTGGTTCCTGGCCAAACTCTTCTAATCGCAATAAAATATTTTTAAATATTCGCGTATATATTTAGCCCAAAGAATCAAAATTTTGTAAAATACAGGAGTGTTTTGCGCCCTTTTTTAATAAAGTTTCTTTTGGGCTAAAGTTTTTTGGTGGTGACTTGTTCTATTTTTTTTCTCGTTTCTATATTTAACGTTTTTTTCACTTGGAAGGAAGAAGAAAAATCGTGAGCAAAGAGTTATTTATAAGGACATCAGGTACGCAAAAGCCAAAGTCGCGTTTCCTGATTAATGCAATCTGATCAAAGCAATTTGCATCTAGGACTCATACTTTTTCGCCATAGGCGTTGGGTTCATAAATATTCAAAACTCTCCTAAAGGAACTATTGCGCTGTGCTCGCAGTTGAGTGCTCGGTTTGGGCTTCCCTTTGCTAACCGCTGAAATAAAAAAGTTCGTGAAGCACAAAGACTCTCTGGTTTTTCTTTCCACTCTTCTTGTTATTATCAATTGATTGTTTAAAAAACAAATCCTCCTGTTTCGTCATAAAATACAGTTTTGTTTGTACATTAAGTTTTACTCCATCGTCGCGTTACCCAAAATAGCTGGCCCTCTTCAGTATCTTGGAGCTCGTGGACTAAAGCAGTAAGGACTAAAGAGTGCTGGGCTCGAATCGCAACATTCATTTCATATGATTGCAAACGGATTCAGGATTCTACTTTGGCAACATCTTTACTGGGTACGAGTCCCTGCAACCAACTTGTGGTCCCTACCATTCATTGCTTGGTTGAAAAGGCAACCAAAACTCCATGAAATTCCTGTATGACTTTGAAAGTTTCCCCAACGGTTAATTGACAGGACGAACTCGCAGTTGGGATGCCTTGAAAGAACAATTAGTTGAAGTGCCTTCTTTGGCTGAAACGCCACGTAAACCCAAAAAGACAGGAAAGGAGCTTTGTGGCCAGTGGTAAGCCGCTTGCTGGCGGCGAAGTAGAATTTTAGGTTGTAGTGGCAGAAGCTGATGTAAATCAATTTTACACTCTGTCTAGAGTTCTCATTCATGTTGGGCGAAAATTTTGTGAAGTAAAGCTTGACTTGTAAAGCATTTTTTTTTAATGAAAAGGGTTTGAGAAATGCACTTTTTATTTTCATTTGTCTTCAAATCCACTCCAGCCAGGTTGCGGGCGGCTGGTTAAAGCGTTTGTAAATTTTGTAATATCAAAAATCTTTCTATATTTAATAGAACAAGGATATTTTTCAGACTTACACACGAGAGGACTAAATAGAATCAAAGCCAGTAAAAGACACAGTAAAAAGCCCGCAAAATGGCTGATGGTTACATGTCTACAAAATTTAACAAAAACCTGAAAATTTGACTGTTTTTGCATTTATTGCTTAAAGTTATAGTCATTTCATTTCAGTTGCTGGCAACGCTCTCATTATTTACTTTAAATGCAGCTCTGGTGAAGTGAGAACAAATTTCTCTGCTCCTACACGATAAGATTTTTTCTGATTTTACAGAGAGGCATTTCTTGAAAGTGATACCTACAGTGTTAAAAATGTTACCCAGGAGCAAAGGAATTGACTACATACCTCCAGTTAGGGGCACTATTCTAAGCCCGAGCTCAGCTCATGGAATCCGCTCACAGGCCCGCATTTCAAAAGTCGCAATGGAATCCAGAAAAAACAGGTTTTCTTCAACATAAACTTTAAGCTGATATTTCAGTCAGGCAAACGTAGTAGAACCACGAGTCCTTCTGACATGCACTTTGTTCATCTATTGCGTTTTAAAAATCACGTTCTTGCTTTAAACCATTTAAATGGTTTTGTGTACAATTTTCAAATTCATCTCTTTTTTTGCCTTCAAAGTCCGCAAGCAAAACTAACTTTCTCCTTCCTTCTTCCGATCTGAAGTATTCGGCAAGACTCACTCAACTAAATAACTAAATATTTTCCTTAAAATAACTCAACTTAATTTATTTAACCCAATTGTTAATTCCATCTTTCTTCCATAAACGAGTCCTTTGATAAAAAATGCTCTGCAAAAGTTCTTGAATAAATATTTATTAAAGACATTTTTTCTTTCGAGGATGCATAAGTAAACCTTTTGCAAGGTTAATTCTTTTTTATTTTGCTCGTACTATTTTACCTTTATAAATAGTACCAAACAAAAACTGAACAAACATGTTCCAGCTGCAATTGCTTTTACAATTGACAAATTTATGAAGATCCCTTAAAACTTTATCCACAAAATTTAATCCCCCGACCAGTTTTCTTTTCTTTTTTGCTGAAAATATTTTCATTTATTTGCTTGTTTCAAATTCGTACTACTTTCTATTTGTAGTTTTATTCCTTGATTAAACTATTTGCACAGCAAAAAGTTGAAAGATGAGAGAAGAAAATATGTAAATACCACGTTGCGCTGTAATGTCTGTGCAGCAAAGGAAGGGAAATAAATAAATTGAAATGTAAATGTGTCATTTGTCCCCCACTCCCCCACTCGCCCTCAAATTCTGCTAATGTATGGAAAACTGTGCTACTCGCATAAGATAAAGACATCGTAAATGAAATAAAACAAATATATATTTCTAAGCACTCAGAACACACATATTGAGGCAAAAGAAGTTGCATTTAATATTGTCATTTCACTTTTCTTAGCTCTTCCAGATTGTATTTTTTAAGTTTCATCCTGTTACTGTGATCTAGATATTTAATACTAGAAATGCTAGATTTGTTGATTTACCACCCAAGCTATAAATCAACAGCCAGCTGGTCTAACTAGTGAACTTACAAATACGCAGCTATTGTATGTGGCAGTTATTGACACTTGCCACTGAAGGCATTCACAAAACTGAAACCTTCTCCTTGCGAGCAGGACGATAAACACTGTCAGCATCAGAGTGCTGTCAGCAAATATCAGTTTGATTAGAACGAAATTGAGCGGTTCCCGAGAAAATCTTCTTGGGTAAGTGTTGAGTTTTTATGAAGCCTAATGCGCATAAGTTTGACCCTACCAGTGGACTTCTGGCAGTCCAGGAGTTAGGCTGGATTAACTCTTTCTGCCCCATTCCCTCCCCTTTTTTAACGTCGACAATGAGCTATGAGTTCTAGTCGTAGAATTTCGGGGCTTCTTCTCTTATTTTACTTCGCCTGTTGAAGAGGCCGTGGTTCTCAAGGGCTAACTTGTCTTGCAATTGTGGGTTGAGACTCTTTAGCCAAACAAGTGCAATTTTATTCTCCTGTTACGCAGAAAGTAGATCATAGTGATCCTACATGTAGTGCAATAGAACACATGGGGCACCCTACAGAAAGTCCCGTGGTGTGAGAAAGGTCTCACAAAGTGCAATTCCTGCCAAGCCTTGGAAATTTTACAAATGTTGTCAGCCAGCAGCACTTATTCCTGCGTTTTCTCTCATGGATTTGATGGGCGGTGCTTTAGAAGGAGATTTTTGCAAGTCATAACACATCTGCCTTTAAATTCATAACAACCTCCAGTTAGTGTTAATTTTTTTAATAATTTCTTTTCCAACTTGATTAGTAAAACTCTAAATAGTTTCGCTGAGTTTAAACAAAATAACAGCATTTTTTAGAGCTAAACTTGAAGCAGGCGGTCGGCTAAACTTCAAAGAAACTCTGTTTTAGGCACGAATTTCATCACGTGGTGAACGCACTTATTAGATAGATTTTTAATGAACTCGTGGCTCGAGTACTTTGCATTCCTCTTCCCTCTCCGATTTTTGCCGTGGCATGTTCTGTGGAGGATCAGACTTCGATTGTGCAAGTTTCTCTGAAGCCTCCACCAAAAGTTAATTGGCAGAACGGAGACCAGGATGCACCTGGCATGCCTTAAAACAGAAATGCTGGAGTTGATCCTGGCTGAAACGTTTTGGTTGTGACTTAAAACTAAAAGCGCAATAAGTGCCTCTGGTGGATGCAATTTTTGACGAAGTGCTGCAGCCTTGCGAGTTTTGTAGGTACGTGTTTTCGTACGGAACTGGATGATGGGAGTCATCACGCGAGCATGATTGATCACTTCCTTTGAGCAAGACTTATCTCAGTCCCAATAAAGACAGCATCAAGTTCTGATTTTTGCGGAGGATCCTGTCAATGCTGATGGTTTTACTCGACAGATGGCGCTGGCAATGTTGCAAAGAATCAGTGAAATTTTTCGGGTCGTAATCCAGGCTTATTGAAATTTATTATTATTTATTTTTTAGTGGGTCTTTTAAAACTTGCAGTTTTTTACTTTCTGAATATATTTCTTTCTTGTTCTGTTATTGTTGAATTGTTTATAGAGTTCTGCAAACTAAGAAATTTGTTTTGAAAAACAGTGAGTTTTGCCTGTTAAGGATTTGAATTTATGTTCATTTATCACAAGTCAAAATATAATGAGATCGAAGGACTTTTTATCAATAACTTTGTGCAATGTAACGATATAAAGCTAAATATTATTAAAACTTGTACAGCTCCTGTTTCCCTACATCCAGAAACTTTATTGGGAAAATGTTAAAGTGTAAGAACTTTTTAAAATGTTTATTTTTCTACGCTTTTCTCCCACCTAAAAAGAAATCTTCAAGAAATATAAAAAGGGATATTTCAGGGAGTATCCAGAACCTCACGGTTGCACTGTTTTCTCCACTCTTTAGTGATTAAGTGTCAAAGTTTTGTCCTTAAACAGTCCTAAGTACCTAAATAACGGAGTTGCCAGCTATTGATTTTCTACTTCAAGCGTTAATCTTCTTATAGTTTGTGTCTAATCTTTTCGGTTTTGATGTTATATTGAATTGAGTTTTCCGATCTTTTAATTATTAGTTATTATATTTATAAGGCGATAATTCTTGCTCCTACAATAGTTGCAGTGCTTGGCAAAATGATTAATAATCGATAGTTTCACCCCTTTTTCGCTCTTCACTGCTCTACTCATTACAGTAAAACATAATTGTTAACAAACAAAGAATGAATGTAATAAATGTACTTGTACACATTATGCGACAAAATAACTTCCAATGGAGTCGCTCGGCAGCGTTTAAAAAAATGCTTCTATTATAAAGACAACAGAGAGCAACAGAATAAATTACTTTTCTTATTAGTTTTTCCTCTATTATCTTTTAAATGAGAAACTTGTGTTTTTCTTGCTGCAGCAACAAAAGAGTTCTGCTATAATAAAATTATAAAAAGCTTCTAAATGTGTAAAAAGTCCTTTTCTTTTCTTTTGTTTAATTTAATTCTGTTTTTAATAACGATGATAATGTTTGTATATCTTTAATTTACACGCAGAAAATGCTGAGTTTATTTCCAAAAATGATTTGGAAAACGTTTTGGGTTCTCAGACGCTCATGGTGTGCACCAATGAAGAATAGCTTGGGCGCATTTTTGTAACTTTATAACAATCCCATGTGCTTGAAGTCATGTGATTTTAAACCACTTGCCTTTTGCGACTGTTTTATTTTCAATTCCATAACAAATTGTCTCTGTAAATTAATTACTTTTATTGATTTTTTGTTCTGGTTGGTCACCAGAATTCTTTACGATGCATTTTGAAATTTGAATTTTCTGTGACTGCAAAACTTGTCCGGTTATGGCAGGCATCCGGTTAGAAAAGGCGTCCGTTATGGAATGTTTCACTGTGTATAAAGTTGCTTGAGATACTTGAATTTGTATTTCATTTTCTACTATAGAAGATATCGTGAACAAAAAATTAAAATAAACAATTCCATAATCTAAAATCACGCATATATGGTTTTAAAATCATGTGTTTTGAAGTCATGTGATGTGAAATCATATGATTGAAAATGATGAAATTGATGTTTCACTTTTCCTATTTACCCACTTCATAGAATGGCGACTAGAGAGAATGAGTCACTATTATTTTTTGTGGCGCCTTTAAGTTTGTAGATTGTGTCAGTTAATTTGACGGTGACCATATTTTTCAACGAAAAAAAGGACATTCAGAATGCAACTAAAACTTTTCGGCATTAAGTTTATTCTATATCACATAAAATAATAATATATTGCCATTCCAACAATATAATATTAGTCACTAGGACTTATAAAAGAAATAACACGGCAATAGAAGTTCACACGGCCTTAAAACAAAATACTTAATAATGAAAAATAGATAAAAACAATTCAAAAATCCTTAAACTATTATTGATATTTTTCTACGGAATGTATTTTTTTTTTTTGTATATCGCCGTTTGACCAAAACCAAGTTCTGCGCAGTCCATTTGAAATTAGCACTTCCTTATTAAAAGTGATTCTAAAGTAATCGCACTATTCTAATACAGTTTTTCACTTTGTTTATTTTAAAAAATTGTACTTTTTTCCTTGAAAAACTTTTCGCGTCAAAGCAAAATACTGAACATTTCATTACGTGTGAAGTACCGATTTAGTCCAGCTAAACAACTTGAACCAGATAGTTGAAGTTTGGTTGTTTATGATTTTAACTTTAACTTTGGAAAATGAAGAAAAGACTAGAGATAAAAGAGGCCAATTCAATCAAATAAAGGACGATTTATTTTTTTGAACTTTAAAGGTTCCCCTGACAAAAGGTCGTTATTATATATGACAATGTACGATATACACAGCGGTGATTGGGTTGATATTAAAAATGGAAATCCGATGTCACCGCCACCAAAATTCACTAACACGATGAAACGTCTTTCCAGGTCTGTTAAAGACAGTGTCAAGAACAGCTGTGTATCATTAGGAAGAGAAAATGGTGAAATGATCTGGTATGCCACGGAATATTTGGCCGCAAAGTTGCGGAAGAGTAAAGTTTTAATTTAGTGATTTTAATCGTTAAAATAAAAATATAAAAAACATATAATATTTTGTAAATTTCATAAGAAAATTACAATATGAGAGAGATCGGATAATAAAAAAGAAAAGAATGGAAATTGTATGCCGAAATATCATTAACGTTCTTGCCTTATATCAGAAATCGTAACTGTGAAAATGTTTAAACAAACTTTTCTCTATGTAGTTTTGGATCTATTGTCAGGTTTTAATAAATCTAAATGTGTAATATTTTAGGTAAATCCATTTAGATTTCAGGTCGTCATCGCGAAGAAGTTGTCGCAATGACTCAAATGTGTTGTGTTATATATATATATATATATATATATATATATATATATATATATATGTGTGTGTCTGATGAGCAGACGAGTAAAACGCTTAGAAAACCTATGGCAGGTTCTATATCAATTTGGAAATTGGGTATGGAAACCACGGATGCCGTAATTGGTTTGTAAAATGCGCTGCAATCGCTTCAGACACTGTGTCAATGACAAACAAACAAACAAACAAAACGAAGAAAAAATTTCAATTGGATGACTGTTGCTTTTGCTATATTGAAATATTTGCTAAGTCGTAGAAGCGGCTAGAAGACTCCTGTCACATTCAGAGGAACTACAATAGTTATGCTCACAGTGTATTCTAACCATAGACCACCATTTGAAGAAATCGTTGACAAAGTAGTCATCTGCAACAATTCCCACACATAATCTTGGATCCCGCAACAAAGAACAAGGAAAGCGGTTGCGCCAGCACCAAAAAACTACCCAAAACAGATACCAAGTTCGTTGTTGGTCTTGGTATCTGTATCTCTTGGTAATCGATATAAGGTCCTGTTTTGAAAATATGTACAGATTTTTGGTCCCAACACCAAGTGATGGATAAAGCATTATATACCCGAGATGTCAAGAGAGTAGAAATTTCAAATATATGACAGTGAAAAGTAGAAAGTTGGCACATAAAAGACATGATTCAGCAGGTAGACTTTTCAATAAAAGCACAGACGGGTTGACAGCGTAGCAATTGTCTAATTTAGTGCGCATAATACTTTGCACTAACTGTTATAATTCATCGCAGAAAGATGACAATTGTCATAAAAAATTAGAGGATAAGACGGAACATTCCTGCCACCGAAAATGCTTATTAGCTGAGAGTTCTGGGCATTTAGCATACAAACACCACCCCAAAAACTAAGGCCTAGATCCAGGGCTTGTTTGGTGATGCTTGAAATTGTTTCAGTGCATTTAGTGAAAGATGTTATAATTTAATTATGTTAAATGTTCTCCCCACATACGTACGTACATAAAGAGTTGGTGTTTTGTATATTTTGTCAATTCCATGTGTTGCCCAATTTAAAAACTTGTGGAAGAAATCAGAAAGAAGAAAATATGACTGAAAAAAGCACCACGAAGTATTGAAATTGTTAAAAACACACAGAAAATGCTGTCGTCGATTCAATTTAAAACTTAGAATTTTCCATATTCAACAAAAATTGCTTCCCGAAACATTGGAAATATTTGGGAAAAATCCCGGCACATTTCGTTTAAAAAATATTCTTCTTTTTTTCTGAACAAAAACCTTTTCCCAATTATTTTAAATCAAGTGATTCGTTGTTTGCATTTGATTGCGGACCCTCGGAGTGATTTCATTGTACCAAGAAAAACTTTTTTTGCCGACACAGAACATTTTCCATTCTCACTGAAACTATTTGACACAAACAGGTTGTCTGGCAAAATCTGTGAAGTTTTTTTTACAAAAATCTTTTCTTGTATTTCTTGAAATGCTGCAACAAACAGGTTGTTTGGAAAATGCGTGATGGTTTTTTCCTTTTTATTTTTTTATTTAACGAAAACGACCCTTAAGCTGGAATAGTATAAAGTGAGTAAACGCAGCACAGTTTCAGTTCTTTTGCTTAACTTTTTGTATGTCAGGATTGCAATTAGGAACTATTCGACTTCAATAACACTCTTAGAGTGATTTCTTAGATTGTCATCATATCGCAAAATCGTATGAATCATTCTGAAGTTGAAATTGATTTTTCTACTCAAACAGTGAAGCTCTCTTCATACTGCAAAGTATCCTTTTTTGCCAGCAAATGTTTTTTTTTTGTGTTGCCTTCTTACAAATAGTTTTACTTACCAAGCGTTTTATTAGGTCAATATCCGTTTTTATCCCTTGCGATGTTATTCATGTACAAATTTATGTTTATTGATGTGTTTATATGGTTGCAATATTGATAAATTAGAATCGGTTATTTCTTCACTTCACTTGTTATAAACAATTTTTTTTTGGTTTCTGATTTTTCGTCATAACTTTATATTGTAAATAAGGTTGCCATGAGAACACTTTTTATACATACAAAATTATATGGAAAAAGCATGTGGAATTTTTAAGGTTTGTTTTCCTTTTGGCTTTTTCAATTCAAATTCTATGACACGAAATAGACTTTTATTCGATCATCATCACCAGGAGTAACTGGATTGACATAACAAAACTGAACTTGTGAAAGAAAGCTGGATTTAGGAATATAAATTAGATAAGAAAAAAAAGTATTATAATGTTAAGACACGAAAACTTAAAGCGTTAAATATATATAATCCTGTAGAGGAAAGCACACAGAGACCGACCGATACAAAAACGTTAAATCGTTAAAATATCAGACGATTTTTTGGGACAGGCAGGACATTTCCAGGATAACTTTGTTCACGATTTTGTGTTGAAGGAAATTTTTTATCATAAACTTGAAGCTTCTACCAACCACTCGTTTGTTGTTTCTTTAAATCCTTTTTAAAGGACAATGAATAGTATTCGAGCGAATATTAACTTCATTAATATACACAACGTTATTTAAAATTGTGTTCTGCAGTTCAGTTATTATTTGCATCTATTACTTTTTTTAATTTTTCTTTAATTAAGTTAAAACCATAAGCTGTTTTCTTATTTCCTTTTAGTTTTTTCCTTAGTTTGGTTTGGTGTTCAGTTTCTTTTGATTTCAACCGTTTGCTCGAAAAAAACACGACCGTTTGCAACCAATGCTCGCCATTAACTATTGCTTCAAGGGTGCAACACTGTGTTAGTCAACCCCCGTTAGAGCATAATTTAATCATTTTAAATTTATCTTCTTCTTATTATTATTCTTGTGCTGCCTTAACGGAACGAGTTTGCTGCAGGTTTATTGGTTTTGTTAACTGATTACATACATATTATAACATGTATTATTAACAGTTTTCTCTCTTTCAATCTAAACTTGTGCTCTCTTCATCCAACATTGCGCTCTCTTCGTTGAGCACTGTGCCACCGAGTGGTGAGTCTGCCCAGTCACAGCCTGTTTCAGTGCATTTTACCGGTTTGTTTACGTTTTTTTTATTACGTATCAATTTAATGCCGGCTGGTTTTTGTTGTTGCTGTTTGCGTTTTAATTAATGGTTTTAACCATGGCTGAAAAAAGCAGAGAGTGTAAATTAAATGAGTACAATGTTTGATAATCGTAATCAGGGAATGATGATAAACATTCTCAAGTTGTTGATTATTGAGCGTAAGTGAAGTTGCATTAATTATAGCGGAAGAAAATCTCCTACTTTAAGCACATCCATCTCCACTTGTGTTTTGCTCGTAACGAAAATATCTTCTGGCAACAGGATCCACTGAAATGTTCGCAGATTTTTGTCAAATCGTGTGATAACGTTTGTAGAATCATGCGATAACATATCAGACGGTTGTTTCCGCTATTACTCTGGTAATACAAGGACAATAGAAAACAAAATCAAACCGGCAAATTAAGAATAATGACGCGGTTTTCATACCTGGCATGACTGTTGCTTAAAAGTTCATTGAAGACGGCACGAGCGCTCTGTGATTCTATCATTCGTTGCTTTTAGCAAAAAACTTTAATGTCGTTGTTGTTTTAATTTTAACTCTTTTTACATTATTTTGACTTTATTATTATTATTAAAAGGAAGAAAACAACACCAAAAAGATTAACCGTCAGATAAAACCTCTCATTTCGATGCTAAATTTGGCATTTAAAGTGATGGTTTAGCAAGAATATTTGAATTTCGTTTAAGTTCAGCTTTTGCTGCGTCATACGTCAACATCTTATCAAAATCATACAATAACATTTGTGATGCATATTTCCATCATTGTGTTTACTGAGTAAAACAATACCATGGCTTAAAGTAGAGGTGACCTTCCTGTCATTAAAAATATGTTGCCTTTAAAATATATTGAGTTTTCTTTTTACTAGATTAGTTTTACCATTTAAACTATTTTCTGACCAACAGCCATGAAAGCCCCTTCGCCTTTGGCCTTTGAAAGCTCATGCGAATTCTATTGAAGTGTTAGACGTTAAGAGTTAAATGAACATTTCGTAATTTTACTTTTGTTTAGTACTCCGTTCTTTACAACTTTTTGCAAGCCACATGGTTCTACAAGTAAATAAAGGGCGCATGGAAATATTGAGGTACGGAAATTGCAAATGTGAAATGATGTAGACCGAATGAACACGACGGGCTCGCTCGCTCGTGGACGCTTTTGTGAAAACTTTCAACCGCATCGATATTATCAAAAGCGTTGCGGATTTCTAGTTAAAAGCTTGTAATCGTGTAGATTTCTGTGATTGTTGGGAATGTCGTCATGATCTTTAATTGTATCAGTAGTAAAATTTTTTAATATTTTATTGTTGTTGTACATGAGCGAAACGGCAACACATACTCTTGAGGCCGCTTTTAAACTTTTCACTCTTGAAGCAAAAGCATAAAGTTTGAACTTCAAGAAAATTATGTTTTGCATTGTTTCTGCTTAAGAAAGGAAATCTTTGCTTAGATGTTTATCAAATCACTCTGCTACTGAGTTATAGGGACGGTTTTCTGTTGACTCAGCCGCTCGAGCTTTGCAATCGAAATTTTTTAGTCATCCGAGTCATTTACTTGAAGTAATTAATAGAGCAAGGATCAATAAGAACCAGGGTCTTTTGTTCATCGAAGTACCTCTCTTAGCAAAAACCACAGCCTGGAATCTAAATCGAAACTACGAATACGTTTCGAGGTACAACAGATGTTTGTCGTGATGTACAATGACTTCCCACTTAGCTATTTGGCCACTGAGCAGGTACCGATGTTAATCGAAATTGCTCTCTTTATGGTCGAATAAAATTCTTGTCGGAAACAACTTTTGCCACAAGTTTTATTTTCATGAAAAATCTTTATTCTTAAATAAAACGCTGTGTACGAAAGGAACAAACTCAAGTTAAACATTATTGAAGTTTATTTGAAAATAACGCAAGTTGTTCAAAAACTGTACCCTCCACATGTTTTCGTGAAGGTTTCTGTGTGTGCGTGCGTGTGAGTGAAAAACTAGTCACTTTGATTTCTGTTCAAAAGTTCTGGTATATCTTTAATATGCAGTTCAATTGGCAACAATCAACGGAATCACAATTCTTAGCTTCGACAGCAGCATGATGTTAGTTTAAGCGTATTTCGTATCGAAAACGATTGGAAGTCCTGTTAACAAAGTATTTAAATGAAGGCAAAATAAAAAACTGCACAGCAATAAAAAGTAGTTTTTGTTAACAACATCCTTTAAAATTCTAAGAGAAGAAAACAAGTAATAATCATGATTTGCATACAAATGTCTGATTTTCCTGTGGCACCTTAATCAGCATTTGTTGTACTTCGTCCAGGTACAATAATCCTTTATTGTACGTCGCAGCAAAAGCAATTTATGCTTTTGGGAGGAGGGAAAAAGGCAGCCAATGAACATGTCTGGAACATGTAAGAAATCCTGGTTACAATAAGTTTTATAGCCGGTATTGGTGGATGTCAATAGTGAATGTTTTCAAAACCGAACATTAAAATTGATAGTTTTACTCCCGAAAAATTTATTAACCGAAATAAGTTTCATAGACCGAAAATTGCGATCTACTTGACACCTGCTGTGATAAAACATCACCAACGTTTGCGGGTTCCAGCTTTTCAAATATCAAGGAAAATTTCTTTTTCTCTCAGCCATAAAAACGATAAACGTTTCCCAAAACAAAACACAAAACTAAAAACCAAAAACAGCAACAACTTTCCGACCAACGTGAGTATCAAAACAAAACCACTTAAAAGTAGTTGAATTGAGTTGAGTGGTATGCAACCGCTTCTACACTATGCGTTCACTAAAAATGGTACATATTTTTGGGGTACTTCCATATATACACGTGACAATGCCATATGTCTGACATCGCAGACTAAACTTATCAAGATTTCTTCAGGTCAACCTGGTATGGCAGACTTTCGAAAACGCTCAGCAATAATATGTGCTGATCCAAACAACAATGTTCGGTTGCTTTATAAAGCAGGGCTCTTAACAGCTCGACCAATGCGTTTTCGGCCAGTACGTTTCAGCAAGGATCATTCTTTTAAGGCATCGCAGGGGTTCATTAACACACGATCCATCAATTAACATGTAGCGAAGGTTTTACAAGAACCCGGATTATCGATATCAAATAGGAACTGCCTGAAGTTTTGGCAACCGATGAGTCCCTTTTTCTCTAAGCAGAATGCTGCTGGCGTGGAGTACACCAAGCCAAACCTACTCACCCATTAGGAAAGCATGTAGACCCTAATTGTAGATGAAAAATTCTCAAATTACTTGACTAAAATGTTACAAAAAGCGTTTATTAGAAAAGTAAAAGGGTCGTTATTCTTATAAAACATTTCTGAAAATAGCACCTATAAATTTTCGGTAAAATTCTTGATATAAAATTCTCGTTGACTTCGTTCAGTTAAAATAATATAGTTCAATGATTCAGCATTACTGCGTGGGTTTATTTTCATGACGAGGGCCAGAGGAACATATACAAGTAGTCCTGGGGTCATAGCATAACATTTGAAAGCACTATCAATCCATACTTATTGTAGCTACCAGAGACTTGTACTGACCTTTTTTTTAGCGAATAAACTAATTTTGACGGTAATTCTTTTGGCATTGGGATTAGGAGATTTTGGTTTTAAAAAATTTGTTCACTCGAGAAATTTAAAAAAAAATTACATCATAAAGTCGTTTTCTCTTAGGCGCCAGTGACCATCACGTCGCTTGGGTGGTTGCATGTTTAATCTCTGGTTTATAACCAAACTTTAATGCATTACGTTAAATTTTTTAACAATTTTGCGCCGGCGCCATTATTGGCCCCGATGGGTGCCTCAATTTGCGCGGTAGCGTCATTGAGAACTGGAGTTCTCGGATCCGTGCCGCTGCAACGATATATATTTCAAATAAAACGTAAACTCCGCTTATAACTCACACGCTGCTTGTTATATTCCATTTCGACATTGCCCCTTCCTGGTACGCATTAAGTCTTGGCGCAAACCAAACTAAACCATTCTGCTTCTCGGTATATAGAGGAGAAGAAGGCCCTCGGTTAACACGGCAACCAGACATCTAAGAAGTTCATGTTGACTTCGGTTATACAGTTTCTACTGAAATCTCGACCAAAAGTTTGTTGGCAGAACGGTAGCCGAAATGCCTCAGGATACCTCTGGGAATTGTGATGGTGGTCTTAGGTTGAGGTACCTATTTTGGCTGAAATGTTCTGGCTGTTGTTTAAACCTAAAAACGCCGGATAAGGCTTTGTGATCCATAAATCGTCCAGGTGCTGTTGTCTTGCAACAGATTCTGGTCTTCATAAGGAACTGGATTGTGGGAAGTTTACAGTTGACTTGGTTAAGGCCTGACATTCCTTGAAGTGCCTTGTCTTCCTTTTACAGTCTAGAGAGTTACTAGCAGAATGTGTTATTGTATTGCCACTAATATTTGCCTGATTAGCTATACGGGTGATACGAAGTTGGTTCACCGTCCGATTAGGCCATAATGGCAGGTGCTGCCGTAAATCTGTTTCCCCATCTACGTCCTCGAGGAAAAGTAAAAAAAATTAAAGCAGCAACGTGCACTAAATTAGAAAATTTAGCTTGCAGTGATGGATGGACTCTTTTGGAACCGGACCATACGTACATGCAAGTTAATAGTGTCCCCGCAATTATGGAACATTTAACTTAAAGTCCTAATGGCATATAAATTTCTCAATACTCAGAAACCCCTAGAATAACTCGAGAAAATTGGACTTCTTTAAACGTTATGATGGTCGTGATGTGATGACGAAAAGTCTCCGAAAACGGTTGATCCGTGTGCAACTGATGTTAAGGCAGTTCATTTCCTGCATTCATATACTCGTACTTTAAAATAACAACAAATGCGTATTTCGATATACCCTTTTCGGGTCCACACGATATACTGGAATGCACATGCGATGGCAAGGTCGCAGCTCCATTTCGCCACGTAAATACATTAAAATATGACCCATATTTAACTGACGCGCAGGGTAAAACCATAAAAATACTTTTGCTTACAATACAAAAGATTTCTTCTGTTAATGGCTTTAACAACTTTATATATATATGAGATTCAAAAGAAAAAAATATTGTACTAAACCAAAGAACATATCGGTTTTATTTTAGTAATTTCTAAACAGAAGGGTTGTACTTCATTTAAGTTTCCATTGGCTCGTTTCGATTTGTACGTTTTTGTTTAACAATGCAAAATCGAAAAGAATCGTCAAACAAACATTAGTGTCAACTAAACTTACAAGCATTTTACGTTTTCATTGCAGATTATCGAGCAAGTAAGCAAGCAGGCAGGTAAAAAAGGACGATAGAGTTGGGACAATAAAGAAAAGGATACTAATAGCAACTGCTGCCACATTATCAGCACATACATATCCAGTTTAAACTGAATCAATTTAATCTGGTCACAGGAAAGGATATCGACAGAAACAACAACAGCAGCGGCAGCAGCAGCAACATCAGGACAACAACAAGAAAGGCCACAACTCTGATGACAACAAGAAACATGAATTGTGGTACAACAAAAACCTCTGTACCAAGAGACAATGAAGTGGGCCCAGAAACTGAAGCAGCAGCAGCAGCAGCAACAGCTACAGCAACGGCGGCAACAACCACAAATTCGACCAGAATAACAAAAACAACGACCACAATTACCTCAGATCCGGGCATTTTATGCTTTCATCACTGCAACGTTAAGGTTTTTTGTTTTACATTGCCGCGCATTTGTCCACAATGTAAAATGGCCCTGGCAACACATCCCAATCGCGATGCCAATTCTGCAGGTGGAGCTGCGAGTAGCGGCGGCCAGCGCCATAAGAAAAAGAACACGACGAAGTCGAATAACAATACAAATGCTGACCAAAGTCCTTCAATCAATTCGAAAAAAGATGACAATGATGCCAATAACGTCATTGACCAAAACAAGAACAATAATGTGGCTGCTGCTGCTGCTGCAAGTGATGCTCTTAACGATTCCGAGGACGATGATGAGCAAGATGAGGATGACAATGATTTAAGCAGAAGCAGTTTAATTTCTAATACCATGGCCTGTCGTCTATTACCGTTCCGTCTGCCGTATCCGTTTGTAAGAGCCAATCAATATCCCTGTGCAATTGTCCTGCGTCCCACTACAGGTGATTTTCTCAAGTGAGTGATGCGAGTACTTTATGTGCAATACAATATAACTTAATGAAAATATTTGTATATACAAAGTGTATGTACGTACGTACACCCATATGTTGAGGGCTAAGTGGAAAAGCGGATTATATGCGGTTTCTTGGAACGGGATTTGTTCTTTTCTTATTTCACATGCAGACGAACAAAGAACCATCTTTCACCCATTTTTTCTTTCTTTTTTGCAAAAATGAAAATAAAATTCACATCATTGAAATTGTAGATATTATCAGGGAAATGCATTAAAGTTTTTAGGTAAAAATAGTTGGCAGTTTTGATCGCGTTTGCAAGATTTAAATGGTCGAAAAGGGCCCATTGACGACTTCACCTTTTTTTTGCATCGACTTTGTTTTCAACATATTTAAAAAGAATTTTCTCTTTAGATCTGAAACGCGCGACTTGCTGGGAAAGAAGGGGTGACAAACCAAAAAAAAAACTTCAAAACTTCACTTTAAGTGGCAGAACGAGGATCTAATCCATCCAACTGTTCCCTAGACAGCTGAGAGTCACGTATGTGAATTTGGTGGACATGAGTCCTCCAACCAAATAAATCTATCTTAGCATTCGCCATCTACTTCTCTTCTCAAACAGGTATCTCTTGCAGGACACCAGCACCAGCTCTATCATTTCTTCCTGCCATCTTAGGCTTAAATCACAACCAGAAATTTTCAGCCGCGGTGGCTGCCTCAATCGTTGACCAACATTAAGACCTGACGACTTGTGAGTCCCGGACTTATGTTGATTCCCGTCCCGCCAATTAGTTATTGAAGTAGCAATCGGAAGTTCTCGGAAAGCAATAGGTATTTATGCCTTCCCTGTGGTTTTGGTTGCCGCGCCAAATATTACTACACTCCTCTACCGTAGAAAGTGCTGTGCTCCACATTGGAATGCTCCAAGGCTAAACCAACTCTGGGGGAAGGTACAAAGACACACGTGTGAACTTCCCCGGATTTCTTCTTTTTGTGTATATTTAGTCTTACATCTGAGAATGTTCGAACATATTTAAGACTAAAGATTTGACTTTGAATATCCAGTATTTACTATATATCAATTTGTAAACATAATGATAGAAGTGGTTCTTTAGAGTCCTTATAAATAATCTGGAATTTAAACTGCTGTGAAACGTTTCTGTGGTTCGAACTAATTAAGATTCATGGTCCTTTTCAAGAAGAAAATGTACTAGAGGACATTTCAAATGCAAACTGAATTAATTAGTATCACAATGAAGTCGCGTTAACCCGTTTCTGTGTTGAACAATCGGCACAACTTTTCACCTTTAGCCTCTTTAGTACCATTTTGCTCAATTTATTGTTCCTGTATCCCGTTTTGCCTTTTTTTAATTTTGTTTGGTTTTGCTTTTGCAGCGATTACAATAACACCACAGATTTGCATATCGCTGTAACAACTTCTAGGGGCTGCGTAGTGGAATTTGATCGGCATGGCTTACGACGCCATCGCACAAGCAACATGTCCGAATGGTGCCAGTGTTTATTAGTGGGCGATGTACCTGAACCCTGGTATGACTACTGGGATCAAGTGTTATTGGAAGTAAGTTTTTATTTATATTTTCACTTTATATGAAATATCGTCTGGTCATCAAATTGCAAGTCATTGATTTATGCTCCGACAAAAAAGGCTCCAAAAGAATATTATGGACACCTGTGACTTTTCTTACAATTTTCAAGCAAAAAAAGCAGGGCTTTAAAACGTTTACAAAAAAGTGACGTAAATGCAAATAATAAGTAAATATTAAATTAATTACTCCTAGTTCTTCTTGCCATGGGAACTTGAAGGATTCTATGGAACATGCTGCGCCATCCTGGGCAGACCAGAGTTCATTCAATTTTCCAAATTTGTTTATGCTACGAGAAAGTCTACTATCGGAACTCTCCAGTAGTCCGCATTAACTGATTTTCTGCAGCTTTGGGTCAATAATGTCAACTCTTCGAAATCCCAGCCTGAAGTAAACCGAACGATCTGAATTGCAAGATTTGCGTCTATTGAAGTTTATTCTTACAGCTTAAGCTGCTGATAATGGATTGTCAAAAAACCGACAACGCGTTTGGTCTGAAGGAGTAGTTCTCTATTTACATTCTGTCTTTGGTCGACCTTTATCCACTTGTATTACAAGATTTGCCGAAGCAACTTTCTTAGTGAAGAGTGGACTCTGGTCAAAAACTGTTTCAGTTCTGTCATTTCGGAAGACATCGTAGTTAATGAAGAGGAAACTCAGATTCCTTCAAAACTGTAAATTCTTTAAGAAAAACCCCGACTGCTCGCTGGTAGACGAAGTTACATAAACTTATCTATCTTATGGTCCATGCAAAGCTTCCGCTCTTCATTTGAGCTATTTGAAAGTTGCGCTTCCACCAGAAGAAGTAATACTGGCTTTTTAATATTTAAGTACAACTGAACTGGACTGAATTGAAATGGAAAAAAATGTATGATAAGGAGTTTCAACATGTTTCTAATTACCTTCCTCATGTCTCGCTTTCTAATTTGTTGTTGTAAAAAAATAATTGTGCCATTATCGTAACACAACATTCAATCCCTTCAGTCCTTATCCTCAACCAAAGTTTCGATAATTGTTATTTAATTTGTCAAATACAAACGGTGTGAGAGTTTTTCTTATTTTTGTGACCCTGTAAGACCCGAAAGCTAAATTTTACACGTAACTATAATATTGAGAACTTTGTACGCTCCGCTCCTGTGATGTACCATCTTGTCGTGCAAGTAATGGAAAAGGAAATAAATAATTATAAAATATTGCTGATTTATCTTTCCAAACATATACATTTGTATGAGATTAATTAAGATCGCCAGCAATAGTTTCTGAATCCAAATGTTTCACAGTTTCCTTGAATCAATTTTATTTTCCAATTAATCACATTTTAGGATTCAGTTACAGAAGGCAGTCAGAGTTAGTTATCAAGCCCACAAGTGCTGGTTTCTGAACGCCAGTTAAGGCATTCGAGCAACAATTGTGTTCCTACCGGCTCTAACCTTCTGCCAACTGTTTTATCATTTTAATTAACTGCTTTACCAATTGCAGTATTCGGCAGTTCAATTGCAGTTCCAGCCACTAATTATTGAATCATTTCTTAAAGTGAGCGTAAAGTTAGCGGATAAGTTCGCCGTAGCCGGCGACAAAACCGCGTTACAATGTGTTACTAGTTGGACAAGGTTCGACGAGCACATCAGTACCACAGATTCAGACCTGAAATAAAAAATCTTGTACTTTATTTCTGCAAGATTAACATTAAAATTCCCAATAACTCATTGCCCAGTTCTTAAGAAAGAAAGTGGCTGCTGAATATATTAAAAGGAGATTGTCGTCATTATTTCAACATCTAGAGACCAAAAAGAAATTTACACTTCCTCGTAGGCTCAACCAAACAATTTTTCGTGTTTATTTTACAGATTTGCCAACAGCCGGATAAGTGGACGGTGTCACACTATCACGAGGACAGATACAATTGCTACACGTTCGTATTGAACTTTCTGCAGGCACTGACGTATGACAAGTTAAGTGAAGCGGCCTCCAGCAAAACAAGATTTTGCGAAAAGTATATAGTTCCTAAAACAACAACGGCTGGCAAGTATATCTCATTGTACCGGAAATTGCGTGATGCTGGCCTCTATGTGCATCACACAAATCACGAAAAGGTACGTTATGCGAAACAAGTGCAACAACTACAATTAAAGCAACGAAACCCTAATAAATCTAACAACTTAACAGAACCAACAACACCAACACCAACAGCAACAGCAACAGCAATAATAAATATGGCCAAAAATAGTTTGGTTACCAACAAACAACAACAAAAGCTAAAACAACAGCATCTTAGCAATCATCACAACCACCACAGTATTATATTGCGCCCGCACTCTACCTTGTGCACAATAGAGGAATAAAACTTGCAACAATGGAACTAGAAAGCACAGCACAGCACACACATTTATTTGAAAATATATGTATGTACACATCTGTCCGTCTGTTTGTAGGGTGTGTAGACATCTGGACGAGTACTTGCAGATGTGCCTACATGCAACATGACAAACGTTGCTTGGTAAGAGCTGGGCCTGCCAAGGGAATCGTACGAGTATCAAATGTGCATGTGTGTGTGTGTGTATGATTTGTCGGAACGGTTCAGGATCTGAGCACATACGCAAGTGTTTATGTGTTTGTTTTGAAGTTTTTAGAAATGCGCCAGCTTAAGGTATCGCATGACCGCAAATCTTCAAACAAACAAAACATATATTGTACAAATGTATATACATACACACGTCGGCACGCACAACTTTGAACGTGCATGTCTGTGCATGGCGTATTCGAGTCTCATTTATGCAACACTGCCACCAATACCAGCCAGCATCATCATCAACAACAACAACAACAACAACAATAACATCAAAACCCTACAATCATGCTGTTTGTTTTCTGTTTCTGTTTCTGTTTTTGTGTTTTCTCTTGTTTTTGTTTTCTGTTTTCTGTTTTGCCCAACTTTCCAGCAACAAAATCTTGTTCCTATTTGTTGCCACTGAAACACCCTCAACCAGCACCGATGCTTGTTCCTGCTTGTTCATGCATGTTTCTCTGGCCAACTTTTTCAATGTTTTTTCGTTTCAACTTTTACATTTTTTGCCTTTTAGCTCTCGTAGCTTGATTGTCTGGCAATTGCAAACTTATAAATATTTTGCCGTTTAAATGTATACACTCGAAACTAGTCCTTTTCGTGTATGTTTAAGTACTTTCGTTGGGCTCTCTGTACTTTTACGCTCGTCTGTGTACGTGCGTGTGTCTGCTTGTGCTTGTGTGCAGCAGGGAACGTAAATGTAACGACTTACTCACTCATATTAGATCGGCCAGAAATAAAACCTTGCGAAGCTAAAAGTAAAAATTCCACCGATATACTCGTAAATATATTCGCTCAAAAATTTCTGCTTCCTGCCAACAATCTGTCAATCAGAAAAAGCTAAATTTGCTCCCCATCGTTTCAGTTGAAAACTGAATCTTTCATTTATTTACGATCTTCGAGGCAACTCAAAGCAATAGACCTTAATTTGTTTACGTGTTAAATATGTCCATTTATTGTGCTTGGGAAACCTTCTTCAGACACGAAACCGAATAACAACTAGTAAAGAATACCTTTCGTTTTTTGTGTCTAAAATTAACACGAAAAATATTAAAATTCACTAAAAGGTCGCCTAAATAATATCAAGATTTTTACTGTTATTTTTGGCAACAAAAAAGTGTAGACGTGAAAATTTTCTCAAATGAAAATTAACACCAAGACCTAAAACTAAATACTCAATTCTACGATCCAGACTTTTCGTCAAATCTTCACTTCCGCAATAAGACCGCTTTAATTTTTTTTAAGGATTATTAATATTTTCTGTTATCTACAAAAAATATGCACTCAAGAAAACAAACGCGTCCTTAAATACATCCCACTTTTCGACTTGAGGATTTGGCTCACGATCTCGAGCGTTCACACAAAACAGTGAAGGACCAAAAATCCGTCGAAAAGCAGCCAGCATCCAATAAAAAGCAATCGAACAATCGTGCACGGCACTACCATTTTGTGAGCTGTGCTATCATTTTAGGTGGCTGCACTGTGGCGCTCACAACCGAACTGCTTGGTCGCCTGCCATCCGAAACCTTCTAACTTCGAACTCTGCTTTTTCAAGCTTGTAAATAATTTGCAAAAAAAGAAAATGCAAAACCAACAACAACAATTGAAAAGCAAAACTTTATCATTATCTAAATCATTATGGCCATACATTGCCCGTTCGTAAAAAAAAATATTTTTATTAAGCACAGTGGAGCTAATCAAGCGATTTTAGAACTTTCGTTGCGCACCGTCAGAAAATCTTGACAACAACGTCAGCGTTTGATGATTTGCAAGGACGAATTATTTAACTGAAAGCATTTGAAGACATCTTTCTGTTCTCTTACTCTAAGTTCGTAGCAAGTGAAGTTGACAGCAGAGCCGAAGGATGACTCTAGTCACGAATGGGTGTTAAAGTTTCAATAGCAAAATATCTGTGTCCCATTATTTGTAACTTGTGTTGTTGCAATGTCGCGTTCTCCTGTTTAATATTATTGGTTAATAGCCAATAATTATTATTTCAATTAAAACAGTTAAATGAGCTACAAAATTTGATGGGTTCTCGGAATAGCTTGAATGACGTGACGAAGCCGTTCATTAAAACGATGAATTTTTTTCCTGAACACAAACGACTTGTCTGTCCATCTTCTGGTCGATTGTTGCTGTACACCGTCACTGCTTTGCGCTGCGCTTCTTCTCTCACCTCTTACGACCCACTGTGCTTAATTAAATACGTTTCGTTTGCAACGTTTAACTGCTAACGAATATATTTTAAATACTTTTTGCGTTCTTTTTCAAATTGTGTGTTTGTTTGTTTGTCTGTCTGGTTGTCCGCCCTGCGGGCTTCCTTCTGTAGGTGCGTTTGTGTGGACTTGAAGTGCACGTAAGTTTAAATATAATTTCATTTCATAAGAACATACTTTACAATATTGTTGTACTTCTATTTTCTCTATTTTTCTACAATAACTTTCCACTCCGCTATCCCGTGTGCGTTTGTACGCCAGGACATCTGTAGCATTTGAGTGAAAATTTTTGTTTGCATTGAGTTGCCGGAAAATGGAATGGCTCCTTGTTTTAGTCATGTTTTAGTATTTGAACATACAAAGAGGAAACTTTTTGTTTCCCTTTCTGATTTGTGTGTTTCATTTTCGAATTTGCTTTATTTTTTCTCTTGTGCTCTCGCCCTTATCCATGTCGCCCCCTTTGTCCGCCTGCCAGTAGGACTTGTAATTTAGGTGCGTTCTGTTTTTTGCTCTTTATTTAGTTCTACTCCAAACTAGTGATTTTTATACCTCATTTGTGTGTGTGTGTGTGTGTGTGTGGGTGGGTGTTTGTGTGTGTGCGAGCGTTTTTGTCTGTCGCCAACACAGAAGTTCGTGTGCGTGGCTGTGTCCTGTGTGTTTGTGCTTCACAAGGATATAAATGGATAAATAATTGTAAACATTAACGCCACACACTCACCCACACACATCTCTTGTTTTGTTTAGTAAATATTTCTGTTTAGTTTTAGTGAAAAGTTTTAAAGTTGTTTGTTTTTTTCCTCTTTTTGTTTTGCAACAACAAAGCAAAAAACAAAAACAAAAGCAAAAATCCAATTATTGTACTCACATGCAACTAAAATTTTTCAATAATGAAATTGACTATAATTAAAATTTTATTGTTTGCAATTTTATTTATTTGTTTAGTTTTTTATTGTGCAGCAAAAGTTAAATGCCGTAAGTATTTATTATGGAAACTAATTAGGCTAATCAAACTGGGTGTTTGCTTTGGAATCTGGAGGAAGCAAATCAGAACTAATCAAATAACACTGTGCAGCAAAACTGCAAGAATTTGATGGAGAGCAGTAAAAACTGTTTGCTGTTAGAATGCGGCCGACGGCGACGAACGGCAACGATAGATGAACTTGGCAAAATAAAGTTACAGTGTTCACACTCATCATTCGGTGTCGAACACTATATCTGTTCAAACACCATAAAATTTAAAACGAACTGTTTTAATTCACGCTATAGTTTGAAACCAAAAAAAAAACCCTTTCCGAGGCTTCGATATTCCGAGAGAAAGCTTGTGTGTATAGTGTACTATTAAAAATCAGCGTTGCCAGAGGAAAAAAATTCTTCGTTTGTTGTTTTCTCTTTTGGTCTAACGCAAAAATATAATAAAACAAATATAAACTCATTAATTTATATGTGATGGGAATGAATTATTTTTTTTGTTTTCAGAAAATTATTTTGGTAAACTGGTGTTACTGCTGCTGCCCGAGAAGCCATTTCAAAATTCGCAAAATTTTGGAAAAACTGGTTTTTGTGTAATTTTGACCCATGATTTGAGTGAAAATGCCTTTCCATACCGTTTATGCCTGGCTATAGCCTAACCGAGACTCATTTTGTAATGTTTTGTTGTGGGGATTTTATATTATGGAAATGAGACGGCAGCACCGTCAGAGTAGTATAGGCCAGATAACGGTGCTTTGGAAACGGTTGATAACGGGAAAAGTGTCGAGAAAGGCTTAGTAAAAAGCAGCGGGTTATCTTAAAGCCACACGAAGTTTTTGTCCGCAGGCAAATCCCTTTGGAAGGGAAAAATAAGTTTTTTTGAAACGTCCGCCCGAAATTGAACTGAACCAATTGGTCTACTTTTTCAGTCCATATTGAACGGAGCTGCCACACTATTCACAGAGCCCAACCTCTGACTTTTGTAGACCCAACATCAAAACGCTTTCCGCTACAGGCGCATTATTCTCTGCACTCGCACTCTGGACTCGCAAATTGACATGTTAATCTCCACTGTGACGCCTTTTTTATCCCATCATATAAATGGGGTCTGCTTCCTCATTAGTTGCCGGTTGGACTTCACAAAAACATACTTTTATTTTGTATAAAATAACACAATTCTTTAATTAACAGCTTCACAAAAGCTCTGCTCTTATTACGCCGCATTAATTCTAGTTTCCCTTTAGTGCGAGTCATTTACTTCTGGCACGGAATTAATAAAAAAAAAATACATGAAAATATTTTACACTCCATTAAAAATGTTTTTGTACGTGAAAATCTTGCAAATTTTCAAATAATGTCATCATCTTTCTGCGTTGGATAAAGGCACCTCTGTAAGTACTAAAGGGCTGCAGAGTTATTGTACATTCGAGTATATTTATGCGATTTTGTGAAATTTGTCGAAATCGCGGACCTCTGCCAATCACGGCCATCGGCGGGAGCAATTAATCGCCTCCATTCCATTTGGCGGCCAGTGTTATCACGACGTTGCGCGCTTCTCTAGGCTATCCTACTCTTTTGGGCCTTACTTGGATCAGTACGTCCCACGCAAATCATGTCGCATTGAAAATTTTGCAAGACCGATTTTCGGATGTGATCATGTCACTTGCAAGATCGTGCGATTTTACCCCATTAGGGTTTTTCTTAAGTCGCAGGTTTCGTACATATCTGTAAACAAGCCGTTCTCAAAGGCAATACAGCCCTTGAGCCATCGAGAAGTGGATATTTCGGACCACTCAGGCGCTCTATTCACGTGGATATTCGTATTAAAAAGATTTAGTTTTGATTTATCGCAGCATCAATCTTGTCTATCAGTTTGTGGTGTTTTTTGAAACTTTTGACGTTCGTTGGTTGTTTGTTGAAGTTTTCAGGGGGACTTTAGTGAACCTAAATGATGTGAATGTCCTCGAATATACGTGTGTGCAGTAATACGAACAAATTCGTGTAGCACGAAGAAAGCAAAATGTGTTCAGCAGCAGAGAAATACAGATGGAAAATTTTATTTATTTTTATTTTCCAAGTCAGTTTGGGATGACAACATAATCAGTGTATCTTGAAGGTGGTTACAGTTTCTTACAACAATTGCAAAAACAATCAAAATCCAGCCAGGAAATATTCATCTTGTCCATGTCAATGTTGCAGAGTTCCAAAGGAAAATAATTGCTTCGACAAGAAAGACATCTGCACAAGGGCAGCGCTTAAGATCTTCGATGGGTTTTGGGCGAAAGAAATCTGCATGAGTGCGGAATGATAAACCTCGTTCAGCGGTTTCATATAGACGGCAGACTGGCCGACCTCTCAAAATGTTCAGCAGCTAAAGTAATCGTCATATAGACGATATCGAAATTACATTAACCGGGGTTGGCATGACGTGACCGAAATTCATTTCTCTACAAAACCCACATTCCAAAGCTTGTACCTGTGAATGGAGGAGAGTTGCACTTTTCGAAAAGTGCAACCCTGATCAAACTTAATATCTCATCATCGTTTGATCTCATGTCTTCACATTTGCATTATTCCAGTCCTTGGCAGAGAACATTTCTGCTTCGCGTTACATCACCGAGCGAGTGAATGCCAGCCGAGTAATTGCATTCGTGCGGGCCTCCCGTATCTACCTGATGGCAAGGAAACAGAATTAATCAAAAATTCTAATTATTGTCAAGATTTTCACAACGCAACGTGACTTTTGTTTGCCATTTAAATGACATCTTTTTTTGCTTTCGCAAACATTTTTTTCAAACAAACTATTTGCAATTGCGTGGCTGTGAAGTTGCAATCAAAGGAAGGAAGTTGATTGCCTGAAATGTTGTGTTTGTTTTGTTTTTGGTTTTTCGCGTTTCTCCGGCTTCGATGCCGAACGTGAAATGATTGATGGTAATATGGACATTATTATGGCAGTGAAGACTAATTAGGATTTGCTGTGAAAATGTGGCGACATGTGTATGTATTTTAGCTTGGAAGTAAGTTTTTTAAATACATGCACTCATTTAGGTATGTGTAGGTGTACATTCCAGAAATCCCACTTGCCCTGGAGCGGAATTTTTATGAAGCTTTTGCTTCCAAGAATTTCTATTCATTAACTAATACTTTCAAATCTCTCTTCTAACACTAATTCGCATCGCAAATAGGAGCTGAAGTCTGACTGATAAAAATGTGACATGACTGACAGTATTCGGTCAACAATAATAATTGAAATGGCACTGATCTTTTCGGTCGGAACCCCCTGATCCGATATTTAATAATTTAATTTCAGTTTGAAGATAGATTTTAAATTTCCGCCTTTGTTATGATCGGTCGACGATTACGAACTTCGTTCGGCCCGAGTTGGATGATATTTAAACCATATGAACAGGATGCGGCTTTTATGTGATGACGGTTGAGTCATACAGCCCATGACAACACCTGCGACTGGTGATATAAACCGATCTAATTGACTCCGTTAGAGTTAATCCAATGCAGTTCAGCTTCGTTAATCACCACAATAATGGAAAAGAGATGGAGAAATATAATGACATCGTCTGGTCAGATATTCCTTCACTTATTTGGAAGTAAGAAAAGAAACAAAAATCAATATATTTGCAAATAGTTGTGAAACCCTACAAAACCTCAAACGGTTCTTTTCCTTTTTAAGCACAAATACAAAAAGGAAAGTGAATGTAAAAAGGAACCTACTCGCCGTTTTGAAACGCTACAAAACCAAAAACAAAATCGCTTAAAGCCATGATGATCAAGTGAATTTTGCTGTGAACGCATCTCGTCTCTGAGACCGTGGCTCATTTGGTTTATGTCTCAACTTAAATGTCATTCTATCGAAAAGAAGAACTTTCTGTCGTTTAAGGGATACATTAAGTCAATTTGGTTTTTGCCCATTTGCTTTATCAGCTTATCAGGAACTTGAGAGTGTTTTCTGTTTCTGAGCCCGAATAAACCTTTTGGGTTTCCAATCACGAACTGCTTCAAATCACGCTCTTCTGCAAACCACGAGCATTTTCCTTTTTCGGAATGATTTTAATTTTTCGAAACCCTGAGAAAGCGGCGGATTAAGATTTGCTTTTGTTAATATTCTTGAAAGAAAAACATTCTTAAATTGGAGAAATACATCAATGATTTGCCAACCTCAAAAATATATTTGACGAGCCAAAACAGCCAACAGCTGAGCGCTAGAGGCGAAAAACAAATCGCGAAGCAAAACTTGGATTTCTGTTATTGTAATTTTTATGCTCGTATCGGCCGAAAACCTATTTGTTGAACAAAAACGAACAGCGGGTGCGTCATGTGAAATTTGCAATATAATATAAGAATCACGTCATTTCAGTATTTTATGTGGTTTCAAATCACGTCGCCAAAATATCGTCGTTTCTTTTATTTTCACTCATTAAACCTGTTAACCTCCTTAACAGTCCACCGCATTGTTACAGTCCAATTGGCAAAATTGATACTTTCGGCTTATTTGCATGAAAGGAAAAATGTGTGTTTTTTATGAAAATCTTCAAAAATATTCTTGCATTTTTTCTGGTTCATTTAGTAGCGCCACAAAATGCACTTCAATGTTTTCTCACATTTTCTATGTTTTCATTGATTTCAAGGTCCATTAACAAAAGCTTACGTTTATTTCGCCTCAACTATTAGTTTGTTCTTTTTTTATCTGGTTTATGTTCGTTTTTCAGTTCATGTCCAAATAGTATTTTATTAAAGGAGAAAGAGCAGCAGGGCCCCTTAATATAGTGGAAAGCAGTGGGGCGAGCGGAATGTCGCACAAAGGTACTGAACATGCAGCACAAAGAGGCGCAAAGAACTACAGAAATGTCACGCGACTTGATGGCGTCTTGCGAACACGTTCCACTGGCATTATTTAATATTGGCATAATTTAAAGAAATAGATTTTCTCTTCAACGTAATTTCTCGCATTCATTTCTGTTATCAGCAACATTGGACTTTGTGCAAAGTACTAGTGTTGTGGGTGTTGCAAGCTTTGGCCAATATGTTAGACGTTTGGGCGCAAAGAAGGAAATGAGTGCGGGCGCTGTAACTGCCTTTAAGGCCGTTTTGTGTAAAACTGAAACCAGCAGAATTCAAAGCAAAGAGACACATTTGTAATCAAATTATAGATTTGTGTAGGAAAACGCTTGGAAATTACGAATTCAGGTTGTAAAAGTGGTAACAAAGATGATTGAGTTCAACGTTGTTTGCGAATAGGGTGGTTTGTGGCATCGAAATCCACTGACCGAGGAGCCGCTTTGGCGATGCCACCAGAAAATTGTTCTACTTATTAGTGCTTTGGATTGCCTTTTTTGTAAATCCATTTCTATTTTAAATGCGAACAACGCACAGTTGCTGCCAACACAGCTAAAGTTGTCCCGTAGGCACTTCTGTGCCGCATCTGCTGCCACTTGACTATTTGTCCGGTCAAAGTTGTTGACTGAGTAGAGATTTATGCAGACCAAATGCAAAAAATTTGGTGCTGAGCGGCGTCTGTTTTGCTGGAAGGTCTGAAAGGTCTTTAATCGTGTCTCACAACTTACGCACATTAAAGGTTTCGCGCATCTCAGTAAAACAAAAATTCAGGTAGTTGAAATAATGACGGCGAAGTAGAGTTCGATTTTTAAGCTTGTGGTGCTTTCGAAGGAACCATTTTGCTTATGAATCGAAAGTGAAAAGTCTGCCGATAAGAGGTTTCATTTTGATATGCAGAAACAAACGAGTTTCATCGGTTTTTCGGCAATTCGCACAAAAATGTTTATGACAACTTCAGGAATTTCATCCTAGAGCTACTGATTCTTATTATCTTAAGTTGGCCCAAGTGAACGTCTTTTCGAATTTCACACAGGTAGGGAAATTTTCAAGCAATGTAGCGTTGCTATCGGCACTTGTGTGGAACGTATTCTGGTTGTCAATATCTTCGAATCACAGCCATACAGAAGGCCCAGTTGCAAAAATCAACGGAACATGGGCATATCTGGGGTCTCCTCTACACTATAAACATGCAATGATCCCAACAGTTTCACTGCGGCCCAAGTATGCTCTAGTCTTGCCGCGTGAATTCATCACTTTTATAGAAAACGTTAATCATTTCGGTGCGATGTTAAAATGAATGTCGTTCTATTTTTGTCAATGTATGTATATATTTCCCACCTGTCAACTGTCATTCAAAATAAAACGTTCTACTGCAACACCCTGTACTGAGCCCTACAAATTGCAAAAATTTACGAAGGGGCACTCGGTTGGTGCGGCAACCAAAACTCTAGGAAGTGCATTTATGATTTAGCATGTTGTTCTGGAACCTTCACCAAAAATCAATTGGCAGAAGGGGAACCAACATGCCCCGGAGACCTTTGGGATTCTGGCGTTCGTCATGTGGTTGAGCTGCCTACTTCGGGTGAAACGTTCTGGCTGTGGCTTAAATCTAAGACGCAGGAAGATGCTTGCAAAATGCCTTGGTGAGTCAAGTCCGGAGGTGTTGGTGACTTGCAACAGACCCTGTTCTTCTTAAGGAACCAGATGGTATGGAATATAAGTACTAGTGCGTCTGGTTAACACTTAGTCTTCCTTTACCTGTCTAGGAAATTACTGGCAGAAGGAATTAGATAGCCCCAGCCCTCGAGCAATAGGTGTGTGCTACGTATCGTAACCACGTACCACTATAAGTTGCCACCTGGTGTGACTGGTAAGGCATATGTACATGTTAAATCCAGTGGAGTGGGTCCACTATAAAGGGGTGCTGGCGCCAATAAATCATACTTCTTTAAATGAAGAAAGTCTATCGCTTGTGTTTTTTTTCATCTTCTTCTCGGAGTTTAGAGGTGACCAACGAAACAAATAAAAAATATTTATTATCGTCTATTAAAAAATTTTTATTCGCAGGGTAGATTATTTGGCCAATGTCCAGCAAAGCTGGCCAAAACCTCTTCGCTATTTTCGCTTAAGAAAAAAAAATTTGTTGGCGAAACGAAACTGCAATCCCCGTCTGTTATCCAACAGAAACTTTAGAATATGAATAAATATTGTTGGCGCATAAAATAAAAACAAATTATTCTTGTCTCCTTAAGCTGGCATCAACCTCATCTTCATCCTCATGCGGCCCGTATCGCCTATAGTTGTTTGCCTCCAGTTGCAATATTATTATGTGAGATTGCAATAAAATAGATTTGTGTCACACACAGCCAAACACGTGCTGCCTTCGAATGGCTCAACAAAACGAAAAATAAAAGGATGTTGTGAAAAATCTCAGCAAACCTTAAAGCGGAAAGTGGGGGAAAACTGAATTCACTCATGCATCTTATTATTATCACATTTTAATATACGACCTTTTAATACAATTTGTTTGATTGTAGTTTTACGGCGCGGCGCAGTGCCATAAAATATCTGCGAAGGAATTTTTTGCTTTTGTCTTCCGGGCAACTCAGTTGGCTTCATGCTAGACTTGTCTTCCAATACAATTATTTTCCTTTAAGCTTTGAATTTTTAATATAAAGTCAGACACAAATGTAAGAGTGGAAACAAGGCACACAAACGCACGTGGAATATAAACAAATCTTTCACACATTTACTTTGGAACAACTGGAGATAGTACGAGTATTCTTAGACTAAAGCTCTTGCGGTTTGTAGACATTTTGTTTGCGCACAGTGCGATGCAAACAGGAATTTGAACTCGAACGAACTTGACATTCTATAATTTATGCGGCGGAATGATGATGATGATGGGGAAGAAAAAAAATCGAGCCCTTCCCTGTTGGTTCGGCGAGCCATTTTACCTCAATTCTTTGTCTTGATTGTTGGCACCCGTAAAGTTTGTTGTGTTATCACAACTAAAATGCGCACGTCACTTACAAGGCGTTTCAGGCCGAGTACGAGTTCTAAATGAACCTCGAGTTCGGTATGAGGAACGGGGCACAAAAATCGACACCAATTACTAGAAATGGTTGTTGGGCTCTTAGGCGGTCATTTGACTGCAGTGGAATCAGTGAATGAGACTGCAGACCACTTTTTCTAACTATTTGCCAAGCCCTGTGACGAAGTATATCTTTGGACCAGCATACAAATGAAAGCGATGTAAATGTCCAACGTAGGGTCCAACGAAGCGGTGGGCTTTCGGCACCGATACCGGAAAGGGATGGGAGCCTTAGATAATCGTCGGCATTGTTATCAATCTCCATTTGGTGTACGAATGGAGTCAGTTTTTGTATAAAAGAGCTCCTATTTCTGAACCAAAAGTATCGTGTCGTATGTGGGACACAATTGCGAAAAGTGTGTTATCTGATTCGTGGGACGAGATGTGATATAAGTGATTATTCGAACAGTTGTAAAATAAAAAGAATTCTTGTCTTGTGTTGCATTTGAGGGCAACTGCTTTGCTGTGTTCAGGCACTTCTGGTGGCGCCTCGAGCCTCTTTCAAGACATCATAGGAGCATGGAAAAACGCGAATTGTGTTTGTAAAGCTTCAATAGGATCGCTGTGAATGTTGTAATACGGGCTGCATATGACTGATCCATACCCTGAAAGAGGTGTAACTGGAGTGGCATAAGGGAGCGTCCGCAAGTTCTCTAGTACAAGGTTTAACAGCACTTGCATTGGACTCGAAGTTTAATTTAGAGTCCAGTAGAGTTGCGAGATCAACTTGTTCGTTACACTGTGCCTCCAGCTTATTGTACGAAAGATTAATTTTTCCCTCCTATAAACGCAAATATTGTACAATATTTACATGCAAATATTAACGTATAAATTTATTTTCGTTTCCTTGGCTTCGGTGTGTGTCAGTCAGTTTTCTTGCCCCAACGTAGGAAAAGCCAACCAACATTAAATGTTATCTGTGAAAATAGAATTTTATTGCTCGAACGCGAGACCAAGATCCTGGATGTTGCTAAAATATAAATGTTGTGTGCATTGAGGCATAGTTTTCTATACCACCATCACATTATCCTTTTCCTTGTGGATGTTTGTGTTGTTGTAAACGTGTGTGTGTGTGTATATGTGTGTGTGTGTTTAACTTGGCAAGTGTTTGTTTATGTGGTTACCTGCGTTCGGCTTTGATTTCTTGTAGAAAAATTGCGCACAACAAGCAGGTGGCATTTCAATTCCCTTTAACATCTCTTTTAAAGCTTAAACTGCTAAATCCTCTTAATATGTGATTTATAGATTTAAGATAATTTTGTTGTTTGTATTTCGTTTGCCGTCTATTATCTCTGAAGTTATTTGATCTTGACCAACTCAAAAGTCTTACGTAAAAAAGGGGAATATACATTTTTTGCAGGTTTGTTGCTCACAACTTAATGTGAAGTGAGAAATCCTTTAAAGCTGTTGGTGTGACACATGGAATACAAGTAGGACTCTTTCAATAGAGTTGAAATTTGTGACTTTCTTGCAGGAAAATGAATGGGAACTCGTACTGAATATTTGCCTTCCGCATTATTGAAATTACTTGATTATTATTCGATATTGATCGTTGATCTTTCTCAATATTCCACATATATGCGACCCTGCATTAGAGAACCCATTTAGTGGGTGCAAACAAGCCTTTGAGCTTCATATAATTTCAAGTTTACGTTCTTCCCCCCTTTTTGAGTTTTGCAAACGGTTTCATGTGAAAATTGAATCCGAAAAAAAATGAATTCCCGAAATTTGACCCAGTTGGCACCTGCCTCCAATAACTGGTCGATGGAAGTTTTCGCTGGGACGTCCGTATGAAGCAAACGTAGTGCTCTTCCAATCCATAGAATTGCGAGTCGTATGAAGCAGAGTTCTCTTCACCGTCACCGGTGGGCGGGGCTAGGCCCCTCTAACAAGAATCTTAGCCTGCTCGCCCCAAGAATTATTTCAACCTGGGCACATACAGTGAAACTTTTGTTTGTGAGAAAAATATAGACTGGCGACGGGGATAAGTCTCTGTTCTACGGCAATGCAACAATTCGTGGTATGTAAAATATTTGGCTTTCAAATAAAAATCCAAATCATTTTTTTAAACGTTTTCAAGTCACTGCCAAAAAGTTATAGCAAAATTCTTTTCACATTTTACCATCTAATTCTACTATTAACAATTTTGTTTATTGTGTGTATTCGCTTTCGTATGACGTTCGCATTGACAGATGAGTGGCATGCAGCAACCCATCAAATAGAACTTGTGCAGCAAACGGTCCGACTTACATCACCTGTTTCTGACACCAGCAACTGTCTGCTGAAAAGCGTTACAAAGTCCTTGTTAAGTTTGTAGCCTTTTTTGGCAGCAACAAAATAACCAGACTAGAAAACAGTGGGAGGAACTGTCGGGACTCTCATTCGTAACATCAATTAATTTCTTTCGTTTGTTTTTTGTCAATTGAAAAGTGACCACAAATATATTTTATTCTGCAGGTGGTGGGTGGTTTGTGAAAAGAAATAAAAATGTTGGATATTTTCCCACTGAAGGGGGAGGAGTATCAAACAGATTTTTGTCCAAATGAAATGAAAATCAAAACGGTTATTAAATCGAAAAAAAGGAACAGAAGTTTTAGGGCAACGATATTGATTTTTTTACGTTGACAAATATTATTTCCGAATTTTTTGGACTTTGATAAGTGGAATTAAATTTAATTGTTTTTAGCAATTGAGGGCCAGGGGTGTAAAAGGCGAAAAAGTAAGAGTGAGCGTAAAACTTATTTAAAAGGCTTAACAAGTTTTTAAACTTTCATATTCTTTTTAATACAAAAATTGGCTGAATTACAGTCGCGATCTCGCAAAAACTTAAATTTGCCAGGACGTATTCTCAAAATGATACCTCAAATTAGTATTTTCCTCGACTTATATAGAAAATGGAATAGGCCACCAAAAGGCTTGCGAACGTCAACGTTCGAAATCGCGAAGAAGGGTTTAAGTGGTATGAGACTTTTTAACTCAATTATGTTGTTCCTGATAACGAAATTTGCTGTATAAGTGGGTGATAGTCCTCAAGCCGCAATCCGTTGGCACCACTAAGTCTTCGGTCATACGAAAGCCGTCCTGCACCTACTAAGACGCCAACTCCGTCAACCAAATACTTGGATCAAATTCAATGCCAACATAAATTCTATATGTTGGTACGTTGTGCTACAATATCTGAAATCATTGTTTTTTAAACAGTTTGAAATAAGAAAACACTGTTGTCGAAAAATCCGTGAACTTTTGTTTTGTTTTCAATTAATACTTTCGCTGATTTAACAAAAATTGTCCTTCTCTTATGTTTGATGTTTGAATTCGAAACGAAAGTGGGGCTTTTCCCAAACCTCTAGGAAAGGTTGATTGGCAGAACGAGGACCGAGAACCTGAAATTGCATGAAAGGACTTTGGGGTACATGGATACATTTTCGGGGATCCAAATATCCCAGAGGCCTTGCATCCGCATCATATTCTCAGGAGGAACTGGATCGTGCAGGTTTGGCTAAGGTCTGATGTTCCAATCGCGTTTCCTCCGAGTCAGGTGCGTTGGCTTCCACGACCGTCCACGGAATTGTTGGGTACAGAGAGCAGATATTCCGATGCGGTCCGAACAATTTCTAAGAATACATCGGAAGATGAATGTACATAAATAAATAGAAAAAAGGTATGACCGATTTTGGAGCTAAAAAACTGTTTCTTAGCGATCGTGTGAGTGTTAAACGATTAAAAAGATGTGCAAGTTCGCTTTTGTTGTCTTGCGTACGGATTCGGTGAGTTCAAGTGCTAGAAATTTGTGGCATATGGCAATAGATACTTCGGGCTGCAAACCCCGCTCACGCAATGCATAATGCAGTTTGTAGAGGCTTAAAATATATGTAGTCAGCCAGGAAAACCTTCCTCTTAAGAGGTCACCAGTTGGGGAAAAAGTCGTCTACAACACGTTCAAGAAACTTTCATATGTAAGACAAACCAATCTTTCATGCAATCCGATGAGCAAATGAGCCACTAAAAGCTTCCTTCATTGACCAACGAAAAAGGAGTCTTACAGATGCATTAAATGTATGTATGGATGAATTTATGTATTTATGTATGTATGTAAGTTTATGCTGGAAGATTTTTTAGCTGCGTTTTCTTTCAAACAGTCCGCATGAAAATAAGTTTTCCGATGCAAATATCAACTTGCGAAACTTGGCGTTCGGCGTCAGAACGTTGAAAACAACCTGTTAAATCCTTTTTTAATCAAACCCAATGGCAGTTCAATTACAGATGGAAAAGTTTCCACTGGTTGGTTTCAAAGAGCCCGGAGCACTCTACAGTCAGTACAAACTGCGTTAATATCAGTGAAACAAAATGCTTCAGAATGGAAGAGGTGGAAACTTAAATATAAAAATGTGTGAAGCTAAAATAATTTTTTTTTTTTTGCCTGGTGTGGGAGGGGGTGGGTTGTTTCAAACGTCCCTGACATGCTGAAGCCTTGCCACAGATACCCCTTTTAGTCAGACACTAGAAGTGAGGCCAAAGTGAGTGTCTTAAGGACTAGTGCCGGTTTGCTCTATCAAGTCGCATATCAAATATCTATCAAGTTCACACATATAGATATAAATACATCTGCAGTGGTGAGGCACAGTTAAGTTCTTCTCGTGGATTTAGCCTTTCGTGGCAGGTATTGACGTAAATCGAACTCACTTCTGACATGTGTTCGCTGGACGGGCTCGGACGCGGTTGGCAACCGACGCTAATTGTTATTGAAAAGCAGAAAGAAGAAGATGGATGAAAAAACTAAGTTTTCAAAGTTGTGTCTTGAGGCTGATCCTGCCATATGATTTCAACAGCACGGTGATGCCTGTCACACAGCGTATGCTATTGTACATTAGGCCAAGGACGCAGAAAACTCAAAACTTAGAGCAGCGGCTGCACGTGGATTTTTCTAACCTTCATTTCAATATCTGAATTTTATTTTCACAGTTTTGGGAATCCAACATTGCCCAACCCAGATCAGTGCAATGTATGGTTAACGTTAGAGTCTAAAGGCCGAATGAAAATCCAAACGATGTGATTAGCGCTGCAGGACTCTACTTCAAGGCAAACATCATAACTTGCGGCTTCCATCATTTTTATCTTTTTCTCTAAAACGCAAACTTTGGCAGAAAAACGCACCAACTTTTTTGTTATAGCGGCCGCAGCCTTGTGTCTTTTGGAGAGTCAATATTTTCGAGTCCCCAGATCTGTCATTGGTCGTAACAGCGCTGAAGTGTCTCAAATATCTGATCTGATCTGATCTACTTCATTTCTGCTTCGGACTGCGTTGTTGTAGCAACACTTTTCAGAATTTCCAATTTCCTCGTTACGCGCACGCACCGCTAAAGGGTATTTCAATTTCCAGTCTGAGCTGTGAAAAACTGACTGGTTGTTTTCATTTTCAGTTTCTTGCTCGATTTCTTATCGCATGAGGTTTTCGGTTTAAGAAATTTATTACAAATTTACACTTTCCCAAAGTTGTTTTAATAGTTTGATTCATGCCAAACCCAAGTGCTCACACAAACTCACTACCGAGCAGCAGATATTGTGAACTCCAGTCTGTATACGCTCACCCAGTTTAAACGCATGTTGCAACAAAATGTTGCAAAGCAAAGCAAATTGAGTTTCGAGCGTAAGTGTGTCTTCATTAAAACTTAATTTAAATTTAAAATGCATAAAAGCCACAAATACCACAAATCTTTTGCTATCACTCGCTTTAGCAAAAGAAACAGATTAAAGTTATTTTCGGAGCCGCAAAGCAAAAAGCAACAGAATCGATTTCGTCAATCTTAAATACTTGTAGGTGAAAGTGTTCTGGTTGTTGTGTTTATGCTCATTACGCCAATGAGGGAGTTTTTATTGCCAAAATGTTAAGACTGAGGATTTTACCAAGTTGTAGATTAGGTTGGGAGCAAATAAAACGGCAAAGCCAGAAAGAAAGCTTCTAGGCCGATTGAAGAGTAAGAAATGAAATGCACAAATAGTGCAAAACCGAAAAAAGACTACTAATTAAGGTAGACAATTAGTTTGTCTACCTCGGCAGCGCCACAACCAACCTAATAACATCAGCTTTGGGATAAGCCGAAGAACAAACTTGGCTAACATGCGCAGATCTCACCTACAGCAGCTTACGCCCTACAAAACCGCTGCTACATTCCCAGTTGTTCCATGGATCAGACGCAATAGCAGGCGATCTCGCAGTTAAGGCATTCTAGAGGAAAATATTTCGCCAAATCTGGTCTACAGATATGTGTTTGTGCTGAACTCCGGCAGAGTTATACCGAATGGTCTCACCAAATTAATGGAACTAATTCGGTGTATCGTACATATTAAAACAGGGTCGCTCAATAGGAGTCCTTAAGATATTGAAATATCTTATCGCTCTGTTTTACCGAACCATAGACCACATGCGCACATGGGCTTTTTTTAAAGTTAAAGCACTGCACGAAGGGCGCGAAAGGTGCTCCAGGGCCCTTCCTCTGCATTACGGCCAACATAATTGGCCTATCGAGAAGCACTCAAGCAAATAAGCGAGGACCAACTGGAAAGGCGTCCTATTTTAGAAAAGTATTCGGGGTGAGTCCTATTGCCGCATTGATGGGTCAACAAACAAATCTGTCGAACTTGGTCTACTAAACATCCGCATGGAATTCCAGATTTATGGATTTTGTGCTGTCAGCCTGACGGGTCGATATTCTCTCAGGGGGGAACATATCCCAGGCCGTGAAGCACACGGTTTGATTAAATAACTCTTTGTGCGCTATAAAAATTAATACTCGCATTATTATTTATCGTGCTGTTGATTTGAAAGAAAAAAAGTTTTACAGCTTAAGATGAAATTATTGCGGAATTAAGAAAATACTCGTACATTTTCAGTTCACACAAATGGGGCAATCGGAAAGCAAACAACAAATAAATCCACCTACATTTAAAAAAAGCAAACAAACCGTCATGCGACAAAAACACTTTTACATACAGACGTACGAGTACTCGTACCTTAAGCGGCAGCCAGTACCTACAATTTCCACTGAACTGGTTCACGGATTAATTCTGGACAAGAGTATAAAATGCAGAATGTAAACAAAAGTGGTAGTTGACTGACACACCCACTACCACGACAGCAGCAAAAGCAGCAACAGTAACTACAACAACAACAACAACGAAACTAAATACAAAAGTTTAAGGAAAACAAACAAATTTGTCATGTGATAGTTTTTGCTGTTCCGCAGTACATTTGCATTGCATGTTGCAACAAAATGCCATTGTTGCACCCCTGAGCCCAATTTCAAACAACAACAAGAACAGCAAGAGCATTTACTTTTATATGTCAACACAGAAATGGACCATTTTAGGGGCTGGATTAAGCGCAATATTTAAGAAATGAAAAAAATAGAGGGAAAGTAATTTCGTTTTTTTTTAATTTAACAAATAAAATTTTTAAAATTTTTCTTTTTTTATTACTCTTTAACACAAATGCCGTGATTTGAAGCCAAACCGAATATGTAAAAACCATCATAAAGAAAAATAAATTTGTGACCTGGTAGGAGAAGTTTCGTTACACGTAAATAAATTCTTTCGAAAGAATTCAAGCGAAATAAAAATATTTGTTTAGTGCAACAAAAACGAAAGTTGTGCTGAAAGTGAAAATTTAACGAAGTTTCAGTTCACAAAATGTTTAATGCAACTGTTCTAAGCAGATTTACTACAGTTGACAGGAGTGGTTAAACAGATATCAGCAAGTGAGTCAGCCCTCCGCATTCCGGTGGTCATTTTGGACCAATTTGACTCTATAAAAATATAAGGGGGTTCCCAATAACGGCGCGTAGATGTTGGAACAGAATAACGCAGGCCGTATGTGACATAAGTATTTTCAAAAGCTCTTCCATTTCAGTCCAGTCCGTATGGAACATAACATCGTCCTGTATGGGGTATAAATGGCCATGGCGGCTTCTTTCGGTGTCCTTAAGTCCAGTTTCCCAGTTTCCAGTTCGGCTGATTTTGGGCAATGTCCCTTTGCTTTATGTTGGCGTTGCTCAATAGCGGCTTATTCGCATGGATCTGGGACTTAAAGGCCTAGTGCAGGCTCTTTAGGTCCCTACGCAAGTACTCTTTATTTTATCAAAAAACAACAAAAACACATGCAACTCGTTATGAATCGATTAACGAGAATTAGGCACCGATTCTATCTCTCAGCCACTTGTATTCGCTTTTCACCGCAACCCCCACAATTTCTCACATGACGCCCTCACTCGATGTTTCCAGTAAGAGAGTTAGAAGCGAATTATCTCCGCAAAGTTATAACTTTGTTCCCATAAAGTTATTTTCAAATTATTCGTTTTATGAAAACTCTAAGAATCGAAATTCTTAATTTTTTTTATAAACATTTGACTTTAAAAATAAATTTGTTTATCTTGTAATTCCATTTCTTCTTTTGGAACAATCGAGTCACTATTTTCCCAGATATATTATAGCGCTAAGGTTCAGTAAATTAATCGGTAAAAGTGAAAGCTGCCTTCAAGGGAAACAATTAAAACAACCAGCCCTTAAATTGTGACTCATGTATTTTACAGTTTTGATTATTTAAAAAGCGACATGAAAATAATAACTGCGAAGACCGAAGGAAATATGAATTGGGATAACACCTTCACTCGTTACAAATGCGACAAAACTACGCACTTATAGTCAGCCGGCACCTGAGACGACAAACAATGTTTTCTCTGTAAATTATTTATGTTAAGAATTTAATTAGTAATTTTATTGAGGTAAGAATTTGTAATTGGAAAATTAAAAAATAAATTATATTTCATTATATTCATTACTCTCGTATGGACCTGCTTAAGGCAGGGTTACGTGGTAATACAAAGTGCTACGACCGCGTAGAGTCAAAATATTAGGGAATTTGCCCCGTGTTTAAAAAAGAAAACAAAAGTCTGTTGTGAGTATTTTTGATTTTTAATCGTATCGTAAAATCAAATCAATTGAATAAAATCCCCTCTTGAAATATATAATTTATAAAAAGCACCGACTTTCTTATAACTTTTTTTATTATTTCTCACTATTTTTAGTCCAACCGTAACCCAAAGTAGAAATTAAATGCAGGTTTTTGTATTTCTCTTACTTTTAGTTTTGGTGGAGCGCGTTAAATAGCTGATGGTTCCACTCTACAGTATTTACGAAACCAACAAGAACAATTTTTGCCTTGAATTTGGTTGTTCTTGTAAATATTTCCAGCACCTTCGATGTACCATATCAAAAGTGGACAGCTTTAAAAGGATTGCCGCGAGGTGAGGCACTTCTATTCGACGCATGGAATAGTCTTCTAGATTGCTACAATGGGGTGCCGACATATTCGGGCGAGCAAGCGCTCACTGGCTCAAAAAGATATTTTTCTATTTATGCGAGTAGTATTTTTTTGTACAATAAAAACAAAATGTTGCGGTCCTTTAAAAAACTTTAAATATTGTAATTTGGTTCCTCCGACTCAAAAGATTGCCGACCCCTGGTCTAGTGGATTCAAATTGCACGTGCGTCAGCTATTCACTTTGTTAGACCCAGTTCCGAAAGGGACTACGATAACCATGCGCTAATCTTTTTCCATCAGGCTTGATGTGACTGTCAAACCGTTTGTTCGGCACTATCGGCAAAAACTAATTTATTGCCTACAACTTTAGAAATAAAATGGAAATCAAGTCCACAATTGGAATCTGTGTTTTCAAAAGATAATTCCATAGTGTCACACGTTCCGAAAATAAATAAAATTAGAAACTTTGTAGATAAAAAAAACCAGATCCTCGTACTACACGTCCTGTAATCACACAAAAGCTGCTGTCGATGCCCCTGAACAGTTAATTGCAAAAATGATATTTCAAGTTGATATGTAAAAGGTATTTCGGTGAGGGGCGTCTGTCTGACCGATTGTTGTTCAGTCAGTGCTGCGAAAGAGCTGTGACAAGTTAATACATAAAAGTTTGTTATTAAAATCAGTGCGAAGGAAGCCCAACTTTGGCCGATACCCCAATTGTCGTGCACAGAAAAAATATTTATTTAGTCACCAATTTCTGTTTTACCCCTCAGTTATAATACGTTTGGGCCAACGTTTTTCTTCTCCTCGAAATGACAGGCACTTGAGCTCTCTCAGCGATTCGGAACAGGAAAAGGTCATAGGGCGCCAAATCTGGTGCAAAGCTGCTGTTGGCCAAAAACGCGACGTGTTTTTTGGTCAAAATTCAGCAACTTCGGAACGAACTTCGCTGCCAGTCGCCTTCGCATAAAAACTCACTGTTCGGTAAGCAATGCTGCTCCCAGGGATGGGATTAGTACTTGCTATTTTGTATTGCTGAAAGTAAGCGAGTACCAAGCAAAACCACAGTTTGGGTGGTTGAATGGTACATGTATACTCGCAAGCTATCTTCTGTCCTCTGACAAATTAGGAGCCAATTGGTGTGACTTGAACATTTTGTCTCGTCTCTATATTACCGCGGATGAACAATTTACTGGATTGGCAGTGTTGTAAAGTATTTTGATTTATACAATGTTTCGGCATCAAACAATGCTGCCACTGTGAACACAACTTCAACAAATTAAACAAAAATTTACCAGAAAGCTGCGGATTAAATGTTTGCATCAAAGTCTAAATAGTCCTTCACTTAATCCAGATACTCTAAAATTGTAAAAATTTACTCGCTGCCAAACAAAAGAACATTTAAAAGTTGCCAACTGTATGAGAATTGTATCCCTCCCTTCAGAATGAATTGAAAAAATGTCGTTTGTATTAAAAAAGAAATGACGCAAATCCAGTCAAGATTTATATTTTGTCTTCGTCAGAGCAAAACATACACACACCCAAAGTGTAATAATTCAATTCTTTGCTTTCATTCGAAGTTTTGCTTTTTCTTTCCGTTTCGTTCACATGCTCCGATGTCTACTTTAATCTAGAATTTATGATGGTTTTTTCTTCAGCAAAATTTAAACAAAAGGCAAATAAAAAGCGGAAACTTTCTGTGTTTTGTTTGGTAAAAAGTTAAGTTCCTTTTGCCTCTTCTACAACGGCATCGTCGTCCTTTTTGAATGCATCTGCAAACACAAAGGAGTTTTGTAGGTTGATGTTGTTTGAGGTGGTTGAGGAGGTTGAGGTGGTTGAGGTGGTTGACGATGTTGAGGTTGCGCTGCCGAGTGCCGACGCTGGTTGGTAAGGTGGCAAATGTCACTAGTATTTAAAAGAAATTTGTTTAACTTCACCCAAAAAAAGCAAAAAATGCAGACAAGTTAATGCGTAATGATGTGCAAACAAAAGAACAAGAATTCATTTTGCTATTTTTTTATCTGTTTTTTATACAGTTTTAATAAAGAAAAACGAGGCAAACTTTATGACTGAGAAGTAAAAAACCTGCCCAAGTTTGGCTTTTATGCGGAATTATGCAAAACTAATATTTCAAATACAAGCTGTGCTTGGCTTGAAATTAAAATATTTTCCTTTCCAGTTTCGGTTTGGATGCAATGTGACAAATCGTTCGACAAGCAAAGTTTTGTCCCACAGAACAGTTATTTTTAATTGTTTACTTAAGATAGAGACATGTGTTTGCAAGCACACACACACATGAGCAGTGAACTTTCCCCCTCAGGGAGAACTATGACATGCAAAGTTCGAAACGATAAAGAGCTAAAAAGACCGACGGGGTTCTGCCATCAGATAAAAATATACGATTTGCTCTCTAGTGAATTGACGGCTGGGAAGTCATGCTGTGCTGGTGGTGTGTTAACTTCCCTTCTCACTTTGCTGGGCTGGGCAATTTGGAGTCCTCCTGCATACTCCATATGCCATCCAGCTGTGGAGTACTGCTTGCGCATCGAACATTTGAACACGATCCTGAATATCTTTAGGAGGTTCTCGCCAAAAAAAGTCCACAAAATCGCCAAAGTATGAGAAGGCGAACTTTAAAAATTTCACTCGTTTTGAACAACTTTTCCAGTCTCTGGTGTTGGGCAAGTTCGTATAAAATTCTGGGTAAAAAATGGAATTAAGTGCCCAAAAGTTTCTGAAATGTTAGCAAGAAAATATTTGCAAGTCTGCGCTGTGGTCTTCTCCGGGAAGTGGGCTTTTAAGCCATAAGGAAGTGGTGCAAGCTTTTAAAAGAATATCGAGAAGAAATGCATGACGTCGCTCAACCCAACATATCAACAACCGATGAAAATGTTGTGAAATCGAATGGATATCAGAGAAGCTCCTGCGGGTGTCGGCATATCCGTTGGCTCGTGCTATGCAATTTTTCCAAAAATTTTGGCTACGAATCGAAGTTTTCTCCGCATTTCCTGAATTTTGATTGGAAAATCCGCACCTTGGTGGCAGTTTTTTTGGTCACGTATAAACCAGATTTGAAGAGACCCAAAGACGACGTTACGCGATGACTGACATGATGATCAGAACTGCTTCCGCGATTGGAAAGAACACTGCCGCCAGTGTAAGACGTCTAGTGGTATCGTTATAAATTGTTGAATAAATAAATATTTTATGAGACGAGTTAAAATCGATCTTAGTTTTTGAACAGGACTCGTATGTTTTTTAGATTTTGAAAAGACAGTCTTAACGTAATTAAATATCTATTTGCTCTGTATTTGGTTTTAGAAATCAGGTCACCGCACATTTGGCCTATTTGGTCAAGGCTAAACATCGGTCTGAGTACCGAATAGTTTCCCAAGTAGGAGTTTGTGCACTCTAAGCAGATCGCAGGCAGTTGGTATGTGAAATGACCTTGTCAAGTGCTGTGTGTGACGGTCGCCGATGTGACTGCAAACTGTCAAGTGAGCTTTTCTATACAATTGATTAAAGTCTTTGTTAAGTTGGCAATTTGTTCAACAACATTTTTAAAGTAATTAAAATTATTTCTATCGTAAATTCAAATAAATCAAAAGTTATTAGTAGCCACCACAAAAAAAAACAACTACGAGTGTAGAAGAAAATATTTTTTGTTTTCCGCTTTCCACCACCACCAAAAAAATATCAATCGTTGCTGCTTTATCAGTAAAGGCCAGAGATATGACGAACTCTCAAAAAAGTAACCCAAAGGTGTGAAACACGAAACACGAACGAGGTGTACAACTCAGAGGAGTGATGGCTTCACTAAAAAATCGCGGGTCATTGGCCTGTAGTGCTCGCCATTCGCGGTTTAAGTCGGTAATGATGTTCATCCTTGAAGATGATTTTACACTAAAAAAAAAGTGTTCTCTAAGTTCGGCCAACCAGACGTTGTTCTGTTTGAAGTCTTTTCGTGGCGATTTGCCAGCGTTTACTCAAGTAATTTGCTGAAATAAATGGTTCCAAGAGTCGTAGTGGATTGATCGGATATGATGTTGCGCCAGCAACTGTCAGAGGTCTACTTTTATTTACTGTTATCGATGCAGGATTGATGACACGGTTTTTGAGGCTTAAAAAACCGGTTTTAAATGCTGATAAAACTAAAATATTGAGATCTAAGCCTTAGCCGACTGGTACAGAAGCGTTTAGTACACATATAGATGGGAAAGAAGTTTGTGAAAGCAATTGGATATACACCTACAAAATAGTTTGTAATGGGATATGCGTGTAGAGGATATGAAATCGAAAGATCCCCTCGGTTGTGGGACTACTGCATAAATTTAAGAGTAATTTCGACATAAAAAGAAAAATGATCTTCTACCAGGCGGTAAATTACCGGTAGTGACCTTGGTGCAGACTAAAGCTTTGAAAGCTCTCTACACTTTACCAATATTATATTCAACACAAAGTTTATAAGTATATTGTCGTTACGGCTCTGCCAGCCCATGGGCTGCACAAGATGCAGCCTTTGACACATGTTCTTAAATCATTCTATCACCATGCGATAACCTTCTCCAAAAATCAAGCTGGGTTCACTGCCAGGAACAAGACGGACTTGCGAATAGCTGGCTGCAGGCTAGCAACTGCTAAGCAGCGCATAGCCGCATACGTCGTAGTATAATACCCTGCGTCAACATTTACAGGATATCGAAGTGATACTTATCTTTTAAGCGAACTTAAAAGAATTGCAACCTATTTTCTCTCGAATAAAGAGCTGCCGATAAAAAGACTCCCTCTTTATTTATTTATTCTACAACACTTTGACTGCAAATATAAATATATGTAAATGCGTCTGAGTTCTATATGAAGGTTTGTTCCAAATCTTATAGCTGGATTCCAAAAAATACCATCCATTCACTAAAACTTGTAAGGGCTTGTCTGCAATTTGCCATATTTTCCTTTTGGAACTAATTGCCAGCCGAAAAGAGGGAACTAATTTTAAAAATTCCTGCTCTTTTTTTACAGTCTGCTATTTGGTCCAGAATATGTATAACGGGGGGAAATTAAAGCAACATATATGTATATATATATATATAAGTACATATATATCAATATAAGGTTATATGAATAAAAATAAGATACAAGTTATCTGACAACTGCAACAGAGAGGCACAATGGACTGACAGTACTTTTTCTAAGCACGTTGTAAGTTGAAAATTAGCAGCTTTGACTGTTTTGGGACCTTTTTTTAATGACAGTTGGGGAAGATGTGGCAACCTTTTGTAGATTTTATTCTATCAAATGGGAGACACGTTTTCGTTTTAGATTATAAGCTGGCCTTCAAGCCTATTAAGGTTAGAGTCGGCCGATTCATGAAAATTTAATGACACAACTTTAACGCTTTTAAAAATGTTTATTTAATTTTATTCGGTAATTTCACATGTTCTTATTTTCTTAAACGTTCATTCGATCGTTATTGTGCTCGTCATCAGATAACAGCCCCAAATACATTTTTAATGGCGTCGCTTGGTTGGTCTAAGTTGCCAATATTGACGTTGAGTTACTCAAAATAAGTCAGCGTTAAGCCCCGGGCATTTTAACAAGTCAGCAACTACTTTTAAGTTCAAGGAAAGGAAATTTTTGAGACTTCGCCATAAATAATTTCGAGTTTTAATTGCAAATAGTGTCTTTTGTGGCGGAAGATTGTCTGAAGAATTACATCCAACCGACAGTGCAGGACTTAAGAAATAACTCTCATTAAATGCACTAAATTATCAGCTCCAGCATGTAATTTTACATTAATTGTTTTTTCGTATGGGTTTTTTTACTTCTTGGTTTTGTGTCCTTTTACCGAAATAATTTCAAATTGATTAAACAAGTTCACCTGGGAACTGTGTTTTAGATAATCAATTTATTCATGAGAGAGAAATGTTTAGTTTTGCTCATGGAAATGTAAATGAAAACTCGTGCAACATTCCACACACGTTCCTGTTTCTTTACATCTTGATAAGCCAAAAATAATCTAATAAAATTAAGCAAAATCAATAAAGACGAGACGTGTTCGGTAGGCAGAAATTCCGTAACTAGAAACCATTTAAACTGATTCCCCCGTTGAGTTCCTCTTGAGCACTTGAATCGATTCTGAAGGGCTTTAAAAATAAGATTAACATTTTAAGCATTTTTTACGGAAACTTATACAGAACTTTTGTTAAAATGATTGAAATACTTTTATGAATCGGGGTATGGCCTGCAGCTAAAGTCGTCAACGAGCAAAATCCGCTGACATTTTCTTATTCTGCGAACTTGCAACGTCCAAACAGGCCAGTACAGGTCCGCAGAAAACTTAAGCGTTGAAATACCGTTCACTTTAAAGTCATAAGTTTTACAAAATTACTCCGAAAACATAAATTATGCTGCTGCTGCTTTAAACGCCAATGACAAAAATTTAATTCCGTATTTATTTTGCCGTTTAAGGTTTTGCCAATTTAAATGAGAACTAAACCGCAACGAAGCAGTGAATGAAAATTGTGAATGGTGAAACCGTTAATCACGTATTAAAACACATCAATGTGTGGACATGTGCGAGCTTGTGCGAGTGTGAATATTTGCGTAAGTAAACTTTGGCTTTGCGTATCTGTATTTGGTTCGTGTGTGGCCAGATTACTGTTCTATCTTGCCACATACGTGTGTATGTATGTATGTATTTCTGGACATAAATGGACATATGGCTGGTTCTCTGGCAACTGTAATATTTTTACACAAAAACAAAAAATTGAGTTTCAAACCTCAATTTGAATTTTTTCACATTCCGAAGGAGGTGGCATCCCAACGCAATATTGGCTCTCACATGCCAACCTCGTGTGGGAATAATTTTCTAAAATCATCCTCTTGTATTTCAAAGAATTGGCTTTTGTTTGTTGTTTTTTCTACACCCAGTTTTGGACTGCCAAATCATTTTATTTACCATTCGCAAGTTTTTTAGAGGGACTTGCAGACAACTGCTTTGGTGTTATAGTAAAGCCCCTTAATATAATATAAAACAATCGTAATCAAACCAACTGAACGCAATTCTTGTGGAAGATGACTTTTTTGATGTATTAAAAAATACCTACGAAGAACTCTTTCCGAATAATAATAAATTCAAAATAATAAGATGCAATAGGTTACTCGAAGATGTCGAAGATGAAAACCAATTAACCACATTCATAGAGAAGGAGCATTTAGATAAAAATAATAGAGGTATTCAAGCAGTGCTCGAGGAATTAAAAGTACAAATTTACAATCCTAAACTAAAACTGAGAGTAACGCAGTTTATTAATAATTGCGCAACTTGTAACGTAGAAAAATACGACAGGAAACCACCGAAATTGCCCTACAAGCTAACAGAAATAGCTTCGAAACCTCGTGAAATTATTCATATCGATGTCTTTTATACATTAGAGAAACAATTGTGCATGACAATGATCGACAAATTTACAAAATTAGCGGTCGCTTATAAAATTAAGGGACGAACATGGATAGAATTCACGACTAAATTACTTCAGTATATCAACTGTTACGGAAAAATTGGAAAAATAATAGTGGATAATGAATTAGGATTTAAGGCCATACCAATGCAATAATTCTTAAATGAAGAAAACATTATCATACACCTTCAACCACACCTCCAACGCGGATGTCGAGCGACTCCACAACACAATAAACGAGCACATAAGACTGGTGAGACATGACGAAAAGAGCCAATCTGAAACCATAGAAGAAAAGATGATAAGAATAACAGGTTTCTACAATAACACCATACACGGTACAACAAAAATAAGAGGTACATGAAGACAAATACCCCGCAATACGCGAATTAATTTTGAATAAAAAGGAGAAATATCTAAACAAACTAAATAAAAACAGATCGGACGTCGAATTGGAAGAAGGAATTAATTATGTTAGGGAAATTAGAGGTGGAAAGAACCACAGACCACAGAAAATATAGCAAGATAGATACTAGCAAATAGATAAAAAGACAGGCCTAAAATATTACAAAGTTCACATCAACCAAAAGAAAAAATATCAATCTTCATGAACAAATATTTAAATTTAATTTCCGATGAAATACTCATTATTATTACTGACACTGATATCCACCGCAAGTACCCAGACGATTGACACACAGGACCTTACAACCAACAATGGCTACATACCAATTAAGACCGATGAAACAGGAGTCATCGAACACTGCAATAAAATATTACATATTATAAACCTCACAATGTACAGTAACACCTTTGCAATATTACACAACAACATACTCTGATTGAATTTTAGCGCAACAGAAAACAGACCATTACTGGACAGTGTAAATAAGAACTTCATTATAATTAAAGAAAAAGTTTTAGGCAGAAACGAAGACTAATAAACGTTTTAGGAAAAGGATTAAAATTCATTGCTGGAACTATGGATAGCGACGACGAAGTAGAAATCAGAAACACCTTAAATTCTTTAAAGGAAAATGAGAAAAATTTAACAAACAGAATTAATAGCCTCACAATAGTAAATGACTTAATTTCTTCACAAGTCCAGAACATTACTAATCATTTAAATAAGAAACAAGCACAAATAGGAAATTATTTAAACAAACTAACGGACTACTTACAAAACAAAATATTAAATATAGAAGATGAAATAAGATTCTTAGAACATGTCTACCAAATCAATAATGACATCTCACTTCTACGCAACCACACAGACGACATTGGAGAGATAATATTTTCCTGCAAGCTGGGTACAATTCCCTCGGCTATATTTACCAAAACAGAACTGGACCTAATAAATTATTTCGATAGCTATACAAATGCCAAAGTGGCAGTAGCACTACAGAACGATAGCGTCATACTTGTCCTCCAAATACCTCAATTCTTTCGAAAATAATCTTTGAGCCAATCCCAAACATAAAGAATAAATCCATTGATTTAAATACATATGAAATATTCTTAGATTCAGAAAATAATATCTATGACACCAACATTAAAAGTAATTTAGAGAAAAACTTAATCAAAAAGAATGATTTATCAGGTATAAACTTCGAAGAAGCACAATGTAATATGAAAAGTAATATTGAAACGCAAATATCAGAAATTACTGCGGCAATACTTGTATTTAAACATTTTAACTATAAGTTAATTGTAACAAAATAAACTTTAGAATAAGAGGAAATTTTATGATAAAATTTGAGAACTGTGAAATTAAGGCATTAAACAAAACTTATTCTAACAATTTTTTTTTTAATATTTTTTTTATTTGCAATCTATTTACACTGTAATAATAAGCAAATTTAGTAAATACATTAACAATAAATAACAGTAGCGTTAAATTCCATTGAATTTAACAATTTAAAATTTATCAATTTTAAAGAATTCTTAAGGTTTAAAGGGGAGATCTAATATGTGCATTCGTTGTAGTCGTCTAACTTCATCACTGTCGTCTAAAAGAGTTATTGCAAGAATGTTTTGGTGGTCGCTCAGTCTTTTCATATAATTTGTGCTGTAATTTTTGATGTCATCCCTTATATTTGGAATATTGAGATCATTGTGAATTGAACTGTTTCTTATATACCAAGAAACATCTATTATAAATCTTAGAGTTTTTTACCGAAATTTTTGAATTATATCAATGTTGGAATAGGAAGCAGTTCCCCATAATTGAATACCGTATGTCCATATAGGTTTCAATATGGTCTTATATAATAGTAATTTGTTGTTTATGTTTAATTCCGATCTTGGACCAAGAAGCCAGTACATTTTGTTTGTTTTAATTTTCAGTTGCTGTCTTTTTATTTTTATATGTGTTTTCCAAGTTAAGCGTCGATCGATATTAAGACCTAAATATTTGATTTCATTAGCCTTGGGTATTACGTCACCATTTAAGTTGATAGCAGGACAGTCACCATTTTTAAGTGTTAAGTGTAAATGTGACGTGGGTGGATTTTTCTGCATTCACTTTAATAGTCCACTTTTTTAGCCAATTACCAACTAAGTCAAGCTGCGTTTGAATTATATTTGAGGCTATGGTTGCTGATTCGTTGGCTGCTAGTATAGCGGTATCGTCAGCGTATGTTGCAACTACTACATCGTCGTTTGTCGGCATATCAGAAGTAAATAATGTGTACAGAGTTGGGCCCAATACGCTTCCTTGTGGTACACCAGCGTTAATGAATCCGATTTCTGAATCTTCGTCGTTGATGTTGACATAAAAACTACGATCACTAAGACAGGACTTGAGCAGGAGGTAAAAAGGAGCTGGTAGCAAATGTTTTAATTTACACAAAAGGCCATTATGCCATACTTTGTCAAACGCTTGTTTTACATCAAGAAATGATGAACAGTAGTGTTTCTTTTCAAGAGCGTCTCTTATTGTTCTTACAACTCTATGGCGCTGCTCAGGAGTCCCATGTTTCTTTCGAAAACCAAATTGATGATCGGGTATAATTTGTAGAGATTCCAATATAGGCATCAACCTTTTTTGAAAAAGTCTTTCGAATAATTTCGATAAAATTGGTAGCAAACTGATAGGTCTGTAAGACTCAATGGAGTTTTCAGGCTTGTTAGGCTTTGGTATCATTATAATTTTAGCGTGTTTCCATTCAATTGGGAAATATGAGAGTCACAAAATAGCATTAAACACAACTGTGAGAAAAATCATAGCCTTTTTAGGTAAATTTTTAAGAGTTTTAGCGTCTATATTGTCATAACCAGGAGATTTTTTTGAATTAAGTTTATGAATTTCATCTTCGATTTCCCGATATCTGAAAGGCTTCATTGGTTTACTCATTTGGTATGCGACGTCTAAAAACTGATTGACTTTCGCATCTTCTTCTGCTGTACAGAAGGAAAATGGGGTAAATGTATTTTCAAGTTGCGACTTAAAAGCAGCAACTTTACTATTCTAACATAAAAATAAAAACTTATGACAAATTCACTCTACCAAACTTTATCACAAAAATTAAGGAAAAAACACACAAAAAAAGGAAACCTTGGCAAACTAAAGTTAGAAACTTTATATATAGAACAAATTAAACATGCAGAATCCATTCAACAAATAATGAAACAAATTTACTGAATTTCACTCAAATTCACTGAATTTCACTCAAATTTCTGCATTAGCACAATAATTATAACTGTAATTATTTTACTAACAATATATTTTTTACGTAATACAAGGAATAATATGCCTATATTGCACATTTCGTCGGAGCCTCAAACTAACAATGGGGCTGTTATAGTAAAGCCCCTTAATATAATATAATATAAAACAATCGTTATCAAAACTCATTAAGCATAATAAAGATGTAAAATGCAAGCGATTATATGTAATTCCTCGAATTTCATTTGGTCAATAAACTCATTTTTATTAAAGTTTTTGTAATACATTCTTCGAATTGAAATTCAGTTAAAACTAATTTAACATAATTAAATCTAAGCAGATTTCCTTTGGTCAACAAACTCATTTCATTAAATTTTGTAATACATTTATTTTTCAATTCTTTGAATTAAAATTCGGTTAATAAATATTAAAACTCATTTTATACGGATGTGCAAAGTAAACAAGTACTTTCCCCATAATTCTAAAAACGCAATTAAACATTTTGTCAACTATAAGTATAATTGAAAAACATACTTTTAAATTAGTCATAAGATTGATTCAAAAAGAAATAAGTGAATAAAAATAAATAAAAAGATTTGTTTTTGTTTTTATTCTCACGAAGAAGTAAAATTAAATGTCTTTGGCAGAGCAAAAAAGTTTTTGCCCAATTTTTGCATACTAAGCGGGCAAAATTTTGAAATCTTGTTAATTTTTTTTCTTCAAGTTTTGATTTTTAGTACAAAACTAACAAGTTATTCGATTACATACAAAATTATTTGGCAAATAATATGTACATACAAATTCTCTATTGTCGTGACAGCACTGTCACGCATAAACGCAGGGTTGAATTTTCAAAAAACTTTGGCTCTGAAAAACAAAATAGCGATTTAATCTTCATTTTCTGAAACTTGGTTTTTTATAAAATCTTATATGCATGTTTGTATGTTTGTATGTATGTATGTGCATTCAAAGAAATGCTGGCCAAAGGGTTTCTTATATACAAATTAAAGCAATTTATGGGCCACAAACTGCGTGTCAAACTTTACTGTCAAACTTTACTGTCAAAACGCGAATTTGCGTAACAAACATTTTTGCCATTTTGCATTAGAAAGGAAACAGTTTTATTATATTTATTGAAGAGCAAATGCAACTTTGGCAATTATATGAAATGCTTGAAATTGATAATACGAGAGTACGAACTGGAGGACATGGACTTTGGTGCTATGCCGAACATAAATTCCGAGTTTTTGGTTACTTAGCGATATTCAGCAACGGGCACTTTGCGCCAAACTGAAAGAATATGAGCCATTAGTTTTCAAAATTCGTATGTTTCGTGTCCACACGCTATCATTATTTTATTCGAAACTTCACACCTGATATTTGTGCTGCAACCCCATACAATGACAACATGTCCATACGACACTGGCAAACATTTCGTCTTCCAGAATGTAGGCGAATCATTTCCATTAGTTGAAGACAAAAATATGGTTTGGAAGAAAAAACTTTTACTTCGGACAACTTAAGAAAACTAGACTTTTACAAGCATTTCTTTAGAAGTCTTTAACAAAATAACAAATGCGACAACGAACACGGCGTGTTCGTTGTAGCAAAAGGGTTGTACTCGTCATTGTGGTAAATTAAGAAAAAATCTGAAATTCAAGAATACGTGTAAAGAGATTGTTTGAGTCCTTTGGAAAAAAAGCATTTTCCGTTTTGTTTCATTCGCTGAGGAATTTCACATTCCAATAATTATCTTTTAAATGGAATTGGCAAATGGAAATTTGCTTAAAATGCAAAAAACCTTAAAAAAATAGAGAGGTCTTATGGAAAATTGGTCCTAAAGGCCGGGGCACATAAAAGCCGTTATGCGACAACTAAGTTAAAACCTTGGTCACATAGAGTACGTCAACTGCAACGCAACGTATCAAAGTTGAGCAACTTTTAACGTACGTTGAATACTTTGACAACTTTCAGGAAATTTTTTCCTCCTTTTGATTTGTAATAGTAAACAAAATATTTATGATTTTTGCTGCTACGTGAAAGAAATAAAAAACTAGAACTGCGCGTGCGTGTTTGTGCGCGCGCGTGGCCTTACATATCTTAACAAAGTACTCATTGTGCCAACCTATTCCGCTATTGCGTTAACATCACTGGAAAAAGGCAAAGAACAATGCATGACGGATTCTATGTGGCCCGCCCATAATACTGAAATGCTGAGACCGCCAAGTGACGTCTGTCTCATCCATAATTTTGCAAAAGTGAAAACCCCCACGAAGTTCACCAAGTGGCAAAGCAAAGAGTCATCGATATGCACTTTTGGGAAAATGACGTTGTTGAGGCTGTCACTGTCAACAGCGAATCCTGAAAAATGATGACAGTTCTGGATATGGACGTAGCCGGCGTTGAGCACGATCGCACGTTTTCTTGTGGGGTTTCTTGAAGTCAAAGATCTGCATCAACAAGACGCAATAGACCAGTGCCCACAACATGAAGTTCACATAATCAAGGCTTTGCCCAAAATTGAGTCAGCCGAATCTGTTCCATTGTAAGAAATGCGAACTATGCAGATGCGAACGATGTTAAATTTCGCACATAACAGCATGAATTGGTCTCTTAACTAAAGAAGAATTTCGTGAACGCCTGACGCCTACTTTGGGATGATTTAATTCAACATCCAAGCGAGCTTTTTGAAATGTGCTTTTCACTCCGTGCTGTACATACATCTTTTGCCACTTATCATTCGAAAATAAATTGTAAAAGTTAAGTTGAAAGCACGCACAAGTGCAAAACCTTTTTAAGCTGTTAGGAATCTTATTTCCTTAAAAACATCCTTTTATTTCTTCTTTGACCAATTTTGGGCAATCCAAGAAAAACATTTTAATTTCTTTACGAACAAATTATGTTCTTTGGAAGATTTTTAATGCATTATATAGAAAGCTAATTAAAAAGTTTTCCATTCCAACACAGATAATGACAGTAAATATAAAACTCTGGCCATTTTTATTTTCTTCTCTTGACGCTTTTGCTTTCTACAGAAATTGTTCACAAAATAAAACTTATGCTGTTTAGCAGAAATGACTTCAAAAGGGAAACGGAAATTGTTGTACTCGTAAGATACTCTTAATAATAAAAAACGGAATCTAAAATGCCAAGCAAATCGCATTAAAGGAATTAAGATTTAGCAAATTAAAGATAAAATTATTCAACACACAAATTAAACATATTAATGTAATCGCAAAAACCACAATTAGGCAAATGACCTCAAAGAAATGAATTGGGAAAACTGAGTTTGTAGTTAAATGAATGAAACAAAAATTTTCTTTAAGCGCCCAGAAACGAAGCAATAAGACTGAACAACATGAGTGGACTCTGCCCCTCTTTCCTCAAAAAATTCTATTTAGCGACGGCGAAATAAAACTATATTTTTAGGAGTTTAATGCAATTTTTCAATCATAGATTCTGGCAGAGTATTTCAAACCGAATCTATTGCAATAGAACCCCGTTGATTTTAACATGTTGAGCTGTTGTTTACGGTCCCTGAACATAACAGGGGAGCGTGCCGTCATATTCGACATAGACTGGAAAGTCAGGCCTTTGAAACGAATGAAAAATATCGGTGATGTCGTTCGCACACTTTGTCATATTTATATATAAAAATTGGCAGCGCTTAATGAAAGTTCCCCATACAAATTTCCTGACACTTTTCTAACTGTTACTCCTATGAACGCAAAAAACCCCAATATATTATTATTTAAGCTTTAATTGCAGTAATTAAAATTTAAATTCTTATGCTAAACACAACTTATTTACAGTGTTTGTGGCTGAAAATCTAAACGAATTTTGATCTTAAAAATTTTTGAACTGAGTTCTTTTCTGTGCTTGTGGAATACAAGCAGTTTTTACTTCGCCTAAGTTTCGTTTAAAAATTAAACTCACTCAATAAAAAGTTTAAATATTTAATTAATGCTATCAATTCTTAGTTGAGATAATGAAACTTTTAATTGACGTTCCCTGCTTAAAGTTAATTTGCGAGGCTCAACTTTGGTCAAGCTTTTTCATAATTCATACTATTTATTTGTGGAAACTTTGAAAAATGTACAATCATATATATAATTTCAACTTCCTTCCACTCTCTTAAAACACTTTGAAGGCCACTCTCTTTAACTTCTGTCTAGATCCCGAACGGGCCATTTCGTTTTACATACATATTTGTTAAAACGTCTCTCCTTGATGTTGTTTGTTGTATCTAATGAATTTTATATGAGGGGAATATATAAATAGTTTTCTAAAAATTAAATCAATTGTTTCCTTTGGCGCTTCAGACATTTGAGACTGCATTTGAGACACAATTCCGAATACGGCTTCTCACAAAATCTGCTGGTGTATTTTTAACACTTTAATGTGTTACTTTTGTGTTCTTAGTGCAATTTTTTTATTTTATTATGGAGACTTAAATTATTATTTTTGCTTCTGTTTGGGTTCTACTTTGTTTTTTTTTCTATGAAAATTGAAAGAAACAAAAGCTTTACGATTAAATTAAACTTGAAGGTTAAACACGATTTCGCAAATAACTCCTACTGACCAGCAGCAATATTTTCAATCAGAATTTATAACTACGAGTTCCTTAAAAAAATACTTTATTAGGACTTTTAGTATTACTGTTTTTGTGACTCCAACTGTGAACGAGGGGCTCGTCAATGCCTTTCCCCCCAATTACCAGACAGAGACAATTATCAGTTGTAAAAAAACACTACAACTACACCTCCGCCATCAGGAATCTAATGGTTTCAGAAGAACCTGCCCAAGTGAACTCAATCAGGAGCTTCCAAAATTTGACACGGCAAATGAGGAACACCTACTGCTCTATACCGTGAAAAGTGAAGTGACCCAGCTTAAACCTCCGGGAGGAGATTTCAATTAGAGCTCCAGCGTTTCAGTCAAAGTAGACACCACGTCATGCATTGACTCCATATGATTTTAGTCGCCATAACATATTTACTTCTTAAAGCTGCAGGCACCAGCTACGCAGATAAGTCTATTTGCTAAGCACAACCCTAGACTCTCGTAGCTCTGCTACAGTCTAACCCTTTATTACGCTTTTCAAGTGCCATAGTTCAAATGAAATGTATGACATTCCGATTCCTTGTGGTTTGAACAGACTCGGAATGGGCGTTATCGAAAATGTTTACAACAGTTCGCTTTCCAAATTCTGCTGTGATCTTTATTCACATTTAGAGCCAACGCATTAATAACAAAACCCCCAAAAAATTCTTCCAAAAACCAGTACAAAATTCAATTTAACTCTGAAAAATAGTAGAAGAAATGGAAAACGACACAAAACAAACAAATACGAGTATTTTTTTTTCTTTTTAAAGAAAATCAAAATATTTTTAAAATAAACCGGCGCGAACAAAAAACCGAGTTGAAAAGCAAGCACCCGGACAAAAGCAAGCCTTCCAAAGGGCCTTCATTGGAAGACACAAGTCTAGAAAGGCTGCACTTTAATGCATTCTGCTGGAAATTATTTCACCAGTTCAAAATCAATTACATCTGAAATCCCGCCGATCCGTCAATCTCTTGAAATTATATCTAAGTTTCAGCTTAATAAAAATTTATAACTATTGACTTTTAAAAAGGCCTGCAAAAATATGTTTATTGTCTTTGTTGTTGTGCAACTTTCCGACTGCAGATACTTCATACACTTCATCCACACACACACACACACATCTTGGATAACAATATCAGCAGATCTCTTAAAACTTTGCTGTGTTCCTTTGTACAAAGACTGTTATTTGTTCAAGACAGTGCACTGATGGATGGATGTGTGTAGCAAAATTATTTGTTCTCCAAAATAACACAAAGAAACACACACTTGCACCTACAAAACAAACAGAAACACGTTCGTCTTTGAGTACAAGTATATGAAAATATCCTGACATAGAAGGCACAAAATATAGCAGACCTCACAGAACGTAGAATTGATTTGCATCAGGGCCCGCCTTTGTGGCCCAATCTGATGGAGAACTAACCATCTTGGCGAACTTAAACAACGGCTGATCATAGCAGGTGGCAACTTCTTGAAAAATATGCTCACGGCGCATAAAGCAATCCCCTTGCTCGAGAGCTCGGGCTATATAATCCCTTCTGCCAGTAACTTCCCAGACAGTTAAAGGAAAACAAAGCTGCTGAGATGGTAGCCCGCAATCCTCAAGGAACATCAAGCCTTTCCAACTCGCCTGTGCATTTACCACCATCGAATTCCTGACGAAGAACAGAGCCTGTTGCAAGCCACTAGCACCTCGAGCACAAGGTTCCCGAAGCTAGTTTTCTACCAAGCCTTTTCCTGTGTCCTTAGGTTTAAACACCGGCCAAAGTAGGTACCTCAATCTATGACCAACGCCAGAATCCCAAATGCGTCCTGGAGGCATCTTCGTCCCAGTTCTGCCAATTGACATTTGGTATTTTGATATTTTGACAACGTGTCTTAATAACATGTTAAGCGAAATTATGCATAAACTTCCCAGAGTTTGGGTTACCGCACAAACCGAGGAGTCCCTTCCACTCTATACCCCGGAAACCAGAGTGACCCTGTTTGATACACGCAAAACAAAATCATGCTCTGCGCTCTTTTTTGATGTGAACTCATTGGCAATGTGAGCAACTGAGATTAATCTATCAGGTTTTAAAGTTGTTGAGTTCGATTCCTATTATACTGCAAGATGATCAAATGTTTCATTATCCTTTCAAGATATTCTGTTTCAAATGCTTTGGCGAGTTACAGTCTAACATCAGTCTCAATGGAATATGAACCATCACTGAAATCCACAGCAAACAGTGACTTTTGTCGGAATGCTCTGGATGGTCTCGAATCCGATCCGCAATAGTTGCGTCCTAAATTCGACAAGTTTGTTTGTCCAGAAACGGCATCAGTTTTCAAACTGTTGCAGAAACCATTCAAAGAACAGATGTTTTATTTATTTGAATAACGTTGGCCAATGGAAACTTCCTTACGGATAATTTGTATATAAAGTTAAATATTCATATGAAAGTCATCGTTTTAAGGACTCGGACTGCATTCAAACTATAAAACTGCATTCAAACTTCGAAACAGGTCGGCCAGCATTAGCGAAATATGGAGGAGATGACAAGATGAAATCGACGTTAATTAATTTCTGCACCAGAAACTTGGCGCAGATGAGGCCACTTCGCCATGCAACATAGTTTTTACTGGTCCTCTTGGCAGGATGATGGGCGTCTCTTTAACCGAACTCTCATTTCCTTGAAATAACTTCACTTATCACATAATTCCCGGTTTAGAGGATCTACATATGTCCGACTTATATCGTTTTCTTGTGAACTCCTATGACACAACTGATCTGTGCGGCAAAACTCTCCCGTACGTAGTTCTTGTTTCCCAAATTCGTTTAATGCTGAGCCCTCAGTTTACACAAATATGCTGGGATGTCTGTTGGTACGATGTGTTCACTATTCTGCTCTGTTTGTTTTTATTGTTCTATTTAGCAGACCGAATTTTTTGTTCTTTCCCCACTACTTGCGCTGTCTGCGTGTGTGTGCGTTGGTGGTGTGCGCAAACACAAAAACCTGGTTCTTTTGTTGCTTTTCCGGTTTGAACACATGTTTTTCGTATGTTGCTTTTTATTTTCTATAAATAAACTGTGATATTTGAGGAAAAAAATTTTAATAAACTGGTCGAGAAAATACACAATATTGTGCAAGTTGTACCACAATATGGCATAAAAACCAAACTCTTGAACGGCTATAACTAGGAAAAAAGAAAAGGAGCAGGAGCTATTTCTATCACACAGTTAAGAATTCCTTTTTAAGTGGTTTAGTTTCTGTACTAATGGTACGTGCTTAAAAAATGTACATGTATGTATGTGTACACTGTACATCCATACATACATATTTAAGGAAGATAAAAGTAGTAACCACAGAATATTATTTCTTCATGTGTTTTTGTGCATTGAAGGTGGGACTGAAATTGCTTAAAATCTATAGGAATCTTTAAAAAATTGTTTAGACACAAGAATCTTTAAAAGAATTCGTGTATCGAATATACATATAGAAGTAGTAGCCAACCGCGTCGACTGCTTGATATTAATCACAATCCATCAAGTATACGTTAAGGTGAGCATTAAATTTCGGAATATATTATGAATTATCAGCCCAGAGCAATTCGTACTAAACACCAAACACGTCATAACATTTTCACATGCCTCCTCTTTAAATTTAATAGTGTCAACTAGACGCTTCAAAATATGGACATTTCGATAGAAAAATCCATCCCGCCCGAAATATGAAAGACTACTTACCTTTTCCTTTCCTTTCCTGCATTACTAAAGGGAAGTATCTCAAAGCGATTGCATTGATAACTTCCAGGCTTCTATTCGTTATTCGAGGCCTCATTTCGTTCACTTGTGCTTTAATTACAACTGACGTTTCTAATAGTAACGTTTTGTAATAAACATTTGCTACAACAACAATTAAACGTAAAATACAACACAATACAAAATACCAAATAAATATCAACTAATAATAATAAGACCCTAATTTGCTTTCAATGATATTCTGGTATAACGTCACGTCAGCGGAAACCACATTTATTCTCATCTACCGGCTGACGATCGCGAGGGTGTAAAATATTGCATTCTAGCAAAGATTAAGTGCAGCATAATATTTAAATGGACCATTTAAGACCTGATTTAAGATTGAAATGCAGAACGAACACTGTGTTAGCCAAAGACTGCCTTCAGGTTTTTCAAACACTCACTTCCATTTCCAGAAGTTTCTTGTAAATGGTGTTTCAACCACCAGTTTTGCTGTATAGCCAACAACACGAAAACGGTACTCCGAGGCCAGGCTTGACTTGCTAAAGGGCAGACTATAATATTTAGTTCTTCTTTTCAGAAACTTATAAGAATATTGCTAAAGGGCAGACTATAATAATTTGTTATAAAACTTATCAAAAACTCAAATAATATATTCAAGTTTGATAGAGTGGGAGCAAAATATGTAGTGAGTCCCAGGTATTTAATAAGGAAAGCGATTTGTCATCGTGCACTCGAAATCCATTGAAAATCTGAAGCCTTGTACAATAGCGTACACTGTTTTAAGGGTGTCTTTAGTTGATAACACAAGATCTGTCTTTCAGACATTTTCCCCCCCATCCCCCCCAAACCCCATTATCATTGGTGTTCAATCGTGTAGTCCTAAAGGAAAAACCTAAAACAGAATTTTGTTCCCTTTTCGTAATATATTAATGCAAAAAAATGTGAATACTTTGCATTACCGTCTAAACCAACCTTAATGGTGGGACATATGTGTCCCATTCGTCGTCAAAGGTAAAAATAAAGGATATTTTGTTATTTCATTTTTATTTTAGTTAATAGTTTATAACTGAAAAAAACAAAGAAAACAAAAACAATTCAATTAAAAACATTGACAAATAACTCAAAAAATTAATTTAAAATTATGAGATCCCATATATGGTTCATGTATATATAATATAATATAAATATATAAACTATATATGGTTCATGTATGTAAACTAAATCAAAATCGAACTTAGTTGTGATAAATTGCAAAACAATTTCTGTTCATAGTAAAGCGCATTGGTTTTTTACATGCGAAACAAATTGTGTTTGTTCAACTTTCGATTCCGTTTCTTGTGCAAACGACACATCGCTTCCTGACTCCCCCTTCCATTCGTGTTTGGTAATGTCCAGCTAAATTCGACACTGCCCGCAGTATTGACCGGATTGATGGATTCTCGTGGTGTCGATGTAATACCAGATTTTCGACTACAAAAGCTATCTATTAACTGGGCAGCCAACTGCGTACTAGACTCTAGATGTCTTATAGGAAATGGTTTTGTATTGCTTGTGGATATCTTGTCATGTATGAGTTTTGCACACCCAAATCCATTAAATCAAAAAATAGACGAAGATAAAATCTAATCTTCGATTTACGATCATGTTCATAATAAGACTGAAAATAAATACATTTTTCTAACTAAAGAAGTTAATTAGAAGTAACATAACGCTATCCTTTTTTTTGGTCCATAATATCAACGCCTCCCATTCCTGTGTTATAGTGGAAAATCATTTTTGGACATGTCACATTAATTTTATTTGCAGATCCAGCCTGGCGTCTTTTGACATTTACGGTGTCGATTGGATTTATGAAATTGGATCCCATATGCACTGCACGGTTATCCATCCATTTCACAATCGAAATTTCATTTGACACAAAGCTTTGGAAGTCTCCACGTTTAAAAGATTTATCGACATCAAATTTTGGCATTTGTGCACGATTTTTTCGCAAAGTGCCACATGCTCGTATTCCATTGGTCATATGTCTATATAATAGCATTGGACTATTGAAAAAGTTATCGAAATATAGTTCTATTCCCATATCTTCCAGCCCTGCTGCCATATCTAGAATAACGGATTCGCCAATACCAACCTCTCTCTGTTCCCTTTTGCCTGTATATATATCAGTTTTATATATGTACATAGATATCCACTCTTAGCATCGCAACGGCACCACAATTTAAACCCCCAGCTTATGGGTTTGTCTTTCATATACTGCTTCATTATATTGCGCCCCTTAAATTTTACCATATGCTCGTCTATAGACTGGCATTTGCCTTCGCTCAAGGTTTTTCGAAATGCCGAGTTGAAATGATTATTACTGGTCGTATTTTCAAAGGTCGATCGTATGATGGGTCGTCACGGCTTAGCTGTTCAGCATTGTTAGCAAAATGTAAGCTGGAAAGAATTTTTTCAAAGCGGTCTCGAGTCCATAACCTTGGAAATAAACGGTACTGAGTATATTTGAGTATATTTCAGAATCTTATTTCTGGCAATCTGTGGGTACTCATTGCTATAATCATCCCAAAAAACGCGTTCAACTTTTCTTTACTTATAGAAAATATTACAGCTTCCTGCTCACAATAAAGTTTCGTTTGGAGAATTATGTGCTCTGCTGGTGTGTCGAACTCACAAACTGTATTGAACACTTCTAAAACAGATGGGACTTCCTCATTAGTGTTTACCTTTGGGTTTAAAACCTGTCCGTATATGTAATCAGGGTTGGTATAAACTGGCGAAATGTAATTTTGATTGGCTTTTTTCCACTGAAATTTAACAAAAAGCTCTTTGGCTGCTTTAGGTTTGGGAACACCTTTTGCAATTGACGCATCAGTCATAGAATTTTTGCTCGTTGAAGGTGTTTCGGTCTGCTGAATATCTTCAATATCGATTTCGGGAACACCTTTTGCAATTGACGGATCAGTCTTAGAATTTTTGTTCATTGATGGCTTTTCGGTCTCCAGAATATCTTCGATTTCGATTTCGGTTCCGATCGCTAAATCCGTAAAATTATCCAGAACACTTCTATCCTCGATGTCTAATTCCAACACATTTTCTTCATCTTCAATATCCGATGCGTTCAAAAGCTGTACAATTTCACTCTCAGGTTTATAAAACCGACGTAATCTGCTCATCTTCAAAAATAGCTTATCTTAATATATAATTTATAACACTTACATATGTATGTATGTATGTAGGTGGAAAAGACGTTTTCAAAGCGCAATTAAAAAGACAAATTTACGCACAAATCGCGGCATGCAAACCGTTGGACAGTTCATTAGAAACTAATAGCTTGAATCGTTGTTGTGTGCTTTTCATAGTAAATAAAACAACAAACATAATCACACAAACTATTGTACAAACGATCAGCAACTCATAGTTGGAATGGTTTTTGTTGATTTTGCAATGTAAATAAAGCAATACGTTGGTGCATGCCTTGTCATGTTCATTTTTTGCAACGAAAAACTAATTTTAAATGATCAAGCATTTGTTGCCAAATTTTTACCTTTGACGACGAATGGGACACAGATGTATGTCCCATGATTTTTCTCGTAGAAGGAGTAACAATTTTTAAATTTTGACAACACTTTAGTCTTGAAATGTTGCATTTCCGAGTAAGAATCCTAAATAAGATTTTAAAAATTTCCAGCGGAAAATTCTTCGTCGTCAAAGGGTTAAAAGCTTCCGTTTAAATGCATTAACACAAACTAAAATTAATAATGAATACAGGTAAATATGTATGTATGTATAAATGTTCCGCTAATACGATGCACTCAGATTAATGTCAAACTGCCAACACTCTGATTTTACACCAGACCACCCAGCTCTGAGAGCTCCAGTAGCATTGAAAAGCACAATCGGAGGGAGTCGAAGACTCGGGATTCTAATTACTATTCATGATGGGGAAGGCACTGCCATAAATATAACTGCTACCACTTTGTTTACTTTTCTAAGATTCTTTAAGTAAAATACAACCAAATTTTCTCTGGCCACATTTCTCATGTCCTTAAGAATTGGAAAAACGTTTTCTTCCGATAGTTCCTGAATATTTTTAATTTTGCGAAATTTTTTCGCTCAAAAAACGAGTATTCCTTTAAATTTGTTTGTTTGTTTCGGGATTTCTAAATAAATAAATTCGTTTACAGTTCAACTAATTAATTTCTAAATCAAAATTCTATAAAAACATTTGGTTTAATTTTATTTACGCATTGATTTTGCTCTTCTCAACCGAATATTTCCGGTTTGCACATGTGTTCCGTCGGTCTGTATCCAGGCGATAATTGAATTTGATGAATTTTTTGTTTATTTAATATGACTGCAGAATACAATTTATACAATTAATATTTGGCTAAATAAATAAAGTTGTTCAAATAACTGGTGAACAAGAGTCTGTTGCAGTTAGACAAACGGTAAGAGCGTGGCATTAAACTATAGACTTATTTAATATGTTTAAACTATGAATTTATTCATTGTACGAGGTCTGTTCCAAAAATAAAGTGAATTTTCAAATATTTGTTGTTGGTGCACTCGCCTCGAACACCAACCAAAGAACATAAATCAAAGAATTTGCGGAAAATGTTTGTGAAAAAAATGGAATCGCGGTGATTGAGACCATGTGAACCTCTACGCTCGCTCTGGACGCCCCGATGAAAAAAGATTATAATCACAACGGACCTCGTATTTATTATTCCATTGGTTCCATAAACAGCTAATTTACATAGACGATACACAAGATCTGCTGCAAACATGGACTCTGCTCAGAGCTGTCACTGAAGCTTACGCCGCAACTTGGACCGGGCACAAAAGGTATTTATTTTACGAGTACCAAGCCAAGCCAGGCAAAACTATGGCATGTACTCGGCTGTCGAATTTGTCTTCTATTGTTTAGGGTATCGCGCTACCAGATTAGGCTGAAACCAGAAACTCTACATGTCTTAACCAGAGCACCATATTGTACCATGGAGCGGATACAATTACTCGTAATGGAAGGATTTTGCTTTGGCGTCCTTCAATTTTATTACTATTTTTATTGATGCCGAGGCAGCAGCCCATGGTTGGACTTCAGAGCAGTCTAAGCGCAGTGTAGAAGTGCGGCATAATATTACTGTTTATTTTAATGGCAGGAAAGCTTCCCTGCGTAGGGAACATGCCCCCTTCACTTCTGTTGACTTGTCAATATTACTACAATATAATCGAGTTCAATTGAACAAGTCATAAAATAAAAATTTTCTTTGCCCCAAGAGGTATTATCGGTTGTGAACACATTCAATAAGTTAACGAGAACACAAAAGTTAAGTGCAACAATCTGTTTTATAGGCGCAACAAGCCATTGAAAAACATATCAAATAAACAGAATTTGAACGGTAAATTGTTTAAGACTCATTAATCAAAATAATCTGATGTCTTTTTAAACAAAACAGTTTTTTTAAATAAATTTCTAGATCAGATTTACTGAAGTTACAAACATTCACGTGAAATTGGAATGTTAAATAGACATAAAAATGTGCAGCAAAAATTTGTTCGGGGCGCTCTAATACTATGGCTTAAATTTAGAAGAAACATGGATGAAGGTCTGAATTCCTTTATTTTGATCGACGTAGAAAATCAAATTGTTTTAATATGGCGCAAAAATTAAACTAAATACAACAAGAAGTTCGAATAACTTTCTTAACAAAGAGCTGAAGGCAGGATGATCTCAATTGTTATTTTAAAGGACTGCTTCAATTCCGCCCAACTCCTTGGCTTCGTTTTGCAGGTGCATAAAAAAAGTCTGGTAACCTTGGGAGAAACCAGAAAGTAGATTTTCTGGATGTTAATTTTCTTGCAAAATTTTCGTTGTAGCCCGCCATATCCGGTCTGGCTTTGTGTTCCATTCCTACATCTTGCAGGAATCAAATAAATAAAGATCCCCATTGACGGCCACTGTTACACCATGTTCTTCAGAATGCACTTTGCCGAAACTGAGCACCGTGACTCGTTCTGGGTGCACTTCCGTCTCGTGGAGTATTTGTGTTCCAACTTCATTTAGATCGAAATGGGCCTCATCAAATACAAAATAAGCAATTTATTACGTTGTTGTTTTCTTCTTCTTCAACAACTTTAATAATTCTTTTAAGTCCCCGTTCGAATATGAGGGGGTTTAACTTGCTTGAATTTTACTCGAAACAAGCTGAAGACATCATGAACAATCCGTTGTACTGAGACCGTCTGATAATTCAGATTGCCCCGAAAAGTTTCGAGCAGAAGGGCTTGTATTTGCCGGAATTGTCAAGTACAATCTTAATATAAATTTCGCAGACGAAGCGAATTATTTCACTGAAAGTATTTCGAAAAAAATGTTTGGCAAGAAAAATAAAACTTTTTTCAGTCCATGCGCACACATGCGTATGTGTTTGCACATGTATTTAGGTGTGCCTTGACTTTTCTAATAAAAAGCTTTTCAGCAAATATGTATGTACATACATATGTATGTCTGTATGTATAAACTGTTGGTTGTGTTTTATTGGTAATAGAGGTAGATTCCACAAAAATTGTACTAGAATATTTTTTCTCGTAAAGAGTGTTTCAACAGGAACTATTTTCTTGAAGCAAAATAATATGCGAACCAAAACCAACAACACAGATGCCGATCTTTTAACAAGATCTGGACCTATTTCATAATCAGTTGCTGCATTCGAAGCTCTGCGGTTCAATAGTTCCCCTTTTAAAATTGCAGTGGCAGCAAGTTAACAAATTATGCAACGGCTTTCTACGATTCGCTTGTGATTTCGGCCAAGTGAGGTGCCTGAGGTGCATCTGCTTATTTAACCTTATAGCAGTGAGAGAAGCGTGTAGAACGCTTCAAACTGTGCAAATGTTCCATTGAATGAACAGATGTGGACACTGCACTGTCAGCGACAAAACTCACACTCTCCCCTGCGCAGTCAAATAACCCCAAAATAGACATCGTGAGAGTTGGGATATATTCTAGGCCTTTGTTCCCACAAAGTTATGGAGTTTGTTTTGCCATGTTCTTAGCTGGCCACTGAGCCGTAAAACGCACTACACATGTAAACTAAACTCCCTTTGGAGACACAGTACAACCTCTCTAATCCGGATACTCGCTATTTCGTACTGTCCAGTTATCCGGACATTTGAATTTTTCGGACAGTTGAGTCATTTTTCCTCTATAGTCCGGACGTGTATTTTCACAGTAAAATTTGTTCGTTATTTTACCGCTGGACAAAATTCGTATGTATTTGTGTGTGAGCAAGAATTAAAGAACGTTTTTTCATTAAACTCTGCATGGCAAAATATTACCAAACCGAACAATGATAAAAGTTGGGCCAAGTTGCTGCCAGAGACTGCCTACCTCTTGTTCAATTAAAAGCCAGAGATCCACTGTGTCAGGATATGAATAGCATTTATTCTATATTAACTAGTCTTGACCCGTCCGATTTCTGATTTCTGCCTTTCTACAATCGATATTTGGCGTGAAAACGAATTTGCTTACGATTGCTCGGATGAAGATATAGTCCAATCAGTAATTGCCAACCAAAATATGCTCAAATGCTCAAAACACAATCTCAAATAAAGATGCCAGCGAACTATTTTCAGAAGCTGTTTTATGGGCTGAGAATTAAAAAATAGAGCACATAAATTACATAATCATTTGTGTATTCAAACAAATTTATTACAAAATTCTTATTTTTCAAAATGAATATTTTTGACCACTTTGAGTATTTTTCTTTATGTCTTCTGTAAATTAATTAAACACAAATAAATTAGTATGTGTAGTTTTTCTTCTTTCCGGTAATAAAAGTAAATTATATAGACGTTCATAAATGTATTACGAGTAAATTTTTATTTTAACTCTAGTCCGGACGATCCAATAGTCCGGACAGTAGCTCAGTACCCCGGTACCTATTTACTACATTTGATTGCCAAACTTTAACTTCTAGCAAATAAAGTTTTCGTTCTACTTTAAAACAAACTATTGTTTTATATTTTTTGGCCCAATATTTCATAAAAAAATGCTGATAAATGTAAAGTTTCTTTTTTCCATAAAAAAATATGATAAAAAATTTATCATGCATTTGAATGTAAATTGACTTTTGAAAGAAAAACATATTTTAACATAAATGCGTTTTTTGTATTTTGGATATCAAACAAAAAAGCACTTGTTAAGCAAATAAACATTTTTTGCTTCCTTTTTCCTTTTTTTTTTTTTTGTTTCATGTTAAACTGTAACATTTCACAAAGTGCAGTTTTTGCATCAAAGTTGGCAAAAAGGAAAAACTCACTTTATTTATGGTGTGTGTTTAAAGCTGTCATAATAATTTGTTGCAAATTTTCACAATCGGCTAGAAATTGTGGCATGGAAAAAACTAAAAATATTTAAAATTAAATCTTACTTTTTCAAACTGATTCTACAATATAAAATATACTTTTTATAAATCAATCAACACTGGGAGAAAAATGGTATTTTTCCTTTAATATTTTGTTAGCATTAACAGCGAAAAAGAATTTTTCGAAAAAATATGTACAAGAGGGTGATCCATTTGCAACTTTTGTTGATTTCAAAAGGAACAATTACATGCACATACATATTGGCATGTGAATGTATGTTCGTGACAACACGGAACTTCAACCCAAAATGCCTTATGGAAGACCGGCAAGTGAACTCTCATATCATAAAATAAAAGATGGCCCAAGGGAACCATTAACATCTCTAAAGAAAAAAAGGAGCATCACAGAAGTGCCACCAGCTGAAGCATCAGCGCTACTACCAAATACTAAAGCAGGCAAATCTGCTTAGACTCAAAAACCTGTCATCCACAAATTTATCCGTCCGTACAGGGTCTGGCCACAGGCGGTCTTATGTAGTAGGTTGTGTACCAGTCGAGGTCAACGCAAAATCCGCAATTTGGATATGCCCATTCGGGATTGGTGCTTGTGAGAACCCCGTCAGCGCTCTTAGACTTTTCGTATTGAGCGTGTTCCGCTCTCTCAGTATCGAAACCCAGAAACTTCAATTTATTTATCTCTACTTTAAGAAGGCCCCAAATGAAGACAAACGGAAGAAATGGGCTGAGAAAGGTTGAGATCAAACCATCTACTTAGATTTGCAAACGAGGTTGTCGCCAAAGTAACTGGGGATAACAAAGTACCTGCAGAAACAAGGGTTTTTGTATTAATTATATCTAGAAATTCAGAACCTTGAGTTGGCAGCACTGTTTTTTTGATAATCCATTGAACAGCTGATGGTTGCTTTTCGTTTAGTTTGGTTTGACTAGACTCACACCAGATCAGTACCTGCAAATTGTTGCATATTTCCTTTCAATTAATGGTTCTGTTCGTCAAACTTATGGTGCAATATGTCCATTTCATGGCTTACATAATCGTCCTTCAGGGCGGCTAATTCGAATAACAATGGTTTTCTTTTTTAATGATAATAGCCACTGTACAGCAAAACATTGAAGAAGATCCAAATCAATAAATTCGTCGCCATTCGCAGGAACTGTGGTTGTGTACTTCCCGTCAGACGAAGATTTTACGAAAAGATCTTGGCTGAAAAGCGTTCAAGGTTCAACCTGTGTGCGAACTAAATCAAAACGGCCACCGTATGTGCCGCCAACTCTCTGAATGGGCTGTTTTCGCATGCAACATTTTGGTTCTCCGATGAAGTACATTTTTGGGTGAATGGGTACGTAAATAAGCAGAACTATCGAAACAACATTACAGCTCCAGAAATGATATTTTAGGAACTTGTGAGTACGAAAACAAGTTCAAGAATTGGGCACTACGTCCATCTGCTAAAACTTTTCATCAAAACGAGTGTTCGTTGGTGTAAACATGGGGTGCGTTGCGTCCATTTGGCGGCAGATGTTGTCAAACTTCGCAGTTGGTTCGCCATCCTTTGATGGCTAAAGACGCAGAAACCGGTCCTATTAAATAGCGTGGACAAATAATGCGCACATTCTACATGCCCTTCGCAGATTTCAGCTTGTCAAATTTTGCTTCAAGACTTGATCCTACGCCTAAAAACTGAAAACTAATTCGCTGAAGTGGCTCGGTGCGCTGCCAAGAGAAGCTCAATTTTTGGCGGCGAGACGCATTTTCTCATGAATGACTACGTTAAGAAGCAAAATACCTTGTGTCAATCCACAAGCGATTCATCTGGTGCACATCCAGAAAGTTATTGTTTGTCGCGGATTCTGCGTCGATGGTTCATTCTTTTTTGAAAACAAAGAACATGAGGCCAACACTGTCAATGGCGACTCCTACAGAAGAATAAGTGATTTCTTTTGGCCCATATAGAACGACTTGGACATAGAGAACACTGCGTGCCACACGCTGGACTCCACGATGCACATTCTGCACAGAGGACGTCAGCCTACGGTTATCTCGCGCAAAGTTGACGTGCACGTGGTGTGGTTTGATGCCGCTAGACATTTTCTTCTGGGACTCTCTGTAATCGCAGGTCTAGGTCAATAGGCCGCAATCAAATGCAGCCTGATATGTGGGACCCCCACATGTTATATTTTACAAATAATGGCGTGCAAGGGTCCTTCAAAGAATTTTGTTCGTACCTTTCGCTATTTCAACACTTAGCAGATCTTTTTGAAATACCCTGTACATTTTTGTCGTTTTGTGTTTCGTCTGCTGTCTGTCAATTAATTTTTCATACATAAAATTTTAATCAAGTTCAGCTGGCAGTTTTAAATATTGCCGTCAGTTTATGTATTATTAAATATTATATAGTGAATATATATTAAAAATGTATTATATCCTTTGCATTGTATTCATAAAGTCTAAATAGTCTACCCTCTATAAAAATGTGATTAAAAAAATAAACGTCGGAAAAAATATTCACACTTATTTTTGCAATTCTTTCTTTCTTTGTAGGCTGGAGTATTACGCAATTTAATGTATCCTATACCATAATAATATTAATTTATTAGTTCCAAGCCATTGATGCTGGATGCGCTGCTCCCTGCCACCTCTTTTTCCAATTTTGGAGCTAAAACCAGAAGCATTAAAAATATTTCATGTGTAGAAAATGACCAAAAAAGAGAAAAGTGATGCTGGTTTGGTTGGGGGCGGTGGGTGGCTCAATAGGGACCACCACTTTTGCTGCATTTGTTTTTTAGTCAAATTAAAGCAAATGTGCATCCTTGATAACGCAAGATTAATAGACTATAATAAAATTTATATTATCAATTTATTTATTTCGTGTCTCGCGAAAAATTATTTATGTTAAAGTGGGGAAAAGTTAAAGTTTCAGGCAACTAGACGGATTGGATTGGACATTTTTAGCTTTTGGCATATTATTTTGACATCCAGGTATGTATGTATGTATGTACATGTACATATTGAGTTTCAATTAAGTCTTTTCTATAGCAGCAAATTCCATGGTCATTGCAGTAGTTCAAGACAAATAACTGATGGGTCGCTGGTAAATAAAAAAGAGGGAGAGACATTGAAGAAAACTTGGATATCAGTATTTTTATGAAAAAAAATTCAGTTTTTAAGTAAAAAATAGTAAATTAAAAACAGAATACGTCTGGTTTATTTTAGTTTTAATTAAATATATTAAATAAAAATACAGAGCGCCTTATGAATTGAGGATAAGCAAATATCTTACACTGTTAGATCACACGACCGATTTGCTGACATCCTCAGCAGCTTTTCTAATAGTGATTTGACGATTCTCTATAACTATTTCACTTTCTCAACATTTTCATCGGTTGTTGTAGTACATCACCACGCCGTCCAGAGAAAGCGCCATCCTTCACACCTGCTCGCCCTTGAACCACTTGTAAGTATTTTTCTGAATTTATACAAGTTCTTTCGATGCATTTTTTTCGACAGCAGAAAGTTGCCGAACAGGCAAAACACTTCTAGCAAATTGTAATACTTTTAAAAAATCGTATTTGCGACTGCAAACTCTTCAGGTCTTTTGCACTTGCCCAAATTCTTCAAATATAAGAAGAATGTTCACGAATAACAACACTGTCGCCGTGTACTGCCGTTTTTATAGGACCGGTATCGTCGCAGAGAAAGTGTGAGGCGGAGAGAGTGCAGGAGGGAAGAACAAGTTTTGCAAACGCTACAAAAAAAACCAATTTGTTATATATTGGTATTGTATTAATTTCAGAGATAATGGCCGCCATCGGGACTCTCTCTTACATACGATATAAAATTTATACTTTTACTTGTTTTAAACTGAAACTATTGAGTTTTTTAAATTTAATTGTGTTGATGAAAATTACAGTTGCCTCCCAAATGCTGTGTTCTAAGCAGTTTTTATTTTTTCAAACAGAAATAATATTGTATAAAAAATATGTAAAATTCAAAATAACTGCTGGTTTGAGCGGGGAAAACGATTGTCTCTAAATTAGTCAGTCTTATGGCAGAAATCAAATTATATGAAAGTGAAAATTAAGATTTTTCTAGCTTCAATAGTTGCGGTTTTCAATTCGTTTCAAAAGTGGTATTTGTAACTCCGGAGTATATAAAAGAAACATTGTGATTTTATCTCAAATGGTAAAAAATCCTGTTATTTCGAAACTTATCCTTAAAAACTCAATTTCAATTAATTAACTTTATGCGTGTAGTTTTCTAGACTTCAACGTGTTCAAATGTTTTATACCACAACTGGAGCTACTTTCGCCTCCTGATAGTGAAGTACGAAGGCTTAAAATTTACTTTAAGTTTTTCTATTAATTCTCCGAATTTGCCCAATTGTTTCAATATCTATTTTGTTATCGAATTTAGATGGTTCTAATACTGGATACACACAATCAGCAATGAAATCATAAACGCAACATGAGTTCCGGTTTTTTATGTCACGTGAGAAAAATACGGATGAAAAAATGAGCCGTGAGGTAAATGAAACAGCCGCAGTTATTGTTTTCAATGAGTTTTTGCTCTCTGATGGTTAAAAAATTCGTTTTAAAAATTATATTAAGATAATAGAAATTGCGACATGATTAAACAGAAAATAACAAAAAGCACGATACTCTTGTGAGGAATGCAATATCAGCTGAGGCCAGACCATTCGACTGGAATCTCATTAATGCGGTTGAGAATTTGAATGCTTGCAAGTTGCTTGTTTTCAATGAGCCAAACCGATGAAAACAGTTCAATCTCAAAACATCAAATGTTCGAATGCAACGCGAAATGAAAAACACGAATTCAAACGATGCCATCCGCAACGAAATTGGACAGATTGCGAAAACGCATCGCATTGTTTATATCCAGTATAAAAGTTTTTATGTTTATATTTTAGCGCCATCTTTATTTGAAATGAAACCAGATGCGGCGTGTGGGTATCACGGCAAATATTATTCCAGTAGCCGAGATATGCACCAAAGCGATCGCCTTCAGCGAGTAAGCAAACTGAAATTGAGGCAGGGCTGAAAAATGCGGTGCAATTGCATTGTTTTTGATGAACATTCAGCCAAATTAGGGTTTGTTACTCCACTTGCAAGGCAATAGGGCCAGTTTTTAGCTTAAAAATTAAACGGTTTTTAAACTTAAGTTCTGTTTAAATTTCGAATTTATTTTTATAGATCGTATTTAAATACAACTTAAATCACTGACCACGTCCATTTAAATACAACTTAAGTTGCTTTGACCGTTCTGCAAATTATAAAAATTGCGCATTGAAATTTTTTCATTATTTGACAAAAGCCGGCAGCATAATCGAGTGCAAAAAGACTGACCTATTTGGTGCAGAACAAAAGGTGAATATGTGAAAGGGTGTGGAGCGAGAATTTAATAGCGAATTCAGGCAAACATTTCGAAACCAGAAAATTTTGAAAAACAAAATATTTTAATATTAAGTTAATTAAATAGTAAACAGCTGTTAAATGAAGAAGTTGTTTATATACTTTTATCATAAATAAATACCAATTTGAGAGTGAAAAAAATGAAACCATATTTAAATACAACTTAAATTTAAGGAAAATTTAACTAATTTCGTAAGTTAAAAACTGGCCAATAGACGCACGTCCCCAAATGCTTGTTAATACACGCATTTGGTTTGATGTTGGTAGTATAAAAATTCAGTGTAATGTGCGTTGGAGCAAACACATTTTTCTGTCGCAAAGGAAGCATTCAAGTGCTTTGAAGTGGTGCAAGACATACGTCACTTCATACGATCTCCTTTATATTTATACCAGATGTATTCAGCCGAAAATGCAATACACCTCTCATGGGCCGGTGGCTCAAATTCTATTTTGGGGTTTCTATTTGGGTGTTCATCTGTGGCAGTAGGGTATCGACTTCTATTGACTGCTTTATTCCTGAAACCAGCATATTTTTAAGTAATACACGTTCATCGTAAAGCGCTTATCCAGTTGTGGTAGTAAAACCCACAACGCAACGCAAAGATAGTTCGTTCTTCAGTCACACGGTTCCTCAGTGGAGTAAATTGCCCGCACACGTATTTCCTATTCACAAGCGCTCACAAACATTGCTCCCTCTTTCCTCCTCGATATAACCTATTTTCCCAGCTCAGGGTCATGCCCTGTGCACTGGTCCTCATTGCAAAAGAAGCAAATATATATCAATTTGCGAAGCTATCAGTAACCTTCTTATACATACGTATGTTCATAATTTTATAATTCGACTACATATTTATAACGTTTCTTTTTATATTGTAAAATTTTAAGTTATTTAACTAATGCCTCAGATTTTTCTTCTTCTTTTCTTTATATTTATATTTAAGTAACCTGGTAGCCTTTAAGATTAGATTTAAGTCAAACGCAATTAGCTGTTAAATTCTTTACCTTTGGCTCGGTGATATATTCTTCTGTTTTTTTTTGGCGATAATTTGCGAGGTTGGCAATGAACGATATGAGCGTTGTCAACTTGTGTCGGGTAGACCTTGTTTAATTAGCTGCGTGTCTAATTTGCTACCGCTGCTTTTAAACACCTTTTCTCTTCTCTTACAACTCTGTTCTTTTTTTACTTTTCGTGTCCTTACACTGTCATATAAAATATGTTGGCATCTATTTACCACTACCCAATGAACGGAGTTTTTACTCTATTGCGGGCGCAAACTTGCAATAGCTTCTGTACAACCATAATGATTAATAAGTTAAAGTGACCGCTTTAAAGATACTCGTAGTCAGTTTTCTGCTGTTGCCTTAAAAAACTATGCGATTTGCAAAAATATTAACTTTTTTCTCATGTTAAATGTCAAAATTAGAAGTACTTAATTAAGCCATTAACAATTAGTAAACCAAGAGAACAGGTCTGATATTATACATATTTCCTAGCAGTAATAAAGCTGGAAAAGTAGGCTCTGTCTTGGTATCTAGCACTTTCTCAAATAGTTACTTGCACTTCTTACGTCTGTGTTCATAAAAAACCGTTAACTTGTATATCATATTGACAAAGGCAGCCTTTCATTTGGGATCATTGGGTGGATCGTTGCTGCTGCTACTCAGTGTAAGGAGAGGTTTCTCTAGTATCAAACATATGTCTGAGCTTTGAACACGGCTGGAGTTGGGTGCAAAAAGAAGAAGAAAAAGGATGTACGCATTTTCCTGGGCGCAGCAAATCTTTTCTTTGAGAACCTGCATGCAGTGTACAAATTCTCAATCGGCAACACTGATTAATACTAAATTATTTCATTATTCTAACTCTTTTCAATGCTCTGCGAAAAGTCGTGCGTGTGGGTGTTTTCAAAACCACTGCCTTAGACCCTACATTTCGTTGGCAAATGTAGGATGGCAGAAGTTGGCCAGTAATTGTGATCCCCAATTTATTAAGTTGGAAGCAGACAAGATTGGTGTTTTTGTAACACCAACAAAAAAATAATTTTTAGCCGTCACTATAAGTAAGAATAATACAAAAAGCTCCCACCATTCCTGATTTGATTCTTCCAAGCGAAGTAAATCCGATTTGTGAATGCTGAAAGTTCAAATGTAGTTCCAAAAATGTTTCTCAAACGTGACTGTGTCTGATTTATTTTTAAATAACTTAAACCGACTGAAGATATCGAATGTAAATCTCTTTCACTTTTATGGAGGATAAGCCGTAGGACATCGAACACTTTTTTGTCGCATTTTTCATCATAAAAAATCTTTTATATTCCTTTCAAAACAATATTTCATTAAACCATCCCGTTCCTTTAATATTAATTTATCCTCTTTAGAAAGCGCACAGCAAGGGAAAAAGCAATAACAATTTATTATGGCTAGAATGAAGGCGAACGCAAAACACCTGATGCTTCTATTCTACTGTCTCCAGAGTGCTGCTGTCCCACTAAATCAGTTTCTAAGCCGTTATCGCTTACCCCAATCGTATCTTCTCTTCTCGCCAGCCATGACAAGACGAGGAGCAGTCTTTTGGTTTAACAACTCACAGCACATCAATCTTGACACTATTATATCACATCACGTTATACCGCTGTGAAGGTACGTACAACCCCACACGATTCGTATGTGTGTATGTGTGTGTCTGTGGCCCCTTCATGCCACCACAAAATTATACTTCGAAATTATGTTTGCATTGGCTTTTATTATGGCTTATTATGGCACATACATACATACATACATATGTAGGTCCAGTTTATACTTGTGTTAAGAAGATGTATGGTGACAGTTTTAGTGTTGACAATATGATGGATTCTTCGCTGTTTAGCAACAGGGAAAAACAGTGGCAGAACTTTGTGTATTGAGGCACAAGCAATATTGCGCAATGGATTTGTGCGGAAAATGGTGCATTCTTCACTATAACCTCCATTTTCTTACGAGATTTGTTTTGTTTTCTTAAGTAAAAAGCAGAGTTTAAAATGATGTTGAATTCGCCAACAGCTGTGGCCACTTTGTTACATTTGCAAACTATAAAACGTATTTACAGGAACAATAATCTTTTTCTAATGACTTGACTTTATTTAAAATTAAATAACAAATCTAACAAATCAATGTTTCCAAATTCCCCTTCTTTATGTGATGTCAGCTTAAACATTCGTCATTTGTCAACTTAATGTATTCCAGACCTCGTTACTGTATTTTTGGTAGTGAATTTTTGTACGAAACTCATCAACGTATTTGGTAAATGCATTTTTTTTTATTCAAAACACCTGCGACTAAACCATCAAATCGATCTTAAAGTCCAATGGGCATCCTGTGCCAATAATTAACTTGGGCACTGCGTACGCATATGTATGTATGTACACATGTATGTGTGTACATGTATGTGTGTACATACATACATACATACATATTGAAAATAAAGCAAGATGTTTCGCTCTCAAAGTTTTGTATGGCGCAACATTTTGGTTCAAGCAAGATTGAGGCGCAAACCGTGAATGTGAGAGCGAATCACGAACAGCATGTGAACATGATACGCATTGACTTAAGAAAGTTAATTTCCTGTTCCTTGTTTGACAGTTTATACGTACATACAGCTGCTGTCAAAATAATAGCACCACGATAAGTAGTTAATTTCAATACGCAATTCTTCTCTATAACTGTACATTCCCGTTACTATAAGTAAGTTCTTTTTATAAATAACATTTTTTTTACGGAAATAAATGCATTTAGAGAGAAGTGTCAAAATAATAACACCGATATTAATTTTTATTAAGAAAATCGCAAAATAAAAATTATTATTTTAAAACAATTAAAAACGGTAATTAGCTATTGGCATACGTGTTATTCTTAATAATTTTTAAAAATTTTGTCGCTCTAGTGTCGGCACTGGGTCGTGGTAAGCACTGTGCAAGTGGAATTTTGGAAGGAAAAACGTACTCCCAAGTTCGAAATATTTTAGGTTGCTTAAATGAAATGATAAGAAATGCAATTACTTTTCAATTTATTGCCGGAACACGAGGACGAAAAACTGTAACCACACACGCAATGGTCAGCCGCATAGTACGGCAAATAAAAAGAATCCTGCTGCACAACATGTCAAAATACTTGGGGAAGTAATGCAGCCGTATGCTTCCGAAAATATGCCACTGATTTGGGTCACGCAACAAGACAATGATCCAAAACATACTAGTATAAAAACTAAAAGGTAGTTTCAGGACAATCAGGGGTGTCATAGAAACCAATATTATTAGAATTGGTTTTTAAACGACAAAAAAAATTACTTGGTGGCATGAATTCCATCCAATATTATCGGTTTTATGTTCAAACAGAATTAGTGTTGGTTTTAGGGGTCACAGAAACCAATATAATCGGTTTTTCGCCTGAGAAAACCCAAGCGGATTTCATTTGCGCGCTTTTATTTTTGTTTACAAAAACATAAAAATAAAACTCCAAGCTCCATAATCATATGGACGAATATCCAGACCTTGCAAGAAGCTTTAGAAAGAGGCAGGCATAAACCAACCGTAGACTCTTTGGGAACAACTGGTTGACACTGTGCACTTACCCAGACATATGCTACAGACGTTTCCAACAACTCTTTGTTAAGACAGTTCATATAAAAATCTCAAGGAAGCTGCAAGTTGTATCATTGGCGGAATCTTAGAACGGGATAGATGTTCTTTCCATTCGAAAAACCGACTTGGTTTCTATGACACCCCTAAATAATGTCCCTTTGATGGAATGACTTGCACAGTCTCCGGATTGATGATGTTAAGAAGAAGGTATCCGAAGTCAAACCGACTACCAATAGTGATCTTTGGGTGCCAGTGCAACAGGCCTGGTACTCTATTTCATTACAAGGTGCTAGAACTTGGTCAATTATACAGAAAGATGCTGCAAAGCAGTTATTTCTAACAAGGGTAACGCAACTAAATATTAACATCATTACGTCAGGATAGTTAAGGGATAAGCTACTCACATTCAAATTTATTATTTTGACAGATGATTTTTTCAGATTTTTGGGAAAAGTTCTTGTTTTATATTAATTTGAATTTAAATGAAATTATTTTTCTTTATATCGGGTTTTGTACACATATTTTACATATTGAAAAGAATTAGAAAAGCTTTTTTTGAATAAATAAGATTTTGTTACCAGTTTAAAATCAGGCTGGCTAGTGGTGCTATTATTTTGACAGCAGCGTACATACATATTTATCTCTTTTCGCTATTTGTTTTCGTAAGCAGGGACGGAAAATAAGAAATTTAGTTTTAAGTTTTCCGATGAACGGGAGATCCTAAACATTTTTAAATTTTTGAAACCAATTAAAATAGAACAATCTGGATTCGGTTCAAGTCTGGGAACATCTCACAATCAATATAGCTGAAAATATCAACTTTGAAAAAAATTGGTAATCGAAAATACGAAACGAATGCGAAATAATTATTGTCACCCATTGATTATTTCTCATGTTTTTCGAGGTATTCCACTATTAATAGCAGCGATTAAATAATAATAATAAATATAGCAGCAATAACACCCTTTCTTTTAAGCTTCACCCTATCCAAAGTGCTCAAAATCATAAAATTTTCAAAACTGAAATATTTGTGTAAAAATCCGCTGACGCGTCTGGATTTACGACAAACAACGACTAATTTTACAAGAATTAAAAACGAAACTATCGTAATGTCATCCCTTGCGGGGATCGAACCCGCGGCCTTTGGATTAGAAGTCCAACGCGCTATCCTCTGCGCCAAAGGGACTGATAGCACGTTGCTGCTGTAGGCCGCCAATTAAAAGGTTCATTTTAAAACAAATATTTTTCTATGAAAAGATTTTGAGAGCTAAACAACATTTGGGACATGTCCAAAAAACATTATAAAATTTACTTTTATTATAGAAACGAAAGAAAAATCGAATGAAAAATCCATATACTGATAAGAACTCGGACGGACGATACTACTTATTAGAACAGTGTATGTTGAAGAAAGTCAATTCAAGAACAATATACATATAAGCGGCCATGGGCATAAAATTTACACATAAAGAAAAGAAGACGTCAGTATTTTGTTTATTAAAAAAGATTGGACAGCATAATCGGTCCTTCCTCATTTATTTATTCTATAATTTACTATAATTAAAATTATAATAAATCTTAATAGCCAAAGCTTAAGACTATCGGCCAAACTTAAGACTATCGGCTTAAGTTTCATACGCAAAAAGGTTAGATAATGTCAATACACAGTTAATTTGTTAGAATTGGTTATCTGAGCATATAACTACTGAATTTTATCTTGTAAATTGATATCTCGTAAAAAGTCGGATATTTTATTAACATTGTCCACGGAGAGCCATTTTAGCAAATCTATAATACTGTTTGAATTACATACTCTTAAGCGAAGGTGGAGCAGTGATGGGCAGTCCAATATGAAATGTGTTCTTGTTCATGGAGTGTATTGTTGCAGAGCGCACACACTGGTTGTGTATCTCTCGAATGTAGATACTGGTGCGTAAGTCTGGCATTTCTTAACGAGCTGGTGGAATTCGGCAGACATGTAGGTCTTTTATCAGGATTGATGGTTCTTTGTGTTAGGAACTGTTAAGTACAGAGCAAACTTATGGGCTGGTTTAGCATTCATATTTGCAGCTTCGCTTCCCTTAATACCAATATGACTTCGAGTCAGCGTTACCATATATTTTTTAAAAAAACTTCTTATATCTGAAAAAGAACTTTTTTCCAAAAAAAAAAAAAAACTTTTTTCTTTTTTTAAAAAAAAAAAAAAAACCTACTGCATTTGGCACAAGAGCACATAATTCAGAAATACTCTTTTGGTTACCTTTTATTACACTAAAAGGTGCTAAGACTTCAACGTGTTCGAGGGCGGCGCTACCAAAATCGAACTTTTTTAACAATCCATTACAAAGTTCAACATAAAACTTTAAACAATGAACTCTAAAGTCAATTTCATGGCATTCAGACAATTTATATGATAAATATACTTCTGCACCTGAATAAATATATTCGGGATCTTTAAGGTATGTAGTGTTGTTTACATCAAGCTTTTTTAAACTTCCAAAGCTTACATGCTCCTCTCTTACTACGTATTCAAAAATTTTCAAATATTTTAAAAAAAAACTTGTTTTTTACCCAATAAATTTAAAACTTTTTCGCATCTCAAAAAACTTGCAAAAAAAGGGAAAACTTGACAAATGGTAACGCTGCTTGGAGTCCATAAAAGTTTAATTATGCGGCCGTCGGTGCAAATTATGTGTTTCATTGTTCTTGATTTACATAGATGCAGGTTTTTAAGAATTGCTTGTGCTTCGAATACTGTCGCCTTTTAGGGGATTAGTCCTACAGTCCTCATCGGGACTTATTTCTTACGAACTACAAAAAAATTATTTCAATATGTCTGCCTTGTGGCATTATATTAAATTCTCAAGCTCTTAAAAAACGCTATAATTTTTTATTTACACCGCCTGGATTAATCATACTAAAATGGTGGATACATACATATATACATATCGTTAGCTAAAATGCAAGAAGGCTAACAAAAATTTCAAAATCTAGTTTTTCATTGATTATTATGAATTTTAATGGCATTCATCTAATTATGTATTACCATCGATAAGAAATAAAACACAAATCGTCCAAAGAGTATTTGCGCTGTCACTATCCATTAACAAGTTTTTTTTTATTTCGTCGAAATAACAGAAATTTGGTTAAGTTGAAAAAAAAATTATTACGTTCGTATTCGTATAAGAAAAGTTTAGGGCTCAAAATGCAACAAATTTTTCTAAAGATATATTATATGTTTTTTGATGCATTAAAAACTTTAAACAAGTTTAAATACTCACAGATAGTTTATTTGCACACGACAACTTTTTGTATCACCAGTAGGAGACAACTGTTGTTACACTTAACAAAACAATTAAAACAATCATATTCGTACACAACAACAAATGGTTACTTTTGAACAAAAATAACGATAAAGTTATAAAAATCAGAGACATGCCATGAATGTACCCATTCACAAAAAATGCTTGTTGCGGATGTCTAGTCTAGTGCCTGTTAACGATCTCTATTTATACATTTGCAAATAATGTATTGGCGGAAATATTTAACATTTTTTATCGTACTATATGAGTGCTAAACACAGTGACCGAAGTGCTGTGCTATTCCGTTTATCATTAGTTAGTGGCAACACTTACCCGATGGTACATATGTATTTATATAGCTTCCCTGTTTACTGCAAAAAATATCAACGCACATGACATCCCTTGCGGGGATCGAACCCGCGACCTTTGGATTAGAAGTCCAACGCGCTATCCTCTGCGCCAAAGGGACAAGTTGGGAAACTCTGTTTCCATTCCAAACATCAACCTGATAGTAGCAGCTTTTATTAACAGGCACATACACATCTACCTATTTTTGGACCCCTATGATAAAACAACAAACTACATACATACATATATATTATTGCTGTTATGACTACCATTTGCTGTGTTTAACCCAAATGCATAAGTATGTGCGGGGATGTATTTAAAGCCGACGCCATACTTTCGTATAGACATACATACATACATACATACATACATACATATGTATTTATATATTATATGTATGGATGTGCATACTTGTGCCAATAACGCAAACCGTAAAGTTCATCGTAAGCGATCGAAAGCAGATACGATTTATTAACCAGTTCAATTTATTTCTGTGTTCATTTATATTTAATTTCATTTATTGACTAAAATTTGTTTAAGTACGTGTTTGTGTGTGTGCATTTTGTATTCGAAAGAGTCACAGCAATTTGTTCTAACGATATACCGCGGACATACAACAATTACACGCGGATACACAGAGCCTCGGTGGCGCAGTAGGCAGCGCGTAAGTCTCATAATCTTAAGGTCGTGAGTTCAAGCCTCACCCGGGGCAGTAATTTTGCTTTTCATTTTTTATTATTTAACATAAATATGTACATATGTATGTACTTATGTAAGCACGCGTTTTATGCATGAATGTATGTACATACATATTGTTTTTATAAACAACAACAAAATTGTTGTTGTGTTTGCACAGTAGTACAATAAAAATAGAACTGTCTAGTCGGTGTTTTATAGCTGATTGTTATTATAGGGGAATGTTGTTGTTGACATGTTCAGTGTGTTTTACATCCCAACGGCCATTTAATAAACATTTCATTTGCGTGCGAAAGTTAAGAATAATAAAAGAAGAATATCTACATAAACAAACAAAAAATGGGAAATGAAATGATTTTAAGCATCAAATTATACAAGATTTTATTCGAATTCAAACTTTCCCGAATTGACCTCAAACTATAATGATTTCTATGTCAAAATTTGAAATGATACGTGCACTGTGATTTCAAAATGACAAGTAATACGATAAACAGATTTGACGCCCCACCCCACCTTTTCATTCAGAAATTTTTCCCTATACATAAGTTGTCTGCCCTCTACCGATTCTTTTGCACAAACTCGAATGAATATATATAAGACCTTAAATGATAAAACTAGTTATTGCAACGTATGACAAGTGATTATTTACAATTTTCCTTGCAACTTTTAGGCTCTTTTTTCCAGAACCAGTAGTCTTTGCCTTTGCAAAAATGTAAAAACAATCAGGCTGATTAGTCCAGCCATTCTCGAATTCTCACAAACACATTTAGCGATTAGTTTTTATTTACGGTAGTAGTTTCGCAATTGATTGCAACGATAGCCTAAATTTTACATTAACGATTAGAAATTTCGCAGTTTTTGTGCTTTTTTAGTAATTGGAAAATACACTGACATTTGTTTGTTTCTCGTGCCATATTTCGATTAGAGTAGACTTGGGCTCAAGAGCTTTTTTACGCGAATGCTCCTTTTACATCAGTTCTTTTTACTTGTCTTTCAGTTCAATGGTTCAGTGCTAAATGAAGGCAAGTAATTCCTGTGTCCCATTTACTTGCGGGTTACATGAAAAAATAAATACAAGCAAATAGAAAGTGCAAAAATTAGCTCCCGTAAATATAAAAAGTGAGCTAAATAGTTCACGGAATTGTTTGGGCCTCGTTTGTGATGTGCGTCCAACTGTACAGGGTCGTTTGTGAGCTGGACAAACCTAGCGTAGAGAACGCAATGACTTTTTTTCCATGTCATGTACGGCTTCGCAAAACACTCATTTCGATCATTTACAAAAATTAAATCTCTCATTGCCCCGAAATCGTTTATAAGATTGTTCACTTGGTACAGTTTAATCCAAATTATATCAGATTGATGAAATGTGGAAACCAGGCATAAGAACAACTGAATCATTCAAACCAACAAGAAAAGCAACTGAATGATTTTAAGTGATTCAATATATACCGATATCAGGATCTGGGGTGATATATGAACTTGTTATCTAAATTTTTTTGGTGATTATTTTTTGTCTGTAGTTTTAGCAGTTGCATCTACAACAATATTAACCCGGATCAGAAAATTTCATATTTGCTATAGAGAACTTTAGCGTTAAAAATATTTTCACTGAATCATGTTTCCGCCAACATGGTCACATCATAAGGGAACTCATGACCATTAACTAACAATGTTGTCAACTTTGTATTTGGTCTATCAAACTTACATTATGATTCGAACCCCTTAAGTTTTGTAAATCTTTCCTTGGAATATTCAAAGAGGAGGGGCTGGCTCTTCGCCTGACACGGCAACCGAAGATCCACAAAGTTCCTGCCTAACTGTTCATCTTTGTATACTGCTTTTTTGGAAACTAACAAATTACTGCGCAGACAATGTGCTATACTTTTATAATTTGTGCTCACTAATTTATATCGCATGTGAACGTCTTTATGGCTGAGATTTTTCATCGACATCTTTTAACTAAATGATTTTTCGAGAGAACAAAATTGATTAAAAATAACTGTCAAGCGCAATCGCTCCATCCCTTGCGGGGATCGAACCCGCGACCTTTGGATTAGAAGTCCAACGCGCTATCCTCTGCGCCAAAGGGACATGTTGGGAAACCCTGATTTTATAAACAACATAATCTTTTCCCCAACAACGTTATAAACTTTACTGATGACAAAGTTTCTATTCACCGACATGTAAATTTTATTAATGTTTTGAAATCAAGCAAAAAGGAAACAATGGATTCTCTTCAGGGACGACCTTAATTGTGCTTAGACATATATTTTTATTACATAAGATTTATTAACAATGTAAGAAAAAAGATACATCAACTTTCGTTTGTATGGCACAAACAATAACAAAAAGTAATTTACAAATAAAGAAAATTGAGGTACGCACTGGAGTTTACATTCTTCTCAATATCATATTTACAATTTTGATAATAAATAACTTGCGTCATATATTTATATCTTAACAATTGCAATTCTGTGAATCCTATAAATCTTTCGCTTGCATTAAGACGCAAAAAGTTGCAGTTTGTAGTCTGCTCCTCTCATTGGTTTTATTTATGTTTGAGTAGAAAAGATTCTTTCCGTATTTACTGATGAATGTGGAACTGATAAAACTGCGGAGATTCCTTAACTTAATAGTACCATAAAATGTACGATTGTACCAATTTTGCCGTCCCTGATTCTCTTTTGCTTTATTATTCAAGAAATTTATCGAACTCCGGTACATAAATTTTGTTCAACAAACGCCATTTTTTGTTTGTTTTGAAGATTTGCAAATAAAAGTTATCATCATTGTTCACACGATCATTAATAGTCACACGGATCAAGTTTGAACTTTTGTATGAGTAGTAGTTGGAGGTGATTGTCGGTTTCGATGAGATAAAATACAAATGATTTCTACGAAGTACGATACATGAGATCTCCATGCTGAGACCAAAATGTGATATTGAGATTCAATATTTTTAATAGACAACATAAGTGCACAAGCCTGTTTCTCAGCTCTCAGCCGAAGTAACAACATAATTTTCACTACTTTTTTCTACAACTATTTATTTTGTAGTGTTCGAAGGCATTATTTTACTTTAGATAAGAGCGTTTTTCTAGCTGGGAATTTCTTAAAATTCTGGTGCAGATGGGTTAATTGCAGGCGAGATCGTCATACATAAATATATATTTTTGTTAGTTTCGACCACATGTCTCCTCAGAAACTCTGAACTGTAAGTACATCAGGGCACCCCTAGAGATTCCTGGTCAAAATCAATTTCGAATCAAGTCGAAGCCAGTTGGGACGACCAAGCCCAACAAAGCTCAACAACAAGCTTTGTTTAGAAGTGCTCAAGGACCTGAATTCAGGTGAATCCGTCTGACGAAAGCCACACACTTCGCAACCATTTGTCAAACACGATATCGGGTATTATTGTATGAGATTTAGTCGATCACGTTCCTGTTTGAAGAAGTAAAAGAAAATAGAAAAAGGACGGAGAAAAAAACAATTTGATAAATAAATTCATTCCACAATAAATCAAAGCTTTTGTTTATAACGTTCTCACACACACAGTTTTCTTTTTTACAGACCCCAAATCCCACCTTTATAAAATTCAGTCAAATCAAAAATGTCTGTTTAGACCGAAATTTCTTTGATCTGAATACAACAAGAAATTTTGAAATTTTGCAGCGTCGCTATTCAAAAAGCTACACAAATTTAATCTTCGCTACAACCGCAACACAATTTCATAGAACGGCCTAATACTCTATTCAATCTCTGACACAACATCCCCATGTAGCAAATTGTGTGGCTTGCATAAGACAAGCTAAATCGGGGAAATCGGGGAAACCGCTGAAACCACTCAACAATATGTCGAGTCTTCCAGTACATGAGACAAGCCGAGCGGATGGCATGTGCAGCTCCCAAATAGGTTCAAGAACGTCATTTGCCATTTGAATTTAGGGGGAAAATATGTTTTAGTTTTTAGGGGCAACCACTACGAGTATTTTTCTTTAAATTTGCAAAAGAATTGGGGCGTTAGAAATGGCAATTAATTGCAGCATTTTCCAAAACTTTTTAAACTTAGCTTTTTTCAGTGTATTTCCAAAATTTTTTTTGGGAAAAGATGGCTGCAGTTAGTGGTGTCTAGGGCTGAAGGATAAGGCAAACTGTACAAGAAAGTGAAAAAATACAGTAAAAGAAGTGAATCAGTGTTTTTTCAAATCAATGTCTATACGAAATAAGCCAATTAAGCCTTTAATAAACGTACGATATTTATTCACCAATCAATAAATAAGTTTCAATACAAATTGAAAAACTTGCTTGATCCTTTTCAGGAATCCAGTAATCAATTAAGAATTTGCTTTAATACAATAAGAAAATAATCTTACATTATGCCAAATCTCCTATTTGCTGGATAAAGAAATTAAGTTTAAATGAATTTTTTCATTAATTTAGAATTTTTTTAAGTTCTTAAGCAAACTGAAATCATCAAAGATCCAAATCTCTGATTGAGTCATGACGAGAAAATCCACACACAAATTATTGAAATATTGAAGAAAAGTGCTTGACCGTAATTTATTTATGAATTTTGAACGACGTGACTGAGTGAGTGTGGACTAACACACACGCAAGTGCCCGAGTATTTGTGTGCATTAAATTCACTATTAAGCAATTTTGCAGAGACATCTCAAAAAATCCCTTAAATGCTGACACATACATATAAATACAATCGTTAATTCCTACCCATGGATACCAATAAAATTGTGTTAAAGCGTCAAAAGAAAATGCGTACATACATACATACATACATGTATGTATGTATCTGAAAATCCAAAAAAAAAGGGAAAAGAAAAAACATCATTGTAAATGCGAAAATCTTTATTTAAAAAGCGGCACAAGCTTTTGTTAATCCCACAGAATTAAGAAACAAAAAAAAGACAATTGTGTCACACATACGAGTATTGGACTTGTATTGCCGTTGTCATTTCCAGTCACGGCACACACCCACACATACATACATACATACATGCAATTTAATATTCTTTCCAATTTATAATTTCAGTACAATGCAGCCGGCCTGTGTAGGACGTTGTACGATGTCCGAACATTTGTCCACCGTAAAATCCAGTATAAAATAAGCGCACATGTGTGTGTATTTATAGAGAACGTAAATGTGTGTGTGTATTTACAATTAAATATAACAAAAACTCAAAGAAAAAATATATATGTATGTATATTGTATTATAATAAATTTTTGTATACATGTGCATTAGGGTGGGCTTTGCATTGGGGCTTGCCCAAAATTTCCGAACAATCAAGCAATAGAGTTTCAAGTCAATCATTGAGGTGAAGATAGGTTAGGCTACTGAGAAGATAGCTTCCTTGGGCCGACATGGTCCCTTTGTGCAGCCTAGAGGTATGGGACAAATGCATAACCGCTAGTCCAAATTACAAGCTTTTCACATGATACTCCGCTTTGGCAACCAACTCGTGTAGTATCGGACAGGTGATTTGCATTTATACTGAAAACAGCTGGGAACGGCAGAGAGAGTGTTCAACACTTTTTGTTTTCTACTGCCGGAGCGAACACCTCTGGTTCGTGAACCTCTTGCTATCCACAGAAAACATTACTGGACCATCTGCGCTTTGCCGTCCGTAAGAATCGTCGTTGTATACGCCATTTACATATACTAAGCCGTGTCCCTATGTTCTAAATGGGCTTCGGCCTTTGATAGTTCGTCTGCTACCAGATTTCCCAGTACCGAAGAAAGTTGGTTTAAAGTTAGCAACAACAAAACTTTTGTCTAGAAATCTGAATCTGAGTCTTGTTTAAAAGGAGTGTTTGATTTCGATTTTAATTATGCGTATGAAAAGGTAAAAAGAAATAAAATAGAGAATAGAGTTCTAAAAATGCACAAGCAAAAAAACTAATAGACGAGATATATCGCACGAACAAGCAAACCAACTGCTCTCATTGGCCAGCGGAGAGGACAGACAGCCCGGTGTAGCCATAGGAAAGCCTTTACAGTGCTAAAAGATGCAGCGGCAGACTATCTGAAACTTTTAGAGGTATTACCCATGAGCACATGATTGTACATAAAAGTACAAAAATTTGCCGATTCCCTGAACGGCAAAGGAAGTCAGGGCACCTACTTACGTAGTCCATTCTGCCAATTGACCGTTGGTGAGGGCTTCGTAAGAACCTGCAGTCATACAGCCATTTTCCAGAAGTTTGGTTACTGTGTCAACCGAAGAACCCCTTCGCGACTATACCCCTGAGAACAGAGATTACGCCAAGGTAAATCCTGTACCCTGCGAGGAGAGACAGAAAGATCAAAATATTTTTCAAGCCATCGCTTTTCTCACCCCCTAATGTTTGTACCTACTCTTTATTTTGTACTCTAATATCCAACAATTACTTGAAAAGACCGCACACATGTTTTCATTTCGTATGGAATGCAATCAAAATTCTTACACTCGTGGAAAAACATATTCTCCTTTTCTTCTAAAACAATCGCCCGTCACGTGATACCGGACAATTTTTTTATCTTTGCTTTTCAATAAAAGACCTTTTTTATTTAAAATGTATGTACGTTTTGGACCGCAAGGTCGCTGCTGATAGATTTGGAATTAATTCTATAGCGGCACCTGCAATGACGGCTTTATCTGGCAGTGGATCACACACAAGCCCCTTGTGGCTTGCAAGGTTCACACAGGCGGCACAAACCATAAACCCCTTGCTCAAGAGATCGGGCTATCTTTTTCCTTCTGTTTTACACAATTCCCCTGAAGGCAAGAAAAGACAACGCTCCTGAGTTATTAGCTACAAAAAATCTTTATTTTTTTGACAGTTATTACAAGTCCCTTTTTTTTTATCTGATGATATTGCAAATGATTAATAGTAGGCAGCATTTACTGATAAAATGAATTTAGTAGGCGCAACAAGAGATCACGCAATTAAGTGTGAACAATGCCAGGAAAACGACTCGATAAAAATATTACCCAGATTGTGTATTTTAACTATTACAAAGACAAATCCCACAAACAAATTGATGAAATGTTTTCCCTTAACCTAAGGATGGTATACAACGTTATTAACAGTGCTGCAAATGAAGGAAGAGTTGAACCTAAACAAACACCAGACAGACCAAAAAAAAGGAACACGGCGCATTTTAAAAATTATTGACAAAAATCCACATTCAAATACCAGAGAAATAGCAGTTGAATAACAATAATGAATGTGGAGTAGATATCTCTCATCAGACGGTTCGAAACGTGCTACAAAACCGTAAATACTCTTCAAGAGTGGCCAGGAAAAAACCTCTGCCTTCCGCGGAAAATATTGAGACGAGATATAATTTTGCAATTGACCACATTTCATTTCCTCTGGAATACTGGAATGACGTAATTTTCTGTGATGAAACGAAAGTAATGCTTTACTACCATGATGGATCTAAATAAGTTTGGCGCAAGCCTCTGATGGCTTTAGAGAATAAAAATATAATACCCACAGTAAAGTTCGGAACAATTTCTGTTATAGTGGGTGTTGGGGAAATAAGGATCTTGGATGATATAATGACTATGGAAGTCTATCTGAATATTTTAAAAAGCGCCGGAAAATTCGGATTCGTTGATCATGAAAACTCCGAAAAGTTAATATATAAATTTTACTAAAATAACAGGATTTGTAGATCCTGGCTATAATATAATTGCGGGAAAGTAATTGAAACCCCGGCACAAAGTCCAGACTTAAACCCGATAGAAAATTTGTGGGTCCATTTAACGAAAAAAGTCGGAAGAAGGTCTCCGAAAAACAAAAACCTATTGACATCATTTATAAAAGAAGAGTGGGAAAAAATACCTACAGAATACGATATACAAAAACTTATTACCTCCATGGGTAGACGTCTGGAAGCTGTAGTTGATGCCCAAGGTGGGCACACAAAGTTCTAGCAGGCAAAGTTATTTTTAAAAATTTAGAAAACATTTTACATACCGCACTTAGTACTATTTTGAAAACATTTATTTTGAAGAGTACAAACTGAAATATGTTTTTAAATTGCGGTTATTGTTTTGTTATTACAATTTTTGTTATTTTTTATTGAAATATCTTTAGAAACATCTAAAATCCTATAAATTAAAAAAAAAATAATATATGTATTTATAAACTTTACTTAAAAATTAAAGTTTTATATAAAGTTTTCAATTTTCTTTAGCATTGAAAACATTCTTTTCACAAACTGTATATGGGCTCAAAATCCAACGCAGGGTTGTAAAACACGATAGAACTCATTTACAGAGCTAAATTGCTCCGTCTAAAAGTGAAATAGTTTTCCATCGGAATAAGTTGTCTTTTATTTCGATCAACAATTTATTATTATTATTATGTTTAGTCGCTTTTCTAGGATTTCTATTTAACCTTTTCTCGAGTGTCTAAAAAGAAATACAAGCCCCATTCACTTGCAATACTCTGTTTTTTATAATTCGACGATATTAAAGATCAGAAAAAAGTGTTTCGCTGTTTAACATGTGCTTTTGATTGTACAAAGCAAATGCCCTGACGTACATACATATGTCGGTCCCCCTCCATTACGAATGTGAACAATTTGTCCGTACAACATTCGAGATCTTAACCAGTTGCTTTTACAACATGTTCGTGCTTTTGGTGGCATTTTTCGCATAAAGTACAACAAATCTGTGCAGTAAATTTAAAAATTTCCATCAATTTGTTTCGTTTGTATGAAATGTGTGTTTTTTATATTCATATTTACGAACGGAATACTGTTGCTGCAGCTCCATTCAAACAGACACACACACACACACATGCAGCTGGGCAACATGCCCCAACAAATGTATTTGGGTTTTTTTCTTTCTTATTGTACTCGTATGTTGCATGAATGAATGGTTGGATGGATAGATGCTTGGCTGGCTGGTTGAATGAATGAATATGAGTTCGTGGCATTACCACATGCAATTGCTAACACTCGATCATTTAGTGACATATTTGCCACATCTTTTACTTCTTCAAACAAGTTTTATTCGTTGTAATTTGGTGTGTGTGTGTGTGTGTGTGTGCGTGTTTGCGGTAGTTTCCTCTTTACATTCCCCTTTATTACCGCTTTTGTGAGTGATTTTGATTCGAAATACAGTATTTTTGTACTTGTGTCTTAGCATGTGTGCATGTCCGTACAACGTTCTATTTGCGTATCTAGTTACAACTCATAAATCCTTTTTTGCGAAAAAAAATTTAATTTTTATTGCTTTCGTACTCGGCAAAAACACACTGGCAAAAAGTTTGGTTTTTGTTACATTTTTTCGGCTCCAATTTATAACTGCAAATCACTTTGTCTGAAAAATGCATCAAGTCAAAGAGAAACCAACTGAAGTATTCAGAACAACATCCAGAAAACTGGATTTATTTACGTAGACGATGTCAGTAAATTTCAAATGGAAAATTCTTACTTTTCATGAGACTACTTTGGTGCCACTAAATGCCATACGTCAGTTTGCTACTGGAACGAATACAATAGACATCCACACACACAAACATACATATATATTTTTGTTGGCATTTATAATATCTGCATAGTGCGTAAGGATTTTGTTCCGATATTGATTTTTTCACTTATGGATACATCATTATATTCTTCAAACATATAATCAATCAACTTCTTTCTTAAATTCAACGCATCTACACACATGCGTACATACAGTATAAGTTAATTCGAAAAATATTTGAGATCAAAACAAAACTCACAATGCGGGCGTTGCGTCTCCAGCTACTCAGCACCTCAGATTTGTTCGCACCAAAAATGCTGACTTACCGTCTGAGTTTTACCCACTCTGATGTGGATATGAGAAAGTGGCGTGATCGTGAAGAATGTTCATACCTGTGGCGTTCTTTTAAGCCAGTTCTTATAAGAGACGTTTGAGCCGTGGAAACCCGCACACAAAGAATTATTTTGTTAATTAAGTTTACAAGGCTAAGTTTAATTGTATACAAATTGTATATACATACATATCGTTACCTTAATACAGAAAGGCCCTAACTCGTTTTTTCTCATATCGAGTTTTTTGTAAATTTCGAAAGATGATCTTTCAACACATCGTTGGTAAAAACTTGACGTGATCCGACCAAAAATAACAGAAATATAAGCAGTTGAAAAAAGTTTCGCGACTACAAAACCTTTATTTTTATTAAGTTTTTTTCCCCTTCTTTTGCTTGTATGATTAATATTAATAATCCAAAATGAGAATATTTTACATTTGGAAGATGAATATGAATGGCGTAGTCTGCAGTGTGTTGAATTTGGACCAACTTTGTATGTAGATATAATGAACAGAATAAATTTTAAACCTTTCAACACCATTGATAATACGATTCACGAAACCCAGGCATTTTTTTCTGCGTGCGTTTAAGTAGCAGAACAAACATACATACATATATACACGATAATGGAGTTATGACGATCAACAGGTTCAAGGTATTTCCAATAAAATTTATTTAATAAAAATATAAATATTATTAACCTGTATTTCGTGACTACACTCACAAATATGTCTTCGGTAAAAACAAAACATTTTAAATAGTCTGAGAAGCCCATATATTCTACATCAATTCCTAATTTTGTGCACAATATTATATATATTATGTGAAATTTGGCAATCCTGCAGTAAAAATCACTTTGACAATTCTGCAGAAATTATTTTATTATTATTATTATAATTATTATGAAAACCGCGTGTTAAGCTTTAAAATTTGAAACACGAAGTGCGCAGTGGGCAAATGCATGCAAAATGATGGAAAAAAAATCAAGTGAGTGCTAATTACACTTTAACGCTAGTACCATTATCCGATCTATAGAAAAGGTCTTCGGCAGTTTACCAATTCTCTTGAAAACGTGCGCGTAGCTGCTCAGAATGCTTTCAACCCCCTTTCGTAAGAACTGGCTCACACCGATTATCAACACTAAGAAATAGATCAATAATTTCCATTGTAATCAACCAAACAGGAATTATTCCTCTGATTGTCTAGTCTGGTATTCAATTTATGTGTTGTGCCTACCGGTAAGCAATTAACGTCCGCTCAATTGGAAAGTTTTCACTTCAACACCTATGGAATATTCTTGGTCCGACGCTCGCTAACATCAGTTAACTTAAGAGTACTCTTAAAACTTAATATTGTGCTTAATTGTCTACTTTTAACAATTATTTCATCTTCCATTTCACTCCAGTTGAGACCATCTATTTCCTTCCTGCAAACTGCTTCATGTCCCATGATTTTGCTCTGGGAAATCACCTTTTTTCCACAAGATCGGCAGTTAGCATCCTTCGCACTGCACTCATTCTCATTAGGGTGACTGATCTTCCATAAGCTACCACAATTGAAACACACTCTGTTAATTGCTGACACTGGCGTCACTTCTGGCTTTTTACTACAGTTATCGCCCTTTTTGATGACACTTATTGCGAATTTTGCATCCGTATATATCCAACCAGCCACAGAAACGTCTCAGTCTTTGTGGCTTCATCCTCTTTGGCCTTGCCGCTGGCAATCATATAGACCATGAAGCCCATTTGCCAGTTTGGTCACTCGTTTGCAATATTTGAGCAGTCCAATTCAGATGGTAAACGATCACTGACTGCCATGTAAATACAACTCGTCTGTTTCCAGGGTTAATGCTGTTCTACCTGCAATAACGTGGTGCTGCCTGGCGATGCTGTCGGATTCGGAGGATGCCGCCTGATTCGTTGGCCGTCTCTTGCAAAGTTTACAACCTGTAGCAGAGTTCACACTTTACTTACGTCCAAAAAAAAGCAAAGTACCCCACACCTGACACCATGAAATGTGTCCTCCAGCAATAGATGTTTACGAATATATTTTATTTATTTATTTAATTAATTTCTATTTATTACAATCACCCACCCACACGACTGCCTTACTATACGGCCAAAAAAGAAAAAGAACAGCCGAAAGTGCCAAACATCTTACACTCACGCCATCCTGCCAGTCACAGTCGCCATTTTGCCACTAATTGCCGTCAGATGCTACATCACTGTGCAACCATTCATTACATCACTGTACGGGCATAACATTTGTAGACACCAGGGCAAATGCATATCATGCAGATACTGTCTGAAAGGGTTCAGAGGTTGGGGTTTTCCAACGCAAATCCGGGCAAGGCACTGAGACGCAGGACAAATAAAAAAAATTTAAAACGGTATCACCGTTTTAAAAGGCAAAACTTTACAGAATTGCTCACTCAATCCCTTTGTACTGTGTCAAGATTGTTAAAATTAGCACATTCGATAGGAATTTTTAGTAAAATCAAAAACTAATGTACTCGTATTATTGTAGTCCAAATGTATTTTAAATGTTAATTAATTTTATATATGTATGTACTCGTCTGTATGTATTCCTTGAATATTTGACTATTTTCAGAATATAATTAATAAATAAAAACAAAATAAAGTTTTTTAAGGGGAAAAATAAGAAATTGCTTCAATCATATTTTTATACAATATAAATTTTGAATGTCAGACGGCTTCGTGACGTCATTTGACCAACCTGCGCAGAAAATTCACTTTTTGTGTTCGGGCTGGCGTAATCTGTAATTTTATCATTTTGCTACAATTTAGAATCACTGTGTTTCACAGTTCCAGCTGAATTGGAGAAATGATTTCGGCAATGTTGATTTTGAGGACATCGGTCGGTTTCGGTTTATTAACACAGGCCTGCGACTTCAGGCAACATTACAAGAAAGATTCTGGTGTGCTCAAAGCGCTATTCGACAGATAACCATACCTTCAAAATGTCCATAGTCGTTAACTTTTAGTTCCAGCATCCGTTGGAGCTTGGGCAGGTTGAAGTGTTGGGTTCTCTTGCACCTTTGCATGGACTGCGGCGATGTGCCTGATCGCGAGCCTGATTTGAGGTACAGACGTTGTTTCTATTTACTCATCCGGTCGTCTCGAGTATATGTTTTCGTTTGCCTTCAAATTTGGGCAGAGTTTATTCTAACGAACAATAATTTTAATAATAAAGTGTCATATTTTGGACGGGCTGCTCCATCGTGTAACATGTCATGGTGGGTTTGTCTTCAGTAACCGTGACTTCAGTAAATTGAAGATTAGAAAGATGACACCCCACCAATGTGGAGCTGCCAATTGAAAACCCGTTTAGCTATTCTTGACAATCCTGTGACATTGCGGCTGGATACAGACCAACACAGCTTTGAGAGATAGTGCTATGATCAATTTTAAAACCTTTGCAGGGGTCCAGCTATAATATTATCCAGGCGGGCTGTGAAAAACGTTCCCGCACTTGGTGCTTCTCTACAACGGCACTGGTAGAGAGAAGATGACCAGCTCAGGCTTAGTGTTTTGAACAGATGAACTGCTTCAATTACTTTTTCAGCCGACAACTTTACGTTTTCTATTTCCAGGTCTTTTTTTTTATCACTGAAGACCCAATTACTAAACGTAAATCTGCGACGCGAGTGCAACTTGCGAAGCTCAATATTTTCTTTTTTTAAATATATTTTTGACAAGAAAATATATGTGCAAAAGGGATCAATATTTTGCAGATTCATCAACACCATTTATGGAGCATACGAAATACTTTTGAACTCATCTTTCTTCTTTTATTGGCTTCATTAGAGGCAACTATTTTCATGCAGAGTAATCGGCAGCCTTAAGCTTCCTCTTTCTTTGGACAAAAGCTTTAAGTTTAAGAACTTTGTTCATTTTATTAAAAATTGTAGCATAAACTGCTGCAGACAGGGTATAAAAATATTTAATATTGTCACATTGTGTGTCAACAAAACAAGGCAAACGTACAACAAGTTTGTAAAGTGTTATCCTTTTTCCGAAAGCACAAGTGAAGGCCTGTGCGTCCGTCCAGCCGCTTATGCCTAAATGTGTGTGTGCTTGTGCAACAAGCAAATTTATGCGCTGGTGTGGCATTAATGTGAGCTGGTACGACTGTGTGTAATTGAATTTATGTATCCCACATAATGATGCTGTTGCTGTAAATAAATCACAAAATATTTTAATATTTTCCCGTTATTTATTGTGGACATATTTCATCAGTAGGATGGCTGTTTTGGTGCCATAAAATGCGCGCACAAACACATGTACGTAATGAATCAAGTATTAAACTTGTATTTGCTTTTCGCAGTGAGTTGCTTTCATTTGAGTTTTTAATTATGATGGTAGAACTTGATTCTTGATAGAAGGGAAAAGTTGTGTGCTGCATTTAAAATGGACTGAGTGACTTCAAGCTGAACGCAGTGTTTTCACAATCAGGGCTGGCTCGAAAAATAATATCGAAAAATGCGTATTAGAAATAATGCAAGGCGCTGCATGAGGGTCATCGACAGCGATAACTATTGTTTGACAGCTAAGAATGTGAATTTGTGGCATTAGAAAAAATCAGATAAAACACAAACTAATGTTTCGATGTGGTCCGCTCAGCGTTTACTTGAGAGTGTCCATATATACTTGCTTATTTCTAACTATATAACCATATAGTGCTGTACAACTATTGGAGTTGCCAGATCTTAGATATTAAGATCATCTAACATACAATCGTTTAACATAATTCGTTTAAACGTTCTGAATTATAAAGTCAGTTACTGTATTAATACTCCCTACAAAATGATGCCGACATTTCTGTGGAAATGTACGTCTTAAAAACAAATCTGTTCCAAAAGTTCAAAAAGCACTTCGTCAATCTACCGGGCAACGTAGTAGTAGTAGTTATTGATCGTTTTTGCATTAATTTCAGTCTTTTTGTTTCAAACCCATCAACAACACAAAATTTTGATGCGGCTTACACGCTGGCGGCATTATCGCAAGGGGGTGCCGTTACGGTGAATGGCGAACGCTACCGGCCGATGTTGATTGAAGTTTTGTTCCCAAAAATTAATCGGATAAACATCAAGAACATTTGGTTCCAACAAGCGCGCTTAACAATCGATTTATTGCAAAATCAATTTGGTGACAACTCTCTTTCCAGAAGTGGTACTGTACACTGGCCCTCCTTGGTGCGATTTATTACTGCAGTACTTTTTATTGGAATGTGTTATATTATTTTTCTTTTACACTGTATGTCGACAAGTCTTACAGCACTGTAACCAATACTCAAGCCTCCATTGGCGCCATACATCCGATTTATTGGAAAAAAGTAGTAACAAATTAGGCTGATCAGATGGACCATGTAACTCGTAGCCGCAGTGGACATACAAAATACATAAAAAATAATATAATAAAATTATAAAGGAGATGATAACAAACAAATTTCTGTCATGCACTTTGATTTTGAATTGTCAGGCTCTTTAAAAAACACTTCAGCTCCATTTGAATGTTAAATCAATATTTATTTATTCGATTTAAGAGTATGAAAATATTCCGTACAGGCTGTTCAAACGATAAAAACATACATTCATACACACATACATACATACATACATAAGTCAACTTACGAATACATAATTGAAAATCTTTAATACTCGCATTCATATATAATTCATCGGTTTCAGAATAAAATAACATTTCGGGTCCGACACAGAGAATTTGGAACGGTGAGTTCTAACATATAGCGGAATAAAAGGTCGGAAAAAACGTTGAGGAGTGTTGCATAAGGCAAAAGGGTCAAACGGCATCTAGACACATTTCGTGAGCAGCAAATGGGAAATTGTTTCTGCAAAAACTTAATACGTTCAATATGTACATCTATGTGTATATTATAGTGTGGAGCCCATATTATGCAATCGTTTTCTAGAATTGATGGACAAAGTCTTTGAGTTTCTTGGACTGCATGAATCCATTATATGTCTGGAGTGTGTCTAAGTACATGTTGTGTTGTGGAACACATTAGTTAAGCTGGCTAGTAAAACTGAAGAAATTCTTTAATTTATGCTTTTAGAGTTAATTAATATTACATGTTTGTAGGAGATGGATCAAAAGTGTCATAACAAACGTCAAAATTTTTTCTATCTTGGTGCGCATTTTGGCATTTGTTGCAATAAACTTTTTAGACATAAATGTAAATGCTCATGTATGTATGCGATAAAATGAATATCCGCAAAAAAGTCCTTCAGCGTCCTCAAAACATAGGCTTTGTATAGATATAGGATACATTTTGAAAACCCTGTTAATTTGCTGGTTAACGTTATTTTCACTCTCACATTCTTCCAACATCAAAACATCCAAAATTATGGATTTGATCGTCGTCCGAACTTAATAACAAACAGTCATTCAGTGGAAGGCCGTTTTAAGTTCCTAACAACACGATACAATGGGAATTTTCGAAAATGTAGCTCCAAAAAACGCCCCAACGCAGGTACGTTGTTTTTATATAAATTCCTCCCACATATATAAGTACGTATGTAGGTTTGTGATCGTAACGACTACTTTTATAGAAGAAAGAAGAAGAGTTTCTTAGCAAAGCAACTTCAATTTTTTATCCCCAATTATTTACCGCTGATTTCAGGGATACAACTTGTGGTTTGCGATTATGGGAGAGAAAAGCCACCATTCAAATCACCATCAACAAATATCCGCAAAATCCGAAATGGTGACGAACAAAGGAGTATAGGAATTTACATGCACATACATAACTCTTTGCTAGTTGCGATGGTATTAGCAAAAGGAAACTAAATGTGACTTTTAATCACATAATTCACGTATATGGGTTGCGAAGATGTGATCACGTTTCCTTCTGGTTAGATAAACTTTATGGTATGTGTTTTGATGACTATCTGAAGTTAAGGATTTTATTATTTATGCATAAAATAATATATAAATATCTATATATATAATATATAAATGTATGTATATAAATATCTAAAAGGTGGTTAAATTGTATGGGCCGATGTTGAATGTGAACCACACCTAAACGCCAAGTTTTTTTCCGAATTTTATTTGACATTTCTCTATTTCAGACTTACTCAATTTGAACCATGGAGAGATACACAATCCAACAACGTGTTAAAGTTATCCAGACTTATTATGAAAATGGGAGTTCAAATCAAAATGCATATCGTGCACTTCGTAATCTTTTTGGTCAATTTCATCTCCCAATTGTGCGTACAATCGCAAAAATCGTGGAAAAATTCGAGCAAACCGGGTCTGTAGAAGATGTGAGAACACCAGTGCATGCTCGTACAGCTCGTACTGCAGAAAATATTGCTTCTGTTCGCGATAGTGTGGCTGAAGAGCCGTCCACCTCAACTCGTCGTCGTTCCCAACAATTGCACCTCTCACGCTCGTCGTTGATGAACATTATGCATAAAGACTTGCATTTACACGCTTACAAGGTGCAATTGGCTCAAGAACTAAAGCCTCTTGACCATTCCAAACGTCGTGAATGGGCAGAATGGTGGCAAGAAATGGCAACAGTGGATGATCAATTTTCGAAGAAAATCATCTTCAGTGATGAGGCACATTTTCACCTCAGTGGATTCGTCAATAAACAGAATTGCCGCATTTGGGCGAATGAGAATCCAAGAGTGATTGTCGAAAAACCAATGCACCCACAAAGAGTGACTGTTTGGTGCGGTTTATGGGCTGGCGGCATCATCGGGCCGTTCCAAAATGAGGCCGGTCAGGCAGTTACTGTGAATGGTGTTCGCTATCGTGAGATGATAACGAACTTTTTATGGCCCGAATTGGAAGATATGGATGTGGACGATATGTGGTTTCAGCAGGACGGTGCCACTTGCCACACAGCTAACGAAACAATGGCTCTTTTGCGCAACAAATTCAATGGCCGTGTTATCTCACGTAATGGCGATGTCAATTGGTCGCCAAGATCATGTGATTTGACACCGTTGGACTTTTTTCTTTGGGGTTATTTGAAAGAAAAGGTGTACGTCGATAAGCCAGCAACAATTCAAGACCTAAAGGATCAGATAATTCGGCACATTAACGGCATAGAACCTCCATTATGCCTCAGCGTCATCGAAAATTTGGACCATCGGATGGAGGTGTGCCGCCGAGGTCGCGGCGCCCATATGGCCGATATTTTGTTCCATACATAATTGAGTAATACCAATACATCATAATAAAATAAAATTACAATAATTTCCTAAATAGTTTGTGTTTTATTCAAAATCAACATCGGCCCTTGAAATTTAACCACCCTTTATATATATGTATGTATATATAGATGCAATCGGTCTCTGGAACGATATTCCTCACAGCTCTCAAGTCGTTAGTAATGGACATCCAATCAAGACAAATATCTGCCAATTATTAAGTCAATCCTATTTGACATTTACACATGTAAGGTCAAGTAGTTTAGGAAATTGTTTAACTGTATACATAAGTATGTACGTATGTATATATATCCTAATGCCTTTATATTTGTACCGGGTTCCACGCTGCAATATGGGACTTAAAGTCTTGTGTATGGGACATTGAAATAACAATAAATAAATTAATAACGGATATTGCACTTTGAATGCGAAACCTTTTCCCTTTTGAAAAAACAAATTAAAAGAACAAATATATTGTACCTGTAATTTTATTTACGCTCACTTGGCTGGATATAACATTTGCTGGAGAATGTGGCGAAACAAGGAGTTTCGTAATAAGTTTAGTCAAGGAGAGAAACAAAAAACTATGTAGAATCCCTCGTTTGCGTTGCTAAAGTTTCCCACAGACGACATATAAATCAATCAAGTTTTGCACTGCTGAGTAACTACATGTCGTGTGTGGCTCCAGAAACATTGAATTTATAAAAAATACGGGCGCTGCCATCTGATTAACTTTCAATCAGATCACGCCCTGATTTCTGTGCTTGAAACATCTGAGTGCAAATTTCTGTGCAACTCGCAAACATTCGTCGGCGTTTGATTTTTTGCAGTTCATTAGCCGACTAAAACAAGAATTTTGCCAGACCTATTAATTATTGTTTTTTTTAATCTAACAAAAACAATGGATTTCATAAATTGTTTTTTGACAAAAGTTCAAGATCTTGTAGTTAAAAAGAAAAATTAAGTCAACAGTACTTTAGCGACGGCTACCAGCCATTTTTTAGAGGAGTGACGTGGATGTTTATATTATTATTTTACATAGTCAAAAAGAAGAATATAGAGGGCAAGAAGACGTATAACTAAAAGCGAAAAAAAAATTGATTCTCTACAAATGTATAAAATTACATTCCACAATCACTTTTACCCAAAAATAAATTCTGATTTTCAAGCACTCATACATGTACATACATATGTATGTATGTACACATATCAGATGTTCTGTCTGAAGTCAGTTTCTAGTTCTGGTCTTTCCTTTTCTTCATTTTGATTGACTAGATGCGCTTTTAGAACGGATTTTCACATGAGAATTTCAAATCTATATACATTTCCAGTTTTGCATTAAAACACTGTTCCGTTTTTCAGCCCATTTCCTTATTTCTGAGTCCGTCACCTAGTCCTCCCCTATTCAACTTTCCTTTTAATTTAACTACCAAAACGTGACGCAAGAAATGTACTTTAATTATCCTTCTATATACATCTATATATATAAAATGAATGTGTGTGTGTTTTTTTTTTGTACCTTATAGGAGACCAGACCGCAGGACCAATCTTTCTGAAATTCTCACAACATTTAACTCGGACTCTCGAATGAATTCGAGGCCACTTTTTGTCAACCACGCCTACTTTTACGAACATTTTTTTTTAATTTTATTTTTTAATATGGCTCCCTCCACAAAGTTTTTAACAGATTTTACAATATAAACGATCATTACTTAGCCATTTGTGGACCAACTTTAAAAATTCTGAGGAGCAATAAAATTTTTTAAAAACCCATAACTTCGTCAATTGTGGACCAATTTTCAATACTCTTTGTGCACTTTGTGGGGCGAAGCAAAGCACACCGGCTTAATCCAGTATTTTATAAAAAGAAATTGTTTCATACTTACAAATATGTCGCCGCTACTGTTGCTGCTGCCATCTGGGTTGCCTTGGACGGGGATAACGCAACTCCGTTTGCAATGGAAAATGTAATCTTTGGTCAATATGCATAGATTACGTAGTTATTATAAAAACTTATCACTTTTGTTAAGTATCCCCGTATATTTAAGCAAAAAGATGTCGCAAACTTGCATTCTTAAAAATCGTCAATATTAGGAAATAAGTCGCCAAACGTCACTCATTGAGTTTGAGTCTCTGTGTTTATTTTTTTTTTAATAATTCACTCAATTGTTTATCTTTATTTCGATCTGGCTATTGATATTTAGCGCGTTATGGTGTAAAAAAAAGACTGTCCAAAAACTGTTTTTATTCATTTGGAAAATAGTTCATTTAAAATATGCAATATCGAACTTTAAAGCCACAAGCCTTCAAAATTGAATTATTAATTATATTAATTAAATTTAGTGCCAAGGTTTCATTTAGGCTCTTTAGGCTTATTAGGGGTTGCTCTTTAATTGTGTATATATGTATGTATGTGTTCGCTTTTGATGATTCCGTCGTTCACTCTCACTTCTGTTATTTTAGCCATAGTCCTTGAAGCTTAAAATAAATTGCAAATTAATGCTATTGGAGCCTCAGATGCCTACAGGTTTGATTACGATAATATTGCACAGCAAATTATTAGTTTTATGATACGCGTGTGTGTGACTTTATTATATATTCATACATTCGCTCCCAACTAAATGTATTGCACATACATACATACATGTGTATATATGTATGTGTATGTATTTGCTAAAGCGCCTTTTCGTATCAGTGAAATAGCCGATGTAATAACATTGTAGAACAAACTTGAACTTTTTTCACAATTACATGTCTCTGCGAAAGGATACTGTCAGAACAAATGAATGTTGTCAACTGCAACAAATATTTGAACAACGTGTGCAGCAAATTTTTAGCCATGTGCAAATACGGAACTAAAGAGCATGAAAAGCTGAAGTCTTAAGGCGCTGAACGCTTAGCGGCCTAGAACTAAAACGCTTGAAAGTTCGGTTTCATCAAAGACTTTTTGGAAAATCGTGTCGAACACTTTTGTGGAATAGCTCGATGGCGACCTATCTTCAGATTAATTAAAATTATCCCTGAGTAAAAAGTTTCAGGCATCAGAACGAGTAAATCAAATTTTATACCAAAAATAAATCGTACTTTGAATTGGTATCAACAGTTTCGTCGTAAACGCTTTAAGAGGGTTTTTATTACTTCTCATATGGAGTGAAATTCTGGGCTTCTGTGCGTTCCAATGATGAGATATAAATTTGATTAGAAATGTTTTGGAAATGGTAAAAGGAGTCCCGGGAAGTTCCTCGGTTGTGTAAGTTCTGCCGAAACCTACCGTTGCAGAACGGCGCCAAAGTGCCCAGGGACGCTTTGAAAGAGGGTCACAGCTTGAAGTACGTACCTTAACTGATCCCTGAAACCGGATGTGGTTGAAACGTAAAAACGCAGGAAGGGACGTTGGCAGATAGTAATAATAGAGACTTACTTTCTATTATTGTCCGAATGTCCCGAGGTGTTGTTATCTTGCAATAGACTCTTGTTATCCATAAGAACTGAATGGTGAGGAATGTTCACGCAAGTCTTGTTAAGGCCGAAGATTTCTGCAGGATGTCTGGCCTCCACTGTCCAGGGAATAACTGGCAGAATTCATAGATAGTCGGATCTGTCGAGCACATTGCCACCAACTTTCGTCTGGGAAGCCATATGCGGACGGTGGTCAGCCGTTGACAGGTTCACCACGTGGAAGTGCTATAAATCAATTTCAAAATTGGTATTAAAAGGGTATATAAGGCCAACGATCTTGTTTAAGAGTTTATTAAGTCCTGAGAATTTACTGCAGAATCCTTTTATCGAGCAGCTAACTCTAGATGCGGGGCAGCAATGATTAGACTTTGTTTTTTGTTGTTCGCTGAGAAACGGGCAGCAGCGCAGATGGAAAAGTATTGAAAATGTGATATTTTGAGTACACGAAATAAGGCGTAGTCAGTGCCACAGATGGCTCTTGTGTATCCTTATCAACATCTTGATGTATTATTATTCTGTGTGTTAGAAAATCAGTTGACTTACAACTAGAGTATACGCAGGCCAAGCTTTTCGGGTTTTGGTGCTATGACACAAAGAGAATGTCATTCAATCAGGATCTTGTAACAGCCTCTGCATGTCTGTGGTTTTAATGGTCGTATGACTCAAGTCAAAGCCTATTGATGTGACTGGCATAAAACTTCGGTGTGATGTCTATGCCACCAAAGAGATTTTCAATTATCCCGGCTTTTTGAGACGCTTAAGGCATATTTCAACCATCTGATCTCCTTAGTATACGTAAGTTATTAAGGGTGGCGGGGGGGTTGGGGGTAACAAAGTGAGACATACAACTCTATGATTGTTCCTCTGCTCTATCGTTACTGCAATGCACTTAGTCTTGCCAGTGTGACCATACACAGCTTTTCTTACCTCGTAAAACCAAATTTCACTTTTGAAACTTTTTCTTTAACATCGCTTTAACATTCTATATTTTCAGAAGGGCCATACTGGAGCAATAGGATAACAACCCTTAACCTCAAGAGCCAATATCCAACACAAGAGTGTATGCGCGTGGGAATCCCTGTTCTGAAGGTATATCAGGCCCCTTTTAAATGTTGCAAAGCTAAAATCAAAAGTCTGCATAATCGATTTCCCCATTTCTGCCATAACGAATTGCTTGAATAGAACTAAAGCCCCTCAAATAGAAACCTCGACACAAATTTCCTTTAATGTGTCTACACTTAAATGCGTGACTCCCTTCTCACGGAATACGTGTGTAGGTAAAATCTTGTTATGTTTGCCGCACTGTAGAGTGCGGGTTTTTCTTTTCACTTAAGTGGCTTATTTTAGCTGCTGGATATAATACGAAGGAAGCTGTTGTCATGCAGACCAGAGTGTCACGATATGGGGAAACGGACACCGGCACCCCTGCTTGGATTATTGCTTGCTGGGCGTGGGTGTTTACGTTGTAAATTAGAGTTTCTTTTAATTTAGTTTTATGTTTAATGTATGTGTTGAATTGTAGTAAATTTAAGGCTTATGTATTGCCGCCTCTGAGGGTCTCTGATTACTTTGACTCTGTTTGGTTTGTTGTTTGCCATCGATATTTTAAATTGAATTTGCTGAACAGAACTGCTGAGTTCTTGTGATTGGGAGAAATTAAAGTCAAGCAGAAAGAAGAAGAACTTAAGAGCAGTTTTTTAAAGCAATAATTAATGTAAGAAAGCAAATTAATTAACAGAAAAGCATATTAGACGTGGTATTCAAAAAGTGTGGACTCTGTTACAAGTTGCTCCCAAAGCACAACTTGTAATACATATCCCAAGCCGATAGCCGATAGCCGGTAGCCGTTGTCGCTAGTGCTTTATTGTTAAGGATCTGTTGTAATACAAATTGTAATAATACAATATATATGTAAGTAAATTAAGAATAAATATACATATCTAAATATATTAGTGGATTTGGCACATATATACACAGATAATCAGGGTATAGATCTGAGTGCGACCAACTCTATTCGATGTCGATGTGGTGGATTGAAAATATGAACTTAAGTTCAATTGAAGCGCCATTTACAGAACACTTTGAGCCTTAAAATCTCCCTTGTAATATTTTTATACGTAAAACAAAACAAAAAAGAAGAGACTTTATATGCAATTTCAATTTGGCACGAAAACACCTTTTATTATAACAAATATTTTTTGCGTGGAAATATTTGAAAACTTAAATCAGTTGCCCTCGTGTGTGATCTTGGTGGGATCAATAGTCTTAGGAATGACAATAATTTTAGATTATTGATTTTAGCTTCTAGAAATAGTTGAAATTGTTACAACAATGAAAAAAATACTTATGTACGTACGTATCTAATAATAATAACCTTCAAAAATAAAAATTTGGTTGCATGAATAATTAAAGATTATAATTACACTTTAGGGATGTAAATAACTCCTTTTTAAATATATTTGCGTTGCCTGACTGTTGGGTAGCATTTGGCAAGGAGTTCTAGGGACTCGTAGAATAGACTAGAAATTATCGCTGGGAAGGAAGACTCTTACATTTTTGCTGAATTATGTTGTTACCACCCTGAGACATGGTGATTATTGAGGTGTTATTATTTTATGATCGACAAAAAGACATTTAGATTTCAAAAGGTTTTCAAAAGTCAAGTTAAATATCTTGAAAGGGTGTTCATTTTTCAAATATATAGAGTGCAATATAGTTTGTGTAGGTCCATTCCGTTCCCATTTAAGTAAATCTCGCAACCGTTTAAAAGTTATGTGAAAGAGGTAGCATCCTTTGCTGCCCATAAGGAACGCCGGGTACTATAAACTTTGCCATTCACAGTATCAACATGCTTGGTCCCTCTGTGTCTGTTATTGAAAACTGCACTCAAGTTTAGTGCTGAATCAACGAAGGCAATTACATTGTCATTAATTTTTATTTGAATATAAATGAAAATTCTTTCAGATTTTGAGAGGAAAATCATTTTGAGCATTTGCGATGACACAACAGTTAATCTTACTTAAATCTCGTGGATTCTACATGAACAGAAAGCAATTTCATTTATGTGGCTATAATTGTCAATTTGTGCGTCATCTACCACCAATAGAGATATCAGGTAAGTCGGTAATGTGAAGCCTGAAGAGCAAGGGCCCAATTATTGAACCTGGTGGTATTCCCCTATTAACATTCAGTGGCTCAGATACACAGTTATTCACCTTTACTTGCGAGTGGATGGCAATAAGAATCATAAAACCAAATTAAACTGCAAACGGAGCTTGAAAAAAAAAATAATTTCTAAATCTTTTTTATCACGATAAAATGATATATAATATCGAAAGCCTTACCGTGATCCAGCCAGAAATGCCACCATACTAATGTCAACTAAATCGGCTAAAGCTGTTATGAAACTTCTGCCCTTCAACCCTTCATGACGCCAGAATGCATCTCAGATAGCAGACTCTTTCCGGTTAAATATTCGTTCATTAGATAAAAACGGAAAAATTTCTGTGGACGGAACTCTTCATTTCTTTTAGGGATAGGAATGATGATACGTTTCTTTCATTCTTTTGGAAAAATTTATTTTGTAATTTGTTGAACAAATATCGTATGTTAGGAAAGGCAGATTTTAAGAATATTTGACTTGAACAGCAACAGTATGGCCAAGTGCTTTCGGTTTTATGTGTTCCGAATCTTTTCCAGCGCGAATAGGCCTCATTGCGCTTCTCTATTAGAGGTTTTATTTCAGTGTCATGTCATGGCAGTGGACAATGTCTTAGACTTTTGGTTTATATTGCAACGCATAAATCAAATAGATAACCCACGTTATCCTGAATAAATGTTAGTAGGTCGTTTACATGCCTCGCCCTCAAATGCGTAAAAATCATAATTCAGAAAGAGAATGTCGTGCTTTAAAAATCATAGTAATGCTACACAAACCACGCCGGAGCCCAACAATATGATCGAATGAACGTATTATGTGTATGGAGGAACCAATCCGGTCTAAGATCCAATAAGCCAGCAATGATTTTTATAAGGCCACTTGAATATATTCCACATCCGGTCTTTGTAGTGGTCACATTGACGATATATGTCGGACAAAACTTAATTGTTTCGCAGCCAGGAATGGCAAAATTGGAACCACTGCAATGATTGCGGAACCGTGGAGGGGTTGACAGTACAAATGTGCTATTTAATGTTTTAATACAATATGTATGAATAATAGATTTGGAAAACAGGATTTGTGCTACAATTGAGCTCAAACATTAAAGTTCAAAATGTTCATTTACAATCCAGTCTACAAATTTGAGTAAATATGGAAATTATCCTTAACTTTCTAAAAAAGAAATTTTTCTCATGCCTCTATACTGCAAAAGAAAGGTTGTTTGGCACATACACAAGCACTTTAAGGCCTACTACGTATTCAAACCCCCCGTTTTAAGTTTATTTTCTTTATTACAACTCATAAAGTCTCAAAGAAAAGTCTTCGTAATAGACATTTATGTTTTCTTTCCGACAAGTCCTCTTATTAGGTGATCATTATTTTTAATTTGCTTATTGACGCGAGTTTTCTTCTGGCGTCTAAGTGGTTGTCAATGTTTTTCTTCTCATTTATTTAATGTGTGTCATGTTTTCCGTATATATTAATTATTCATGTTTAGAATATTTCGACTGCTCTTGTGCGCCAACTCACCACTTACATTTGAGTTTCTATTTGTTTTTGCCTACACAATTTGGTTTCTATAATTAATTTTGGCCCCAAGACTGGTTGTTGGTTTGCCGTCTTAGAAATAACGAAAACGGTGGGTTTTATCAAATTAGTTGCTAATCAGTGTACATTTGGATGTGAAGTAAGACGGTGGCTGGCTTTACACTGAGCAACAGCAAAATATGCATACCCACTTATCTTATTTATTTAGAAACTGAGCAAAGAGAAAAGGAAAAAATTAAAAAAAAAACTTTTCTTGCTCGTCAACAGGTTTTCTCAAATACGAGTAATAATAGTATTCGCAGGTATCGTATGGCTATTAGATATTCGCAAGACCACATTTACCTGCTTTGCAGTGGCATGCATTTGCTAGGAGCAGAAAGCCGGCGTTCGCACAGCGAAAACTACCTTAAAAACAGTGAAACTCTTATATACATATATTGTTTGTCGAGCTTAGCTTAGTTTGATCTTTCGCTGAAATCGGGCAATACAACACTTAGTTTCTAAAATGGATTTACTATGAAATATTGTGTCTTATATATAAGATTATTGTGTGTCGAACGTTAACCTTCGCCAGTATTTTGAGGGGCAAATACTGTTATAGAGGAGCGGTTTGCAAGGCTTCGAAACCTGATAGGCTGGGTAATACTTGCGCTGAATTGCATTACGCTTAAAAAATACCCCGCGCTTAAATACTTGTCACGTAATCTTAAATTCTCGTTCTTTTTGAATTGCATTGAATTGAATTGCAATTGCAATCCTACAAATTTTATCTCCAAAATAAAATTATCCCTCAATTTTCTTCCAAACTACGTCGAAATAAGCACCTGTCGCAAACGACTTCGAGATATGTAAACTCCTTTTCACCGCCTACCTGACTTCAAATCTGACAATTTTCGTAGCAGAAATTATTCTAATGATGGCCTTGGTGCAAGCCAGCCCCAATCCACTCTTTAGCTGTTGAGTTTAAAACTTTGTTCAGGAATTCAGGTGAAATGCATGAGAAAATAATGCATTCATTTTGTGGAGAACATCTGCAATGGATTCAGCAACATTGTCTTTTTGCTGCGCCACAATCAGAGTGGTGATTGTTGCACGTGCAATTTTCAATAGCAGCTGATTGCTGAAGGTGGGGGTCACAAACGTAAACCAATCGAATGAAGAAAGAGGCTGTAAAAGCGCGGGATAGACATCAAATTTTATGCACGATAAAATAAATGTTGCTGAACACTTTTCGCATCCTTGAACAGAGTCCATTGTAATGCTGCCGCCTCAATCTTATCCAGATCCTGGATGCTCTGTGCATTTCGAAAGAAAGTATGCCTCACGTTTACATCATTCACACAACTCAATCTCTGTTCTGGGTTGCTTTCAGGACAACGGACTAAATACTGTTTTCTTTTCGTCCTACATACATATCGTTACCTGAAATGCAAAAGGGCGTAACAACATATTTCAAAATTTTACAGGAGAGACAAAAAACTCCAAAAAATCAAAGATTACGAAGCTGGTGTTGCAATTTCTTCAGTACAGCATTAAATTGCGATGATGCATTTATTTCGTAGAAAAAAAAATTTCTTTAATCGTCATTTTTATTAGATGTGGGTTGCGCCCTTTTGGTTTAAGAAAAAACCAACTTTGTTGTTACGACCTTTTGATTTTCTTTAATAAAATGGTTGTTATTGACAGTAGGGCTGTAAAAATGTAGGAGGACATGTAATTCGATTTGCTCTACAATAAAAAACCCATTTTGAATTTTTTGGTTGTTACGCCCTTTTGCATTTCAGGTAACGATATGTACGTACAGTTCTTCTTCTTTGCTTTTTTACATCCGCAAATGCTATTAAGGAAACCTAAAGCTTAAATGGGGAACCTCTTAAATAGTATTTAATGCATTAAGTGTTTGCTCGTGCATTTTTAATGTTCTTTGCTATTTGTTAAATATGTGCATATAAATGTATGACTGAAACAACAACAGCAGCAACAACAAAACGTTGGCGGCAACATGGCGCAGCGCGTACTTGTGTCACTTTAATATTGTTGTTTGCATCCAGTTGGATTGTTGGATGTTTGTAACTGAGAGCATCCTTCGCTTGACGCCTGCTTTTAATGAATGTAAGTAATTGTGCTGATGAACGAATGCCTCAATGATTGTCGAAACGATTCGCCAATGTACACAATAAAGGTACGAGAAAATACATTTTGGAGTGTGTGCGTGTGTGTGTGTGTGTGTGTGTGTGTGGAAAAGCATGGCCGTCTTTAAGCTTGTCTGTCTTTATGACGACCTTTAACTTTTATTTATGCTTTTATTTCACTTAACATTAATCTTTAATAGTTGATTTCAGATAATTTATTATAGGCTCAAAGATTTTCACAACGGGGCTTTATTTGCTGAAGTTTTTGTTTTTCTTAACGAAATGAATTCGCTCAATAAATGACAGGCCTCAAGTCTTGTATCTTATAATTTACTGTATGGGACCAGTGCGTCTCAAGACTGTTAATAGCGAGATTTGGGAATGTTTGGAGATTTTTTTCTAAGGCGCTGAAAGTGAATAGGTGCAATCTGTTAAGCCGGTTAAGTATCGTGCTGAAAGATCTGCAGAAAACTGGTCACTGGTATAGATGGTGTTCCAAGGTGTAGTTATACTTCCTCGGTTTTACAAAACACACTTTAAATATAATATCCCACTTTAGCACCATCTGCGACTATTGTTATCGTCTATTGTCGGTACAGATCGGAAAACATTCTTCTTCTTCTTCTTTTCTCGCTCTACATGGCCCAACTCGGAAAACATTACACAACTTATTTATCGGCGCACATTGTGACAATTTTATAATGTCGGCCGAAGCCCAATTGCGATAATATTCGGTCCAAAGTGATCACACTATGGGTATTTTTTGTTCATTTAATAATAAGTTATTGTACGTGCTTACAACAAAAAACTTAGTGCACGGTGCTAAATTTGTACAATTGTTGTTTTGTAAATAACCGTTTTCCATCCAGGGATGGCAAAATTGGTAATCAATAGTACAACTGTAGTATTTAAATGTTTTATTATATATGATTAATATATATGAAATATTAATTTTTGCCGCAATCGGGGCCAGTTGCTGCAATTTCAATGTTGATTTTACCACCCCATGTCTCGGCGGTGGCCAATAAAAAACTTTTTATAAATTGTGCAGAAATTGTTCATTTCGATTGTCCTCAACCAGCACAATTTCAGTCCAAATTGTCGAATACTAAAAAAAACACAAGTGGCACGTTAACGCCATGAAAACTCGGCACGTTACACCGATAGTTGGACCTGAGCTTTAGATTATACGGCTGTCAGTCCCAAGAAACCTGACCACCTGGGTCCATTTTTTGTATCTTAAGGCTGTAACTACGCATCTGCTTTTTAGTGTTATAATATATTGTTGTTCATGACTAATGTGCCCACTGTGCACCGTATGCATACTTAACTTCATTATTTTAATTTCTTGGGCAAAAGAAAGTATCTTAAAAATGTATATAAAAAGTGGCAGCGACTTTATGTAACGGGCTCCAGTCATCATTCTTCGTAAAATCAAAGGCAAACAGAGAAGAAAACACAAGCGTTTAACCCAAAAGGATTAAAAGTGAATTGTGTGTCTGGTTTCTTGTGCAAATTTTTGTATATCAACTTCATTTAAACGCAACGAACATCTTAAACTGAGAACGTATCCGCTGACTGATGACTTTAAATGTAAAATATATAACAAAGAAACTTTAAATTTAATATTTTGCAATTAATTTTGTTTAAATATTGTATAATCCGTTAAACAATAATTATTAAAATGTAGTTTAAGGGACTTAATTATCATTAGAAAATGTATGTTGGGCGTTTATTATCACTGTATTGGTACGCAGAACATTATCATTAAACCTAAAAGAACCACGGGACTCGGACATCACGGGAATCAGTACATAAGATTTGCTTCAATTTTGTTGCGGAATCAGATTATTATAAAAGTTAAAATTGATAAGCAATTAATTTCGATGTCAATGAAACAGATTTTATCTGTTTTTTATTCGAATTAGAATTGTCATCAGAGTTGAGGGACATGGAAAACTTCCTTTCATGCTGTGATGTCCCTGAAAGTGGGGCCATACGAGTAGATTAGGTTTAAACCACAACCAAAAACGTTTCAGCTAAAATAGAGACTGCGAATGTACGAGTACATCAATCTTAAAGTCACGCGATTTCAAATCACTTCTGATTTGCTGTTTTTCGGTGTGATTTAATATTGCAGAAAACAGAAGCAAACAGCAAAACATTTAGTACCAAAAAAAGTCTCTTGGAATTTTGTTAATTTTAAAGCATTTAATTTTAATTGCATTAAAAATTAATAAAATGCAAATTGAATAATTTATTTCACTAATTTATTGCGGTACTTATGATAGAGAAGTCGAAGAAATACAAAAGTGATTGGAAAGAAAGAACGTTTTAAGATCACAAAGTCTTATACACAGAGCACCTATCTTGTAATTTCGAACCACTTTTAAAAAATGTGATTTTCAGAGCAGTAGCAGAGCAGAGTTATCTCGTTTTGAATACGTCAAAGTAAAACCTCTTAGCCCGGCGCGTTATATAGGAACAACCGAATGTATCAAGTGGTCTTACAAAGTGATATAAAAAGTTGAGTGGCAAGAGTGGACTTATTTTCTAAATATGGTGGAAGAATTTTCGCCACAAGAAATGTTTTCGGAGTTTTAGGGGTAATGACCGATCAGCAAGAACGGACATATATTAAATCAAGTTACGATACATACCCGAATGTTGACGTTCGCTGTGCCTGGCACCTCCAATGAACTTTTTTCTGTGCATAACTTGGACGAACCTCAAAATATTGCGTTTAACTCTTTCAGCTGTTTCTGTGTAATAAGAATCCAACAGCTGATTCAAATGTGGGGTTTGTTTATTTGCGAATCAAAAAATGACACAATTTCATCTCACTAATTTGACTCGGAATCAATTCTCCATTCTGAAAAATAACAATTTTGTCTAGGATTCCACAAAAGCGCTGAATAATTATTATATTAAATTTACCTAAAAGTAGGAGGAATTCCATTTTGCAGCACTTTGAACTTCGTTTTGGAATAATATGACAGTTTTGACATTTCATTTAGTGGCAGATCGGTAGTAAAACCCCCTTTGGAAGTCATTACAATGAAATGGCAAGGACTCTGCATGAATATGAAAATCCTTTGTCCCGTCAATCGGAAGCCAAACAATTAACAAATCGAAAATTCATCTGCTTTGCACTTCCAATTGCTGTCGGGATATAGTTTTCTACCACTGCAATTAACTTTTTTCGTCATGAAAAGTCTCAGTATTTGCAATGGAAAACCTTTTTAATATGTTTTCCGCATTTTCATTAAATAAACTTGTGTCCACTTTGTTTAACAGATGCTCGTCGTTAATGTTTTTGTAGTTTGACAAATTAGTTTTGCCATTATTACTGCTTCTGCCTGATGTTTAATGTATTTTATAATCTTAACTTTTTTCGCAGAACTTGTTAGGAAAAATGCATTAATTCATTAAAAGCATTAACAAACATATTCCAGTGCAGAGTGGGGGCTTAATACCAGTGTCTAAGCGAAGAAAAATAGGGGGGGGGGGGGGGGGTGATATAAAACAAAATGGATAAAATAAAATGAAATTGAACTGGTTTTATTTTTTAATTACTAATATTAAGTTTCTGTGAAACATTTTATTATAAAGTGGCATTTTTTCCACTTGAGAAAAAACAGTAAAACTTGTTCAACTTTTAAGCGAAAATCGCTATCATGGTTTAAAGTGCTCGAAATTAAATTTACTTTCTACTTTAAAATGAGTAACGGGAAGAAAAAGCATATCCAAATCGGTATTATGCATAACCCTCAGCAAACCAACTGAGATCTTTTGAAATATAAGTACAAAAAATCATAAGACACCATGATGTAGATGACTGCGGCAGAACCAACTCCGTATTTTTAATTTTAAAATATTCTAAACTGTTTTCGGAAGCCGCCCAACTTCCTCGTCATTAGTGTTCATGAGTACGAATTGTTTTTACCATTTGCCTGGGATTGAGCCGCAGCATTACAGATAAAAAAATAAAACGTAATGATTTGGTTCTTAGGGTTGATTTCCGCTATTAGAGTTTGCTGGCGCTGACAAACTCCATTTGATATGACTAATGAGCAGCTGAATGCTTTTGGGCGCTCTGAACGAAGGCCTACCGCTATTGAAACTTAAGTGTGTTACTTTAGGACTTTCGCAAATTTTATACAAGGAAAACGAAGTTTTCTGTGGAGTTTTAATTTCAATGAAAAACACAACTTCACGTGCCTTAATGGTACATCAAATATATAGACGGTAAATATTCGAATATGGTGTGCAACATAATAATATTCAATACAGTTTACAATGACAGCCTTCGGACTCCCAATTTTGACGAAAAGGATTTCTTGCGTGTGATTCTCTTTTTACCGGATTTTACACCAATTTGTTTTCGTGTGAAACTGGTAAAACTGTGCCAAGTCATTTAATCAGCTGTTTATTCATTTCTAATCATTGCTTCTCGGATTTCTAGTCATTGCTTCGCGGATATTGGACCATGTATCGTCATCAGTTACAACAACAAAAGTGTAATACATGTTTTTTTAGCTGCTGAGAACTATTAATATTGATAACTGCGGCTTGACAGCTGAGAATGTCAAGCTGTGTTTACATTTTTATTCAACAAGAAGTAACAAATCATCAAGGATCGTTTAACGGCAGAACGACGATTCCACATTGTGGAAATTTACTTGGAAAGAAATAATTTCGTTAACGGCGTTCGTTTTACAGACAACATATTCGGACTAGTGTGCAGTTAATTTTACGCTAATTTTACTCTCCTCGATTCAAACCCGTCAACAAGAAAAAAAGAAATGTGCGAAGCGAAGAGAATATTATATCGTATTTCTCAATTTGTTGGTCTCTCCCTTGGTCGGAACATTTTTCGTGCACGAGGTGAACCCAACGACCATCGGTGAGATGAGCATTTTTATCAAAGAATTGTGCTTAGCGATTAAGTCCAGTTAAGGCAAATCACCATTAATCGTTTAAAATTTGCTATTTGGTGAGATTTACACTCCGATGGCATCATCAGTCCTTATTAATATGAGCAACTCCGTTACGGTTAGTAACGAGCGCCGATTTTGTTTTGAAAAATTAACCAGCTAAACATCAACGACGCTTGGTCCAATAAGGCGCAACTTTGCATACAGCACTCTTAACAATCGATTTGTTGCAGAATGAATTTGGCGACAGCCTTTCTGAAGAGATCCTGCTCAGTGGTCTCCTTGTTCATGCGATTCAACGCACTTCTTATGGAGCTATTTTAATTAATTGGCCTATGCCGAAAAACCAACAACTTTTGAAGTCTCGGAAGCCAATATGCAAGCCACCATTGACGCCATACTGCCAGATTTTTGAAATTTGAAATTATCTACCAGATATTAAGTTTTCAAACTCTTAAAAAACATCCGATATGTAGAAAATCCTTCTCAAGGCAATACCTTGAGGATCATAATTTTTGGATAAAGAAACTTTAAAATTGTTGGGGTCTTACGTTCTGTTCTATTTTTTACATAATTAATAATTGACTGTAAAACCGATCGAAATTCCTTATACTCGGGCCGATTTGGAACCTAATAGACCTAATCTCATCACGTATCCGATTTTGATTGTTCTCATGCGTATATGTAAAAAATATATAAAATAATATTAAATTTCGATTCATTCGATTTAAAATTCGATTACCAGTTTCATATAAGAATCTAAGTTTTTAACTTAGTGTACGAGTACTTGTCTTCAAATGCGTTCAAAAAACGTGAGAGCGTTTTAAAATTTATAGACTGACAACATTGAGTTTGAAATAAACATTGCGAGGTTGTCTCTAATCTGGGAAAAAGTTCGGAGGCTAAGTCTGGTGGATACGGTGGCTGAGACTTGATTACAGTGCTGTTTTTCGCCACAAAATTATGCTCATGCTGGCGTTTTTTTGTAAAAATTCAGAACGAATTTGCAGCTACACGCTTCTGGCCCAAACTTTACGAAAAAATTTCGTGGCATGAACCAACCGATATGCCGACATCCTCAGCAACTTTTTTCGCTTTTTCAATATTTTCATCGGTAGTAGGTGGGCTCGGCCATCCAAAGCGAGCGTCATCATTCACATTTTCTCTAACTTCTCTCTTTCTACAATATCTTAGCGCCTAGTCCCGGCGAGATTTGAAAATTCATCTGCACATGCGGGAATGTAAATTGAAGTGCGAGTGAAATTGCAATTCTGAATCTTCGTAAAGGTCCACGCGAATTGTTGTGACACCTAATCTGAAATGTAAATGTCGAAAGTTTGAGCTAATTCGGGATTCGGGCAACTCAGCAACAAACTACCTACAGTTGATCAGAGAATTCACTAATTTCCAATTCCAAATCAAAACCGGCTAAATTTTGGACAACAACCCTTTTGTACGAAGAGCAGACCCACTGTTTTATTCGACATCGAAATAATTTTCTGCACGAAGAATTAAATTAATGGACACATTTGTAAATATTTTTAAGCGCTATTCTTCCATCTATCCATCGGAATGAAACTCGACTACTGACTCCACAGATCCAATTATAAGTTCTGAATAATATATAAAAAACCATCGCTTGAAAGCAGTCGAACGTTCAATGCAATCCAGTAACCTGCGTCTGTCCTAATTGCTTTTTACTACAAAATGTTTTGTAAACTTCCTGATATGAAAATTGCCGCTACCACGAAGTGAAATTCATTTAATTGTTTATCCAAAAGATCATTTAAATGCCAATACGCCTCCATCAAAGTTACCATTTTTTTTCAAAGGGGAAGCCTTTATCAGAGGTATCTGAAATGGCAGGTGCAGTAATAGTATATAAGAAAACAACAACAACCTAAAAAAATTAAAAGTAGTATATAAAGTCCACGATTCATGCTTGCACTAGTCAGTTGTCATAAAGTGCATATTTAAAATTAAAAACAAGAGTCAGTATACAAATAACAAAAACAAAAACTCACACAATTTCAAACAAAAACCATTTGTCACAATACTGAAAAAAAACAACAACAAAAGTTTAATATTAAACGAGCAAGACTTAGTGAAGATGTTAATAACACAATGCCTTAAAAAAAAAAAACAACAACAATGCAATGCATGCAAACTCCTCAAATTACTTTTCACCGTTACAGACTATTGATGATGATATTATTAATGATGAAATAATAGTAAAAAAAAAACAACTAAAGTTGTTGTACCACCTACAACGATATTAAAATGTAAAACAGAAGAAATTCACATGATCTGCAAAGCGAACATATTGTTCTATTCGGAAAATTTCAATAGGACTTAAATTATTTTGTAAAACCAAATCCGATTTTGATAAGGTTTGTGAGTTGCTTACAGAGAACTATGAATTTATCACTTATGCAACAAAGAGTGAAAAACCGTATAAAGTTATAATATTTGGTCTCGACAAGCTTGACCCCCTGATTGTTAAGAAAAAGCTTATTGATATGGTATTGAAATGCTTGGATGTTAAATGTTACAACACCAACCATTATCCCCATAACACGGGTTAACATAATCTAAAAAACATATGTATATGCATATATACATGCATTCATACATATGTATATTAATTCAACCTACTTTATTTTATTTGGCAAAAATGCAATTTAATTTTATTTTTTTCCAGACATGATTCTTGGGAATTATTTCCAAACCAATTGCATTTCCGTTCTCATAATGAAAATGCAATTCAACCTACTTTATTTTTACAAATTATTTCATTTTTCCTTAGAATCGCAACATATGTTTGTTTTGTTCCCAACACCAATAACGGAAACAAAACACACTTATGATTAGTAAGCAAAACCCGATGAAATGAACATTTTTAGTTAATAAGCAAATTATAATGAAATGAACATTTTTAGTTAATAAACAAATTGTAATTTTAGAATATAAGAAAAGAAAGAGAATAATAAAGTTCAGTTGTGAAAACACAGCCAAAAGGCAAAAGTCTTTTAATTTTTTTAAATTAGGAAAAATCCTAAATCTTTACTGGCGACGAGGATGGGATTGGATATTTCAATATCCTTATAATTTATATGTAAAAATACATAAATTATCCCTATAATTTTAAAGAATATCTGTGTAAAAATAAAAATTTTTTTTTTTTATTACAAACCTATTAAGAAAATGTAATTACAAAATAAAAATAAAAAAAGTAAATACTTAAAATTATAAAGACAAGATATAAACGTGCAAACAGTATCAAAAACCAAAAACTATTAAAAGTGCATTTACTGAAGTGAATTTTTTTTCCAATAATAAAAGTACAAAATAAAAACTTGTTGCAAGAAGACAATAATACATTCGAACCAAACAAAAGTTAAAACTTTGTGTGCTAAAATAAAATCAAGAAATTCAAGTGAAAAAGAAAAATTAATAATAAATAAATTTTTAACTGCAAAATTAAACTATTTGTGCTAGAACAAAATATATCAAGAAAAACAAAATTTTCCTGTTCTAAGAAGGAAGATATCTACGAGTACAACGCAGCGGTCTACAACTACAAAGGAAGCAAAACTTTCCTGTTCTAAGTAAGCCATAAAAGAAGGAAGATACCTACAACACAGCGATCTACAACTACAAAGTAAGCTACTCTATAATAGATATATGTATGTATAAACAAAAAAAAAAGAAGAGTAAACTTTATATAAAATTTGTATCAGATATAAATTAGAATAAGAATATTGTGAATAAATAAAACTCCTTTTCAAAATGGAAAATCCACCTCAAGTCCAATTAGATCCAATTAAATACCTAAATAGCATCCCACAATTTTCCGGAAACATAAACGAACTTCCAACTTTCACGAAACTTATTGACAGAATCCACCCAGTTCTTTTGGCTTATGATGGTTTGTCCCAATTAGTGTTCTCAGATATAATAAAAAGTCGAATTACGGGTAGGGCAAGAGAAATTCTAGAAATCAACACACAAGCGCAGTCATGGGACCAAATTAAGGAGTTACTTAACAATAATTTCGGAGAAAGGAAAAGCTGCGAAGAGCTTTTCGACGACTTACGTTCAGTGATTTTTGAAACTAACACAATAGATTTTTATAATAACATTAAGTATAGGTTGAGGCGACTAAATAATAAATCCGCCCTCATATTAGGAGAAGGCGAAGCCGCCAATCAAGTTGCTATCAATAATCAGAGGTCGGCTCTGAACATCTTTAAGAGTAAGATCCCAGAACCAATGAAAACGGTTCTTGCATGTAGGAATCCTCAATCTCTTGAAAGTGCGATTAATATTCTCTATGAGAATGGGTATGATAAAATAGGAAAATATGGACAAATTTACCCTAGAAAAACTAAGATAGCTAGAGAAAACCAAAAGTACGGATATAATCCACAACCTCGTGGTAACCGACCACAAAGGTCTCAGAATGGAAACTTCAATAGAAATGATTTCCTCAGAAGAAATCAAATGGGCAACCACCAAAATTTCCATAGACAAAATCAATACGGCGAACAACAAGGGCTCTACAGACCCTTCCAACAAGACCGGAGGTGGCAGAGTAACCAACAACACCAGGAAGTGGAGCCAATGGAGGTAAACACTGCACAAAATTTTCAACCAGCTGCCTCCACGGGCAATTACCCCATATAATAATTAAATCAAAACAAGGTTATTTGAAGTTTATCATTGATAGTGGAGCAACACATTCTGTAATTAACCCAGGTATATGCCACCCAAAGTGGAAAATACCCTGCGAACCGATATATATTAAGACACTCTCCCAGACCATACAAGTCAGTGAAAAAGTCGCAATTCCTATTTTTAAGGAATTCGGCGAAACTTTAAATAACAAAATGGAATTCCTAATATATAACTTCCATGAACAATATAGTGGGCTAATAGGCAACAATATATTAAGAAAACTTAATACAATAATTAATTTAAAAGACAATATTTTAATAATCGGAACGAATAAAATCCCCATAAACTATTCTAAAGAAAACAGCGAATATTTTAATGAAAAAGAAGAAGTAAAGAAAGACGTCTTGAACCAAATTCGTATAGATCACTTAAATGAGGAAGAGAAACAAAAGTTTCTAAGTGCAATAAAAAAATATAAAAATATATTTTATTCAGATGATAGCGACCTATCCTTTACTAATGCTATAAAGCATGAAATAAGGACGGTTAATAATATCCCTATTACGGCCAAAACGTATCGTTATCCGTATGTACACAAACCGGAGGTACAACGGCAGATACAAGAGATGCTGGACAAAGGAATAATCCGGCCCAGCCACTCTCCTTATTCTGCTCCCGTCTGGATTGTGCCCAAAAAATTGGACGCCAGCGGCAAACAGAAGTGGAGGCTTGTCGTAGACTATAGGAAGCTTAACGAAGTTACTATAGACGACAAATATCCTATTCCAAACATAGATGAAATTTTGGAAAAGCTCGGACGCTGCCAATATTTCACGACTTTGGATTTGGCAAAGGGTTTCCATCAAATCGAAATCCATGAAAAAGACGTGGCTAAGACAGCCTTCAGTGTAGAAAATGGCCATTACGAATTTTTACGTATGCCATTCGGACTGAAGACGGCCCCAGCCACTTTTCAACGGCTGATGAATAATGTGCTGTCCGACTTGATAAACAAGATATGCCTAGTATATCTTGACGATATAATTATATTCAGTACTTCCCTCCAAGAGCATGTGGAATCTTTAACAAAAGTCCTACAACGCCTCAAGGAAGTAAATCTTAAAATCCAAATTGACAAATGCGAATTTTTAAAGAGAGAAACAAATTTCCTCGGACATGTCGTGTCAAGTAAAGGCATAGAGCCTAACCCTGACAAAATAAGTTGTGTGCAGAAATTCCCACTGCCAACAACGCAAAAGGAAATAAAACAATTCTTAGGGCTAGCGGGTTACTACCGCAAATTTATAAGAGATTACTCAAAAATTGCCCGACCTATGACGAGGTGCTTGAAAAAAGACGCAAAAGTAAATACAAAAAATTCAGAGTATGTCGAAAGTTTCGAAGCTCTTAAAAGACTTTTAACAAACGCCCCCGTATTAGCATATCCAGATTTCAATGAAAAGTTCACACTCCAAACTGATGCGAGTAATTACGCTCTAGGTGCAATCCTGTCCCAAAAAGGGCACCCGATTTGTTTTGCAAGCCGAACTTTAAATGGCGCAGAACAAAATTACAGTACCATTGAAAAGGAGCTGCTTGCAATCGTCTGGTCCACGAAATATTTTAGGCCATATCTGTTCGGTAGACGATTTCTCATAGAAACCGATCACAGGCCCCTAACCTGGTTATTCTCCGTAAAGGAGCCGAATTCTAAATTAATTAGATGGAGGTTAAGACTCCAGGAATTTGACTACGAAATAATATACAAAAAGGGAGTTCTTAACGGGAACGCGGACGCGTTATCAAGAGCAAATATACTTTTGAATGAAAACATAGGAGAAGCAGAACACACCGTATGTACGGAAACGAGTAATCCTCTCAACTTCTATAAAAGACAAATAATATTCAAAGTAATTACATCAGGATCACTCAAAATTAAAAATGAAAACATTTTTAAAAATAATAGAAAAACCATATACGCAAAAAACTTTGATGAAGAAAATCTCAAAATAATATTAAAAAACCATTTCTGTCCTGATAAAACAAATGCCGTGTTCGTAGATGACGAAACGATATACGAGAACCTAAAAGAAGCTGTAAATAGGTACTTCACGGAAAATAGAAATTTTAAAATTCTTAGATGCAAAACATTCCTTTTAGATATCCTAGATGAAACAGAACTAGCACAAAGGATAGAAACAGAACATGCGAGAAATAACCACAGAGGCATAAACGAAAATTTTACTGCTTTAAAAACCGAGATTTACCATCCAAATTTAAAATTGCGAATTAACCAATTCATTAACAATTGCAATACTTGCAATTTAGAAAAATATGATAGAAACCCGGTAAAACAAAAATTCAAATTAACCGAAACACCTGAAAGCCCAGGTGAAGTAGTTCATGTCGATGTATTTTACAGCCTTGAAAAAACTCTATTTTTAACATTCATCGATAAGTTTTCTAAATATGCTCAAGCTATCAAAATTAAAGGCAGATCTTGGATCGAATTTAAAATTGCACTAACTCAATTCCTGTCCATAATGGGGAATGTAAAGAAATTGATAATTGACAATGAACTTGGATTTAAAGCGTTACCACTACTAGAATTTTTAAGAGAACAGAACATTGAAATTCATTATACATCCAATAACAACCACACTTCAAATTCTGACATAGAATGATTACATAATACCATAAATGAACACATTAGGATTTTAAAACACGACTCAAATAGAGATACGGAAAGTGTCGAAGAGAAAATGTACAAAATCATGATATATTATAACAATTCCGAACACTCAACTACCGGTAGAAAACCAATCGATTTTAGAAATGGTAATATAAGCAACTCGGAATACCCTTTAATCAGAGAGAAAATCATTAAACAAAAAGAAAGAACTTTAGAGAAATTAAATAAACAAAGGGAAAATGTAGAAATACAAACAGGACCGGTATACTTAAAAGGTGAAAGAGGTGGGAAAAACCACTCAAAATTTAGGAAAGTAATAGTATCCAGGATAGACGACGATCACGTTGTTACAAACCGAAATCATAAATATTAAAAATCCCATATTAAGAGGAAAAAGAAATTTCAAAATTTAACAAATAACAGACAAACAGCATAAAAAAAAGAGTATATACATTCCTTTTCAGATGAAACTATTACCAAAAATACTGAGCTTAATTTTGGTACTACACCTGACACAATCGCAAAAGATGGACATAGAAGACCTTGAGGAAAACGAAGGTTATATCCCAATTAAGGAAAAAGATATAAGAATCATAGACCACTACAAAAGAATATTTCATCTTATAAATTTAACTGACTACTATCACACAACGGAAGCCATATACAATAACATAAATTTGTTAGACAGCCCTTTATCGGACTTATTACCCTTGCTCGATACAATGAAAAATAACTTCAAAATACTCAAGGCTAAATTAGACAATCTTTCACCAAACTTTAAGACAAGAACAAGAAGAGGACTAATAAACGGATTAGGTAAAGGCATAAAGTTTATTACAGGTAACATGGACAGTGATGACGAAGAAGAAATCAGAACAGCTCTACTGAACATCACAGACAATATAAAACACAACTCAGAACAGACAAATACATTGGCACGGATAAGTAACACACTTTCTCAACAGATTCAAAATATCACCTCTCATATAAATAAGCAACAATTTATTGTCAGTAAATACATAAACCAATTCCGACGGGACATAGAGAACAAACTACTTTCCTTAGAAAACGAAGTTATGTTTCTAAGCCATATATACCAGATTGACAGTGACATAAACTTACTCAAAAATCATATGGACGACATTGCTAGAGTTATATTTACTAGCAAATTAGGTATTATACCCACTGACTTGCTAGGCGAAAAAGAAATCGAAATTGTAGATAACTTTGAGACGTACACCAAGACTAAAGTTTCCGTATCCTTCCATGAGGAACAAATAATTATTATCCTGTCCATTCCCGAATTCTCAAATTCATCCTTTTCCCAAATAATCTTCGAACCGATACCTAACAAGGAAAATTAATCTGTAAATTTTGAAATTAATAGAATTATAATAGATGAAAATAAAAATATATTTTATCCAAATGTAACTAATTTACGCAAAGATATGCAAATATTAAATGATGAATGCATTCAAAATATTGTGAAAAATAACGTAGCAAGTTGTATCATGAAGGAAAACACTTTATCAGAAGTAAAAGAAATCAAACCAGGACTTATTTTAGTAAAGAATTTCTTTGAAAGCTATTCAAACAATTGCAATTATAAACAAAAAAATTTAAATGTAAGTTCAACCTACCTAATTATTTTTGAGAATTGTGAGATAAACATAAGAAATAAAACCTTCTATAATGATAAAATATCATTTAATGAAAAAACCATTCAACCTCATCTTATAACTAAAGTTAAGGAAAATAAAACAATTGTAGAATTAAATTTAAAAGATCTGTATATTAAACAAACGAAATATGAAGAAAATTTAGATCAAATAATAAATCATGATAAACAAACCAAAACTATTAGTTATAGCATCGATACTGTAGCTATACTAAGTATCATTATCTTAATCGTAATACATATTTTAAGACCAAAACGAATACTTAAAATTTCGTCGGAGCCTCAATCTAACGGTGGGGGTGTTACAACACCAACCATTATCCCCATAACACGGGTTAACATAATCTAAAAAACATATGTATATGCATATATACATGCATTCATACATATGTATATTAATTCAACCTACTTTATTTTATTTGGCAAAAATGCAATTTAATTTTATTTTTTTCCAGACATGATTCTTGGGAATTATTTCCAAACCAATTGCATTTCCGTTCTCATAATGAAAATGCAATTCAACCTACTTTATTTTTACAAATTATTTCATTTTTCCTTAGAATCGCAACATATGTTTGTTTTGTTCCCAACACCAATAACGGAAACAAAACACACTTATGATTAGTAAGCAAAACCCGATGAAATGAACATTTTTAGTTAATAAGCAAATTATAATGAAATGAACATTTTTAGTTAATAAACAAATTGTAATTTTAGAATATAAGAAAAGAAAGAGAATAATAAAGTTCAGTTGTGAAAACACAGCCAAAAGGCAAAAGTCTTTTAATTTTTTTAAATTAGGAAAAATCCTAAATCTTTACTGTTAAACTCGTCACAAAAAAAAATGATTACAATGCTGAATTTATATTGTATGTCGTATATCTTCAACGTCAGTCGATCACAATTAGAGAGCTGAGACAAAATTATTCCATAATCGATTAGGTCAAGGTGAGATGGGAGTTTCAGAGTGCCAGCAAAAGTAAAGTTACGCAATGCTACAACTGCCAAATGTTTGGACACGGTTCTAGCAAGTGCAAAGTGAAGACGTTTTGCGCAAATTGTGCAGGACAGCATAAAACGGCTGAATGCAAAGAAACCACAATTAAATGTGCTAATCGCAATGGGCCTCACAAATCATTTGCTGATGATTGTCCAAGTAAAGCAAGTTATATACAAATAAGACAACGAACACAACAAACACCGCGACGCATGGTTCGTAATCATGCAGCTTTGAATGCTGCCAATTACAGTAGAAGTTTTCCCAATACTTTACGTCAAATTGCACCTACAACCCCAGGAGCATGGCAGACAACCAGCAACAGTAATTCGGCCAACAACAGCAGCATTAATAATTCTAACGTTTTGTTCACAATGCAAGAAATAAAAAGTTTAACTTTTGAACTTATTACTTATCTTCGTAACTGTAGCAGCAAAGCTGATCAGTTTGAGGTAATAACCAACCTCGCCTGCAAATTCCTCTCATAATGGTCAATGGTCTAAATATCATCACTTGGAATGCTAGAGGTATTTGCAACAAATGTCTAGAATTGTTTCAATTCTTAATCAACCTTAATATCCATGTGTGCGTAGTCTCGGAAACGTGGCTTTAACCTAATTTATCAATAAGACATAATGAATTTTATACGTACAGAAACGATAGAGAATGCTCCAGAGAGGGCGGAGTAGCGGTAGTTGTTAAAAAAATGTTTCTCATAAATTACTTCCTATTGTAAACACTAACCTTATTGAAAATATTGGTATAAAACTCTTTACTAATAATTGTAGTTATAATATTTATTCGTGTTATTTCCCAGGTGGTTCGGCAGGTTCCGACAATAATAGAAAACTTCTTTTTGCGTCCGATATTCGAAAACTCACGATTAACTGAGGGCAAAATTACATGCTTGGTGGGGATTTCAATAGTAGACATCAGAATTGGGGGTGCAGTAGAGCAAATTGTTGGGGAAATATTTTGCACGAAAAGTTGGAATCATACGAAATAGATACTATGTACCCAAACGCTCACACATACGTACCTTCTGGCCCTAATAGAATAGGCTCTACCATTGATTTTTTGATTTTTTTAACAAATACACCCAGAACAATATCACCAGCAATTGTTATAAACGACCTAAGCTCTGATCATTTGCCAGTTAAAATATCGATCACAACTAACGTAAACGCTATATCTTTATATGTGTTAGATTTTAGTAAGGCAAATTGGAAAACTTTTTCGAGGTATCTGAACCGACATATTACCCTACCAACGATATCTGTTATATAGTACTTGGGGAAGACATTGATTCCATGTTAGTGAACTTCAAAAACCTTGTGAACGAGGGAATTAATACTAGCGTACCAAAAAAGTTTATTTCATTTCAAAGAAAATCTTTGCCTCACTATGTGAAAAATCTGATTCAATAACGAAATACTACACGCCGAAATTGGCAACGCTTTAGAGACTTAGAAGATTCTTATGTAGTGAAAATACTTAACAGAATTATTAGAGATGAAATAGAAACATTTAGAAATAAATCGTGGGAGCATCTTCTTTCTACTTTAGATACTGGTTCTCTTCCTTTTTGGAATCTCACAAAAATTTTAGGGAAAAAAAGGATATTTTGCTTTCCTTTCCCGTTTCACAACAAATCTTGAAAAATGTGAACTACTTGCCCAATCGTTTGCTTCGAACCATGTAATATCAAGCAACCTTGGGGACCCCGAAACGATATCCCTAGTTAACAATACCCTGCAATCTTTTCAATTGTCATCGCTAAACATGTATAACCATACATCAACCGATACTTCTCAAATTTCTTGTATTATAAAAAAATTAAAACCAAAAACGTTCCCCAGTCAACAGATGTTTAAAAGCTCTCCCCAACAGAGGAATTAAATGCCTAACTTTTATAATAAATGCATGTTTGAAACTTAGTTATTTCCCACGCCAGTTTAAAGAGTCTAAGGTTATTCCAGTATAGAAACCAAATGAGCCACCTGATTGTCCTCCTGCATACCGACCTATAAGCCTTTTGTCATCCATCAGCAAAATTCTCAATACTCTACAACCACTAGTAAGAATAAAAAACTTAGTTAACTCAAATCTTGAGAACCAGAAATCGGCTGGAATGGTATTGCTGGATGTTAGGGCTGCGTTCGATTCAGTATGGCACAGTGGCCTAATAAAAAAAAAGTGATACATTTAAATTTTCCGTTGGACATAGTCAAAGTTATACAGAGCTTTCTCTCCCTCCGTAGTTGTCGAGTTCATATTGGCTCCGTTTGTTCCACAAGTTACAGTGTCCCAGCCGGTTGCCCACAGGGCTCATGCCTCACCCCGATACTATATAATTTATATATGTACATATGATCTTCCCCAACTTGAGTATTGTACATTATCAATTTTTGCTGATGATAGTGCAATTCTCTGCTCTGATAGGTTAGCTGTGGATGTTATAACAAAGTTGCAAAGAGCAGTAGTTGAAATTACAACTTAATTTAATAGGTGGAAAATTATGTTGAATAGTGACAAAACACAAGCAATATTTTTCACAAGGAAAAGAAAATCTTGTTATATCCCTCAAGTAGGTATTAACTTAATTAATAATTGAATTTCATGGGAACAAAAAGTAAGATATTTGGGTGTAATACTAGATCCTGAAATGAGATTTAAAGATCACATATCATACGTTTTGAACAAGATAAATATTCTAATTCGCACACTGTATCCCCTTATAAATCGCAACTCGAAATTAAATATAGTAAACAAAAAACTCATTCTTAAAGCAATTTTTCACGCATTTATGTTTTATGCGGCTCCAGTTTGGGCAAATTGTGCAAAATGTCACATTAAAAGGCTTCAAGTTGCTCAAAACAAATTACTCAAGATGATTTATAATCTTCCTTGGCATTTCTCTACTAATAGACTACACGAGCTCGCAAGCATAGAACTGGTGGAGAATAAACTAGATAGGCTCTCGGATAACTTCTATCTGCGTTGTAGTAACTCTGAACATGCGCATATTAATGGATTAGTACCATCTTAGTAGATGTAAGCTCCTAGAATAAGTTTTATCTAAAATCATAAAAAAAAAGATATAAAAGAAATAGGGTTTTGTATAATTTTTTCCTCCAAACTTTGTATATAAATTCATAAATTAAGATAAATTATTAAGAAGAAAAAGATAGAAATCTTGAACTCTTTGTTTATTTATATAACATGAAAGAAGCAGTGCAAAGTATATAAACCCTGTAAGATTAGTAGGATAGCGAACCCTTTAGAAATGTCTGCAGCAGACGAGTAGTAGTTGTTATTTGGCAACTAGTACCTAGAATATCTAACAGATGTACGTACTTGCTTAGGCAATGCACCATTCAACTTAAGCATGAACATTTGTGGGGTGGGGCTTCGAAACATTTTCCAGGTATTATAACTTTGCATATATGCACATAAGAATATATGTTTCGTATGTGATCAGTTTTGTAAAACAGCGCACGACCGCGATCGCAAGACATTCATAAGTACACAAAAGTTGAGCGAGAAGTATTCTCGCAACAGCAAAATTATAATAAATACGAGTGTTGCCATTAAAGGTTTTTTTTCATTTTCCTACAACAGTAAATATTTTAAAAATAAATTCTCCAGTCAATACTCAATCGCAGCATTGAGAAAAATTGGGTAGATAAAAGGAACAGTTTAATTCAAGAAATTAAAGAACTACAATCTAAATTGAAAGGACAACTTGTGTTTGTCCAATTGTGCAAAATAAAATCATAAAAGTAGTCGTACAATTTGTATACAAATTAAGCAAATAGAGGACGACTTGAAGATACAAGTGGAAATGAAGAAGGGAATACACTCACAGGCAGCGCATTCTGTTGTTGTTGTAATGCTAACAACCCAGTGGTAAAAGTTTTACGGAATTCATACGTCAATTTTTAGCCTGCTAAGAAAAGCATTAGTTGCGAATACCGGCGGTGGCGGCTGGTGGAAAAAAGTGAAGTGTATTTAATTGGCATGGACATCCCTTGCGGGTTTTCTTTTCACCGCTGGCAAACCATGCAAATTTCAACAGATAACAGATAACGTTGAAGGATACCACACCATTTCCATATACTAGCAATGCAGTCGAGAGACGGTTGGAACACCAAAGGCGATAAAGCGGGGACTTTAGTTTTTCCTTTTGGACGTCATCTTTCGTGATGACTTGTGCAATGAGGTTCTCAAATAAATATGAACCAATGGCCACACAGACACTTGACAGTCTTGGCTCTCAAGATGGATGGATTCGTATCGTTCGACGTTTGACAGTTTTGCAATGAAGAAATTCCTTTTTTGATACGGCAACAAAAACTCTGTAAGATTGCGGTTGGGCAGGTTTTTTGAGCCCTGCATCATAGTTAATCGGCAGAAGGGACGAACGTGCCTCTGATCATAGGCAAAGGTGCCAACCTTGTCCGAAACGTTCTGCCTGTGACTTGAATCTAAGCAGGCAGACATGGGCGTTGGTAAATACCGATCGTCCATTGTCTTGCGGCAAGTTAGTTCGGCTACGAGCAATTGCTACCTATGCGTGCCTGCTAAGCTTCAGGGTGGGTTAGTGCCTAACAAGTTTATTCGCGCGTTTAATCGTGCAATTTTGTTCGATATTTGATTGCTTTTATGAAATATGAGACCCACTTCTGAATATAACGAAGTTAAGCGGAACACAAATCACTTGATTTGTATAAAGGAAATTGTTTCCATTTATAATTAAAATCTCTTAGGACTGATGCACTTATTCGTGTATTGAAGCAGTGCCCAAAATACTTGTGTTGTATTTGGAACATATTAGGAATGAAAACAGTGTAACAGGCAACTTTGTAAGAACAGTGTGGCAACATTACGAAACATCAAATCCTCTTGCAAATATTGAACAGAAGTGTAAAATGGCAAATAAAACACACAAAAACAGATATTTTTATTGCGCAATAAAACTAAACAAGAATGTACTTAAGAGTTAAGATGGAACTTATAAACATTCAATACTAAATAGCAATTTTCAATTGCAATTGAAAATGTAGGAAAAGCAGGATAATACTCATAAGGACAAACGTTTTATTGCTTTTTCGTTCGTCTCAATCTCTGTTCAATTGCAAAGAAAATAATCAATCATTGTCTTGGTTTGGCTGGGATTGGCTTGAATTCATTGTCTACAAAAATATCAATTGCTGCTTAAGGAAGTTGGGATGCAGCAACTGGAAACTGGAAAATAAGACATGACCAGTAAACTGTAAATTGGTAACAATAACAAACTTATAATAAAACTATAGAGAAAAATATTTTTGCAATATTTTTGCCCTGCAGATACTTACGAGTGAATTGTATATTTATGGTATTTTTTGTCTTAAGTCACATTTCGTCGCACTTTCAGCAACAGCGCAACATATTTTTTCACGATTTTCCGAAGCAAAAAGTTTTCTTTGCACTCAAAAAATATACAATATAATAACAATTTATATAAATTTGTTACAAAAGACAACATATTATAACAAATTTATTAAATAAATAAATAAAAATATAAATTTCTAACAGAGAAGGAATTTTTTCAAACTAAAATGTTTCATCATTCAGAGAAACACTTTTGCAGGTCCGCGTTCACTTAAGATCTTTGCTGACTCAGTGAAATATTTGATTGGAAGTATTAATATGTAGTTATTTTCCAGGTGAAGGCGGCCGTGTCAACGATTTACCCAAATTCAACGAAAATTTGGCACAAGGACCATTTTTTGAGAAAAGTAAACCAGAGTTTCTGGTTTCTTTCAAATATTTCCGAATACTTTTAGTCCAGTTTTTATTGTTTGCTGCATCAGCTGCTTGAAATATTTTGAAAGTCTTGTCTGGAGTTTATTTTACGACAATCTTTTCTGTGTGCAGGCGGTCGTCAGATCTGACAATACTGTAAGATCCGACTATATGCAGGCAAAGTACTGATAGTGAAGACTTCCGCCAGAAGGCGCAGAAGAATGTAAGAAAACCTAATATTTACGTTCATTGTTAGACAACTGTCAGTTCTCAGGATTGTTAAAGCCAGTGCACATAGAATCCGTCTTGAGTTATACGTTGCCTTTTTCAACTGACTAGTAAGTTAAAGTACAGATTTTGTTAAAGGCTTTGTCGCATAAAGGACGTCAACTTCAACGCAACGTATAAAAGTTGGGTAACTTTTAACGCACATTGAGTACTTTGACAGCTATTAGTTAATGTGTTCCTTCTTTTGACTTACATTTTCGTTAAAAAATAAAGACTTTATATGCGTTAACAAAGCACTCGTTGTACCAACCCAATCCGTCGTTGCGTTAGCGTCAGTTAAAAACGGCGACGGATGACGCATGATGGCTTTGATGTGTCCCGGCCTTTAGATGTCGGCAAATTTTGTTGATTACAATCAGCTCTTCTTGATAATGTTGTAAGACAAGAATTAGCAGGCCCCATAGTTGCAAAGTATATATTACCCACAACTACTAGATCTGGCAACCTGAGCAAAGCTTAAGGTTTCGACTTATGAAGTCGCGGTTGTTTATTTGAAAATTGTTTCTTACTTTTTCTCAACAAAAAAATAGTGATAAAAATTCACTGAAATCGTCAAAATCGTTTCCGCATTCAACAAAGTACGTATTAGCAAGAGGACACCGAACGCTTTTGGAGACGCATTTTGGTTTTGCCGAGAGTAATGTTTGATTTTCGCAAGTCCTAAACTATAAAACTTTAAAGAAGATGCAAAGTACGAGAGCAATGGTTCTTGAGGGCCTCCGATTGTTTTCGAAAAAAGCGTGCACGACACGTAATCTAAAGCAGCGCCATGGTTCCGCCTTAAGTTTGTTTGTGGGCTGTAAAGTTTAATATACAAATTATAGGGGACTATATGAGATAAGTGTGGCAACGCTATAGCTAAAGTGTGTGTTTGCATACGGCTAGATGAACAGTTTCACCGTTATTTTTATTATTTGTTTTACTTTATAGATGAACGCAAATCTTAAAACTTATAATATCTGTGATTTTCCAGCTCTGTATATGTTAACGTTTCGTATGGGTCACTCTGCTCGTTGGTAGACTATTTTTTATTTCAATATTAGTGTCATTGTTTTAGAAGTGCAAAACAAACTTATTTTTTTGGGAAATTAAAATAATATTCTTAATTAATAATAATTAAATTAAATAATATTAAAAATTAAAATAATTATTCAGATCAAATCGACCCACTGATCTAAAAAAAAATACCTGTGATAAAGATGTAGAATTAAGATTTTTATCAAAGAACAATTTGCAACACCCGGTACTCCTGTCGCTTTTTTATATTAGTTACAATATTTATAATTTTGTAAGTACTAATAATAAATAATTAAAATAAAAATAGACAAAAAGAACTGCAGCTCATAAATGTGACAACTAGTGACAAGTTTCTCAAGATTGCAAATTTATCTGTAGTAAAATTCCCGGTTTCTTTTTTTTTTGAAGAAAAACATCGGAATTTATTATTCTTTCAAATAATATATTTTCCTAACAAGTTTTGTAATGAAAAACAAGTAAAACTCTGCAAAATTTAGAAAACCTCAGGCTCGCTGACACAAAGGCACAAACAACAAATAGAGTTGAGATCCTTTGCTTTGATTCGAAGCTAAATCACATAACGAAGGACTTAATCCTTTATTTTTCCCTAAACTTTCCTTTTTCTTATGCTGGCCTTCACAAGGAACACGTTTTGGTCTTCGAGGGGCTTGCTGAGTTGCAAGGTCTTCGCTCGGTACCTCACCGAACCTATTAAGAATTTAAAGTACTTTTAATAATTTTAATCTTATTCATAATAGATTTTGTACCACATATTACATGAATATGTAGTCACAGGCAATAAAAGCCTGAGTCGGAAAACATACATTTGAGATAATCAATTGGAATATTCGAACAGTTTTTCGAAAGAAATACAATTCTGGTTCAAGAAAGAAAAAATTGATATAACTCACGACACATTACGGTGCATTATTTTGACCGAAATTGATAGTTGAACGACACATTTATTGCAAAATATTGATAATGCTAAGAGAAAGAAGACAAGGCGTCCTACAGTAAGTAAATATGTATTTTTTATAGCCTTGAAAAAAATCAGGTTATAGAAATGGAATTTTGAGGAAAAAATAAAGGCTTTTCTGTATATTGTGATAGCACATAAGTTGAGTTATGTGGTTTATGCGTGTGACCACAAGTATTTCTTTCTTGCTATCATACAGCACATGTACATGATTATGTGCGAAGTCTGTTCAGTAAATGTGTTGGTCTCCAGCGTTCCTTCACAGTTTCAGCTTTCAGCATGTCCAGGATATAAGAACCGAATCGCTGAGAATGGTCGAGGACATACCAAAAAAAGGCAAATCAGAGCTGCTTCGAGGATTGAAGAAAACGCTGTCACAAGTCTATTATAGTTGTGGGAGAGGGAGAGTATTTAGAAGGAGAGAAATTAAAATTGATGGAAAAATAAACATTTTTTGATGAAAATGAACACTTTCACACTCCTTTTGAACAGACCTCGTACTTTACAAATCCACCTTGATTGGCAGCAATCAATCTGTTTTTATTTCTTTTTATACATTTTTTTGCAGTTTATAATTAATCATGTTGGAAAATACTTACATACATATAATTACATTATACTTCTGTCAACATTGAAGCGAAGAGTGATACAATATTTGGAATCGGGAGCAAGTCACGAATATCAAAAAGGATAAAAGTGTTTTTTTTTCGATATTGTGTTGTTCATTTATTTTTCATCCCATACAAGAGAATTGACAAATAAAAAAGACATAAGAATATATTCCTAAGAAGAACAACATTGAAGGAAAAAACAATAATAAATTAAAAAAAGGTAAGATATAGAAATTAGTTGTCAAATTTTAAAATTTCTTGATGAACAGCTTAAAGAAATAATTCAAGAAGAGCCAAACCTTCATATCGTGGATGAACTTAATCTTTGGAAATGTGTAAGTGATTCGCTGCAAAAGACAACTTTAATCGCGACAGTGTATATAATTTTGTGTAGCAGTGTAAGGTCTCCAATATGATTAATGTGGCCACATCTGGTCTGATTTTTTGGTGTTTCAGCTCTGTTTTAATGTTCTCCAACGCAGCTTTAAAGTGTTACTTAAGGCATCTGATCCTTTTCGTAGATTATGTTATAATTTTAATGAATTGTATGATGTGGTTAAACGGAATTGGATTTCACAATTGCATTCATTAAATAAATTTTGGATAATATTTTTTAAATGTTTCATTATGAGTTACTCGCGATAGCCTTAAATAAATATGTAAATAAAAATGGAATGCCACCGGCCAGTGATCAGAAAACTTCAACTTATTTCAATTGTGATTAAGTTTAAGTTTTTATCCATCAAAGAAAGCAAATCCATTCAGCACAATTACAGAGCGATGTTAGAGCCGGAATAGTTCCACTTTCTTACCAGCTTCTATGTAGCACTATTAATGTCATGTAATAAATTGTTTATTCTTTGAAGGGTCCAGCACGGGAGCACTTTGATTTCCAGAGTATGGAGGGCTCATTGGTTTCTTGTTTGTCATCGGCATTCAAACCTATTGAGAGCCACTGTACCGCAACCAATACCTTCACCAAACGTTAATAGACATAGACCGGGATTATTTGTTTCAAATATATCCTGGTGATATGCCTACTTTGGCTGACAGTAGGCGGTAGATAGTAAAAGCTCTCGGCAAAAGATTTGTGGGCCGATCCCAGATGATCGTGTTACAGAAAGTAACATGGCGGAGGTGGTGGACTCTTGCCAAGTGAGTTCTTCCACCATCAATGAATGGAGTACTTTCGATATAATAATAGTTTAAAATGAATGAAGCGGATAATATATTTTGCTGGATTACTGCTTCGCACCGCAAATAGTCTAGATTGCAAAGGGGGTGTGGCAATTTAGAAAGCAATTGGGATTTCTCCAGAGGAATTTTAAAGTGGGGTTAGTGTAGGAAATTCATGGAAGAAAAACCAATTTATTTTGTTAAAATCCTCAAAACTTGACAGTCATTAATCTAAAATTCTGCATTGATCTGGCGAAGAACAGTGGTTCATTGGACACTAGAGTAATAAAAGACACATGTTTCCCTACTCTGCAGTTCCTCACAAAAAAGCGGCATCTCTTGCGAAAGAACTTCACACGTTTAGATGCCTAAAAAGAGGCCCATGCACTACAGTTCAGTCATCGGGAATCAACCACGTAATTTTAGGTTTGAGGCACAACCAGAAAGTTTCAGTCAAAGAATTGCTAATTGAAGAACGTGCGCAACCGAAGGGAGGCTCCTAGTGTTTTGATTGCCATCACAACCGAGCAACCACTTCCCCGCAAATAGTGAGAGGGGTGAAAACCTGGCAATGACAAGTAAAATTCTAAGCAGCAACTTAAAAAAGGTGGAAAAAACAATCTGACCTGGTGGTCAGAAAATGTAATGTTTTCGCTTTAGTCATTCCTTTTTAACACCTTTTTTAACGGATTCAACATATTGTTCACTGAAAATGTCTTTAATGTATTTCTTTGTGTAGCTTTTCCGCTTTTCAATTTTCTTGTTCTTTTGTATTGCCACCTTCAGAAAATGAAAACGAATTTGTTTTCACGCTCTAATTCGTTAACAAATTCTGTTCGCAAATGGTCTGCTCGTTGCTGCTCTTGTTATTTTATGAACATGAGGTTTGTTTTAATGGTCATCGATAACATTTTACAACAACAAACAATTGCAGCTAATGCGTTTCATTTTTCTTCTGCTTCCTTTCCACCCACACGCTTTTCCTTTTTCTATATTTCTGCCATCATTTATTTCTATACAGGCTGGGCCAACTATAAGTATCTAGTCTACTTGTCCGCCGCAAGTTGTCTTTCAGCCTCGCAGTATTAAAAAAATACAATTTCGATCGAAACGACTCTAATTTTTATATCGACTACGAAATTAAAGATAATTTTAATCCGTAAAATATTTCGGCTTTTCGTGTTGTATCCTAAAGCTGGGATACAGTTCAGTCTTCGAATCGATCCATTAGCGTAATTTTAAAGGGCCAAAGCAGTAATACAACATTTGTTATAGAAGATTTGTTTAAAGAAGGGGTGAGCTTTATTTTTCCCAAAATATATTGAGTTATTGACCAATTTCCATTTTTCTCGAACTAGTTCTGATATGAACTCTTTGAATTCTCTCAGCGACTCGGTTTTTGTCCCCTCAATCGTCTCAAAACGCCGTCTTTTCATATGTTTCTTGAATCTTGACAACTGGGAGCAGGTGGGGTGGTCAAATCTTACGAATTTGGGACTGGCTTTAAGCTTAAAACTCTGTAATTTTGGAAAGAACATCCCTGCCGCACGCTTCAACCAATATGCCGACATCTTCAGAAACTTCACTAATAGTGACTCGACGATGTTCCTTCACTTTCTCACCATTTTCATCGGTTGGTGACATGTTGGGGCAAGCGATGCCAATTTTTTGACTAATTTTTTCGACAGCAGGATCGCCGAACGCGCAAAACACTAACTTTTACGTCACTCACTCACTACAAACTGGCGAAATAGCTGAAACTGTGAAGATATTCATATATTCGAGCGGTCATCGAATTTTTGTAGCCGGCAAAATTATCTAACTAGTGGGACATAGTGAACCGTCCTGCCGCACTGGAGTCCATTATCGTGGCTGCTTAGCGTTCACGATTTGAACGCTACCGAAATGTTTCAGTAATTTAAGAAGATCCTGTTTTTAGGTCACCCTGTATATTATGAACCACTTCAGTCGCATGACGAACGTCGTTCTCATGAAGGACGGTCTCTGTAGGTTGCGTCATGCTCATACCTTTCAAAAGAAAGTAAATGTTGTTTATATTTATTTCGTAAAAAGTTTAGGTACTTTTATTTCCCTCTTTCGTACGAATGAGAATACAATTCTATTTGTGCTCGTAAGTAGAAATATCTGTGCAAAAACAAAAGACATAAATTTTCTAGTACTCGACTTTTCAAAAAATATTTATTTTCGTAAAACACTCGTGCTAGTTAGAACACTTTACATCGATATAGATTAAACCGCATCTAAATTTTTTCCCCGCAGCTGTTGTCGGGCTTCTCAGTTCTAACGTCAAACATTAATTGGAATTGGAACAGAGGTTTACACTCTGGTGCATGCCTTATCGACATGGAGAAAGCATTTGATGGTATTTGGATATCTGGATTAATATTTAAATTAATTTAGTATCAGTTCCCAATGCATTTGATTATATTAATTCACAATATGATAACAGGCAAAACATTTGTTGTTGCACACAAAGATTATATGAGTCCTAAAACCTTTAAAATTACGAATGGTCTTCAACAGGGAACTGTAAACTCTCCCATTTTGTTTAATCTCTTTATACTAGATCGTCTTAAAAAGGCTGAAAAGATAATTTCTTTTGCTGATGATCTTATTATATATCACGCAGATAAAACTATTGATCAAATAAATAGCAATCTTCAAAATTTGTTTGATATAGTGGAAGAGTTTACAGAAAACTGGACGATGAAAATTAATATACAAAAATGTGAAACTACATTATTTAGACCTCCAGTAGGCAAATGTAATAATAATATAAAACGAAATTGGAAACTTGTCGGTATCGAGTCCAAAAAATGTGACACAAATGTACCAAATAAACAAATAGTTAAATATTTATGTATTTATTTAGACAAACTTTTATATTTTAACACACATGTAACCCACGCGATTAGAAAGGCAACGAAACCTCGAAACCTTTTCTTATGTATAAACGAATGTTTTATTCTAAACATATTAACACAAAAGTAAATCTCACTACGTATGAAGCATTAATTAGACCAATTATTACACATGGATGCCAGATATGGTTTAACATATCACTTTCTCATACGGAAGAAATTAGAGTCTTCGAACGGAAATGTTTAAGATCTTGTATATCATTATTTAGATCAAAATCAAGTAATTACGCAAAATGCGTCTCAAATAAGATTTTATATAATACAGCAGACACAGTAAGAATTGATAATTTCATAACTTATCTTATAAGAAATCATATACTAAAATCTATGTCGTGTATTGAAAATATCATCATTATGGCAGATATTCCTCTGCTTATACTATAAATACTCTGAAATTTGGGTTTTTTACCACCAGAGGCATTTTTGTATCTCGATAAAATTAAATTTATCCAAAATAGAACTGCAGTTCCCATATATTATCACAATTTTAGAAGGGCAAATATTAAAGCTGTGGATTGCACTACAGAACCAAATAATTTAAGGTATGAAAGAAGTATTTCTAAAAATGATTTAAAGACAAAATATCAACAAATTTTGGCGGCTAATTGAATAAGAACTGTTCTGTTGCTTTCACTTTTTGTTCTTTTACCTTTAATTGACCTTTTTTCTTTTAAATCAAAATATTAAAGTGATGTTTTAAAAAATTCAAAATATCATTTGAAGTATAAGACAACAAAAAATAAAAAAAAAAGTTATTGAAAACTTAATATTATTCTCTATTATACTCGAGAGCTCTGAATAGGGGCAGTGGGTGTATTTGTAAACATTAACTATTGTTTTTTGTAGTTTTTTTTTTTGTTAAATTTTCTAATTTTGCACATTAATAAACGAAAAAAATAATAAAATATACATATTTGCAGTCGACTATGTTGGTGTTTCATTGAGCCATGCAGGAACTGTAACACGATGACGAACCTTTAAGTTCGCCAACATTTTTAAGAAGAGAAAACTGATTGAAAGCGAACTTAACCGCGGCATAATGTGAGCGCTAAATTAACTTGGCAAAATAAAGACTGTTACCGCCACTCATAAATCGCTAATATGACACTACTGTTACCGCCACTCATAAATAGCTAATATGACATTACTGTTACCGCCACTCATAAATCGCTAATATGACATTACTGTTATCGATATGTAGAGAGATGAGCATGGCAAAATGTTCAATTATTCCTTTTAATTTTCCACGCGGTATAATTATGAGGCCATATTTAATCAAGACCACATACATAGGTATATAAAACACCTACATAGATTGAAGATATTCATTCGTTCAGGTCATAAGGATTACGAAGCTTCGCTTGGAGTAGCCATACATAAAAGTTAGTATATCAGCAGTTTAGTATGTAAGTTTGTATAAGTTTGTATATAAATTGTAAATTTATTTATAATTTTAGGAATTTTAACATATTAAAGAGTAAGAATAAAGAATTAAAGTTTTCTAAAATTCTTACACTTGTTGTGTTTATAATCTACATTGGCTATCTTGAGCTTGGGCCGCTTCACCCGCAACATTAAAATTCTTTTATGTGCCTCATCGGATCGTTTGAAGGAATCATCTTGGCTGTTAAAACGTAAGTCCTAACAGAATGCAACCTTCCACTCCCTCACAGGGTCAACCACTAAGTCGTCAACGACCAACTCAGTTAAGTCCTGCACTGAACAACTGTCACATTTGCAACAAGTCCACAGACAACGAAAAATTTATAAAATGCAGCAAGTGCCATCTTAATTTTCATTTACCATGTGTCAATCTCAGCAGCAATCAAGACCAACCTACATGGAGTTGCCAAAATTGTACGGTACAACATCAAATCACGATCGATTCTGCCTCTTCCATTCGTAGTGGCTCTTCGGCCGCTTCCCGCTCCCGCCGACAAGCTCTTGAGCTACGACGTCTAGAAGAAGAGACACAACTTGAAAGAGATTTCATTAAAAAGAAATACCAAATTCTCGAACAAGCAGTAGATGATTTCGAGGACGCACAATCAGTTAATAAACACTCAGCTGTCAGATCTGTACATGAGTGGTTAGATAATCAAATCCAACTCCCTACTTCGGCTATTGCAACCGCACACCAAAATATAGTTTCCGCAGCTCGTCAGTTTGAAACGCCACCTTACACATTTGTACCACAAGCCACAACAACGCAAGAAATGCCTAACACTACTAAACCATATTGCCAAAACGTAAGTAATGACTTAGTTTATACGACAAAAACAATAACTCCGCCCGTATGTACAACTACGTCATTCGTTAATAACATGTCTTCATTTATTAATGACCCAACAACGAACCGTCAGCAGCCGACAACTGCAAATTTATGTAATAATTCAGGCAACGTAAATGGATAAAATCACATATTAGAGACACCTGTACAATTTGGTTACATGGATTCAACGTTTTCCATGAACCCATCAAACCTCCAACCTGTTATATTACCTTCTCACAGGCTTTCGCAACAACAAATAAGCACGCGGCAGTCAGTACCAAAAGAGCTTCCAATTTTTACCGGCACTCCTGAAGAATGGCCCTTGTTTAGTGCCACATATGACTGGTCGACAGCAGTCTGTGGTTTTACAGACGCTGAAAATCTTGTCAGGCTTCAAAGTTCTCTAAAGGGGGAAGCACTTCGATCTGTTAAACATATTTTGATCCATCCATCGGGTGTACCATGTGCTCTATCTACACTAAAATTGCTTTTCGGACAACCGGAAAAAATATTAAACTCACTAAAAAATAGAATAAGATCACTACCAGCAATGAACACAAATAAATTGAGCACAATTACCTCTTTCGCCGTGGAAGTAAAGGGCCTAGAAACAACAATTAAAGCCAGTGGTTTAATAAATGAACTGACCAATTCATCTTTATTACATGAATTAATAATGAAAATGCCATCACATTTTCAACTTAAGTGGGGTGAACAAAAAATAAAACTAGCAAAAAATAACAAAAGAGTTAGTTTGACTGAATTCGCTAACTGGATATATGAAGTCGGTGTCTCAGCAAGCAGCATAAATATAGACAGTGACAGCAGCGCATCAAAGTCAATAGAGCAGTATTCGCGTAATCCAAAAAACGTTTATGTGCATGCTCATGAAGAACAAAACAAAAAGATCTGTTTAGTGTGTTCTGGCAACTGCAATAGCGTTGAGAAGTGTAAAAAATTCTTGGCTGCGAATAGAAGCGAGCGATGGAACTTAGTAAGAATGTACAATCTATGTAAACTGTGCCTGCGACGTCACTACGGTATTTGCAGTAGCAGCATCGTTTGCAGAGAAAATAATTGTCAAATAAAACATAATACATTGCTGCATAAATCCATGACTGAAGATAGAGAAACAAACGCTACCAGAGAAACTGAAAATAAAAGCAAAAGAGATAATTTACATGCAGCCCATAGGAATGAATGCAATGAAATCTTATTTAAAATTATACCCATAACAATATACGGAAACAATAATAAACGTTTTAATACTTTTGCATTTATAGACGAGGGTTCGTCTGTAAGTCTGGTAAATGAACAATTAATTAATAAACTAGATTTAAATGGTGAGCCACAACCTCTATGCTTGAAATGGACAGGTGAAATAGGTCGCAACGAAGAAGACTCAAAAATAGTCTCAATGAAAATTTCAGGTATGAATAAAACTGAATTTTCTATTTCTGTTCGTACGGTTAAACAACTATCGCTTCCGAGTCAGAGCTTTAATTATAAAAAGTTATGTAAAAAATTTCCGCACCTTAAAGGGCTACCCATCGCCGATTTTGAAAATGCTGTACCAGATGTACTTTTAGGATTAAATAACTTGAAATTATGTGTGCCAACTCGTGTTAAAGAAGGCAAGAAAAACGAACCCGTCGCTTTACATACTCGCCTCGGCTGGCTAATATGTGGCAACTCCAGTGTTGGAGAAAAGGCCCAAATTCAATATAATTTTTACTCTTGCGAGTGTAAAGGTGAAAACGACCAAATTCTTACTCACTTACTCAAACAGTTTTATACAACTGAGTTAGCAGGGATAAGTAACTATACTCCAGCTCTTGGAAAAGATGACCAAAGGGCATTAAGTTTGCTAGAAACATATACGAAACAAAGATGCGATGGCCATTACGAGACAGCTTTGCTGTGGCGATATGACAATATTACACTTCCACAAAGCTTTGATATGGCGAAGAGACGACTGATTTGTCTCGAAAAAACTCTAAGAAAAAATAAAGAGTTGTTCGAACATTTCGAAAAAACAATTTCTGAATATTTTGAAAGAAATTACATAGCCAAAGTAAACAATGAAGATGATAAACAAAATGTATGGTATTTACCAATGTTTCCGGTATTTAACAAAAACAAACCGAATAAAACAAGAATAGTTTGGGATGCGGCCGCGAAGGCAAATGGTATTTCACTTAACTCTATGCTGCTCAAAGGGCCAGATTTGCTGTCTTCTCTTGCAGCTATTCTTTTTCGTTTTCGGCAAAGGCAAATTGCAATCTGTGGTGACATCGAACAAATGTTCCATCAGATTTATATACGCGATGAAGACTGCCATGCGCAAAGATTTTTATGGCGCAGCTGCGACGACAACAAAGAACCCGAAGTGTACGTAATGAAGGTTATGATATTCGGTGCCTCCTGCGCTCCGTGCATATCTCAGTATGTTAAAAACCTCAACGCATCAAAATTTGAAGCCAAGTATCCCTTAGCCGCTGCTGCCATCAAAGACAACCACTACGTAGATGATTTTCTCGCTTCTTCGGATACTCCTGCAGAAGCCGCCGAACTGGCTAAAACTGTGCGATTCATTCATAGTGAGGGAGGATTCAAAATTAGAAACTGGTGTTCGAATAATGATAGCGTTTTGAAAGAATTGAACTCTTCTAACCCTTTGACCAATATTTGCCTAAACGTTAGTGTAGGCGAAGCAACAGAAAAGGTACTTGGCATATTTTGGAACCCTGGGGAGGACAATATAACCTTTAAACTGTCGCAGTCTGTCTTGAACAGCGAACTTCTTCTCGGAAACAAAATTCCCACCAAACGTGAAATTTTAAGAACTCTAATGAGCATTTATGACCCTTTAGGGCTTGTAGGAAATTTCCTTATGTATTTGAAAATAGTTCTCCAAGAAGTTTGGAGAAGCAATATCGACTGGGACGAACATATTCTAGTAAATCAACAATTAAGGTGGGAAAACTGGCTAGCGCTTTTACCAGATTTAAAAAATGTAAATATACCTCGTTGTTATCTTAAAACATTGAAAAACTATAATAACCTAGATGTTCAATTGCATGTATTTGTGGATGCAAGCGAAAACGGTTATGCCGCCGTAGCGTATTTTAGGATGTGCTGTGGGGACGAAATCGCTATTTCACTTATTGGATCAAAAACTAGGGTGGCGCCACTAAAGGTTTTATCGATACCACGTTTAGAGCTGATGGCAGCTGTTATTGGTGCTCGGTTTGCTAAATATATTGAAAAACATCATACCGTTAAGATAAATCGAAAAACACTCTGGTCAGATTCACGAACAGTTTTAAGCTGGATACGCTCCGACCACCGAAAATATCACCAGTTCGTTGCAGTTCGTGTAAGTGAAATTCTCGATATTTCAGAGGTGGACGAGTGGTCCTGGATATCAGGAAAAACGAATGTAGCTGACGAAGCAACACGATGCACAAATAAACCTAATCTATCGAATACAGGGCGCTGGTTTAGCGGCCCTGATTTTTTAAAGTTGCCAGAGAAAGAATGGCGGGAACCCAATACACAACTTTTGGAAACAAAGCTCGAGTTGAAAGAGTGCCATTTAACGGCACGAAGTATAGAACAACTTATAAACTTACAAAGATTTTCTCAGTGGTGCAGAGCATTAAGGGCAACTGCATACGTAATTCGTTTTTGCTACTGCCGTAGAAACAGAGATATCACGCCTTCCTGTGGAAAGGAACTAACTCAAATTGAGTTGCTCAAAGCAGAACTGACTCTTATCAAAGATACGCAGAAAGTATATTTCCAAAATGAAATAAATTGTCTATCACAAAAGAATAAATTAACAAAAACAAATTTTTTGTATAAATTGTCCCCGTATTTGGATCATAAAGGTGTGTTGAGAGTAGGTGGCCGAATTGATTATGCTGATGTTCCGGAGGAACTGAAGCATCCAGCCGTTTTGCCTAAACATTGCCGCCTAACAACCCTTTTAATATTACATTACCATAATCTGTACCGTCATAGTAGCCTTGAGACAGTGGTGAATGAATTGCGGCAAAAATACTATATTCCTAAATTGAGAACCGTTTGTAAATCAACCATTAAGCAGTGTCAAATGTGTAAAATTAAAACTGCGATGCCGGAGATTCCGCAGATGGCAAAATTACCTCGGGCTCGACTGGGTTCGTATCTCTCACCATTCACATTCACGGGTCTTGACTTTTTTGGTCCTATGCTTGTCACTGTTAACCGACATAAAGAAAAGAGATACGGTGCGCTATTTACATGTTTAACGGTACGTGCGGTTCATATTGAAATCGTCTATTCGCTTAATACAAGTTCGTGTATCATGGCAATACGTAAGTTTATTTCGCGAAGAGGCAGCCCAAGAGAATTTTTCAGCGACAATGGTACTAATTTTATCGGTGCTGATCGAGAGTTGCGTGAAGCCTTAAGAGAGGTGGACAAGAACGAGCTAATACGAAGTTTTACAACGTCCTACACCAAATGGAACTTTAACCCACCTTCTGCTCCTCATATGGGAGGAGCATGGGAACGATTAGTTCGATCCATAAAAACTGTACTCTACAATATTAAAACAGAACGGTTTCCAAGCGATGAAATGCTGCAAAGCATGATGGCTGAAGTCGAAAGTATTATAAATTCCCGTCCTCTTACATATGTGCCAATAGAAAGCGAAAATCAAGAAGCGATCACACCAAATCATATTTTGCTTGGCAACTCCAGTGGCTTAAACCCCCTTGCATCGTACGACGACGAAGGTCTTGTACTTAAAGAAAGTTGGTTGCGTTCACAACAATATGCACAAATCTTTTGGAAGAGATGGGTGACAGAGTACCTGCCTACTTTGACGTGTAGGACGAAGTGGTTTCAAAAGGCCAAACCCATATCTGTGGGAGATTTAGTGATAGTGGTTGATCCAAATAACCCGAGAAACGTGTGGCCAAAAGGAAAGGTCATCGAAGTTGCCAAATCCGAAGATGGACAAGTACGAAAGGCAAAAGTTTTGACAGTTTGTGGCGTTTTAGAAAGACCTGCTGCAAAATTAGCGGTTTTAGACGTGGCTGAAAGAAAGTAGAGTAAGTCTTCGAAATCTCGCCATACTGTGGGGGAGTGTTACCGCCACTCATAAATCGCTAATATGACACTACTGTTACCGCCACTCATAAATAGCTAATATGACATTACTGTTACCGCCACTCATAAATCGCTAATATGACATTACTGTTATCGATATGTAGAGAGATGAGCATGGCAAAATGTTCAATTATTCCTTTTAATTTTCCACGCGGTATAATTATGAGGCCATATTTAATCAAGACCACATACATAGGTATATAAAACACCTACATAGATTGAAGATATTCATTCGTTCAGGTCATAAGGATTACGAAGCTTCGCTTGGAGTAGCCATACATAAAAGTTAGTATATCAGCAGTTTAGTATGTAAGTTTGTATAAGTTTGTATATAAATTGTAAATTTATTTATAATTTTAGGAATTTTAACATATTAAAGAGTAAGAATAAAGAATTAAAGTTTTCTAAAATTCTTACACTTGTTGTGTTTATAATCTACATTGGCTATCTTGAGCTTGGGCCGCTTCACCCGCAACAAAGACTGTTACCAAGACGGTTCGTCATTCGACATCGTGGAACAGGCGAATACAGTCTTTATTCTCACGATGTATTTTGGCTCAAAAATAAAAGTTTATTCTCTGTTTTTTCCCCTAAATATAAAAGTTTAATATTCTCGACCAAACTTTTCTTACCGTAAGCAAAAATGTTGTTAAAAAGTGATGCTACTTTTTATCAGTAAAGATGGATTTATATCGGGCAAGTCGTACCTTATGTTTTTGTTTTTACTCAAAAACTGGTCAAGTATCAATTTAATTTTGTTGTATTGAAAAGAGCTTTAAGCGAATGTTGGCCAAAAGTTAATGCTGAAATTGCCAAAACTGGACAAAAATCACAATAAATTTATAAGCCCATGAATCTCGAAAGCAGTACCTGGACTGTAATAAAGAGATTTGGGGAGAATAACTGGTATAGGCAAATTGTGTTTTTATATGTTTAGAAGACATGATCAGCTGGAGTGTGAAGCAAGAATTAAAAGAACTTAAAAAGGGCAAATATTTTTCATTCATTTTGTCCTCAAGCCAACATATCCCTGAAATAATTAGTCAAAAATAGCACCTCCATTTTATGAACAAGGTTTTTCAAATTGTTTTAACAAATAGCCGATATCGATCTGTTTGCTGCGCCAACAGGTCGATCATTTATAAATATTATCAGGCACTCGCCTTGGAAGAGGCCTTAAAGTGGCGGTCATTTAATTATTTCACAAGACATGAAAAAGCAATTTTTTCCAGAATTTTGTAAAGGGTGGTTAAATTTCAAGGGCCGATGTTGATTTTGAATAAAACACAAACTATTTAGGAAATTATTGTAATTTTATTTTATTATGATGTATTGGTATTACTCAATTATGTATGGAACAAAATATCGGCCAAATGGGCGCCGCGACCTCGGCGGCACACCTCCATCCGATGGTCCAAATTTTCGATGACGCTGAGGCATAATGGAGGTTCTATGCCGTTAATGTGCCGAATTATCTGATCCTTTAGGTCTTGAATTGTTGCTGGCTTATCGACGTACACCTTTTCTTTCAAATAACCCTAAAGAAAAATGTCCAACGGTGTCAAATCACATGATCTTGGCGGCCAATTGACATCGCCATTACGTGAGATAACACGACCATTGAATTTGTTGCGCAAAAGAGCCATTGTTTCGTTAGCTGTGTGGCAAGTGGCACCGTCCTGCTGAAACCACATATCGTCCACATCCATATCTTCCAATTCGGGCCATAAAAAGTTCGTTATCATTTCACGATAGCGAACACCATTCACAGTAACTGCCTGACCGGCCTCATTTTGGAAAAAATACGGCCCGATGATGCCGCCAGCCCATAAACCGCACCAAACAGTCACTCTTTGTGGGTGCATTGGTTTTTCGACAATCACTCTTGGATTCACATTCGCCCAAATGCGGCAATTCTGTTTATTGACGAATCCACTGAGGTGAAAATGTGCCTCATCACTGAAGATGATTTTCTTATATGCATATTGATTTGAACTCCCATTTTCATAATAAGTCTGGATAACTTTAACACGTTGTTGGATTGTGTATCTCTCCATGGTTCAAATTGAGTAAGTCTGAAATAGAGAAATGTCAAATAAAATTCGGAAAAAAACTTGGCGTTTAGGTGTGGTTCACATTCAACATCGGCCCATACAATTTAACCACGCTTTATATTAAAGTATGAGACATTCTTTGTGAATTTTCTAGTTTCATAATTATTCTAAACAAACAGCAGCTAAACTGTTCTCCGAGTCTGCGCTTTCTGTTCTAAAATATAAAAATAAGTTTTTTCTACATATAAAAACATATAAGTTTTCTTTTCAAAAATAAAGAAAACTCGATTTACATATATCTTTAGTTTGGAGACTTTAACGGTTGACAACATGTCCACTTCACCACTTCAGTTGCAAGCAAAAGACGTTTCTGGCGATTATCTTGTTTTTCAAAAAGTTTTCGAATTCATGTAACTTTTTTTTAGTTTTCGGTCTTTGAAATATTTACAAAACTGTTGTAATAACAACTTCTATTGAGGTACACTGGCCTTTGAAAACTGTTCTGTCTGCAAGCTTTTCGCGCAATAAACAAAAACAATTTTTATATTCATACGTACTCGTATTTTGCTTTTCCAGACAAATAAATCTTTTTTATGCTCATGTTTGCAACTTTAATGGTTACCAGCACAAAAGGGAGATAAAACTGTGTGCAGCAACAGAAACTTTTGGCGCAACTGAAAAACATCCCACGAATGAAAAATAAATTCGTGATATTTTATGTTTTCAAATGTTGTTAATATTACGCTGCGTTACGTAAAGAGCGAGTTGCGACAATAATTGGTTTCTTAAGGAATTTGGGCCGCTCAGTTCATCAACGAGATACCTTTTTTCAATAGATATACTTTTATATACAGAGCGCTCGGTATAACAAGTCAACCACTCAACTCAACAGGACCGGCGAACCCCAATTCGAACAAAAAACTTGTTTGTGGAAAATTTTACAGTTAAAAATAACGTTCTCATCAACAGAAACTCTAAGTTCGACTCATGCCCTTTTCGGTTCATATTTCTGCCAGTAGGTTTAATCAAAAACTAGATAAAATTTGTTTAAGACTAATTCATTGATGAAAATTAAGCTTAAATTTAAAAACACTTCGCTTTTATATTACAGCTTCTGCTTCCCCTGACAAATTCCTTCAATGTAACTTTGGACTTGTATGACGACATGTAAATGCAATGTGCGCAATTAGTTCTTAGTTTAGGGGTTCCCCTCATGCGAATTTGGATTCGGATATAGTTTCATATTGTCCTTTTTCTGTTCAGTAACTTTCTTGCTCCGATTTTGCTTGATTATAACTTATGAACAATGGAAACGGTTTCATCTGCAGTATCAATAATATGTTTGTCTTAAACCTGTCCACACCAGCGGTTTCAATTAGTTAAAAATATTCCCAAAACAGATTAAATTAAACATAAATAAAACGAAGTGTGAATGTGACGCAATAAAGTTTTTTTGTGCGTGTCAAACTTTGGAAAGCCGGCCACAACCTCATTTCGCATGTGTGGCCCTACATATGGAACAATACCTAGATCGTCAAAACAAGTTTTTGAGTAGAACGCAATTTAAGTTTCCCCTCTATGTTGCATTTTTATACTGTGCGCCTTTGTTTGCTTTATGTAATTGCGATATTTCAGAAACTTGGGAACGGTTTCATGCGAAAATTGAAGGTGTTTTACGTATAAATTCAAAAAAAAAAAAAGAAAATTCATGAAATTTGACAAGGCAGGCGGTTTTTCTTATGCAGGGACACATCTGCAGAATGTCGAATAATGCTTGAGTTGCAAGCAACGTAGCGCCCTCCTGTTGAGCCAGCGTATCGGTACACATAATCCAATTGCGCAAAAAGAAGTTGTGCAATCATCGACTGATGGCGATAGGCTGCCTAAAGACGTTCTTCAGCAATGATGGATGAGGCTCCTAACTCGGGGCTATCGCAGTGATGCCCGTACCATTATTTCAATCCCTTAAACAGAGCTCTGTTACAACAGTTGGTTGGTGTCAGGGGTTGGATATTATCCAGACACTTATTTTAATTTTTTTTTATCGTGTTTAGTAGTTTTCATTTCACGGAGAATGTATCAGCTGAAAGGGACATTTAAATGTCGAATTCCTTTCCTTTAAAATCGTTTTTCTTTTTCTATAAAAAGAGGGGCCATCGAATGCTTCCTCCTAAGCTTTTACTTCCAAACATTAAAATCTATCTGTCTGTAAAAATAATCATGCAAAATAATAATTGTTTCAACGAACCGTAAAATAATAGCATTTCCGGTATGAGTTTTAAAAAAAACCAGACATTTTGCACACAAATAATCCGCTTTCCTGTTCAAAATATAATTTGAATTCAAATTTGAAAAACAAACTGCAAACAGCAGCATGAATTAGACGTTAAGGGACATGAAGGCAGGGGAAATAATTTCATCAAAAAAATATATTAACACAACAACAATTCTAATATGAAGTCAGAGCTCGTGTGGCTGGCATGTGATAGAAGTCTCCTTCTTCATTTACTTTCCCAAACATAAACTGACCAATTTCCTTAATAATTTCCAATTAAATAGTGTAAATCAGCAAATGAGTTTATGTGCAACCGAACATGAGAATGATTGCAATGCTGAGTGCAACAAATTCAAGTTTGAGTTTCTCTTTTGGGTTGCCTTCTTTCAAAAACTTTATATAATTTCCGTTTCGCCTGATAAGAATACAAAAATTGTCAACAACTTTATTTTGTTGGAGGAAAGAAACAAAAATTACAAAAAGATCACAAAGTTTTGTAAAACGAGCATAGAACTTCATTTAACTTGAAATTGTTTTTCCCAAAAGTAACAGCAGAAATACAGAAGGACCGAAAAAAATAGAATAAGTTTCCCTTAAAAATTATTTGTTTGTCTGCTGTTTTGTTAGAATTTGTTGCTGGAAGGCTGCAGGCCGTGTTTTCAGCTGCCTTCTATTTCTAACGCTGGAAATATTTTGTTGCAGCACAAATTTGTTTGTTGTAAAGGAAATAATATCAAGTTGCAGACAATATCTCGTTTTGGTGTTTTCTTATTTTGGAGAGGCAGGCTGTGCTGCGAAGAGCTTTCTGTTTCTACATAAATGTTTGCTACATGTTGCTGGTGCTTGAAAGTCATCTGGGGAAAGTGAGTCTTGTGATTTCTATTAAATGCCAGAAATATTATTTATTTTAAAATGACTTCAACAGACAGTGAGCAACTAAATCATTATTAATTCATTATGATTGCAGAGCAAATCCGCATTCGATTACGGGCATGATACTACGCCAGCTGCAACCCCTCCTCGTGCTGTTCCTTTACATGTCTGTACAATCTTAATGAAAATATAACAGTTTTGCATGTGGAAAGACCAAATGTTTCCATGCGCCACTCAACCAAAAGCCTTATTTGCAACTGAGGCACACAAACATCGAGTTAAAAGTCTAGCATGATTGGTGCTACCATCAATAAAATAGCAGAGAACACTCAGGGCACAGTGCCGAAAACGAAACTGAGAGTTTTGTAATCGTTATAGAGGTGAACGTGGTGCCAAATAGGTGCATCTGGAAATCTAGTTTAATGCCCAGCTGTCAGGACAGCGAACCGTTTAATCGCTAGAGCGAAAAACATTTATTATAGTAATATGGAAACTATTCTAAGAATATCTACTTCCTTGCCCCTCATACTGTGTAGACTCATGGCCAAAAACTGGGCCGACATACTACTGGCAAGGAGTGCATGAAAGCGGTCAAAGAAAGGGAATGCCTTAGTTTTGGTACAGGCTCCACCGAGCACTCCCACATCAATGATTGAATCTGAAGAGCATTAGGGTGGTATGTTCCAAATCATCACAGATGGATCTGAGTCTGGTGGTGAAATTTTTATTTTCCATTACCTGCGAATGATTAAATTTAACCTGTACGTTTAGTGCAGTGTGTATCTCGGTGAAGTTGACAATATAAAAGGTGCAATAAATTGTATGAGATACTGCTGGATGTGTGGAATGGTTTTGGTAACTTGTAATAACTTTTTTCCAATTATCCATTGATTAAGCTTTTATTTACCAAGACAACAACTCCAACCCAACCATATAAATTAGTCAATAATGTCTTGCGTTTAAAAACTAACAACTCTGTCCGGTTATTGTAAATTTATTTATATTTCAACTGAAATTAAAAATCCTCAACTATTTAATTGAAAGTCGAAATTAGAAATGAAACGTTTCAGAAACACTTGTTTTACTTGATGATAATTTTTCTTCTAAGCCTTGACACGTTGGTAATTTTTACTTATTACATTTTTTTAAATAATTTTATTAACTTTTTATTTATAGAATTTTTTATATTTCTGTACAGAGATACTCGTACTCGTAAATGGCTAATCTTTTGCTTAAGTCCTAGTGATTCGCCACGTGGTTTTGTTGTTGGGCAAAAAAGGACACAAATGTAAGTTTCGATGAGTTTTCGCTCGCGTCTAGCAGACATTTGATATTTTTAACTAGACAAGCAATAGAACTAAAAATAATTCGAACAAAAATAACCTTAAATGGCGGTAAAGAATTAGTATATCTTAAAAAACACTTCCGTTTGGCCAAGAGCAAGCAGCTGTTCTACGGAAAATTTTTTTTCCGTATTAATATTTGGAACCTAAATGGTGCTGCTCTATTTTACCTGTGGAATCGTATACCACTTACAATGTTGCACACTCGATATATAGGATTTTTCGCAGAATTTATAATTAATGTCTTTAGTTTAATCCAAAATCCTGAATTCTGAACTGTGTCTTTTTGGTAATTAAATTCTCTAATGACTCTTTTTAGTGGTATTTCGAATTATTTATCCGTAGGCGAAAGTGACAAGTAGTTGCCTCCAATGACATCGTCATGTCCAAATAGTTACTTAAACCCCTGAAGTAGACGTGAACGGCCCTATTCTTACGAGTATTAAAACAGTATTTGTACCGCCAAAATGAATCTGCGGCTTAAATGAAAATAGTCCAAGCATAGGCCAAGCACGACGCAGCCCATTGGGGGGCTGAAATTGTGGTCTTAGTAACATGTTTTAAAATTTAAGTCACAATAAATCCACAGTAAAATCTTGAAGCGAAATTTCCATTTGAATTGGTCCCTGATGATAAGTCACTCAGTCGGTAGCTTTACTCTTTTATGCACATACGACGTAAAACAGAGGATGAATGGTGACATTTCGCGGGCTACGTACAACCGATTGTAGTTTTTCCTCATGTTGCTGTACTCGTCCCGCACATCTGTTCCCAGTTTCAGCTATTTGCATGCTTAGCTTTGTCTGTGAGCGACATAAACTTCAGGAGTTTCTCGGGTGTTCGGCTATTATTTCGTACTTATATTTGAAGTCACCCCATTATTTTCAAAACCCTGAATACGTTGTGCGTTGCTTAAAAATGTGTGATGCAAAGACAGTATCGCGAGCTAATGACATGAGAAAACTTTTTGAACCATTTGAAAATATTAAGCGAAATTATAGTTTGAACTGTTTTTGCTTTCGTTCGTAAAATTTAAACGAAACCGCCAATCACTATTTAAAACAAATGTTCTATTTCGTCATGAACTCCCAGGGCCGCAAACAGCAAAATAAAGTTAGAAACACAAACACAACAACTGCAAAACCATTAAAAACACAAATGATTAACATTGAACGCAGTCCACCGTTTAGTCACTTACACATTCAGTCATTCAGTCGTTGCCTAAAACATTTATCTGTAGCGTCAACTGCGGTTAACCATAAAATGACAAAACAAGAGGAAAACGTTGGCTGCTGGATGCTACAACGAATGAATTAACGGCTCAAATACCGGCTGGATTAATGAACGAACAAAAAAGAATTGCTGTTGCAAAAAGTGAACTGGGAGCAGGAAGAAAATTAATCAAGTCAAAAAATCATCGAATATGATGATGACATGTTGACGTCAGTCATCTCGCAATGAAGACATAAACTTGCAAATGTATTTGATTGCTGCTTATTGTCAGATGCACACTCGGAAGTACATGCAGCACGCATACGCACAGCACATATCAGCTCAGCTCAGCGCCGCTTCACTCATTCGTTGGGTTTGATGCACGCAAGATTGCTGGTTGTGTGTGTTTTTGTCTTTTTTGTGACTTCGTCAATAATTAAGGTAACTCCGTGGTTAAATACACAGGCAGTAGAGGATACGACTGAAAGTGACATTTATATACATGTGTAAATATGTGTGGTTGTGTGTAGGACGGTGCGGTGCGTTCGCAGGTGAAAGTGTAAGAGAGCAACACAAAGCGGGTGTCAGTTTTATAACTAAATAGTGTTTGTATAGGATTTAATTAATGTGCTCCAATAAATTGCTAGTTTTGTTAATATAAAGTGCTGTTCCACATAAGCACATACGAGGGGTTAACTTAGAATTAACTTTAACACAAATAGTGTGAGCACTTGTAGAATATTTTATTATTTTTAGGAGCATTTTTGAATTATTTCTGATGATGTTATTTTGTCTAATTCGAAAATTTAGTTCTGGGTCAAAAAGAGGGCCAATTTTTAGGACTCCTACGACTATGGCCTAGTTAATGGTTAATGCTTCTTCACCTCCCCTTGTGATTTGTGATATGTCAAGGCGTCATAGAACCCTTGCTGGACAGATCGAAATATATAAGGCTTTCTGACAGTAACTCCCTGGACAGTGGAGAAAGTCGAAGCATCCGAATTGGTAGTCCGAAGCCCCAAAAGTAGACCCGACCAGCCAAGAAGGCAGACACACCTGACTCTCACGAGTAACAGGAAGCTGTTGATAGACGACATCACCTCGGGACGTTTGGACTACCGAAAATAAACAATTTTTATCACCATGTTCAAAACAAAGCCAGAACATTTTCGCTAATGACCAGGAGCACATGGGTTCCCCTTCTGTCAATTGAACTTTGGTGAATGCTTCGGAAAACCTACACGACTGAAGACATACGGGAGCTTGCCATGTCAACCAAGGAACCCTTTCTCCTCTGTAGGCCGCACAGCGGAGCGCCTCACCTTGAAATACAGCAATAAAAATCCTACTCCGATGGGATAACATTTTGTATGTATGAAAACATCATACGTCACCAACGGCTTAATCTGCACTAGACGTATTTCCTTTTCTTGGCGGCGACGACCGCAATGAATGTATTTTATAGTCGGCCGTAATTCCCTTATTAACTACATATTTCTTGTGCTGGCTTTACTAAGTGATTTGTTTTTATTTTACAGTATTAAAAATATATCACTAACACGGTTACCAAGTGGAGCGGTTGATGGCATCTGTCTTACCTATTGATTGCTGTAGAGCTACGGACACCAATGCATCCTGAATAGTTACACGATGGGGCAGTACGTTCAAACAATAAAATCTTATTATCCAAAGACGGCTCTAATTTTGAACGAAAAGTCATTTTCAGCTTCTAGCTAAATTTTTGGATAAACGGCCCAGCAGGTGGCACTGCACCCACAGAAAGTTGCTTCGGATTGGCGTCATCAGACGGTACCTGACTGAAAACAGTATCGTTAAAACCATCACTGTCAATGCCAAGGATTTGAGAAAGGAAATCTTTTTGTTGTTTGTTCTCAAATTTTAAGTCATTAACAAGCGCCCCTTGTCGAAAACCACAAAACTGCAGGTTGTCCTGTTCACCGAAGCCCCAGCATTCCAATGTTCTAACAAAACAGTTGACGTGTAAGTAAATTTGTTTGGCAATACATTTAATGCTGCAAACCTTCTTGATGTCGTTGTGGAGCCTGTTAATTACGCTAATGCAATATGGGGAAGGAAGAGCTTGTTGGCTTCATAGTGATGTGAGTTGTGCCTGGCAGGTATGTACGTATTAGTTTTCTGGTTGCACGCTTAAGCATGATCAAAATTAAAACGCAAAGAGTCACTTTGGAAACAGATGCCTTAAGACTTTTCGAGAAAGAAGTTTACAAGATGTTCAATCATAAATATATATTTATATAAATTTATACAGACAAACGAATATAAGATTGGGGGGTAAAAGAGCATAATATGAAAATGTGTTTCGAACGATTTTACAATATGTAACATCCATAGATCTTTGCTTCAATATATACATGTGCATTAAGAAACCAGACCACCACCGGAGGTTTTCTTCCGCTCCTGTAAAGATGTAGTCTGCATCTCGACTCTAATGCTTTTATTGCGTGCCTGTTGAAACCATTGGCAAGGAAAATGTCTTTTTAACTCACCAAATAAATGTAGGTTACGTTTTTACTCCACGGAATATTCAGATTCAATAGAACACTTCTACTATTAAGCAATCAGGCGATTCTCTAATTGGCCTCTTAATAGACTAATTTCAATGAGCTGCTACAAAATCGCTTTAATCAATAACCTGCTAACAAGTTTAGGGGATTGTGTTGATTAAAAGCAGAAAACTTTAAGAAATTACTTAATATATTCAGCGATTAGCGGAAACATATCGACACTAAAATTTCAAGGTTTCTAAAAATTACAGCAAGCAAAAAACCGGATGGCGATAGATGGATGGTTTTATGGCGGGAAATCCTATACTGGGATAATATAAAGAGTCACAAGCACTTCTGTTCTGATAATCCCTGCGTTTCCCCACACCACATGTGAGCCGATGCAAGATTTGGTGGAGTGTTCGGGCAACACTCGGGAGGTCATAGGTTCGATTTCTGTAAAAAACTCTGAGCGTTACTGTCAAAAGGAACCAAAAAGCCCAGCGATTTTGTGTTCCGTATGTAAACCTATCTCAGCTAAATTGGCAACGAATACTGTAACCCGGGTTCTCTGGATAGTGCCGACCACCAAATCTCGACATATTCTGCACACAATCCACGTTCCGAGACCAGCCGAAATGTTCACTTCGATCCTTTCAAAGTCCAATTGTTCTGGTATAAAAAACACGAAATTAATAAATTTGCCACATCGGGACTTGCAGCAAAAATATGTCCTTTTAATGATTAAAAAAACACATATAAAATAAAGAAAACAATGATTATTTAAGTTACACTTTTTTTTTATCACAAGATATTTTTGTAGGACCCGCTAGAAGTTCAATCCAAATTTGTTAATTTCATGTATTTTGGTTTAAAAAAACAACAACAATTATAATCTGAAATAGAAGAATTCCGGTCTCACTCCGCACTTTTATTTATTATAAATTCTTATTCAGGGCATTGAATAAGGAGTAGAAAATTATATCTATTTCAAAACCACTGAATGTCCCACTAAGTTCTAGTAGAGGTTGCCGTGGGGGTCGCACATAAATACATCACTTTAGTTCCTATATGATGATTAAAAGAGCCGCCCGCCGTCATTTACATTCGAGTTGGAACTGAACGAACCAACTATAATACTTCTGATGAAAAGTTTGGGTAACGATAGAGAAAGTCATAAAAATGTAGCGTTTGTCGTGGAGACCTTTCAAAACTTTTTCTCCTTTTGCGTATCAGACGTATTGAACAAAATCATAACTCAACCACAATAGATTTTAAGGAGCGCAACAACCGGATCGTCTATGCCTACATGATGTGGAGTATGATGTGTAAGAGATTCATGCGTTTCAGCCTCACTATTGCTTAGTGAGCCTCATCTCATTCATACCATTAAAGGTCGGTTAAATTGAGTCCTCCGCTGTACTGGGGATTGTGTAGCTGAACTTAAGGAATAAGCAAATCCCATCCAGCCATATGCTCAACCTTGACTTCAGTGTGATTAGCGCGGACACATCCTCCCTGACAGCATAGTCAACAACTATCAACTCTCCAATATGATGGAAATTAGTTGCTAACCTAAAAAACAAACAGCTTGTGTTCTCATGGTAGTCAATTGTTGTCCAGACAACAACAAATTTAAAAGGCAGGCAGTTGCCTCACAGTTCCTCCTAATATATTACAGCACTTTGTTGAAAATGTTCGTTTCCGCTGAGTAGCAATAGCGGTGCTTGAGTTCAATTAACTATATAAATAAGTCTTCAATCTTAGTGCTATAGCATGATGCCAATCTGTCACAAGTAGGTAAACAAATTATTTAACTCATAACTGGTTTCGTTGGCACGCGGGGCACGCGGGACATGCAACCATAATGTGGTTTGCGACACTTTTAATGCCGCAAAAGCCTTGAATTGGCGTTAAAAAACAATTACTTAATATTATTGTATTATTCAATCGTTTATTCCTTTATGCATTTTTGACATGTTTGCTTTGTGCTTTGCCTTCAATGAAAATTTTAGTGCACTTTAGTAGATTTGTGCCATAAAAATACGTTTCTTTCGTTTTCGTTTCGTTTTTCTTTAACTACGAGTATTTGCACAGCTGCAATGTGGATACATTTAATATTTTTCTGTCACAAAGTTTTAATATGCAAATGTCACACTTTTTTAGAAATATTTTACAATATTTTTTGTTTGTTTTCAAGCCCTATTGTAGAAAGCGCAAAGAAGAACAAATAACTTGCAGAAAAAATGTATACTAAATATTTTTGTAAACACTTTTGGCACCAGATAAGAAAAGTACCGACACAAGCCAACCCCCTGCTCTGGAAAGAGGAACGAAGGAACGAAAACTACGAAAAGGTTAATTGAAGTGACTAGAAAGTTGACAACATTGATGATTAAATTTTGTGCAAATAGGCGCCATTTTAATAACATGGTTTACTATGGCTGCTCCAGTTCCGATATATGTAAGTACTTGCATTCATAAACATTCATAAGCAAATTTCTAGTTCAATATTTTAAACACTACGAAAAGGAAAAAAGTGCTGGACAATTTGAAATGAAAACATGACACAGTTTAGAAGAACAAATTGTTTAAAGATGTTTGCACGACCAAAGTACATATATATGTATGTATGTGTGTGTGTACATCTGTGTACAGGGCAGGCCATGTTTGAAGGGACTCGAAAACTCTAACTATTTTTTTTTATTTCATGCTGCTCTGTGGCGGCAGTGTGGCCACCTTTGAAACTGTAAAATGACACAGTAGTGCATGAAAATGTATTTGAATGCAACTTTATAAATCGTACAAATGATTTTAGGGTTCAGCTGTTTGGGGCTAAAACATTTGAGAAGTCTCATATGGCCACATATTTCTTTCGCCTGTTTTGGCTTTGATGAACTATTATTTTATTTTCAGTCTTTGGCCGGAAGAACAGCTCTCGCGTGATCATAATTTTGCATTGGCTGACTGATTCGCCTCAGATAATTGCAGTATATTACGGTTCATTTAAGCACTTTCATGTCAGGCACGCCTTTGGGGACACAGAGGCAATGATAAGAGCTGGTTAACACCATCATGGGCATATGGCCTTCGTTACTCCGTCTATTTTAAGTTTTAATGCCGAAATGAAGCAATAACTTTAAAATTTGTAGTTGCCGTAAGATCTCGATTATCCGGAACGGAAAGTCGCAATAGTTTAGACGCGATAATGATCTAGAGAGGTTAGAGATGAAACATTATCAATCATGTTGAAAGTGTTTACATTAATTTACTAATTACAAGTGGTTTTAATCAATAGTTTTTCACTTCATAACGACGTAACTCATGCCTGCGAAAGAAGCAGCAGGATTGAACGTTCGTTTAAGTGTTAAAGACTCTTGAAAATTACCGCCCAAATTTGATTTGTTGTTCAGCTTTAAAAGTAATGGAGAACATTTTTAATTGGCATTTGCCAGTCGCACCGTTTGCTACCCGACCGACAATATGGATTTCGAAATGAGTCACTGTGGGCGTAGTTCATTACATCTCAGTTTAGGCAAGGCCTTCCTTTTTTTTTGGCGTTTCATATTTGACTTTGGTGACTTTTCTCGAGTAGAATTGTCTCATAGATCGTACTTGAGATTTCGTCAAACGGGTTAAGATTAAGCCATTCTTTTTGCCCATTTCTTATTGCTCCTAATGATTTTTTCTATCGTTTTTGGACGACACCAGCATTTCCAGTTCTATATATAGAAATTCCCCCTATATAAAATTGCACTTAAGACAATTAAGAACAGACCAACCGGATAACACTTTTATGCTCAATAGGCTTAAAAGCTTTCCTGCGGGAAGATTTGCAGCCATTGTCTTAAATAAGTTACAAATTAGTATTTTGAACCAATAAAGTCCAACATTTTCCATCGAACTTTCCCCATTGGCAGAGCCATGCTCAAAGGACGCACCTGTTTCACTTACATAAAATTTCTTAAAAATAGAAAGTTGCCGCTACGATTTGTACACGCGTTGTCCGTAACACAAGTGAAGAAAATCTGTGGCTATAGAAATTTGTTTCGAGCGTTTCATTTTTTAATTTTCAAGCTTTATTTTGTCTGCAAAAGGAAACATTAAAGAAGTTTTTTTTATCAAATTTTCTTTCAAGGACCTTCCCATATAGCAACCACAGATGAACTCATCACAATATGTTTGCGAATCTTTTTAAGGGTTGGGTTTAAACTTGTCGTAGTAGGAAAACATCTGGTATGAAAAACAGGTACCAAAACTGTAAAAAAACTAAAACTGTGTTATCAGCGTTTCATTCAACATCAAAATACAAAAGCACCGCCACAGAGATATACAAGTCAAAGTACAAAGGAAAAAATATAGTTCACATAAACATGGGGATCTAAGAAAGCAAAGTGCCCTACAAAACCATAGAAAACGCGCAGCTATAAAATGCATTATACCTGATGTTAAGGCGGAAACAAGGTTTTCCGACAAATACTGGCCAAGTTTGCCAGTGGCCATGTTACTACAGCAACAGTTGCCGAAGTGACATTGTTGTTTCCCCGAAATCACCTAACGCAACGCTGCTGTAATCGTTCCACATTCCTAGTATGGGGGATAAATCCCCCCAAGACAGCGACACTGTCGGAAACAGTTTGTATGACAGCCACGTTGCTTAAAAGAATTTGAGTCTTTGTGCCCTAAATTAATCCCGCCCCTCTTACCACTAACATCGGCACGCGTTTCTCGAATCGGCATAGGAGAAGCTTAAAACTAAACCTAGTTTTCGTCAAAGAATCCAAGTAGTGCGCAACCACTAAAACTACTGACACTGAGACAGCAAAAATCGAAAGGAGCCCCAGCAACCTGAACAAGTTACTGTTTGTTGTGGATTTTGGGCTATCCAGGACATCAAGTTTCGTCGGCCATCGTGGTCAACGCCGAGTTCTAAAAGTCTATGATTTCGAACTTTACGATTTGGATATCAATGATGTCAATAGGAACGTGCAACACTCCACACACCTTTGGACATGGTTGCCTCTCGTGGGCGATTCAGAACCGACCACCGGAATCGTGCAGTTTAGGTTTTCGTGCTAATTTTTCTTAGACCGATGGTCGGTGGCAAATGTCGGAACCAAAATCTAATATTTTAGATACGCCCCCTGGCCCGAGTCGGGCGGCCATTTGTCTGCTGTTATAATTCAGGCATATCGCCGTCGGTAGACCCCTCGACGATCAAACAACTGCCGTAATATTTTCACTCCAAGTCAGAAGAGTTGTACTCGCACGAAGGACCCTTTATAGAGTGCTTTCATAATCATTTGTAAAATTTAAAACCACCACTGCTTACCTTCCGTCTCTAGTGGGAAATGTTCCCTCAGACAGCTTAAACCGACTACTTCACTGCTGCGGTTGAATCGGTAACGATAAACTGCAACTACATTTTAGTTTCAATGTTAAAGGGCCGAGATTTCCATTTCAAAGCAGCAGTTGAAAAAGAAATTCTAGAGACCACAAAAAAAAAATTAACGGACTGAATTATGATGATGAATCTTTTATCTGTTTGTCTAAACGCAAATGACACAAAATGTAGGAATGTTTGCAATCATTGTTGCATTTGAAAGTGAGTGTTTGCTAAAAGACGATAAGCGATTGTTTTATGAATTCGAGTGGTTGTCCTGCTCAAGTTTACGAAAAGAGAATCAAATGAAATGTTTTTTAAATGACAAAAAGAGACTGGATGCAAATTTAATTTGGTTTTAAATGCGGGCTGAAAGATGAGGATTATTGTGATAAGTGTAAAATTGCACTTTAATATAAAATACAATTTGTTTTTTATCATCCACCAGAAATGGAAATTTCTTATGTAAAAAAACATAAAATTAGATATAAGTAAACACATGCCCTAAAACTTGCTTAAGCCAAAAAAAAGCCAAACAGGACTGCTTCTAAAGGCGAACGCACAGATGTCCTTAATCATAAGGATGTGTGATGACAGAAAACCAAAACTCGTAGTTCAGTTATTTAATCCACTGTAGAAAACTCTATGAATGCGGAGTCTGTAAAAATATATAAAATGAATTTGCATTTTTCTAAAGAGTATTAATTTATTCATACATTTCTTTTTTGCAGCCTTAAACGTAGTCCTGTCAGACATAAAACATTTGCGTCTGCGTTTTTCCCAGTCTCGAGGCAGTTCTGATGTGCCCGTTTTGTTATGGCTTTGTCGGGTCCGGGTTTTCTCTTCAATGGTCCCAAACGACGTCTGTTGAGAAAGCTATCGGCCGAGCCAGCAACTTCCATTTTGGATTTTTAGTAAACTGAAGGCCGTACTAAAAGGCTTGATTTATCATACCAGGTGGTTTCATTAAAACTCCTTAATAAACAAAATGAAAATATATCATTCATAATATTGTACTTTTGTGAATTAAATTTGGAATCCAATAGTTGATTCAATCGCGTCTCACAAAAAATGGCGAAGGCTCTAGGATGCTTCTTTAACAGATAAGTCTTCGTTAAATAACTATAAATATCCACATACCCATTATTATCAACCATGTATATTTCGAAATGGAATTGGTGCTGCCGGATTAGACATAAATAATGGTGATTTTGGAAGATCTCTTTAATATTGGGAACAGAGACTCTGACTCAGCGCACAATCACCATTTGCCACTGCTAAAATGCACTTAATGCCATCTTTTATACAACATTTTATGCAAATTCCTTGGCTAGTTTTTTGCGAAAGCAGACACGTCGCATAAAAGAAGGACGATAAACGGGTGTACGCTGCCCACTTTACATTTTGAACCGGCCTGATATAGTATTGAAAGAAAAAAGGTATTTTTAATAAGGCGAGAAATCTAGAGTTAATTTTAACAAAACTACCAGCCCTCTGGTGTTCAGACTATTACCCGTCTTTAAAACTTTGGATATTGCTGGTCAAGCACTTTAACATGGATGTGGTTCAGTCAGCAAGAGTAAATTAAATGTTTTCTTTAATATTATAACCCATGAATATGGACTAGTGATATGGATATTAATTGATTCTGAATGGCAGTTTTATTGACGAGCCGCGCGCCAGTGGAACGATCCTACACTGAAACAGCAAGAACATTTTTATATGAAACTTTTAAATGATCCTTTCATTTTTATGTCGGTTGTTGGAGGGTGTTAGACATAATTTAGTCCTGACTGAAATTTGAACACTTTCAGCGTAATCCCTATTTTATGCGATTTATGGTGCACTTTCAAGTTATCTCATGAAAAGTGTATGTCGTCACTCAAAATGCAAAATAACGTAACATCACTTGTCACAAGTGTACAAAAGAAGCACGAAACTACATAAATACATACATAAAATGAAAACTTTTCTAAATGTCTAAATCTCGGTTAAATGAAACACAAAATTAATTTGGGACAAACATTGGCCGCTGCTCGCGCCATTTTAATCAACTTTTTAAACTTTGTGGGAAAACGAAAGCACAAATAGCCTTTTCCTGTGCTATAAGATTTACGGCTTGCATATCTGGGCCGCCTTGGAACATTAATATCATGATTTTTTTCCTGGTGAAATATTTTGTGATTCAAATGAGCCGCAAATATTACACGTATAGTTTCTAGATTTAAGGAAGATGTATAGAAGGGATATAATTTTCTTGATTGTGCAATTGACAGTCCTCAAAACAGACACTATAAAACTCTGCGTACAGTCTAAAGTCTTATTCGAAATACGGTTTCATAGCATCTTACGCGGATAATACGATTCTAGTTCTGGGATGTCTTCTAACCACTTATTCAAGTAATCCAATCTTGTTTTATATGATGTTTCCCTGCAATATTTGTTTATTGTCCGGAGAATAATTGCGGCGAACGACGAACTTTTGGTCGCGAATATTCGTCGCGAAAAATAAAAAATCTCGATGTATATGAAAATGCACACAATCGTGGCGTTTTGTAGAACCCCGTCGTAGTCGGTAAAACTTAAAATAGATTTATTTCAAGTCCATTTTATGGATTTTTTTTAATTCTTGCATATTTTTAACTTTGTTTAATTGTTTTAATTTATATAATAATTTAATTTTTATAATAGTTTTAATAAGGCCGCCGCATCCAACAACAAAAAAACATGATGTTCATTATTTTCACCAAACTCGTTCGTCGTAGCACTAAACAGAAAAAACCAAAAAGTCGATGCTGACTTTAATCGAAAAACAAAGAATGAAGCATAAATGCGGTTCAGCGGTTCTGCGGTTTTTTGCTTTAGCACAAGAGGTGGGAGATGCGAGTACTGATGACACATTCTTTTGAATTCTGGTTACAGCGTTGGTATGTTCAGGGTATACGTTTACAATTTCGTACATATGTGAGTTTTTTTGATGACACGCTGATTTGTATTTTGCATAACGATGCACAAAGTAGTTGTACATACACATACACACATATGTGCATATAAATAAACGTAAGTACCTTTAAAACAATTCGATTACACTTTGTTTTGATACGAGTATATGTTTAAGCTGCAAACGTTGTTTAACCGCAACTACATAATAAGTGGCGTTCCATCCCGCTAGCGGTCTGATTGGAAGACACCTTTCTTTTATTTATTTTCTGAGAGTTCTCTTTGCAAGTCAAGATTGGAAGAGCAAGAAAAATACAACATTGTTTTGTTAGTATTTTCCGACATTTTATATTCTGTATTTCGAAGTGGAACATTTTTGTTTTGTCTTATTTCTACATTGAAAACCATCTGAGTCCAGAATGGTGTTCTGGTGTGGCCGATTTTCTACTGATCGCTGTATTCCCAACTTTCTTTATCCTCAAGTTTTTTTTCAAAATACCTGGCATTATGATGGACACGGGACCACTAGTTCAAGACTACGAGCATTCTCTGTTATCTTTTATAATATTTTGGGTGTGATTCTTACAAACGCCGTGGCGATGCCGTGAAAAGAAATCTGGCTTTTCTAATACTGACGAAACCAAAAACGATATAACCTTTTTGAGAGTTCGTCTTTGCCGATGAATCTCAATACGTTGAGACTTTATATAGCGTGGACGGCTTCAATTTGCGGTTGGCGAAAAATGATACCTACACATGAACGCGTAATCTGTTCCAATTTTGAAAACAGTGCTATTCGGTCCACATTTTTCTAGCACTTTAGGCCCCTTATTATTTGCTTTAAATGAGATTCAAAATTGTATTTATTTAGCTAAATTTAATAAATATTTAATACATTTCAGTTACAAAGTTCTAATTGAAGGTTTTTATAACTGGGCCCAAAACGCTTTCGGTTGTTGATCAAAGTTACTGACTGGCTGAATATTTGTTTCTGCTTTCATAAAAAAATAAAAATAATTAACGCCAAAGTTAAAAAAGTACCTTTTTGCTGAACTGCAATTAACGCGAACAATTAATTGCCAAGTTTTAAATTTGAATTCGAGATTTTGTGAATAAATTGTGACGGATTAATATTATTTATTGGGATGCTCACAAAACGTTTGTAAAGTTAATTACAAATAAATCCATGTCATAACACGCCCCCATACATGTGTATTCACACTTACGTATATGTATCCCAGTTGACCAAACCGGAGAAGGGGCAACGAACTTGGAGGCCGTTTGTACGATTCTTCATTTTAGCTGTTAAATGTTGGAAATTGTACTAAAAAAGACCAGCCAATTGTTGTTCCATTAAAGGAAGTGGGAAAGTCCTACAACTCTTAGAATCACATCATAACCGCCCAAATAGTATTCAAATCAATGCTTTGAACGGACGCGCCTTTTCCTCCTGTTTTCCAAAAGTGTTTCATGCGACAAGAAGAAAAATAATTTCCTGACTCAGACAAAGAACTTTGGAAGTATTTTCTTTAAATTATTCGGTTATATGCTGTCGTTCCTTGGATTTGGCTCCAATTTTATTTACTTTCTATCAACGATCTGCCTCCTGTTGTCTTGGCTTCTGAGGTACTGGGGGACGCTGATGCCGCTAAAGTGTTTAATTCTTTCGATCATTTAAGTGGGCACAATTCACTACGTGCTGACATTCGTTTTTTCCATTGGTGTAGATTCAACCTCGTTTTTTTAGCACAACCGGATTGGTGTTCTTTATATCGTAAGTTGAAGCCACAATACTACGGGATTACTGGCTTAACTTCCATCATCACATTGCAATGATGGCGAACAACGTCAACGGAGCTCTGGAGTCGTGAAGTCTGTGTTCTACTTACATCACTTATTCGACCTATTTGTGGAGTATGGATCCATTGCATGGGATCATCGTTGTTCTGTATTCAATCAGTGCGCATGTAAACATCAACGGAACTGGTCCATAATACATAAATAAAAAAAACATTTTTGAAAGCTTATCGATGAATGAAGGAGTGGAACACACACTGACAGAAATTAAAAATAAAGACTCTAAAGTTATATCCGCTGTGCTAGATTCTCTGCAAGCATGGTCACCTGGGTCAGCACACACAAAGCTAAGCACTTTTGTATCCTTGTACGTGTTTTATTTTTAAAGAGGCAAAGTACAACTGAAATTCCTTCAATAAATAATTGAATGTATCTATCACGAGTTTAAAAATCGATATTCCTCGCCGATTTTCAATTCGAATATTAACTGAAAATGCAACAACAATCAACTACTAATTAACAAAAGCAATATAAGCGCACAACCCGTGGCATGCAACTTGTGTATTTATGTACGAGTGTGTATGTGTGTGCCAGGACTTAATTAGTGCTAAATTACACAAGCGAAGCACCTGTTTGCAAGAAGTGTGTATTGAATTATATTTATTGTGTATAGAAAGAAAACATGTTGACCTCATTCTCTTGTTGTTGTAATTTTTATCGGCATTGAATAGAAGTTACGGGCATTAGGGTTGGGAACTTTATGCTTGAGGCGTAATCTGAGATTTGATCTGTTTTGCAATTTCAAAGACTTAAAAGATTCGTATTAGCAGATTTGTATTACAAAAGATTTGTACTCGTGTGTTGCAGAAGTGCATCAATGAAATTTTCCGTAAAAATTTAAAGATTTTCAGTGAACATTTACAGATGTTTAAGGAAATTTAAAAAACATCGCAGTGCAAATTTTTTAATTACTTTAAAGTAAATTATACAAGTTCGACGGATGAGTTGGCAGAGAATTTGACCATCAGTCCAGAGGTCCTACGTTCGATTCCTACAGAAGGCTCTGGTGAAAAGACAATAGCCAAATATTTTTTTAAAATAAAAACAGTGACAAAAAGCACTAATACAACAAAAAAGACGCAATGTTGGGTTAACTGATGCTTTACTTTGCACTCTCGAGGGTATTTACACTGGGCACTGAACAGTCAAAACGGCATTAGTTGAGCTCTGAGTGCTGCGGCTGTAAGGCCTGAAAATCACTCAAATTTTATAAAGTAAATGATGAGAAATTTTGTATTTAAGCCTAATAGTCTATCCAAAATTTTAACTCAACTTTCAGCTAAAAGCTTAAGTGTTCTATGAAGCCCAAACTTGGGCCTCTAAGATATAACAAAAGAAGGGGGCTTAAATACTCTATTTACTTCTAATTAGAAACATTTTTTAATAATAGACCTCAACTTTATGTACTTAATACTCTAATCACAGACCACAGACTTACCAGGATTATTGATTATAACAAAACGTCGGATGCGCAGACGGCGCAGTTTCACTATTTGCGCTCTCAGTTAAACTGAACATCGGCATCTTCCCTTTCGCCACGTGCTGCAAATCTCATAATCACAGCCCAGCGTGCCCTGCCGTGACGTGAGTACGGCAGTATAAGTCCATTTGAACATATTTTGAATTGTATGTTTTGGTGTCAACCCAATTATGACAGTAATGAAAAAGCAAATACCTACAATATGAATGACTGTATGTATGTCAGTATGGATGTGTGTATGTAAAAAAAACTGTTATTTGGTTTTTGTTTTTTTGTTCTGGCTCTTACTTTCGAAACAAATAATAATGCTGATGGTTGACATGAATACTTCTGTACATATTTATGTATGTTTTCAATATTTAAAAATGACCTGTACAAATACAGGAATAAATAAAGTCAATAGTAATTAAATATTACTGATACATAATTGGTTTTCTGTATGTTGGTGTCTTCAATAATTGAAAATGTAATATATTTTTAATTTTTATTCAAGTGGCAAATAAATGTTGTTTAATTATAATTAATTTGTTAAGCATTTGTCATAAACTCTTACAGCAATTTAGGATAAAAAAATATAAAATGTTTCTACAATAAATATTAGCACTGCAGACATATTTAGATGTCAGTAAAATATTTTTAAATATGTCTTACAACTGTGTGAACTGGCAATTTTTGACTTACTGCGACTAACTCGGCTATAAGATCTGAGAGAACGTTGGCAAAATGAGAGAAAACATTTCTTCATGTTCATTGTATCTTCATAAATGAACTAACAATAAGTATACAAATCTTAATACTAAAACAAAATTTCTACTTGAGCCCAGCCATTGCCAAGCTTCAAGATTTTAATAATACGGGTTCAATTTCGGAAAAGTTATCTGTCTTGTGATCGGATCCCTTCTCCTCAGTCGAGTATGGCCTCCAAAGTTAAGTATGTTACGCGCAAGAGGATTCGGATGAACTTCAAGTTTCTTGATATACCCAGTCACGTACCTTGCAAACTCAGTTTTCACCAGATGTACCCTTAGATCCTCGTGAATTCGGAAGTTTTTAACATACCATGGAGCTGCTGTTATCATACGGAGAATTTTATTTTGTTGCCTCTGAATTCTTTCATTGTTTGATGGCGAGGCAGTACCCCATAGCTGAATTCCATAGCACCAAATTGGTTTTAGAATCGCTTTATACAGCAGAAGTTTGCAGTCTAGTTTTAAAGTAGAGTTTCTGCCCATGAGCCAATGTAACTCCGCTGCCTTAAGTTTCATCTGAGTCATTTTCGCATTAATATGGGAATTCCATGTTAGTCTACGGTCGAGGTGAATACCGAGGTATTTGACATCTCTATGTTGCGGGATTGTTTGGTTGTTAATTTTTATGGGCGTGCATGTTTCCCTGCGCAATGTCAATGTGACGTGAGTGCATTTTTGTTCGTTTTCTTTGATTTTCCAAAACTTAAGCCATTTCTCTAGTTCGTCAATATGTTTTTGCAATTTTAGCGAAGCTAATTGATGATTTTCGTGGACACTGAGGAATGCTGTATCATCCGCAAAAGTTGAAGTATGAATTTGGAAGCCTGTTGGCATATCAGAGGCGTAAATCAAATAGAGAGTACGACCCAGGATGCTGCCCTGAGGAACACCTGCATTGATTGGTTGAGGGGAACTTGAGAAGTCACCTTCTCTAATGATGAATTTTCGGCCGTGTAAGTAGCTTTTCAAAAGTTCATGGGTGTTCGAAGGCAAGTTTAGCCTTATTTTGTGCATTAAACCATCATGCCACACTTTGTCAAAAGCTTGGGAAACGTCAATGAAAAGACCTGAGCAATATTTTTTGTCTTCGAAGGACGTCCTTATGGCATTCACTAACCTGTGTGATACATCGTTTACTATGGGAGTTAACTTCATCATTAGCAACTTTTCGAATAACTTTGAAATTGTTGGCAAAAGGTTTATTAAAGGCCTATAGGATTCAACTCTAGTGGGGTCCTTCCCGGGCTGAGGTATCACGGTGATCACAGACACTTTCCACTCTGCCGGATAATTAAAAATAAAAAGCACAATTCTTCTAGCTACTTGAGGTAACTGTTCGAGCATTTTATTGCTAATTTTATCAATGCCTGGAGCTTTCTTGTGATCCAGATCGACCAATAGCGTTTTCAACACTTCTAATATTAAACCTTAGAGGCATGGGGGATCTGCTAACAGATGGCGGAAATTCAGCTTCATTGCCAGCTGTAGTTAGCGTGAAAACATTTTTCAAATGGTTGGCAAATAACTCTCCCTTTTCGGAATCATTTCTTGCCCAGTCACCAGAAAGATTTCGCAAAGGTGGTTTAGCTTGAATTGGACGTTTTAAACCTCTTGTAGCCCACCATAAAGAATAATCTGACTGAGGAATACCATCTAGACTTTCTAAATATGTTTCAAGGTTCGCTGTTTTGTGAATTTCTAGGAGATTTCTCAGTTGAATTGTGCATTCCCGTAATCTACTTTTTAACTGGGGAGACCTTAGTTGCTGCCACTCTCTTTTAACTCTCCTTTTTTCTGACACAAGTTCTTCAATTTCTGAGGAATAAATCCTATGATTCGCATATCTGTCCTCAGTATGACTAGAAGTAGCATGTTGCACGGCTTGTTTAATGTTATTGGGAAAGATGCTAATTGACAAGTCAATATCTTCTGGCGATCTTAAACCGGTATTTTCCGTACAGTGATTACTTAAATATTTTTTATATTTTAGCCAATTTACTCGCGACACTGTTAAAATTGAGTCATTAAAAAGTGATCCAATTTCCTGTGGAAAACATATGGAAATAATAGTAGGGGAGTGGTCAGAAGACAAGTCGAATGAGGGCTCCACCTGAATCCATTCGAGAGGGATATTTTTGACTATTCCAAAGTCAACAACATCTGGAATTTTTCGCCGATCTGTTGGCCAGTAGGCTTAACGCATGACACAATTTTGAATGCGGACGAAACAGGTTTGTGCAGGAAGATGCTTCCAGACAAAAGGAAAATCTCAAAACAAATAGAATAACTACTTTGTTCTGTTCAGAGAAATACAAGGCAAACATTCACACCTCCGTAGTTATTAAATTGAACAAACACATTTTATTAACGCTAAATGCAGAAAAACTTTCTTTCACCATAACGAATAGGTCTGACATTATATATGTATGTAATTCGTTGTACCGAGTTTTGACTGTATATACAATAGTTTGCCTTTTGATAAAGTTTTTGGAAAGAAAATTACGTATTGTTTGTCGTCAGTACACATAAATGTACGTATGTTTGTTTGTGCATATACATACATATTTATGTACATACATCCATATATACATACATCCATACATACATCCATACATACACATGTATGTACAGCAAGTGTTTACTGTTTGTAGATTTCTTGCATGAATAGTAAAAAATATGGAAAATAGAACATATTTATTTGACGGATTATGTTCCTAGAGAAATTGTTATGAGACTACAATAATAATAATTTGAGGTTCTCATGTCAGACAGTAACTCAGAGGTAGACGCTATATAACATCTGTGTCAGAAAAAGCGAGAACATTCTGTCTGGCTATTGTCAATTAACTGGCAAACATTGTCGGCTCAATTTTGCTGTTATGAATGCACATGACAACGACAGCCGCGCCAGAGAAATACTTCTATTGGCAGCATTATTTACAGTTGCCTATAAATGCTTTGAGTCTGTAAACTGACAGTTATGTATGTACACATGTTTGTATGTGTGTATGTACATACATACATACACATGTTATTTGTCAGACAAGCCTTTCTTGTAAGTACTCCTTGCCTTCTGGTGGCAATTCTTCATTGTCAAGGAAACGTGTCTATTGGATTCGGAATTCGGCCTTCGAAACGAATTCATGTAATTATAACTGGAACGAACACAGCGGAGGTTGGCAGGATTGCAATAACTTGTTGGGCGACTTATTACAATTAAACCGGAAAGTAACTTGTAATGACAGACATAGATATTGTAATAAGTGCTACTCATTCTGGAATGGTTACGTAGAAAAAAGATATATGGCTGTGACTTGTCATCGCATTCAAGTTTATTATTTCTGATAAGAACGTTCTGAAAAACCTGTGTTATTATCACTATATTACAAAGCAATTAATCTCAGATAAGTCACCAAACTTCAACAGTCCAGAAGTCCTAGGTTCGCTCCCTACCAAAGAGTCTGGGAAAAAAACAATAGCCCCAATTTTTTTTCAAATAAACACAATAGCAAAAAACACAAATACAACACTGTGACTGCATTGTGCATTGTTGAAGGTATCTACACTGGGCACTGAACAGTCAAAACAGACAGCATCAGTTAAATTTTGACTTCTCATCCCTGCAATTTAATAAGCAAACAGCTAAACACTACCCTTCTTTCCCACCTCCCCAAACCCAGTATGTGGGCGTTGATCCCTGAGTACCGGTCCCAAAAAAAAAACTATTATTTTGCTTCACCGTTTAATTGAACTATTTATTGGTTATGTTTTCCTTTAATTAATTTGTCTAATTTTCTTTTTCAAATCATTTCAAAATGTTTCATTATAACTTTTATTACAGACTTTTTCACACCTCGAGACCAGAGTTGCCGTTTTTGGTAGTTTCCTACCAAATTTGGTAGTTTTGAAATGAGTTGGTAGGTTGATAGGTTGTGTCCTGAATTTGGTAGTTTGATTATGAAAATAAAAATACACATTTAGAAACTGGGAGCATATTTATCGGAGCAAAAGCAGAAGTTTTTTTAAAAGATAATTTTGATAATGATGATATACTTGCAGTTAAAACAAATATAGTGCAGTTTTACATTGAATTTTTAAATCAGCTTAAAAAAGATTTGACTTTGACAGATCTGACTTGCAATTTTTGAAATTAATAACACCTCCAGAAACTTTATCTGAAAATGACAAATCAATTCTGCCTTTGTTATCAGAGTTCGATAAATTATTAGATTGTGATACCGATAAAATTGTATCGCAGTGGAATTTACTAAGAGTTAGTGGCCACAACTTGAACGATGAAATGGAGATTAATGTTTTTTGGGAAAAGGTTGGCAAAATTAAAAATGGAATATGTTTAGCGATCTAGTTAATTTTGTTTTCAATTTATTGCCTTTCCCACATAGTTCAGCAGCTGCAGAAAGAAAATTTTCAACACTTGCGTTAGTAAAAACCAAACTTCGAAATAGACTCGAACTATGTTCCTTAAATAATATTATGATGTGCAAGGAAATGATAAATAAGACTGATTCGCACTATATATGGTCAGCAAAAAGAGACTTTAAAAAATAAACCTTTTTCCAAATAAACACTTAAGATTTTTACTTTTACAAATGAAGTCTTATTTATTTTGTACGTAAAATTTTGTTTCTTTTACAAATGCTTTGTTATTTATTTTTATAAAGATACATATTAACATTGTTTTGTTTTTTTTTTTTTTAATAAATTTTATTTTTTTTTATAACTGCTTATTTTATTTTTTGGTAAGTAAACATGCCATTTGGCAGTTCTTGAAATTAAATTTGGTAGGAAAAAAAATTTTGAGTGGCAACCCTGCTCGAGACAAGCAAATCTGCTTATTTAACTCTTCATACTCTCATCAACATGGTTTCGGAAAGGACTACTAGCAACAACTACTCTTTTACGCTGGTTAAAAATATGATCGTGAAATCTGATGTCCATCGAGTAGGGAACCCTTTAATCGGGTGCTATTTTACGTTTTTATAAACGATTTGCCGACGGTAATAATACTTTGCAATGGTTTCTGAGCTGTAACAGCGTCACCGAGGGCAACTGTTTACAACGTGATCTTGATGAGTTTTATGATTGGTGCCACATCTTGACTTGACAACCCTTAACTGAATAAAGTGGAAGCCTATGCGATTTTTCCGCAATTGGCATGACGATGGTCTTTTCTATTTGGCTCAAATCAACTTGAATTACGTACGCAGAGTGCGAATTAAGCGCTCGCCTTTACTGTAAATTAAGTTATAGGAAGCATATGATCATGATGGTAAATAAAGCTCGTGGCGTGCTGCCGTTTTCCGAACGCTGGAATAAGGAATTTGCTGGTCCTGCAATAACTAAGTGATTGCACGCGTGAATAGTAAGACGCTAAGCCTGTACAAAAGCACTTTCTTTTATTTTGTCTGCCAAACACAAAACAGAACCCAGATGCAAACCTTCCTCCGCATTCCATAAGACTCGCTGTTTGTAATTTGTCAGCTTTGAAAAGTAGACGAAATGACTCTGGTTATTCAGAATTTCTGCTAATGAAAACCGACTTTGTCATTCCTCTTAGGACTCTCTCTGTCTCTCTCTCTTTGAATGCCTTCATGCGAATTGTGCAAAATGCTGATGATTTTAAAATTTTTCTATAATTTTATTGGTTCCCTGCAAATATTAATGTTACTAAACTTAACCTCATGTTATTCTGAAATGTGAGGCATTCATTAAGTCTAATGAAGGAATTCTATTTATCTGTAAGGACATTAGCCCATAGACCGTGATTAAATAAATTAAAATGCTTTAGAGATTTTAATGATTTCATGCCCTCAAAATGTGAAAAGATGTGTCCCAATTTGTTCAACGTTATTGGTTACATCGTTTAAGATGTTTCCATTCCAAGCCTTATTAAAGTTTGCCAAATTAAACGTTTAAACGATATTGTAGATTTTTGCGATTAATTTTTCTATATCTATGTATGTGTGTATGTATATATTTCTTCTATATACTTCAGGAGTCACCTCAAAACTATTTGCATATTCAGTGATTTTATTAACATTTACTTGTATTCTACTGAAAATTCACCTTGACTTTCTTTTAAAAAGCGAAAAGCAGGAGTTGGTTCAAGTGCATGCCAAATGGATTCTTTGTGGAGCATTCAGACATTATTTCTCTGGCATTCTAAAATGTGCATCCGCATTCGTAAATTGAAATCAGAATCGCAACACATCCGTATTCACACTCAGTTCGCAGGCCCTGAACATACAAATATTTGTGGCATTTGGGAAAATTTACTGCACAACTTCTGGTATTGCCACATGCTGTTTTGTTGTTGACAAATAATTTGAGTGTGTGCCCAGCATAATTCTATTAAAGAGTTCAGATGTTTCAAACACTTTTTCTTAGAAATATTGTATCTCTTGCAAGTATTAAGGACTTGTATAAGACTTTAAGCAGCCGTTGAGGGGACTACAGATTTTTGTAATTAAACAAAAGTTTATTTTATACAATAAAATATTTGTTCATTTTAAGGAAAGTTGTTCTTAGAATAAACACGAACCATCCGTGAAACAGAAATATTTAATTCATTAAAATAACGCTATTAAACCTATAAACTATTATAACGGTAGTTCAAATCCCCCTAAAATTAGATTCAACGTTTTTCAGACCTGAGCTGACCCAACGCTTCTCAGTTTTTCGTTTTTTTTTAGCACTGGCATATTCTCTTTAAAGCTGCCGCGTGGTAAAAAAAAAGGGGAATCCCATGTGAATCATGCATTTTTGCATAACACGCCTAATAACGCAAAACAAACAAATATTACTGATTATATGATTACAAATAAGTACGTATGTATGTAATAGAAAGCTAATTTCATAAAGAATTTTATATGTACAAAGGTGTGTACATGTATGTATGTATGTATGTATGTATTTTTAAAATACATTTTAGTGGCATTGCAGGCCTCTGCTCCATTTGTCTATCACATGATAGAAGCATATGCTCTTGATGGTTCTACCAGGTTCTGTGAACAACCTAATACGACGATGACGCGGGAGTTCTGTTCTTCAGGCCAGAGCTGCTGTACGACTGCACTTGATTTTTAATCCTGTTTTTTTGTTAATGCATCAATTGCAAGACTTTGTATTTCGTCTGGCGCTGTTGTGCTTCGTTTTTCATCCAGTTGCGTTCCTGGCTTGTACTTAAAAAATTTCAAAAATCAAAGCATTTGAATTTTTTAAAAATATATATATAATTATAATAAAAAGTTCCTTATTCATTCAGTTTGAAGACCAAAATCGTGCAAAATAAACAAAATTTACCCAGCCCTCCAACCAATCGGAAAAGCAATAGCCAAAAATGGTAAGATGGCAAATATCTTTTGACGCACTCCGGCTTTTACCGACGAATCATTTCTTTTTTATATATTTCATAATTTAAAAACAATTAAGAAACCGTTTTCCCAGATTTGCACATACTCGTAGTGAAAACATATTTTCAGCAATTTCCATTTAAATAAAAATGTCTTTTTGCCTTTCTCACAACTACTTCCTTAAAATCAACTCAATTTATTCCCTTCCTCCCTCTCACCGTCTATCTCTCTGCAAAGAATCCATTTCCATTCCTCTTCTTTTGTGTCCACAACAACGGAACCTCCTTTTCAGCTGTATAAATCAAAGCAATTATGCAGTCGGCTGACGAACGTTGGCTCCAATACTTTGATATACGATGCAAAAAAATAAATTATATAAAGGAAGCAGGTTGTTTCGCATTTATTTGTTGCATTCGCAGCAAAAAGAAATCTAGGGCGAAATCATAATTATTTTACGCAAAGGCAGGCAGGCATAATCAAGGTTTACGCAGCTTTTGTGCTTGTTTGATGGTTTTTTTTACCATTTTCTTGATTTGGCTAAAGAAATTTATTTGAAGAAATGGAACTGGAAGTTATTGGCAGGGTTTTCAATGCTGTACAATATCTGTCGCATATTCAGTTCATTGCAAACATTATACGTGTACAACGTTCATGGAAGGTGGCCCTGAAAGGGTTCTAAGGTGAAAATGTCCTTTTGCAATAGGTAATCAGTTTCCGATTGTTGATGACATGACACTGTCCGCAAGTCACAAAAACACTGGAGAGTATCAAATGTAAAAATCCAATTACATAAAACAGTAAAAACCCACTTAGGGCGTTTCAGCACTGAAATGACAATGCACACAGGATGAAAATGCAACACAGAGGGGAAACTTAAATTGCGCTTTGCTCAGAAACTTCTTTTGACACACAAGGTGGGTTTTCTATTGCAGGGTCACATATATGTAACTAAACTTTGCAAGTGCTTAAAAATATATATGTAAGTGCCTTTGAACCAGACCGTTCTATATCACCACTGTTTCTCTTCCGCGAAAGTTGCTCCAAAGAACGGGAACAATTGAATTTTAATTATCAGCGATAAATTTTTTAACGCCAAAAAATCTGATTATGAGTGATTATTATTCGTATCCAGAAGAAGTAAAATAAAACTGAATATGTCTGTAAAATATATAAAGTATAGGCGTTAAAATAATTAATCAAATTATTTCAGCAGGAACAGATTAAAACGACAACAATTTCATTTCGCGTTTATTTAGAAATTTCTTTGGTACAAAGACACTGAAATCACCGACCAGCTACTTTTCAGTAAAGATCGAGTCTCGATAATGGCTCCTCAGTACGAAACTAATTTTACGCAAGACCAAAAAACCAAGGTTCCTCCTAAACAAATTAAGGCTCAATTCAGGACCATATATTTCAGCATCAGTCTGGAACATGTGTGTATGAGTCAAGTTTATTCGCAGAGAATCGTAAATTTCGAACGTGTTTCAGTGTCAACTGCTCTTTTGTCATTCAACGACTTTTTTGAACGAAAAGTTCGTATAATCTAGAACAATTTGTAAATATCTTTAAAATTGTTCACGAAATGTTAAAAACTCTGCTCAATACGATGGCCGAGGCATGATTGCGGCTCTGTTTTTGGCTGCTCACAAGCAAACTAAACGTTCTGAATAGCCGAAACTGTGAACACATATTCGAGACGAGTGTACCAACATAAAAAATGATAACCGAATGTACGCAGGCCATAAAATTTTAAAGTTTAGCTTATTTTTTGAACAGCCCTGGTATACGTTTGGGAACATTTGCCCATTAAAGTTTTTTCTTTAGTTAATTAGTTTCGGTTCTTCTTATAATATATATTTATTTTGAAAAGACAGACCAAGAGCCGATGTCCATGTCCATGTAGCATCACTATGCTTTCCAGGGGCTGTAGTAGTTCAGTGCGGCTTAAAAGCGTAAAGTTTGTTAAAGTATCATCCTCAAACAAGTCAAACTAGTCAAAGAACTACTGCTCCAGTGACCGATTATTCTCTTATCATGTTCTACGCTCCGTTTCTGTGATTTCTGTAGCCCTGTCTGGTTTCGAAGTACAAGAGATGTGAATATGTTCAATGGGAAAACCGTACTCCTGCTCGTAAGTGTTCTTACGTGCGCACTATTTCCCCATGACAGCGTTTGAGACATTTTCAAAACGAAAATTGCTTTGGTTGCTTTTCTGCAACTGATTTTAATAGGTGTATTAGAAAATGTCTGTTTCTGCAGTCATATTTTATAGTTTCCTAAAATCCGAGTTAGTTTATTAGTCAATTCCAGTTCGGTTATACATATATCGCACTTAAGCACGCTTCTTGATCGCACTCTGTTGGCTTAAGCATATTTATGGAATGACTCGAAGGGGCAAACACTCGTATTGACCAAAAAATAGTTCCAGCAGCGAATGTCAATGTCTAGTTTCGTGCGTCAGGCGAATAACTTGTTTCCCTTATGTGTCTGTATGTATGTAAGAAGGTACTTTTAAAATAAGTACGTTCCCATCAAACCAAGGTTCTTCAAGGACTTCACTTCGTCTAGGTGAAACTGAAATTACAACTAATACAACAATAACCAATTGCGTAGTATTTTCTCATAAGCTTTTGGTGATTTATGAGTCAAAGTTTTGTTGTATATATTTGCATATATATGTAAATAGGCACGTATATACTTACGTGTAACTAAATATGTACCGATGTGAATGTCAGTTTTGACAAAGTCGATAAACAAGTAGAACCACAATTTCGTACAAGTCAAGGAGTGACTTAACTTTTCTTTACTCAAGTGGTTTTTCGATTGGCGTTCAGTTACCCAGCGTTTTGCAAATGGAACCAACAGATATATGTACAAATTCGGCCACACTTACACATTTTCCCCTCTTTATAAACACAGTCCACTCCATATAACGTCAAAACCCTACTTCGTCCACATTCCAAGAAGTCAAGACCTTTTTACTAATGTTGTCGGCTTGACAGCGTCAGCCAAACCACAAAACCGTGGAACTCTCAAATCTGAGCATAGAAACATTTTGGGCTCAGTAATAATGCTGATGTGCAATTAGTTCCAAATTCGGGGGTTTCCCCTTATAAGTATGTAGCATTTACCGCAGAAATGCAGTTACGCATTGCGATTCATATTTTAGTTACTTTCTTCTCCTCCATTTGTTGCACTGCAGCTTTTCCAAAACAAAATTCACTTCTGCCCGCCGCGGTGACGCTGCGTTTCTTTTGTTTCTTAATCAAATATTTTCAAAGGTTCATGTGCACTCAACTTATAATTTTCGCAAACTTTTTTCCTGCTCACTTTTTCTAATCAACCATTTCGCAAAATGAGATGGTGATGGCAAATAATTGAAAATTATTGCTTTTTCTTTTGCTTTTAAAATGCACAAGCGTAGCCCAAGAATTCTTGTAGAAGGAGCCAACATTATTCTGCAGTGTGTTACAGATTGCCAAAAATTTAGCCAGCCTTTTCTTTTGGGAGGCGAACTTTATTTTGTGGGTGGCAGAGCACCCTCCCGAAAGGTTGGTCTACGCAGCTGGAAAAATCCCTTTAATAAATTTGATTGAACTTTTGCGATTTCCTCAATACGCGTTGCAGATGTTGAAGAAGAAGTCGTCGAGGCAAACAAGGGTGCAAGTTGTGAACAATTTTATACTCTTAAGCCGCAGAAATCAAATGAAATGCAAAATGTTGTTGCACAAAAAATAGTGTTTAAATATTTTTTTGTTTCAAAGACGAGGAAATAATGAAACCTCAAATTGTGTATTAAAACTGAATTTTCATTAAAATTTTGTCATTTTAGCCCAAACCTGTTATGAAATTTGAAAGAGAAACAATCTATTAGGTTTTATGAGCTGGAACTTCCTGTTCTAAAAGTGCTCCCCTCACGAAAATCAAAGCTTATCTTAAAGCAGTGGGTCCACATACAATTTTGTACGTCGTTTTTTTATGAACCCAAAGTATTTGGCGACATTAAGTTTCTTTTCGGCATTTCGGCGTTTTGGCACTTAAGCCAAGCCAGAGAAAGCCTGCAAGCTTTTGCCAAACAAACAGTTCAGAATATTGGTTGCTGTTTCCCCTTTCCCGCTTTCCTCATCGTTTTGTTTACACATATCTACATATGTATGTATGTATGTATGTGTGTTAGTATTTAAATGTGTGCGGCGTCGAAGGTAAGACACAGCTTATTTGCTACTTGTTATTTTCTACTGACAACAAGTGAAGATTAGCAAAATACCAGACAAATTTGAACGGCGAAATGAGATAAAATTTCCTAAAATTTTGGATTCAAGCCAAGAAAAAAAAGGAATGAAGTATAAAGGTTTTGTTCAGTGTGTAAAAGGATAAAGATTTTGAACGAGAGAAAAAAATTATTTGAAAAATTTTCTAAAGATTTGCAAAAATCATGGCTAAATTAAGTTATTTCGGGCGTGCTTCACGATGCCGAAAGCTAGTGTTCGCGGTCTACGTCTATCCTTGAGCTTAAAATAGAGCTGAGGATGCACCAACTCAGCATACAAAATTTGACTTTTGCACTTCGAATCAATATTTGTGCTACTTCAAACGTTCGGGGTTATGAAACAGGCACCTAAAGAGTTACACCCGTTCTGAATTTTTATAGCATCAAACACTTATCAATAAGCGTCGTGCGGTTTCATATAGTCCCAGTATTGATCTTCTTCTTTCGATGACCCAGAGATGCAAAGAATATTTGCAAAGTATGGCTGGACAAAATAGGCGGAGTAACGGAGGTCCTATGCACAAGATGGTGGCTCTGTGACCTTCTCGTAGGAACTAGCAGCGCAGTTAGCACGATATTCCTCAAAAGAATAGCAAAACAATACAATGGTCTTAGGCAAGTCCGTGTGCGTGAGCTGCCAAACTCGCGCAGATCATGTTCTCGACGCCGCTTTTTGCATTTACGGTGTTTTGAGAGTTACTTTTTAGTTTAGAGCTGCTTCACGATTCAATGTCTTGTAATATTTAAATTAGTTGCGAAATAATTCAGTTACCTTTGAAACGACTGGTATATCTTAATGAAGTTTTGTAGGACTAGGACTGAGGAGTTTCTGAAAGGAGCAATTCGTTCAACACAACAATTTCAGGTTCCACCCATAGAGCCATTTGCAAGGCTGACAGTCTGATCTGTTTGCCTGAACTATTAGTTACGCAAAGTCCTATAACTATTTTATGTGCTCTCTCCGTGGCAGTTTAGCTGAATTTCGAGTACAGGTTTCCAAACCGTCGAGCTACTTTAAGAAACAAGTCTAAGGCGCCGATTACGTCACACACTGTTCATAACTGCGCCAACTCATGTGTTTGTTGTGACAGCAGATTTTGAAAGCCCACAGTCCGAACTGCAACTCAACTGGACTTCAGTTGCCAGATTTCTAGACATTTGAAGTACACTGAACGCAAAACATGTCTTTTCTCTTATGGTAATTTCAAACACCATCGGTTTTGTGTTATTCATATGACAAATTATCATATTATTACACAAATATGAAATTTATTTATTACAGATAAACATACAATACATGTGTATATAGTAAAATACGTATGAAAAATATGTCTTAGGAAAACCGACATTATTTTGTGCTTAACAGCCCTTAACGAATTACATAAAAGACTCCTAAGGACATTTGAAACGAGCAGATGTCCGCATACGAGTTGTGTTGAAACAGTCTCAGAATGAACTCGAATTAAATATTTAATTTTTTTTAATTGCTTTATTTATTAATTTCTTATTTAGCTTTAATGGAATGTTTTTCTTTAATATTTTACTGAACTGCGTCAATTCATCAATAAAATTTTTAATTAAATGCTAAATAGCAAGAATACGAAGTAATTCATATATCGTTGCCTTAGAGCAAAATTCACGAAATGAAATATGATAAATCGGCCGCAAAATTACCATATACGTAAATCAGATTTATTTCGGCCAGGAATAGCATCGATAGTTGATTTCCTCTTCTTAGCTGCAATCTGATGAAATTTTGTTTTGTGTTTCAACGGATGCAATAACACACAACTCTTCCACGGTAGCCCAAAAATGGCGTAATAGTTTTTGCGGCGAATAATCCTCGCAGTTTTCTCGTTCAGCTCAAATTTGCGTGCAATTGTTTTGCTCTGATCTCTTGCATTCATCACGCAACGCTAAAATTTTTGTGTTAAAGTATTTTTTTGATAAATAAATTTATAAAACCGTGAATCACATAAGAATTTGCTGCTGGGCTTACGATTAATGTGATTCCGCGATTCAGTTGCATATTCATGGGAAACCTAAATGTTGCTTTATTCTGCAATAGTATGATCGATCGCAGTAATAATATGGCATGACGCGACTGTAACATGATTCGTTATTAACTGTCATAATATAGGTTTATTTATAATAATATAGGTATTATAACATGATTGGCGATTAATATAATATGGTTGTTTATCTCAATAGTATGGTTGACTATAACAATATGACATATGCTATGATAAGGTGTGACCAGTATGTTCTGGATAATAATTGTTTAATGATTGCAAAAAAAAAAAGAACGTTTGGCTTCCTCAACAATATAAGATGTTGGCGACGATAAAACGGCCGTTAAACAATAAAATATTATCACCCCAATCACACATTAGGTACTATGTTTTTCTCAATGGCAGTCAAATTGTAATTTGTAAACCTCGTACTTAAGCATTAAGACTAGTTCACATACACATGTATGTATGTGTGTGTGCATGTGTGTATGAGTTAAATGCACATTAAGATCCTTCAGCCCCATTAAGGCATAAAGAGACAAAATTGTCTTACGAGCATTTGCACATAATAACCAAAAGTTCTGGAGGGTATTTATGGCCTTTAGCAATGAATATTAAAATAAATATAAAAATTATTACAAAGATTTGAATAGCAGCCTTAAAATTTTATTGCATATAAAGTAGGAGAAAGCAATTCCAGTTAACTTTTGTGGCTCTTAAAATGCCAACAAAGTACTTGTGCAAATATGAAATTTTCGAGATGCATAAATATGTCCTTCCGTACATATTTGCCGACACTTGTGAAAGTACTTAAACAGTTGTCTAAACATTTTTTTGTGTTCGCAATAGAAGTCAATATTTGTATGTGAGTGCATTCTTCCTGTGTAGAAGCGAATCGCAAATTTCACAAGAATGTCGATGGAAAACACTAGATCCTCTAAATAAGTCATTGTGCAATAAATCTTCATTTACAATCGTATTTATCCTCAAAACATCTATAAAGAAAACTCTTTCCCCTGACAACTATTCTACAGAAATTTTTCAATGTGTTATATTTTATTAGACTTATTTTAATATAAAAACTTTGATTCTCTCAAGGTTTTCACTCTGAAACACACGGCCCTTCGAGAAGCCGATTTGGTGCAATGCCAACTGAGGATCTCAGCCTTCCACAATATAGCGGAGAAGGGGTTGCTCAGTTCACATAACAAGCAAAACTCTATGAAGTTGGTGTATGACTTCGGTTGTGCATGAACCTGGAATGCCTTGAAAGAGGGGTGCTGGTGTTAGTCATAACTTGAGGTGCCTACTTTGCCTAAGAGGTTCTGGCTCTGGTATGAATTTAAAAACGTTGGAAGGGGCGCGGTCTATTTTCGGTAGTCCATGGTTCTGTTGTCTTTCAACATACTCCGGTTCTTCGCATCGAACTAGATGGTGACGAATGTTCAGACAAGTTCGTTAAGGCCGGACGGCATTGAGGATTTCGGACTAGCAACTCAGGTGCCTTGTCTTAGATGAACCGAGCTCTCGGGCTCGGATTGAATTATGTGCTGCTCTCACATGCCACAAGGTGTTGCCATCTATCGTGAAAGTGACCCAAATAGAGGTGCTGCGAGTCCACCAAGTGGAATTGGTCCATCATCAGAATACACCATAGTCCCAGGTGCAGTTGTAAATCAATTTTACAGACTCCAGCGCACTCGAAACACTCAATTTACTCTTCCCATCATCGAACCTTAACGACGTGCACGATTTCATCGTTTGTTGGTTTATTTTTTCCCTTTTTCGTTTTTTTTTTTGTCGAATTGTTTGAGGTCTTTTGTCTGAATGAATGGTGCACCTGGCTTTTAGTTGCTGTCATGATTTACAGAATCCATAAAGCAAAAAAGATAATAAATTGAGGCTGCCGATGTATTGGAGTTACTAGACCACTTGAAAAATTGCTAAATGAATGCGTTCGGCTTAAAAGAAATATTATTCTGTGCATGAAAAGCGCAGCAGACAAACAGTTATTTGCAAATCTTACTTCAGAAGCCAACGAAAGGAGTCCTTTTTTTTATTTGTTTTGAATGGAAGCCTTTTGTTTGAGTTTGAAATTTCGTTGCAACAATAGAACTGTTCAAGTAGAAAATTTTTCATATATAATTTGTATGAAATTAAATTAACTGAGATTTAAAGGAAATCTGCCTCTATGCAGATAAAGAGAAAAGGTCAATGAAATTTTTGATTTGCAATTTACACACATACATACATATTCCATAAGGCTACCGAAGAAAAGCTCCTGTCTGTCGATTGTTTCAAACAAATATGTTTTAAATTGAAAAACTTTTCCATAACATTTTTTGATCGGCAAATTTTCAACACAAAATCTTTCTCGCCGACAAACACATATTTTTATCGAATAAATTTTGTATAGAAACCGACAAATTTTTGAGAGAAAATTCTTTTAATCAACAAATTTTTTTGAAAAGAAGACTTTTCATAGCAAATTGTTTTGACTGACAAATTTTCTGCAAATAGCCTTTTTGCCGACAAGTCCTCCACAAACAATTTTTGAACGACATGTTTTTAATGAGAACTATTTTCTACCGAATCACTATAACTGCATATCGTTACCTGAAATGCAAAAGGGCGTAACAACCAAAAAATTCAAAATGGGTTTTTTCATTTATTATTGTAGAGCTAATCGAATTACATGTCCTCCTACATTTTTACAGCCCTACTGTCAATAACAACCATTTTATTAAAGAAAATCAAAAGGTCGTAACAACAAAGTTGGTTTTTTCTTACACCAAAAGGGTGCAACCCACATCTAATAAAAATGACGATTAAAGAAATTTTTTTTTCTACGAAATAAATGCATCATCGCAATTTAATGCTGTACTGAAGAAATTGCAACACCAGCTTCGTAATCTTTGATTTTTTGGAGTTTTTTGTCTCTCCTGTAAAATTTTGAAATATGTTGTTACGCCCTTTTGCATTTCAGGTAACGATATATATATATATTTTTACCCTTATAATGACACTTTTTTTAAATTCACAAATTTTCTGGAATATTTTTTGCTGGCAATTTTCTATGGAAAATTTTTGTTGACTGACAAGTCTTAAGCTCAGAATTTCCTGACAGAAATTGCTTCTCCGTCAATAATAGACAAATGTTCTATAGATATGAAACTTTTTTGACCAACAAAGTTTGTATAAAAAATTTTTTGTGGAAAGTTTTTCTAGAAAAAAAATTTCTAAACTAATTTTTTAACCAATTTCATTTCAGATTTCGTTGAAAAGTTTTCTAGCAGATTTTATTTTACAGAAAATTCTATTCGCCGATTAACTCTTTGTAGAAATCCTTTTTTAATCGACAACCTTTTTATTGGTTTTTTGAGCAAAATTTGTTTATGAAAATCCGGGCAACCATTCAAGAAACTTGTCACTTCTACCGTTAACAATAAGTCATTTGAAAACACCTGTTGGCCTGTGTAACTCATTATAACACAACTACTAGAACAAGTTTATTTCCTGTTTTGAACATTGTGTAAATCAGATTAAAGTTTTATTTTTTATTTCTCTAATGCTATCGGATTGAATGGTGTGGATCCAATCTACTGAGTCGCCTGCTTTCACCTACTTGCTTAACTCAATTCTTACCAATTGCTTTTTCCCCTAATAATGGAAGTCATACAGAATCATGTCTGTCCCCCAAATTAACAACGATTTTTATTTGGATTCTATGAAAGGAACGAATCCAACACGGCGCCGTCAATAGCCAAAATTGATCAAAAATATGTTAAATTTTCTACTTTTTCTGTCTCATAGTAAGACATTTAAAACTATTGATCATGCGGTCTTGTTAACAAAAATCAAAAGGATCTCCCATTTCTCTCTAGTTCAGACTTCCCGTTTATTATAGGAGCAGGCAATGAAAGCTTTGTTCCGGTTCCTTGGCATATTAACGCCTTCAAGGGAGGGGGAAGCACAACAGATCAGCGATAGTCACAGTGTTAAGGGCTGTTCCGGGTCAGACCTCCCTATTATTCATATTCATAGCCGATAGCCACTAGTTCAGCACCAAGACAATACCTTCCACTCACTTAACGTCAATACAGAAGTTCCCCAATAAACTGGAAGCGGATCTAAAGCTAAAGATCTTTGGAAAACATTCAAAATAAGATTCAAGGCAACAGGATTGACCTTTTTACTTCTGCGTCTAATTTATTTCAGCGACAGGCTCACATTGTCCACTCTTGTCAAGATTGCGGGTCTTCGGAATTTCTGAGGATATAATATATTGCGCAAACTTACCTTGAAACTTAGTTTCGTGTATGTAGTTGTGATGGCGATCATCCAAAAATATTCTCTTGAAGTTTTGTACAACATTCATATCATATTTCTACCTACGCTTGGAAAATGTGTCAATTAACACTCGAAAGTCTATTGAAATATAGAAACCTTGTGTTTCTACACAAAATAATTATTTCGATGTAAATCTACTATCTATAAGAACTTTGTGCTCCATTCAGTTTTCAAACTTTTTAGCAAACGATATATTGTAAAAAAATCAGAAGTTGTCTACTTGAACCGCAATGTATTATTTTTTTGAGTTGTAATTCGTCATCTAACAAAAGTTTTTAATTAAAACGATGTACGATTTAAAATGCAACAATAACAAAATATCGTCACATCTTGACAAACATTTTCAAACTTTACTCAGTCATTTATATATTAAAATATTCCATTTGATTTGGCGGAGAAATTGAGGAAAGAAGAACCAAATTATTGGGAGAAAACTTTTTCTTGAGGACCAGATCTCAGAGGAAAGTAAAAATTTGTAAGAGCATCGAAATTCGGACAAAAGAACTTATGTCCTTGTAAGTGAACGTCGCCGAACAAAACTATTGCCAGGACAACCTCCAAATAAATAAAAAATATAATACTCGTAATATACAGATGGGTTCATTCAAGCAAAACAACGTGCGTGCCACTGTGGTTCATTATAAGCCTGTGATCACAGGACTACCACGTATTCACCGGTCTTCCCCATTTTTTATCGTGCTGGCAATAATAAAATAGTCCCAATCAAATTTTATGCGGTCACATGATAACCTCATTTTATGGATATGTAGTTGCTGCAAGGTTGCGAAAAATGATTTTGTGGCAGTGCCATAATTGCCACATTCTAGGCACACGATTATTTTAACTTGCGGCAGCACTTAGAATCGGCCGGTAATTGTGTTTTGATTAAAAAGGGTCACTGGTCCACTGTTAGGCCTCCTCTTTTCTTTTTTTTTGGCAGAGGTTTTGCCGGAGTACATATTTCAAATTCACTTTCGGTAAACGTGGAGTTTTCTATAACACTGACAAGCTCTCCACCGGATTCCATTACCCGATCACCGCACCACTGGTGCATTTGGTTGGTTAATTCAAGCCCAACACTCGCCATGATTGCCGCATGCACCATTTGTCTCCTTGTGCAATCACACAATTGGCCTATAAAAATGAGTGAAAGTTGGTACCTGGCAGCAATCGTGTGATCCTGCCTTAAGAAAACATTATTTGCCGCGCCAATGCTTATCAACGCACGATGAGTGAGGTGGGGCGAAACTTATTTGAAAAGTTGAAAGTTGTGTTATTTTACTCGAAGAACAAACTTCTCAGACACTTTAAGAATCACTTAAAATATGTATAACAATTTGATATCACGAACTCGAAGTGACGAAAACTGAACGTAGTTTGACTTGCAGGAAAACCGCAGATACATGACTGTATAGTTGAATAATCGCTCCTGGAAACTGGAGGAATAATTTTTCTCTTGGCGGCAAGCAAAAATTTTAAAAATCTTGAAACTAACCGGAAAAGGGAAATCCTCCCCGTCGTCGTTGTTAATCCCAAAGAACTCATTTTTATATTAACAACAATCATAGTTCGCGTATGTTCGCAAAAGGACTAAGAATAATAATTAATGATATTGCGTTTTCATAAGAAACAAAGTTATTTACGAGTAATTTGAGCTGCTCATGTCACAGTGCGACCTGTCTTCGGGGACTTTAATTTCTTCTTCGCCTGAACGGCAAATGAGTAACACCGAACTATTTCAAGTCTTTGCCGAATTAGTAACAGCTTAACAAACTTATTTTATGGAGCAAAAATCCAGTATTATATTTTGTGTTTCCCCTAAAATGATTTGCAAAACCATGCCCTACCCCACTACCAGCAGCGCACATGGGACTTTAAATATTAAATTGTTTGCGTGTAAGTTAATATTGAAACTTTTGCATAAATTGACGCTGAGAGCGGCCAGTCAAACACATCCAAACCGACCGAGTCTCAAAAAATGGTGAGAAGTTTTTATTTGGCGAAATTTTATCACGTGCAGGAAACCACCAAAAATCCCAACACGAATCATTTCAATATCGTAAATGGTTTTGCTTAAATTTAAAATATAAAACTTAAGTTTTTTACTGAAACATAAGGCTGGTGATACGGAACTATAATCATTTCTAAATTAACCCACTAAACGCAATTTGCTTTCTGTGATTCTTTAAAAAACTTGCAAATTGATTATTGGAGGATTTCACTATATTTAAGTAAAGGGAATGTGCTACAATGGCCAAATTGTATGATTGTAACAGCACAAACGAGGCATTGTGGCTTGTAGCGCATAGGAATGGAACTTAACAGGGTTCCATGTGAAAAAGTGTGCGTCAACCCCCAAGATCACACTGGGCAATACACATTTATAGAGATGACAGTTATCTTCCTCACACTATCGATAATCGGTAACAACGGAGGCGAATTCATAGCAGTTTTGTGCTTTTGTTAAATATTCGCGAAATGTCGGAAGCCAAAATTTTACCTTTGAACTGTTGGCATCCTGCAGCGACTAACACCTACAAAAAGTAGCCAGCGTTGCTCTCAATTCCACAACATTTGTAGTAGAGCTGTGCCCGGTCTTGCATTTAAGTGACCGGTCATTTTCGTCCAATTATCAGAGACTGATCCGTTCGTTCATTTCGGTCAATCGGTCACTTTGAACAAACAGTACGGCAACTATTATGATGTTTGTTTACTGAAAACAGAAGAAGAGGCAGAACGTGAACTACATGAACAGCACATGAAAGCAGTGGCAACCGTGCCATGCATTGTTGAACGAAAACCGGTCAGTTAAATGACCGGCTCACTCCGTTCAATTTAACCCTAAATTATAGAAAATGCTGACATGCCAACGGAGAGATGAGAGAAGGCGCCTTTAGTATAATAATTGATGTTGTTTATAAATTATTTATAAAAACTATTTGTTTTAATATTAAAGTTTGTTCAAGCATTAAATATTTTTCCGTGATTTGTTGCATTTTTGCTTCCTCTCCAATAATATAAAAAGCGATCACGCCATCCAGGTGAAACTCGTTAATTCAACACTGCAGTTATAATTAGTGAGAACTGAAATAAATTTAAATATAAATTTGTTGTCTATGCCCAATTCATAACAAATAGAGTTATCAGTAAAACAACACAACTCGGCGATCACTATTATTTTGTCAAACCATGATGAAATGTAATAAAGGGGTCAATTGCGACGACTCGTCGCTGGAGCTAAGAATTTTCGAAAAAAAAATTGGTGTTCTCTTGTCATGGTAATCGGGAATCAGTAAGTGAATAATAGGCAGCAGAGTAGCCAGGCCTCATGAAAACACTGAAGCAGCCACAGGCCATCATCCGCCAACATCTACCCGCGCCATGAATAACGATATAAAGCCCTTTTGAGATCCACTTTAACAATGACACGTGACCTATTTAGTTTGGCAAAGTTTGTGGAACTTCATGGGAATCTTTCCTTAATGTCCTGCAAAACTTAGTTCGTTCAAAATTAGTGTGGACGCGTCCGCAGAAGCTGTTTGCCTGAAAAATACTGCAGTCTTAGCTACAGCCACATTTCAAAATCTCGAACACCTCGAGATATTTCTGTACTACAACAGGAATGTTATTCTTATTGATTTTGGTTAATTTATTTTACGCGACTTTGACTTTTGGGTTGCATAGGGAATTAATCAGGTGGAAAAGACAGCATAACGCGAGCCAGAGAGGAGAGGTACCTTGCAGAGGGCTGTAGAGAATACAACGGCACATACCTAAACTTTTAACATTATCGATACGTACGTATATATTGCAGCCCGTCCTGCCAAAAGCGCTGCTATTCAGTGCGCTGATAGCGAACCTCCCAAAACATACATCAGAACTCCCAGTGTCCACCGCTCCCATAATCCTCAACCGTTTTCCAAAACCATAGTCTGGCAGATGTTACCTGATTTCATTTACTTGTTGCCAGTTTACGGATGTCGAACGCGTTCGTTCATTTTCTTGTTTTGAGTGCATTTATGCCAACGGACGAACGAACAGGTTCGATGTCTGTCCTGCTTTCCGTGGGTTAATAATTCCGCATTAATGAATGCACCAGACATTTTGCAAAAATAGAAACACCAACAACCACAACAACTTAGTGCCGTACTAATTTTAATGCTAAATGCTAAAAATAAGATCAAATTGAGAGAAATACTAACAAAACAGCGAAACAAAAGCACTTCTTAAAACAAAAAACTAGTTGCGCGAAATGAGCGCTTGAAACAACAACTTGCAATTGTTGAAACAAAACGTTATAAAAGCCAACAACTACAGCTGAACAACAACATTAGGGTTCATTAGCCAGCCAAGTGAAGTGCAGTAAAGCAAAAGCAAATCGAATAAATTAATAACATAAAATAAATGAAAATTAAGAAACAACTGAAGCCAACTGAAGCAAAAAACTAAAGCTCCGTAATTATTTTGTTGACTCACAGCGGCGGCCGGCTGATTTCATTTAGATCGAATTGTCTAACGAATAATGAGATTTTTAATAATTGCTTTTATGGTGCTGAGTGTCAGTTTAAGTGAGTTTTGCTAAGATTTTGTATTGCAATAAAACGGGGAAACGAATTTAATTCCAGCCAGTTTAAGTTTGCAGGTGAAAGACGCTGAAAGGGACAATTCCTATGAGTATGACGAAGATTATCCTCTGGGTGAACTAAATTCGCCCGATTCTAACCCGGATGTAACTCAAGACCTTGAAGATGAAAATGACGATGATGAGTATTGCGAGTGGCTGAAGTGCGACAAAGATTTACGTCAAGAGCGCGGCATAAGACGCTACCTCGATTTGCCATTCCTGAAGAAACTTGTGCGCAATTTAAATCCCTTTTCACGTCCTCGCTTGCAAATGCACTTCTATTTATTTAAACGGGAATTTCCGGATTGTGGTAAGGAACTGTTAATGGGCGATGCCAATTCAATTCGAACATCCGGCCTAGATGCTTCACTTCCGACAAGGTAAATTTCTTTCTTTCTCTATCTTTCCAATCCGTAAGGGGGTGCTTTTCCTTAATATTGTTTGTGTCTTTAAGTGCGTCTTTTTTTTGCTACAGTGTTTTTAAAGACAAAAACTTTTCTCTTTTTAAGAAAGTACTTTTATTTAAAACTACAATATAATAAAGTCAAAGCTCGGTATAACGAATGATTTCATGTCTGTATTCTTATTCGTTATAGTGCAGGATTCACTACATAGCGAGCCTTTTTCTTTAAAACATTTTCTGCATTTAATGTTAATAGCAACTACAGAGATGTGAAAAAATTAATTATAGGTCTTCGTTTTTGAGCGATTTGCCCCCCTCTAGTATTAGTCGCCTCGTGATGATAACTTTTCATTCTTTTCTTTTTTGAAGACGTATTCCATACCGTTTCTTAAATCTGAATAGCCAACACGTGTGTTCAACTCTCCGGTACACAGCTTGCCGTGTAGTTCTGAGGCCCTACTCCATTTACTTCACTACTTTACGAACCATTCACACAACTTTTCCTCCATATCGGGATATTCCTCATGTTGGCGCTTTCCAACTTTAAATAATTTTTCTTTCCCTTGCCTTTAATACATGTACATGTCGAAGAGTTTTGAATGCCCTCTTTATTAGCAATTATCGACATCGTGTGCGCTATTGCGTTGTCCCACTGGTTCAGAGGGGAAGATTCTACGGGTCGGAGCAATATTTTCCATGCGCTCCACATGGCCCAACCACCTTAGCCGTTGGATCCGTAGACGTCTGGTTAGGCTCATGTCGCTGTACAACCCGTACATTTTGTGATTGAATCTTCTTCTCTTGACACCGTCCATGCTTCCGTGCCATAGAGAAGGACAGGGATGATCAAAGTGGTATATAGTGTCAGCTTGGTTTTTCGAGAGACGGCCCTACTACTCAATTGCCTCTTGAGCCCAAAGAAACAGCGATGGGCAAGAGTTATTCTGCGCTTAATCTCGGTACTGATGTTGTTCGTGCTGTTCACTACCTTGAAGTTATAGCTGCCTATGGTGCCGTTCCGGTCCAGTTGTCGATGTTGTGGGTACTTTATCGATGACAGCACATACTTCGTTTTGCCCTCGTTCACCGTTAGACCCATTTTGGCCGGCTCCGTTGAAGTACCAGCAAACGCTTAATTGACGGCTCGCTGTGTTCGACCAATCACGTCAATGTCGTCAGCGTACGCCAGCAGTTGCACGAACTTTTGGAAGATCGTGCCTCTGTTGTTGGCGTGTGATAGCATGTTTTTTATCAGATTTTTTATTTTTAGGAGATTGAATATTTCTTCTTTCTTGATATTGAAATTTTTTTATATTTCTTGAAGAAGTTTTGCAAACAAATAATGAAAATTGCTTAAAGTTTTATAAAAATCAAAATGAACTCAAGTTGAAGATCTACAATTTTGTAAAAATCTATATTTTTATAAAACAAAGTATGTTTTTTAAGAAGGTGGTATCTGTTAGAAAAATTTTCTTTTTTATAATATGTATTTCTTTTATAAAAAAAGCTTTTCCTCCCAAAAACGTACTTGTTTATAAAAACGGGCTGTTTTTCGGGTTAAAAAAGGCAATTTTTAAACTTTTAGAAAAAAATTACTTTTCGATAAAAATTTATGTTTGTGTAAAAGCATTTTTAATAGGAAAGTTCTGTTTTGTGACAAAAATATTTTTTGAAATATAAGAAGTTGCTTTTTACTTAAAACAAGGCTTATTTTCCTTAATTTGATGTGAGGCTTTATAATTTGCCTTTTTTCAAATGTCAACACTTTGCTTGCCCCTTTCAGAATCGTAATACATGGCTGGATGAGCCAATCACGCGGTTCCTTCAACCGGGACATTAAAAACGCTTACCTCGAGAAAGGTGACATTAACGTGGTTATCGCCGATTGGAGTGCAAACGCAGCGAACATCAATTACTTTTCTGTAGTGCGATTGGTCGAAACATTTGGCGCCTATTTGGCCCAATTTTGTAAATACATTTCAGAAAAGGCTGATATTGACTACGACGACATTTACCTAATTGGTCATTCTTTGGGGGCGCAAATAGCTGGCGCGGCTGGCAAACGCAGCTGGCCGAACCGTTTTAATACCATATTCGCCCTGGATCCTGCTGGGCCAAAGTTCCGCAAAAAGAGCACCGATTTTCGTATTGATCCCACTGATGCCAACTACGTCGAAAGCATCCAAACCAGCCGTAATTTGGGTTTCTTACACCCGACTGGCAACGCAACATTTTACCCCAACTATGGAAGTTATCAAAAGAAATGTTACTACGTGGGCTGTTCCCACATAAGAGCTTATAAAATGTTTGTGGAATCGATTAACTCCCCTTCAGGATTTTACGGTATCAAGTGCTGGCGAGGTAAACCTGAATGGAAATGTGATGAAACTGAAATGCGCGACTACCGAATGGGCGGCGAGCCTTCAATACCCAAAAGTGGCATATTTTATGTGGACACAAATGCAGCGGCACCTTTCGCCATGGGAAGAATAAACTTTAAGGAAGATAAAAAAAAATGATTTCCCTAAAAACAAATAACTTAAAATGGACACACACAAATAGTACCTGTGATTATAACTAATTTTATTATGTATATGATTATTAATAATAGTTTATAATTACTTTTCCCCTGATTAATGTTCGTTTTATTTGCACATATTGTGGTTAGAAAAACTGTCTTCCGGAAGTGTAACAAGTGTCACTTATTATTTTATGCGTTCTTTAACAACAGATCAGCCAAACCTTTACGAGATCAATTGGAGTTGCTGGTCATTAACAAATTGGTGGGAGGTCATATATAATTTTCAAAATTGCATTGCAATGTGTGGCCTAAGTGTTAAAGACCTCAAGGTCTTTTCAAATATTTTCAAAAATCGCATCTTTTCAGATCGCTTTTGAAAAAGAATTCGCATCTGCAATTATTTTTTTAAAATTCTGTAATAACACGGGCAAAAAACTAATTGGACCATCTAGAAATTTGCTTTGAAAATGATTCTTTTAAATGATTTATTTATAACGCAGATACTTTATCCGTAAAGCTGGTTCCCAAAGGATTCGATTTTGATACAACAAGTTGCTACTCTCTACTAGTTAGTAGATAACGAAAAGTATGCCCTCGCACCTACACAGATCGCAAATATTTGATATATAAAAATCCATTTTATCTGAAATTGGCATTTCCTAATTTTTTTCGGGTATCAAAGTTAATTAAATATAAAAATATACACATACATACACACATGAATACATAAACACATACAGTGGCAATAGGTACTTTTGCATTGCAATATATATATAGATATTTGAGAATACAAAACAAATACAAATCCTTGTTCTTCTTCTTCCTTTGGCGCTACAGTTCGGTGTGAACCTGGGCCACAACCAAAAAGCTTTTGCAATTCCTACAGAACAAAAAAATAGGACGCGACCGGGAATGTGTTTCTGATTAGAGCGCGTTCGTGAACGGAAATATCAGAATGTCATTTGTCTGGGTGGGTTCAAATTCGCATCTTCACAAAATGGCTTAGACATTTTGTAGAGCAAATTGCAGCCGAACCAGTTCTACTGATTTTGGATGGTCCCTATAGCCACACACTGAACATTGAAGTCCTTAATTTAGCTCGAGAGCACAGTGTGACTGTTACATTTGTTATCCGCAGATGCGCCCTTGAATTGAAAAAGACATCGAAATTAATTTGAACGGAAGTTTAAGTTTTCTTTTGGACTGTCAAAAAAGATTGCAGACTCAGCAACAATATCGTTGCCTCACTCAACCCACAAGCTTCAACATTTTGGATAAACCATTTGTAGGATCATTTAAAACCTACTACTTTCATTGATGATTTCATCAGCTGTTTTCAGTAAATAGCAAGAACAACCAACATCATAATAGTTGCCGTACTTATTTAAACGTTCTCTTTGTTCAGAGTGACCGATTGACCGAAATGAAGGAACGGATCAGTTTTTGATAATTGAACAAAGACGACCGGTCACTTAACTGAAAGACCGGGTACAGCTCTACCCAGTACTCAGCTTATCAATCCAAAAACAAGCCGTAAGGGCTCAAAAACAAAGGCGACTATTTTGACTACTTCGCCATATAAAAATAGGTTGGAAGAGAGCTTAAAAAATATTAACCGAAACCGCAAGGGTCCTATGATTACACCAAAGAAACCAAAATCTGCCAAAAAGGGATCCCAACAAAGTGAAAGTGATGCAGAAGTGAGTGGTGAAGTAATGTGTGATGTTCCGCCAAATAGGGACACTACTTGCAACTATTCTGATAAGTTATATCAAGAAGATAAAATTGTAAAGGATGAGTTCTCTGGCCATTCTGAAAAGTGCATACCGAATCGTAGTGCAATTTTCCTTTGCGTTTGCTGTAAAGAATAGTTTTAGTTTTATATGATTTTTCACCAATTTATGGTTTCTTTTAAATTTAAATTTAATTTAAATTTAAATTTCGTAATAAAAATGGTACTTTTATAAAATATAAAAACACAGTCGTATAATTTGGTATAATATACCACATTACCCGACCTTTTTTGCTATGTTTTTGAGTTTTTTAAGCTTATTTTAAATAAAATTGAAACTAAATAATCAAAGTTTTTCGCAACTGCGTAGATATTAAAGTAAGACTTAACGTAATATACCATATTTGGATAAAAACGGTAAAAGTTATAGCCGATTAACAAATACGTATGTAAAGCACATTACCCGAACTTACTCTATACATCCATCCATTGTAACAGGTCTGCGCGTAATATATATATGTATGTATATATCTGTTTTGGAAACTGCTTTAGATACAGTCCTCTTCGTCTTTAGTTTCTTTGAACCTAAATATAATAGTTGATCCTATTTAAGGAGTAATATGAACTGTTACATATTGTTCAGGCCCCTTCTAAGTACGGAACTAAGTGCAAGAGACACATTTAGTTGTACCCCTAAGCGGTTGTTGGCGAAAAACTTGCTTTTTATTGGCTGACGCGAATTTGAACACTCCAATAAATTGTTGCCAAAACCCAGCGTTACAGGAACCAATTACAAGGCGCTGTGATTTTGCGTCAGAAAGTCAATCGCCACAAAAGCTGCACAGGGAAAAACTTAATTGCTAATATTTTATTGCGACTTGATGTTTTTTCATTAAGCAGGAATTACGAATATATTTTTTAAGAGCAAATACTTGAAACGATTAAGGATTATTTTAACTTCACAACTTTTTTAAGAATATGCATCCGGCTCATTGGATTTAGGAAAAAATAATAACTGCAGTTGTAACGCAGCTCTGGGTACTTGCTGAAGAACAGCTCCTGCGTCGTCGTATGTTGTTCCTAATAATGAAAATAAAAAAAATAGTTTAACTGAAAAACAAAGACTGCCGCCGGCGTTTACACTTATTATAACAGTTCTATTTTTTACTTAATTTAACTTAAAGCTAAATCGTACAGCTAAAGAATTAATACTATGTACGAGTTAAAGATAATCAAATATAAGAAATAAATAATAGAAATAAATGTTACCTGCTATGGCTATCGGCAGTACTACCTGAGTAGAGGCTTGGACCAAGAATATCAATTGGAGCCTCTCGTTAAATGGCAATACTTGAAATGTATGGAGTGTTTGACTAAATCGAAATAAATAAATACTCTTGATGGAATTTCCTCGACAAACGTAAGGAAACCATGTCCAACAAGACCCCCACAGAAGGTAAATTCTATAACGAAGGGGCACGAGTTTGTTAATTTAAAAAAATTAAGTGAATTAAAACTTCTTTCGTTGTTCATTGGCTGCCGCCTTTCTTTCAAAGTTCGAGCTTCATAAATTGTTAATCTTAAAAATTAATGATATTTAATTCTTAAGTGTTCTTTTTATTAGAATTTTGTTTAATGGAAAAAATACAGTGCTAACCCGATAATCCGAACATAATTTGGCTATTTTTATTTATTTCCCTTTAATCGAAGAATTCAGTTCACCGCTGTATTTAAGGAATATTAGCGTTACGCTGTATTCAAAGACTTGATTGTCCTGCGCTTTGTCCAAATCTGATTTTATTAAAAGAAAACGATCTTAGAATTATCACGAACTAATCATAGGGGTAGGAGGCTCTTATGTCACTTACCCTTAGAAAACAGATGCTTCTATTTGAGCAGAATTTTTTCTAGGAAATTTTACCTTCAGTGATGCGAGTATTTTGCCAAATATATTGATTGAGGCTTTAAGGCAATTTATTGAAAACATTATTCTTCTTCTTTTTTTTTCTTTTTAATAAAAAATATCAAATTCTTTTTGTTTGAACTGATTGCGCTCTTTAGTGTAATTACTGTAATTACTGTAATTACATTTTTGTTGTCGTTATTCTCTTTGCAAGTTGCCTTTTTATTTTATTGCATTTGAACCGGTTGTTTTAATTTGAAGAATAAATAAGAAATTGAAGTGAAGGGTTGTGGTTTTCTTATGTACATTGAATAACATATAGAACCGATCAGAACAGATTTATGAAAGCACTTTAAAAATGGATGAAATGGTATGAAGAAATATAATGATATGCTCTTTATGGGCAAAAATAATCTCATGTAAAGCTCGAAGCACCGGCCGATTATTGCGGCGTTTGAAATCTTTACAACAACTTCCTCTTAAAACAAGATCCATTTCACTGCAGCGGAAGTAGCATTTGTAAATGCGTTTTCCATGGGCTCGATTGCAAGAACTTAGTACGTACGTAAATGCATGGACCGTGATGGCTTGAGTCTGCCAAAAGCAGAATGGGGAGTGCAACTACAAATATAATATAAAATCGAAGTTGCCATTTTAATACCCAATTTCAATCAACACATTTATGTTTCAAGCAATTGATTTAACGTGTCCCGTTTGTCGGGTCAACACTGTACGCACGACGGGTCTGAAATCAATTCATATTGAAAAACACTTAAACGCAACACAAGAAGAATCTAAAGTAAATAATTTATTAGTAAACTATTTTTTCGTGCATAAAAGTGGCAATTCTGCAGCTGTTACGGAAGGGAAGAGACCTGTATCTAATTGACGTTGTATCTCGTAAACACTATACCATATTCGCGAATGTACTGACATATGTATATTATTCAGTTTTCATGGAGACGCGTTTTAATTGTTTTCTTTATCAATTAATGAGACTGCATAACCTGGGAAATTTTCGGTTCCGTAGCTAATGCGGTGCCGCCATCAAGCATCGACGTGAAACAACAACTTAGAGATAAGAAATTAAAAAATAGGCAAGAAATAGCTTCAGCTAATAATTCGAAAAAAAACGTTTCGCATTCCTGCATGTATTTTCAGAATAGAACAGCAACCTGCTCGTATGGTATTATAAATGCAACATTTTTGTCAGTAAAGAAAACACCATTAATGACGTTCAATAATACCCAAAACTTTTTCTTTTTCCGACTTAAAACCAAAGTTCCTTAAAAATGAAACACGTCTTACTGTGTCGCGAAATGAAAACTTCGGACACTTTCGTTATTTGGCTACGCCGCACTAGTAGGTTGGTGGACGCTTTGTAAGGTTAAATTTGTACTCACTGTTTGCAGTATTGCCACCAGTTTTGCTTGAGTCGTGAGAGTGGCGGGTCTTAGATGAAGATTGAAGACCTTGAATAAACAAACAGGAAGGATTATGTCACAGTAGAATAATTTATTTGTGAAGCTATTATTTCGCGTGTGTCACATATCGCCGGCATCACATGATTCATTTCCAGAGCGCAGTAGTGCTCACTATAGACAGTTGTCTTCTGCCTGGTATAATTTTTATACAAAAACGTTGAACTGAATCCGCCAATCCATAAATTGCACCAAATTGTGCCCATATATTCCTGTAGCTGCTGTAGTAGTTCGAGTGGAGCTGCGATTTGCTTTTAGCTCCATTTGACATTCTAATGCTTTTAATCTATTTTATTATTACCAGAATATATTTGCAGACATAATCAATTCATCAAAGTGAATTGTTTGTTGTTTTTGTTGCATGAAAGTACTGTTTTGCGGAATCAATTATTGGAGAAATTGTGAGTTACTGATTAGTTACAATCACACTTAATCTGGATGTCTGAGCTGACATATTCGTACTGAAATACAGTGCCGTTGATGTCGCGCTATTATGGTCTGCTTCCTACTAGTTGTACGTATATGACAATTTTGGACAGCCAGACAATGTTTCAGGCGCAAATTTACAAAAGATATCTTTAGACTGACAAATATTTTTTAATGAACTAAATTTTGTTTCTAATAATTTCTCTTTCTGTTTATGCCTGTAGGCTCCAGTTTGTAAGTCTTTTCTAGTTGTCGAGTGGTGCCCAGTTTCAGTCCCTTAAGCCTGAATTTTAGGAAGTGGAAAGCATTAAGGGGCAATCTGGCCGGCAGAAGTGGCGTTTAGGGGAGATTTAGTGTCACCTATTTTCATAAATTTTGCTATTGTCCGAACATGAATTCTAAGGCAAAAATGCATTGCAACCCTTTAGTACATATATTCAAAATAAAAAACCCGGTACCAAATTAAGAAAGTTGTGCAAATGAGGTAAAAGAGGCGATTTCGTTTTAAGCCTCGTAGTAATTTTGTGGCATAATATTACGAATACTACAGTCAAAAGATCGATTCGTCCCTCTGTCAACAAGACAAGTAAACTATTGCTCTTCTACATTACTGATGGTCCCGGCCGCTGGGAGAACAGATTTCATCCACTGACGATATGGGATAAACGCCAACGGAATGCATTTATTTATGTTTGACTCATGGCAAACAACACATCGATTAAACGCTGGCGAAAAACGTCTTACCTCCATTTATTCACTCAATTAATGTGGTGATGGAAACTTCCATCACTATGCAAAATAAAACTTACAAATGTAGAACAAGAAACAGCTGTCGCTCATTCTAGTCTGTTTGTTGAAGTACCCACTGCGTTGGGTTCTTGTTACCGGAAATATATTGGACTACATTTTCGACTAAAATCTATTTGGCGTCTTTCTTGCAAAAGGATTTTATTCAAGTTACTCAATAACAAATTTATTTAAATATGTGCTACTCCTCCAGCTCGCAAATAAACGGAAGTTCTCTCTCGCAATCGTTGTCATTCCAATCAAAAACCTCTTCCCACGTGTGGATACACTTTTCATTGCCACTCTTGTTATTCGGTTCGCCCGCATGCCATAGAAAGAAATCTATATTATTTCCAGTGGATATCCATTTAAAAACATCATTCGTTTTGTACGCACCCAGCCAATACGGAAAAATTACTTCTATAAAATGGCACAAACTATTAATTCGCACCCTTTCAAACAAAGAAATACCACTTGCCGTGTTTTGTTTTTAAAATTGTTTTTAAATATTCGAATTCCTCAGCAGTTTCCACACGAAACAAGGACATGCTCATGTTTTTGCAATATGCGACGGCATCGTGCCAAGTTAACTGAAAAGAGAAATCATTGTGTTTTAAACTTTAAAAAAGAAGCCAAAAATACATACAGAATATAGAGTGTATGCGCTTAAAAAATAAACAATTAGATCTAAAAGAGGGGAACATTAAATAAAGGGTGTTTTTTTGTAGAGTGGCACAAGTTTAAATCATAATAAAACAAGGAAATATATTTTTAATATTAATGAAACGGGCTTTATTGGAAAGAAAATTTTATGAAATTAATGTGTAAAAATGATTTATGTCATGTGGCCGCCACGGTTGGCGCGTTGAGGGCGCAATCTGGAACACCAACTTTCAACAACTTTTCGCAGCATTTGCGGCCGTATTTTGCCGATAACTCTTCGAACGTTGATTTTCAGGTGTTCAATTGTTTGTGTGGCATGTGGCTCCGTCCTGTTGGAACCAGATATCAGCATGATTAATGCCACGTAACTGACGTAAGAACGAATTTCGAATCATGTTCCTACACCGTTCACCATTGACAGTAACGTTCTGACCATCATCGTTTTTGAAACATATGGGCCAACGACTCCGCCAGCCCATAAAGCGCATTAAACAGTAATTTTCTGTGGATGTATTGGTGTTTCGACAAACGTTTGTGGATTCTCCTCACTCCAAATGCCACAATTCTCCTCACTTACGTACCCATTCAACCAGACATGGGCTTCATCGGAAAATAAAATTTTGAATGGAAATTCAAAATCAATATCAATTATTTTGATTAAAAATTTCAACAATTTGCAAAGTTGTGACCCTCTAAAAAAAACACGCTTTACAACAAGATTTAAAGTAAATTGTTGGTGTCCTTAGAAACCTTCCAAAAATGGAATATATCCTAAAGACTGTGTAGCAAGGGACCAGAAACCGAAGTTGGTGTCCAACACAAAGATCTTGAATGGACAAATTTTGGAAAAACTGGGTAAACCGTCCAAACCTTGTTGGGGGTAGCCTTTAAGGATGAGTGGTAGATGGGTTATAAATTGACGTAGGGGTCAGTAGCCCTGTCCGGATGCAATTGAGCGAAAACTCAATCGCCACTTTCTTTTGGTGCTTCTATCACTTATACTTTTGAAGGCTTCTTAATGAAACCAAAGTTTTTTGTCCATTGGTTTGTTATTTAGTATTAGACTGTCCCTAAAGTTGGAATGTGTTATTTCTAAACTAAATTTTTCATGATCATTCCAAATAAGAAAAAAATATATCGCATAAAGGAATTTCCTTTTCGCCCGTATGTCATTCTAATGCGTAACAATCTACTTTCAGTTACAATCACCAACCAAATGTCAAATTGCTTTCCATGACTGGCCATTAAGCTGTCACTGTTGACGAAAATACCTGACAATTTTGATTATGATCGCTATCAAGTCATTTTAATATTAAAGGGGCAAAATGTTTAGGTCATAGGGGAAAAGGGCCCTCGAATAAAATTAAATCAAATTTTTGTCAAGTTCTTTCATAAACAAATTTTTGTAGGCTACACATTTTCCTGTTTAGCACGAAAGTAAGTCCATAAAAGTAAAACAGAAGGCATGAAACTAAAGACGTCTGTCTATATTTTATCTTTGTGTACTCTGGGTGTCAAAGCCTCTTTATTTTGAGAGCATAATGACCAAAATTGAAATAATTCATACAACTTGCAAGTGCTTAATATAAGAAATAAATATAGGGAGATATTAAAACAACAGCTCGCTGACAGAATGGTCGAAGTATCACTGGCTCTTCTTCTGGCGTGATGCGAATTCGAAAACCGGTTGCGACTATTAATGAATACTAGCCGAATAAAATGGCCTACGATTCGTTTTCTTGCCTTTCTATTGTAAAAAAATAAATATGTTAAAAATCACAGCAGCAAATCATAAAAACTATTCCTCCTTAGACCTAGAGAAGATATAAGTAATGGAATATGATAATTAAATAAATGCTGCCTAATGGCCTGAACTTGGTTTTCTTTCTATTTACAATTGAACATAATTTTTTTCAGCGTCGAGTCATTCGAGTGGTAGAAGAAAATACCTAATTCTTATAACTAAGGGAAAGCTTTCACGGTGGAATGGGAAACAAAAATAACAACACAAAAAGCTTTCTTAACTTGTAGTCATTGCACGGGCTACAATCTTACAAGAATATAACAGAAAATAACCCGACATGAAATAACCCTACACGAAAATGGTCGTCAATTATTTTTATTTTATTTATTAGTTTGAATAGCCTCTTATAAATGCTTCTGTGCTGCTTTCAAATACGGCCCATGCCTTCACAGGGGAAGTAGCAGCGTGGCCAACATGAAATTCGTCAAATGGACCGTAAAATACTGCAGTTATCCAGGCAAACCGGTTAAGCGGTGCGAGTGAAAAGTAAAGCTCTAGAAAGCCGGACAACAAAAAAGCCTGACCGCTTTATGGCTGAATGCTATACGACTGTCAATTGTATATACGACTGTCAATATATACATATATAAACCTAACAACAGCTTACGATCAACTTTTCAAAGTACCTCTTAAGTAAAAAGCTCAAAAGTTCAAGGGTTCGTGAGAACTTAGGAAAGTGATATGCGTTGCTGATCAGAATTGTACGACAACAATTAAATCTTCAATTAATACATAACGAGCTCAATACCGATGTTCCTGGCAGCCCATAACTTCCTGAGTACAGATTTGTTCCCATTTTTACCCAGGCTCTTAACATATCCCATAGTTCCTTCCAGCCAAACAGGATGATTCGGCGTTTAGATTTCAAAAATACATGCGTACATCCACACAAATTTTATAAATCGAACACGGGCACGTTTATCTATTACAAGGAAATGAAGGAAAGACAGTATTAAACACTTTTTACACATTTTCCAACACTGATGAATTTGTTCATCACACTTTTTTCCGTTTGAAAAAGAATTCGTTTTCAAAATTGGATTCTATCACATGTTGACTTTCGGGTGTGTTAATTTACTTTTACCGCGATAAGTGACAAACTTGTAATAGGTGCGCTAAGTATGATTCCCGTATCAATCATTTGATGAATAAGCCCAATTCATACCGGCTGTAAATCTGCTGAGTCGACGATGAAATCTTAAAGGGTTTGTCAGTAAAAGCGGGTATATGTTGAACGTACAGGGCAGTCATTTTTGACTCAATTGAATGATCTGTGTTTGTTATTATGTGTCGAATATAACATCATTAACTTGTCCGTCGCAGGTTCTTTAGGTGGTACGGCGGACTCTGCGGACATCGGTCGATTGCGGCTTATTGGCAAATGTTGGAGGTCCTACTATAAAAGGCTCTTAGTGGCCATTTTATGTCACCTATGTGACATATAAGATACGCTCGAACCGTACATGCATAGTGTGTATCATGGCGTCGTCTGGAACCACATGTCGTGTGCGTTCATATGGCCTCACACCACATGCGGAAATTATCTTTTTTAGTACAGGCATTCATGCAAAAACATGCTTCATCGCTTAAGGCAACTTTTCGGTCAGAGTTGGGATGCTCTTCCGAACACGTTCGCCCTAACGAACTATCATTTTAATAAGAACCCGTTATCGCTTGGATCTGCTACTCAGTCGCGGCTCTTTGGCACCAGCAACTGATAATGAGCGACGTAATTAAAACGTTAAGAAGCATGACCGCCGACATCAACCAGTGCTAGTTGGGAGCTCCTGTGTTTTTCCGAGGAAACAATTTATCGGGCTTAACTCACCCCACCACACAATGAATGCACAGAGGATATTTTGCGCCCAACCTTGATTAATAAGATCTTCGACACAAACGATTTACAGCGTCTATCTTCAGGTTTTTTCACTTTCAGATGATTTAAACTACATTAAAAACGAAGCAATTTGTTTTCCTTAATTTAATTCCAAAAAAAAAGAAACATTCTTTGTTGTTGTAGGCATAATCTCAATCTGTTTACGATCAATCAAACATGAGATGTTGTCACTGTTTTTTTTTTCAAAATTTTATAAATATTTTTTGCGCTTGTCATCTTGACTTACAAATTTCGCGTCTTCAATCAAATACGCCTTCGGCGTAGAACTGGATGTTTGCACCCGATTGTTGAATAAGTAAATAAAAATTATGTTTACAAATAAAATATATTTGAACCGGCTTCGGCAAAGCATTCTGAATCACTCTCACTGAACTTGCGTTTTCAACTGATGGACTGGTCGTTGGCCGGACAATATTAAACGCTCTGTAAAAGAGCTTTGAAAGCGTTTACCAGCGTGCACGCTACACGACTTTCAAGTGAACTCTGGACTTGTTAGTCAATTTGAAACAATTTTATTGCTGTAAAACAATATGTCAATCAGACTTGTTATTAGCTGCTCCCCCTCTTTGTACTACATTTAAAATAATTTTAAAAAACAGTGTGGCCAGCTCTTTCATACTTGTAAATAAATGAACTTACTGCGTTTACCAACACTACTCCGGTTGTGTTACTGTAGAGGTTGTTAATTTAGTAAATTAAATATATATGTATATAAATTTTGTTGTTGTCAAGTTCAAAATTTATCAAGCTTTACTAAGTCTACAATATGTACAAGCTCTACAATAGTACTTTAATGCGAAGCGTGAGCACCGCTATTATCTCTTCGCTTACCTACAATTCGTTTAATAACAAAATATTTTAAGTAATTGGAAAAGAAGGGGTAAAATTAAATTTGTTTTAACAACTGGGTCGCTTTCAAACTCTACCATTCGTATTAAATTAAAATATATAACAATTGTTTGCGTGTCTATATGTCGGTAGGGGCCACCCCACTCCCCAAGAGGCTTAACGAAATCCTACGAAATTTCGATATAGAGAATTGAAATTGATTTACATTAGCACCATCTGATGCAGGACCAACTTCATTTTGGGAACTTGTTAACTGCTTACCGCTGTCCCCAATGTGGGGTCAGTACATAATATTTCCAACCCCTTGTTCGACAACTAGTACTATCCAATACGTGGCAAGCAGCCCGAAGAGAAAGTTTCAGATCCTGAAAATCCGTATGTAATTGCACAGGTTCGACATCTTAAAATTTATATTGCGTACGTAGGGGCAAACTTCACATTTGACTTAAATATCTGTTATAAAAAGTTGTTCCAGAAGTAGCATATTCCAAGGCACGAATTATATTAACATATAATGGAGCGCCAGTTTCGTTCTAATTTGTTTTATTTTTCAAAATAAACGGCTACTTAAGGTTTTTTATTTAAGGATTTGTTGACAATGCAGTTACGGTCTTTTGAATTCCGCGAATAACTTCGTTATTTTTGAACATATTCGAGCAAAATATTAAAGATCTTTGCTTTTGGATATTTTGGTTAATTAATTCACTCATTAGTCAAAAATTCTGTTTTGAATTTTGTGCGTTGTTACGGCCTTTTGGCTTCTAAAAACGAAGCTACTCGCTACCCGAAAAAAGTTTTTGCACAAACATCGCAAAATTACTATAAAAGTTGTCAAATTTGTTTTTGAAATATTGCCTGCCATTCGTGTAATTTATTAGGAGTCGCAAAACAGAATGTACTTTTTTACGCACGTTCCTTATTAAAATATGTTTTACCAGTGCGGTCTCATCTTTAGGCAGACACTTTAACGTGAACAAATTTTCTTTTGTTCCGCACCTCCTCTTCTGAAAACACCAAGTCCACACAGGATTAAGTCATTTGTGTATTGTTATTGTGATGTATTCCAAAATTTGTTTTTGACGCCTGCATGCAAATACTAAGAGTAGATCAGATATTTGCTTTTTGAATGTTTTCCCCAGCCCGAGTTCGTCCATGCAAACCAATATCAAATGCGTCAAGAAATGGTCTATTAAGTATCCCTCCGGAGTCTGTTCGCCACGATCCAAAGGCAGGAAGATCTACACCGAAGATAAAAGATTTTCCCCCCTTTCATGGACCTCTGTTACCTTACCCATTATACGATTTTGCGATTTTAGTTGTCAAGGGTCTATGGATGGTATTACGTTAAGATACTCTGCTATGACCTGCTCCGACTTTTTTTTCGCTACACGCTAGAACCCAAACTAAAATAATTGCGACAAGGCGTGAACGGCTAGTAAGATGCTTAAAACTCTGATTACAGCGTCGTAGCCTACAAGCTTCCAGGCTTCCCAATAGCTTTACTTTAGAAAGTCGTCATGAGGAACCTGGTCAAATATTCTTAGAGAACACGCCACTGAACCAGTCACATCTTAAGGGAAAGAAAACTTTGAAGGCCCATTCGAAGTACTGACAAGACTTCAAATTATCAAAGGAGTCTTGAGCTGCCTTACTTGCACTGAGTGCCTCTATGGATGAGTTGGTAGAGTATTCGACTAACAGTTCGTAGGTTCCATTCCTACCGAAGACCCTGGCGAAAAGCAATAGCCAAAAATCTTTCTACTAAAAGCAAAACCAAAAAACGCACAATGACACAAAAACACTCAATAACCCAACAAACGAATTGATATAAATACAAGATCTCACACATTGTTAGGGCGGTTAGAGGCATTGTCAAAGGTATGTACATTGGGCACTGAACAGTCAGAACAGCATCTGTTTAAATTTTACATCCTCATATCTCCTACATAGAATAAGTACAGAAGTAACGAAACATAACTCCATCTTTCCTCTTCCCGATAACCCAGTTCTCGTGCAATGCACTGCACTGAGTACTGGGCCCAAAAACAGTGCTATGCACGTACGATCAGCCAGCCCGATGCGCGAAGCATCAGAACGGAAATCGACTGTATAGAGTTCGCATGAAGTCTATATGCCAAACCTGTTTAAAACGCATCGCGTAAAGACAAAAGACAAAAACTTATTTATACACATCCATATAGACGTTGTATGTACGTACACATATACATACACACGAGCCAGTGCTTCCTAAATATTGAATGAAATTTCATCGTACAACGCATCAACAGGCCATGCAATTTTTTTTTTTAATAAATTTAACTCAACTGAACTGCTTCGAATAGTTGAAGTTGTTTTACAAGTTTTGGACCGGCAGACTGGAACTTCCTACCTGCGAGATGAGCATGAATTCTTATTCATTTGATTCTTAAGGCTTAAACTGGATTTTGAGTAAATAAATTGATTATGTTTTACAGGAGAGGAGTGAACAATAACAAGATGTTGCCAATAGATTGATTGGGTACGCAGGTACTAGCGATTTGAAAACGATATTCAGAAACTATGTTGCAATAAGAAATAATGTGAAGCCTGCGTTTAGGTGTGTGACGGCAAAATTTGAGGGAAGCATTAACTTCACCGACAACACAACACAAAAATTACACTTTTAAGAGATCTCGCAGTTTCAATCCATGAAAATACACAAATGTGGAGTTTTTGTGCTAAAAACACCAAAAATATCAAAAAATTTACTCTTTAATTCCACACTATTAGTTTTCGAATACACATTTTCTCTCTTCACACTATTCAAATACATATATGTATGTATGTGTTATACGACTCACCCTGTTTTGGTTGCAATTGCAAATGAAGGGAAAATCGTATCCAATACCGAGTTATCTCTCTTTGTACTCGTAAGTCATAAAATATTGTAGCTTAAAACATTCTCAATCTATAAAAATATATCGGAAATCTCGGATTTTGATTTCCAGAAACGCAAATATCGAGCCTTTCGGAATTCATATTTATTAACTATAAACAAAAATTGATTTAACAATGGAAGATACACAAACATATAAGTACATACATACATACATACATGCCTACATATGTACGTATTTATTAATCTTGTTGTAGAAAAAGCCCTAAAAAAAGTTGTACCAGGCTGGACTTATCGAATGTTTTATTTTTGAACCGTGAAAGGCTATAAATGTATGACTTGTGTATGGGAAACACAAGAAAAATTTATTCGGCCCGAAATTTTCAAAAGGACGAACAATGATGGCGAAAACCAACCGGTTGACTCTCACAATTATTATGGCAGCGGTACCAAGTACGCAGGATTGAGATGTTTTAATTTTCGGGCACGTGCTGAAATGGAGACAGCAACAACTCATTATTGTTTTCTCCCGTAAGTAATTTTCAGGCTACAAAATGTTTATTGTTTAATGTCATTTTTTCTTCTTACATAATATCTGTTTATCTGGTTCCAGCGCTGTTCAATTGCGTACCCGACGCAATTCAGAAAGGAATCTCTATAGCCCCTCAATTATGTTATACAGCTGTTTAATGTACTTATTTCTGCATTAATAAGAAAAGTGTTGATTTTCCTAAAGCAGAAAAGCTTAACCAACGACAAATTTATGGAAACAAAAAGTATATCAACTTACAAGAGATGTTATCAAAACAAATTTGATTGTGTACTACGATACCACAATATACGATACAACAATGAGATGGGAGACCGACTGACACGCTCTTTATGTGAGATTATTTATTTTCTGAGCGTTTCATTTAAATAATCCGTTAAATCACGTGCAGAACAGCTCTTAAAACGAAAATTGAAATTAGAATATTATACGATCGGATATATCAATGTAAAAACCAAAAACCCTTACCACACCATTACCTGCCAATTGTATGACACTAAATTCATTTGCCAACAAAAATCATAAGTTAACACTTTTGTCACAATATTGTGATTTATAATATTATAACCATAACAAAATATTGGCAAATCTATAGTTTGCCAACACCAGAAGGCTCAAAGTATTGATGTGTGTTGAAAGATTTTTCTGACAATGGCGCTATACCAGATGTGACGATTGTCACATACCTGACAATATTATTGTCTCAGCATGGACTGACTGCTCTTTCTATTTCTATATTTACTGTTCACACAGTTGTAACACTTTTATTTACACTACATATGTCTGTGAGATATGTATGTGAGATATGAGAAGCGCCCGACATGCCTGAAGCTTTCGTTTTAGGCTGTGCTATCCAAACAAAAATGTTAGAATGCAAGAAATACAAAAAAAAAATATAAAAAGTCCATTTGGCTTCAGGACCGAAGTAGAGCAGGACATGGACCAAAACTTCCAGATTTAATATTTGGTGAAGGCAAATACGTAGGTATGCATATTATATATCTGCCGACAACCGATCCGAATCAAATATACATATGACTAAAAAAGACTTACGTTCACTCTATGTCCACTGCTTTTCCCACGAAATCGATCGTTAAAGTTCGGCAGCGTTTTGAAGAGCAAGAACTGATTTGTTTGCTTCAGTGATTCCGGCCCTTCAAAATGTGGTCGTACTGCCCTGCATTAAATTCACGTACCAAAGTTTCATTTCACTCGTGTTCATATCATTTATGAACATTTTTATTGGTCGTTCTACAAATTTTTCTGATGAGCATTTAAATGTAAATTGTACGCTTCTCAAGTTATTGGTTCGTTCTGTTGTGTGAAATGAATATGCAAATATTGTTCAACGGCACCTGAATTTGTTTTTCCTATTTTACAATTTGTTGGGCAGGCAATGATTCGTATAAGCATCACGTGTGCAGCCTTATGGAAAGGGGTTCACTTAATTCAAGGGCTGGTTCGGCTGCAGCACATGCACTAAGAGAAAAAATTGTGCCATTTAGTGTTGACAACAACAACATTATACAGAATGAATAGAAATACATAAATATGTTTGTTCATACTTAAAGTATTTAAAATGAAAGTGAGTGATTTCAATTCCCACAAGACTTCAGCATCTAATCAGGGATGAATTTTTACACAATGCAAGCCGACTAGTGCGCTTCGCAGTGGGCTTGCAATATGGAACGTTATTACCATATAGAAATTTATTCCGTAGCAACTACTACATTTATGGGCAGTTCAGACTGCAATATCTTGTATCTTCTTGTAGTCTTCTCGAAAGTGGAAGCAATGCGTTCAAGTGAGATAATGTGAAATCAAAATGTTAAGTAAATGATAAATTTTTGTTTTACGAATTTGATTAAATTAAAATGATCAAAAGTCATACAGGAAAAACACTAGAAACTTTTCTTTTTGAGTATTTTGAAAGGCCAGTACGTCCGTGAAGATGTACGTACGTACGTACGTTGTGAAGATGTTTATTTCCTGCTCAAAGTTTTTGTTGGATTTGAGGTGCAATAGTGGGAAAGCGAAATGTATTTATGCAGGGGATTCTTTGGTTCCGCATCAATTCTCATTAGATTTTTTCACATACATCTCTATTAAGGTCTGAAGACCTGCTTAGTAATGGAACCGCCTGCCCACGCACACATATTTATGTGATTTACTTCTGGAAAAGATGGACGAGTATATTTTGTTGTGGGTTTCGTAACCCACGTCTTTCCTTTTGGATTTCCATTATTTTCTGATGAAAAATACTGTTCGATTTACCTTTAAAGCCGTACAAACTTCAACATGTACTCGTACCCTTCATTTCCCTTAAAACACCAGACGCAAACGACGAGCCTGGGACCAACATTGTTGCTGATAACAAGTAGAAGTATTTGTATTAACAAATAAACCATCAAGTTTTCAAATTCACAGCAAACAACATCAAACAAACAAATTTTGCTGTAAAACCATAAAGAGTTTGAAGATTTCCTTTCTCAGGCTGAGCTGCCAAAAACCAATTTGCATTTTAATTGTGTCACCCAGGAAGACAAGCGTATGAACCTACATACACACTTTTTTCTTGTTTGCCGTCAATATTGTATTCAAATAGTTGTTGTGTGATGAAGGCTTTTGCACTATGGGCCTATTAACAACCAAATTTGTACTGCTTCGTAATTCTGTCTGCCGGAAAGAAGAGTACTTCCCCTCCACTTCTCCAGTTGTTGACTTTTTCTTCATTGTTAAAATGTAAAAATATGAAGAATGGAAATATGTTTGCTGGCGCTAAATTCGGCTTTCTGAATGCTATTAGCGTTTTGCAATTTTTGTTTTTATTCTATATTGCAGGGATGAGGATGTCAGAATTTAACTGACTGATGCTGTTCTGGCTATTCAGTACCCGGTGTACATACCTGCAATGCTGGACAGTCAAACATCAATTAACCCAACATCTCCAACATTGCGTTTTTTATGATGGTATTTATATGGTTTGTTTGTTGGGTTCTTGAGTATTTTTGTTAATGTATATATTCATTGCGTGTTTTCGTTATTGTTTTTAGTGGAGAGATTTTTGGTTGTTGTTTTCTACCAGAGTTTTTGGTAGGAACCGAACCTGCGACCTCCAGACTGTTGGTCGAATACTCTACCAACTCATCCATCGAGGCTTGACTACTGTGATTTTAAACTCTGACACCCAAAAGGAAGGATTTCCAAGCTGGAAACTCTCACAAGCATGTGAGATTTTTATGACACTCCAGCCTTTGCTAAAGAAACAAGAATATTAAATTGTGAGACACTGTTTTGTGTTGTCTACCTTTAAATTGCGAAATTCTTCATTTCCTTCTGTTGAAGTAAAAATTTTATGCAAAAGGCAAACATCTGGGGCATGTCGCACTATTTCAACTAAAGGTTCGTGTTCAGAAGAAAACTGATTAAAATCAAATTCTTCTTCTTCTTTTGGTGCTACAGTCCGGGGTGAGCCTGGGCCTCAACCAACAAACTTTTCCAGCTGCCACGGTCTTTAGCCAGCATCCTCCAATTTTGCACACCAACTTGGTTGAGGTGCCTCTCCACTGTGTGCGCCATCGGTTCCGTGGGCATTCTCTAATGCGTTGTCCCACAGGTTCGGAATCAAATTATGCCTCATAAAATTCGGCAAAACGTTAACCTTCGATATCGTGGAACACCCGATATATCTATATCATACACTTAAGTTGAACCTATCACGGCCCTGACTTCTGTGATGACTTACGCTTAAGACAGCACAGCCCAAATTGTGGTCTTCCGTAATACTAGGATTACAATATCATTTAGTTTACTGAATCCTGCTATCTACGCTAACTAGGGTTGCCACATTCAAAATGTGCAGTAACTTGGCATTTAGCTCAGATGGGCTTGATTTAAAAAACAGAACTTGACAAATTTAAATATTTCTTTAAACGCTTAAAATGCGAACAAATATAATTATTTTGCTGTAGAAAATTAACTTTTTTGTTTGTTTAACTAACAATTCTCAGTGAACTGCCAAAACTAATGTAGTTTTTTTTTACCGCAAACAAAATGGTCTTATGGAAAATTTTTTTGGAAGTCGAAAAAAAATTAAATTACTAAAATTTGATGTCAGTTTATGTGTGTTGCCACAAGTGTGTTGTGTTGGCATAGGGAAAAAATTAAATGTTGCCATCAATTTATCTCTGCTGCTAAAGAATAAGATATTTTTTAAAATATTTTTTTCGCTTCGCAAAATTTAGCGTGAGCTTGAAACTCGGCAGCCATCAACATATTTTGACAATCCAGCTCATACAAGGCCATCTGGCAAGCCTGAAGTCAGTGAAAATTGTCTGGCTTCGGCCATTTGTTATAGTCTTTCTAATACTGCCACCAGCATCAGATTACACATATTTAATCGTGGTTGGATAATTGACAAAGAAGAGAATAGGTTTTCGAGGAAGTACCGTTTAGCTACCAAGTTCAAAAAGTGTTTCTTCCCAGCTTTCCAGCACCCGAAGTGATTCCCTTATGAAGCCATGTTAAATGCTGTTGTTACATGTTGCTGTATTTTAGCGATGCGTGATCTGTAAAAAAGTTCTCGGTGGATCATTTGACCCATCATCTAGTTCCCAGTCTCGTATGCGCAGAAAAGTTTTGCTTAAGGTTTGTAAATTTGACTAGGATTATTTTAAATGAACTAAAGCCTTTGTAGCGCACGTTGCTGGCATCTTCCCAGGGCATGCATATGCATGCACATGTTCTTTTTTTTCAATTTTCAAATACATAAAAGTATCTACATATGTACGAGTATGTACATATGTATGTACCTGTTTGTTTTTAGTTTAATTGACATGCTGTTAACACGTTTTATTTGTGTTTACATATTTTGTGAAAATATTGTTTTCATTATTATAAAATTTTTCTGTTCTGTGCTTCGTTCCTAAGCATGTGCGCATGTACTACATACAAATCTAGTCACATAAGTGAGTATGTAAATATGTAAGTAGGTGTGTGTGTACGTGAGCAGATGTGCCTGCTTAAACTTGTTCTGGTTGCTTTCTTTGCTGGAAGCACCTTAAAGACTTATTTGTATTTAAATTTGTTAAAACTTTATCCTTTGAATGTTCAAACAACCAATAGAAAAAACAAGCAATAAAAATTGTGTAACTTTTAAATCATAAGATTTCGTGAGTGCTTTAATGTTAATAAATTATATTAAAACACCCCTGGGGCAGATTTATTTTTTAAAAATTTGAGATTTATTGTTTTCGTTTACTTAAACATTTTTCGAAGGTTAAGACATGTTAACAGAAATTGCTTACAAAAATTTTAAGCGGATTTTTAGAGCTTCATTGTCATACATATATAGCCTTTGTGGGGTTTTCATATTGAGCCTAAAAATATGCAACACTTTTATCTTAAACTTTAAACGTCGCAGGCCTTTTCTTTAGAAGATATACTCGTATTCAGATTATATATTTTCGGATATACGGTCGTAAATCAGCTTTTTGCTGAAGAACAACCCTCACGTCATCGTAATTGTTTTTTAAGTGCGGTCAGGCTTGTTGTTGTTGTTTGGGCTTCGAGAGTTTTACGTCTCATTCGCACTGGTTGACTGATCTACCTCGCAGGAATTTCAAGTCGGCCACGCTGCTACTTCCCATGTGAAGTTTGTGAGAACCATCAAGGACATATGGCCTTCGTTACCCGCCTTTTCTGTGCAATTGTAACTTGTGAAGTTATTTTGCAAGTTCTTTCTTTTCATAAAATCGTAAACGAACAATCACAAGTTTATTTGACTTTTTATTTTTTGCTTCAACACTGGATCTTCCTCTTTTCAATGTGATATTAATTCAAGTCCAACGCTGACCTGCCGTCACTCGAAAACGTACTTCGTCTGGAGTTTAGGAAGTGATTTTGTGTCGCTTTTTTTCATTGTGAGGTCAAGAAGGCGATTATGTTGTTGTTGTTGGTGAAAGAAGAAATTAGAGTCACATATTGTAGTATATTGTCTTTACAAACAACTCAAGTTGTGTCAACGCCATCTACTGCTGTTGTTCGTTTTTCACTCCAGTTTCTCTGGGGAGTTTAAAATTTGCAGCTCTATTTCTTCGCGTTGTTCTCCTTCGTTAAATGAGGCATAAGTGGAATGCCAGTATAGAAGCTGTTATTGGTGGAGTGGATAGTTCTGTTGTACGGGGTGGGAAAGTCAAACTTAATTCCTTGTTGTCCCTGTATCTGGTGTCTGCATAACTGCCGCATTACCAAAGTTGATCGGCCATAAAAGCATCACCTATAAAGTACTTGGCATCACCCTCATGCGTCTAAGCTGTTTTTATGCAGTCATAATGCAGGCCTACAGTATATTTGGGAAATTGTTGCATCATTTTTTTAAATAATTCTGAATTTGGGCACTAGTCTTCTTTTCTGCTTCAATATGTTTTGTAACACGGAGAATCTTCTCATTTCTCGTTTTAGGTGCCTTTTCTTGTAGCCTACAAGAAAACTGCCCCTTCATTTCCATATTCCAAATAAAATTTATTACCACACTAGTTAAAGCTTTTAGCACTTCCTATTTTCGATCATGTTTTTTCTTCAACAAAGAAAACTTTTCGCAGCTGTTGTGCAGTAGAAATGTTTCGGCATCAGCTGATTGCGCGCACCAGCCACAATACTGGCTATCACAAGAAAAATTAACTACGAAAAACTTTAAAATAATGTTATACCTCTGAAAAACACGGGACTTTTTTATTTTCACTAGATTTAGTGAACATAAAATTTATAAAAAATAGAATTTTAGAAGTTTATTTTGCTGTTCATTGAATAAATATCTGTAAAAAAATTTAATTTCTAAATGAGTAGCAAATGGCTTCTGTATGAAAATTTGTCTTTTTAAATGTTAGTCTCCTAAATATCTCGGAGCTCTTAATATGTTTTTGAACATTTACCATAAAATTATATTATAGGTCGCTAAACCGGAAGCATAAAGTGAATGTGGCGCTCAAGCTAAAACTTAACATATTCTGCAAATAAAATTTAAGGTTACTTTTTTAATATAAAAAATTGTTTTTGAATTATACATTAGTTTAGTTCACAAAAGTTTCACCAGCTCAGGCCCAGGTCCACCCCGGACTGTATAATTTTGTAGTAAATGGCAAAACTTGTTGGTGGTTGAAATAATAAAAGAATTTTTCTGCAAAAATTATTATAAAACTGAAATGGAATTTTCAGAGCTTCCAATTGTTTCATTTATTGAATTACAATTTTAAATAGTCAACGGTGATGCATACATTAGTCACCGTTGACTAATCAGACTATACACACAATAAAACAAAAATTATTTTATTCAATTTCATTTTATATGAAAATGTATAACTTTTGATACAACTATAATTCTTTTCGTTTGTCTGCTTCCAAACTATGACTAGAGTTTTTCTAAAGTTCGGCTTTTGTTATCGAATACCATCAGATAAAATTGTCCTTTTTTCTGGATTGTCGGTTTAGAGTTGTGATCGGTTCCACACTGTCACTTTGCTTCCTTTCCATACATTTCGATACTCAATTTCGTGCACTATGAACAAAAATTAATATGTATAATGGAAGGCGTTACGTAACATCCTAAGGAAATTTACTTGCATACCACTTCACGCTATACGTACATATATACTCGTATTTACATTCAGAATTTTCCTTTTTTTATTTGTCGTACAGTGCAAATTCCGAGAATCAAATGGTCATTTCTTCCAGCGAAAATATCGAGAAGGTTGCTATTTCACTATTCAAACAGGTTTTTTTAATTCAGAATATTTTTTTTAATTCTCCTAATTAAGTCTTACGATTTGTACAATAGTACAAACAAAACTGTTTTTCAACAATTATTTAATTTAATATTAATTTAAAATAACTAAACGCGAAGTAGACGATTGATATACATGTATGTATGTGTGTACACATACACGATTAAACTTAGAAAACTGGAAAAATACTTGTGAGAGCCTACTGGTGAATAAACTTGGATGTTTCGGAGGCCGTCAAGCCTTCAGCTCTTAAACGTTGCAACATTGGACGGTAGATATCTGGAGTGAAAGGTAAAACGACACCACGCTCTTGAATTTCACCATCTAAAATCATTTTGGCCGCAATAGCAGCAGGTTTGCCCACCGTCATGGCCATGGCGGAATGGCCATAGGGCTGTCCGTAAACAACAAAATTAATACCGCGTTCTTCAATGCGACCATCCTGCCAGCGAATGCCAACTTCGTGGCGCAAGATCACCAAATCACGTTCTTGACGTTCTAAATTTGAGGGAAAATAACGTTTAATCCAATTCTAAATATATTTCAAGTCAACATTTATACCAAAGGCTAATCTGTAGGACAAATAGTGGCTTAAGGTGTCCAAAGGTGTGTTCAGCTTGACCACGGGTGTATCCTCTAAAAGACCCAAATTCTCCAGGCACTCCGCGTCACCAATACGTTCAGTCAGTTTTTGTTTAAGATTTTCATAGAAGATACTCGTATCAACCAAACCCAACATGTGTATTACCAATTGACGCCAGGTTACGTCAGGGCCACTCGGATGCAACATAGGATGTGGCTCAGGATCAATCAAGCCCAATAGCTGCATGGGTTGTATAGATTCGGAGAAGCCTTTGTAACGTATAGTGCCTCGCAAAAGAGTATGAACATCTCGACCCAAGCCATAGAGATCGGCATATTTGGTAGAGTCACGATTGGGAAAACCCTCCAATGCAAAACCCGGCAAAAAGTCTAAAATCTTGGGATTTGACATCAAATCACCGCCACCAGATATTTCCACAATTTGTCCCTTACTTAAGTATTTAGCAGCCGAAAGAGTATTCAGCAAAACACCACGAGGAGACCAAGAGAACTTATACCTCAAGGGATTGTCAGAGTGTTCGGGTGCTGGAAGACCACCACAAAAACTAACAAAGGACTCAATAATACCACCCTTTCCTTGAGCTTCATGTATGCACTCCAAGGCCAATAAATGATCAATACCAGGATCTAAGCCCACTTCGTTCATAATGGTGACACCGTTACGGCGGGCCTCTTCGTGCAAAGCACTTATTTCATCATTTAGGTAGCTGGCCGTTACCATATGAGTTCTTTCCGCCACACAGTACTTGGCCACCATTCCATGCAAGCTGTAGGGCAGCAGCGAAACTACCACATCCGCCTTGCCACACAGCTCCTGCAGATGATCGGTGCTTTCGTTGACGTCTAAATAGGCACTTTCAACACCAGCATACTGATTGGCCAAACGATCGGCTTCATCTTTTATTTGCGAACAAACTGTAATTGAGACATCTTTCTCACGATGCAGCCACTCCACCAGAGGCGCTGACACCATCCCAGCTCCCAATACTAAAACTTTCTTATCGGCCTCAGAGCGACCTTCGATCTTGTGGCGGGACCGATTGCTGAAAACGAAATGAAAAATATACAATTGTAAAATGCTGCGTTTAGGAATATTACATGGTTGGTGTGTTCATCCTTATTTGTAGAACCGTTCGCTTTAAATCGACTGAATGACCAGCACTCGCAATTAAGCGTCTTATCAAAACAGAAAACCATCGCTTTTTATTTTTTATTATTATCAACAATTTACTCATGTTAAAAGAATTATTTGCTTAAAGGGACGATGCATAGTATATGTATGTATGTATATATATAGAGATAGTGGCTCTAATACACAGAGGGATGAGCGACATGATGAAAATATTGATTGAGAGAGATTATCTTCTCTCATTCGCATTAAACGTTCTTGATTATTGCTACAAGATCCCTTCAGCAGGCCATTTAAGAACTCACTAGTTAAGATCTACTGCGCAGAAAAACTGATCTCAACACACAACACTTTTGACAGACAATCTCTTCGGTGCAGAATTTCAAACATTTTTAGAAAATATTTCCTGATCCAACGAATGTAAAAGAAGAGGAAAATGATTTTTTTTTCGCAACAAAATTGTTCGCTGCGAAAAAATTAATACCACGAAAATCCACCATATCTTTTTAGGTTAGGCCCCCTAAGAAGACACGGCGCAAAATCTTAAGTCCCACTCTTCAGTTCCTAACCAAAGCAGTCGGAAACGTGGCACATCTGTATAAGTTCATCGGAGCGGAAAGAAGTCATAACTTCTTTGCTGCGCACTTCAGCTCTTACATTATTTTAAAGCAGACGGGAGAGCGGACAGCTTTTACCGGTGGAAAAAATTGAGCTTCGATGTAGAATAGGCGATACCGGCAATTACGGTTTGCAACTCTTTCACAGCTCTGAACTAATAATAACATTAATTCCGTGTTCATGGGACCATATTTACGTCCCTGAACTCTTTATTACTAAAGTCATCTAGCCTGTTATAAATCTACATTTCGAGATGTAGATCATTTCACGTTTCCAGAGATTTATGAAGAACTACTGTTCCCAAATCTTTTGTGATCGTGTTGAAACTACAAAACAACACTTTCACCATGACAGGAAGAGCTCTGCTACTTGTTGCAACCACATGCGCCAAGTGTCCTGGAATAAAACAATGCTCTCTAATGAATGCAAATTGTGACTGAGTGAAGTTGAGCCTGTCTGAGTGTCAGAGTGATGATAATTTAGGGACGAGGACTTGTTTAACTTTGAAACGAAACCAAAAAGATTCTTTTCAACCACTTTGCCATTTTACACTAAACGAAACGTTCTAAACGAAAAAACTAAATCTAATTCAATAAATAAAAAGTTTATGTGGGATATTTAAGAGGGAATTAAAAACTGTACTGAAATATGAATGAACTGGGAACGCCCAAAACTAGAAACATTTGATTGTTTTCAATCAACTAAAAATATAATGGAATTACCCAGAACGTATTTTTGTATTCACTATTTAAAGCAAAATATATTCTAATTATTCTAAAGAAAAAGTAAAATCATAAAGAAAGTGTCTACAGGGCAACTACTGTCCGACGAGAACTCCTTAGAGGCTTTTTACACTGAATAACATTTTAGTGATACGCCTGGAAGATGCATTTGCATGTAAAGAAAGAGTTTATTAATTGGATCGGATAGACGTTGGCGGCCTGTGACTTTGACAAGTCACACGATTGAACAGCCCATGCAAATTGATACAACAATATTTTGCAAAGTAATTAATTAATAAAAGAGCTTCGCCAATGCTCTTGTTCAAAACCCTCCCACTCGTACATACATATTTACTAGATAACAAATATTTGGGATCTTGTTGCCACCTGGCCGTCACCTTTCTACAATAACACTGAAATGAGCGCAGGATGAGGTAGGAACATTTTGTGTGCTTTTTAACCCCGTATAATTTGGGACAAACCTTTCTGCAAACACTGATAGGCGTTTCCCGATTAAAAAAGCCGCTGTTTTTCATCTAAAACCAACAGCGGCTGGTTTAAAGAAAAATTAACTACATATATGTATGTATGTTCCACCACTTACTTGTTCGATTCACGCAATTCTTGAATATAATGATAGTTTTCAGTCAGCTTGCCATTGCTGGCTATGATGGCCTAAAGTGAAAAGAATATCTAGTGATTAGCACAAGAGTAACTGGCAGTTTAGAGACCAGACTTACCGATTTAATAGGGTATTGGAACTGTTCATCTTCTAATGATTTTTTGGCATCGCTTTTTATAATGTCGTTTACAAATGGCGTCAACAGTTCGCCAAACATATCGGTAGCTTCTCTGGGCAACTGAGTAGGCATGTTGTCAATAGAACACACCAAAACTCCAGGACCCTTAAAGCTCTTTGTGTCCTTGTTGCGATCAGCATCATACAAGCAAAACGGTGTGTCGATGGTAGTGCATTCATTCATGAACTCAATGGAACCGCCGGGGTCGGCAGAAATATCACAGATGGCCAACATGCGATGTGGCAAAGCAGGGCTGCCCTTGCTGGTGGGCAGCCAAGGAGTATTGGCTGGTCTTAGTAGGTTTTTGGCATCCGGAATACTGATCAGTTTGGGACTGCCTACAGCCCAATAAATGCAGTTTACTATAACTGAAGCGTAAGGAGCAATTTTTTGATTAAAAGTAGATATATAATGTTCGGGGTATTCATCATATTCTTTAGCATCAAAGCCGCCACCTTCACGACGTTCCAAATGATCGGACCGGCTGACCTCACAACCATATAACTTGTTTTGACCTGGAAGCAATTTACAATTTAAAAGTTAATACAAGGATTTCAGATGTGTCCTCTATATATGGACATGTAGGTATGTGTATTGGAGTATTGTGCAATATGTAGGACATGTAGGAGTATTGTGCAATATATACTTACTGCCATGTTCGGCCACTTTTCTTAGCATTTCTGGTGGCACATACTCAATGGGCAGCTCTTGGAAAACCTCTTGGGCACCTTGTGATACATTGCCCGAACCAGTGAAAACAAAAGTCAGGGGCCCAATAGATTTCGGCATCATGCCCAAAGAAATTTCATAACCGCAATCGCGTATGGCTTGTCTAGCCATCGAGGAGTTACGATAGTTGTGAGCCGGTCCAATATGCATGAAAGGTGTATGATGTCCCAGAGCCAACAAACGCAGTCCAATGCCGTGCAGAATATTGACCATGCCAGCAACACCAGCATACTTTCCAAATGCCACTTGGCGGGCTCCTCGCTCGTCAATTATGCGTTCATAGTCAATCAATCGAATTTTCTTTTCCAAAACTGCATCCAGCAGAGGCATGTTTAATTCTTGGGCCTTGATGGTATGGGAGAAGAAGCAATAGGTCTTGCCTGGTATAAGAGCATCGATGGGAACTTGTTTGACCCCGAAGATAACAGAAGCTTCGCTTATATCTTCTTGTATAATAGCGCCAGCTTGCATGTAGGCCTGAAATAAATTTAAGAAGTGAGAAATACGGACTACGGTACTCGTAAGAAAATTGTTATATTTAAATAATTGTTCATCGGTACTTGCATTTTGATACACACACACACATACATACAAACTTGTGTATGTAGTTTTAGAAAATTAGCCTCCCGATCTAATTTTTCTCGTGCAGTTATAACTAGGGTACACCGCTTGCTCAAGAAGAGAGGTGCAGTAGGTGTCGTCGAAAGTAATTAAAACGTTAGCAGGGAATTTCGCTAGAGTTGTTAAAATGGCTTTGAGCTGGTTTCCAGTCTCAAGCTACCAACAATGTCATTTTGCTGATTGTGGTTTCGTAGCAACTTTGATTTGGTTGAACTCATTGAGAAGCTGCAGTGCAACCTGATGCCACGACAACAGATGGGTAAGAATTCTTGATAGGATTCGTTGCACTGCATTCACTCCGTGACGAGATCATCGTTTTGCAACAGGTACTGAATGGACAAGAGTTATCCATGTTCCGTCTAAGGAACTGTTCACACGAAGTATTAGATAGGTCCAGTTCTCCCATACCAGGTCCTTATTACGATCCAAGGTTGTCATTCTGCAAGCAGTTGCTTAATCCGAGAAATGGTCAACTATCAGATTAGGCCATAATGCCAGAGCTGGTATAAATCTGATTTGTTTGCAATTATTGTTTTGCGGTTACTTCTCAGCACTGGATTTCTACATATTCACTGTTTAATTTTACGCTGAAGGCACAATCCCAACTCTTATACTCTTATCCAATAAAGATGAATGTTAGGAACTTTGTTTCGATTTCTGTTTTATCATGGGAGTCTCCATAGGATCTTGGGCGAGGTGTGTCCGTTACACATAAACGATTTTATTTTCTTGAAATTTTCCCTACATGTCTTTTTACGCTTCAGCATTTTGTCGCTGGCCCATACATACTTATATGTATGTATGTATGTACGTATGCATGTCCATATATGTATGCGAAAGTAAGTAAGTCTAAATGATTTGGAATGCTTGATAATGCGTAGCAACTTAAATGCTTGTAAATATGTATGTATGTGTGTAATTTGTATACAAAAGCTTCATTCATTCTTCATTTGACATGATAAAAACCGCGCACACACGCAATGAACAATCGGCAAAGTTGAACGGAAAGTTCCACTTGTATGTATTGAGAAGAATTTAGTGTTGGAGTAACCATTTACATACATACATACATACATACATACATAAGTGTGGTTTTTCAACCTTCTCCTAAGAAATCATTATGGATAAGAACTACATACATACATACATACGAGTACATACAATGCTAATTGTCCGTCAAGGGAGAAGAGCCAGCTTGAGCAGGTTACAAATTGTTTATGACAAATAAAGCCGTCATAGGAGTTCGAAAAGAAGTTACATAAGTATGTATGTATGTATGTATGTGTGTATGTGTGTATGTAATATGTCAGTCAAGCAAAGGAAAGTTTGATACAATTTACGTGTGAAATTCAAAAAAAAAAACGCAAATTGAATGATTTCAAACGAAAAAATACATATGTATGTATAAGGACACTAGTACTCTAATGATATATGTACAAAAACAAGTTTGGGCAAGACGTTGTATCCATCCTACTTGTAAAACTAAGCCTGAGCCAACACCACAACGCAATATTTTAAAATAGATAGAAGAATTTGGAAAATCATTTTACAAATGGCGGAGCTGTCCATCCGAGTTCCAAAATTTATTTGCGAACGAATTGTGCACTTATAGCTGCAACCTCCCAAGCCGAGCTTTCGCCCAGAGAATTTCACAAATGAAATTGCGCGAGTACAAAATTTCATTTTATTTGGCCAGCACATGACAATCGATTCACATACTGGATGTAAAAAAGTTAAAGAAAATAAAAGTAGTTAACAAAAGTATTATAGTATATCGAGCCAGTTACGCCAAAAGAGCTCCAGCGACCTGATCACCGGTTTTGTGAAATTTATAGTTTAGACTTAACAACGAAAGCAAAAAAGACTTAAGTGAAATTCACTTAAGCACAGCCTTTTTTCTCTAATAATTTTGCGCCCGAATCGCAAGACATTCTTCCTGTAAAAAACAAACTTCATTAATATGAAATGAATTTTCTAAATTTCCGTCAGAAAATCTCCAATTTTACTGCTCAGTTGTGGAACTTCTAACTAATAAATTTAACCAAGAACTAATTCTGAAAACAATAAATGAATTTTTTACCATGAAAAATTCTGATTCAATAAAAATGTCTTTTCCGACTCCAGCTTTAGTGGACGATTTAGACCTGAACTGTTTCATTAACTAATAGACCTCTACGCCAACATGATAAGTTATTAAAAATTCCTTCAAACGAATTCAGCCATTTAAAAATACGCCCACTAGACTTCAAGCCGAATTTATAACTCTGAAACACGGCGGAACTATTAAGGATTCACTACCTGAAACTGACGGAGAATACAATAATTATTTCCTTCAAAATTTACTTTATCTAGAAGTTATAGTGTTCGCACACTTAGTATGCCCCAGTACTAATACCTGGACAAAAGGTACTAAAAAAAAACTTGAGGCCGAGCTGACTTCTTATGTCTATTGTTATTTGACTGTCTCAATTTCGCTTTCAATTTCTAAAATACTTGCTTGGAAATAAAGATCACGCGATACGAGCACTTGAAAATTATCGCTACGTGTTTATCTATTTCTTTACCTTGTTTGTAAATAATTTGTCTAATCAAATATATGTATGTATTTCAAATTTGATAAGATCGCTCGAAAAAAACGCAAAAACGTCAAATTCTTGTTATTTATGTACTCAACTTTACAGTCTCAAAGCAAAAACCTAGATAATGAAAATCGCACAACAGTACGAGTGATTATTGTGGAGCCCCAAAGACAAGCGTTTAAAAAATTCTTAGAAACTTTTGATTTGCCTATAGCAAATCTTTACATTCTACCAGGGATAGTTTTTTTTTTGGTTTTTCTTGAGAGTTTAACATGATTTTACATCAAGAACAAAACTCTTTTAAATGGTAACCATTTCCTCCAGATAAGTTGATACCAAATATTCTTATGACCCATTTAACTATTAGGCCCGGGGACTAATGCCAGCACGACTGCAAATTGAGGTGTCAACGCCAAAAATGATTAATAATATCCACAAGGTATTGCTGAAAGGAAGTGAGTTTCTGAAATGATGGGCATTTCGAAAAGGGCTATATACCGAATAATGAGATGGGTGCCGCGTTTGTTCACACTAGAAAAACATAGTGTCGAGAAGGTGTCTGAATGGAGTATTTGACGATGGTTCACCGCAATAAAGCTGAGCTTTTACTTTGTTCACACTGAAGGCAAAGGCACAGCAAAGCAGTGGACTGGTATATCGGAATCGCGCTTAAAGAATGCAAAGACCAAGTGATGACGTCTTTTATTATTGAGTACTTTCGTACAAGGGTCGCCTTTTTTTCCTATTCATAAATTTAATTAAATCTGGAGAAAAAGCTGACGCTTAACTCTTGTAACAAAATAATTTAGCGTCATACATTTCTTACTTCAAAAGTTCACGTCTCACAAATAAACACCCGCTTCATTTAGCTGATAACAGTAGGATACTTTGTTTCAAATCTGCAGATGGGAAATTTAAATTTGCCCATAAACAAAAAAACTTTTAATTTTTAATAGGATTTTAAAATGATAAGTATTTAAAGACTTTATTTTTAGAAATAGCATGTGTGTAAAGCGTGTTATTTGGATTCAAAATAGAATACGAGTACATTTGATTTAATATCAATTTTATAAATGTTCAAAAAATGAGGTGGATTTTCAACTTTCGCGGGCTACGTATGTACGTTCGACTATCGTTTCTATATTCGTACACTCGTTCCGAACATATAATCACAGTTTCTGGTGCCGAAAAAAAGAGCTTGCATCGGGGTGACGTGAATGCCGGCGCTCACTCTGAACGAACCAGCCCGTTCACAATCTTTGAAAATGTTGAGAAATTGAAGAAAATTGTCATGGAGAACCGTCCCCTTTTTATTATTAAAAATCGCTTAATTTTCAAAATTGCTAAGTTTTTATTAAAAACATCGCTGTAATTCGCAAATTTTTGACCAACAAACAACAAAAACACAGTATTCCTGTCGCAGCCGCCATCTACAACGGATTTGAAACTTTTCTGTCCCCAAAATTGTTCCTGAATTACGGAGAGAGAAAGAGCGCGGCCAAAAATTTTGAAGTGGACAAAATAGAAATAGAAATCAAATAAATATATTTTTGAGAAAAATCAAAGCTGAAGATATTTTTTGAACAGACCTCGTAAGAATACACACAGACTGGCATAAATAAAATTTTACTAAATTTGTATATCGTTTTAATCAAGACTCTTTGCCAAATAATCGTTTAGACTTTTGCTAAATGGCAAGAAACCCACACACAGAGACAGGCGGTACGATGACAAAATACGAGTATTTGTTGTATCAGACAAGTTCCAGTTAGAACGTCAGCGATAACAACTTTGATTTAAATTCTCAGCACCACTCACCTCTTTATTTGATTTAGTTCAAACTTGAGCCTATAGATAAGTATTATTCAAGGCCATACTAATTAATTGTACATATGTGCATATTTAGTGGATAAAGTGGCTATATCTGCCAAATGTTGTAGTTGAGATCTTTGTTAAGTGCATAGTTTATTTTGGTAGCTTACCTGCATCGGATATGCCCTGCGATTCGAGGGCTGGACTATCACTTTGACGCCCTGCTTAACCATTTTCTGCACATGAGCTGGACCAAAGGCAGCTCTGCGTTCCCATACCGATTGATCTTCGCGCCGTATGGCAATAACTTTGCCGTGCTAGAACACAAATCAACAATACAATGTATTTGCTCTTTCAGTTGTTGGGAATTTTTTAAATTTATTTAAAACGAGAACAAATAAATTCACAAAACCTACATGGCGCCATCTGGTGAACAGTTTTGCAACATTATCGCCTGCCGGCAGTGTTGCACGTGATTGCACTAAACGCATCATCTTGTAACACTTTTCCAGTAGATTCTTTATCACTTTTAATTCAATTTTAATTTATTTTACCGTTTTCCGCGCCAAGATCCGTTTTCGACAACCACTCAAAAGTCTCTAAAATTTTAATGCTCACAAGTCGAGCCCCTATCAGCAGACTTCGAGTTCCCTTCTACACTCTATATACATATGTATGCATGTGTGACCAGTGACCATTAAATGTAGTTGAAAAGTGGCAAAAACAAACAGTCAAACTTAGAGACAACTCTCGCTTTCACTGCGCTTTCGTGACGCGAGCGTGTGTTTAATGTTTGCAAATAAGCAGCAACTGATAAGAGATTTGAGCACGAAGTCTGTACAGAAAATTTAATTTCAAGAACATGAGGGCTTTCATGTTGATAACAGCGATCCTATAGCGGCATGTTGTTGCTCTCATGCGAAAACACTCTTGAAGTAATCGCGATTGTATGATTGTTCAAGTTATCAGCCTATAAAATTAAGCGGTGGTGTTAAATAGAGATGAGTGTGTGGGTATTAAATAAGTCACGTGTAGTCGTGTTCGCAGATAAGCAAATTTTCCATTCTTAGCGGGCTCCAATCAGGTATTCCTATCTTCAAATGGATTTTTGTTTTGTTTATTGAGGTCGTTGCCGCTTCAAAAAAGCGCCTGGTTAGAAATGAAGTGTAGGTGAGGGGCGCCGAGATATGATAATAAAAAGGTCGGTTTCTGATTTAAAAACTCCTGAAGATGCTCCGCATCGAAAATGCCGAGTATCTTCGAGTGGAATGTCAAACTGTGTTGGCATGTCTGTGCAATAATGTTTGGCAAGTCATCATCAGTCGTTTAATGCCAGAACAATGGATCCAAATTGTGGCAATTTGCTTTTTGAAACATGTTCATATGTATCTGTACTGGAAGGTCGTGCACTCACGGTCAACACAATCGGCAAACAGTTCGTGCACTTATTGTTCGTATTTGCACTAATTTTACTCTTCTCGATTCCAGACCATCAGCAATGCCAACCAAGAATGCTGTAGCCCGAAGTATAGAACATATGCCGATCTGTCATCGTTCTCAACTTGTGGGCCTTTGTTCTTCGACTGCGTGAAAGATGTTAAGTCAACATCTTGACCTAGGCGCCTATAAAATCCAAATCCGTCGCAATTTTACAGATTGATTTTGATTCATTTTTATTTCAGTCGGTTTATAGAAAAGTCAATCTGACTTGAAGCTTCTGGAATACTTTTTGCGGGGCTATGCTTATACCGACAAGCCAGAATTACAAGATAATATTCAAGCCGCCATAATTTATCGGAAAATTTATTAAAAAGCTGGTCTGATCGGAAGGGCTATGTAATAATAGCCGCTTAAAAATTTAGCAAATCGTCACCCGATTTCATAAAGGTCTTAAATTACAGTAATACAATTTTTCAGGGCAAGCAAAAGCTTAAGTTTAATTTTTAGTAATTAATTAATATCCAGGTTTTTGTATTACTTACAGAGATATGAACGAAAAAGAAAAGAAATATGGCTTTTGTAGCTTTAGGGCCTTTGGAGTTTTGCTGGTAAGAGCGCTACTTTTAGCAGTAGGTGTGTAAAATGTAGCAAAATGAACACGCAGCTTGAGGCGATGCAGCGTAATGGGCTAAAAGTCGATGTTCAGTTTTTTGTATTATGTGACGAAACACTCTTTAGTAATATTTTCAATTATCACTTTTGCTGCCTAATCACAATTTTTAAGAGCTGCCGGCAAAAATTTTAAATTATTTTGGAAAATTGATTTAATGGTTTTTATTCTTAAACCAAATGGAATAAGAAAACAAGAGTGCGGGATATTAACCGATGATAAAATTTCCCGATCTTGGTGGACATTTCACGTCGCCATCCTCTCAAACCTCAGGCAGAATGTGCATCGTGGCATGCGTCGGGAGCCACTTTGCGCCGTTCTACTAAGCCCACTTTTCGTCTACGTTAATGCCGTTCAACATTTTGCACGTCGCTTCGAAAATAGTTCAGATCAACTAGAACGAAGACCATATCTCCATGATGGTGTTAACAGACTCGTTAAATGTTTTTTTGTCTAACTTATACGACCCATCCTTAAACATGGGCAGTGGCAGCGTGGTCGACATGATATTCCTCATATCAACCTGAAAACAGTACTGTTGTCCGAGGCAAATTGGGCGAGTGAGACGCAAGACTCGTGAAGACAACAACAAAGCTGATCGCACTAAAAACAAATACGAAGACGCGATAATTGTTCTTCAGCCCAGAGCTGCTTCTGATCTTTTTTCAATTTGTTATATGCAAGATCAGTAATAGAAAATGCAGTACTTTTTATTTTTTCTATGTAAAGTTAAAGTCTCCTTTACAAATTCATATGAGGTGAATCAATAGGCGATTTCACTACAAACTTTTTATGAAATAATTTGCGTTCGCAAAAAGCTTTAGAAAAAATAAATTAAAAATTGAATAATTAGCACAATTCAGTTTGGAGCCTTCTCAACTTTTACCTACAATAAATGAATTTGATTTGCTTTCCTTGTTGGGGATCGGTGCACTTATAAAACATTCGCAATTTATCCATAGTAATTTTATTCGACCCGTTTTTTAAGCCAAGTCCTAATTAATAAAGAAATATACTTATAGCATGTTATTCTTACAGAGCTTGAATTTTGTCTGGGAAAGTTTCAGTCTAGACATCAGTCAATTCACCTTGAGTTCCGTTCTACATAATTGTAATCTTGAATGAAGGTAAAATGAGTACAACTGTGCGCACTTAGTACGCACAAAAATCATTGTAGTCATATTTTTTGCTCTTCTTTTTGACGTTGCTCTTGGCCGCCCAAGCCGTGGGAATACTTCATCATCGCTGATAAGCCATTCCGCTTGAGCTACCGGCTAAAATTCTACACCGAGTTGCAGCTGAACGACGGAAAATTGCCGACTACGCAGTTATTAAGCAGTTTCTTATGATCGAAAGATGTACAAAAGTTGATACAATACGCACTTCATATACATATATTTACATATGGGTGTGGGAACACAGGTTTTAAACGACAGATGTCTCAAGTACAACACTGACATACCAACTAATACAACACTGGTATACTTATCATTACGGTACGAAGACAAAAAGGAGGAAAGGCCGGGCACATAGAATCCGTCGCACGTCGTACTTTGCCTTTTTCAACTGACGTTGACGGAACAACGAACAACATATTTTCAATGCAGACGGATGAATATCTGGAGGTTATCTTTTTTTCATTAATTCTCTTTCCATTAAATTTTTTTTAGTTTTTTTTACTTTGCACGAAAACCATCAAACAAAAAATCTACTATAAATCAATACAAAACCAACTGAAACTTGTCAAAGTACTCAACGTACGTTAAAAGTTGACAGTTGCTGAACTTTGATACGTTGCGTTGAAGTACAACGTATGGCGGATTGTCTGTGCTCGGCCTGAAGAAAGGGACGAACGCAGAACAGTTGTTGGCGGAGTGTGTCTAAGAAAGGTTCAGGAGAGGGAAAACGTTGTTTGCTTTGTGTGAGAAGAAGTTGAAGGAAATGGTTGAAAGTGGCCATAAACATTCCCAATTTCCAGTGAAAGTTGTTAATTCGTTTAAGCTGTAAGAATAACTTTAAGTCTAATTTAATAAACCTTTCTTAAAATTTAAATCCCTTTAAATCTCTTTAAATAGATACGATATATAAAGCTATGAAAGCTTAAACAAAACCCTAAAGCAATCATGAGCTTTAAACTTATTTCCTATATAGATTTATGTGAAACAAATTTTGACCGTGACATACTTGTATTCAAATAGCTTTACCTAAGAAAGTTTTAGTTTTGCTTTGTCCCTTTCTGAGGTCTGTAATCAACAAAAGTCTCTTTAAAGACCCCTTTAGCCGACTTTGAAAGTATTATATAACAAATGTAGTTGAATCGCTTTTGCCGTATGAAAAGCTATACGAAAGGTTAGCCGGCCAAAAAGCCACTTGGCCCCAGCTCATAGGAGGGCAATTAAACTAAACTGTGAAATATTTTGGATGCAGTAAAATGGTTTCCATTGTAGTTAAAATAATACCAAATGCCGCATGAAAAACAACGCGCTAAGAGAAAAAATGGCGCGACATGAAAATAAATTTCATATATATTCACTTTAAACTTATTTTCTATAAAACGGAATTTGTTGGGCAAGTTGCTCTAGGATTTTTAGCCCCAGTTTTATTTGAGTTCGCATCATCTTGAATTTTGGGAATGAAAGTGTTTATCTTGGAAAATGCTTTTTTATATTGCCAAATCAAGTTTAAATTAGAAATAAAAATAAATTAAAGACCATCTAAAAACCTGGCTCTTAGCGCAACGTCTCATTGTGAGATCCCGTGACATTTGTAGTGCTTATGTACATACACACATATACATACATATGTAATGGCTGGCTCAGATAATTGCCTATCGATAACAATCTGACCGACCAACCGATTTTAGATGGTTCGTAATAAATAGTTATTTATTACTGGACTTAATAAATAACTTTGATGTTCAAGAGAACGTTGAGAAAAAACAAAGAAGAAAGACCACCAGCTATTTTTTCCGGGAAATGTTCGCGGAAATGTTCGCGACTACAAGCACCGAATAGGATAACTGCACCTGGATTACTTTACTTAATAGTTGGAACTGTTCTGGTTGAAGCACAACAACAATTCGTTTATATAAAAGTATAAAATATTAAGGCATTACGACAATATGAGTCGTAGTACAGCCATTTGAATGCCCAAATTTATATGACAGCTTGCACGGGTCTGTCCATTAAAATTTTTCGGAAGCGATTCGCTACATTTGAACAAGTGGTTATTTTCTTTGTCTGATTACAGATGGCGCTTCATTAATGTATAAGATTCGTTAAACATCAACAGCTGTGCTGACTCGTTCAGTGGGAATTTACATTTAGCGATTGCTATTGATGAATCCCTTGAAATGGCTTTGTTGTTCACACAGCACAATTCTTAAGGCAAGTATCGCTCTTATTTTTGTTTGATCGTATTCACGCACATTTGCACACATTCGTTCTTTTGGCCGAGTACGAATAAAAAAGTAAAACGAATTGAAAGTACAAACAAGTACAAGCTCCTCATATTTTCTCCTAATGAAAATGCCCACTTATTTGCAAAGCTAAACAGCTGTGCGCAACATTATAGCAGTGACACTTTGCAACACTCTACAGGGCTGGCGAAAGACGTTGCTTATGAGAACAGTTCACTGGTTGCATTTATTCGTCCGATAGCTGCGAACCAGACGACTCTACGAACGCCCCACCTTGCCGAAGATTGCACGGCTGCGTTTAGGAGTCCGTGACGCTGCTACACGTGAAAACAGCTCTTCCTGACATTCGGATATACAATAAATGCTGTCATCTTTTATTTCTAGGGGAGCTTTTCGAGTTTTGAGAACAAAATATTTTTAAGTATTTGAAGCCAAATTGTACCAGCCAGCGGTCAACTTAAGAAATTGCTGTTTTGTACGCAATTCCGAAGACATTTCATAGAATTTAATATGAAAAGAATTTCAATGTGAACATTTTCTGTTTCTACAAATATAAAACAGAGTGAACTTTTTCCCAAAAGTTCAAAAGAACATTTCAACTTAATTTAAAATCCCATTTTATTTCATTCTGCACGAACTGTGTGTATGAGTACATTTTCTTGCACAAAGTACTTTTTATCAAAAGAACAAAATAAAAATGTTCATTACAGTGTCACCAATTGTGGTTTTAATTAAAAAAATAAATTATATAAAAGGGAAGTAACGTTTCACTTTGTTGTGGTGCGCACAATAGAAGTTATTTAAGGCAAAAACAAGAAAAAAGAAACTGCAAACCTTGAATCGCTTTGGCCGAGAAGGCGAAGCAAAACGAAAGAAGGACATTTTTTCTTTCTGGTTTTCTCTAATTGAAACAATTAAAACTGCATTAAGATGCGTTTAGACTTTGCTGAAAGCATTTTTCGTAGCATTTTTTCTGCTTTGTTTTATTTTTATTTTTAATGTCAGACGAAGTAGTTGTTGCACTAAGCCAACAAATGGACTTCGCAAAGGAACAGCTGCAGCTTCCAACAATTCATGCAATGGTTAAATGGGCGATGTCAGCAGGTTTCTTTTTCTGGTACAAGTTAGGCGCGTGCCGTTCTATCCCCCTAGTCTGCATCTTTGATATTCAATTGATGGCGGAGAGACCCACAACGCCAAAACATCTCGCAACTGTTCAGTTCATTACCAAAACGGTGTTCTCTGTGAAAGTTTGGTGGGTGCACGGAAACATCGAGGTAAAATATTATTCCAGCTTCTTCCTGGCACGATCTTCAGCCAGCAGCCTCCAGTTTTGAACACCAAGTTTGTTGCGGTCCCTCTCCACGTGCGTGTCCTATCTGGTTCGGAGTCGAAGATTCTACGGGTTGGAGCAGTATTTTCCGTGCGCTCGCCTAGTCACCCTAGCCGTTGGATCCGTAGACGTCTGGTTAGGCTCATGTCGCTGTACAACGCGTACAGTTCGTGATTGAATCTTCTTCTCAGAACTTTTCTCTCGAAAATACCAGCGACTTCCTCATCCGCCTTCGATCCTGTCCATGCTTCCGCGCCATAGAAAAGGACAGCGATAATCAAAGGCGTATGGGCCCTACTACTCAATTGCCTCCTGAGCCCAAAGAAACAGCGATTGGCAAGAGTTATACTGCGTTTAATCTCGCTACTGATGTTGGTCGTGTTGTTCACTTGGGAGCAGAGGTAAACCAAGTACTGCACTACCTCGAAGGCGATGTCGCCAGCGTATGCTAGCAGTTGCACGGACTTTTGGAAGATCGTGCCTCTGTAGCTGACGTGTGAGTTTTGCATGATCTTCTCAAGAATTATGCTAAAAATGTCACATGACAGTGCGTTGCCTTGTCTTAATCCCCTTCTGACATTCAAGTTCTCGGTGAATTCGATCATTCAAACTTCACTTTAATTTGTTATTAAATTGTACTAAATAGTACAAATGAAAAATATTAAATTTCTTGCTGTGGCTGCAAGGACATTGTTCACAGTGTCAAAATTATGATTAGTGGGTACCAAATGTAAGGCAGGTTAATCTAAGATCTATGGCAAGTGAAGTCAGAAGCATGATTACTTTGAACTTGGGTGCGTGCAAAGGCATTGTTCATACTGTCACTATTACGATCCTTGATTGGTTGGGACAACAGTTTGGTGGTCTAAATATGGCTGGCAATGAAAGCTGGACTATGCTTAAAAGTGCGGTTAGTTAAGTCACGGTTGCCTTAAATAATTTCCGATATCATTGAAACAGGATGATACTTTTAAATTCTATCTGTCGGCTATAACCATATAAACAATTGCTCTTCGCCTCAACCATAGACATGCTTTTTTCTACGTGCTACGGGTGCACTACGAGCAACTTTGGGTGCGCGTCCTCAAATTCAGAGTGCGCTCTTGCCAACGTCATGTGCAAACTTATAATGCTATTCGATGATGTGCAGATTGCGGTTGTAGATGAACATCATGACCGATCGACGCACTGCCCTACATGTCTCGTAGAGAGTTTCACGCTTGTTCTTATTATTTTTGTTTCTTGCACTTGGCCTTGCAACAGGTATTTGAGCTTCACATTATATTTTTTTTTTATCAAATACAGGATTTTGATCTTATAAGACACGATATAATGAAAGGAGGAGGGATAACAATTCAAAAATTCAATCACCCGTGTCTTTAGCTTTTTATTTGCCACCATTTCTTTTCTTAGTACAGAAATTATTAAGAGAATATTTCTCGGAATTAAGAGTCACATTAGCCCCGTACAAAGCAGAATCAGTTGTTTTAGGAGTTGGCTTGAACCCATACGATCCAAGTACGTTTCAGCCTTCTTTGGAAAATCAAAATTAATGACTGTGTTGACGGCCTGAACAGCTATTCAGCGAGTAACAAGATTTCGATACAACGTAATTTTCGTTGCTAACAATTCTACGCGGTGCATTGAATTACACAAAATGGTGGATTGATTAATTTGCAGTTTCTTTTTGGCGCTCTCGCTTTCAGCAGAATGCACCGATTCGTTCCCACGAGTCTCACTCATATCACCCGTTTAAAAATGATTGACTGTTGGTTGCAACAGACTTCCGTCCCATGTTGCCTGCAATATTTTTAACAATTTGGTGTTCCCTAATAAAATTCAAGCTTCCATGTTCAGCATTCAGCCTTTTCATGACTGAAATAAATTGATGCGTCCATTTTTAAAACAATTAATTAATTATCCAGATTCCTTTAAACATGGTTCAAGCTTTTTTAAGTTGAAATGCTTTTCGATTTTGTTCACAGAATTTTGTTTATCAGAATTAATGAAGAATATAAAGGAGGTTTTGACGGATATGAAATCCAAGTTAGTGGCCTCAAATTTAAGCCCCTGATGCTGGAAAATTGTAACGCACAGTTGGTTAGAAATAACTAAAACATGTTGGATGTCTAGGGCTCTGGCTTGAAAGTCGAGCGGGTAATGCTCTAATTTGCGATAGTGTTGGGTTTAATCCTGCAATAGCAGGATAAAATGGGCGACCCGCTAGTTTCTGTAATTGTATTTTCTTTTCACATATAACTTTGGACCTTCATTATTAAAATTTGTGCATTTTCATTATTATTTAGAAGAAAACTTTTTTCTATGGAACTTGTTTGCCTGCAGGCAGTAAAGCCCCAAAAATTACTGTTGGGCAGATTTTAAAAATTAGTTTCCGAAATAATTATTATTCATTATTTTGTTATTTTAGAACTGTATTGGAAGTCAGAGCATTTGGAAGTGGATACCAATGTTGGCCGAAAAATCACCTTTTAATGAAGCGAAATTGTCACATACGGAATGACGCCAAACCACTCGAAGTACGCCAGACTGTTTCTAGTGGGATATTAATTTTTGCTGCTTGTCAATATAACTAAGGCTATCGCTCAAATTCAGCCTGATTGATCCATATAGCCCGTTTTATTCGATTTCAGCATCTATCCGCTACATGTCTTTAACAACAAAGACAGAATTTCAAAATTTTTTACACAGGTCGAAACGACTTCTTTGGTCCGAAATTTCTTAGTCTATAAATTACTTATATTATAAATTATAAATTACTTTTTTGAACTGACTTGGTATCTCGAAATTTGCCTCATATAATTTGCATTAACTTCAGAATCAGCCCTTCGATTGAATTAACAAAAACATGAAGTGATTGGGCACAAACAAATTCAAATAAAAAAATTTTTAATTTTACCTCAAAGAGTTTCTAAAAATCAACGAGTGGACGCAATCCCACATTTAATTTTTTAGTTTTGATACCTTAATATGTTACGAACAAAATTAGCACCATATGATTATAATCACTTCGTAAGTTCCTACTTTACACACAATTAAATGGTAGCAGCAACTGTCCGTTTTTTGTTCTTTTTTTTTTTGATAAAAATGTATCAAATAATTTAAAATACAAAAAGAAAAGGCTGTAACCAAAATCGCCTTCTACCAATAATTTGTTCTTGTTGTTTTTATGTATCCACATAAGTTCATATGTGACCATTTGACCCTTCAATTGACATTCAAATTTCACTGTCCCGGCGACAGCAGCCTGCAACCACAACCCAGTAAATATCTCCGGTTTAAGAGCCAAAGTAAATATTTTAATGGGTGCATTAAGTTAATGGAGGTGAATATTGTCTTTAAAGCGCACAACAACCCAAATGAAGAAGGAGGAATGCGTTAAGTTGCAGCCTCCGCAAATAAACTTTCGACGTATATGTATAAATATATGACACTGATCCGTCCATTTCGTACACATTTTTGCAACATGGTCAATTTTATGGTAAATAATTTATGTCGTTATTGGCCAGTTAAGAAAAAGCTCCACCAGCTGCAAATGTCTGAACGACAGCAGCCAATTCATTGTTTTTGCGCACGTGTACCTGCAGTTGCATGAACATGTCAGCAAATAATTATGCAATAAAAACGGCCCGAACGAAATTAATACTAAAAAAAACATCATCCGTTAATATAAAAAATATATATTAATTATGGCACTTCAATTAACACTCCCACAGCATATTAAGTAAGTGAAAAGTTTTTCCCTTTTTCACGTCCACGGTCGCATCAAAAGTTATCGATAAAAGGAGGAAAGAAAAACTGGCAAACAGTTAATCATTAAACAAGTAAAATTTAAAACAGGCATGAGTTGCTAACAATACGAGCGGAAGTTTCTACAAAAACTTATGTACATACATGAGTACGAGTATGTACGAGTATGTGTGTATTCTGTACATTAATGGTAATTTAAATAAACGTATGAAGGTTTCGGTAAAAAGGGAAAAACGGGAAAGCCGGACAAGGCCCTCGGCTGAGTATAGTCGAGGAATGCGGAGGAATATTATTAATCGAGTTATGGGAGCCCAGTTGAGCTCCGACTTCGTTGCTCGAGTACCATGAAGTCGCTTAAGAAGACAATAGCCCCAACGGGGATGGAAATCGAAACACAGAAATGAAATGGAGTGAGAGAACACAACGGTTCAGTGTTGTAAAGGCAAGTATCGATGAAAAATATGACGCCTCCTTATGGCTGCTGGGCGGCGAGAAGAATTTAAGAAAGTCTTGCAGCCCAACAACAACATCATTGACTTTGGACACAAAGTTTTAGGCTTTAAAAATGAAGGAGAGAGACCAGCCAACGCCTATATCTGACTAAAGGCAAAGGAAAATCTTGCCCATCAGCGATGCTAATATTATTCTGCAGTTGTCAGAATACCTACCCAATATTAAAGGAACTGGTTATACGTCGAAATAAATATGTATATGAGTCTAAGAACATTATAGTACTTTTGAATGATATGGGTGCAGACAGCATTAATCAATATTATATTTAAATTGAAGCAATTCAAATAAACAAAACAATGATCATGAATAACCATATTATTGTTAAAATTACAGTCATATAACATAATTACACCCTTCCACACTCTGGTTACGGTCAGAAACACTAATGACATGAACTATATTATTGTTCAGCTTGAATATAATAATTTCTATAAAGTTTTCATTGTTTTACGCTGCTGTTTTCACAGGTATCTGTCTGAAGGAACTCATGACGACTTTAGTAAATGCAAACGAGTATATGATTCGGCAGCCATGAGAACTGCTTACTCTTGGATTTGAATATGCATATATTTAGTTCTAAGGTTATTATTAAAGTTACAAAACTTGTGTTATGCCCAGGAAAATAATACTATCGTTATCGTGGTCCGTTATTCTTGTTGAAGCAAAAGAAATACTAGTGGCATGATCGTTTATGTGTTGTTGTTGTAGGTTAAAAATGAAATTGCTTTAAAAATCTATTTGTTGTTTTGACTTCATCTGAATCATTATCATTTTTTTCTGACACAAAAATGAACTGTTCATTCATCATGTGAAAGAAATGACATTTATATTATCAGCTGATTGCCTGTACATCTATCTATACGCTATAGCGAGGTATGGGTTGTAATATTCTGAACGTACATTCGGCAGCAAGAAGATTTTCCTTCAGCGGCGCTAAGAACTTGCTAAAGCGCAGTGTACATATAAGTCAAATATTAGTTGTAGTAAGAAAGTTGTTTCGATTGCAACTATTTCTTATAAAAAGGATTGTTGCGATAACATTTCAAAGCCAAAATATGTTTGTTTATTTGATAACAAAATTGCACTCTGTCTCATAAAACACTTAGAGACCAGCTCAGGAATAAACTGCGCTGAATAGATGATAGTAAAGTTAATGTTAACTCGATTTTTTTGAGAAATGGACATATACCACTTCCAAGGAGCACAGCTCAACTGTCAGTGACTTGCACGAAAACAACAACAGTTAGTTTATGTAACAGACAGACATGGGTTGGCGATGAGATTAACGTAAATATGCTAAACATAACAAATATTATAACAAATCTTGTTATAATTTATGTTCTGTTCTAAAGTTTTGTAGATGGTAGCAATAAAAGTATTCAAATTTAAACAAACACTTGCGGTAGGAATACACATTATTACAGCGCACAAAGTAGTGGTGCAGCAACAATATTCTAAAATGATATATTTGTGTATTACGAAATGTTTCCCAAGGCCAATTGTTGCAATTTATCTCTCATTATGAAATATGTACATGTATGATGCAAAAGAAGACGTTTAACAGCAAAACCAGCTTGGGCGTTTAAGCACAAGTTCAGACTAAAAGTTGCAAGAATACAAACTTGAAGATGATGGTAAAGCAGACGGTGGCTTAAGCACCCTTTAAAAATTATTTTATTAAAATTATCTCAAAATCCCCATTTCTAAAATGCCCGCTTATTTAGTTGGCCTTGAAGCGAAGCGGGGACTTAAATCATTGCTCTTGTCTTGAGTTCAATACTGAAGGCCTCGTTATGCGAACGTTGATGATTGAAAAAATAATTGAAAATAAAATAAACAAAACATTCTCTCAATCTAATTCTTTCATTCTCTTTTTTCCGAACTTTGAAATTGGAAAAAGTACTAAATTGACTTCGAGAGCTATAAAGTTTTATACATTGTAATTTATACATTATCGTTATTATATTATTTTTATTATTAAAATTAGTATAATAATTAATCAATTATTACTTTTATGAACCAAAATAATACCAATTCAAAAGTACCGAAAATGCGTAAATGTGCCGCATTGGTATTTAATTCATATGAGTGCCAGCACTGGTTTAAGTATGTCCCGTAACGGCGCCGTAGAAATCTATTTTCTACAGGTTGAAACGCTCCGGCACCGTGACAGTTAATTTCGGCAAGCGGTTGCATTGTTCTGGTACGCTCAAAAACGAACGCACGTACGTTAGCTTAAGTGTACGTTCGCCTAAATGTTCCTTAAGTGTATGTACGCATAAATGTACCTTGACTGTAAAAGCAGAACCTGGCAGTAAGAAAATTCAGATAACAGACAGACCTACGTATATGGGCGGCAAATCTAGTGAATGCCGATACGCTGACATCCTCAGCAACTTCTCTATTATTGATTCGGCAATTCCGTATTACAATTTTCTTCTTCTATTTTCAGGACATTTTCGTTGGTGTTTAATGGTCTGTGCGTTCAGGGCGAGTGATAATCGAAGGAAGCTTTAATTATGCTTCGCGGACATTGCAGAGGAAAATACTCGCCTTTTTGAGTGAGGCAGAAAACTTTCTAAGAATCTTGCCACTTTTCAGTTTGTAATCCTGCTTTTGGCGGGTTCATTGTAAGGAAAACTGAATCTGGCTCGCCTAATAATGAGAGTAATAAATAAAATTAGATGCGCGAAAACATGCAAATTAAAGTTTTTCTAGAAGAAATCTTTAAGTAAAATATTCCTTTCAATTATTTTACTAAAATATATTTTTATCAAAATGTTTTAATTTAATTTGTTTGTCTGGCAGTCTCGTGTTTGCCTTGTTTTATCTGTTCCTTCGTTGTTGGACTTATTCTGGTCTAGAAATGAGAACATCCTGTTGGGCAAGAGGAGAAAAACAAAAATTAAAATAATATGTTTGTGGTGCACACAAACACATACGTGCCGTCAAAATCAATCGTGTGGCAAATTGTTTTCCACCTATTTTGTTATCATAGTTTTCAATCTAAACTTTTTTCGTCCTCAGTCACACAGATGCACAACGTTTGTCTACAAATACGAGTTGTTAAGAAGTGTTTGTTTGGCTGTGAACAACTTTTTAAATTTGTAAAACATTCCCTTTGTGCACTCGTAGGACAACAACGCGCTGAGCTGAGTAACCGATTTCTTAGTCAGGCAAATAAGTTATTTCGCCGATAAATTCTTTGTGCCGCGTAGTTTCAAAAACGATTGCGAGCTATAAATTTGGGTTTGGCTTTTAAAAATTTATAATAAGATGGCAATAAAAAAAATTTAAGTGTATATTTCTTTAAGCCCTCTTTGGCTTAAATTGACACTTTAAAGTTGCCCCAAAGTTCAAACAAATAAATCTGTTTCTACCGGTTTCGGGGTGTTGGTGTTGCCACTTATATATTTCTGGTCCTTCACTTTATTCATTTATTTATCTGTTTTACAATAAAATTCCTTCTCAGATAATTAACCACAGTTTTAGCACAAAATTCAGTCTTCCAGAACTGTTTTGAAAAGAACGGTCAAACACATTGACTTTGGACCCCAACTTCTTGTACATATATATTTCGAACCAATTACCACTTTTTCCCCCCTCTTGAAACTTCTGAACAGGGACTTAAGAAGTTTGCACACAACAATATGAGTACACAAAGGGAAATATTGTTAGATTTAAACTATCCATTATCCATGCTTGCATGGTTCACTATTAAACGAAAACAACCTTAACTCACTTTAAAACAATCTGAATACATCTTAAATAAACTTTGATGCTATAATTGAGTCTCTTTGAAGACGCGGATAAAGAACGGATTTGTTTTAATTTCAAAGTTCAAAAAGTTCTGGTGGAAACTTTCCCATATGCAAAACGAACTTTGAAAATTGGTCCACAATGCAAAGTTATGCTCTTTTATATTCTGAAATCCGTTAAGAACTATGAGGAAGAAGTAATAAAATATAAAAACGTGGGCGTGGTTGGAAGAAGTAACCTTGAATTCAATCCAGAGTTCCAGTCAAATGTTGTGAAAATTTCAGGAAGATCGGTCCCGAGGTCTTGTCTCCAATAAGTTACAGACAAACAAACATTCCGCTTTATATACAAAATATATAGATAGAGATAAACACTTTCAAATTATTTTTCTCAGTGTGCTTAAGGCGAAAAAATACGGTCTGGTCACGTATGCACATAATTCCTCTTGAGCAATCTTATATCACTACATAACCAAACATGTTATTGCCATAAGCAGGAGTAATATTTGAAAGGCCAAACATATTATGGTCATAGTAAGCCATATCTTTTCTCATGACCAGTAGCATTACTGACAGGTATAGCTCTGTTATTGTCGTAACAATATCATAATCAGTAATATCATCGTCATGATGAATCATACAATTGTTGTTGCCAATCATACTTTTTCATAGTCACTAACTACACGTCAGATATATAAATAGTAGAAAAGTAATCATGTATTATAATAAGAAAATCAAAGAGTGATTTTCTGGGCTAAAGTCAAATACACGGGCATCAAAAACGAATAAAATTAATAGAGAAATGCAGCTCAGGTGCTGGAAATATAGGCCGGCAGCTGTTGAGGTCTCACTTCTATTGAAATTCACATCCTAAGAAAAAGCAGCATTGGCAGGAAGTAGTACTCGTGTATGCAAGTGGAACGAATAATTGAAGAGGTCGTTCCGTAGGATTAATATATACATATGTCGTATGGTCGGACCATATTGTTGTGACAGCATTTCCAGAGTCATATTTTGTGGGCATAAGGAATTAAAATTAAATATTTATGGGTTGCAAAGAAACCAGCAGATTTAACTAAGTTTTGGGAGGACCTGGAGTGTATCCACGGAAATATGTTTTGCAGTTGAGACAGCTTTTTGTCCTAATGGAGTGTAGCTGAACAATTTCATATAAAGAGTGGGCTATTGGGTGGTTGTTTTGGTGGTGTTTCGTTTGGATTTATTTATTTAATGGGCGACTAATTTTTTTTAGATCGTTGAGATTTATAAGAATATGCTTTTGCTCACATCCAATAAAGATAAAAATATCAATATCTGCAATGAATTGAATAAAAGTCTGATTTCTTAAGAATATGTATACGTTCTATTTGCGCTCTTCTTGAGTCTGTTCATGTCTGGAGAATGTGTGTCTGCTTGTGGATGTCTACATACATTCGTACAATTTAACAAGATGAAGATGGGCTTCGTTTGTCTTCAGACAAATGTATTTATTTTTTTTAAGATATTTCATATATTGTATATACCTGCTATAGCAGCATTAAAGATTTTTAAAGGCCTTTAAAGAATCTTGCAAATATTGAACAATTTGCCAAAAGCAACAGATTGGCAACACTGTTTCGGAAAAGTATGGTGTCATCGCACACCAAAATTGATGCATAATTTAACAGAGCTACACAAAAAGAGATATCACCCCTGTAAAACTGACTATCGTGTATGCTGAGGTAGAGACTTTAAGAAGTCTCGTCAACGAATCGTGCTTTAATGCCCTTTTGTTACAAAAGATACGGAATAAGCAGTAAACTGTAATAACTCAGTAGCTAAACAATTTGACATAATCGCCGTCGGTCTTTGGGCAAGCAGAAATAACTCTTACGGTAAGTGGGCAGCATAGGCGCTTTCGGGCTAGCGAATATATTAGTTGTATTCCCGCACCGTTTGGGTAAGATGCAGCGTGAATTTGTTTAACTCATAAACAACAATTTCAAAAGCAGGGCAACCTCTGCCAAAACAAAACCTCAAAGTGCGTTTAGAGGAAAACGCAGCATCTAAATTAAAGTTTAACGTCGATTAATTTCACTATCTATTTATTTATTCGGCTTAAAACGTTTGGCCCTGCACTTGGACTTGGTATTGAAACGAAAATAAGATAGAAAATGGTCCTTCTTTTCGAAGAAGGATATGAGAATGATCTTTCGATATCTCGTGTTAAAATATAATAATCAAAAATCATCAAAATTGGCATTTCATTTCGGGCTTAAATTTTTCCTCTATTTAAATTAAATATGTACATGTCAAGTCGGCATGTGTCAAATCAATGGAATGTCACTATTGGGTATACAATTTTTCGTGATGAAATGGCAGTAGGTTTTAGACTGGAAGCCAGACAACGTTGAACATTACCATAAAAAAGTTGTGAACAGGTTAAAATATTTATCTTCCTCTTACTTTCCCGATCTGAGACAGAGAAGATGTCATGAGATGTCTTGCCCCCGACCTTATTCAGCTTTTGGTCAAACTGCATCCAACACAGAAATCCCGAAGCCTGACTGATTTAACCTTTTGCATTTTGCATTGAACAATTACACAAGAACTTGTTAACATTTAAATTGTTTGAAAACGTTGTTAAATAGCCAAGAATTTCAAATTGAATGTCTTACACACATGTGCATACATACGGGTACGTTATTGCGAAATACAAATTGGAAAGCTTTCGCAATCCCTTTTTAGTTGCTTTTGAGAATCAGGAATAAAAATGATGTAAAATTTGATTATATTTTTGTTTTACTTTCACTCTGCACTCTAGAAATCACAATCAAATTTTGCAAATCGAATCAACTCAAAACAATTTTGATTTTACCTTTTGTTTTTGGACAATCGCACACCATCCAGTGTTAGATGAAGTGTATCAGTTCACATATTTAAGTCAGCACAATAAAAATGAGAAATAAAGGAAAGGTTTAAAAACTTGCATGAAAATTAGGGCAGGCGAGACAAGCATGTGTACGAGGTCCTTGTAAAAAGTAAGTTAAACCTTAGTTTTTAGTTGTGCCAGCGTTTTTCCGCTTCTCGAAGTAGTTCTGATATGCCCTTCTTGAGTTCTCTCAGCGATTCATCTTCTTCTCCTCAATTGTCGTAAAACAAAGACCTCTTTAAGGTCTCTTCAATTTTGGAAACAAACGAATGTCGCCGGATGCCAATCTCGGCTGAGTCGTGAGACGGTGTTGGTTTTTCGTTTTCCGCAAAAACTACATGGTATGAGCAAACCGGTACGCCGAAATTAGTGATTCGGCTTCACTCTCACAATATTTGCATTGGTGTTTGATGTACTGGGACGTCCAGGGCGAGTGTTGTCATTGCCATCTTGCCAACTGTCTTTAAGAAGATTGTAAACATATTTCAGGCTCCGAGTACAGCCACCGTCTACTACTGTTAGCATTTCAAATGCCTTTGAGCACTCAAATAACTCCCTTTACATTTTCCACAACGCTTCGTTCCACTTTTGCCCCTCGCAAACAACTTAAACATCATAAATTAAATAACAGAAACGGGCAACGCATGTTCGAGACGACTGTAGTAACAATATCAAAAAATTCATCTTATTTTTGGAACAGACATCGTGCACTGCGGAAGCTCAGTCGCATGCTCTGTCGTATAAAAAAAGCGATTTTCGTTACTCGTTCATGGACACATAAACTCGGGTATCGTTATTTCACTGTGCATTTAAATTTTAACAATGGAAAACGCTGGATATAGAATTTTTGATTTGACGCAAGTTGGTAGCCAATTTTTCATACTGGAAACATTTTTACAATTTTGCTAAAAAAATTGATCTTTTCCAGTCCTCAAAACATATACAACTCAAGCGTATAAAATTGCCACACTGCAGAGTTGGACGGTTAGACAGCCCTTACGGCCCTAGTGCAAGCTTGTGAATTAAGTAATTATGTTTTTTTACTGACGTACATACATCAGAAGGCTCTTCCTTAAAAATATATCTCCTTCACTTGATAGGCTACAAATAGAGTCAAAGAAAAGGATAGAAAAGAACCTTTTGATTTGAAAATTTCATCTAATCTAAATATACATGTACAGTATGGGACACAAAAGATGCAACGGAGGAATAAAATCTCATAAAATAATATAATAAATAATTGTACCTTGTAAATGTTTATTCGAACACAGTGTTGCATTTTTTATGCTCGCCGCTGTATTTGCATTTCACTTGCCAAGATACACAAACGAATATCGATTGTATTTATTTTAGTTTGTTGTTGTTTTTGCAGTTTATTTAACAATATCAAATAAAAATATTGAATTAAATCGTTTATGTGCAGCGGAGTAGATAAAGATAAAAATGAGTTTTGAATTGGAAAAGACTATTTAATAAATTTAGATACGAATGTGAAGGGTTAAGAAAATAATTTATTAGCGCTTTAGGGGATGGAAATTTAGATGAAAATCTAAATGGCGTTTTTTTTATCATTTGTTTTTTTTTTAAGTAAACAAGAACAAATTTCACCAACAATTCTGTGAAGTACGAAGTGTTTAAACTAAAAGCGGAACACTGTTCCGCTTCAAATCTGTCCCAGGCTTCAGCGCTGGCAGCGATTGACTTGGGTTTGTGCCAGCACAAGCTTCTTGGTTTTTCCATTTTCCTGAACACATTGAACGCTTCAAAAGAGAAAATGACATAAAAGTGCTGACAACGCCATATCGATGGCTTGAACAACATATCGCACGTGTCTTGCCGTTAAACCAATCCAACATACACACATACGAGTACGTGTTTCAATGCGTGCAACGTGCATATATTCACAGTGACTTAAAATATGCTAAAAACAATAATTCATGTTTTGTGGCAGCTTTACAATTCTGTATCTTTCCAAAACGGCGGAAATGTGTATCATTGTTGCATGCAACCACGTTTGAGCATTTTTAGACACTTGTGCAAATTGAAGCAACACAACATGTTTACGGTAACCAAAATTGTATTTAAAACGAACATCTTTTTACACAAATGACACACCTTAGCGCAGTAAACATAGTGTTGTTATCACAACAATATGTAAATTTGCCGTTGTTTGCATGTATGTGTACACTTTTTTTTAAGCGAACTGGACCCCAAACCGACCGGTTCACTAGTTTGAAACCGCCCACTGTTAATTAAGTACAATATTTCATAATCAAAATAAAACTGCTAATTGATTTGTTGTTGTGTTGTTGTGTTGCTCGTTAGAAACTTGTTTTCAGGGGTTATGCTTAACCACACATAGACGACACACGCCCATACACAGTCACGCCACGTCCAATGCATGAAGAGTAGTTTGTAGAAACTATTCGTTTACGCTGAACAGGTGTACAAATTTTTTTCTTTTTGCGGAAAATGTAGATAAACAGAAAACAAAAATAAATCCTCATTTGCTTCAGCTAACACATCTTGCAGGATACCTTTATATAGAAGTATGTGTGAGTATGTGATGGTAACAATAAAAACAAAACTAAATTGGCGGAAATCGGCAAGACATTGATTTGCGAGTACTTGCCTGTTAATGTGAAATGCAACAGTCCAGTGACAGTTGAATGATGGCACTTTAAAGTTCGGTTTGTTTGGCATAAAAACCTTCAAGCAATTGACAATGACAGTTTTATAGTTGCTGAACTTCTCTTTTCTGCCATTGTTTTTCTTTGCGTTGGCTTTCGTTTTTGCTTGCTGGAAAATTTTCATTTTCTTGTCCCGGACATCATTTTATCGAGTGCAAATCGTACTGAAATGGAAAATAGTTGAAGAGGAAACCAAAATGTTATTTTCTTGCCTTCAAAACGAAATCGAAAATAATTTTGGACACCACTAAATTTGGAGAAAACACACACACACAAGAATTGGAAAAATAGACTGTCAGAGACTTTTTTTCGAAAGACGAGCAGATTTCGTTGAACTTAATTTGACAAGTGACAGAAAATATGTGCACAAATCGCTGTTTTAGTACGAAAATTCCAGTAAATTTAATTTTTAAGTCAGTAAGTCCTTCCCTATTATTACGGATGCCTATATTCTCCCATAATTAATACGAGTTTCATTCAAGCTTGAATATTTTAAATATTGTTTTATCAAAAAAGACCAGCAAACAATACAGATACATATTTGAATGAAATAAAAAGCAAACGATATTTGTTTTTTATTTATTTTTCAATATTTTCAACAGATAAACAAAAAAGAAACTCAAAAGAATTGTTAGTGAATATATTAATATACCCAAGTGTACCCAAGTTAATAATGTCGATTTGCACAACATGTGGCATAACTGTCACATATGTCTTGTGTCAGTAATAAAATATATGGTAGTTTAGAGAGTAAACATCTGTCGTTATAATTCCGTATTCTATAGACGCCAAAGTCTAAACACACATTTCTTTCAATCCAACTGCTACCAGAAAGATGGGAAAAAGCTGTGGCTAACGATGGACAATAGTTCGAATAATGGATCAACTCATTTTGTCATTAGAATTAATGCCTTTTCCAAGCAAAATAATCGATTATTATTTTATTATTATTAACTTGTATATCCAACAGTATTTAAAACTGTTACGAGGGCAACTTTGAAGAGCATTGGCCTTATATTTGTCGTCCATGGCTAGTTAAGGCATTTATAAAAAATATTTACCGATGTGTAGCAGGTGTATTTAAAATGGAAACTTACTATGGAAATGACAAGAAATTAATTGCAGCCTCTATTTCCTTTTTTCAAATTTTAGATTTTCTAAAGAGTTACAGAAGCATCACATATCGAGTACACGATTTTTCTATAAATTTTTTCACTGAATTTAGGTACTTCCCGAACTGCAGTGCCGTCCATAGCCCCACAAGGCAAACAATGAAAAGAAGGGACGTCACACAAAACATGCGGCCTGTGTCCCGCTTGCTATATCAAATGCGAAAATTTCTTGTATGACGACTTAAACAAGCCAATATCTTAGTCATTAACTCAGTACGTTGCTCCATAGCAAAGCCTAACACGCTTACAATCTTTCAGGCACGGCATTCGCCCACATTCTGTTCTGGAACCGCAACGTTTCTTTGAAATAGACGATACCATGTAATGACGACAGCAGAATAAAGATCAAGAAACAAAAATAAAAGGTACAAATATGTAGATCACAAATGACACAGTTTTCATCCATTAGCCGGTGTCACATCTTTTCAACTTTTTGCACTTTTCTCTGAAAATCCTGTCACTAAAAATTTGTTTCGCTCTCTCTTTGCCTTTAGGGAAAAGGGAAACTTCACTGTTAAAAGTCTAGTGAAGGTTGTCAACGGCCTTCCAAATCCTTTACACTTTTAACGAGCACAATCTTGGACACATGACGTATACGCACTATTATTAGAATATTTACGTTTCTGTAACAATCATACGCACCCTTTGAAAATATCTCGGTTTGTATATGCGAAAAAAAAAGAAAATGACATCAAACGACATATTTTTTAAAACATTTTGTACCAGCGAATAGTTTTAAAAGAAAAATAATCGCTTTGACAAACAAGTTTTTGACTGAATAAAAACATGTGTTTTAAAGGAATCACATGCACGTTTTTATTTTTTTTTACGTTTTAGAAAACAAACATAAAGTTTTCTTTCAAGCAAATATTGCAGAAAAAAGGAAAAATATACCAGTTGATTGTACAACCATTAACATACTTTGAAATTCTTTGACCGTATTTTTAAGGCTGAGTTACAGTTTGTATTAAACGAAGGCAAAACATCGCAGCACAACGCATGGCACTCGCATTCATGCATTTGCTGTTATGGTACATGAATGCTATGAGTTTGCTAAGCAATCATGTGAACAGGAAAATGCATGCATCCGCACCGGCTAATGTGGGTAATACTATTTAGTATATAAATATGAATTACGTGAATAGCACTTTTTAGCAGAAGGAAAAAAATTTAAGCACGAAACTTGCATGAACTTAAAAATGAAAAATATGCGTATCTCATTTAATTGGTGTTGCATAAAACTTTTTGGCTTCTCAATATTAAAATTACTTAATCGAAAATTAGACTATATTCAGTGATTGCTAGATACTATCCTCTAGAGTTTAAGGTCAGTTTTGACTTTAAAATAACACGCAACTTGCTGAAGAACTCGGACTGTGCAATCTCGTTTAGCAAAACAGTTCGCCAGCAGCGTAAGTTAAACAATAATTTGAGGCCTGAACCACTTCGGCATCCAGTCAGTAATTAAGGAACGAAACATTGCGGGGTTTTAATATATTCCATTCATTTTTAAAAGCAGCACAAATTTAGTTTTATTCAATTCCATTCAAATTTTTTGCTAACACTAACTGACAAGATTTCCGGCCTTAAAAAATATTCAATTAGAATTATGCGAGGCTGTGGGAGGCTACAGGATGTTGCCTGAATTAGCATGCGGCTGCGTGTGGGTGTGTGTGTGTCTGCACTCGTACTTCTACACATGAATATGTTTGTTTTTAAATGAAAACATTAAATAACCAAAGTTTGTGTGCATAAATTTTAGGAACAATAAACTAAAGTCATGAGGGCTGCAAGTGAAGCAAAAGCAAAAAATTAAAACAAAACAAAACCGAACCGAACCGAACCGACCAGCCACTCACAGTGGGTGTGTTTATGTTGCTTGTGCGTGCAAAGACCTTCCCTACCAAAGAATAATAAATATTTAATAAAAGCATCTCTTTTTTAACTTTTATGTTTGAAATGAAATTTAAATTAAAGAATAAAATTTAAGGAAAGCAAAATTGGTATTGCGTTAATTTTACACAGGACACAAAGTTTTATTTTCTTTGTTATATTATCATAAAATTTCTATGAAAAGATGTGCTGATAAATTTTTATATTTATTCTTCAATTTCGCTGCCGGCTCAAGTTTTTAATACACAAAACACAACTGGCAAAATCGTTTTTCGCTTTTGAGCAGCAGTTCATTTTTATTTTAATTTGTTTCTTGCAACAGTCGACTGCCTAAAATGTCTAGATGAAAATAAAAACAAAATAATGTTACACACACACACACACCTACACATACATACATATTGTACATTTTTTGTTTTACATTTTCTGGCTTAAGGCCAAGCAATAATTTTGTATCTCTTCTTTTTTATATTCTTATACTTTATAAAATGCTGCATGATTTTCCAATTCTCTTTTTATTTATTTGCTTTATTTTTGGCGGAAATAATACATACGAAGCAGCAATTGGAGAAGTTTAATAGTGCATCCAATTGTTGCAATTGTTATGCCCACTTAAAGGTATGAAACTCTGCGCGAATCGTTTTTATTTCGGAGCAAACATTTTGATTTCTAAATATAAATAAGTATAAAGATAAGTCTTGAATCCGATTGGGTTGGACAAGCAAAACTTTTACAAAATTTTATCTCCATTAAAATTGCATATAAAGTTTATGAAAAAAAACTTTTCAACAAAAGTGTTTTTTTAAAAAAAGCGTGTTTTTGTTTTTTCAAAAAAAAAATCTATTCAACTGTCAACAGTTTTCTTTGGACCAAAAAAACAAAACTATCAAATCGATACAAAAACTTAGTAAGAATAAAAGATTTTTTTTTAATAAGAATTATGTATATAAATGAATGAATAACTGTTGATTTTAAAGATTAATTTTTTGCTTGTAATTTTTCACTCTATTCACAATTTTAGTTGTTTTAATAAATGCAAAACATTTAATTTGCCACATGCTGTTTAAGTCCAACTAAAATTTATAATCTTCACAGTTTTTCTATTTACAGCATCAATTTATTTTTCCCCGTAATCCGACGAAAAATTTATAAAACTATGGTTTTCATGGAACAGTACGAGTCCTCGCTGCATGTGAAATTGCAATGAAAATAAAACAAAAAGTTCCCATGACTGTTTTGTAGTAGAAAACAAAAACTTCATTCTTAATTTAATATTATTTCAACAACTTTCAAATCACGTTCAAATGCAGAGGCTCAAAAAGTTATAATATATTTACTCTCACGCTGGAGAGAATGGGCGCTCACCCGGCATTCTCTCAGTATGTCTTCACGAATGTGTTAAGGGGCAGAGAATAAAGTATATTGGAGCTTATCTGCAAGCCTTACGAGAAGATCCACGACGTCGACAATGGAAAAAGATGGTATAGTTTTTCAAGGTCAGTTTATTAGTCATATGTGGTTGTTGACACTTTTGACTCCATAAATGTTGCCCACTGGCAACTCTATACATACGTATGTGAAAGTATTGCAAAATTGAAGTTTTGAAATGGTACTGAACGCCAATTAAAACAGTACTTTTTCCCACCAAATGGTACTTTTTAGGAATTTATATTAAAGGTACACATGTGAATAATATTTCTGTTACATATTAGCGTAAGGTACGTTTTTCTCAGTATTTTCTAAAGAAAATTATTTGAAATTTGTAAGTAAATAAGTTAAAAATTTAATTTTTGTATACATAAATTTACACTGGTAGACTAATTGTGTTTTAACTTTTGCAAATTTAGATTATTCAGACTTTTACATATATTAAATGCTTAGAACTTAGTTTTAAACATTAATGTTTGAAAATAAGACCTTTAATTCAGTGTTATAAGATAAAGCAAATTTACTTTGAGAGACCATTAGAAATATTATAATTATAACAGCAATTATCATTTGATTTCAAACAAGGCAGTGGGTGTTTCTATTCACAACAACGTACATTTTGCAACAAACACATGATTACCAAAGTCTGCTGTCGACATGATCACATCACATATTTTAGTTTAGCGCTGAGTTGAAAATGTTGGTAACTACAAATAACGCGGGACTACTGCGGTATTTTTAATGTGAAAAAGTCCGGAAAAAAGTACTAAAGTACTGAATTTTTCAACACTGGTATGTGATGCCAGTGAAGCAACTTGGCAGTACTTAGCATTTGACCCTTGAATTATTATGAGACGTTGCAGCAGGTTTCAAATACGCTGACCATATCTTTGGATAAAAATACATTTTCAATCACTTTAGAAGACATAAATTTAGAAAGATTGTTTTAGCTGTTAAATACTCTAGTGGCGAGTTATAGCTGTCAGCAAAAAGTTATGACATCAACTTGCCAAAAAAAAATGCTTCGTAAAAGGTACGAAGCCAATTCGTAAATGCAATTAGAAACTTAATTACTGTCATAAATGAATTCACCAAAGCGAATATGAGTCCTAGAATGAACCCTTTTAAGTTGCTTGGGCGGTGCTATGCACATCGATGCCGTTCGTTACATCCGTAAGAAGTTGGCGGAGAATGAATCAAAAACAATAAATATTTGTGTTTTTCTTTCTTTTTAACTGTGATAGTGATCTCACCGGAGGACAAATATCATTGAAACGATTTAGGTCGGAAGGGGTCAAACCGAATCCAACAGAAGAGCATCGATGATATCAATTTAAGATTTACATCATGCGTTCATTAAAGTTTCTTGGGAAACAGATTTTTCCACACAAAATTTATGAAAAAATAAAACTGAATAGTTAATTATATGTAAATGGGTGTAGCTATTACGAAAGCCTGCAACTTGGACAAACTGAAATATTTCAAACTAAGCGAAAGCTTAAAAAATATGACACTGACTCTTTTTGGTGGATTCAATTACGATTCTTGTTGAGCACAGACCTGCAAACAGATGTCCCGGTTACAGGTCTGTAGTTAAAAGAAAAGTGTATGTTCTCCTCCTAAGCGAAAACTTTATTCAACCAACAACAACTTATTGAAGCAGCGAAACATTTTGTCTGCGTAAGTCTTTCGCTGAACCGGCAAACACTTTTGTTTTTACTGAAATTTTTTGCCAACTGATATTGAATACAACTTTCGCAATTCGAAAACTATATGAATACAAATTATATTGACGAGTTGACTCGAAAGACAAATTCAGTTCGCTTTGAGTGAATAGCACGACCTATAAGGAGTAATTTTGACGCAAAGCCGAGCCAAAAAAGTGTTGCAATAAACTAGTTCACCAAAGTTCTTGCATTTCTCTTATTTGGAGCTGTCATATTTACGGAGATAAGCAGCTAAATGCTGTTTTTACTTGTATGCAGTTAATCAGGGTTTGTTTCAGTACAACCGAACTGCGTCGGACGTTTAATCCCAATTAGGGTTGTCAAAACATGACAGGCCTGAAGTAACGCGTCATTTAAGTTAGGCCAGTACTTGTTTAAAATAAATATTTTCAATCAAAAAATTGGTTCAAGTCCTTTATTTTCATTCACTTTATTTTACTCCAATATTGTGTAGATACTAATCACTAGTTTTATTTTACGCGCTATTTTTCCTTACTGCTTTGCTTTATTTCTGCAGTTCATGAAATTCGATATTGCCCTCAAATTTTTATTAGAGATACATTTTTAGGGATGCCATATCTTTTTATAGGAAAAGATATGGTAATATCATCTAACTTGGCAAGTCTTTAACCATCCTTGAAAATAAAGTCATGGATCAAATGCAATTGACATCTTACTGAAGTCTAGCTAACCAGCAATCAAATCTTCGCGATGTTTTTGTAGTTTGCCTCTGCATTCGGGCAATTACTAAAACCGGAGCCTGTCCTGGGCTATGCGCGTTCAGTTAGAAATATTTAAGCGTCCATTATTATCATCGACAAATCTCAAATATATTTATATAAAAGTGTTTTTGGTGAAATATAAACTTTGCTGTTTGCAAAACCATTCAAATAAATGCAAATTCGTTGTGGCGTATTTTTGAGTAACACGTTTTGGCCAGCGAAGCTAAACGTAAAACCGTAATTAAAAGTTGCCCATGATTTTTATCCTGTACAATTATGCGGTTTTATATTCCACCAGCAAAAACAATTTACACAAACGAATCGCTGTAAAAATAATTACAATAATTTCATAAATTAAACACCGCTCACAACTTAAATAAAGAAACAAGTTGAATATTTTAAATATGTGAACAGTAGATTATAGAAAAATATAAAATTCATGGCCGTTTAATGTCGTAAACCGGGTTAAGTTATTGAACGGAACTGGCAACCAGATGTTTTTTCCCACAAACCTGGGGGCCAAAAATCGGCCCAAAACCGGATTTGTTTTTCTTCTGTGTGTCAGTTCTTTCCTCTTTTGATTAAATTACTAGTTCTTACAAACAATTGACGGGTAATACTGTTCAAGGTAATTTTGTTTGATTCGATTAGGAAAAATGTTCCGTTCCGCCGTAAAGGCGAATATGTTTCGAAAGATTCTCCTAGTACAAGAAGTTCACATAAAGCCTTATCGGCAGCATTCTTGTTTGCAGAACCACTTTAGTACTAGTCCAATCGAACTTAATATCGCCTGGCAGCACTGACCTGACTAAGCAAAACTGTATCTGAATATTCTCGTATATTACGGATCAGTATAGTTTGGTGAATTGCTCTTGGCTCCATATATACAACCCACTTTTATTTGACTAGTCAGGGCTCTTCTCCCGTTTATTTGATAGCCAAAAGGTGATACCAGAAATCCTCACATAAGGGTCTGGCGAAATTTCAGACTGGACGACCTGTTTTCAGAGAAAAGATCTTTCTGTTCCCCAAAAGCATTTCGTTTCTCAATGGATGGCTTCAAAAATGGAGCCAGGCCCGATTGGCGGTATCTTGATTCACGACTTCGAAATGAAAATATTTTTCAAATTATTGAATGAACATCAACCTTGTAGATTTCCAACAGAAATGGTCTTGTTTAAGCGAACAGTCTGGCCACCATAAAGCACCTTTGATGTATGTATGTATGTGCGTTATATCAAAAATAGTGACTTTTGGATATGAGTGTGATTCCTGCAATAACTAAGAGTATTGACAGAGGAGTAAAATAAGAGAGTCCTGCGGCGATTATAATCCGGCACTATATTTCAGTATATCATTGCCAGTACTCTCTTACCTAAACAGATATATTCAGCTTTATCATAAGCAGTATCAGACAATGGTTTGACAGCCTCCTTATAAGAACAATACTTCGCGACGTCTAATGTCCTGTTCCTATTAAACGCCTATTTTTCCTATTTACTTTTATTGATAATGTTTTTCCATTTCCTTCTTGCCTCTTTGTACTTTAAACTGGACACTCTGCTTTCCAAGGTATGGAAAAGAAGGGGTTCCGGTATGACTCCGGTGCTAGTGATCCACTGAAAGTCTTAAAAACAGAGGAAGGTGCATTGAAAGATTGCGATAATAAAGAATTTGTTTTTGGTGGTGCAAATGTCCCCGAAGTTCTCTTATTTCGTAACAGATTTCTGTTGTTCGTATGGAACTAGATGGTGGGGAGTATACAGGCAAGTTGGTTAACGCCTGACGTTCCTTGAGGATTTCTGCCTACTAACCCACGTGCCCCCACTTACTTTTACTGTCTAGGGAATTACTGGCAGAAGAAATTAAATAGCCCGATCTGTGGAGCAAGAAACTTGTATTATGTGTCGCTTTCACATATCAAAAAAGCTGTAACCTGTGTATAACTCGTAAGCTATATGGGAGCCAAGGTCCGCCCGATGATGAACCTTAGTTTTACTCATTATTTCCCTAGTTTCCATTATCTCATATTTCCCTAGTTAGTAGACAGAGAACACAAAGACACGCATATTTAGATCCTCAGGTTGCTGAAATCTTCGCCATATTTTATAAAAATATTGTAAATCTATAATTTTATTTTCATGAATTTGACTTGAAACTTTATTAAAATTACTTTTTTTTAATTCTTGTTTGCGTCAAAAACTATGAAAAATTCAAGCCATTAATTATTGATCTTCCACTAAGAGGCAGTTCTTTGACTGCCATGTCGCTCCCCGGCACTCACGGACCCGCCAAAAAACAAAAGCACATTTTTAGTATCAAAGGCTTCCCTATCACATCTGTTCGTGTTGGTGATGGTCGTCAGATTTTGCATACATTATTTTTGATATTCACTCATTTACTGGTAAATAGCGTTTTAAATTAAACAAAAGTTTAACGAAAAATCGCTTTATTAAATTACACTTTTAATTTAATTAAACAAGCCATTTGTTAAATAACGTTATTTTGTTTTATAATAAAGAATATTGTTTTAATAAATACAAAGTGAAATGAAAAAAATGTTTTCGCCGAGCTTTTGGTTATTTAAAAGTTATTAAATTAAAGGATTCCAGTTAATTTAAAAATAGCGAAAATTTATTACAAAAATTATGATATAAAAAATATACATTTTCAATACTGTGCGCTTTATGAAAGCAAATTATGTTTGAAAATCAGATATATCTGCTGCTGTAGTCATCATTGGTCTAGCGCTCGATTCGTACAGTGGGCAAAACTTAACAAAAGTTATGCAAAAAAGAAATATCTTGGAACAGTCGTAAAGCAGCTCTGGGTTGAGAACAGTTCTAGCGTCATTGCAATTATTTTTTAAGTGCGGTCAGCTCTGTTGTTACTGTGTGGCCTTTGCGAATTCTGCTCGTCCCCCGCGCTGGTTGACGGATTTACTTCGGATAATATATAACTTTATTGTTTTACGGTCCATTTGAGGAATTACGCGCTGCTACTTACCATCTGAAGATATGGGTCGTACACAGATATTTAGAAAATATACTGTAGAACCCATCATGGACATTTGCTGAAGAACCCAAGCTATTGCTGCCCGCACCCTCTACTTCATTGCGAATAACCGAAATCTGTTGCACGACAACAGCCCTTCCGAGACATTTGGACCACTATTAGCAGTATCTACCAACGCCCTTGCCTGTGTTTTTAGTCTTAAGCCACAGCCCGAACTTTTCAGCCAAGCTAGGCTCCCCAACCTAAGACCAAAAGCAAAACCAATTAAGCTATTTTGACATAAGTGTACTTAGCACGTTTGCACCTTGAAGCAACGAAATAAATCTTTTTAAAATCAAAAGAAAAGGTCGTATGAATCTTGTAGAGTGAATGGAATCGAGTTAATAATTGAATTTTGAAAATTTTAAATTTTCTATGAGATTAGAGTAGGTGAGGCTAAGAAAATCGGCTGAGGCCCAAAGCTTCTGACATAATGCTAAATCAATGAAATTAAATGCTTTCTGAAAATTATAGAAATTTTGTCAGCAAAAAATTGTAAAGGAGTAAGTCTAGGAGATCGCCATCCTCAATGAATTTGGATCGCAGTTACGAGAACATTAATCATAAATTTAAAGTTAAAACTTCAGTTTTTTAACATCATCAAAGATTACCGCAATTAACAATTATAAAATGTTTGCTTACGTATTGCAAATTAATAATTAATTCCAATTATGTGGCATAATTAATAATTCATTTCATTTGTTTGAATAAGATTTTTTATGTAAGTATGTAAATTCAAAACTTTTAAAGAGAAATAAGAGAATAGAATAGAATTGAATTGAATTGAATTGAATTGAATTGAATTGAATTGAATTGAATTGAATTGAATTGAATTGAATTGAATTGAATTGAATTGAATTGAATTGAATAGAATAGAATAGAATAGAATAGAATAGAATAGAATAGAATAGAATAGAATAGAATAGAATAGAATAGAATAGAATAGAATAGAATAGAATAGAATAGAATAGAATAGAATAGAATAGAATAGAATAGAATAGAATAGAATAGAATAGAATAGAATAGAATAGAATAGAATAGAATAGAATAGAATAGAATAGAATAGAATAGAATAGAATAGAATAGAATAGAATAGAATAGAATAGAATAGAATAGAATAGAATAGAATAGAATAGAATAGAATAGAATAGAATAGAATAGAATAGAATAGAATAGAATAGAATAGAATAGAATAGAATAGAATAGAATAGAATAGAATAGAATAGAATAGAATAGAATAGAATAGAATAGAATAGAATAGAATAGAATAGAATAGAATAGAATAGAATAGAATAGAATAGAATAGAATAGAATAGAATAGAATAGAATAGAATAGAATAGAATAGAATAGAATAGAATAGAATAGAATAGAATAGAATAGAATAGAATAGAATAGAATAGAATAGAATAGAATAGAATAGAATAGAATAGAATAGAATAGAATAGAATAGAATAGAATAGAATAGAATAGAATAGAATAGAATAGAATAGAATAGAATAGAATAGAATAGAATAGAATAGAATAGAATAGAATAGAATAAAATAGTTGCTACCCCACTTATCAGTAGACTTGAAGTCCTTTGAGAAATATATTCAAGTATTTAACGTTACATTAAAATTTTGTAATTAAAAAGACAACGAGATTTAATATGAAAAATGTTCTAATATTTTTCAAAAATCTTTCTTTTTAAGTTTAACTTTTATTGGCAACGTTTTTCGCGTGCTTATATAATTTTGGGCATGCGACCGCCACTGCTGGTACATACAAATAGCAATTTGGAACACCAATTTTCACAAACTTTTCACTGCATTTGCGGCCATATTTCGTCAATAACTCTTCGAACTCCAAAGAAAATATTCCAATTATTTGAACCTTTACGTGAAATTATTCTTTCAACAAAATTTCCGTGAATAAATCAATTGGAGCGCACAGTGCGGCATATGCCTCTGACCTACTGGAACCGCACGTCAGCAGGAAAAATGGAACCTAATGGAAGTACGAAAAAATGTCCAATCATGTATCTATAGCGTTGAAGATTGACATTCTGACCCTTATGGCTCTGGAAATCATGTGAACTCCGCAAGCAATAAAGGGCACCAAACAGTAATTTTCAGTGGATGTAATGTTGTTTCGACACAAGGTTGTGGATTATTCTCACTACAAATCCGAGAGTTCCGCTTATTTACACACATACGCACCCATTCAACTTAAGCGGGCTTCCCGGCAGAACAAAATTTTGAATTGAAATTTAATATCAATATCAATTGGCGAACAGAATCATTATTATTATAAAAATTTTCAACAGTTTGCTCTGGTGTAAGTCTATCCATAATGAAACATAAAACCCCACTAAACATATAACAACTGTCAGCTGTTAAATGGGTTCTCAAATAAAGCAGTACTGCCAACTCAAAGTTCTTAACGTCTAAAATAAAAAACGCACGGTGCACTCGTATCTAAATAAAACATATTTCGTGCTGTGTTTCGTGTGAACGTTGTAAGTCCTGTAACAATAGCAACTGTAAATTAGGCAACAAATATCAATATTTGTTGTTATTTGTTATTGTTGTGCTTAAAATATTTCTTCAAACTCCAACGTATAGAAAACCGTAGTTAATGACAAAAATATATAATCAACATTCCAACTGGAACTCAGCTCTGCTCATATCGAAAGAGCTGATATATGAGAAGTTGGGGTGATCGAGATGAATTTTCACGTCTCTGGTGTTCATTTAAGATAGTTTTGAAAAGTGAATCACTTGTATTTTTGCACTCAATAATAATAGACACGTTTGAACGGTAGAAACCCATAGACAAACAATTATTTTATTAATTAAATTTACAAAACTAAATTTAATTTAAAATCCCAAATTGCAATTAAACTGAATGCCATTCAATCATCTGAAAACTTAATTCAAGAAACTCAACTCTTTGTTCATGGAACAGCAACAAAAACATTTCTGGCGTTAGCGTTTCAATACTTGAGTAGGTCGAATTTTTACCTAAAATCTTCAGTGCCAGCACTGTTCGGTGTCTCTGTTCTTCACTCTCAATCTTGTTTCCCCTTTGATGGTGCACAGATTTTTGTCCAGAGTTTTTCACTTGAAATGGGCAAACTTCGGCATGATTGACTTCTTAAGATATTGAATAGAACTGGTTTCATTCATACTACTTTCCGTACGATTTTGATAATTATCAGTACAAAACCTAATACGAAAAAAAAATATTTTGAGCCCTGCCAGTGCTCGAAAAAAAGTTCTGGCTGCGTTCTGATGCCGGCAAGGTTATACCTGCTTCGTACTTTGAAAATTCATATTTCACCCAAAGCACGGAATTTTTCCAATGCTAGTGAAAGTTGAATATTTTCAATACCATTGTGCCACTTTTGACTATTTCCTCAAGATCTCCAACTCTAATAACTTGCATGTATAGGAAGTTCCACGAACACATGACATACAGAAGTAGAAAGACTATGATGATTTTTAAGGAAATGCGGTGATATATTGACAAAATTCAAGCCATGTCTTCAAAGCTGTTTACCCGTGACTGATGTGTAATGAAATAAAGCAATCGATTGCTCTTCTTTCACGTATAAAAACCATAAGAGAATAGCCAATAATAAAACACTCATTCACTATTGACAATGTATCCAATTCAACTGACTTACTAGACCTTATATATACATATGTGCGTGTCATTGAGAATGTACTGGTACTATGCAGACTTTGGAACCACAATGAATCTGATGGCCTTTTGGACGAACAGCTCACAGGTGTCATTCTAATCAAAGATAATTTTTGTTAACACTTTTAACAGACGTCTGTCTTGGTAAAAGTGCCGATAAGGATGGTGAGAAGCAGGAATAGAAAAAAGTGGTAAAATGCATATTTCTGGCAAAATTTCGTTAAGACATGAATAAGTTTTAGCTGTGCAGCCACAACTTATTTCCTTGCACACTTATTTCCTCCCTTGATCCAGGGCTAAAAGCAGCGCCAACTTCATTTTATTTTTAAACACATAATACAGCATAACCGAAGCTAATGTCTGTCAGCTTTAGCCAAACAAAGACATTCTCTTCCTTGATTTGCATTTCAGAATAAACATTTTACTGTCTCCTTGATTATTTGCATTTGAAATAAAAAAAAAACATACACACACACACTCAGAGAGCATAACAGGAACAAATTTGAATACAAATCCCAGTTGTTTTGTCTGTTGACAAACAAGACAAATGTGTTATTTTACGACAATTTTGATTTATTTAAAAATAAATTTGTTTTGTAGACTGGCAATTTTTTCTGGCCGGTATAAGTGTATTTGCATGTGTGTGTTTGTGGTTCGTGTGGATGTCTTGCCAGCACCAAATGACTGTAAGTATGAATTATTTTACACAATCTGCTTTCCTAAAAACACAGAAAAATAAAAATATTAATTTTATATGAAAGTTGTTCAACTGAAATAAAATCAAAACTGCACTCAACTTTCGCCAAGTAGAAGCGGTTTGAAACAGTGTCTTCACCATTTGATGGCATTCGCTTTGTGTGATGTTGATGAAGCTCTGATTTCGATGAATCGATGATCTGCAAAAACCTCACGGGGGAAAAGTCTATATTGTATGTATTTCCCGTGTTACAAGTATTTTTCTAAAAAACTGTACTTTTATGGTAAACAGTGCTGTCTGGATAGAGTGAACTAATTTTTGCAGAGCGATTTCACTATACCCAGGTTGTTCACTAAATCAAGGTTGAAATTTTTTTATTTAAAAAACTAATTTATTTATTTTAAATGCATTTATAGGTTATAAATTATATTTATTTTGCAACGCCGTAACGCTGTACCAAACAAGTAACACTAGCACGTTTTTCAATTTCTTTTATAATGTCGCTTTTTTGTTTTAAGGATAAATGCTTTCATTTTTTCGAATCGATTTTTATGTAACAATTATATACATAACACTTCATAGAATGCGTATTTGTGAGAGTAACTTGTCAACTTACTCTAAAAGAATCGTTACTTTACCGTTATTTTATGTTCTCTTTAATTTTTATACTCTTTTCCATTGTTTTTCTCCTTCGCCAAACCTAAAACCTCACTGCAAAATAAGTATGTTCACTCTATAGAGGTTCATGAGTGTTCACTCTACAGAGTAGTCAATGTAAACTTTCTGGTGTTCACTCTAACGAGGTACTCATAGCATCGGGAGTTCACTCTAGCCAGACAGCACTGTATGTAAATCAAGCTCATATATAAATATTCTCATCGTTTATAATTGATCATAAATTATATCGTATAACAATTGTGACACTTTATGTTGTCTTTATACTAAATAAAATAAAAAGTATAATATTAACCAGCAGCTAAAACAGACGCTAAAGCTTCGAGCAAAATATTGCCCGAATTGAAGAACCATTTTGATTAAGCACATTTTTCGTCTGCGCATATTGCTCAAGACTGGAACAGCCTGCACTACAAATACAAACGTAATTAAGTCAGTCCGTGACTATAAATGAACCGATTCTGGCAAATAATAAATTAAATTTACTTAAAACGACCTCTTTAAAATCAAGCAAATTATCCAGATGTTGAATAATCTTAGTTTCGTGCTTGTAGCAAATAAATCAAATATGTACTCATCGTCCACTGGCCATTGTAATCGATTCCATCATTAACGTACTTCATGTTCAATAAACTATTTCAATTGCCGTTCAACTTTCGCCACCAACCACAAGTGAGCACATCATCTGCTGCAGCTGTGCCTGGTGCTTCTGCTCGTCCTTTTGATGAACGCACTTGAAGTATGTGAATGCTGAAATTATGTTTGAAATGCAATCACTTTGATTATCACTAGCAATTCATCTGTCATTATAAGACACCAGCACTAACCCGTACAAATATTGTACAAATACTTAAAAGATCCTGCAAGGACTTTTCTTTATTGCTCAGTACTAGTATCGCATTCGCAGTCCTGTTGAGGTAAAAGCTTTGTGTCTTGCGATGTACTGACATCTACGGCTGCCATCAAACTGATTATTTTAATACTCAAACGTAATTATTATTTTGGGTGTATGATGCAAACATTCAACATGATGCACGTCCACACAAATACACTTACGTACATAAATACATCTGAATGTGAATGTGGCTTTGAAGGTCGGAAATTGACAGCTGAGAATTTTTGCTCCACATTTGAGGTTTTTCTTTTTATTCAGTAGGCAATAACTTTAAACATATCACTTGTACTCTATTATTAAAAGGAACGCGCAAATACACATGAACGGTTTGCAGAGCTCCTTTAATTATATGCTTGAGGCGCTATTTAATTAAATGCTTTTATTATATCGGATTGCTTCAAAGCAGTCCCTCTCACAAGCAGTTTTTGTAGGTCTTTAAGTTCTCTCAGCGACTACGTTTTTATTTCAATCTTGGGGAGAGGAGAATATCGAGACGACAAATTTGGTTCACTCATGTGGCTGAGGCATGATTTCGGTACTGTTTTTGTCAAAATTCAGCGTTTTTTGAACAAACTCTGCCACCAGACATTCCGCAAAAAACACATGGCATGAGCCAGCCGATATCCAACACACTCAACATTTTCTCTAATAGTGTTTCAACGATTGTCCATAATAATTTTGTTCACTCTCAGAAAATAGGCGGACACGCAAAACATTTACTTCTTCTTTCGTGCCTCTCGTCCACAAGGTCCACATGCTACGTTGCTCAGGTTCGCCAAGTGGGCTTGATCCACTGCCAGATTAGGCCATAATGGTAGGTTTTGACGTAAATCTATTCCAAGACCGCACTGATGTGTCACATTTACTTTGAAGGCGTGTGTAAATATCGAGAAAACCTGATAATGTAACAATTTCACTAGATTGTAGCCTTAAAGAGTGTGATAGGATCAAGGTTGGACCCAGCATCACATATCGCGGATTTGTCTGTGCTAAATCCTCTGCAAATGACCAACCAATACGGATTGATGACTTTGAAGATTTGCAAAGTTTTTTTCGATCACACAATAATGGTTCGGCTGACGTATCTTCTGCAATATGATACTCTATTTTTGACACTTTATGACACATTTTTGACACTTTATATAAGTATTTATAAAATCTCTTTGCTTGCACACAAAACTGACTCTGTAATTTATTTATTAATAACTGTTATTATTTCTCATAATGTTTTAGTTATTTTTAATATATGTTTTTTAAATAGTTTTCGTTACTTTTCTATTACTATTACACTTAAATTTTTGAATTTTGACATTGTAAAGGTTATACTCTTGAATTTTGTTATTTCCTATCTGCGTTTTCTTGCAAAAATCAAAAATTATGGTATTAAACACCGATAGCATTTCTGTTAGTTCCAATGACGCTTTTCCCAACACGATTCGTATCCTGTGCAAGCAGAAAATTGATGAATATATGTAGATGGTGACTTCAACTCCATTGTTTTATGTGAGACCAAACTACTTGACGCAATGGATTCAATTGGCGCATTTTCTCCCAATATACGAATACCAAAGCATTTTACTGCAACGAATCAGTCACTTCTGGATATATTTTTTGTCAACGATATAAGAAAAGTTCGTTTATATGATCAGATTTGTGTGCCATGATTCTCAAAACATGATCTAATATTTTTATGTTTTGACTTCAAAACGAAATATACCAAGGAAGAGATGACGTATTAAGACTTTAAAAGGACGGACTATAATCCAATGATGATTGATCTTAGAACAGTTGATTGGGATAGTATTTACTTTATGCCTGATGTTGGTGATCAAGTTGTTTTTCTGGAGCAAAATCTGGTTGAAATTTGCCCATAAAAACGGTTAAAAAGAATAGCACTACAAAGTCTTGGTTTAATGAACAGATAAGAGCTAAAATAAGTCAACGAGATTATGCGTTTAAATATTGGAAACGCTTTAGAACTGCCGATCTATATGAACATTTGTTAATGCTAGAAATAAACTTATTAAGCGTTCAAAATTCTCTTATTTTTCCAACTTATTCTCAACTGCTGTAAACGCAAAGAAAAATTGGAAAATTATTCGTTATATTGGCATCGGAAAATCAAGCGATGTAAATTGTTCAGCAATAAATGTCGATTTACTAAATGAGCTGTTCACTGGAATTCCAAACGTGAACATTTCTCCCAACTTTTACTCTTGTTATACTAGTTCACTACATAACATCACCAGACAATTTTCTTTTCGATGTGTTTCTCAGGATGATACCGCTGTGGCCTGCCATCATATTAAGTCGAATGCAATTGGCTCAGACCAGATACCACGCGTTCTACCTTACTAACTTCCTCATATTACACACATCTTCAGCACAATAATTACCAAAGGTATTTGTCCACTAAACTGGAAGTAGGCGAAAATTGTTCCCATTCCTTAAAACAATAATGAGTACCGTCCAATTGCTATTCCCTCATACTGATCTAAGGTTTTCGAAAGGCTCCTGCACAGACAAATGGTTGACTACACACAAGCTAACAATCTGTTTAGTGATATGCAATCAGGTTTTCGACCCAAACATTTGTAGTTGTACTACAGCACCTATTGAAGTAACGGAGTAAATTCGTAGCTACATACACACATACATGTATTGATAATGGAAATGTTGCTTCGCCAGTACTATTGGATCACTCTCAAGCATTTGATATGGTTAATCACGATATGCTTTGTGTGAAATTGATGAAGCTGTTCAATTTTACCTCTTCTGTGGCTGATCTAATTTCATCCTATATATCTTAGTAATCGCTATCAGCATGTAAGCACAAATAATACACAATCTTTGCCGTTAGCAGTAACCAAAGGTGTTCCCCAAGGGTCCATTTTAGGTCCGCTCTATTTACAATATACATAAACGACTTACGATTGTAAAATTCATATGTATGCCGATGATGTCCAAGTTTATATTTGCAGCGAAAATGATGAGACCGCTGACTGTAATTTCAAGAAGCACCAATCAAATAACTATTGAGCCCAATATCATATTGAACTCACAAAAAAATGAGATTGTCAAGAAGACAAAAAGCCTTGGCATTATTTTAAATTCTGTACTTACATGGTCAGACCATATAAACATTGTTGCAGGCAGAGTATTTGCGATGCTACGTTCAACATGCGAGTGCTTTTAGCTAAATCAGCTAAATTAGCGAAGTTTTTGCAAGTCGTGTCCAAAAAAGCACTAGGAAACTAAATATTACATATGTTGCTATTTTAAGATACATATGTATGTATTCAACTTGCGACGCTTTTCTCACACTTCACCCTATGAGACTAAACTTTATGGTGTTCGTTTTTGTGATCGGTTAAGCATTCGCTCTCTATTTCTCCTGCATAAGATTATTTATACTGGACAGCCATCGTATTTATTTGCGCGTCTCTCTTTCGCACAGTCGCGAAGAAATAAAACCCTGGTCCAGTTTAGATTAGGAAGCCGATATCTGAATGGCAGTTTTTCGTCCACGCTATTCGCCTATCGTAATGCTTAAAATTGGTACCATTTCATATGATTTAAAATTGTTTTCTTAAGTCTTTAATTTTGTGTTCATTGTTATAATCTTCTTGTATGACGAATTTATAATTATTACGAACCGATCATCCTATACTATAATTATAAGACTCTTAAGTTTTGTTGTACAGGAATACCAATAAATACACAAATAAAAGTAAAAAAATAAATATGTGTACATATTTGCCAGCTGTGAACTATTTTATAATTGTGAAATAATCATTTTAATTTTCGCTAAATTTGCCACGGACATTGCCGGGAAGGTAATAGTTGCACACCGAAACGAAATCTTTCCCTCTACAAAGAGAGACAGACGGCAACATGACTCATTTATCGACAGAACTTTAAATAATTTTTTTCAGACAACTTGCTTTTCAGCAAAGCCTACGCCTAGTTCCCGGAAACCCTGCCACACCAGCTGCGTGAAATGTCCAGTGCCGGGCGTAAACTCGGCTTTTGCAAATTCATAACCGTCTATTTCGTCATACCAGAATATCAATAGAAAACATTTTAGAAGATAAACTAAAAAACAATATTTTTTTCTGAAGCCAATTTGAACTTATGGTATACAATTGTGGGGTACCGCTAGCAATTCAAATATTGAAATTCTACAAAGATATCAATCCAAAACAAAGAAGAAATTAATCGTTTCAGCGACAGATATCTAACCCGACTTAGCCATCATTCCAATGTGCTGGCCATCAATTTATTAGACGATAGCAACGAAGTGCGTAGGTTAAAAAGGCTACATGTACTTGACCTACCTTTTAGAAAATAACATTTAAGATGTATGTACATATATATTTATTTATAGGCACCTCTGCCCAGGCAGCGGCCATTCTGTGCAGCATTTTGCTTAACTTTAAGGCCGGAGCACCGTGTCGTTGCAAATATTTTAATATAAATATTTATAATAATATAAAGTTTTTTTATAAACATTAAACTTTTTCCTCTTGACAGCCTTTGCTGTCATGTATGTATGTATGTATGTACGTATGTGCATTTGTTCGTACATACATACACACACATGTATGTATATCTCAAGTTTGATTGCCAAACATAGAAAAGATAAATTTATTTCATTGTTACTATTTTGTAAGCAAAGATTTTAAAAAACACACACATACATACATCCAAACAACTCGCAAGGCCTCTCGAACTTGCTTTTACAAAACAAAAAACTCGCAATTTGAAGTTATAAAAGAATTTTATCTACGACTGTAGTGCAAAGCATTCCATTGTGTTGTATCTGTCTTAAGCCCATCTTCTATTCACATTCATCTTGGTAACATTATTGTGCAACAGGATTTGAGAATGATGCATGCAGCAGCAGGCAAAGGCATGCAGACTTTATCCTTTGTTTACAACCTTCTAAACAAAATACTGTGTATGTATGTATGTACATACATATATCGTCATATGACTCTCGAAAAGCTCTAATTTACAGTGAAAGAAAACTCTTGATGTTACTTGCAGAGATATGAAACGAAAGTAAGACTAAAAAACTAAAGGAGCGTAAAATTTTTTAGGAACATGTATTTTTCCTTCATAATTATCCAAACAATCGACTGTGAATTTTTTGAGGCTTAGGGCGTTTTTAAAATAATACGACAACATGAACTTTGTGTGCGTGTGTGCGCATAACGACTCAGATGTAGGAAATACTCTTTACCACCAGAAATGGGCTTAACACTGTGCATTTGGCTTCCATCCAGTAGACAAAGAATGGACTAGAAAGCTTTGGGCAGTTTGATCATTAAATTGTCAAATGGAAAAGCCTGGTCCCCTAACAGAAATAAATGCTGCTAGATCTTGTTTGCGTTAGCCGCTTTCCCTCCTACCCTTTATTTTATATGTGCTTTTTCTCTTCCAAGTCAGTCATCAGTGAAATCGCCTTCTTGCGAAAAACACAACGAAAGAAACATATTCCCTGTTGCAGGAAAAGTAAATAAATGGCAATAAACAACACGAGAAATGCAACAAAGACAAGCAACGAATAGGCAAAGAAGAAACTCACCAACGAATGAGTCAACAACATACATACATACATATAATGAAAAACATATGATCCCGATTCTACTTATTCCGGCAGTTGCAATGATAAGATTCGCAACAGGAAAAGCGACGATAAATGTTCATGTTTCAAGCCCTTGAATCGCAAATATGTATAACAGAAAAGTAACCAAAAGGGACTTACAACGAAATGGAGACTAAAGCCCGGTTTTGTTCGTTTGTGAAAAGTTTGTCGCTTGTGCTAGAAACACAAATGGGACGAATGACAGCATTTGTGTTCGTGAGAATCACCAAATACTAGCGAATGTTCGAATTGGTGGGGCAGCTGAAAGCCTTGCCAATATACCACCATCAGAGTGGCCAGTGTGACATATTTCTTGCAATATATTATTAAATATTAGTGCAAACACCAGTAAGCACGAAGAAAGGCATGTGAAAAATCAAAAGTGAATAGTGGAAAGTGGAATTATACGCATTTTAGTGGCAGATGGATAGATTTTTTACCAAATTGATTGGTGCTTTTGTCATGTTTTATATGAAAATATCTTAGCATTACAGCTCTAGTTAGTCGTTACGGATTGACTTCTCTTACATATGATGTAGGTTTCATTATATATTTCAACGCTTCTGCTTGCTTCATTTTTGCATGCAATTAAACTTGTTGTTTCCAATCCGCAGCCGCAGTCTCAACAGGACGCCAATGTACCAAAATTAGTTAAAACGCTAATCGAAAGTTTGGGCAACAGCATTAACAACAAAAGATTATACTTGGGAAGAACTTTAGACGAACAATAAGTGCGTAAGGAATTTGTTGAAACTGTACCGCGAAGTTTGATTAAACATCAGCCAGAACAGCAGCAACAATCGTTTACGACACAAAACAAAAATCTGCAACAACAAAACCATCATCAACACCAAAATTTATGTCAGCAACATCATCAACAATGGTTTGATGACAACAACAAAAACTTAACCGTTACTAAAGCCGCCAGCGATAAGAACACAAAACAAATCAAGGTCTCGTTTCCGCCAATAGCAAACGGTCTTCCTCACTTAGCGGTGACAGATCAGATGCGAGTAGCAACAATTGGGAACAAAAATCAAATATCAACAACATCATAAAAACTACAACAACAATAGCAACAACATAGTGGCCAGCTGGGTCTCAACACTACTTCTAAAAGCAGCGCATAAAAACATTCACGGGGTAAACAGGTACAAATAACAACTATATGGGTGGTGTTGATACAAGAAACATTTTAGATTGTAGTCGTGTGTCCAAACGAGAGAATGCGGTTGTTTGTTATAATTTTTCAAACGTTAGAACCAGAAAACAAAGGCAGCATCGGCAAATTAAACGGAACTCCCATTCTGCTTTCTCGGACATTTTAAAATTGAGTTCATTAAGCCTTTTCCATCTCGGATCACAGGTTTTGCTATTTGAAATGTAAAAGTAAATATCGCCAGGAACTTGAAGGTGTATGTAAATGTTATTCTATTAAAGTCTTATTCTCTCGATGTCAAACATCCACATGTTCTGAAAAAACATAAAATTCTTCCAATACCTAAATCTCCTGGAACAAATAAAATTTTAAATTTTCGTCCGATATCTGTTCTTTCCGTCATTGATAAAATTTACGAAAAGCTGATTTCCGAACAATTTACCAACTATTTGGGCATAAACAAATTATTGCTGGATCGCCAATATGGGTTTAAAAAAGGCTGTGGGTCTGCTGAAGCTGTCATCAATGTTATTGATTATGTGTGTAGCGGTCTTGATGCGGCTTGATGTAAAGCAGTTGCGGGGGTCTTTTTTGGCTTGTCAAAAGCTTTGGACTTGCTAAATCATATATTGTTTATTGAAAAATTAAAGTATTATGGTCAGAACTGACGAATCACTTAAAATATTTGCCGACTACTTAAAGAACGGGCAGCCATTTGTGCAAATAGGCGAAGCCAGAAGTTCTGCTATTGATGTAGTTTGTGGCGTTCCTCAAGGCAGTGTCCTTGGTCCTTTACTATCATTTAATGGAAAACATTTTATGTTCGCTGTGGATATTTGCCTGCTGTACAATTACAAATATGAAGAAGTACTTGGAAATCAAATTCAGTATGATGCTGCAATATTATCTGAGTTTCTAACATACATATAATAAGTTGATCCTTAACGCATGGAAAACGAAAGTTGTGAGTTTTAGGCCATATTTAACAAGAAATGATCAGCCAATGAGTGTGATAATCAATGAATCAGAAAATCTTAAACATATGGGAATGCTATTAACTCGCAATGTGTCATGGCAGGATCACATTAGTTACTTAAAGTGCAAAGTTTCATCTGGAATTGGTATTTTATGCAAATTTCGAAACAAACTAACCTCTAAAGCGAAAATGTTAATATACCAATCTCTTATACACTCGCACCTGACCCAATAGCATGTGGTTTTAAAGGGAACTCGTCCATGCGTTCGCTACAGTCAGCCCAGAACAGAGCATTGAAAATGGTTTTTAATCTCCCCTTACGTTATAATACGATCGATACTGCCAATAAAAGGCCTTCACAAACAGCAATTATTGTTATATAAGATATATTAAGATCTTAAATAATGTTGGTTTTAGCACTATAGAGTCTTCTTTCGTTGGTGCACGCACGCAAAGAGCAGCTAGACAGGCGATGGACGTGAGTTTTGTCAGATGCCGGCTCGAGGTTACTAAGCAATCGAGTACAACCTACTACCTGATCGCTTAAAGGATATCTCAGTGCTGTCGACTTTTAAAAACACAGTAAAAAGCTTTTAATTAAATATTGAAATAATGAAAATAAAAAATAAAAAATAATGTTTCTTATAATTGAAAATTATTAGACTCGCGTGTTGTAGAAAAGTCTTAATTTGAAAACGCCTTTATCTTTTGTGAACTATTTGATATTCATTAAGTTTAATTCATTATGTTCTGCAAAGTTCTGCAAAGCAACATTTTAGATCCTAAATGATAGTTTGGGAATAATTTTGTCGTGAGCCCAGTCTGTTTGTAATAAATTTGAAAATGCGGAACAATGTGTTTTGTTCAGTAAGAGGCTGAGAGGGAGAGAAGTATCCCTTGGTGATGCAGCAAAACCGTAGTTGGCCTTCTGCCATAAGAAGGGTAGGTGCGGTTCAGGAGCCAACAAAGCTGGGCTCCTCTGAACAATCTGTTAAATTTGTGTTGTGCTACTGAACCGCAGGAGTGTCACCCAGTCCCCAGTCCCGATGAGCACAGCCGGGCCAAAGTTACAAGAAGTCAGTGAGGCAGTGACGGGGCGAGACCGAAAGTGTGGCTGCATTTAAGTTTTGGTTTTTAACCACTTGCACCTAAATAAAAAAATCTGTTACTAATTTGGAGAAAACATTACATTGTCCTGTAAGTGCTTAAGTATCTAGATAGTCTCAGCACGCAGAAAAGCTTGCACTTTAAATTGAATGCCAATCGAACAATCGGAAGATTAACACATGATATCAAAATTTTAAAGTAATTGCGGGCCTAAGACCACCGCGTCTGTTCTTGATACTGCGTTTTCTAGACGAAGGAAGGCCCATTGTGACCAAAAAGTTATTCAAAATAGAAAAATTTAAATTTGATTAATTTAATCCCGTTATCCATAAATGCGCAACTGCTGCAAGAAGCTGCATTTCCCTTTTTTTCATATTACATATAATTTTTTAGGGAAAGAAATCCATTACAACAATTATTCCATAAGACTAATCTTATAAGTTTGCCTATTGAAGGAGGAGTCAGAAGAGAAATATGTAAATGCGATTACCTCAAATTTTTTATCGTTGTAGTCTGTTCTGTAATGTCACGTTCGGCGGTGCGTCATAACTGCTGGAAGGAGTTGATTCAAAGTTCGAAATCAAACAAAGTTTTTTACATACATACATATGTAAATATTTTTAAACCAAGCAAAACAAATTGCTAAGAAATACAGTTCAAACACAAAGTTTTTAAACTATTCGAACTTGGTCGCGTTCGACACAGCCAGCATAAAATTTAATTTGTTTAAATTAATCCCTGCTATCGTGTATACATATTTTTTATGTGAATATGTATTTCTGTATGTATGAAATCGCGGTGAAAAAACTGCAAAAACTAGCGAGAAGATTTCAAGAAAGAAGAAAAGTGTGAATGCGAACGAAAAAGACAAAAGGGAAGGAATCAGCTAAAACTAATATCAAAATTACTTCATCAAAGAGAGAAAAATATCATTTAGAAAAAGAAATAGTCGAAGCATTATGAAGGATGTAACAAAAAGCTCGTCTATGAAAACAAACATTAGCGAACACCACAAGAAAAGTTGAAATTTCATTGTCCAACAACTTCAGTAAAAAGTACAAAAATATTATCGAAAATAATGAGGAAAGCCAACCCTGCAATATGTTGGAAAGTCTGCAATCAGAATTGCTTCCCATAGTTTATTTAATAAAAATGGAGGGGAAAATAAAACGGCAACATTGGCGGAGAGTCAAAATCGTGTATCGTTACGGATTCTATGTGCCGCGGTCCGTATGCCATTGATACATATTCTGAGCTTTTACATGGAATCGCAACACAATTACCCGCCTTTAAGTTCCACGCATTTTAACAAACGGTTCCAACGGAAATATTGCAATGAAAATTGATGGTTTTACCATTTTACAAAATAAAGTTTAGGGCGCTCTTTTCAAATACAGACAAGTTTCTATTCCTAACGAATCGTATAAGAACTCAAATAATGGACTTAATTTCTAAAATTGCAATTTCCAATTTAAGACCAAATTTATATCCATTTTAAATGCCAATTTAGTTATAGTTACACACATGGAAAGAAATTTCTTTGCCAGTTCGCCCGGAAAGGGTGAGCTTGATGGTGGGGGAGCAGCTTAGCAAATTGCTGATTCTGTTTCATTTTCATTCATGAAATGCGCGCAGCATGATGTTCACGGAATAGATATTTGCTTTATCACATCGGAACAAGTACTAGAAGGGGTTTCACTTCAATTTTAGTCGATTAAATATCGATCGGTTTTGTTTCTTATTTATTTTATACAATATTATTTGACGTTTAGAGGATATTTATTACCGTAACTGCAGTAGACAGAGATATTTATATAAAAACCCTTTTATAACCAAAAAAGCGTATAATTTTGAATATTTATAAAAAACGTATTCACAAACTTTTCTGATAAAAAAAAACGTATAATACGCTCCAAAAACGTATAGGTGGCAAGCTTAGCTGAGACCCATCGCACCCCCATTTTATCAAAATATTGAGACGATTTTCATCATCTTTTAGTTTATCAATACCAAGTAAAACCTCTTTTTGAGCCAAACAAAGCCTTTCAATAGTATGATTCACTAATGACTGGAGTGAACCTTTTCTTAGCTTTTTGAACGTTAGTGTAGGAGGGAAAAAGATTTTTGCATTTTGCGTTGAGTTCGCGTACATCGTATTGATGTTTCGACAAAGTAGCATCAACCATTAAAGATAAGGCTTCATCGGGAGAAAGGCTCTCTAAAGGCACAGGCTCAGAGCTTAATCTCTTATACACTTTTTTTCACTTCCGTACCTTTACTGGATGAAGCTTCCGAAATGTCTTTCATAAGTCTGGCTGAAACTCGCTTTCCCGTTTTGCGAAACACTTGCGCACTAGCTTTTATAATTTCTCGATGGTCAGTTGAATCTAAAAGACTTTGTATCTTCTTTTTCGATTTCTCACAACAGTCATCAACGTTTTTCGGTTTCTTCCAGCTTTCTTACAACTTTTCGGTTGTACACCTTCAGGCAACATATACGGTTTATCAAGGCAAACTGAATTTGATTTTAAGAAACGGTCACGATGTCTTCCACTTTTGATCCATTTGTCGGCTAGTTTAAAACAAATAATATTTATTTTTGCCTTAAGATTTCTTTTCACGTCTTCTGGTATATTTTGAAGACCATACCTAACCATTATTAATGCCAATAAGACCTGTTTGCGATGTATTTTGGGAGTTTTTACCCATTCTTCAAAAATTTCCTTTCGCGAAAGTGTGGAGATCATACTGGAAGAGTAAGAACAAATGTATGGCGGTCGCAAAAATGCGGCAGATGTTTTTGGTTTACCTTAAAGTGAACACTTGAAAGATTAACCCAAATTTAGTTTTCCCCCGGAACAATCTGAAATAAACAGCTTTAACTCTACTTGAAAAAAAAAAAATATTTTATTTTCTGCACTTTCTGAACTGTTCACAAAAAAAAATTTAATACTTATAATGGAAATATTTGAATGAAAATCGTAATATGCATATTTCCCTGAAATGAAGCTTTATAATAATAAAAAAAATATGACAATAAAATCAACGTAGCCTTTTTAATCATAAACCAAAATCACACAAAAAATACGTTTCTCTCTGAAATCTGAATGCATGACTTGACAACAACTGACTTTAATGCTTACTTTTTCTAATCAGAGTTTAAAACAGGAGAACCAAACATAAATTACAGTTACATATTGTATTGAGAAGCTCGTTAAACGATCAGAAGGAATGTTGCCAGACATTTTTTTTTATTTTTTCCAGCTAGATTTTTGATTTACCACAGTGTGCCTGTGCAAGAAAACTATTTCCATTTGTGTCACACTCGATTTTACATTTAATTTATAGTAAAAACGAACTTGATTTTAAATGTATATGACCGTCACGTTTGAAACTATAGATTTACCCATATTTCTTGGGGCTACTGGAGCACTTAGGGAGTCCCTCCGCAGATGGTTTGATGGGCGACTATGTGCGTTCACAAACCACGAAGTTGTCTGTAACTTGGGCGAATCGATAACTGAATTTCCAAATAAATTAGGCGCTAACGATTTCCCAGAATATTCTAGTCACGAAGTGAACGCACTATGACAGTTGTGTTGATAGATCACCCGTTCAAGGATTCTATGAAGCTTAAATAATATAAATAAATTGAGCGCATGAATAAAAATAATGAAGTGAGCCGGATATTTGGCACTTAAAATTGAGGCCAAAAATATCTGGACTTAAATTTTATGTGAGAGTGGCTGCCGCACTTTCTTCTTTCTTTTTGTAATTTTTACTTAAAAGAAAGTACTTGCTACGAATATATGTATGTTGTTGCACTGTTGGCAAGTGACAAGTGGAACTGAGAGCGAACGCAGCTTATTATTTTTGAGTGTATTCGTCTTTCTTGGATGTCAAGAGTTTAAGAGTAAAATTGTTGTTTTCAAATTTCAAGAATATTGAAAATCGAAACAAATACTTGGGAAGTCGCTAAGTTTTTTTTTTTGCTGATGACCAGGACGAATTCTGAAGTGTTCGTGGAATATTAACAACAAGAATCTACTCTGGAATTGCTGAGGCACTTTGTTTTTATTCTCAACATCTCTGCATTTATTTCTTAAATGTTGTTGCGTGTGTGTTGTTCGCATAATCATATTGTACATGTACACACATACATATGTACATATTTTATATTGCAATTAAAATAAAAGCTTTCGAATGAATGTTAAAATAGCATTTGAATCTGCCAATTTATTTACAAACATGAAATTCTGGAATTTCAATGAAAATTTAATCAAAATTAAACAATAATTGTTTGGAAATAAATTTGTGTACAAACCCATGTGTTTATATGGCAGTATAAATATATGTTTATATGTACATAAGTAATTATGAGTACATACTTATGTATGTATGTAGGTGTGTATGTATGTATGTGCACTTATCTTGCAGCAACACAGTTATAACTCATAAAAGGGGATTTAGACGGTAACACAAGTCGTACGATAAGTCAAGCTCCTGAGTAGAAGAGCGCGGATCGTCTAAACTTAAAATGTAATGCAATTATACGACATTAAAATACGGATTAAAATTAGTCAGTCGTACGGCTCTTATCGTTTTTTAATTTTTTTCAAATTCCTTCACACATCATTAGATCAGGGATGTATTTTCATGTAAACATTTTACTTTCTTTTGGTATTTTACCAATCGTGTAAACCTAAAAAATCTGTCGTAAGATTTTTATTCTCATTTTTAAAATACGGAGATAACTTCATAAGATTTTCTCTTTGGTTTTAAGTACTTAAGTACGACTTGTATTACCGTCTAAGTCCCCTTTAAGGTATGATTTTTGAGCGGTCAGACCAACATAATTATATGTCACTGTGCTAAATTTAGCATTTAACCAAATAGGAAATCCAATCAGTTTTAAAAAAATTTACCTGCAAAGTTAGGACTCGAAGATATTGTCCTCTGCCCGATATTTAAGCTGATTCTGCGTTCGTAAAAAAACTATTGAATTGTTGAAAATTAGTCTGCTCAATATTTTTGGTGGGAGATATTTCATTCCGTAAAAAAAAGATGAAGGCAGCATTGAAAACTTTATGTTGAAAATTTTGTCAAAATCTTTGCATTTAAAAATACAAAAATAACCGTAAAGATTTTTGTGTTGTAGGAAACACAAGAGGCAGTTAGAACCTTCTTCGTTAAGCTTTTTTTAATTCTTACTAAATATTAAGATTTGTCCTTGACAGCTCCAGATATATTATTTGCATATGTAATTCTTATTAAACTTTTCACTTTTTTAAATAATTCCAGAAACACAAAAATCAAAGTGAATAAATCAGTTATTTGCCCGTAATTTCTACAATTTAAAATCACACCGAAATATGGAAAAGTCGGGTGATTTATTCAATCTCAAGGCTGATTTTAAAATTAAATTAAATACAGTGTGATTTGAAATCTTGACCTTTGAAATCGTGTGACTTTCAAATATGGATACAATTTAGAATCGAACTGATAAATGCATTCTCTATACAGTAGAAAGAGCCAAGTACGACGTTAAAATGACATGTGATTAAAAATATTACGATTAAAAATCACAGATTTGATTTTCAAAATATAGTTGGTGAAACCAAAAAAAAAATGGCTGCTAATTTATTAAACTGAAATTTAACTTTTGCCCAAAAGAACACAGAGATTTGAATTTTTGTTTTTGACATCTCACAAATCTGGCCGATTCAGAATCATATAATTGAAAAAATATCAATAATAAATGGCAGGAAAAAAAATTGTCGAAAATAATAATAATTGCTTTAAAGTTACACAAAGTCTTTATTTGATTTTTGCGCGTTTTCTAGCTGCCGGCATCCTTACATTAACGCAGTTGTTTGAATACTTGGGTTTTTGAGTTGGAACCTAAAGAGAAGACCACTCTGGTTTTTATATTATACAGTCAAAGCCCGGTATAAGGAATACTCAGTTTAACGATTATCCGATATAACGAATGGCCAAATTTTTACATTAACTACCTTCTATAGCGAATGGCAAAAAAATATAATCTCGATTTAACGAATGACAAAGCAAAATAAAAAAATCGTTAAAGAACCGTTAGATTTTTGTGTGTGTTTTTGGCTTCTTTGCTTTGTATTGAAAGAACACATGTGATGCGTTGCTTTTTTCGTTAAAGTTTCAGTAGTTTTGTTTGGTTCATTGTGAAAACGAGATGTCAAATCGAAAAAGAATCTCTTTTGATAAAAAATTAAAGATTTTAGAAGAATGTAAGAAAGGTGCAAATCTTTCAGTAATATCCCAAAAGTATGGAATACCAAAATCTTCAATATGTACGTTAAAATAGAACGAACATAAAATTGTGGAAAATTTAAAAATTACAAACAATGGGACTAAAAATCGGCGATCTCTTAAAAAAGGTGAAATTCCAAGAATGCAAAAGGCTCTGTTCGAATGGTTTTTAAGCCAAAGAAACAAGCACATGCCCGTCAATGGAATGGTTTTAAAAGCAAAGGCATTAGAAATCCATAATCAAATGTACGGCTCCGATTTCCACGCAAGTGATGGCTGGCTATCACGTTTTAAGAAAAGATATGGAATCAGGCTGCTAAAGCAAAGAACGACAAGATTTAGTGGAGCCTTTTAAAAATCATTTTCATGAATTCATGAAAAAAAGAGTGCTTAGAAAATTGTTGGAATAAAATGATGTCATCAGATAGCGACAATTTTGACGAAGAAGACGAAATACCTTTGTCCCGACTAGGTCAATTGGTAGATGCCGAGTGTATGAGACGTAGTGTGCGTTTACTAAGCGCTGTTTTTCCAAACGTATGTTCTATGTGGTTAATTTAAAATTTTTTTATGCATATCTATCGTAATTTCAGATAACCTTTAATGTAGAAGATGTAAGCAATTGGAATGAGGATATTGTTCAAGATGCAGATATCGAAGATGAAGAAAATGAATGTGAAGTTATTCCTGTCGAGTCAGAGGAACTAAAAATTAAATACTGAGATGCAATCAAAGGGTTTGAAACCTGTATAATGTGGTGTGACCAAAATAGAATAGATGTTTCAAAATCGCTTGTATTAAGGGAGTTGCAAGAAGAAGCAATACAAAGAGGACTTCAAAGTACGTTAAAGCAATCGTTCATAACAGATTTCTTAAGAAATGAATAATATGAATGAAATGTAATAATAAACCTACATATGTTCATAGCATCGAAATATAAATATGTATGTGTGTATGTATCTATATGCACCTACATACGTACATTTATAATTTTTAATGAAATTATTAGAAATAAAAAAAATGAAAATATCATTTAAAGTTTTATTTCTACACTAAATTATAAATACAATTAAATTTTGATGTTTTTAAAATTGCGGACCACCGTTTTTTATAAAATTTTAAGGTAAAAAATTACTGTTCGATATAACGATTATCTCGGTATAACGAAAGGTCTGAACATTGTATCATTCGTTAAACCGGGCTTTGACTGTATTTGAAAAATATTGAAACAGCCAATATGAATAGTGAAATATAATAAAAGTAATGAAAATCTATATATGGAATCTTATAAAGAATTTGCTTGCTTTCAAAAAATTTAGTTAGAAAAATAACAATTTGTCGCACTGTCATTTTTTACACAAACATAATAGTTCTACAGCTGAATTTTATTAGCCAATGAGAACACAGCTTGAGTGACGTCAGAGTTCCAACATGCGCAAAAATGTTTTTTTATGGCTGCGTTATGGCGTAATCTTTATTTAATCATTCTGGATACCCATTGCCTTTTCAGAGGCAATTGGAAACATAGAGTTGAATGCTCAAAGAACATATATTTCAAAGGTCTTCAAGCCTGCTGACAAGTAGAGTCGGCATAGAGACAGCTTGAAAATTCTCCAAAAAAATAATAGGTCAGTTCATTCTCGTACAATTAGCAAACACTGATCCGTTTGCTCCCTGTTAATGCTGTGCCAATCTCTCTGGCTCTCTTCTTATCAAAACAGCTGTTGAAAATAACTGAAAGAAGTCGATGGAACAGAAACGGTCAAGCAAAAATAAAAACGGTTGTATATATCTTTAAAAAAACTGGAGCGCTTTTAGTTTGGAATGTTCTTTGGAGAATGCAATTAAAGTGAGCGGTTTAGTTAGATTTTCTGAGTTGTGACGAATTTGCGGCAAATGAACAAATTGAATGATGTAAATAAGGGCGCACAGGGTTGGATGTGCTTAACACATTTATATTATAACAAGTTTTCGCAACAACATACACGCTAAATATGTATGTATGGGCGAGTGTGTGCTTACTTGCATACATACATAAGTAAATATACATATATTTGAATTTTATACAATGTTTGCAAACAAAAATAAAAATAACACTAATATTGGATTACAACAAATGCCATTGCAACAACAGTAGAAACAAAAACTATAGGAGCAAAACCCATACAAGCGCACGTGTGTTTACACGTACAAATGCTCCCACATGTGTATGGATATTAATTTACATATTGTACGTAAATGCATATTAATGTGCACGTACGATTGCAGATTGCATTGTTATTTAGTTATGCAAAAACTACAACAACAACGCTAACAACATTGCCACCCATTAAAATGTTTGCAACATTGTGCGTGAATTCTGATGTTGCGCTCGTTTACGTGTCTGTAATACGTACCTGACTGCACAACTGCAGTTCAGAGAACACATTCAGCTCAGAGATGGAAATGTAGTTTATCTAGCCAAAATACCACACTTGGTAAATTTACTTGTTGCAGAGTGGGCGGCGTGACGAAGTCGGTTTGCCCAACGTGATATTAAAGATGCTTTTGTAGTTGGCTCTGTGTCTAGCTGTCACAGGCCTTCACATTAGATGCACAAAAGAACCCCACAACATTTACAGTTATCTGAGGCAAATGAAACGTCAACCGGCAACTCTGCCGTACTTAAGCAATAATTACGATCACGTGAGATCCATTCGTCAGCCCAGCGCTGCTTGAAAGGTAAGTGTTGGAAATGTAAAAATTGTTTTCATAAAACGCAAACTTCATAGTGAGAACGTACCGAAAACGCTGTCTAAGCCGAGCTTAACTAAAGAAGATACATGTTTTCATTAAAAAAAAAAGTAACATGAGCATTCAGCCCGCATTTCTGTCTGCTCAAGCGCTTAAGTGCCTTTCGCGCTTACTTACCTGTAACCTAAAATCCGCATTGTTTTTTCTCGTGTTTTGTCTGCGCCCTTAATTAAATATATGTATGTATACATGTGTGAGTGTTTGTTGACCAAAACAACATGTACTTACATGAACAATATCAATTCATTATTATTTAAACATCATTTTGTGCAAAAATGGCGCTGTGAAATAGAGCTTCAACAATAAAAGAAAAACTGTCCTATTTGCTGCAATTAAAACTATTTGCCCATTGGTGTAGTGAGATGAATTCGTGTAAATGCTTTCCTCACTTAACCCAAATATCACGACCCGAAATAAATATGTATATATACGTGCAATATTTCACACAACTCTTAATTTTGATATGTATTTACCTTTTTTAAGTCGGTATTTCGTAAGAATGGTTTCCAGTTTTCAAGTTCTTTCATGTTAGCACATCAAATTTGGAGTTACACTTTAGTTTAATCCTGGGCATTCGGTACTTGGCAAATGGTCGAACGCACACCCTCAAAGGAGGTGCTGTGGAGTATCTTTCAATTATATCATAATAGATGCCTGTTTCTGAGCGACTACCTACTACTTATTTCTGGCAGGTTGACGATATGAGGTCCACCCTTGGATTAGATAGGAGACAGTTGAAATTAGTAATAGGTTTCTCTCTTTTGCTGTAGATAAATTTTGATATGAAAATATTTTTTTCGTATTTGTAGATGAATGTGAAATGAATACCAATCCTTCGCTAGTAATTCTAAGCAATGCCGGGAAACATTAGATCCAAGCTTGTGATGTAAACAGATACAAAACAGACATCAATGACACAAGAACCGCTGTTCCCACGAACAACATTTATAGTCGCTTGCAAAAATTAAAGCACCTTCCTAAAGGGAAGAGAAGTTGCCATAAAATAAGTAGAACGAACTCTAAAAAATTAAAATGATGATTTTCATAAATTATAATGAACTATTAAAATTTTTCAACTTTTTTTAAAAATTTGACAGATTGTCAAAAATATAATAACGTCGTAAGTCGCTTTTTTTGGACTCAAAGATATTCGTTCTCAAAACAATGTTAAGAATTCAAATAAAAATTTAGTGCGTTTTTATAAATTCCAATGTATATTTCTTTTTAGTTGTTACAGGTCCTTTTTCTCTCTACGCAAATCCCAGCAGTTGTGAATTGGAAGAAGCTTCAGTATGGCTTGAACAAAAATTTCAAAATCGGGTACAATCTCATTCGATTTTCTGAGAAAGAGAGGAAACGATACTGATTGCGAGACTCGAAAAATCCAACGCACCTTTAAATTTCGTTTTCACAACGAAAAAAGGAAACAGCTTGAAAAAAGTTCGATCTGTGGCTGCTGAGCAGTTTTGTGTAGGCGGCGGCCATGACGGCCTTTGAAAACATTGCAGTTGCAACATTTAACAGATCGATTCAACTACTTAAAACTATATTACCCTTTTTCAACGTCGGCATGATATCGGTTACGAAATGCTAGACTACTCGATTTGCATTTTGCAAAAGCGCAACTCTGATCAAATGAATAAACAATAAATTTGTGGAATCACACTTGTACGTATTATTTGAACTTCTGACAAGTATTAGTAAAAATATTGTAGTCTCAACCGCAATTTGCAAAATTATTTTCAATCCATACGCGTCGTGTTGACATTTCTTCTCAATATCGGAATGATTTCGCAAAAAAACTTTCGGTTGCTTGGTTTTTGCATCAAAGTAACTTCTTCTTTTGCGATACTTCTTAGACATTTTATTTGTGCACATATTCCTGGATATTCAACATAAAGTTTTTATTTCGAAGATGCAACCGGATTAACTGATTTCCCAGCATTTTCTGTCATATTACAAACTCTACCAGCACGCATTAACGCTCTTCATTTGTAATTTCTTTAGCCATCCCTGTCGCACAGCGCAAAAGCTTTGCAGATCAGATGAAAGGAAAAACTTCTGAAAGCATGAAATAAATGCATACATTTACAGCTTAACACATTCTCAAATAATTACTTTCATGAGTTTAAATAATTATGCAGACAAAAGATACCACCAGCTCGTACAAAGGATTTAACAGATACGGCATAAATGCTTGTTTCTTTGTTCACTTTTTTAGCCGTTAAAAATATTATGAAACCTTATAAATATTAATAGGCGGATTCATGAAAGAAAAAATTATATTATAGGTTTTCCAGAAATTATTTGTGAGGAAATATTCGTTACTAAACTCGAACACCCATTCCTAAACAAGAGCGGCAGGCGTTATAGCGCCGTCGAAATTACTCATTGTATGAAGTAAAACGACGCACTGTCGTGGCTGAGAAGTCCGATTCTGAACACTTATTAAGCAATCAAAAGTGCTACATATATACTATATAAATATATGTATACAGGTATATATCCAAAAACTTTAATATACTCGCAGTACGATTACTTTTTAAGGACGCATTTATTTTGAATGCAAATTTCGTGTGAAAAAAGTGCACTGTGCAATTAATGGCCCGATTATCGATAGCAACCGAACTTCTGTGGCGTTGCCAGTTACCAAAAAGCAACTAAAGTTGGCAATTTTGGCAACCGAGAATTTTTCACAGATGTCGCCATTCATAATACACATTTTATCTAAAACAAGATTTAATGAGTAGGTTTAGCATTATTAGATATCTTTCATCTTCAAATAGTCATCTGCATACAAACAGCTTATTAAGATTAACAAAATCCATTATACTTTCCAAAATGGAGTATGCGCCCGTAATTTATAGCAAAGGAACAAAATCTGGCATGAAGGTTCTGGAGAAGATATTTAATGCAGCTATTGGAGCAAGTCTATGTGCTTTCCGGACCACACCTATAAAAATTTTACAAGCAGAAAGTGGGCTTGAGTCTCTAAACACACACTCCATGAAACTTAAGCGTCATTTAGTTTACAAAATTATAAGCGCATCATCCCCCCCACCTGCATACATCACTGTCTCTGCCGCGGAAAAGGAAAACAGAATTAATATACCCATCTACCCTGTGCCAAATTTTTAAAATATCAGCAAAACTGAACATGCAACCAGCAATCTTGCCTAAAGAAAATCATCCACCTTGGAATCTCAAGCCAGAAGTATTCATAAAAAATCTATAATTTTTCAATAAAACTAACACCACGCCTTGCAATGAAATCCACTCCTATAAAGAAAAGAGCTGGAACTTTATATTCAAAGACGGGTCGAAATCTGATACAAGCGTCGGATTTGCAGCAGTTGATGAAAAAGGGCATTTGCTGTTTAATGGCATTTTACCGCTCAACGCCACAATATTTGAATCGGAAGCTGAAGCTCTTCTTGGAGTCAACCATTAACAATACTGTAATATGTACAGACAGCCGATCCTTTTTTGATGCGGTAACAAATCAGAGAAATAAAAACGAAACTATTTTTCGTATTCGACAATTAATGATACAACAGAGAAACAAAGTTAAGCTTATGTGGGTGCCAAGTCACACAGGTATATCGGGTAATGAACACGCCGATGTTGAAGCTAAAGCCTCTCATCTACGTCCAACCTTCCTAGCTATCACGCAATCCACAGGATATATATGTAGAACATCAATAGCTGAACTAAACAGTTCACTAACACCAATTTGGAACACCTACAAGCACCCATATAAAGAAGTTAATCCGGAAAAATCACAAATGTTTTTTAAGAAGCCCAGAACCTTTGTGAAGTTCTTGCAACAACAATGCTGACCCTAAAAACCTTTCATATTTTAAAATATTGCCACTCATTAAATCAATCTCGGATTAAGTTCTGTAAAACATCAAATATTGTCAATCTGTTAAAGAACCCAACTGAATCTAATATCAGTAATATATATCAATTTCTTCAATATCTGAAGTTTGTGAACAAAATATAGACCTACTTTCATGATTTAAGCCGATAGCCATTAGCTGCTAGTGCCTTTCTTTCTTTTAGTTTATTATAATTTTAATTGTAATAAATATGAATAAAATAAAATAAAATAATACACATTTTTTTGTCAGTTGCTGTCCATAATCGAGTCTTAAATTGGGTGTGCGCCACTTACATATATAACCATTTTGCAGAAACTAACGAATCGAAATACTTTTTCGTTGTACTTATATTAGACAAAATATATTTTATCTTTTAGTGTCCACAACTAATATAATGTTGTATGTTGTATCAGAGAGAACTATATAGAACGTGTGCTCTTAAATATTATGGTATTTCAACACTACCCCAGCTATTTGGTATAATATTATTATCATAACACATATAATATCATGATATAGACTGGCAAAAGCTTTCACATAAATTCATAGATGAAAAAGAGTTTAAGACGATACAGTTGACAAGTCAACAGCGATATTTATACAGTATTTTCAGATAGTCTTACCTCTTCTATATATTAGATATTAATATACTGCCGACGTCCTTCCCGTATTACAGTAGAATTAATATAATTTGTGGCTGCTGTATTGAATACAAAACATTGTCGTGACCCTCTTCATTATACACTTTTGAAAAAATACTTTGAATGAAATTTGTTTTGTTCGCGAGGATGTACAATTTCTAAAGCGGCCTTATCATTTCTGTGAAAACAATGTACAGATTTCTTAGTCTCATTACAGCCCTGGTATTTGGTATGCCGCTTTAGCGCTGACGCTGGTCAGTATGAAATAAAACGCTTTCCGCTCCTTTCCTTAAGGAAGAGAAAAAATAATCGCCCAATCTGTTACAATTAATATTTGGATACGAGTAGATACCAGTTTTTTCCTTTCCTTTTTTGAATTAACAGAAATATTTTATAGTTTCAAATATATTGGAATTTTTATTTTTTATTGCTTAGTTTCGTAAAGGGTATTTTAAATTATAGGCTTTAGATACCGAAATAGATAAAAGAAGTAAGTGTAAGCAAAGCTAAGCGATCTTCCTAAGCATACATGTCACCAATCTTTTTCTTTATTACCAGTAAGTCAACATGACTTCAGAAAGGGCTGTTCTACTACTAATGTTTTGCATCTTAAGCCGTTAGTTACTGGTTACTGAACCAGACACCAACCAATGCTGTTTATACTGACTTCAAGAAGGCTTTCGACAAGATTAACCATTTAGTTTATTTAGATTAACCAAGTTTATGATATCGTAAGCAGAAGATAATGTGCAATAACTCATCACATGAGGTCAGTTTTATCTGGTGTCCCTCGAGGGAGTTACTTTGGCTCTATTCTTTTTTCACTTCTCATCAATGATCTTCCTAATGTGATCCAAATATTATGCCGACCGTTTATCCAGAAATAGTCACATTTCTATTGACTTCTTCCTAGGTGACCATCATTTGGATCTAGTAAATATAGCGGGGGGTGTTGCTTCCTTCATAAAGCGCTGGGCAAACGAGTTTTTCGACCCTTACATTACTAAATGGCTTTAAGCATTAAATACATTTAAGACTGCAAGCTATACGAACACACGACTACAAATGCTGCTGGGTGCAATAGTCGCCGTGCATCCACATACCTAAATATTTTGAGGACGGCAGCTACGTTTACAGCAATGCATTTATATACATGTATTTCAGTAGTACCAATTCACATTTTTTAAATAAAAAAGAGGAAGAAAAATACCTCATTTTGACGTTTCAGAAATAAAAATGTTTCTCACAAAGTGTCTTTAAAGGGCAAAAAATGTCAATGCTTGTTTTTCGGTCACGCCTACTTAAGGTGAACGGAACTGCAGTGTTGAAGATGTACGTGAATATGTCTTCGGAACTATAAATAACACAGTCACGAATTGTATATCAAATTATGAATTACTTGTTGGTAAAGTTTATCTGACATGACGTGACAGGCAATACTAATCAAAGAAAATCGGCCATCCAATATTATTTAAGCGTAAAAAATAATTTTTTATGTACATATATATTTTTTACGGCATCACATTTTGGACTAAAAAGTTTCAAACAAAACTTATTCCAATAACAAGCTATTTAGCCCACAAAATTTTCTGTAAAATTTTCAAACACTTGATTTATTAAAATCATAGAGATTTGTGATGGGAATCGAGCGCAAAATCGAATCGTCCTGTTTCATTGCCTAATTATAAATATTTATCTATCAAAAGGTTTCAAAATACTCTTGTCTCCCACTTTGTCGGCTTTACTGAACTCGAGTTAAGTTTTTTTTTTACATTTTCGTTTGTAAAAACTTAATTAAATTCACTAAATCCTAAAGATAAAGGGGCGAGTGCGTGTGTGGCTCGTTTTCGCTGTATGGCAATAAAAGGTATGAGCTCATCTGGAATGCAAGACTGTCGAATTTCTTTAAACAAGGCCTCAATGTTCTGACGATCACTAAGTGAATGAAACATTCATTAAATGGATTTATTTTCGCTCGTTTGTGGGCAGGTTTTCAAATTTTCAAATACTAAATTTTATTGTTTGAAACTAGAAGCTATTAATTTCGCTATATTTTTCGAAACGCTAGTGTCTCATATCGAATCATTAAAATCAGGTAGGGCCGCCAAATGAGGACCTGGAGAACCAACTTCACTAGCTGCAGGTAAAAATTCCGAGATAGATGGTTCTTTGATCGATTGTAGTTAAAATAGGAATTTCCTAGAGTATGGAAATATCCTTGAAAACGTCAGGATTAGAACTTTCTTGTGCTATAGTAATGTTGCATCAATTACTTTAGTTAGTCATACTATATTCTATGGCGATTAATGCCACCTCTTTATTCCCATGAAGTGGCGATAGCATTTGTCGCAAACAACTTCGAGAAATTCTTTAAAAACACTTGCTTATATTAACGCAATACTTTTTCGGACTCGAAATTATCGGTTGGGCGCCATTCTCAGCGACACGGTCTTTGCTCGTACATTACTTCGAAAATTTTAAGGCACGATCTTGGCCTAGATAAATGTAAAGTGCAACTGGTGCAGGAATAAATAAAGCCACTGCCGTGCGATGTGTTCGGAAAATGAATGGAAGTGCAAACAGATCTTTTTGGTCAAACCTCAGCCTTCAGCGATGAGACTCGTCTTTGTATTTTAGTCCAAAACCGATGTAAGCAGTACCGTTAATGGCGAACAAATGGCTTCATTCGTGATATTTTATTTCTCATGTCAATGCAAATCATTTGGAGAAGAAATGGTTCCAAGAAGATGACCCAACATGCCAGACAGCGCGTGAAAGCATCACTTTATTGAGCCAAATGTCTCAAGAAACGGTACCGTTAATAGGCACCTTTCAACTACTTACTTTAGGCACATCAAATATGTGGTCTATGCTAATAACCCAGCAACGATTGATCTCTTAGGAGCCAATATTCGATCTTATTTCACGAAATAGTTCCGATTAAACATTCACTATTACAGAATTTGTGAGCTAATAAAACCAAAACTGTTGATCATTCCACTGAATTTCCATTTACTTCTCCAACAAATATCAAAGTTTTTAAATAGTTTCCGATTATGATTAACAAGAATCTATTGCAAAATTGTCCCTTAATTCATAATAATAAAAAAAGCCAGCATGTGAATTTATTTCGCTTCACATTGGGCCTGTTCGGCAATGCATCACGAAAAAATATCATTTGTTCACATGTACGAATGTGGACAGAGGACAGATTTTTTTCCTGCCTGAAGAAAATTCTTCCTACATATCCAGGCGCACGCGTACCAATAGTTTGGAGAATTTCGGTCCACTTCCTATGCTAAAGAACGTAAAAAATAGATTAGATTAAGAAAATTAAATAAATTTTGCAAAAACTCTATTACTTAACCTTAAACGCATCAGCCATTTTGGTGATATGGTTTTGCGCATCTCTTGTTTCATGGCTGCACTTTAGAACGCATGACACGTGCAGTGATGCTAACTTTTGCGTTTTACAACATACTGATGCATATCCGAACAGGCCCATTATTTTGCCTCAGACAAACTCACAAAGCTTTAACACTTTGATGTTTTCTTGTTAGTGGTTTTCTCCTTTTTGTATTAAGAGCTTTTCTCCATCTCTATTATCTATTATCAAAAGAAGTTTTCTATTAAAACTTCCAAGTGGGTTTTGTCATCTAAAAAAGAAAATATATGAAAAGAAGGAAATAAATAAAAGAAAAACGTTTGACGCCAACTAAACAAAGTCGTTCAATGTGGCGAAAATTCAACCTGATATTAAACCTTATTAAGATTCTGTAGAACTAAGTCTTTTTAACGCCACAGAAGAAAGACTGGCGAAACGTAGGGACGAATGTGGGGAAAATTTAATTAATTAATAATTTACTTTACGCGTTCAAAACTTATTTAACAACACTGTTTTATTTGGCAACCTATTTAATAGCCAATAATTGCTTTTTGCTTAACTTGCCTGGACATTTCATTACGGATAGACCAACACCCGAGTAATTTGTTGTAATTTTGTTTATCAAAATAATGGCTCTATTCGTCAAACTTATGGTGCAATTCGTCCGTTTTATTCAATAATAAATTCAATTAACAAAAGATCGTTTTCAGACCACATTTACCCTTAATGATAATGATGTGCATCCCTTGAGACGATGTAGCCGCTGTACAGAAAAGCATTGAAGAAGGTCCAAGTCAATCAATTTGCCGCCGTTGTCAGCAACATTTTAGGGAAGATTTTACAAAAGGAACATGGCTTCAAATCTTCCAATATCAAAATCGTTAAGGGTCAGAATGTTACTTTAAACGGAGTAGGGGTATGCGTAGAAACTTTCCGTACCTCAATTAGCTGGCGTTAATCTCGCAGACATGTGCTTCCACATTTTGAAGGTCCAGCTGATTGGCCACCAAAATCGTTTGATTTAACTTCATTAAAATATTTTTTTTTATTATTATTTATATATGTTTAACACTGTCACTTTGTTTTTGTGCTTCATACTAATAAAAAAAAAATCACCCAGTCCTCAAAGAAAGTTCCAAGAAAATGTCTGTAAGTCATTTAAATCCACACAAAACATCACGAGCTGCTCTAGAGGTAGAGGATACTGGTGGTTGACACGGCAATCAAAACTCTGGGAAGTTTCTGTATGACTTGGCCTGTGCAGGTTCTTATGAAACTTGCAACAAAAGCGTCTCCTTGATAAGCAACAATGCAAGTGTTTTAATCCCATCGTTGAACCAGATACGTAATTCATATTTCCTTTAGTAGGGTGGTCTACTCTTCGCCAGGATTCTATCATTAAAATATAATAACATTTTAAAAGGCTTCAATTCTACTATTTAACGTTTTGTTTTCTAAAAATTCAAGTGCTTCTTTGCTGGTCTACTTTTTCCCGTCGCTTGTTTCGTTTGCCACAGTTTAAGACGACTTATCATTATTTTTGCATTTCCCTAAAATAAACAACATTATAGCCTGTCATAAACATTATTGCGGGTATTAGACAAATTTTAATTGCGTTAAGACCCCAAATTGTCAAAACTATCCATGTTTCAAGAGTCGTCGTTGCTGTCGCCATTTGCATGCGGCAATTCAGTGCAAAAATGTATTCCGCACTTTGCCGCACACAAACACACTCGCCCGCATTTTTAAGCGGAAATTCATAAAACGAGCAGATAGAAATAAAATAAAAACATATCTCTACTCGTACATTATGCAAAATAGTTTTAGAAAACTTTACTACAAGAGATTTTCACAGCACAATAGAAACTTTTTATGCCTTTTAGTCAGTTGCGGCACAGAGTTAGCGCTCGCTTTTTGGACCTGCTGCCGCCTCTTTCAAGAAGCAAGAGGACGACTGAGTGACTCGTTAAGAGAAGAGTTGATTGCTTTGCTACGTATTTGGCGTTCCTCTGTTGCCAGGCATTGTCTTCCGCACTTGCAGTTCCAGCAGGCGAACGATGCCAACGAAACTTTTCCTCACAAAAAGAGTGCGCCAATATTAAGTTTATGTTTATTTAAGTACTTTTTTACTCCAACACAAAATGTGTAAGAAAAAGAGAAAAAAGGACTGGGTAGGAAACATCATTTTGATGTCTGCAAACTTTTTAATGTAACACAAATTTATGCTTAAGTTGTTCCTTCGCATTATGATAAAACTTGGTTTTTTTATACAACATATTTAAGATTTATTGTGTGTGTGTAGTTTGGATACCCTTCAACGGGAACTACAGAAATCAATGAATTGAGGGGGAGCAACACCGTTAAACCCGCAGGGTGGGCCTTGTAACAAGTGACCACGCTACTACAAAAGGCGCGTTATGAGAAAGATTACACGAACATATGTGAGCGTTGAAAGTTATCGCTTCTGAGGCATTATGACAACCGAATTCTTGCAGTTTTCCTTCTGCTGTCTTGTCATTCGATTGTGACTTCTGAGCTGCGCAGTGCGCAGGACTTATAACGCATTTAAGCGGCAAGTCATTAAAGCCGGAGCGCAGATAAATACATAATTTACGCTTTTGTGTGCGTGATTGTGTATTTAAGAAAATAACTGCCCCACAGTTTAAACTGAAAATGATTTAAGTTCCAATTTTACCTACTGACGAGAAGTACTGCGAAATAGTTACATCTCGTATTTATAATATTGACAAGTTCGAAATGTTCACCAGTTTTAGTGTTTATTGTGAAAAAAATTACTTTTCTACAAAAAACATTTACTTTGATTATTAAGTAATTTGCTTTTTCCATTTCGTTTGTGGACTCAAGCGTGACACTGTTACTAAAGAATGTCACTTAGACGAGAAACGCTCTTAAACGGAGAGCATTTGAAAAATTTCTTTGCCGATACAATCTACTGGAATGTATTGGGCCAGATAAATCATTCAACTGTGATTTTTGATACCAACTAATTCTACTTAATTGCAGCCGTAAACATCAATTTATCTTAATAAAATATTGCATATGGTTAAGCCATGAGTTGCGATAAGTTTATTGTTATGTTCAACAGTTGTGCTATACTTTCACACAAAATCAAATTTGATGTGAATGGTTGTTGGGTCGCCAAGTCAGAGAATTCGAGAAGTACGAGTTCGCGTGTAAGACGTGACAGAAAGTATTTTGATCGCGTGTATTCCCCTTTAAATTGTATATCTCTTGCGAGGTGTACATTTGTTTATGTTCTTGCTGGTGTTGTTGTATTGACGAATTAAATTTTATTTTTGACCAACTTTATAAAAAGTTCGTTGATGAACGAAGTTCATCGTATGATCATGACGTGCGCAAATCCAAACGAAGTTACATGTTTTTAATACGATTATCGTTTTAGTTTTGACGGTTGCATATTTTCGGAGGAATCACAGAGTGTTTCAAATTAATTTTGTGCCGTGTTCATGAGGTAAGCAACGACAACAGAGCGATATGTGTATTAGGAATCACTATAGATTTTGAGAAAAATTGAAGTGGAAAAATTTAAAATTTTTGGTATATTTTGGAAGTCCAGATAATAGAAGAAAGCTGAAGCGTCGAATGACCTTAATCCAATAAATGAATCGAGTATTTTTTAAAGGATGTTAATATATTCGTTTAAGTCTTTGCCACACATTTTACTGAAGAATGAAGTGAGAAGTATTCGATGGCTATTGAGTTACGACTGAAACAACTAAGCAAAGAGAGATCAAGACAAGGAAGAGTTATTGAAGCCCATAACAAAAGTTTGATCCGGCAAAAGCAAACTTTTGAATCAATCTTACGTTCTTAAAAAACATATTCGACTTCTTTCCAATACATTTGCCTTTTCTCCCATTTGAAGTAGGATGCATTCGAGTCGCCACTACTTTAATATTATTTGCTAGTTTCAATCCAATGACGCAATTTTATTTTTTTGCAACGATATTGTTGTGTTTTTGAGAATGTAGCTCGATTTAAAGTTATTTTTATCTTCGGGCAAAGTTTTCATTGTTGCTGAAATAGTTTTCATTTTAAACATTTTGGTTTATTGACGAATAATTGTGTTTTCGCAAAAATACTTTTACTATATAAATGTGTACATTTTGTTCAATTTAAAAAATTAACGAGCTGCCCTTAAAGTATGTATTTCTAGAATTATTTCAATAATTATTTTTTTTCAAAGTGAAATTCATTCGATTCGATTCGACTTAGCGATTTCGTGGCAATTTGCAATTAAAAACACATAAATTTTTATATCAGTTATAAAGAGACTGAAGCTGTTTTAACTTTAAAGCATTTTCCCTGCACATTTACAACATTATTAACAGGACATTATTAACATTAAATTCTTGTTTAATAAAAAATATGCAAACTAATATAATTAACAGAATATAATATAAAAAAATTATAAAGATATAGTGATTAATATTTTTCTCAAGAATGTTACTCAAAATTTCAAAACCATCTACATATAAAATGTTCTATCATCATAGTTCTGTGAAGGATGTTTCATACGACCGATTGCAGTCCTTTGGAAATAGAAAAATTGGATATGAAAAAAACAATGAAAAATATATTGTAGTATGAATTTCTGGGGAAGTATTGCACTGCATATGTAGGTCCAAAAAATCCATAATTGTATAATGTAATAAAATTACAATGTTCGGCATATTGTCTGTAGGTACTACAACGATTTAGTTTAAGATTCAAGATCTGTGAATGAAAGCATATATCTAAAAAATAAGCAAAAACTTTATTTATAAAAGTGAGGTATAATGTATTTACAAAGCAGGATTATCTTGCGATAACAAACTTAGACATGTCAAAACATGCAAGAACTGGCAAGCGGTTGACCTTGCTAACAACTTATTTAAGTAAATTTCTTTTATGTACAGTGTTGGACAATACATATTGGACTAGATTCGTGCATATGATCAATGAAGGAAATCTATGAAATTATGAATTATGCGCAGCAACAGTTTTATTAAAATCGTAATAAAAAAACTAAGTTTGAAAAAAATCAGGTTTGCCTTCATATATTGTTTAAAATTAAAAATTTATTAAAAGAAATACCAAAAGGCGAAACATATTGGACTCAAAAATGTTATTAATATTTTGTGAAGAATCCTTTATTTGCGAGCACGTCCTTTGCATGTTCTTAGCATGGAAACAATAAGATTATCTATAATCTTTGTGTCTGTGCCATTCCAAGCACTTGATGCCCCCGGCCACTCCATAACATTCATTCCCTCCGATCTAAACCAATCTTTGATACACCTCGCATTGTGTTTCGGGTCATTATTCTGTTGAAATTGCCATGACAGGGGTAACATTACATTTTTCAAAATTTCTGGATACATGAACGTATCCATAATTCCCTGACAATTCTTGGGTCATCTTTGGCTGTTGTACATCTTGTTCGGCCACAAGCTGGAAAAAAATTTATTATAGATATAATAATTGAATATGAAGTTTGTTTATCTTGTTTTTGAGAAAAAATCGATAAGATGTTGAACCCTTTTGACTTTTTCACAGCCCCTTCCTTATAGCTGTACTCTTCACTTCAAATGTTCTATACATACATATACATATGTACATATATTTACACTGTCCTCCAAATACTTAAAAAGTTGAAAAAGGTGTCATTTCCTTTTTATCACCCCCCTGGGGTGGATATGTTGGTATAAGTTTCATTTGTGTTGACAACACTAATAAGCTGGACTAAAAGCTGGAAAACGCTGCACACAATTGACTTTTATTTTATTGAATTTTAAAATGAAATCTTATCACAGTTACAATATTTTCCGATTGCAATAAGTTTTTTGGTCTAGAAATCATTGAATGGAATTACTTTAGTTGCAATCAATTCGATGGCACTGGAATTTTAGTTATAATCATGCGACTTTAATCGAATGATATAATTTATCTTTTGGAGCCTTCGGTTTCCTCTAGAAACGCAGCAAATTATACGCATGCGTTGAAAAAACAATTCTTTGTATTTTCACAAAGTACATGATTAGATATTGATTTCGAATTGAAAGAACAAAATCAATTTTCGATTTCGAATGCAATTAAAAAATTGGCAATTATGTGATAGTAATTGTGTCGATTGCAATCTTTAATAACTCTAAAAATGCACATACATACATTAATCTTTCTAAATCTGCATGTCCGTGCAATAAAAGTGGGCCAAAAACATCATTAAGGATTAGAGCTTTGATTAATAGCACTTATAATTTTTTATACGAAGCTGAACGGATTTATATATACGAAACTTCTCGCCACTTTTTATTAATGTTGGAGCACAAAAATCACAAAAAACAAAGTGGTTTAAGCAAAATTTTTAATTTATTACTTTAAAATTTAAGAGGAAATCTCTTTCATTTTCACTGACTTAATCGTACAAAATTTCCGTCTTATGTCTGCAACAGTTTTCTAAGATGCAGTCGAATCCAGCGTCTGGCCGCAACGAGTAACTCAAATGCCAGAAACGTCTGTCAAAATTACTATTTATGAATCTCTTATAAGACCGCTTCTTACATAATTGTACTTAATATCCCACCATCCTGCATGGAAAAATTGCGAATTTCACGCACTTGCTTGTTTATATCAGCACACAGTAATTAATTAAAATGTCTCACATAAAAATTTATATAATAAGTCAAATATTATAAGGATTCACAAATTTACCATAAGCCCTATAAACTACATTTTGAGGATAGCATTGATAGAAGTATAACCAATAAAGATATCCGTTCAAGACGAAGAAAATGTTACTGGTTAGATGACTTTTACGTGTTTTATATTTTAATTTTAGCCTGTAATCATTAATAAATTTAGCGTCTGAGAACGATATATTTAAATAAATTGTAGGTAGGACACGTCAAGATTATCCCTAATTGAAAATAAATAAACGGACTTACAAAATAAAAAATAACAAATCCAATCAACATTGTGTCAGGAATAGATATGCTGACGTACCTCGTTTGACCGCAAAAAAGCTCAAATGTCAACAACTAACAAAAGTGAATACCACAACGAATACAACAGCTGTTGTATTGCAACCAACTTCACTTCTTTACGCGTCCTCAAAATTGTATTTTCAAATTGCAAAACGTTACCTTTCATTTTTCAAGGTCATGAGAATAGAAGAAAGATAACACGACATAACGTCAGTGAAGTGGATCACTTTTCGTGAGACCACTTTTCATAAACGTAACTATTTCTTAAGACTTTAAAAAGTTTTCAATTTTCCAACTGCAACAGCATACGAATTTAAACATCGTCTTTATCCCAGTAAACTTTACAAACTTTTTGAATATATTAAAAAAAAATTTATGATATTAATTTTGAAGCTAAAAAGACTGCATGTGTGTTTTTGGAAAAAAATAGAATTAAAAAGAATTCAAAGGCAATTTCTACGATATTACAAAATAATTAATTTTCGAAAGCTGTGATAATCTGCTGGTATCAATTGTTTTAGGGCTTGGGCTTCTCCATTATTTTAAAGCTGCGGATGGGTTCCCGATATACAAAGTTCCTTCGAGTTCTTTGGAGTACCAGCTTATAATGATCGGCAATATTTGTTGTGAAGTAAATAAGATCACTGCAAGGACATGCTAAAGTAGGAACCATATTGAATGTGGGGAACAACAGATTTTCTACAAATATGTTAAAGGCATATCCAATGCTTGACCTGGTCTCATTGATAAATAACGGTTTGCTGCTTTGTCCTTGAACGTCAAAAATTTTATACGCAAATACGCTTCCTTTTTTACGCTCAACGGCGTTTTCTTTTCGGTTCCCCTGTCATCTTCCAACAAAGAGTAAATATTTGTTTTTTCAAAAGAAATTGCGCAACGTTGCACTTTTTATAGGAAATTTTGAAGTACAAGGTTCTTCCATCTCTGCCGGCATTCTATCACAAATAATATTGCCTTTAAACAGACTTTCATGCCATTCACTTTTTTTCTTTTCCATTTACTTGTTTTCAAGTCTCTTATTTTTCATATATATTTTTCTTTCGGAATCATCCTTTTCAAAATTGTTTTTAAAAAATTTTCGCAATCGCAATTCATTATGTATCACTTATACAAATTATTTCATATATTTTTTCAAAAATTTGTACACCATTTTAATTTAAATATGACTTCGGACGTGGCACGTCTGGATTGGACGTTTGTGGTCGTACATCGGCAATAACGCGGCGAATGTTGTCCACCAAGTGGGCAATCATTTCGGGCTTATCAGCGTAGACTAGCAACTTCACATATCCAGACAACTCATGCACATCATGGTTGCTCAATTGATGAACGAAAAAATTCGTAATCGGGGCACTATAGCGGTCATCATTAACTATAACGTTCTGACTAGCATCGTTTTTACATAAGTACGGACCAATGATTCCACCTGACCATAAAGCACACCAAACAGTCGGTTTTTCTGAATGTAACGGTGGCGAGGATTATCATCGCTCCAAATGCGGCAGTTTTGTTTATTGACGTATCCATTCAAACAAAATTCGCTTATAAAATCGTGATCAACGGCAATCTTGTTTCAAAGTAAATTTGCGCAATTCGGAAGCGTTGTTCAGTCGTCAGCCTATTCATGTTGAAATGTCAAACCAAACGAAACACAAATCACTTCACAGCTGACAAAATGGCCCAGCTAAAAACTTGTTGCCAACTTAAAGTTTTATACCGCATATGTACCGATTAATAAAGGGTGTTTATTAATAGGTACATATGAATCAACACTAACTTCATCATAAATTTACATTGAAGCCGAATTAGATTTCTGCAAAGTATTTCCTACTCGACCGCTTGAGTTTCTTTCATAAAGTGGACATTTTCGATCGCGCCAGAACAATAATCAATAAAAAAAAGTAATAAAATTTATAACTATAATATTTCACCATTTTAGTTCAGCTTTATTTTCCAAAGCACTGCAGGGTGTTAGAAGAAATACTTAAATTTAAGTTTTTAAACGTAACGGTCCGCCCTTGTCATTGCTGGCGGCTGTGTGACATTGTGCAGACTGAAAGGAGTTTTTGAAGGGCGGCGAATATTCTCAAAAATCCGTAATCATTGCTGACCTCTGAGGAGCAGATTTTACTTTGGGCTACTTTCTATGTGGACGTTATGGTCGGTTGACTTGCCAGTCTGAGCTGAAGAAAATATTTGCATGATTTTTGTGACTGCAAAATGGTGAGCAGAACCTAGCCGCTGTAGGTTTTCAATTTAGCCTGGATTAACATCCTAATGGAAGTAAAAACCTTTTGATATTTCGTACCGTGCGGACGAGCATTAGGTTCCAGGAGCTCAAAGCTATTGCTGGTTCCAAAGACACAAAAAATTTCTGAAGTAGTGATTCTATCTGCGTTGCTATAGAGTAAACTCAGATCTCAAGCAACTTGTTCGCCTATTTTAGTTTGTGCGCCTTTGCCGCTACACCAACTGAAGGTTCACAATTACTCCGAATTCGGAAACACTTCCAACTTCATATCCGAACTACACATTTATTACCAGCATTAGCTTTTACATACATTCAGTAAAGAAGCTGCTAAACTTGGCCTTGTTCTGTACTTAACTTCCATATACATACAACACATACGTACATATCCAGGTACCTTGCACGGCATTAGATGTTTTCCCTTTTGCCGCACACACAAGTTAGGCATAAATTTCAGTAGCTGGCTTGCTCCTTGGGAGGAGAGTCCGTCCAGATACATTTCGCTAGTGAATGCTTAGATTATTCGGCTGAGACTTATACAACAAGTCCAGTTTATTCCGCATAAATAAATTATGTAGTTCTTGCCATTCATTCACCTGTAAATGTGCTAAAGAAAAAGCATATGCCAATATCTTTCACATGATGCCCACTGTACACGTCTGCCTGCAGTGGCAATGATGCGCCTTAAAACACATTTGATGCTGCTGACATGTTTTAAGACAGGATGTATGTAAAGAGTACAAATACAACAACAACAACAACAACAAAATCATCATCAATATATACCATCATGTTTCGCGATAGTGGTATAATATGCTGGCATTTGCATTTGAATGTATTTGTGTAAATTATATTTCCGCTTTTATTTCTACGGATCAGCAGCGTGTATTTTTATTTACATGCTTCTCGTAAGCCTTCCCGTTTACCTACACAAAAAAAAAACGTTTGCATTTGCTCGTATATTTCAGCCTGATAATGGTTTCGTTGGCACAAGTTGAATTGTATCGACAGGCATATCGACCATAATGGATTTGGTAATGACAATTGAATGATGTATGGAATCATACGCATGGAAATGTAAAGATACACACATATGTACATACATATATACTTACGTCATATTCAAACGCTTGAGTACGTTTTATGGGCAAACTCATTTGTTATTCATGCGGAATAATGAGGGCGTTTGTAATTTTTGATGGCGTGCAAAAATAAAGTATTTGATGCTAAATCGTGAATGCTTTCAATTCGACTGCGAACGAATTGAATGTCATGTGCTGCAATTGACTTTCAAAAGGAGAGGTGAATTCAGTTTTTAAAGGAACATTTCGCTCATATTGATTGATAGTTTAATAAAATGAAGTACGTTGTCAGGGTCTCCAATGTTATCGTCGTTTATTTGCCATTCAGTTAATCCTTTTAAGGAATTTTTACCAAAAACGAGCAAATGGAGGAGAGGCAGGCAATGCCGCTACACCCGGGATAAGGGCTTTCATGGATTTCACTAAAGCTATTGAACAGAATATCCAAATTTACTTTACGGAAGTTTTCCGTTTATGTGCTGTTTCACTTTGATTTGATCTGACAGCGTTCTTTGCAGCGCGTTTTACTGCGCCGTCAAGTATGCTTTGAATAAAGTGAAATTAGTGGTGTTCGGCCTAAAACGACCCTCCGCAATGCGACCATCGTTGATCTATTGTGCTTCACCTCCCCTTCAAGGGTGTGGTGTGCTCGTTCAATGGGAGTTTTCCCAAGTCTTGTCCACTTAGCATAAATAGGCGAGAAAAATCCTGCTTCCGCTGGTAAGTGTCCCGTTGCCTCTTGTATCAAGCAATATGTCTAGCAAGTGCAACCGACATGGTTCTGAAGCTTTTCCCATCCTGACTGGCATCAAGGCTCAGAAGCTTTTTGGAATGTATCGTTCAGATATTTTCCCATGAAGATGTTTCCCAATTTGTCTATCTCCTCTTTTAAGGAGACAGCTGTTGAAGCCAAATAATAGAGCGGGTTCACTAAAAACTCTCACAGCAATCCCAAGAAGCTCGCCGCTGTAGGTTTTCAATTCCTAATGCTGGAGTTCTTGTTTTTCTTGCTGCCTCTTTGGTAAAAACAAAATTTGAAAAATTGTTTCAAACATATAAATAATTTATAATTAGATCCAGTTGTGACATTCTAATACAGTCCTAGAGAATTTCAGTCGGGTGATTCGGTTTTAGTGCTGCTTTAGCTTTTCGAAAAGGTTGTTCAGCTGCTACTAAGTTTTTACAATTTACAATTCTGGTCAATCATGCTTTTGCTGATAAATTGCAAACTGATTTTAGTAGGGCTTTCGACAAAGTCAAGTAAAAAAAGCTACAATAGTTTAAATTGGATCGCTTCATACTTTTCCACAGGGAAACAAAAAGTTGTATTTAAGAACACTGCTCCTACATAAATCGGTTGCTGTTACATCCGGTGTGGCTCAGGGAAGTCATCTGAGTCTATTACAGTTTTCTTTATTAATTAATAAAGTTTAATGCGACAAAAAACGCATTCATGCTAATGTACGCTGATGGTGTTAAAGTATATTTTAGCTACAACAACTAAAGGGTGGTTAAATTGTATGGGCCGATGTTGAATGTGAACCACACCTAAATGCCAAGTTTTTTTCCGAATTTTATTTGACATTTCTCTATTTCAGACTTACTCAATTTGAACCATGGAGAGATACACAATCCAACAACGTGTTAAAGTTATCCAGACTTATTATGAAAATGGGAGTTCAAAGCAAAATGCATATCGTGCACTTCGTAATTTTTTTGGTCAATTTCATCGTCCAAATGTGCGTACAATCGCAAAAATCGTGGAAAAATTCGAGCAAACCGGGTCTGTAGAAGATGTGAGAACACCAGTGCATGCTCGTACAGCTCGTACTCCAGAAAATATTGCTGCTGTTCGCGATAGTGTGGCTGAAGAGCCGTCCACCTCAACTCGTCGTCGTTCCCAACAATTGCACCTCTCACGCTCGTCGTTGATGAACATTATGCATAAAGACTTGCATTTATACGCTTACAAGGTGCAATTGGCTCAAGAACTAAAGCCTCTCGACCATTCCAAACGTCGTGAATGGGCAGAATGGTGGCAAGAAACGGCAACAGTGGATGATCAATTTTCGAAGAAAATCATCTTCAGTGATGAGGCACATTTTCACCTCAGTGGATTCGTCAATAAACAGAATTGCCGCATTTGGGCGAATGAGAATCCAAGAGTGATTGTCGAAAAACCAATGCACCCACAAAGAGTGACTGTTTGGTGCGGTTTATGGGCTGGCGGCATCATCGGGCCGTTCCAAAATGAGGCCGGTCAGGCAGTTACTGTAAATGGTGTTCGCTATCGTGAAATGATAACGAACTTTTTATGGCCCGAATTGGAAGATATGGATGTGGACGATATGTGGTTTCAGCAGGACGGTGCCACTTGCCACACAGCTAACGAAACAATGACTCTTTTGCGCAACAAATTCAATGGCCGTGTTATCTCACGTAATCGCGATGTGAATTTGCCGCCAAGATCATGTGATTTGACACCGTTGGACTTTTTTCTTTGGGGTTATTTGAAAGAAAAGGTGTACGTCGATAAGCCAGCAACAATTCAAGACCTAAAGGATCAGATAATTCGGCACATTAACGGCATAGAACCTCCATTATGCCTCAGCGTCATCGAAAATTTGGACCATCGGATGGAGGTGTGCCGCCGAGGTCGTGGCGCCCATTTAGCCGATATTTTGTTCTATACATAATTGAGTAATACCAATACATCATAATAAAATAAAATTACAATAATTTCCTAAATAGTTTGTGTTTTATTCAAAATCAACATCGGCCCTTGAAATTTAACCACCCAATGATCACACATTGTTGCAAGGAGCAAATTTAATGCAATTGAATCTTAACAAAAAAAAGCAAATTTATGTGTTTCGTCGTATATATACATATATATATATATTGATCGTAAATAAAGCAAGATCTCTACTGGGTTTCACAAAACGTTGGCCGAAGGAATTTGAAGACCTCCGCAATTAATGTCTGTAATTTTTCGGTAGAGAGTTTATCTTTATGCTGTGGACAGCGTCCTACGCGTCACTACTCTCCACTTTCTATTAAATCATTTAGAAAAATTATGCCAGTTCTGATCCTTTTATTTGAAGTTGTAAAGACTTCAATGAATGGACATGGGTCAGTGCATCCAAGGCAAGGTTGTTGATTGCTCTCAACCTGGCGAGATGCCGGCAACGATCCATGAAAATTCACTGCTCAAGCTGGCATACTGCGTCCTCATGACGTCTCTGGGATAGCCCCCACTGCACCCACTTTGAGGTGAACCAATGTATACAGGGGCTGCCACTTGTGCAGGGGCTTAAACCAGGACCCAGTCCTCCACGATCTAGAGAAAAAGTTTTGTTATTTTCTGCATTACTTAAATTATATATATCTGTATGTATGTATGTATGTATGTAGGTACGTAAATATGTATGTATGTACAATATGTATACATACATACATACATACATATAGGTATGTATACATAAATATAGGTATGTATGAACATAGATATATACATATGTATGTATCTTTCTTAAATTTAAATTTTTTTTTGCAAATAACACATAAAAAACAAATGACAATGCAAAATTTTATAAAATAGAGATCTGATTATAAAATCAAATCAAATCAATACCAAAAAACTTGTACAGTTGTCTTGGACAACAGTTATCTATTCCTGAGCTTGACATTTCTTTGTCCTTAGAGATAGATTGTGAAATTGAAACGCTTCTCTTGAGAGCTTGTTCTATCCAATCCTATGTGCCAGCAGTTTTCGACACAATGGGGGAATTCAAGTGGCATTGTCTGCCAGAAATTCCATCCCATCCCATCAAGTTTAAACAGGGGCAAAGGCCCCAGCTTCTAGTTCTTAATTACGATAGCACCTCGGAAACATTTGGATCACCAACGCCCTTTACCAAGTTCTTCGGTTAAAATCATAGCCAGAATATATCAGGATTCTTCTTTGAAGCCATTCCAAAGGCACGTTGGTTCCCATCCTTCCAACTGACATTTAGTAAATGTTTCGCTATAACTTTCCCAACGAAAGTCAGACAGGACAACAACAAGGACAAGCAACAAGACTAAACCTGTTCCCAGTGGAAAGATCTTAGAAATAGAGATTGCCGTGGCATTCAATTGCTGCTGGCAACGTATAAATATATATCAATTATTTTTATATGGCGCAATGAACGCCTTGAGATTTTTCTGTTTTCTTTACACTCAGGACTTTATGAATTTGTCGATTTGTCATTTTTGGTTGCAACAGTCTAAACTTTTACAAGAGCATGTATTTCGATGCGGTAAAGCATAATCAGTCAAAAAGTTGACTTTGTATTTTCTGTATCTTGCGATTTTTTTTATTGAATTATATGACTCACCTTTTGAATTCTGTGCAACATTCATCACCAGTTACTTTTTATTACAGCAAAAAAGGAGATCAGACCTTAAACCCAGATTTAATTTTTTCTCTTTCCGTGAGATGATGAGTTCCAATTCAACACCAACATTCAACATTTCATCCGTATTTATTTATTTGCTTATTTTTATTTGCAATCCTATTCACTTTTAACCGACCACCTTTAAGTTGCTTTCATTCTTTTTTATTGTTATTCCAATTTAAAACCTTGTTGTTGCTGTTGCTGTTGCTGTTGCCGTTGCCGTTGCCGTTGCTTTTACCATTGTTAGTGGTTTTGTTGTTGTTAATTTTCTTTTATTTTTCGTTTGTTTTGTTTTTGTTCTGGGTGTTGCATTCACGATGCTTCCTTTTGAGCATTTCTAAGGTAATTTCCGCTGCAATGAATGCATTCATTGTTTGCAAGCGTTTCATTTGCAAAACTATGAATGAGCACAACAACATAAACATATATCCACCCATATGGTCACATGTTAGTGTGTGAGGGCGGCGTACGTGAATGTGTTCATGTGTGTTCGCTTTATGATTTTTATTTTTCCACATTAAAACGAAAGTAAGAGTTTGTACTCCTGTGTGTGTGTGTGTGTGTGTTTGTGGTCATTATTGTGTGAACGGGGTTTTGTTCCACTTAAAAAGAAAACAACGCTACCACAGTCATTTTAATTCATACACGTATGAACAACTTATGAAGTTGTGTCGCTGTATGAATAGAAAGAATAATAATAAAGAAAAAATAAACAAATTTAGCTCCTCCCTTGGAGGTCACTTCTCCTTTGAACGACAATAAGCAATTCTGGTGATTTCAGTTTTAATCATTTAAACACAGAAACGGGAAGCTCAATCGCCCACGCCAGCCAAGATTATACAAGGGCGAGGTGATCTCAGCAGTCTCTGATCTCTGGTTTTGGTCAAAATGTATTGAATGGGGAGGAGCACAACCTTGATTTCGGTAGACCTTTTTTTTTTGTCAAACAGTTTGGCCAAATTTCGCTCTCGGTCCCTATATTCACACGGTAAAACCGCGTAACTGATTTTTGATCACTAATCAGAAGGCATAAAAAAGCTGCATAACTTTATCTTGCAATGATTGAAGCAAAATGAGGAAATTCGTAACATTTATGCATTTAACAAAACGACAAGCTTTTAGCATTTCTAGAAAGGGGTGCGCTACAGAAGGCAAAATTTTACGAAAGTAAAAATGAAAATGTGTCTCCTTTATCTATAATACGTAAAACGCAAAATGTGTTGATTTTTAAATTCGCCCCAAAAGTATAAAATGAAATTTTTAGCTGAATTGTATTGGGTAGACAAGTTAATAATGTCGATTTGGACAACATATGGCATAACTGTCACATATGGTTTGTGTCAATAGTAACAAATATGGTATTTTAGAGGGTAAACATCTGTCATTATAATTCAGTATTCGATAGACGCACACACATTTTTTTCAATCACTATAATAAGGTCGAATTTTGTGACTAAAAAAGTAGTTTCGCGGGGAAGTCTGATAACCTTCTTTCATTTGAAGAAAATCGATTATTTGTAAAAGCGTACGGTCAACATGCATCAACTCAAAAACCTTGTGAAAGATGGGTTGCGTGATTCAAAAGTGGTGATTTCGACACAGAAGACAAGGAGAGGCCTGGTCAGCGAAAAAACTTTAAGGATGAGGAATTGGAAGCATTACTCGACGAAGATTGTTGTCAAACGCAAGAATAACTTGCATTATCAGTGGGAGTCACACAACAAGCCTTTGGCATTCATTCAAAAGCAAGGAAATTGGGTCCCATATGCGTACATGCGCAAAAAGTCATTTGTAAAGACCGGCCAACCAGCCAAATCAACGCCGAAGCCGAATACCCATGACGGCATGTATTTGGTGGGATCAAAGGGTATTTTGTATTATGAGCTGTTGAAATCGGGTCAAACGCTCGTAGGGGACCTGTACCGAAGACAAGTGATTCGTTTGAAGAGAGCAATCAACGAAAAACGACCAGAATATTCGACCACATGTTGCAAGACCGGTCAAAAACTATTTGGAAAACAGTGGATGACAGGGGAGACCCTGCTAAGCTTCACTTCAGAAATTGGCTTGATTAATTCTTTAGCTCAAAACCGGAGCAGTTCTTTTGGCGCAGAATCCATCTGCTGCCAAAAAGATGGGAAAAAGCAGTGGCTAACGGTGTGGATAACGACTCATTTTGTTATTATAATTAATGCATTTTTCAATAGTCGCAGAAAAAAACATTCAAAGTCAATTTTGACAGCAATTCTTATTATATTAAGTTTACGAAATCAACCAGAAACAAATCGTTTTTAAGCCTTTCGAAGTACCGGTCGGATTTACAGCTAAATTTCAGGTAAAAGACTCTTTCCGAAGCCAATAGCTCTACACTGAAACTTTTTTCTACCCTCAAATCAATACGACATCAATGACCAAACAATGATTTATTGGCTTAAGAAATTTTCAAAAACGAACACAAAAACATGGGTTTATTGCATATCTCCTTTCTGGGTGGGTTTTCATTGAGTTGCTAGAAATGTTATTGTATCCATCATATTTGAGCTAAATTGACTATTTTGCTCACGTTTCAGCTTATTCTGGTATTAACATTGTTGTTCTACAAAAGCAAGAGCGAAAACTTAGCAAAAATGTTGAAGCAGAGCAGCCGGAGGCAATAACAATAAAATGTTTATCACACATTCGTTTAGTTGGAGAACAAAAAATAAACAAAGAAAAATACGAATTATGACTTCATGTGATTCATCCATCTATGAGCACTCGATTGGTCATTGTGTCTGCAACATACGAGTGCTCGTACAACAGACAAATTTAATTAAGCAAATTATTTTGCCATTTTTCTTTCATGAACACCGTATATATGTACATGTGTATGTGTTATGTGTTCATACATATTTATTCATTACTGTATGCACTTTCATGAACATGTATGTATGTAGAAAATTTTGTAGGTTAAACACGGAGTCCCTCTTTTCAGAAGTACATTTTGTCTAAAATGCGAGTTTTTCAGTGGAATTTTGCGCAACCATAAAATGGCTTTCAAAACCGGCAGGTTGAGGTTCAAATAGAATAAGACAAGATGCCACCGATTCAAAATTTCTATTAAACAGCAACTTTTTGTGGGTGCTTTGACAACCGGTGAGCCTTGTGTGGGTTGCCTCATCCCATATACAGCTTTTGTGCCGTGCGCATTCGTTTGTATACATTATTGCTGCTTGCCTGAAAAGATTTTTTGCAGGGGTCACTGAGCAAACTTATAGAGGTTAGTAATTGCCTGAAAATTTAAGCGGCCAAAATAAAGTTTCCTCTCAATTATCTTCGCTTATTTGCTCAAAATACTTTTTTGTTACAACACTGTCAGAAACGCAACCCTGTTTACCTGAACACTGACAATCACATATACAAATGTATGTATTTATGGATATGTAAGCATTTGTTAATTTAAACATTAAGCAACAACTTTAAAGATTGTGTTTCTTATTTCATGAAACAATTTTCAAAAATATAACTTTAAAATAAAAGAAAACCCGGTGCTCCATGAGGTAATTAAAAAAGTATTCGCCAGATGTCCTCATCGAAGTAGTTAGACGAATTTGTTTAAATGGTTTCCCCGTTTAGTTACACAGGTAATTATCCGTCGAATACTGCATTAACTACTCAATTAACAAATGGCAAAAATGGCAGTGAGTATATTTCATCGTACCGAACCTAAAGCGAAAACGTACTACTTTTGGCGAGAGTTGTCATAAATATTTACAAAATCAAAAGAAACAGAAGAAACTCCTAGATTGTCACTAAGATAGTAACGAGCACATCCAATTATTTCAAATTGGTTTCTGCTGTTTCAAACATACAGTTAAATGACTTAGCACATTTTGGTTCGCAGCTTTTGTTTTAATATGGCAGTTGAATAATTTTTGCAAGTGCGTGTGTTTTTTCTTTTATTGCTTAAAAATAAATAAATTAAATAAAAGTCAAACACATTTTTGAACGCCTGAAAATGTTCTGATGCAAATACAAACATCTACAAATGAAGAAGAAAATACAAACAACATATAATAACATTCAAAGCAGAAAGAAATGGAATTTAAGGGTGGAAGTGAACGATATTATAAGACTCCCTACGAAGCTTTAGTTAATTTTTTTTATATTTTAATTTTTACACACAATAGATATTAATTTACAACTTCATAGCGGCTGGGTTCCCCCGATAGTGCAGAGCTCTTGAAGAAGACAAAACAGTTTTCCATCATTGAACAGCATCTCTACAAGCAATAAAAACAAAAACGGTTCTCACGCTCCGTGTCAGAGTACTATTGTAGAGCTGGTCCATATAGTAGATTTAGTAAATCTTGATAAATTTAGAACTCGACAAAAACAAAATCTATACATTTTTATTTACTAAATTAACAACCTCGGCAATACGACGAACAGTAGTAGTTAGATTCAGTAAACGAAATAAGTTCATTTATTTACAAGTATGAAACAGCTGGCAGACTTGGCGCCACATTGTTTTCTTTGCTGTTTCGGCTTGTTCAGAGTGCCAAAGAAAAAGTGGCTCACACTTAGATGCTTAAAACAGTATTACATATATATTTAAAAGTATTTTAAATACAATACAAAGAGTGAGAGCCGCTAAAGAAATGAAATTTAATGATCAAAAACTAACCCATTCATTCAATTAGTTCAATTGTTCACTGTGAGCGAACAGTACAGTGACAGTAGTTTTTTACTTGTTACCATCTAAAATATACATACATATTCATAAAACAAAATCAGATACCGATTTCTTAAGCAATGAGACTCTCAACTCCAACTACGAAACGATGGCACAGCGCTGCTCAACTAAAGTTATATTTTGTGCGGTTCACAAAAATTCAAATGAAACTAAGAACATGACATTACAAGATTTTATATCAAGACATTTGAACGAAAGAGCTGGTTCAATTCATTGTTTTGTGCAATCCGGCCCTGAGCTGCACGCCGCTACACAGAACTTAGTTTGTTTTCATGTTGCCGAAAAGGCCCCAAAAGTATCGTTGGCCAGTTTCAAAATTAACTTTCAAGTTTCAAAAAATGTTTTTCCCAGCTAAGGCACGTCAGTAGACTTGAAAACCAATGAATAAATCGTTAAACATCTCACTTTATATTATAATTGTGTTTGAAAAGAGAATGAGAATTAAACACGAGCCCTTCTACACACAAAAAACTTGTAAGTACAAAAGACTGAGTAGCTTTCTTTACATGTTTTACTTTTCTTAGCAACTTTCATAATAATATCAGAATATTAACAAAGCGATGCATACTTTTGTAAAGAATAATGATTGTAACGGTAATACGGTTGGACCGATATCCAACTAAACTTTTCTCCGCGTGAACAACCAACCTCAAATTTTATCTGAAAGAATTGAAGGTCGTAGTACATCAGGCATGGCTTTTTAAGACGAAGTGACAAAAACCAATGTGATGCTGGCGTGTTGTCAGTCACCCCATCAAGCAAACATAGGTCACCAACAGATGACTCTCAAAAGCCAGCTGTACAATACGCACATACGTAGTACATACATATGTACACAGATTTCTAAAACCGAAGCTTTTGAGTTGTTTTTCTCTTAGTGCCGCCCTATAAAATCTGACATATCAGTGGAAATTAATATTTGCCTTCTGCGCTATTTTCATTTGATGCCATTTAGAAATGGGAAAAGCAATCTTGTGTTCACAAAAAATCAAAGTGTACTTGATATCTGCTTTAAAAGGTACATATATCAAGTTGTATGAATATGTGCGCGGAAATCCAGTTCTTCAGTTCAGAATGTATTTTTAAAGCCATAACAAATTGATTTCTTATTTAAGATAATACTCGCATATTAACTTGTCTGTCAGTCCCAGGTGTGAGTGACACAAATTGTTCCTTTCACGCTCCCAAACATCAGCTGGTTTTGGTTGTGGCAAAAATGGAGCGTTGCTCAGGTACGGTTTAATATTTCTCACCAAAATCAAGACAACAATTATAATTTTGATTTGTGATAATTAATATTTTATGAGATATTCGTTCAGATTGAACAATATTTCAGCAATAATGATTAAATAATATTTGAATAGGTCCGATCAAAAATAAGCAATAATATATTTATCTAGTTATTGTACTCGTATAAATTTTACACTTTTTCCGGTTTTGTCCATTTTTAAAGCCAAAAATTGAGCAAAACTTCCATTTAATTCATTATCACAAAAAACGGATATTTCGAGTTATAGTTTTATTTCGAAAAAAGAGTTAACTCCAACCATCTTTAAAACGCTTCGCTCCATAGTATTTTTCTGTAATATCGCCCCAGTTAAAGGCATGTTTTGACTTCCAGCCATCGAGTTAACATTAGGATCTTAATCCTTTTACCGCGTAGACGAGAAAGAACCGACTATGAAACTAGTTGATAATTGTTGCCTTTTTTTAAAGTCGTTGATACTATATTTATGAGCTGCTTCCTTTTTCTTTTATTTATTTTCGAACTCGTTTAGTTGCCGTGATAATAAACAAATACGATTATCACATTTATCGCCGAAAAACGAGCAAATCAGATGCACAATAAAAAGAAAGCAAAATAAACAACCCAAATCGAACAATTAAAATCAGAAACCACCAACTTCGCTATCAATCTATTTAGTACAAGTTGAAGAAATACCGAGTTAAAGAAGTTCGGGTTATGGAAGTTAAGCTGCAACTAGTTCTAGGCCCAAAACTTTGAGTTGGCAACACTGCTTTATTTGATAGCCTTGATAGTTGCTTTTTGTTTAGTTTGGCTTGACATTTCATTAGGGATGGCGTTACACTCGGAGCAACGCTTGGAAATTGTTGTAATATTTTATCAAAATAATGGTTCTGTTCGTCGCACTTATAGCGCAATTCGTGCCTTTTATGGCTCACATAATCGTCCTTCATAATGATAATGTGCGACGAACAGTGCGCGCTAAAAAAGCCGTAACCGCTGTACAGTGAAGCATTGAAGGACATCGAAATGAATCAACTCGTCGCCGTTTCCAGCAGCTGTGGTTGTGTCCTTCCACTTTATGGAAGAGCTTTCAAGATTCAACTTCTGCAGGCTAACGGCCATAAATATGTTGTTCTCCAATGAAGCCCGTTTTTCGTTGAATGTGTATGTAACTAAGCAGATTTGTCGGATTTGGAGTGAGGAGAATCCATAAGCGTTTGTCGAAACACCATTACATCCACAGAAAATTACTGTTTAATGCGCTTTATGGGCTGGCGGAGTCGTTGGCCCATATGTCTTCAAAAACGATGATGGTCAGAATGTTACTGTCAATGGTGAACGATGTAGGAGCCTAAGTAGAAATTTTTTCTACCTCAATTAGCTGGGATTAATCTCGCAGACATGTGGTTCCAACAATAGCGAGATACATGCAACACTGTGCGCTACAATTGATTTGTTCCTAGAAACTTCTGATGAAAAAACAATTTCACGTAATGGTCCAATTGATTGGCCACCGAAATAATTTGATATAGCCTCATTAGTGTATCCTCTTTGGGTTATGTACAGCCACATTGATAAACCAGAGACAATTGAAGACCTGGAAATCAACATTCGAAGAGTTGTAGGCGAAGCAAATTCGGCTCGAGATTGCTCCTTGTACACGACAGTCTGACACGGCCACATGGCCAAAATCACATTGAAACATTAATGTCATTGTTATATATCCGACAACATGAGGGTTGCATGGTGGCCTGGGTTGTGGACAAATTCTTCGCCGATGAGTTGTCACCCACCAAGCAGTTGCTAAGACATTTACAATCTCATATGAACTACTAGTTCTGTTGTTTATTGTGGTGACAAACAATTGCAATTTGTTATTGAAACTCTCCACTGTCAAAGAGCAAAACCAGGAAAATCCGTTTTTCCGTTCGGTTGAGTTGAACTTCACTACTTGAAGTGATTTCGATAAATTTGAATAGTTTACAGTTTCTTATCAGTTTGAAATTTGTTTGTGTAACCTAGACCAGCACCAACTCAAAATACCAACCAACCGCAAAATATCCACACAAATGTGTACAAGCGCAGCTCTCATACGAAGTTCTTATACTTGTTATCAGCAAAATGAAAATGATTAATAAGAACACAGTAATGGGATATAAAGAGCTCTGTGAGCTGTTTTACTCACTTTATTTTCTGTTGCGTTTTTACTGCTTTAAAAATAGCACAACTGAAACTGAAATTCATAAGACGCTCGAACGGTAGTTGTAAAACAGATATGAAACGAACCACAGCCAAATATTAATTATTCGAATTCAAAGCAATTCAAAATCTATAAGTACATACGTACATATGTAGTACTAGAGCTAACAATTTATGGAGCGAAGGCCCTAAAAACGGAAGTGACAAAATAATAATAAATTTTCGTTTAATTGGAGAACCACAACCAATTCGAACAAAACGTGTTTAGTGTCCAAAAGTCTTTGCATGCGGTATATCGGCGTTTGTGTGCTCTTCTGAATAGTTCAACACTAAAAGTCTCAAAAATATATGTACATATCTATCATGCTTTCGTGCTGCTTCAGACGGCAAAACAGCGACGATGACGAATACCGCCAAACACCCAAAACGCGCAATTCGTCGAATCTAAACGCGCCAAGAACAAGTCGCACAGCTGCAACGGGCGCGAACGAAGCCAGTGGAGCTGGTAAAAGTCTGGAACAACTGCAGAATGAGTGTTTGGCTGCACACAATAAATATCGGGCTAGACATGGCGCCACCCCATTGACCTTGAGCACGCAAATGTGCATGTACGCCGCAGAATGGGCAAAAGTAAGTTAAAGACAAACTTGCAAATGACGAAGGCCAAACAGAAAGATCATATTTGTGCTGCCGACAATACAAACTTTATCTCATTGTTGCTATATCAACTAAATATGTACGTATGTATGTATGTATGTACAATAGAGTGGACATTTTTTTTTTTTTTTTTGAATAACATGTTATTCGCCCCCTAATTTTTTTCTTTTGGGCACAAATAACATATTTCCAAAACTGTAGACTGTTTGGTCAACGTTAAGGCGTGGCACATGCGCCCTCAAGTTGGCAAGAAGGGATTTTGCACAATTTAATAAGAAAAAAGTTATAACTTCATTATTATTTATCAAAATTTATGTTAAGTATCGATATTATATTTAATTTTGACTATTATTTTAATGCGTGCCCCTAAAAAGGCGTGGCACCTTATATAATTTAAGTAATATATACGAAAATATGTAGTTTTTGCTTCAAAATATGATGGAATCTTACATATGTATGTAAAATTTATTTCCTAAAAGTCATTAAATAAATGCCGGCAAATTGGGGCGTGGCAAGTTAAAATTTTAAACTGCTACTAACAAATGCAGCTCTGTGCTAATTAGTTGCGATCAAGCAAACTTATATTTTCATAGAAGTAGCAATACTGGAATAACGGTATCTAGTACACATGTGCTTTTGTTAAGCTAAAAAAGAGCGTTGATAATGTGTTGTTATACATGCAAATGTGAAAATATTAATTTGATTTGATTGAAAGATAAGGTTTATAAAATTGGTAAGTTTAAACAACAAAGTGCTCGATATTTTCAAAATATAATAACATATTTAATATTATTAATGTAACTCAAACAGCAATGGAAACAAGAGCAAATGAAAAGTTATTTCTGCTTGGGCACGACGAAAGTCAAATCATTGGGTGCAAGTTACCATCAAAAGGGCAAATATTAAAAGTTCTTTTTTACAATATGCGGAAAATTAAGCTCAATCTTCGTCCGAGTGCATATCTTGTAATTAAAGAAGCAGAAGTACTCTGGGATAAAGCACGTATTCCCACAAGCCAGAATATTCGTAGCGTTCAGAAAGTGGAAGCTCTATATCATCAGTGGAAGACACTTCAGAAAACTTGTAAGCGCCGTACAGCTCTACAGGAGAAACGTGAGCACGATTTTGTGGAAGAATTAGACGATTTGTTTGATATCGCTCATGGTGATGCGTTAAGTATTATTCAAATCGAAGAAGATAGACTATTTCTACTTAATCAACGGAAAAAAGGCAGACCAGGTGGTATGATTGGAAGCGATCGAGCACTTTTTGAAAGAGAGAAAAGAAGAAATATGCGTGAAGAAAGAGAACTGATAAGGCAAGAAAAGTATCACCAGGAGCAATCTCAAAATTTGGTTGCAAGTCAGGACTACTCAGATGATGAAGGACAATTGACTGAAATAGACAGTGATGAGCTTCAAGACAATTTTCAACAAACATCTACTGGAAATGTGGGAAAGAAACGTAAAATGAAAAACTTTATAACACCCAAGCTTGTTGCGACTCTGGACAAGTGTAAAGTTAGCGACAGAGATGCTGTTCGAATTCTCATAGCCACTGCTGAAGCATTGGGCCATGATTTAAGTCAGTTAGCAATAAGTAAAACTACAATTCGAAATTGCCGTAAACAAATTCGATCTGAAACAGCTATAAATTTAAAGGAAAAATTTCAAAACATTTTACCGCAAACCATTACAGTACATTGGGATGGAAAGCTGTTACCATCATTAACTGGAAAGGAAAAAGTAGACAGATTGCCAGTTGTTATTACATCTACAGAGACAGAGCATCTACTTGGAGTTCCTGCATTACAGGCTGGTACAGGAAGGCAACAGGCTGAAGCAATAATCCAATTATTAAAAGAGTGGAATTTGACAGACAAAGTTCAGGCCCTGTGTTTTGATACAACAGCAACAAACACGGGAAGACTTCAAGGTGCTTGCGTGATATTGGAACAGGAATTAAGATCTTTTGTACTTGCACTGTCGTCACCACATCTACGAAATTGTATTAAAGAGCGTATTTGAAAAAAGAAATTTGTCTTCAAGTGGACCAACTTTGTCAATTTTCCAAAAGTTTAAACGGTCCTGGACGATGATAAACCAAGAAAATTTTAAATTTGGAGTTGATGACGAGAAGGTAAGTCAGCATTTTAGCGTTTTCGAATTAGAAGATCTAGCCACGTTTTTCCGCCAATATTTAAAAATAAAACAGCCTAGGGCTGATTATAAGGAGCTTCTGGAATTAAGCCTAATATTTCTTGGGGAGCACGATAGGAATTATAAATTCAAGTCACCAGGAGCATATCATCACGCTCGTTGGATGGCCAAGGCGATTTATTCATTAAAAATGTTTTTATTCAGAGAAGAGTTTGTCATGTCGTCAGATGAAATAGACGCCATACGCGATGCTTGTTTATTTATTGTGAAAATTTATGTAAAAGTCTGGATAGAAGCGCCAATAGCTGCCAAAGCGCCTAATCAAGACCTTCTTTTAATTAAATCTCTTTTCGCCTACAAAAATGTCAACGAAAACGTAAGCAATGCAACTTTGGGAAAATTCCGTAACCATTTATGGTATTTAGCAGCAGAAACAGTAGGTTTTTCGTTTTTTGATGAAACCATTACTTCTGAAACAAAAACTTGTATGATAAAGAGACTTCGTGTAGAGTCAGAAAATGAGAGCAAGCGGCTGATTACTGATATACAGGACTTACAATCAAAATCAATTGAGGACTTCGTAACCAAAAATACACTTCACTTCTTTGAACGTTTTTCGATTGCAACCGATTTTTTCCAAAAAGAACCCTCCCAATGGCAGAACGAGCCAAGCTATATACAGGGCGTAAATATCGTCAGTAAAATGAGGGTAGTTAACGATACTGCCGAACGAAATGTTAAATTAATGGAAGAATATAATAATTCATTATCAATAAATGAAGAAGAAAAACAATTTATCTTACAAATTGTAACTGATTATCGAAAAAACTATAAAGGTATTAATAAATCAGATCTCATGGAACACTAATCTATTTGTGTTTTATTTTAACTTGCCGGCATTTATTTAATGACTTTTAGGAAATAAATTTTACATACATATGTAAGATTCCATCATATTTTGAAGCAAAAACTACATATTTTCGTATATATTACTTAAATTATATAAGGTGCCACGCCTTTTTAGGGGCACGCATTAAAATAATAGTCAAAATTAAATATAATATCGATACTTAACATAAATTTTGATAAATAATAATGAAGTTATAACTTTTTTCTTATTAAATTGTGCAAAATCCCTTCTTGTCAACTTGAGGGCGCATGTGCCACGCCTTAACGTAGACCAAACAGTCTACAGTTTTGGAAATATGTTATTTGTGCCCAAAAGAAAAAAATTAGGGGGCGAACCACCTCCTACAAAAAACAAAAATAATTCCATATAAATATTGTCCACTCTAATGTACAATGTATGCGAAAAGCACAAGATCTTGAATATATTGAATGGCTTGAGGTTGAATCGCTTTGCGCAATACGTCCATACATAAATACATACCCACATACATATGCACTATGTATGTATGTATGTATATGAGTGACAAGAGTTTTTTAAATTTACGTACTTAAATATGAACTGCCGTTCCTAATTCTGTGGCCATTCAGGAAAAACGTCTCCTTTCTAAATCAACATCTTTTCAGTGACTAACGAAAGTTTTGTTTAGAAAATGAAAGAAGTCTTACACTTGGATATTGTGCCCAAATACTTAGTGAATCTTCCAATTTTCTTCAAAACTACAATAAAAATGAAGATGTTTTGTCAAATTAATTTTAAACAAAAAGTTTAACTTCTAACATACAAATCGGTTTGTCGAACCTGTTTTTGGAAAATGATCTCAGTTGACAGCTGACATGACAATAGACGCTTAGTTTTTGACACTATGCAGCTTCTTGCTGTTTTGTCAAAAGGGAATTGGTAGAAAGGTGCTAGAACTAAATGGAGACGAGCTGTTTTTTCTGAAAGAAGTTGTTTTGTGAAGTTGAAATCGGGGAAAATTCTGAAAGAAGTCGGTTAGCCGAGTAAAAGAAGAGCATTAAAATGTTATATTCAGTATAAAACTTTTGGAAAATTATGCCGTGTTGAATTTAGGCTCATGTGCGTAAACGAAAATAGTGAACCTTGAAAAGCTTTCACTGACATCCATACTTCTTTGATTTGTTGAACAGACAATATGTATCAGCAAAACCTTGACAAAATGAAATTTGAAGAAATATGGTAAAAGTTCGAGTTCTCGCATCTATGATTCTATTTTACACGATAGTATTCTCTGAGAATTTGATTTTTAAGCGGTTGATGAAAAATAAAACACTTTCTCGCTTTTTAATTGGTTTTATTTGATTTTATCTTTATTTGTTTATTATTTCATAAGCTATAACGGTACAGAATGGGCGAGGTAACTATCGGACTTTTATAAATTTTTCCGTGTCTAACTTATACCACCCATGCCTTCACATGCGAAGTAGCAGCGTGGCCGACATGAAGTTCCTCACATCGACCTTAAGGCAATACAGTTATCCGAGGCAAATCAGTGAACCATTGCGAATGCGACGTAAAACTCTCGAAGGTTAAACAACAACAACAACAACAAGCCCTACCGCACTTAAAAAATAATTACCATGACAATAGAAGTTAAGCAATCGATCATATTATCAGTTTGCGGTATTGGATCTTATGCCTCAAGAACACATTTCTTTAAAGCTTCCCTAGAATTAATTTCTCTACAAAAGTATGTATATATTTCATCACTGATAAGGGACCCTTATCAGAGAGAATTTGCTGATCTGTTAAATTTAAATGATTTATGTACTAAGTTATTACTCGCTGGATTGCAGGCAGTCGTTGCTGTAAGCAAAATAATTGGGATTTATGGACACTTTTCCACACCTTGTGGGCCATTATTTTTCCTATTCAAAGGTTCGTACAACTTTGTTAGCCTTGTTAAACCATGATTTGGATCTGGGTAAAGATTTTTGTGTGCATCTTTCTTATTGCATCTGTTAGGTTGGCGATCAAAGTGGCCTCTTTACGGTCATAACTGCTTCAATCCAAAAAAGGATGGAGTCTTGTTTTGACAGCTCAGACCAGCCCAGCAGGTGTTAAAAATAGCCTGGCGCCATCGAATTATCTGCTCCGTATGGGGATGGCAAACAAAGATTACCAACGCGTTTTAAGCTTACAAGCATTTAAAATAACTCAATCTGTATGATCTTATTCTTGCCTCACGGTCTAGATTAAATCAATTTCGAAATAAAAAGGCCAGAAAGGAAACATAATATTGCGGCGGCTCCGAATAATTAAATAACTCATTTGTTCAGACATTGTCCATTTCAACTCATACAGAGCAATCCCCGACAAAGGCCCGACATTAGTAGAGAGAATCAATTACTGACAGTAATGAGTTTTGGAAGTACCTTGCCATTAACTGAGAGTACCTCGAGCTACTACTCTGTTTTATCGATTACCTTAAAAAAAGCGAAACAGGTCGTAATTAGACGGTAACTTTCACAGTTATGTGCCTCTTTGTTTTAAGAGCTGATTAAAAGTCAAGTACAAGTATGAAAGAGTAGTTGTTAAAGACCAGTGTAGAAGGCCGCTAACAAAACAACATCTGAGTTCTTAAATTGTCACGAAATATCTTTAACGTAAGCCAGGGGTGCTGTTTTTTGTGCCGGTAGTGGCTGCTTAGTGGTCCCAATTTGGTGAATTTTTAAAAACTCTTTTTTATTTAAAGAAATTGCAATATCCTTTTTTACTTTCCTTTTCTTAGCACTTGGCGAAAACCAATACGTTGCAACATCGCCAAAATAATAAATATGGAGAAAATCTTTATTTAGGTTCTGGCACGGTACCACAAGCGCACGAGTTGGCCGTGCAAGCTTGGTATGATGAAATAAAAAATTTTAACTTTAACAAACCAGGATTTTCACCAAGCAATGGACACTTCACACAGGTTGTATGGAAGACAAGCAAGGAATTGGGAGTGGGCATCGAAACCAAGTAAATAAAATATCATATTTTAAAGCACAAATCAAACAATATATTTTTACCACGTAACAGAGATCATAGAACATGGATTGTGTGTAATTATGATCCCCCCGGAAATGTGATGGGCAGTTACGAAAAATGCGTTCCGCCCTTAATAGAAGACACCGTTTCCAAGATAATAGACAAGATGAAACCCAAAAAACGGCATTCCAAAACATCAGTAGACAAAGCTGATCGTGCACCTGCTGCACATTCGTCAAAAGATTTGAAACTGTGGTCGCAATTTGAACTAGACTGTTTGGACAGCCATAATAAATTCAGAGCTATACATGGTAGCCCAGCCATGAAACTTGACAGAAACTTGTGCAGTTTGGCTGAGGATTGGGCAAAGGTGAGAAAACTCTCTAAATGATTAAGAAAACTTTGATGGTTAAGAGCTGTTTCGTTTCTAATTTTCCTAAGCACTTGGCGAAAAAGAGTGCCCTATCACATCGACCTCAAAACTATTATGGCGAAAATATTTATTACGCCATGAATTTCGACCCAACAGCTGAGCACTGTGTAAAGAGTTGGTATGATGAAATTAAAAATTATAACTACGCAAAACCAGGCTTCAGCTCTGGAACCGGCCATTTCACTCAAGTTGTTTGGAGAAACTCTATAGAATTGGGTGTTGGAATAAGCAAACTGTAAGTACAACGCCATACAATATGGGCAACTGGAAACAAAGTGAACAATCTCCCCTTTTTTTTATATAAAATCGCAAAATATTAAACAAATAAAGTAAAAGTAGGATGTCATAGTGACCGGCCATTAACAGCAAAACAAGTTTTAAATCGATTTTACAAATTCCTTTGAAATTTCATTTCGAAATCGGGTAGACAAAGGGTGTGTTAAATATTTCCAAAGGACTGGCGCACCCTTTGGTATTTACATATAATAAATTGGTTGCCATTTCTGTAGCATTTACAGAAACATTTACATGTTACATTCAAAGTAATTGAGACAATGTTGCAGTCAACTGCATTTGTAGTCGTGTAGTTCTGTAGCGTCCAATACTTTAACGGAGGAATATTCATTTAAAAAGAGGTTGAAAGACAACTCTCTCTTTCACAAAATCAACTATAGAACAGGTAACGTTACAGAATTTCGGTTCTATTGTCATGAGCAGCCAACCGAAAACTTCTGGTTGCCAGAAAAGCAGTAAACCAACAACTACAGTCGGGATTAGCATTTTTCGCCTGTTTTCTCATTTGATTTGTCTTTTCGTTTTCAACTCCAGTTCAGTTGCTTTCTATGATTGGGCCACTTGTTTCCAGTTCTCTCACATGTTTAGGGTATGAGACGAAGCGACAAAACTTATTTTACATTTTAATTTCCACCAGCAACAATAAAACATTTGTGGTTTGTAATTATTCTCCTGCTGGAAACGTAATGAACGAATACCAAGCCCAGGTACCAAGACCAGGTGAAAAACCATGTACCACCAGCACCACTTTAAAGGAAAGTAAAAACAACAATACAAACCCGAAACAGCTGCACCAGCGCCAGCAAGCGTCTTTCGAAGAAGTTTGCTTGAACAGTCATAACGATTTTCGCGCCCTACATGGATCCCCTGCCATGACCTTAAATAAAAACTTGAACTTTTTTGCCAGCGATTGGGCCCAAGTACGTAGTACCACACAAATCAGTTACACCACGCATACAACAAAAACAACAACTATCACATGATAATTTTTCATATTTCACGTTTTTACACCTCCGCACGCATGTACGGGCCCACACTTTAATGTTTAACTAAGCAAATATGTATGTATGTAAATATTTTTATACCGAAAAAGCATTTAGCCAACAGCAATAAATTTGAAGCCAGGAAAAATAACCGCTTTGGTGAAAATATTTTTTATGCCCACAACAAAGAAACGGTAGAAGGTCAAGACCCAGTTGAGCACTGGTACAGTGGTATTGAAGACTATAATTTCGATAGGCCGGCATACAGTGCAGCAAGCGGCAGCTTTACTCAAGTCATCTGGAAGAGCTCATTGCAGTTGGGTGTGGGCATGGCCAAAGTGTAAGGCTTTTGTTTTGTTCTCTTGTTAAGCTTTAAATTCATCTTAGGCCCTAAATTAGGGGACGCAATACTTATGTTGTGTGCAATTACGATCCCAGAGGAAACGTTGCGCATCAATTTGCAGACAATATTCTGCCAGTGGGGCCCGAAAGTATTAAATTAATGTATCCTAATCAAATTTCCCAGCAATTTGATGAATTTACAGCAGAGGTGTTAAACATTCACAACACTTTTCGTGCCAAACACGGGTGTCCGCCCTTAAGCTTAAGTCAAGAACTAATGGACTACTGCTTGAGTTATGCAAATGTAAGTTTTATTTAGACGCTGTCCGTAAGTGTTGAGCATAGATTAGGTTTGTTTTTAGAGGTAAACACGCCCCCCCCCCCCCCCCCCCCAAACGATAACAACAATTTCTCAGCAAGCGGATTTTATTGGAGTACTCGACGGATTTATTTTCGCTCGAAAAAAAGCGATAAACTCTGAAACTAGTGCATGGATTGTGATAAAAATTAACACTTACCGCCTGTGTGAACTGAGTCGTGTTCCCGTAAAGTTTTGCTTAATTCTGAAATGTGTCGCTAAATTATTATGAAATTAAAAAACTTGATTTTAAGGATTAAGTAGGTGTGAAGGATCATTAAGTTTCACTGAACATTATTTGTATTGTAATGTATTATATATACGAGTATACATATATGACAAAAAAGTTACATATCGAGCCTTTGGTGCAATACCGTAGTAACTCAAAATTTGAATTTTTGGAGCTGGGTATGCAGAAATGATCTTTGTGGAAATATCCATCTAGAGAAAAAAAGATTATGGTTCCATCTCTAACTGTCCAGATTCTACAGCTAAAAATGTCTTTATTGCCTCTAGCTATTTCCAACAATATTTATTTGCAATAATGAAATGAAATGCATTTTTCTCAGTTCGCGATTTTTTTAATTACTATGGTATTGCACCAAAGGCTCGATATGTATGTACATATATATATATATATAAATTTTACATTTCAATGTAATGGATTGTTCATTGTTCATTTTTTATTGACTTGTTTAATAATAGGCAAAATACATACTTAGGACCAGCAAAGCAAATAATTGCTCTAACCTTTTTTATGTACAAACGGTTGACATGTCTGTGAGAATTTTGCAGCTCTGTCATCTACTACATCTTGTTGGCAATAAGGCGAGACAGTAGATGGAAACGGCCAAAAGCGCTCAATTGTTGCCGGCAAGGATTCTGTACGGTACAGGGGGTTTGGCTTTGTTTAATTTGTTTCTTCCCATCTTGACCCTTATCACAGATGGGCAATTTTAAAAACGCCGACGACAGTTTTCTAAATGAGCAACGAGAATAAGATGACTTCTTCATTAATCTCTTACAAAATGTTCGTCGGCCAATCCGCGGCAAGGAAGTTGATTTCCTGAACCTTTCCTCATTTTACGTTTTCCTTGCATCAAAAAGGAAGCAGAGAGAAAACCGATGTGGCAAATTGAAACAAAACATTCATTTTTAACGCGAGTTATTCAAAATTGACGGCTTTACGCTTGAGCTGCACATTTAGGCAGAAAAATATACTAAAAATTCGAAGAAACGAATAATTTACAATTTTATTCTTATCTCATTTCTTATGGGTATGTATGTATGTAGTTACATGTTGTCTTCTCCTTTGTATCTACTTTTGGCTATGCACTTCTGATTTTCTTTTCCTTATTTGTTTATTTATTGGTTTCTGTCAGCTACTGCAGTCGAGGATCACACGAGGCAATTTTAATGGCTCAACTTTTGCTTTCTTTCACTACTTACTGTGTTTTCTTTCGCTAACATTTTCTTGCAATTTGTATGCAAGTTAACGCAACGTAAGTGGTATCACGTAGGACTTCATAGGCAAAGCTTAAAAATAAAATCGTTGTGACGCGTTAGATGTCTGAATTTTTCATAAAAATCCTGAATGCAACCTCAAAATATTTTAATTCAAATCAACTCGAAGGCCTTGATGATTGTTGCAACAAGAGGCGTTCAGTTCTAACTTGTAACAGCTAAGCTTCACAAGCAGCTTCCTGGCAAAGCTGGAATAAACATTTAAAAAAAGGAAGAACCAAATGAATTAGTTTGCGCACAAACATATTTGGCAACCAAAATTTAGTCAGCATAGCTCAGAAGCCCTTACTATTCACCGTAACGGTAGGCCCTTGCTGACGTCGAAAGAAATAAGGACCAATGATGCCGCCATCGTATAATGTTTAAAGTTTAAGGGATGTTATGGTGGTTCTTTAACAGTTTAAGGATTGTATTTGCTTCAAATGCGGTAATTCGTTGGTAAAAATGTCCATCGTTCAATTTTTGCCCGATTTGTATTTTATAGGTTTTATAAGTCGAACAACAAGGCATATCAACATTTTGACGTCTTCAATACTTCGCGCTACAGCAGCATTACTTCGCGGTACGCACACTTCGTTTGGTTGGTGGTTTTGAATCGGGGAGAGTAAAACGATCAATAACTGCACGAATTGCTTGTTCGTTCCATGACCATTTGTCAAACCTTATTGAACAGAAATGCCAACACACTTTGACACTCTCAGCTGTCAAACCATAGTTATCGATATCGATATCTATCATGCAGCTAAAAACGACAATAATGGAACACTCAAGGTACATTTATGCGAACGTACACTTAAGCTAACGCACGTACGTTCGTTTTTGAGCGTACCAAAATCTCTTACCGAAATTAACTCTCACAGTGCCGGAGCGTTTCAACCTGTATAAAATAGATTTCTACGGCGCCCTTAAGTGACATACGCAAAGCAGTGCTGGCACTCATATGAATTACATACCAATGCGGCACATTTACGCATTTTCGGTACTTTTGAATTGGTATTATTTTGGTTCATAAAAGTAATAATTGATTAATTATTATACTAATTTTAATAATAAAAATAATGATAACAGCAATAATAATTTTAGTAGTAGAAAATAATAAAACAAAAATTACAATAGTTTTAATAATAAAAATAATATAATAATGATAATGTATAAGGTACAATGTAAAAAACTTTATAGCCCTAGGAGCCAATTTAGTACTTTTTTTAATATCATATGTACGAAAATAGCTTAACATTGCCCATCACTATACCAAAAAGTTGTAAAGTTTCTACAACTGCACATACGACGACCGTACGTTAAGTTTTTCTTAAATTAACGTTCGCATAACGAGGCCTTAATAACGGAAATTTTATTGGAACTATTGATGTGCTTGATGTTTTCTGGATAACTTTTGTTATCTTAAACAAAATATGTATTTTAATCTATTTTATTCTGGAGTGGCACATGAACATCAAATAGCCAAGTACTGGCCTTTTGTTTCTCCTTTCTATTGTCGTCTCCGAAACGTTGTGTTTTTCACTAATCGAGAAACAATTTTCACTGATATTACAGAATCGATACGAATTGATACGCAGTAGAATCGATCGAGATTTATTTTTAAGTTTTTCTTTTATTAAGTGCGTATTATAGTTCGCATTTTATAAACATTTCTCCCATTAATTTATATTGAAATAATAAATTTGTATTGTTTTCGTTTCAAGTTTCCACACACAACTGATTTTTTTAAATTAATTGTTGCTGAGTGGCAGATTTGGATTTTTCTAATTTTACTAAATCCTGGCTTCCTTTAGCTACTTATAGAAAGCAACCCTATTGCTTTTGAGTCCAAGTATGTGATAAACTCCTTAATATTGCAAGGCGAATTGCCTTCGCCAAATTCGATTGTGAGCAGCTGGTACAATGAAATGGAAAACTATGATTTTGAAAATCCAGGATATCATCAAAGTACCAAACATTTTACGCAAATCATCTGGAGGAATACGAAATTTTTAGGAATTGCCAAAAGCACTAGGTGGTCCAACCGAAGCTTTCAAAACTAACAACGTCAATAAATTCTATATATATTTTTTACAGTAAAGAAAAAACTGCAGTTGTACTCAGTTATGCGCCACCTGGAAATATAGAGGGTCAATATGCAGACAATGTACCACCAGTAATTTAATTATCACTCAGATTTATATCATTTTTCAGTTTAAATATTTAAAATCTGATTTTATCCACATAAAAAACAGGCAAAACAGGCCGCAAATGATTTGTTATTTTATAAAATTAGTTTTTTTTTGTATTAAAACTGTATTTGATTTGTTTTTGTTTTAGCAATATTTGCAAAAATAGTTTGATTGTTTTTCGCTTAAATACTTGTCACGACACGTTGGCTAGTGTGTTTGACTTCAGCTTTTGTGTCCATTTAACGGGCAGCTTCACTACACTTCACTTTTAGTTTTACCTTCGTGACACTGTCACCATTTAGTTGCACTTTGCGAAGTGTTACACACTTACAGACACATGATTTGTTTCAATCCTCTCGAAGTCTCAATCCGTGTTCGCAATAAGTGGATGGTTGTAAGTGACAAAAAGCAAATGTTTTAGATTAGCAGATATAACGATATCTGAACATCTCTCATCTACAGAGTCAACCAAAAGGAACCAAGGAATTTCACTAATTTAATTATTTAATTCACAAACTCCTGCTAGTGTATGTTTTATTGTTTTATTGTTTTATTTATTATACCTGTGAGCACCCGACGATGTATTGTATTATTATTGCATCATTGTATTTTGTAAATAAACGCCAAAAAACAAATAGGAAATAAAGTGAAAAACAAAACTGAAACATGGAAGTTAATTGTATTTGTTGTAGCATCCCCATCACATTGGCAACATTGTCACCGACACAAGGACTTTGCCTTCAGGACACATGAACATCTTTTGTAATATTTCAGATTGCTTGACTTGCGATAGCTGTAAGACTCAAACGGCGCTCAATGAAGAAAATATTGTACGCATGGAAGGGAGCGCGCAGCAAAAAGGCCTCCGACCGGCAGTAGCTGTTCACTTTTTATATATTGTGTTGGAGCAAAATGACGTAGAAAATTCCCTTTATGTCTAAATTGAATCTCATTTCAACTAAATGGTACAGAATTTCGAACGAAAGCTGAAGAAACATCAAAAGGAGTCACGGGTAACGTATTATGTGGAGCTCAGCTTTGGGGAGCTAAAACCAGGCCGCACTAATTCAATGTTGTATTCAAGCCCTATCCACTCCACTGGAGTGAACGGGTCAACGACTCACCAACGTCTCCCTATGGAATACCAGCCAGAGACAATTGCTTGTAGTATATTTGGCACACAACACAAACCGATCTAAGACACAGCTACCGCGTTGGTAGCGCGAAATCCCCAAAAACATGAGCCCTTAACCAACTCGCCTGGACATTCCCCCGATCTTAGCTGCTTACATAAACAGAACCTGCTGCAAGACAACAGCATCTCCAAGATAACGATTACTAGGAGCTTTGCCTACCATAGATTCTTCCAAGCCTCTTCCTGCGTCTTTAGTCTTAAGCCACAACCAGAACGTTTCAGCCAAGGGAGGCTTCCCAACCTATGTCCAACGCCAGAGTGCCAAAAAGTATCCTGGATCTCGTTGGTTTCCGTTCTGCCAATTGACCTTTGGTGAAGGGTTCGGAAGAATATGTTAATCCAAGTCATCATGAACTTCCTACAGTTTTGGTTGCCGTGCCAACCGAGGCAACCTTTCCCCTGACGTCACGGTTGTTAATTAATGCAAAACCTACCCCCGGGGTATTAATGAAGAACAGTAAAAAATGTGTATCTATTAGAAGTTCCGAGGTCGTAGTTTCGATTCCAGCCACCAATCTGGGCCTTTGTGCAGTCTAGCAAGAAGGTTTTCAATTCAGCGTTGGCCAGAAAGAAAGAAAAGTAAATAAGTGCGTTTCTCTTGGTCCATCCTGTACATTAAATAACGTTAGAAATTAGTGCATGCATAAACACGAAAAGTACTCGTATTTAATTTTGAAATAGTACTTCGATTGCAATTTACTCCTGCTGAAGAGATTTAGAAACCAAAATTCATTGGAGTTTGGAAAAAGAAATGTTGATACATATATACATACATAACATATACATATGTATGCGTATTTTCCTTTTGGCATTAATTTTCAACAAAATCTTCAAAATTATCAAAAAAAACCTATTTTTATTTTTGAGTGCCGTTCAGCATCTTTCCCAAGATGCGAGTTAATTGTTCGGTTTGTAAACACATGCACATAAAACTAATATATGGCCAAAATAATAATCACCAAACGCAAAAAATTAACATGTTGCAACTTTAATGAAAATAACTGGCAAAAACCAGGCTCCCTTTTCCAACAATTCTGACCCTAAAAGGGCGATGTTTCCATCACGTGTCTCTTGTGAATATTTAAGTGCCAGTGTACAAGTTTTGCTGCCTCCATTTTGCTTCTGCTGGCCTTTGTAAAGTCATGTTGTCACGTAAAGCAGGCAACATATTCTTTTGCCTTGTGCTCGTCACATACTGTTGCACAAAACTAGTCCAACAGCACGCTTTTTCTACAGCAGAAGAAACGAGAGGAAATAATGTAATTTGGGATAAAGAGAAAATATGGAAAACAGCTCCAACAAGCAACACGGTCTGAAACCGCTGAAACCGCAGTAAGTAATTTTTGAATGTTTTAACACACAACTTCGAGAACAAAAAAATGAAAAATGTACTACAAAACTTACATACATATATAAGCTGTTGTACATTTAAAAATGTTTCATACATTCATTCATTCATTCATGCACATGTACATAAATAAATACATACACACATATGTACGGTGACCATGCGCTCTCTGTTGCAGTAAAATGATCGCTATCCTGTACAAATTATGCCACTTTTGTTGGAACAATGCTTGTAGCTTATTCAGTTCGTTCCACTCAATCAGACGAAATCAGTGGACAGTCGAGTCCTTTAATAGGACTATTTACAGTATGGTGCGTAAATTTGGTTGGGAAAGGGCAGTTTGTTACGAGTTTCAAGAAATCACCTCCAGTCCAAAGAAAAATATAAGGCAGTGTGATCGGCGACAAATGAGCAGTTCCGACTTTTAAGAATATTCAGCAGTTGAAGTAGTTGCCATATACCCACAAGATATCGATTAAGTAACACAAAATTGTGTTAACTTCATGGCCTGGCGAGAACGAAATACATACCTGTGTATCCTCGTTGACGGCAGGCTATGGGCTGGGAAACACCCGACTAGTCAATTTACATTTAAAATGCAGCCCTGCGTAAATAAAAATCTTATCGTTTGAGAAATTTCCAGAAATGTTGATGTCTTAGCGAGTTTCAAATCCATTATTTTCTCATTTTTTTCTAATATTTTTTCAAAATATATATAAACGGCCACAGGAGCCGTTTTACTGAATCTGTTAATTAATTAGTATAACTGTATTAAAACACTTAATTTGAAAACTTCAACGTCATAATTGACTAGACTTACGAGTACATACATATATTGAAATTATTGTGTTTCCCTTATATTTTTGGCAACAAAATAAATCCGATATCCGAAATTAAATGTTATAATACAATTCAGATCTGAATTTAACATCTGAGTACTAATACTAATTTAGTTGCGTGTAAAGCGTCGTCAGCGATTAGTGATTTTAAAATCTATAGAAATGATCCCAATTTCGTATGGGATCATTAGGAACATAAAGGAAGGTAATTTATGGACGCTGTACACAATCAGGATCACAACTACTGGACATTTTAGGATACCTAAACAGTTGTAGAATAATAATTTTGGTACGATAACACTGGATCAGCGCCGGACTCTCAGTACCAGAGTTACTTACTTTTCGTGTTATAGTGAAAAGAAAACAAAAGTTATGCATAAACCCAACATTGGTTGAGGAGCTAAAGAGTTGTATAATCTATGGGTACTTGTGAGCATTATGGTAACCGCGAAGCAGCTGGAGTCGGTGATACTAGTAGAAAGCACGAATATATTCTGACTTGTAATACAACTAAATATTGATGTTATTCGAGGGAGAATATTTGAATTTGGGCTAATTTACATGTGTGAAACCCTTAATGCACGCGTCGTAAATATTACATGGTTGTGCCAACATTATTCGCAAACAACATGGTGTTATTGGAGCTTTAGTCGACGAGAATTGATTTTAAATATCAAACTTATTCAACATTATTTTGATGACAAATCATATTTTTTATTCAAATTTCAAATCTTTTGAAACTTTCAATATAGAAAAGGCTTTTAATTTGAATCATTAGTATCTATACTCACTCACGCACACAAACACACTCCTCATGGTGTGACAAATTAGCTCACAAATGTCTCTCATAGGGGCTCCGCGGCTACAATAATTCGGGCACCAAACTTAGGTAAATACACATACATACATACAGTGTTTCCTACTATTGTCTGGTCTTTTTTTTTTAAATTACTCAAACTTAAAGCATAAAAACAAGGATATTGTAAATTTTTAATATTTAAGTGGCAGGACGTGTTTTCCGTAGCTCATAAAGCTCATCAAGCAGTCATTTTACATGTATGTAGTGGTGTAATATGACACTTCTCATCGGAGAAATTTTGAATGGGAATTCAACATCAATTTGTTCTTCAGACCATTCGGCGAATTGGTGGTCGTTTGGATTAGTTCCTACACAGATTGAATCTTCAAAGCTTTTCAGCCATGATCCTTTGGATCACAGTTGCTGAGTGCGTCTTCCTATTCAAACTACCTGCTTGCTGTGAAGGACGATTATCTAAGCCATGATAATGCTCTAATGTAAGTGTATCCATAATGAAATGTCAAACCAAACTAAACAAAAAAGAATTTAAATTGGCTGTCAAATAAAGCAATGTTGCCAACTCAAAGTTGTCAACTTCTAAAAAACACCCGTTACAATATGTGTACACATCAAAATACATTCTTGTCCCTGGTTTTTGCGAATCATTGTTTATCAATCTTTTATAAAAAACAGTGTAAATTGTTTTTTTTTTTAATTTTTATTTTCCTACTTTTAAAATTCACTTCAAACGTTTTTTAACGAACAATTCGTCCACAGTTTCTTCTGTCGCAGGCTAAAACGAAAGCGCAAATAAATTCAAACTTTCCGAGAACAAAACTATGTTTACAGTGATCATACATAATGGAATGGAATACATACGGGGTCGGTTAAAAAAAGGTGATTATTTTTTTAAAACAATTATTTTGTTCTCGTCAAAATTTTGCTGCCACAAGCTTTATGCTAAAAATTTCCGAAGAAATAGCATGGCCTGAGCCAACTCATATGTCGACATCATCAGCATTTTCTCTGATAGTGATTCGACGACTCTGCATAACAAATATGTATTTTTCACTTCCCCAACATTTTAAAGGCTTGTTGGTGTGTTGCGTCGTCCACGGCGAGCACCGCACACACAAAATTTTATGCAAGTTTTTGATACGTTTTTGTTGACATCATCGCCAAACACGCAAAACACTTCTAACTTTAATGCCTCGCACAAACGGACTAGGCGTTCTAAATAGCTGAAACGGTGAACACATATTCGAGGCGAGTGTTCTAACGGAATTTGATATTCACCTAATTTTTTAACACACCTCGTATGATGTTCCCAGCAATAGATTCTTCATAGTTCTTAGATGTTTGGCACTCCAGCCGTATATTCTTTTTTCTCTGTGTTTTTTTCTGTGTGAAAATATTTTTAGAACAACGAAATGTTTCGATTATACAGCTGGAAAATACTAACTTTTAGTCGTAAGGTCGCCGTAACAATAATGACTATTAATAGTAATCAAAATTCACCAGATATAATTAAGTGAATTTGTAATCGTATCGTAAGTTTTGAAACTTGAAGTTGGCAAGATTCTTTCCACCACAAAACTTTTTAGCCAACACAAGAAGTGCACAGTCTGAAAGTATTTCGACTGCTGCTGGACAACTAATTCTATATTTTGGTTTCAAAATTATGGTCACCGTGACAAACTTACATATACAAGTGCCAGCACATACGCATGTACAATTTAATGTCTTTGTGCTGGTCGCCAAACATTTATGTGTACGAGTATGTAAAAGGATAATATTACAAGTTGAAAAAATTAAACAGCCATTCAGGACAACAAATATATTGTATTTGAACAGAAACCTACATATTTGCTACGCGAAATTTGCACATCTTCACACGACACTTCATCCTAATCGTCATAGCCAACCGGTAGTGCAAACCTTTGTATCTTGATGACAGAAGTTTAGTCGGAAAACGAGCAGAATCAAACAACATCATTGTTTGTATTCGGCACTTCTCTGGCGAATGTAGATATATTTTCCTTTTTTTATTCTGAACTTATTTCCTCTCTAAATTGTTCAGCAAATCTTTAGTTTTGCGAAAATATCTCTTTTGTGTGTTTATTAGTTATTCTGGTCAACGAACGAGAGAAAGGAACGACTTGGTTAGAGGCGATGCGACTTCACGTCAGGTGAGATCGATAGCGAGTTCAAAAGATTTTTATGTCTTCGCCTCCCTGAAATGTCAACGCATCAAAAGTAAAATATTAGTCTTTAGCAAACAAAATATACATATCCTTGGGACTTCGCCATGGTTTATTGTTGTAATGGCGCATTTACCTGCCATGTGTTCGACTTGGCTAGTGCAAACATGGCTGTGTTCGAATGTAAGCAAGTCTCTTAAGCTTAAGCCGCCAGCGTTGTCGTTTAATTGTTGGAAAATTGTCATCTAAAAAAATCTTTGGAAATCTTTTTTAGTGGAGCCAAAAGTCACCATGCGACTTCCTTTGCATATTATATACTTTGCATAAAATATACCAGATATATATTTTCTATGAATCCCTTAAAATGTGCGATTCAACCATTGCTCGGGGTTATTTGCACAAAATAAATCTCGCTACCGCGGCCCAATTAATTTCCTAATTTCTGGAAATTATTCAATTTCTAAAAGTTTGACTTAAAACTAAAAATTGTTTTTGGCGCGGTACGGACAGTGGCTTCATGCCGCTGAAGCCACTTCTCAGGTATGTTTTCAGTATCAGGATATACAAAATGTTCTATCATAATTCCATTTTCGTTTTCGGCCCAATAATATATTCACATAAATTCTAAATTATTAAACTCCATGGTGACTTTTGGCCCACTCTGTATACATACCAATTGGGTGAGCCAACTTCGGCCTACTGATTTAAAATTCATATAACTTTTTGACTTTGTTTTTTCCAACATTTTATTTTTGTTGGTAATAAACAATTAATTAAGATTTTATAATCGGTTTTTATATATCAGTTACAGAGTTATCGGTCCTTATTTTGTGGAAAATAACGCCGGCAAACCAAAAACCATCTTCGGCAGTTCTCAACAATCTTGATATACGGTTACAGCAAGATGGAGCTACAGCTCATGCCACAAAATCGATTCTAGTACGAGAATCAGCCAGTCGAAGTAGATATTATCAATGATTTATTGTAGCATTTTTTATTCTGTTATATTATGGAACTTTAAACCTTTCGCTCAGTTCTTCTCAGTTTTCAAACTTAATGCACCTGCCATCAGACCTTTTAAGGAAACATTTAGTTTTTAATACTCTGGACATCTTATTTGTTTTTAAGCGTATCTTCTTTAGCAGAGTAGAAAAAATCAATCACATTAAAGCATCGATGTAGGTATTCATAAATACACTGAAAAAAGCATAACATTTTTCCCAAACAAACCGTCTGTCGATTCAATAAAATCTGTCTGTAATTTTAAAAGAGGTTTTTGTTCAGATTAAAAACTTCTTTTTAACTAGTGTGACATGATTTTCCTCAAATATATTCGTTGCTTCAGTAAAAATTTTATTGAATATGCCAAAGCTAATGATGAAGTTTTATTTGCGTAAAATTATCAAAAATATATTCAGTTGAAAAAAGTTTTATCGCGATTTAATTTTTTTAAGTTTTTTCTCTCCTGAAAAGTTAGGAAATCTTTACTTAGGGCCTTTCTGTATTAAGGTATCAATATGTACATATTATTTGCATTAAAAGCAAAAAACTTTGAATAGTGTTTTTCTAAAGCCACCTGTAATTGGGTTTAAAGATCTTAAAATATTTTTAAGAAGTCAAAATTCTTCATAAATAAGATGAATCTCAACAAATAGCTGTCAGATTACTTCGCACTTCTTTCACCAAAATGAACAAAGAGAGTCGCTATATCTATCTTTGAAGCTTGAAAAAATGTTCTCAAGCTTCTATAACCGGGCGTTATGAGTCAAATTTGTGGAAAAAAGGGGGAAAATGTCAAATCACATTTTGAAGTATTTTTGTCCAAAATTATATATTAACCAAAAATTTATATATAATAAAAAAATAATAATAAAGATAAAAAATATAATAAAGATAATAATCAAATAAAGATAAAGTTAAGCAATTTATTAAATAGAATGGAGTTGAAAGCAGTGCTTTGTTTCGGCGATTTGGATAAGTTTTGATACTAATCTTCCAGGCCTTTCCATGGGGTAGTTTCGCAACTATTCTGCTGTAGGAACTGGAGTAGCGACGAGTAGTTTCGATACTACTCCGAAGTTATCCAAGGCTGTGTTACATGTGTACATGTAATGTACCAGAAAATCGTGAATTTAAATGAGCCTTTAAATGAGCCGTCCTCTGCCTTCGTAAAGCACCATAACCACACATATGGACTTGCCATGTATGTACCGGCATATAGACATATGTATGTTTTAACGTCTGCCAAAGAGTTCCTTCCTGAACCTGTTTTTTATATTTTAGTGAAGAAAATTCCTATTATCTTATTTCGCTCTGTGTACTCGTACAATCAGCAAAAAATCAGTATTTTATAAGAAGAAATAAGAAGGGCAGAAAAATCTTTCTAATTTAATTAAGTCGTCAAAACAAGAAACTGCAAATAAATTCTAGTATCTGACCTGCAGACAACCACTTTACAAGAACATACTTCCCTAGTCAAAACGCTCAAAACCCTATTTTGCCAATTTTATTAAGGAGTGTGTGCCGATTAAAGTCGTTAAGTTCGGCTCATATTATATGATTAGTGTTTTCAAAACTATTTCTGCTCATTGCTGCCGGCAGAAGATAAAAAATTCGAAATCATTATCACGCAATCTAGTACATATGTGTCAGGTTTTACAGCTCTGCACGTGCCAAAAACTAACTATTAAACTCATGCAACAACTCGGCCGTGGAAACTATAAAATATGTATCTATGACTGTATGTATGTATGTATGTATGTACATCAAGTTCTGATGCTGATGGCATCACATTTGCAAGAAACATCGTTGGCAAACATTACTAGTGATGTACATAAATATGTAGTAGTAAAATTTTAAAATAAAACCAAAACAACACATAAAATATTTACGGCGATGGGCGAAAAGGAATCGCTAACGTTGCCCGTTAGCCATAACACGCTTCAGTGGCTGCAAAGGGATAGTTAGCATTTCAATTTGCGCGATATGATGGAATTTAATTAATTGTGGAGAAAACAACAAAACAGAAAGCAGGATAAATGTTGAAAAGTTTATAACAATCGAGCGAAAAAAATCACAAAATGCCAATATAGCACATATGTACATACATACACACACATACGTACATACATACATATATATGTACCTGGAAACATGTGCACATTAGACCGACTCACTGAGAGAACAGTTGCTACTCACACCGAAGAAAACAAATTGATGTCCGTTCCTGAGATTAAAGCTCTAAACACTTACACGACAGCAGACAGCAAGAAGCAATATGTCAAAAATAAAATCCATGTGTTTAGATGAAAACCATTATTTTGACGGCAGCACAGCAGCACGACTGCACAACAGCATTTGCTGCTGCTGCCAACTTAGGCTATTTTCTATTTGACGGGCAGCAATAAACAAATATAGTGTTGCCATTATATATGTATATAAAATGGGAAAATAAGAACAAAAACTTTTTTTAATATTAAACATAAAAGAACATTGCAAAAATAAATACAATAAAGAAATAAATGTATGTGTTTTTATAGTTTTTCGTGATATTATTACATTTTTTTTTCAATAACTTTAATTTTATTCACTATAAAATATATATGCGGCATCCCTGAAATTTGTATTGCTAAAATACACAGCTGTTCATCAAAATAAGTTGCTGTCTTCAAAATAATTATGAAGCTGACTTCAGAGCAGTATTTGAAGTTGGCAGCATTTGAAGCCGTGAAGTTGTGAAGTCTGCTGCCGTCCAAGTGTTTAGAGCTTCACTGCATTAAATGGTTGACTGATTTTATTATTATTATTCAAAAAATTGAAATTTTCCACATTTAATAATTTCATATTTAAACAATATTTGCAAAAGAAAATGATTTTCGCACAATAATTTACTGCTTCAGACTTTCAGCTACTGGAAAAGAAAAGAGTTCAAAAAGAATTAAAGGCTGGGATTATTGCTTATCACATCAATATGTAAAGAATGTATCGCTTCAGGCTGCCATGAAGGCTCAACCTGATAGTGGAGCAAATCCTCGGATGCACTTGAAAACCCCGTTCCTATGTGGCTTACAAGCCGAAGCCCTCACAGAGATTTTAGATTCATTCCAAATCGCCAACACCAGGCTCAATCTCTCAAGACATCCTGGAGAAGATCTTCACTTCTGTGCCTCAGGAAGCAGAGTGCTATAGTAGCCTAGGCAAGTCCTGCTTCACGGTGTTAGAAGAATTCGCAATTGTTCCTGCAATACCTGATTTACTAGTAAATCAAAGTAAAAATACTTTTCGACACTTTAGAATAAAAATTTCATTTCATATTCCTGATAGATCGGTACTAAAAAGGAAGTAGCAACATAGTTTTAGTTGTTGCCAAAACATTTCTAAAATAAACTTTGATATGACAGTGGAAACATTCAAGAAAGTTGAAGAAACAAAATATATAGAACGAATGGTAATAAGCGGTACGCAATATCCCAAGACCTACAGCTCAACTGCAATAGATAAAGTTTGCAACTACATTGTTGAATTCCGCTGATAATGATTGAGAGCAGAAGTACATTGTTAATGATGGTGACATTTGGAGCTTGCAGGCGGGAATCAAAAGGTACAGTAATCAAAAAGCTTAGCCACTTGTGGTTCAAAAACAGTTTTACTTAACAGACACATATCGCGAATGTGGTAATCTCTCATCGTACTCTGCAAAACTATCTCCAATAAATCGAAATTTATGCTGTGATTTTCTATTAAGAAATTTGTCATTCAACGTTCCCAGACGCACTGTACGTTACTACCACCCTTAAAATGTTAAAACTTTCGGAACAATCTATGCTATGCCTGACCCAGTTAGAAACTTTGCTGTTGTTTTAATGAAATGTTTGAGTTTGTCGATTTTTCGTTGAACGCGGATATTATTAAGCGCAATATTATAATTAATTTAAATAACCCATTGTCATAATCTGTCATTAAAATAAATAAACTTTTTAATAACTGAATTCGCAGAGATCAAGAAATTATGTCTTAAAAATACATTGATTGGGTGTCTTTTTGCCGATACACTTTAAATTACATCTTAAATTAAAAAATTGCGGTTTCACACGCAAAATAATTCGTGAATTCTGGCGAAACAAATCCATTTTGGTTCGCGCGGGGAAGTACCAAGATATGAGTTCTTGCTCTCATCACGCGAGGAGAATCTTTCTATTTGCATAAACAGTAACAAGCTTGAACATTGAGTACGAGTACGTGTGTATGTAGATGTATTATTTTATTCAACGTGATGATGTGAATTTCGTGATTTTGAGCAAACATTTCATTAAAGAAAGGACGGCATATTGCTAGAGGGTCATAAAGACAGACGTGCACACGAAATAACATAAATTGGTGTCGTGCAGAAAAAAAAACAAATAAGAACTGAAGATCAATTCAAGAGGTTGGAGTTATAGGAAAAGGGAATAACCCAACCCAACTCAGACCCAGATTTTTACATTGGAGAAGTAAACTGAGAAAAGTTCATAAGATGTTGTACTAAAAGTGTGGTACGCCAGGGTAACTCTAGACACGATAAATTAATGACCTGATGTAAAAGTTTTAACAAAATAATTTCATTAAAATGCAGATTTTACAAAACTGAATATATCCATACGATTCAATTATGCTAATTAGCTTTTGAGGGGGTTTCAAGAGTCCTGCGGAAAAAAACAGTTCCTCAGTTCCAGTCTTGCTAAAGCGAAGACCGATTAATTGAAATTAAATCAAGTTTAAATTTTCTTCATGTCTACACTTAGCAAAATTGCGAAAAGCAAGACGAAAATAACACAGTTTTACCTCCAGTTCACGTATTAAACCAAAAAGATTCCGTTCGTTAATTTATATATAAAATAGTAACAAAGCGATCAAATTTCTTATTTTTTCAATAATCCGCGTGAGTTATTTTTTCACCAGAGTAACAGGGTGATAGTAAATTATGTAATAAAAAAAATTAAAACAATCTTAACATATAGGGTGTTTTTTATTGAGGTATAGAACTTTAAGTTGGCATCACTTTTTTAACTGGCTGCCATTTTGTCAGCTGTCAAGTGATTAATATTTAGTTTGGTTTGCCATTTCATCATGAACAGGTTGACAAAAGAACAACGCTTGCAAATCGTGCAAATTTATTTCGAAAATAATGGTTCAGTTTGCGAAGTTTACCGCAAGCTCCGTCCATTTTATGGTCATCAGAGCAATTAATTCGGTTAACCATGGATCGTTTTCGCACTACGTTTACTCTATGTGATAATACGCATCCGCAGAGACGTCGAACAGTGCGCACCGAAGAAACAAATGCCGCTGTAGAGCAAAGTGTTGAAGAGGACCCGAATGAATCGATTCGCCACCGTGCACAGCAATTGGAGCTTTGTCCATCAAAAATTGGACCTGTAGAATTGGCTTTATTCGAGCCGGGGCGGCCACATGCCCGAAATCATATTTAAACATTAATGGCATAAAATTATTCTGTCAATAAAGCCAAATTGATGGACATTAAAACGATTTTCTTGTGTTTTATTTTAATTCGAAGTTCTATACCTCTAAAAAAACACCCTATATATATATAAAATACGAAGAAACGAAGAAACGAATAAACAGCTTCAATGTTTACCCCCGACACAAACCTGTTACTTTAACAGACTTCTTCTTTAACAGACGCGTTCGTTGATTTTGTTCAACAACGTTCACATGTGCATAATATAATGTTCACTGAATTCTCTAAGTATATAACAAATAGCTGCATACAGGGATATGTGTGTGGATATAGTAATTAGTAGACGCATATGTAAGTACCTTTTAACTCTTACAACACTGTTGCACATCAAAATTGATATCTTTGAGCTTGTCAAGAAATTAGAACAATTGAAAGTTTGTAAAAAGAAGAAAAGTTCTTAAGAGTCCTCCAAACAGATTAAACGATCTTATGAGACTAGAAAGGCCGAGTAGAAAAAAAATGAGAGGGAACCCCTATCCCGGTCTTAGTGAAAAAGGGCATTTTCAGAGCATCAAAAGACGGTTTACTAGGCTTTACGAAAACCTTTTGCCTAATATCTAACATGTACGCATGTACGAATCAATATTTAAACATTTTCCGGTACTAAAGAAATTCAGAACAGCTGCATTTTAAGTGCTTCAAATACAGCATGAAAAGCCTCATTCTTATTTTTTATTTTTAATTTTAAACAAACAAAAATTTTTAATGAAACACGTCACGTGACACACTTGTTGTTATTAATTTAATACATACTATTTTGTTATACTCGCAATGCAACAAGCGAATATAGCGGGCAGTGCAAGCCTGAAGTAACCCAAGCGGGATCGTTGCAGCCAGATATGCAACACGACGAGAGTTGACAGCCAACGTTTATGTGATTCATTTCAGTTTAATGAGAGATATATCAGCCAGGAATGTGTTGTGTGATGCACATTTCAATCATCTTAAATCTTCAAACATACATACACGAGCATCAGCAGTCACATTTCGATCCTTCAACGACAAAATAAACGGCTCGATATCCATAAATAATGCCCTATCCAAATCCCATCATTTTATTTTATTTTATTTCTTTTTAGTAAAACTAGAACATTTCAAACCGTTGTTGAGCTTTAAGGTTTGGAAATCCGTATAATGGACCTAAAGAAATGGTGTGATCATGACTCTCCATCAAACTAAGCGCCATCGCATTATTTACATCAACAGTATTTGCCTTATTCTTCCAGGTTATACAGCCACTACTTAAAGAAAACAAAATACTCGGCTTCGGAAAAAGCATCAGTTTCAGCCAAGAAACAACTACAAACAGTTAACAAACAAAGTTGTTGACTTTCCTTAATGACTTCTTAACCAAAACGAAAAGGAACAAATTGAAATACGCAAATCCGTTGACCACAATAAACTCTTGTTTTGTTAACAAAAATATTGTAAGTACAAACTTACAAGAGAAAGGGATGAGGAGAGACAATGAGAAGTGATTTACATGCCAGAGAGAGGTATTTATTTATTTTAAGATGCACTTCTTGTTTCTGGTTTTGCCAAGTACGAGTACTTGTTTTACATAAACTTCAATGCTTGGCTTTTTTTTGAACAAAAGTTATTTCACTTTGGGACTTTTAATAACTTTGTGTTCACTGCACTGAAGCGCACTTCTATTCTCACAACAAACCGAGTTGTACGAAGAAAATTATAATTCTTAAATTACGAAACAAAACTTTCAAGTTTCTGTTGAAATTTGTTTTGCAAACGCTGATAATAAAATATAAATTTGTAGAAAATGGGAATTATTGCAGAAACTTCTTCAAAAACAAAAACTAAGGAACTTAAAAAATATTAATTACATAAGTCGTTTCACGCATTTCCACTAGCAAAGGTCAAAGATAATTTCAGAACAGGTGATCTTGACAGCTGAGGGGATTTGTTTGAGTTGTCCCCCTTGAAATGTAACTTTGTTTTTAGCGTACTTATTCACGACTTCCGAATGTGAAAGTTGTTTTTGGTGAATCCCGGATTCACACACAGAAATAACATTTTGCACCATTTTGTACACCAACATTGTATTATCGTTACTTTCGCTATAGTGCATTTATATAATTCCAATGTTACTGTGTATGAATTTCAATGTCTGGCAATATATGACGCAATAATATTTGTGCAAATTTTTAAACAACAAACAGTAGTTTACTGAACAAACCCATTTTTATTATAATAAGTGCAACGAACTCGAACGTTAAAGTTGGCAAGTGTTTCAAACGACTAAAAAAGATCTATTCGCAGTCCACTTTTAGTCTTAAGGACAACATATTGTAGCAATATGTAGAAAATGATGTAAGAACTCAACCAAAAAGAATTGTTCTTAGTTTTTGTGATTTGAAACCATGAAACACTTTTCCTTTGGAAACAAAAACGTGCTCTCATATATCAAAATCTTACTAGGCGTCATGAAACAAGCGTCCAAGAATTTTATAACGAATTTTTTGAGTTGTACATGTAAATCACGTTATATTTTTTTATTTCATCTCATTATTTATCTATACAATAGTATTATTAATACAGACACGCCCTCTTCTCTGTCAATATTGTTGATTATGGGGAAAATATGGTTGATGACAACGTTTATACGATTAAACTGTTAATATGGGTCAGTCATTATAACATACTTTGGTTCTTATTACAACAGATAAACTAAACTTGTTCAGCATGATGATATTATGGTTGGTTGGTATGCTAATATGGTTGTTATGGTTATTGCTATAATAATAATATGATACCTTTAATAAATATTATGGTCACTTAGTGTTACAACATTCTAGAACAAGAATAAGGTATAGTTATTTTCAACACTTTTTGTAATCCATCATAACAACGATGTGATATTTATAATAATTCCCGGTTTGTTCAGAAATTAAGGTGCATTTTCATCTTGCTCAAAAGATACATATTTATTCATCAATTCCTGTTTGGACCCCCTCAGATATCAAATAGTTGTAGGGCGTTTTTTCCAATCCTCGAAGCAGTTCTGAAATGCCCTTTTTTGTAGGTCCTTCACAATTACAAGCGATTTGTTCTGACCTCCTCAATCGTCGCAAATCGTCGTACTTTTGTGGGTCTCGTCATTCCCTGGAATAACAAAGTAACTGAGTAAACAGTAAACACGGTAACTGAGGCATGATTACAGCGTTGTTTTGGGAAAAAATTGTTTTTTTTTGTAAAAATTCAGCATTTTGTTGTCACACACTTCATGTTCAAAATTTAGGAAAAAATTTTATGGCATTAGCCAACTATTTTGTTGACACCTTTAGCAACTTCTCTAATAATCATTCGACAATTTACAACTCGTGCAGAGCGAGCGTCGTCCTTCACATCTTCCCAAAAAAGAGCTCCGATTTCTTCTGAATTGAATGAAATTTGGCTTAATGATACTTGTGTATGGATTTTTTTATATGTTTTTCAATTCATGCCTATTTACAGTAGCATTTAAAGTTGACTAGACACAAGACAAAATACTTGTATCAGAACAGGTTATTTAACAAGAAATCGGCGTATCTATTGCGATTTATTTGGTAAGTAGAAATTAGTTTTGGGAATTTTTTGTCAGTGCTTTTGTTATAATTAACCCCAGTATTCAGATAATGGCCCCTACATATGCAGTGCATTGTACTAGGAACTATAGGAAATAGGTTATGAGGAGGGTAAAAACATGGAGTAATGTTTGTGGACGTTATGCGATTTACTGGATCCCTGATCTTTTCAGAACAAAATCCATTGTAGTAGCGATAAAACAGTACATCAATAGAGGATGATACCCTACCGTCACTGATGATTTCCTTCGCCCTCTCCAGTACTCGGTAGAGTCACCCCAAACCCCGGATCAGGCATAAGAGGCATTGAATGTACATTTGTGGTATGATCGGATAGAATGAAATATAGGAAATACTTCATTCAAAAAACTTTAACCACTTCTATCATTCTTTTGAGAAATGAAAAATAGACTGAATCCAGCGAAGACCACACTGAATTTTCATTCCAAGAACATTCACAAATTCCATGACCTCAATGTTTGTAGATCCTTCAGTGCAGACTTGCGGTCGTGTGTCTATTATTGATTATTGCATAATTCTATAGAAATTCAATTTAGCTTAAAGAAATCGTTTCAATATGAGTTTAAAAATTTGCCAAAAAAATTTGCTCCATATTTCTTGCAAAAATTTAAAAATCTACTGAAATTCCATTCGCTGTTGTTAAGGAAAAAACTGAAAAATTTAACGTCTAAAAAATACGCTGGTGCTGGTATTCCAGTTTTCCTTTTTTTTTAAATATTTTCTTTTTATCGATATGAAATACTGTTATAGTAATATTGAATGCTTTAGCAGCCAATTAAAAATTTTGTACTTAACTTTTTCAATTGACCTCGAAGCGATAAAAGTTCAAAAGTGAGCAGTTGCTGCAGAATGAAAGCAAATAAAAAAATCAGCCAACAAAAGCAGCAAGAGAAGAAATTAAAAAACTAAAAGCTTTCAGGATAAAATACACAATAGAGTGTGGATAATGCGGAGTCGTCGGGGACCAATAATTTAGTACAAATTGAAGATGGCGGGTCTTGGTTTAACGAGCTCGAAATAGACCAAATATTCAGGTATTTTACAGATCTTTTGTAAATCAACTGACGAGCACAAAGAAAACACAAAAATAGAAACCTAAATCTATAAAATTAAATTTTACATTAAGCCCAGCCGGGTAGAGGTTGGAATCGCATGAAACAAGCTTTGTATGTCATCTACGTCCAAATCGTTCTATTTGACTCTGGAAACAGGTTTTGGTTTGGTATATTCTAAGCTGTGGTATTTTGCTCTCCCAGGCATAGAAGAGAAGTTTTTGTATAGCTTCAGTAGTGTAGGTTCCTCGGAGAGCCAACGCTCCCTTTGGATACCGTGAAAGAGAGGACCGTTTTTGATGATGCAAATAGCCCCGAAGAAGTAAATGGTGGGTGTATCTGGTAACTTCACCAATTGGAGTTGGTCCATAATGGCAGGTGCTGGCGTAAATCAATTTCACCATTGACGGTAATGACTTCATGCAACGTCATTTACAAAAAAGTAACGCTGCCGGTGCAAAATCCGTATCAAACAGTAACATTTTATGGATGAATTGTCACCTAATAAGCCTCGTGTGTTTTGACATCGTCGCATATACCGGGTCTGAAGACCAGTAATTTCATCATTTGGACATGCTCAACTGTCTAACATGTCATAGTGTTTTGTCATCAGCAGCTGAATAATAAACAGTAGATCAGAAAGGCACCAACCAGAAAATTTGCGGCTGTCACAAGCTGCCATAAATCTACGCCCACCAATTTGCATTACATTTCGAACTATAAGAGGTCATCAGTAGCCAATAAAGACTTTGGTACAGAAAAATGTTTGGCATTACATATCCCAACCTAATGCGATGTTTCATCCTACTGGGTGTAAGATAGAACGGGAAGCACGCATCTTGCTGTAGTGCAAACGAGGCTGTCAGCAAATGGGTATGGGAAGAGCAGAAGCAAATTTTGTTGGCATAGTAGTAACAGCTCTTAAAAATGTTTGCTCATTAACATGTTTGTTATAGGCTTCAAAACGTCATTCGATCCATATTTGAAAAAGTAAGTCATTCTGCTTAATAATTATGATTATTACTGAGTTTCTATGTATTAGGTTTTTTGTTTTGTTTCGGTAATTGCGGACGTATAGAAAGTTTTTGGGAAACCAATAAGTTTCTTGTCTTAAGCCAAGTACTGCGATTAAGTGTGAAAATATTCTTCAGCAACATTAATTACAAGAGGGGTTTCAAAAATTGAAACGAACTTTCTTTCAATTACTCATTCAATTTTGTGTTTCAATTTGCGATCAAGAAAACAGCTGATTGCAATTTTATGAGTAAATTTTTCCTTGTTGTTTGCTAATATTTTATCACCACATTATTTTTGTGTTCTATTGTTTCGTTTATTATAAATATAATATTCTGTGAAAATTAAAAAAGTATTGAATAAATATGTTTGTGAATAATAATAATAAGTACCATGATGTGTTGCGGTTTGTCGAGTTATATAGAAGCCATGAAGTTCGGTGGAATGAATGAATGTTTCGTCATATCGACGAAATAATTTAAAAATGAAGGCCTATGATTCTATTACATTTATTTTAAGTTTTTTTCTTAGCGATATCTTGAAACCAAATTGCTTTAAAACTGCGCAAATTTAGTCCACACAAAAACTTTAGATGCACCCAAATGTTGCATTTTTTGCGCATTCGCACAATTTGACGGATTTTATCTTTTAAAACTTGCAATATTGTTTTACGTTTATAAACAAAGCGCATATATTTCGTTACTTAACACTTTAACAAAAAGCGGCAATTTATATTCTTAAATGAAAGAAGAAAAACTAAGTGACATTGTTGTTGCCGCAGATGATCTTTTGGGTGATACTGAGCTTCCAACAAACTCATATCTTGTAGAAAGAAATCAAAAAGATGGACTCTCAACAGATATGTATGTAAGTCTACTTTACGATTAAAACTCTTGCTTTTGCGCACATAAAGGCAATTTTCAAATGGACAAACCGTTTTTTTTTTTATTGTTGTGTTAAGTGGAACTACTTCTTATTTAGCGTGTGTAACATTGTAGCGCCAAATTTCAAGCTGTTATAGAATTAGCAATTATTATCAACGAAGTTAGTAACGGCTTGTGCCAAACATTGGACTATGAAATTCCTTTTCTGAACTGTTGATGGCAAGCACGTACGAGGCTGTTAAGTGCCCACCCCATTCCGGAGCTTGTTTTATAATTATAAGGTGATACGGATTAGCTTACATACAAACATAAGTATGTATGTATGTATTTGTAAAAACTGTAATCATATACATACATACATACATACATACATACATACATACATACATACATACATACATACATACATACATACATATGTATACAGTAGAATCGCTAAAATTCGTACCCCTTTAATTCGAAAAACTCGACGTTTTGGTCCCTCGCAAACTCGTATTTACTTTGCAGCACAAGTTCTGTTTAACATCTTATAAATCGTAATGGGTTGGTGACAACCTCTTATAATTCGTAAAGCTGAACAAATGATTCGCAAAAAAAATTGCATAAACATAGTAGACCGTAACATTTACCGTTATTTATTACGGTAAATTATTTTTTGTGGAACTTTTTAAAATTTTCGTAGTCACTTGTTTGGTGATTGTAAGAGAGTGATCCGCGTGAAAATGCCGCACAAACGTACGCATAAATCGTTATCAGTGTTGCTGAAACAAAACATCATCTGCCATTGACAATGGAGCAGAACAATTTAAGTATTTAAGAAATATAAAATCGCTCCATCAACGTTCACTTCAATTGTACAAAAGAGAGAGTTTATAATCCAAGAATCTTCACGCAGTAAATTAAAGCGCGAAAAACAACCTGAATATCCGGAAATAGGAAGGTCTCTCGTCTTATGATTTAGCCAGTGCTGAGAGAGTAATACTCCAGTTGGAGGCCTATTATTAATGGAAAAGTAATGCGGAATAAAGTAGAAAAATCCGCTATTCGTAAATTACGTTTTTATTTATAAAATCATAATGGAGACGAATCCGTTTTTAATTCTTTAATAAATGTGGACGTTTCTGTGGACAAGATACGCGAAAGAACTTTTTAATAGGGTACAAAATTTCTATAAGAATGCATTTCTTTATTAAAGCTAAATAAATAAGTATGTATGTAATTGTTTTTGTTCATACATATTTTGTTTTTGGTCTACATATTAAATAAATTTTGGTCATTTGGATATTTTCTTTGTGTTTCTTGTCAAGTAAAGTCGTCTGGCATTGAAAATAATTTTTTTTTTGCAAATAAATTTTTTTTTTTCAATTTTAAAATAATAATTCCATACATACGTACATCATTATTGATAAGTTTTCTTTTGTTTCTATTTCACTTTTTGCTGTTGTGTTTATATTCAAATCCAATTTGCAAGTAAGGAAAACAAATTCGCAAGAATGGCTACCATTGCTGCCGGCGTCGGTACTACCGAATTTAGTAGTCAAAAGGACGGTGAAATGGGTTGGCAAACAGTTCCACATTCAAGAAAACGTACCAACTCTCCATTGTTATTTGACAACAAAAGAAGACAAATCGGTAAGATTCAAGATTCTCCAAATTCAAGTAATAGATTTGTTGTTCTTTCTGATGATGAATGCGATAATAATAATTCAAATACAGCTCCATCAACTTCCCAATCAAATCCGTCTGACCCTAAACCGCCTCCGTTATATATCCCGGATGTAACTAATATTAAGGATATGACACAATACTTCTCAAGTATTATCTCTTCAGAGCAGTTTTCTTATAAGTCTCTTAAAGACGGCCAAGTCAGAGTTATGATTAAGTCCATAAGCGCGTACCGAACTTTTGTCTCCAATCTTAAGCTTAAAAAGATAACCTTTTACACATTTCAAGCAAAACAGGAAAGAGCATACAGAGTTGTTATTAAAAATTTGCTCTACTCACCCAACATTGATGATATTAAATCATTTGTCCAAAATTGTGGCCACAAAGTGCGAAATATTTCCAATATTAGAATTAACATTAGCAAGGAACCCCTTTCTATGTTTTTGCCCTGATCTTGAGCCAAGCGACAACAATAAGAACATTTACAGTTTAAAACATATCATCACTATTGAGCATCCCCGGAAAACTAGAGACATTCCACAATGCCATCGATGCCAACAATATGGTCATACTCGTTCCTATTGTAATAAGCCATACAAATGTGTCAAGTGTGGAGAAAATCACTTATCAGCTGAATGTAGCAAAAGTAAGACTGTTCCTGCCAAATGCGCTAATTGTAATGAATCCCATCCTGCTAGTTATAGGGGATGCATTGTTCATTAAGAGTTGAAAAAGAAACTTCAACATAAGATATTGAATTTTCAACAATACCGACAACTTGCTCCTCCTTTACATCAACCCTCTTCTCAAAATAATAGTTTTGAACATAATTCGAATGTAACATTCGCAGATGCTGTAAAAGGATCATACAATTCAAACAATGATTGCACGAGCCTTCAAAAAATTGAGACTTTATTAACAAAGCAAATGGAACTAACAAACTCTCTTCTAAATATGATATCAGTCTTATGCAGTAAATTATGTCCGTAGATCTTCGTATAGCAACATGGAATGCCAATGGACTCTCAAACCATTTAAGGGAGGTAGAAGTATTTTTGCAGTCAAACAACATCCACGTATTTCTTATTTCTGAATCTCATTTCACAAATAAGTCCTTTTTTAAAATTAAAGGCTACGATCTGATAAGTGCCAATCATCCTAATGAAAGGGCTCATGGTGGTTCTGCAATTTTAATCAAATCATCTATAAAATATCATCAAGAAGACCATCTTATTAAGGAAAGTGTCCAAGCTTCATGTATTAAAATTATTTGCCGTATGTATTCTGTTGCGTTATGTGCAGTTGATTTTCCTCCTCGTCATAATATTAATTGCGATGACTTTGCAAATTTCTTTCAAAAACTTGGTCCTCGTTTTATAGTTGGAGGAGATTTTAATGCGAAACATCCTTCGTGGGGTTCACGTCTTATTAACCCTAAAGGCAGAGAGCTCTATAAATGTCTGCTTTCTAAAAATTATTCTGCTCTTTCAACTGGAAAACCTACATATTGGCCTTCTGATCCATTCAAAATTCCTGACTTAATTGATTATTTTGTATATTCTGGAATACCTTCTTATCAACTTGGTATTTTAGATAATTATGACCTCAGTTCAGACCACTCCCCAATTTTACTAACGTATAACTCCTCGCCTCAGTTTATCAAAAAAGTCAATAAGCTTGTAACAGTTAAAACTGATCTGGAGTCGTTCTCATATTGGATAGATATAAATATTAATTTAAACTCTGCAATATCTAATGATTTTGAGCTGGATGAAGCCGTTGAAGATTTTACAAAAATAATTCATGAGGCTGCTTTTTTATCGAATCCGGCTGAAAGTTTTACTATTCCGCAAAGTGCTCCTCAAATCTCTTCACGGACACGGGAGCTTATTTTAATTAAAAAGAGATTAAGAAAAGCATGGCAGATAAGCAGAAGTTCTTATAACAAGTGGCGTTTTAATCAAGCAGCAAGAAACCTTAAACATCATTTAACTGGCCTAAAAAACAAATCATTCGGTGAATTTTTTGACAATATTAATAACTCAAACAATAATGATCACAATTTGTGGAGGGCAACAAAATACCTGATGCATCCGTCAAAAAGAAATCCTCCTTTTAAGGATAGTGATGGTTCATGGTGCCGATCTAACATTGAAAAGGCAGAAGCATTTGCGAGCCACCTCTATAACACATTTTCTGTTCACCAATTTGATAACTCTGTAGAAGACGTAGAAATTTCGGGATTTTTGGATGCGCCCTATCAGATGAGCTTACCCATAAAACACATTTCTCCATATGAAGTTGCAACTCAAATCAAGAATCTAAATACCAAAAAGTCTCCTGGATATGATAATATCGACGCTGGCGTTGTACAGAGTTTGTCAAAGAAAGCTGTTTTATACTTAACGAAAATTTTTAATTCAATTCTTCGTTTAAATCATTTTCCTTCTCAGTGGAAATGCGCTGAGATTATTATGATCAAGAAGCCCAGCAAACCTGAAAATGAACTAACTTCTTATAGACTATTAGATTAGACTATTCTATTAGTCTACTAAGTGTTTTTTCGAAGATGTTTGAAAAAATTTTTTTGAGCCGCTTGTCCCCTATTCTTGAGAGTTTAAAAATTATTCCCGATTATCACTTTGGATTTAGGCAAAATCATGGCACTCCTGAGCAATGCCATAGAGTAATTGACATTATTCGAAAATCATTTGAGGAAAAGAAATATTGTTCCGCTGTATTCCTGGATATTCAGCAGGCATTTGACAGAGTTTGGCACACTGGTCTTTTATACAAATTAAAGAAACTTCTCCCGTCTACATTTTATGCATTCTTCAAGTCATACCTAAGCAGCAGATTATTTTACGTAAGATTCGTAGTAGTACCTCAGGGTAGTGTTTTAAGCCCTGTATTGTATACAATATTTACGGCTGATATGCCTGTTTTGGACCTTGTGAATATTTACACGTATGCGGATGACACTGCTATTTTAGCTTCAAACAATTGCCCAGTTGCTGCTAGCGCTTTTGTTCAAAACGAATTAAATCTAATAGAGTCATGGTTAAGTAAATGGAGATCTAAAGTAAATGCTAAAAAGTCTGTACACATAACATTCTCTCTTAGAAAAGGTGATTGCCCTGACGTTTCCATAAATAAAATCCGAATTCCAAAAAAGGATTATGTTAGATATCTCGGCTTATATATGGATCGTCGACTAACATGGAAAGAACACATAAAAATAAAACGGCAACAATTAAATATTACAAATAGGAAACTTAGCTGGTTAATTGGTCCAAAATCTCAACTAAGTCTGGAAAACAAACTGAAACTTTATAAAGTTATTTTAAAGCCTATATGGACTTATGGAGTTCAACTTTGGGGAACAGCAAGTGCCTCAAATATAGAAATATTGCAAAGATACCAGTCAAAAACTATAAGGCTTATTGTTCAATCTCCTTGGTATATTTCCAACGATGCCATACATAACGATCTAAATATGCAAACTGTTGTGTTGCTGTTATTGTAAATATAAGATGGACTAAATCTGTATTTTTTTCTGTTAAATTTGGAATATTTCTATAGTTTTATACGTTTTTGTATGTGTAACGCTAAATGTAAACATAAATGTGATTAATTTTGCTTATTATCTCAATATAAGATAGATTGCAAAATAAATAAAATACAAAAAAAAAAATATTAAATAAATTTGAAAACCCCGTTAATTTGAATTTTTCTTATATTAATCTTTCTAAATTGAAATCGTATTATATCGAAAACCCCTGTAATTCATAAAAATTGACACTTATATACATAAAAAAAATTGACAAGTGCACACTTGAAACTCCCAGAAAACAAAAGAAATTGGTTCTTCCAAAATAATGTGGGCAATAAAACCCGATTTGTTTTTCGATTACGAAATCCTTCAAACCAAAGCCTGGGAATTTACTTCCAGATATTGAAAATATATGCAATTACAGGCTAGCGAGCCTTGCAGGCGAGCAAGACACTGCATTGAAAATGTCTCGGGCTGTTTTGCTCCAGATTTTATTGTCTGACCAGCAAAGAATTTTGTAAACCTGATCGTGGCAATCTCATAATTAAGAAAAACATTCACCCATTTGCACAATAACTTAATTGCCAAACATGAATATGGCGATTTCTTTGACGTATCTCGCGTCCTTGTCCAGCACTCCCATTTTGCATCAAATGACAAGAATTCATACTCTGGCAGACAAGATGAATCGGGTCGCGTTGTCAGAAGTAAAATTTCCATATATGTAAGTATTTTAGCTCTGATGAGGGTGCCATACAGTGGCAAGAGAAATACGCTTTCCTATGACATATAAGCATATATGTATGTATGTATGTATGTATGTAATATGTAAATCTACATATTATATGTAGATATGTATGTAAATATGTATACACTATATATATATGTACAATATATAAGTCATTGAAATATCACAAATGTTTTAAATCACTCTTATTTTCTTATTGCTGTTTGGTTTTATTATTACATCTGAATTATGTTTCTTTGGGCTGAAGTATATTCGCGAAACATGGCAGTAATTTCGCCTTAAATTTCTTTATTACTAATTTAAATTATGAAGACAATAAAATATTATGAAGATGACATTTACGATCTTAAATCGGACGCCAAATTCTCCTAAAACTGCAACGGATCTAGTGATTCATCTGACAAGAATTCTATATCACAGGAGCTGCCAGATTTTTTTGCTGCTTTGCGTTTTTGATCGAAGTAGCGCTTACTATCCAGAATGCTTCGCCAGCTTGCTTACAATCTTCATATGTGTGTGAATATGCAAATAATATTTATTTACCGATGGCTGAGTTGGTGGAGTATTCCAACAATAGTCCAGAGTTCGTAGGTTCGATTCCTACCAAAGACTGTGCTGAGAAAATAAATATACATATTTGTTGTATATTCCTTACCAGTCTTTCACAGTTCGTTGGCCATTTCCCGGCAAGTTGCTCTCATAACGTTGCGGTTGTTGTGCATTTTATGACATTTAAAAATAATAAAATAAAATTTATTTTACATTTTCTACACATTGTGGTTTAAATTAATAAATAAACCAAAACATTTTATCTTGCAATTTCGATCTACCAAAAAAAAAAGTAACGGAAACCGCCACTGAACTGTTTAAGAATTGAGTTGATGTACTCTGCCTAAAATCATTCCTGAGCAGTTGGGCCCCAGCTTGCAGCACCATTTGCCTGCATTTCTTTGTGGATTACAAATGACTTCATAATTAATTTACAAACAATTTCATATTCTAAATTCTCTTAACTTGGCGTTTATCAGAAAAATCCGACTGTGAGTATACGTCTCCCGGGAGGATAAGAGTAATCTCTGGGATGTCTCATAATCTCAAAGAGACATCCCGGTGTTGGCTGCTAGGTTGAGGTAGCTTTCCTGGCTGAAACGTTTTGGTTATGTCTTAACCCTAAATACGCAGGAGGTGACTTGGTGGATAGTGACTTCATTATCTACGTTGGATGATGTTGCCTTGCACCAGATTTTGGGCTACCAACAGAGCTGCTTCGTCTTCCTTTTACTGTCTTGGGAATTATTGGCGTAAAGAAGTAGATAGTATAAGCCCCCGAGCAAGGGGTTTGCGTTATGTGCCGTCTTTCGTATCAGAAAAAGCTGGGAGCTCTGGTTCACCATTGAGAAACATGTGCTGAATTAAAACAATGGCACGATCTGTGAACATACTTTACAATACGGCCACAAAACGGCTTTAAAAATAGGATCTGGTCATATGTACAAGAATTATTTAAAGTCGAAAACCAATTAACACTCACTATCTCGTCTACCACAAAAAAAGGAAGTTTATTACTCGTATTTGGCCAAAAGGCATGAGAGCATTTATTTGAAATAAATTTTTAGCCAACAGCTTGTAAAAAGATACTGGCCCTTAAATGCGGTTAAAAATAATTGCATTTTTTATGTGTGTTAAATCCTGTACAAGACTGTTAGATGGAATTAAACAATAACAACTATAAACACCAAAAATAATTAACGCAAATGTCCAAGAAGGAAAAAAAAGTGTAAAAGGCGCTCATTAAAACAAATTCCAAGTAGCCGACGAGAACATGCGGACACTCTGAACGCAAGGAGGCTCGTGCTGGGTTGGTTGCGAGTAACTGGAACAGGAGTGGTTTGGACTGAGACACATTTTTATGCGTCGAACAAATTTAAAACGAAACATAATATTTTATTAAATATTTGTATAACAGAAAAGAATTTTCAATTAAGAACAGAAGTGCCTTTGTTCGGGGGTTTCCCTTTTACTCGCATTTGTGAAACAATAATATTGACATACATGTATGTATAGTACGATTTTCGTTCTCCTCCTTGTGAATGCCAGTCAAATGCATGCATACATGTGCTTATATACATACATACATATGCCAAGCAAATTCCTTTCGCATTATAAAGATGCACTCAAGAATTCTCAAATTTTCTTTTGCAGGTGTGTGTGTGTGCACCTGTGCGTGATTATTATTAAATATACAAAAGTATATTTGCAATCTACACCTGGATTCTTGACTTTTTGCATTAACAGGTTTTATTAATTGTGTGTGGAAACACGCATGCCTGGCTCAGATTTAAGTGCACCAGTTTTGAAATTAATTGCAAATGTTAAATAAATTTTATGTTGGTTTCAAATCAATGCTATTTCCTTTTGCTCTCAAAGTTTTTAATTTTTTTGCAATAATAAATTTTTTTCAAAATTTGTCTCCAGAATAATTGCCACACAATAACATCTAGAAAGTATTTTGTTTTTATTTTTCGTAGGAACAATCTGCAATATTTCGAAAAAAATCGTTCGTTAGCACCGAAGTGATTTCTTCCTTTAGTCGAATAGAAGTATTTGGAATATTGAAATCGAAGTACAGGAATTTGCCGATTTAACAAAAGCCTTCTATTATATACAATAATAAGAATTTATATATCGAAGAAATATAAAATAAAATAAAAAATAAAACTGCTGCCAACAATATAAATATTTGCTTTATGCCGCAGGCTATCAAGGTCACGCCTCAACTTTTGCAGATCATGATAGAACATATGAGTATTAACAATTTGGAGAAATGCCTAGCGATTAATATACAGAAATGTGCCCCGATGGATGAGTTGGACGAATATTACACCCTTTCGAGGGACACCCTTGCCACCATCCAAAAGCGAAACAGATGATTTGCCAATATAGCAAACTAGCACTGGACGGACTTCAAAGAAATATTTCTTAGCATTAAGATTTAGTAAATAAGGAGATGAAAAAATTGAAGATCTGCTGCGGGAAGAAGCGGGTAAAAGGGAAGCAGCTGGGTAAAATAGAAAGATTGTTTTTGAAGGTTTGGTCCGTGGCTGTTTGCAAATACCCACCATTAGTACAATCTGAAAACTCTTTTAATAAATGATGAAAACAGTAATTTTCGGTGCCGAAATAGAAGAGCAACGCAATTGTCATATGTAACTATCTGAAACAATTTTGCAATATAAAGCCACAGAATTTACCAGGAAAAGTTAGGGGGGAGAGTCACGGTTGACTGATCAGTTTTGGCATATGAATATTAAAGCAAAGTGGTGAAAACCTGTCGTCAAATGGTAGAACCATTGAAGAAAAAATTAGAGCCAAATTATTAAGGACGAAATCGGTATTTACTGGAAGTTAGTTTCTAATGTATTCGTTGGAAAGATGTGCTCCGGCAACAAAAGTGACCGAAGAAAGGCTCACAATACTAGCACTTGTACGTATTTATATTGTCATAAATACCCAAATTAAGTTCGTATGAACTACATACCAACACATCAATTCTATTCTATTTCTATTTTTATATGTATATCACAATCAAACTTCTTCTTTTATGGGGTTTAATTTTCGCAGCTTTATCTAAATAATAATGCAGCGGCAACTCCCACAAACGGCGTCCACTTAAAAGAGAAGCACGCACTCGTTAACGTTATTTTATACTTCACTACATAATGCCACATTTCTTTAGAGCCAATTTTGGCCATTTTGGGATATCAGCTAAGGAGACGGCTTCTTACAAATTACATTCCTAACACATGAGTAGATACTCTTATGTACGAGTACATTTCTGCGACAAGGGAATCACCAACATAGTTGACTGTAATAACTAGCACTTAAATACGAGTTGCGCTGATGTGTTTTAACGCTGTGTGTTCGTGTAAGACCGCGTTCCACTATCCTCTCCAGTCGTACCATGTATCGAAATAATCGTGAATGATCAAAAAGTATGACAGTCTGCCCTAAATAAATACCTGGGTGATAGGTTTTTCTGACAAGTCTGTCCGAGTTGCATACTTTTACAAAAATTTTCACAAAATGATAGTGTTACCGCCACTCATAAATCGCTAATATGACATTACTGTTACCGCCACTCATAAATCGCTAATATGACATTACTGTTATCGATATGTAGAGAGATGAGCATGGCAAAATGTTCAATTATTCCTTTTAATTTTCCACGCGGTATAATTATGAGGCCATATTTAATCGAGACCACATACATAGGTATATAAAACACCTACATAGATTTAAGATATTCATTCGTTCAGGTCATAAGGATTACGAAGCTTCGCTTGGAGTAGCCATACATAAAAGTTAGTATATCAGCAGTTTAGTATGTAAGTTTGTATAATGAATTTATTTATAATTTTAGGAATTTTAACATATTAAAGCGTAAGAATAAAGAATTAAAGTTTTCTAAAATTCTTACACTTGTGTTTAAAATCCACATTGGCTATCTTGAGCTTGGGCCGCTTTACCCGCAACATTAAAATTCTTTTATTTGCCTCATCGGATCGTTTGAAGGAATCATCTTGGGTGTTAAAACGTAAGTCCTAACAGAATGCAACCTTCCACTCCCTCACAGTGTCAACCACTAAGTCGTCAACGACCAACTCAGTTAAGTCCTGCACTGAACAACTGTCACATTTGCAACAAGTCCACAGACAACGAAAAATTTATAAAATGCAGCAAGTGCCATCTTAATTTTCATTTACCATGTGTCAATCTCAGCAGCAATCAAGACCAACCTACGTGGAGTTGCCAAAATTGTACGGTACAACATCAAATCACGATCGATTCTGCCTCTTCCATTCGTAGTGGCTCTTCGGCCGCTTCCCGCTCCCGCCGACAAGCTCTTGAGCTACAACGTCTAGAAGAAGAGACACAACTTGAAAGAGATTTCATTAAAAAGAAATGCCAAATTCTCGAACAAGCAGTAGATGACCTCGAGGACGCACAATCAGTTAATAAACACTCAGCTGTCAGATCTGTACATGAGTGGTTAGATAATCAAATCCAACTCCCTACTTCGGCTATTGCAACCGCACACCAAAATATAGTTTCCGCAGCTCGTCAGTTTGAAACGCCACCTTACACATTTGTACCACAAGCCACAACAACGCAAGAAATGCCTAACACTACTAAACCATATTGCCAAAACGTAAGTAATGACTTAGTTTATACGACAAAAACAATAACTCCGCCCGTATGTACAACTACGTCATTCGTTAATAACATGTCTTCATTTATTAATGACCCAACAACGAACCGTCAGCAGCCGACAACGGCAAATTTATGTAATAATTCAGACAACGTAAATGCAGAAAATCCCACATTAGAGACACCTGTACAATTTGGTTACATGGATTCAACGTTTTCCATGAACCCATCAAACCTCCAACCTGTTATATTACCTTCTCACAGGCTTTCGCAACAACAAATAAGCACGCGGCAGTCAGTACCAAAAGAGCTTCCAATTTTTACCGGCACTCCTGAAGAATGGCCCTTGTTTAGTGCCACATATGACTGGTCGACAGCAGTCTGTGGTTTTACAGACGCTGAAAATCTTGTCAGGCTTCAAAGTTCTCTAAAGGGGGAAGCACTTCGATCTGTTAAACATATTTTGATCCATCCATCGGGTGTACCATGTGCTCTATCTACACTAAAATTGCTTTTCGGACAACCGGAAAAAATATTAAACTCACTAAAAAATAGAATAAGATCACTACCAGCACTGAACACAAATAAATTGAGCACAATTACCTCTTTCGCCGTGGAAGTAAAGGGCCTAGAAACAACAATTAAAGCCAGTGGTTTAATAAATGAACTGACCAATTCATCTTTATTACATGAATTAATAATGAAAATGCCATCACATTTTCAACTTAACTGGGGTGAACAAAAAATAAAACTAGCAAAAAATAACAAAAGAGTTAGTTTGACTGAATTCGCTAACTGGATATATGAAGTCGGTGTCTCAGCAAGCAGCATAAATATAGAAAGTGACAGCAGCGCATCAAAGTCAATAGAGCAGTATTCGCGTAAGCCAAAAAACGTTTATGTGCATGCTCATGAAGAACAAAACAAAAAGATCTGTTTAGTGTGTTCTGGCAACTGCAATAGTGTTGAGAAGTGTAAAAAATTCTTGGCTGCGAATAGAAGCGAGCGATGGAACTTAGTAAGAATGTACAATCTATGTAAACTGTGCCTGCGACGTCACTACGGTATTTGCAGTAGCAGCATCGTTTGCAGAGAAAATAATTGTCAAATAAAACATAATACATTGCTGCATAAATCCATGACTGAAGATAGAGAAACAAACGCTACCAGAGAAACTGAAAATAAAAGCAAAAGAGATAATTTACATGCAGCCCATAGGAATGAATGCAATGAAATCTTATTTAAAATTATACCCATAACAATATACGGAAACAATAATAAACGTTTTAATACTTTTGCATTTATAGACGAGGGTTCGTCTGTAAGTCTGGTAAATGAACAATTAATTAATAAACTAGATTTAAACGGTGAGTCACAACCTCTATGCTTGAAATGGACAGGTGAAATAGGTCGCAACGAAGAAGACTCAAAAATAGTCTCAATGAAAATTTCAGGTATGAATAAAACTGAATTTTCTATTTCTGTTCGTACGGTTAAACAACTATCGCTTCCGAGTCAGAGCTTTAATTATAAAAAGCTATGTAAAAAATTTCCGCACCTTAAAGGGCTACCCATCGCCGATTTTGAAAATGCTGTACCAGATGTACTTTTAGGATTAAATAACTTGAAATTATGTGTGCCAACTCGTGTTAAAGAAGGCAAGAAAAACGAACCCGTCGCTTTACATACTCGCCTCGGCTGGCTAATATGTGGCAACTCCAGTGTTGGAGAAAAGGCCCAAATTCAATATAATTTTTACTCTTGCGAGTGTAAAGGTGAAAACGACCAAATTCTTACTCACTTACTCAAACAGTTTTATACAACTGAGTTAGCAGGGATAAGTAACTATACTCCAGCTCTTGGAAAAGATGACCAAAGGGCATTAAGTTTGCTAGAAACATATACGAAACAAAGATGCGATTGCCATTACGAGACAGCTTTGCTGTGGCGATATGACAATATTACACTTCCACAAAGCTTTGATATGGCGAAGAGACGACTGATTTGTCTCGAAAAAACTCTAAGAAAAAATAAAGAGTTGTTTGAACATTTCGAAAAAACAATTTCTGAATATTTTTATGTCATTCGTTATACCGAGCTTTGACTGTACTACATTTTTCAATTTTGCCAATGATAAATAATAATTTAAAATTTTTCATTTTCTCCTTTTTTGAGGGATACTTTCAAATGAAACAGGACAGAAAACATTTTTTGTTGACAAAGTGAGAAAACATATGTTTGAGCATCCTTTTTGTGTAAAGGAAGCCATCGAGTCGGATAGATTCCTGTGAATGAATTGACGACTCTGCATGATAGTGTAACACGGCCTTCGTAAGGCATATTTTGAACAAATATTTTTTAAATTGGACCGGATCTATAGAACTTGACCGGTTTTGCGACAATCAAAAGAAAAAGCACAATTACTAATATTCCATACTGAAAGATAGATGGTGGTGCCGCCGATCATGGAGATACCATGACATTTCAAAATTACATTTATAATATTATTTACTTTATTTAATTTCCTGCTGGAACTTATTCTTACAGTTATTTACAATTAATTGTACAAAACTTTAAAATATATGACCGCACATATTTATGCACATTCGTTTTCGAAGTTTATATTATATTTTGGACAAACACTTCCTACTTTGTTCACAATATTTTTACACCAACATTTCGCTCCTTTTTAGCACTGAAATAAATCAACATGTGTTACTAACATTAAGCAAATAATTTTGGAAAATATAAAAAATAATCTTAATTAACACAGGTGTTACCTTTCGCGCCTAAAAATATTCAATTTTCGAGCGCTTTGAAATTTATTTATTTATATTTAAATATTAAGATTTATTTTTCAAAAATACAACATGAAATAAAACAAATAATTTTATTTAATTAATATGAAATCGAGGGCTCTTAAAAAGTATTGTTTTGTTTTAAAGCGCTGTTTGACAAATTCGTGCCACTCTGTGGCGTGTTCAAAAACTTTGCAAAGCGAATAGAACGATTTAATCCAGTGTTTTACCTTATTTAGCTTTTCAATAAATATTTCAGTGCTCATGGTAAATTTTAATTATATCCCTAGATTATGATAAATGCTCTTACAGCCTGTAAAGTGCTTTTGTTTATTCTAAAATTAATTCTATCTTCCATTATGTAACATGCAAAAGCTTTATAAATTAATAATTATATGGATTTTGTTTTATATTAAATTTTACTCATTTTCTCGAAAATTTGCGTTGGTTCTATGAAACATTTATATGGTGGTCATAAATGGTCGGGGGATTTATTGTTGCCCTGTCTCAACTTATTAATACAGAATGCAATTAACACACCTGTCGAAATTTAAGCACTTGGATGAACATTTTATTTTGATATTTGTACATAAAAAATTTATATTGTTTTTAGAAACATTTTATTGCACATTTGAGAGGTTCAAATTTTAACACAAACGGCAACTACACTCGTGTAATGAGCAATCATTTTGAAATGAATGTAAATGTGGTTGAATATTTCAAGCAAAAACCCATTTGCTTATAAATTTATAGATTTCTTTCATTTTGTGGAGTCCTACGTGGAAGGACATTTGGAGCATGTCATAAATGGTGGCATATCAAGACTTTCACTAGACTATAGAAGCTTAAATAATATACAACTAGAAATGGGTTTTAAGAATTGTCAGTGTTAAATAAGTGATTTTCGTTCATTTTAAATCACACAATTAATCCCAGGATATCCAGCGTTAACGTTCGAACACATGTTGAACAATAAAAAGCTGATTCGGAGCAAATTGGCAAATAAGTCGGCCGATGAACTTGGCCAAAGAAAGTTCATAAATATTTAAAGCAAATTAATTTAATTCCAAAGTGCCTCCATAGGAAACATTTCAGCCGCCCCACATTATACAATTGATTAATAATTTAATCACTTTAAGGCTGGCTATACAACTAAAAAACAGATATATTAAGTTTTTTATTAATTATGTAGCTTTAAAACGATTCGATTAACTCGGCTCTGGTTTTTGACGACAAATTTTGGTAACTGGTTGATACTCGTTGTATAAGAGTTGCACAGGAAAGTAACACGTAAAAAGAAAACTACTCTGTTTTTTCGTATTATTTAAACATTTTTCTTTCAATTGTTGTTGGCTTTTTAAAGGCCATTGAATATAAAGTTGAATTGGTGAACATAATTTTCAAAGTGTTTCAAGTCTACTGGCGAGAAATGAATTCACATCAGCACATGCCCATATGTCCTAATCTTATGGTGAAGTTTATCGGAACAAAGAAGAAAGTAACACCTGAACTTCCTACCGTTTTCGTTGGTGTCCCACCTAAGACATCCATTCCCCTCTATACCTCGCACTCCAGGTGCCACAGTTTGAAATACAATGAGCCTAAACCGGCTTCCCGGAGCCAGCTTTGCGGAAAGCCAGCAAACACACAAAACAGCTTTACTTTTTTCAATATCCTCATAATTAATAATTCAAACTTACGGCCCCTCAAGCCTAGAAACGTCGGTGCACAAATAAATACTGGAAATGTGTTTTGAAATATAAAACTTTTATAACTTAAGGACTAAAGAGCGGGAGTTAGTTTAACTTCCCTCTTGTTTTTTGTTCTGAAAAATGTAATGGTTACAAAAAAAATTTATTACAATCAAGAACAAAAATATAAAACACCAAATAAATCTTTGAAAGCAACCTTTTCCAATCTTGTTGAATTCTTCCCAGCGCAAGTTTATTTAGAACACTTTTGCAAACGTTTTCTGTGAACTCTAAATTGCTGACACTGTTCGAGTGCAGGTTAACAACTGCCAGCTCACAAGTACACTCTTAGAGCAATACAAATTAATATTTTAAAACAATTTTAAGCAGAATTTGTTAGTTTTGTTTTTGCTTCAACTTCCTTTTTGGTTTTTGGGAAAATATTTAATTAATAGTTTCATGCTACAACAAGTATCAAGTGTGCAATAAATACATGTGTATTTTTGAAACAAGTACCTGCCCAGCGGTTCTAGAAATATGCTGCACATGTGAACACACAGAAAAAAGAAATATTTGCATATTGTTGGCAGGACAATATTGTCAGAGCAGCATGATATTGGCTGAAGTATGTGATTGTGGCCAACAATATTACCGTTAAATCACTCAATATTGCAGCATGCAACCATATATTTTGTAGAAATTATAATACTATGGTGCTGACTAACAAAATAAATTTATTAAGTTACTTAATAGTATCAAGACTGGCCATATTAGTATATGAATTTAGTTGTATGCAAAACCTTATTGTTCACCAGTATCTTGTATGTATAATTGCTAAATTATTTATAATTCCTTATTAGAAACGAAATTTTAAACAAGATTTGCCACCATAATCTTTATTTGGAAAAGTCGACTTAAAATACTGCTCCATCCATAAGTCGTGAGGGAAGTATTAAAAACAGAGATTCGTTTGTGGCTCCCAGTTAATTAACGTCATTTCAATGTACATATGTAAAAGTATGTCTCTAGCCTGTCACATATGAAATAGCAAAAAAAAAACAAACAAACTTGCTGCTCGTGTCTACACATGTATGTTTAATACAAACATATAATAATCATTAATTTGTATTATTATAAAAATCATATTTTTTATTTTTTTCCACAAGTTTTATCGATTTCTGAACACACTTCATACAAATCGTAACAACAACGTTAATAAGATTTATGTATGTATGTAGGTATGTACTTACATAAGAGTACACTTGCTCATATGTTTCTAACGCCAAGTTGGTGCGAAGTCATGATCTTTTTTATAATTTGGCTTAAAAAAAATTGTAAAGATAGTGCACTCGGCATAGTGAACACCCTGAATTATGAACTCCTTTCCTCTACCACTGGACACTTGATCCTATACTGCAACTACATGATTCTATGACTATATTACGAACATGAACTTATGACTTCCGACTAAATTGCTCTAGGACTAGTTGGCTATATGGCTTTACAACTTTATTATCACATTATTTATAAGTTTACTGTGACTACAAATACACATCCACATGATTATTATATATATATACACATATGATTATATAACAATACGACAGTTATAAGGCTTAAGGACGTAACCCTGCAATACTATATAACAATATTATTGTATTACATTAAGACTTCGCTGCATTTATTGCACATCAACGAATATATACCAATAAGTCTAATATTAAATGGCTATTTGAACATTATATGTAAATTTATACAGTATACAAAACCGAATGACTATATATGCAATTGTTTAACTAAGTAATTATTCAACTATACGCCTTTATCACTATACAACTATATGACCGTGTGGCTGTATGACTTTTTAGCTATAAAATCGCAGACATATATGACTGTTTGTTTTACAACTATATATTATGATTTGGTGGTAGGTTGCAATGGATCTATGAGGATATATATTTTTGGAGTCCATATTGCTCATACGAACATCATCTCGTACAATAACTGCTCAAAATATGCAGAAAAAATAAAAATATCATCCCTCAAGGCAGCTGTTAGCGAAAAGAATTTTCAATGAAGTCAAAATTATATTCGAGATCTACTGGATTTTTTCAACTTTATGTTAATATATGTCAGTCTATTTACTCATGTGTGTGTGTGTGTGTGTGTGGTGTGGGTTAGTGTTTCTGTTTATAAGTACACGACAATGTTTTATTGAACGTTTAAAGTATTAAAATGTGTAAATTGAACACTTAACAAGTGTTGATAAACAATAATTAAATTTACTTTAATCGCATTTATGGCATAAAATAAAATACCCGTAAATAAAATAATTTCGAAGAAAAGTCTCTGCGGTTGTGGCGAAATGGGTTGATTTTAAAGAAAAAAGAAAGAGAAAGGAAAAGAGAGGAAAGGAAAAGGAAGAATTGATCTAGGGAAATATCTTAAAGATTGTGAAATTGATTTGATTTAATTCCACCGGAATAGCTGGAATAGAAATCCCAAAGGAATATCGGGCCTTAACCAGACTCACCTATAAACTCCCCACCATCCAGTTCTTATGAATAACTGGAATCTGTTGCAAGGCAAGAGCGTTTCGAGAATAGATTTAAGCAAACTTTTATTATCAGTATTTGCCAATTTAGGCCATAGCCAGTACATTTCATCCAAGTTGGGCATCTCAACCAATGATCAATACCAGGATTCTTTCAAAGCACAGCAGGTGCACGTTGGTCCCCGTTCTAACAAACCCTGGAGAAGCCAAACAGGAACTTTCTAGAGCTTTGGTTGCCGTGTAAGTCAAGGAATCCCTACTACTCGGTATACAGAGAAATCATAATGTTCCAATTTTGAATACACCAAGGCAAGACTGGGTAGCAACCCAGGTAGAATCTTAAAAATAATAAATGAACATAGAGTTTTGAAACGTCCAATTTAGCGGGCGAAACTTTGTGCAAAAGATCTGTGGCCAGCGGCCTTACGGTGCCAACAGTTTCAATCCTTCATTTATTTCACGTTTAAAATATTATAAACGTTCTGTGCGCCATATTTTGCACATTTTCACAAGAAGGAATATTGTTCCATAAACTAGAATGACGAAAGGTGGTATTTCCTGTATGGCGTTAGCCCTTCGGCTATTAAGCAAGAGGTCTATTTACCGACTGCCGGTATTACCAGCACCAAATATCCATTTTCTATGCACCTGACGCATATCACTGAACTCTCTTTTTGTCACGTCTGCAGCAATTGATCACTGGCAAAGTAAGTTAATTAAAGAAGCTACACAAAACTGTCCTAAATATTGATATGCAGTCCATTAAAGAGGAGCGCAACTCCATGTATGTATCTATGCAATCTAATTATAGACCCTTAATTTGAACTTGAAAGCTTGACCTGAACAAGACCTGAATTTTGTTTAATTTAAGGAAAAATTTTGTAATTTTAAATAGTTTTTCATTAAAATTTACCTTAAAAATCGTTGTTGTCTTATCTCGACTTCATTCATTCGGCATCTATCAAAGTCCCTTCCTGCGGTTTTAGATTTAAAGCACAGCCAAAACCTTTCAACTATGGGCAACTTATGATCAACACTTCTTTCTGTCAATTCACGTTTGGAGAAGCTGTCAGAAGAACCTGAATAACCGAACATATACAGGAACTTCTTAGACTTTTTTGATTGATTTTTTTAGAGGTATAGAACCTCTGATATAGATAAATGCAAAATTAGTTGTCATACTGACGAAGTACTCGTTTCTATATTTAACTTTTTTTCAATATATTTAGGAATATTGTCGACACCAATTAAGTCGTGTGATCGGTAAATGGGTTAAGAATCAACTGCAAGTTCAATCAGATTTTTATCTCATCTTGAGCGATGAGAGTAAATTTTCACAAAGAGCACAATCCTCATGAGACTCTTGAGACTCCATTACATTTTCAATCAAACTGTATGGTGCGGCTTACGTACCGGTGTACCCAGTACACATCAACATTATCGTGAATGGCGAACGCTATAAGCAAATGGCTCGAGATTTTGTTCATATCATTTTAATTCATTTGGAAGATTTCCAAAAAGGCACTGAAACATGCTATAGAGCGTTTGGTGATCCAATTACTCGTATCTCAAAAAATGAGGCTGCGTACTAGCCACCTTTGGACTAATTTTTTCGAGGTACGTCACATCTCTGCACTATGCTGATAAGCCATCAATGGTTGATCGCTATAAAGGCAACAATTGACGTAAAATCAAGACGCAGTCAAGGAAATATGACTGGAGTTAGTTTTAAATATCAAATGTCATAAATTGACTTGCCAACAAATTCTTCTTAATAATATCGAATTAGCAAACTAACACAATTTTCAATAACTTTGGTTTATTTTTTTCTCCTATGATCGCCTTCGGGTCAAAACACGGCCACACAGCATCCTTTTAAACTGCTTATGAATCACTTCAGCAGTTCATTTTTTTTTTTTTTTGTTTTTCAAAACAAAAACTAACACTAACAGGAATATTTTCCGTTTACAATTCAAAGCAATTTCAAATTGATGGAAGAGGTAAAATGCAACCGTAGAAAACGAGAAAATATACAAGGGATGGATAATAAATGCACAAGGAATAATTGAATTTTCCAAGGATGTGTGGGAAACTGAATTATTTGCGGTTAAAGAAAGAGCAACATGAAATAATTATGCAACAGTTCGATTGGAAGTTGTATTTATAAACTGGTTATATTTTCCATATAAACAGCACAAAAAATGCGCACTTGAAATTGTTAAAGAGATCAACCGAAATGCAAACAAAAATCATTTCTGTGAACGGCTTGTATAAATTTTCGTGTATTTAAGTACAGGAAAACATGCAGGCGAATTCCAAGATTTCCTCTCCGCGATCAAAACAATTCGTGCAATGAAACTCAGAATCCACCACTGCTTTCCTAAACGGTTATCTATTGCAGAGCGAAGCCATTGAAAAAGCTGAACCTCTTTCATTTTAGCGGAAATGACAGGATTTTACATCGTGAGTCAATCACGTGAAAAAAGTAGCGGTATAAATTTCGGTGTTTTGACGCCAAACGTTGACCTCGATGAAATTCATTGAGTAGTATTGGACAGTCGTATCATGAAGTTCACACACTATTAGCTGGGACTTATACCACCTCAGCCAAGCGAGTGCATCACATTTTACGCAAAGATTTGAATCTGATGCGAACGACAAGTGCTGTCATGTGTGCAACCCTGTGATCCAGGGTTTGGCAATGTTCCGGTACATTACGAACGCTCTTGGTGCCGATTAATATACGAAGCACAGATCCATCACAACACACTAGAGATGAAAGTGCAATCAAAGTAGTGGGTTTGTCTGGGTGAATGTACAATAAAGAAGGTTAAGATTAGTCTGTCGGCCAACGATCTCACAGACACAGTGTTTTTGCGATGCATTCAATGACTCTTATATCTAAGCAATAGATATAGAATAGATTTATTGGAAAACCTGCTTAAAATAAAAATTTATAAATTGTTCTTATGATTTTTTTCTCAATATATCCATAATACTCTTCAGCATATTAAAGTTACCATTGCGCTTTAGTATTCAGACAAAAATCGCTGAAAAAGGTTTTTTTGAGAAAACGACCCATTTTGCTGGAGTGTTTCCCAAAAAATCGTAATTAAACACATAATTTTTCCTGTATAGACTTTTTATTTCACTTGCTTTTTCCGTGCCTGATTCATCACCATTCTTAGAAATAACACACAAAAATAACGGTTGTAGTCCTTTCTTCATCTAAATTGTCGACGTTTGTTTATAGAACTCAGTACCAGTCGTCGTTTCACCATCCGCTGTTTTCACATTAAACGTTTTTAAAAGTTTTTCTTTTATTTTTTCGAGAATAGTTGAATTTGTCTCATCGCCACCAACAAATAGTCCCAGCACCATTTCAGGCCGCAAATCAAAACCGGCAACAATGTTTTCCTTAAGTTCCGCAGAGTCTGTGCTGACTTGCCCCGATCCCAGTATAGACAAAAGAAAACCGGCCGGCACCCGGTTAGTTCCGTCTTCAATTTTCATTTCTGAAGCAGGTTGCACAGTGGCCGCAAGGCCAATGGCAACAAAGCAAGTCAATAACTTCATTTCAGCAACAAAAATGAAAAATGAAAAAGCACTAAATCTAACTGTTTTTATACCTAAATTTATTTGTTTTAACTGAAATATTTATTTACTTCAAGAGTACGTTGCACTTTTTCAATTTAAGGTATTTAAAAAGTTAATGGGTATTTTTCTTCGTTTTGCTAAACTTAAATTTGGTCGTGCTGAATGTTACGAATGTTTTATCAACAAGAGAAAAATAATTTAAATGCTTAAGCAGAATAATTTGAATACGTGAGACAATAGACTAAACGCTTCTTTTCTTAGCAACACGAACTGTCGGCCTATTCAGTATTAGAAGCGGGTGTTGGTACATGTAAAACATGGAAAAAAGATTTAATTATAATGGAGTCATCGATTTGAGGGGCCCTTCAAATTGGGGTAAACGAAAGAAAATCACATAAAGTTTAATAACTCTCCCTAGTCCGCCTCTGAAACGAAGGTGGATGTACAATCGAGTATCATTAACTGTTTCGGTCCTTCTTAAGAGGCGCCCAAGCAAAAATAGTTTTTTTATTCATAAACAAGTACTACAATTTTATAAATTTATGCCTCAGCGCCTTTAAGGCTTTATAGAGGAAAATTACAACTTTTTGTTTCATTAAGAATTAGAAAAAAATTATAGAAAATTAAGGAAAAAAAATTTAATATTTGTTACAAAAGTTTAAGTCAATTTACTTTTGCACACAAAAAGAACAAACAAAAATACGTTTATGCTTATGTGGAATATAGATAAATCATATAAAGTTTGTAAAAAATGTGTTTTCAACACGAAAGAAAATTAAAAGCTTTAAATGATACTTTAATTTTTAAGTGAAATTTATAAATTTATTATATTTTTTTATTTCAAATCAAATCGCAACTTAAAAAAATATTTCAGTTTGTACTCTGCAAAATAAATGTTTTCAAAAGTGCGGTAAAATGTTTTCTAAATTGTTAAAGTAACATTTTGCCTGCTAGTACTTTGTGTGCCCACCTTGAGCATCAACTACAGCTTCCAGACGTCTACCCATGGGGCTAATAAGTTTTTGTGCAGTTTTGACCGTCACTGTCATGATAAGCAGACGTATAGTGGAGATTAATCTAAGTTTTCGTTTGTTCGACTATCGTGGCACAAAACATTACTCTGAGAGACCAAAATATCTCACATAATGAGAAGACATCAAATAAAATGAACAATAAAAAAAATCCCACCACTCAATATTTTTGATGTGGATCCCAATGAACTTGTAGAATTTATTACAAGTGGTCTAAAAATCAATGAATTTAAAATGAAAGAATTTAAAAATAGCAAAATATCCTTGTTTATGACAACTATGAATGACTTCAACAGAGTCAAAGCTTACCTGCAAAAAACCAAAACAAAATTTTTCACATTTACTCCTAAAGATGTAAAAGCAAAAACTTATTTATTGAAAGGCCTAAGTGGCAGTACAGAGCCAGCAACTATCCTAAGCGAACTAAAAAATTCGAAAACGAAAACTTAAAATTTATAAAAGTGCATCAATTCTCAACTAAAAATTCAGTAAAGAATAACACTAAACTACGTATGTTTCTAGTGCAAATAAGCTCTGAAAGTAATGTCAACAATCTAAAGAATATTAAGGGCCTACTTTATCGATGCGTTCGTTGGGAGGCCCTAAGAAAACCTGAAATACCGCAATGTAGAAATTGCCAAGGTTTTTTCCACAGTGCAGCGAATTGTTTTCTGCCTTCAAGATGCCTTAAGTGCAAAGAGCAACACGTTCCTTAAGAGAGATTCCGAAAAACGAAAGAGAACAATTATTTTGTGTACTATGCAACAAGTGCGGTCATCCGGCGTCATAAAAAGGATGCGAAAAACATAAAGGGCTCCAGCAGAAACTTAAAAACAAAAAGCGAGGGATGGCTGAGAAAACCGTTAAAAATACTTCACAATCGTACAATATAAACCCTAATGTTTCTTTTGCCAATATTTTAAGAAATGATAATGTTCAAAATATTAATAACACTAACTCAATTAATGTAGTATTAGAAGAATTTAAAAACTCAATGCAGAACCTAACAGAATAGATTCTATATTCTCGATGTTAGACAACTAATTTTTTTTTGGCTGAAGCAACCGAAAGAAAACTAAAAATAATAGAAATCAACGTTAATTCTTTAATAGGAATGAGCAGGAGATATGACTTAATTCAGTTTGTTAGTCTACACAACCCTGACTTAGTCCTATTAAACGAAACAAAACTGAATGCTAGATACAAAATTACTTTCAAAAACTATAATTTGGTCAGAAATGATAGAGTACACTTCAGGTGCAATTTTTTTACTACCACGGAACCCTCATTTCCACGAGGTGCACCCTATCTAGACATTTGTATCGCAGATGCGCATTTAGATATACAAAGAGAAAACAGCACTCTTAACTGCTTAAAAACTTTAGATTATGACAGTGACCACAAGGCAATGGCATTCACAGTTCTCAATAATGTTACTGATCATCCCCTTATATTCTTTAAATACTCACCCAACTTAAGACAAAATTTCAAGAAAATAAACTGGAAAAAATTTAAAAGCAGCCTTGCAAATAGCTATAGTGACAACAATGGTATCCCAAACAATCGCAATCTTTCAAATTCTGAAATAGATGTTTACCTACTTCAGTTGGAAGGACTTATAAACACGGCTATCGAAAAATCGGCCCAAAAATTTAAAACTGTGGATTCAACCGAAACATTTTCGAATTCAATTATTAAGAAATTGAATGTGGAAAAAAGTAAAATTTTGAGTAAAATAAAACGATACAACAGACTCGAACTACATTTAACACAAAGTGAAATAAATTTACTGAAAACAAAACTAAAACTGATAAGGAAACTCATTAAAGATAATTTTACGCTCACAATTAATAGGCATTTCTCGGACCGGTTGGTTAGCCTAGACCGTCGGAATTTATCAAATGTATTTAGTGAAAGTAGAAAACAATTTAGACTTCAACAATCTTTGTCTATAGATACCTTAAAAATTGACCAACACAATGACGCTTGGTTCAGATTCACTGGTATTGATATAGGCTCGTTAGAAAAAGAACGAGAGAGCAACAAAGTAATTATTAAAGATCCTGACGAAATACTGAACACAATTGGAACGTATTTAGAATCAGTTCATTCTTATAAAGAGATTGATCCTGATAATCCCTTACATATAGATGTTGATAGCTGTTTCCACTCATTTTTGGAGAGAACAAATGAGTATGAAAACAATAACTCTACTATTACTACATTTAGTTCGCTCAAAAAAGCAAATGATTTAGAAGAACCCTATTTTATATCCAAAATCTCAATTTTATATATATTAAACAACCTAAGGAGAAAACTTTCCACCGGTATAGACAACATCCCGAATTTTATTCTAAAAAATTGCTGCACACTATCTAATTTCAAATATCAACTGGAACTGGAATAGATCTTTATGCACTGGTGCTTGTCTCATAGATTTCGAAAACGCTTTCGATAACATATTGATTCCAGGACTGATATATAAACTTTTAAAATACTTTTCTAACGTCAAATAAAGGCCAAAGAAGTAAAGAGAAATTCACTGTTGTAAACGGCCTTCAACAGGGAACAGTAAATGCACCAATTCTATTCAACTTATATTTACTCGATCTTCTTTAAAAGTAATTAATGATAATATTGTCGCATTTACGGATGACATTATAATTTTTCATTCCGATGATAAAATAGGGAAAATTAACAGAAAGTTACAAGATTTGTTCTATATGGTTGAAAAATATGCGAATGATTGGCATATGAAACTGAATAAATATTGATAAGTGTGAGTGCATCCTATTATAACTACAATATAAGAAAACATTGGAAAGAATTCGCAGTCAAGTCCAGCTCTTATATTAATATTATAAGCAAGCCTGTGGTAAAATATTTAGGAATTCACCTTGATAAGTTTCTTTACTACAACAGACATGTTGATTTACAGCTTAGCAAAGCAAGAAAGGCATTTTTTATGTATAGAAATTTGTTTTTTTCTAAGCATATAAACGCCTCAGTGAAGATAATGTATCAATCGTTAATTAGACCAATATTAACATCAAACTGTCAAATATGGTACAATATTGCGCCCTCATACATGGAAAAACTTAGAGTCTTCGAACGAAAATGTCTTAGGGCATGTACTTCTCTCTATAGGTCACATAATAGTGAACTTAAAAAATATATATCGAATAAAAAACTATATAACACTTCAAAAATAACTAGAATCGATAATTTTATTATTCACTTAATCAGAAATCATATTTTAAAAACTGTCGAGTGCAAAGCAAATAACCTTGTTATGGCTGCCTACTACGTTAGTGAGGAATATATAGAGGAAACTCGAAAGAACGGATATGTGCCTCCGGAGGCTTTTTTATACTTATATAGCCAGGGATATATTCAGAACCATGTATGCATACCAATTTTGTATCATATTTATAGACGAGCAAATGTAAAAGCAATAAATGGCAAAGAAATCACAGTTGCGAATAAAAGATATGATATGAGTTTGTACTTGAAGATACTGGTGGCTCGAGCGATGAAGTATCTAAACATATATTTTTTTCTCTCTCTTTTTTTTAACCCTTAACCTTTACTATTTTATTAATCTATATATTAAAGTGGTTTTTTTCTGTTGTTTTTCCCACACTAAAAATTCTAAATACTAATTAATGTATACTCGTATAATCATTTTTAAAATGTATAGCGTACTAATAAATTTTCTTAAAAAGAACCAAATACTTTTTATGGATATGTACTGGAGTGATCGAATATGGGACAGTGTACACTAGATTATATAAGCCACTATTGTTTATTTATAGTCTAATTATAAGTTATTGCCAAATAAATAAACGACAAAAAAAAATAAGTTTTTGTATATCGTATTCTGTAGGTATTTTTTCGCACTCTTCTTTTATAAATGATATTAATAGGTTTTTGTTTTTCGGAGACCTTTTTCCGACTTTTTTCTTTAAATGGACCCACAAATTTTCTGTCGGGTTTAAGTCTGGACCTTGTGCCGGGGTATCAATTACTTTTCTGCAATTATACATATAATAGCCAGGATCTACAAATATGTACGTATGTATTTGGTAAAATTTATATTTTAACTTTTTGGGATCAACAAATCCAAATTTTTGGACTATTCAATCCAAATCCAAATATTGGAATTTTTGGATAATTCGTTTCTTAAAATATTCAGATAGACTTCCTTAGTCATTATATCATCCAAGATCCTTATTTCCCCAACACTCTTCCTTGATATACAACCCCACACCGAACTTTACTGTTGGTATTATATTTTTATTCTCTAAAGCCATCAGAGGCTTGCGCCAAACTTATTTAGAGCCATCATGGTAGTAAAGCATTACTTTCGTCTCATCACAGAAAATTACGTCATTTTAGTATTTCTGAGGTTCAACTCTTCCTTCTTTTTCAGCACTGTTAATAACGTTGTATACCATCCTTAGGTTAAGGGAAAACATTTCATCAATTTATTTGTGGGATTTGCCTTTGTAATAGTTAAAATACACTATCTGGGTAATATTTTTATCGAGTCGTTTTCCTGGCATTGTTCACACTTAATTGCGTGATCTCTTGTTGCGCCTACTAAATTCATTTAATCAGTAAACGCTACCTATTATCATTCATTTGCAATGTCAACAGTAAAACTTAATCTTGGAGAACTTAAATTATGACCTTGTCTAGTATTTCGTTGCGTACGAGTCCAATTTTGAGTAAATTTTAGTGTTTTAAGATATAAATTAAAACCTTTTGCTTATACATATGTACATACAACCCTCATATAGGCAATATATGTATGTATTTGTTTCATACCTTAGAAACAAGTCCAATGCAGAATTCCTTAAAGGTAGATGAAATACAAGCGTTAACGCCTTATTCTGAGCCGATTGAAGTGACTTTAAATAGGTACTCACTCTGCAACCGTATACAGCAGGAAGGTAGAAATCAAACACGTATGTACGTACATATATGGGAGATGGAATCAGGCATACATTTGTTTTCTTTAGGGACAATCTGGGACTAGTTACAAGTGTTATAAAAAGGTAAATTTTGTGTAAAAGAGTTGCTCTCTCAAAGAGAGAAGATAAAACATTGGTATATTCAGAAGTTTTTATTTTTTACTCTCATCCTTAATGAGGATATTGAAACATTTGCCGCACACCACCTGCAAGCTTAAGTTATTCACGGCAGCACCATTTGTGAGGAAAATAATTCGAACTTTATAGGTTGACAGACAAGCAAAATTATCGAATTTCGGGCGGCAATACAAAGTGAGAACGAAGAGTGGCCAATGCATTCTCCAAACGATAAAACTCAGAATTGAGTTTGAGCCGCCGATGTCACGGATTCTTTTGGGGCGAATAAAAGTATTTAAACAATATGACTCTCAATGGTAGACCATATACATACATATGTCAGGAATTTCTTTGGCCTGATCGGAAGTGTCTCGATAGATGAGCTGGTGGAGTATTCGATGTTGGAGGTTTGATTCCTAACAAAGACTATTGTAAAAAAAAAATTTAAATAACTGCACATTTGTACTACTGGCATGCAAGCAATAACAAATGATAATCAAAAATTCTTTACATTTACCTAAACAATAACAACAATAACAAGTCTATTTGTCTTTCCTTATTCGTTCCTTTAAATTTTATTATGAATTTGAATCAAGCGTATACATTTCGATTTATATATTATTGTCCTCCGGCGCTTCGTCGAGTGCTGAGAAAACTTTCCTTCTACCCATCGCAAAAGGTGGTTTGTCATTTGTTTTCACATAAAAGGTTCCCGTCTTGGGTGTAGACGGTTCACCACCCATTTTATACTCTTCGCCTGTATCCGACATAACCCAAATATTCTCAGACTGGCGTTCACAGCGTGTACCCCAAAAGCCTTCCCTACTCGTTATCGATTCGGCAAAGAAACGATGCGCTCTCGAATGAGAACAACCATAGAAATAGCATTTCTTTTGATCTCTACCAAAGTTGGGATAGAACGTTGCATGCCCCACCGGCTGTTGGAATCCTAAAGTGCTGCTTGTTTGTATGGACTCAACATAATCGGCATCGGTAGCATCCAAACGAAATTCATTACTACGATTGCGAAATTTTGGCCCAGCTGGATCCAGCGCAAAAATCGTATTAAAACGAAACGGTTTTATTTGCTTGCCGGCGCTGCCAGCAATTTGAGCACCCAATGAGTGACCAATTATATAAACATCTCCAATATACAAATTCGCTTTCATGTGCAGAAAACGTACAAATCCAGCCAACAGAAAACCCAGATCATCAATCAAGTCAACCACACCAAAATAGTTAACATTTGACGATACAACACTCCAGTCCACCACAATAACATTGAAATCAACTGTCGAATTTCCGACAATGTCACTATTATTCCCATCAAAGATTAAGTTTTTTTGTAGCTGACGTTTCTGTTGCTGTTGGTGTTGCTGTCGCTGCAATAACTCCCCGGATGATGATATCGTTGGCATTAGTGTGGTGTCACTGCTGGCAACTGCTTTTTCATTTTCATTTAAATTCGTTTTATTGTAAGTGAGTTTTGTTAGATTCAAATAAGCATTTTTCACAGCACGATTAAAAGTCCCTTTGCTCTGACTCATCCAGCCGTGTACGATGAATCTGCAAAACAAAGGAAGAAGGAAAAACGATGTTACAACTCAGTTTGTCAATTGGAAGTAGTAAAACTTTGTAAGAAGAAAATAGCGATTTTTAAGTCACAATCAAGTGGGATTTGACTTGAATAACAAAACAAAATTGTTTAACTCGACGAATTGGGCCAGTCTCTTAACGCAAAACTTTTGTTTTAGAATTTGGACCAATACGGATATAAATTTATTTTCCAAAAAAAATCGGTTTTCTTTTCTTTTTGCCTTAGTATCTGGCGTTACTTTATATGGCGTGACTAACTTAAATTTCCAGTTGATATATATTTTTGGTTAAAAACTAGGAAAAAGATATACAGTAAAAATTCAATAATCCGGATAATTGATTGCAGAGCCCAATCCGGAGTAGCGAATTATCCGGATGTATGTATTTATTAAAAATTAAAATAATTCATAGCAAAATTAAACATAAAAACATAAATATTAATTTGTACAGTTCAGTTAAAATAACCAAAAATACACATTTACATACATACATACTTAACAACATATAATATTAATTTCGTTTGACAAACTAATCTTGTCGCGAACTTGTTAAACTTCTTTCTAAGGCTTGATCACGCAATTCATGAAGAATTAAGAGTTTTTCTGCTCCTACATCATTTTCTTCAGCCCACTTTATTGAGACTTTGTATAGCATCCTTGGGGTAAATTTTCATCCTCTTTATCTTCTGAGGATATCTGAATATGTGATACCGTTGAGTTATTATCGTTAATGCATTCTTCTATTTCTTCGGTATTGAAAATTATTTGAAAAGAGTTTTGAAGCATGTCTAATAAAAATGTAATATTATTATCGTCATCAAGCCTTTCCTGCAACACGGACAAAGGCAAATCATCTTCAGAGTCCCAGTTTATTCCAGCTGGATTTAAGCACTCTATCACTGACTTTTCCCCAAGAATTTCCCAGCATAATACAGCATTTTTGAATTGTAAGGGATTTTAAAAACTTTATGTAATCTTCCTCTTCAGAGTTCACCATTTCGCACAAGACCGATTTTTTATAATACATTTTGTTAAGTCTAATCGGATTTTGATCCATGGGTTGAACAAGGCTTGTCGTATTTGGAGGACGAAAAATCGTTTTATAGTTACCACATTCTGAAATAAATGTTTCGTTTGAATGAGATGAGATTGAGGCAAGTTATTTTCAGCTTGAAAATGTTTTACTTTTGGAACAAATGAATTATGAAACCATTCCCTGAATAAATTTGTTGTCATCCAACCATTTTTGGAGGAGTAGTATTCTACTGGAGGGTTCTTTTTGAAAGACCGTGGGTTTCGAAATTTACCAATGACAACGATGTCTAATTTGTGATCTCCGGATTTATTGTTCGTTTAAGTTCTTCGGTTATAAGTTCTTCAACAATTTGTACTTTATCTAAAATAGATAAAGTCCTGTGTGCTCTCTTCACTGAAGGCACCTTGCATCAATACTAACCTAAAAACGCATGTGTAACGTTCCAAAACATACTCATGTCACACTATTCTAACTGTATTTTTCAAAGCATGCTGTGATTTGAATAAAAAAATAAGTAAAAACGGGTGTTATTCGATCCGAACTATAGAGTTGCAATCAATCCGGATTATAGAATACGCAATGAGCTGCAAAATGCTGTCCGGATTACCGAATATTCCCGAATATTATCGAATTTATACTGTACATACATATATAAACATAAGAAATTTTATTATTTTTGCACAAGTTTACTTATATATATATATATATATATGTACATATCAATACTCGTATATATGTACATACATACATACATATATCTTTAGCGATTGTTCCTTGCTTTTGTGTTTATTGCAAATATTATATACATATACAAAATGGTAGGTTAAAAGCCTTTTTACACTGGCCACATTTTCGTGAAAGGCGTGGAAGATGTTGAAAATGTGAAACAACAGTTAACATTGTCAACATCTTTAATTTTTTCAGCAGTCAAAAACACATTTAAAGAAAAAGACGCAAAAGTGAAAAATAAGTACTGAAAAAAGAATTTTGAAAATAAATTAATAATTGGATTAGTTGTTGCTTTGCGAGAACAAAATCAAATTTTAATGCAGTACAGCGAAATAATGAAGACCATTCTGGCAGAAGATGATGATGAAGAACTTTTGGTGGACATGAGCATGAACGTTTCTCGAAAGGTTTGGATGTTTGTAAGTCAAAATATGTACAATAAATTGTAGTCATGTACGTACACATAATATCTATGTTTAAGAGTCGCTATGAAACATTTGTTAGTGATGCCACCTTAAATTAAGCAAGATGTAAGATGGAACAAAAAGAGAAAGGATCATCTCTCAAAGATGTTGAAATATGTTGATTTTTTTCAATAGACTTTATATGGGAAGATGTTAACATTTTTACAAATTGATGAAAGATGTAAGATGTTGCTCAGTGGAAAAATGCTATAAGGAATGCAAGTCCGTTAGCGTTGAAAAAACGAGAAAAAAGAAAGAAAGAGAGATCAGTGTTAAAAATATATTCGTTTTTCCGTGAATTTTATGTATTCCAAGCATTTTTTTCCGATCTCCAGCTTAAGTACTAAATCCTTAACAAAATTGTTTTCTTTTTTTTTTGAACAACGTGCGCCCTATTTTCTGGATCAACGGCCAAAGCATTTTTGATTTAATTTAGGTAAAGCTGATTCGCCAGCGAATTTATACTTTTTTCATCCTTCCTTTTCACATGGAAATTCTCCTGCCCTTCTCCGTTGCGTTCTTTGATTTTGGCTTGATTCCAAAATGTTCCTCCTGTATCTGAACGATTTATCTAAAGCTTTTAGTCATTTTTATTTTTCATCGAATCCATGCTAGAAAGTTGCCCACAATATCGCATTACATTACACACTTTTGAAAATTAATATTAAATTAAGTATTTGTTTAATAAGCGAATTTTTCGTAGTTATATTTGAAAAAATGATGTTATTATTAAACAAAATATTGATATTAAATTTATGTTTTGCTTTTAATTTATGACTAGTTGTTGTTTTAGCAAAAGCAAAAGTTACCAAAACAATAATTTCGAATTTCTAGCCCGGTATTTTGGTATCCCAACGAATAAAAGCTTCGAACTCTTAAGTTTAATTAATTTTGAATAGTTCTCTTCCGCACCAAATCTACTGGTTAACTTTTAAGTTTTAGGTCAAGAAGCACTTTTCTGTGGAAAGTCCACATACTCGTATTACTGGGCCATATGGTATAACGAATTCGGTTATAATATGTTTGGCCTAAATCTTAATCAAGATGTTGTTAACTTCTCAGAGAGTGCTTTCCCAGCGAAGTGGAAAACTCAGTGGATACTTTTATTGAGAAAAGTGAACAAAATTAACACGTATAGAACTTCGAAATGGTATAAAACAAAGATGAATATGACATGAAATCTACTTTATTCGAAAAATAAACTTCTGGCATTATAATTCAAATTTGACATATGGCTCGGACGTAGTCTAATCTGGAGTCCAATTTTCGATTACTTTGCCCAACATTTGTGGCCGTATATCTGCAATAACGTGGCGAATGTTGTCCTCCAAGTGGTCAATCGTTTCGGGCTTATCGGCGTAGACCAGCGTCTTCACATATCCGCACAGAAATTAGTCTGGCGGCGTTACATCGCACCATCTTGGAGGAAACGAGCACGGACCCGAAACGTGAAACTATGCGGTTACGAGTGGGTGACACGTTGCAGATCAAGGCTGTGCAATTGATGAACGAAAAAATCCGTAATCGTGGCACAACCAGGGTTTTTCTACCAGGGTCTTCGGTAGGAACACACGACCTCTGGAATGTTGGTCGAATACCCTACCAACCCAGCCAGCCACGTAGGCACTGCATGTCCATGTTTCGTAGTGTCATTCTTGAAAAATAATCTCAAACATATAACTTTATGCTCAATTGTCTTTAAAAGCGCAGCTAGAACTAAAAAGAAATATATTGGAATAATAAATAGTACAAATGTAGATGTACATCTTTGAAAACAAAAAAGCCAAAGCAATTTTCTTCCAACTATTATTTTATGGTAGACTCGATGCAATTGCCCCGTATATCGTTCAACTTTATGTGTAAGATAGCCAAATCGTAATGTCACAAACACACGTGTCAGCTGTGAAAATAAATAAATAATAAAGGCAATTGAATATAAAGTTGAATGTTTGGACATATTGTATTTTTCACAGCGCAGCTATAAAGCACACGTGTGCTGGGACGTAAAGATCTATTGCCTGTAAATTTATATGCGACAAATGCGACAGTTTCATAGAACACAACCAGCAAAAATTTTATCTGCTGATCCCCAACTCTACAATACAACACGATACAATTTTACTAATTCTATGTTTAGCGACTTCGATTTCGATTTGTTTTAAAAAACAAACGTGTAGTAGTCAAGCAATTGAAATGGTGGCACATAGACATCTAGAAAACGCACTAAAGACAGCGGCATACAGGTTTTCATTTATGTAATATAAGTTTTACAACTTTAAAGACGTACTCGTAGTTGTTATTTTAAGATCATATCGAATTTCCCATTAATAGTCATGCATAGTAATATATAACAACAACCTTGCACAGATCACTTATAAACTAGAGTTAGGCTGGTGTTTTTGATATTGACTATGTCGAGCTTCATAACAACTTCCTACTTTCAGCCGATGAACTCAAACTTCAACATATGATACGAATTATCTTACATCATAGAATAGAAAACTTTGGTATGTAAAGCAGTGCGTGGTATGAAATTACATTTGCATAATACGAGTCTATTGACGCAAATTGTGAAGTAATGACGTACAATATCACTTATTTAAATACCAAATAGGACAAATAATGCGTAAAAATATCAATAAAACAGCAATGAAAAACAGAGTTAATGGACTTGCATGAAATGTAAATGATTCACTGTAAATTTGTTTCACTTAAAATAAGCTGCGTTAACACCATAGACCACCAAAACCAAAAAATGTCTACAAGGTCTCGTGGCAAATGGAGCCACGTATCAATCAAAGGGCTTTAAAAGCCCTTGGCAACTCTTGGCTGCATTCCTTTAGAAGTTACTCAGTTATTTCCAGTTTTGCCCCCAAAATCGCTTCTCAAATTACCATCATTCGACAACCATAGATATTGAAAAAGATACCGAAGGTGAAAATATTTACATTAAAATCGGTTTAGGGAGCAATTTCGCGGTTGTTATTTAAGATAAAAAATATGTAGATGAGATCAAAACGTTCTTTTACATTTCATAATTTAAGAACCATTCTAAAAATACATCTATGTAGAGGTCTTCTAAATTGTCTTCTTAATTTATTGGCTCCAGAGTTTCATAGCTGGCCTCTCTTAAACTTTTTTGCGAATACGCTTAAATGCTGTTAACGGAGCTCGAAAATTTTAACGAAAACAACTAGAATTTTTTAGTTTTTTTTTTTTAATTTCCTGCATTATAAACAATTTTTTACTTTCCACATATCAGTGAAATTGGTTGAGCCGATTTCAAAGTTTTACTTTCATTGTCAGTAAATGTTTTATAAAAAAAAAATGTGTAAGTTCTTGTTCTATAAAAATTTCATTTGATTTAAAAAAAATGTTGTTCCAACGACTAGGAAACTACAAGTTCCCCTAACAAGCTATCTAGTGTTTATATAGTAGTTGCGGGCACATTAAGAAGTTTTGAAGCGATAGTACAATAAGAAGTAAGACAAAAGACAAATAAAGTAGCAGCCTTCCCCAAACCTTACACATATCATGTTCTGTTGTAATTAATTAACCTAAAAAAGCAGTGCTTTTGTCGTAGGGTGTAAAATGCGTTCCTTTTCATTTTCATAACCATTTCATAACATTTTCATAACACTTTACGAGTCACTTACCTTGTGGGATGATCGGGATTGAAGCCTGACAGTGAAACAGTTTCTTCATCATCTGTTCGCATTTCACGACCACATTCAGGAAAGTCACGTTTATATAGAAAGAATTGCATTTTCACACGATCGGCACTTGTAAAGGGAATCCAGTGTTTGAAAAACTTCTTCCAAAATGATGGATCGAAGTGACGTTTAAAATAACTTGGTTTGGCAAGTGGCAGCGTATGAACGCAGTGGTCATCGGTGCCATAGTCCTGCAAAGACTGGGAAGGAGCACACGATACCAGATTAACTGGTAGAAGTAAAAATAAACTCATTATATGACACCATCGATGATATTATTTGATAAAATTAGATTTATGAATGTAGTAGTTTATTCACCTTGTGTAAAAATAAGTTCCAGCAAGAAAATAAAAGTCAGGTTTAATAAACATTGATTTACGGCAGTTTTATGCATATTTTCCTTCTCTAAGATTTATTGAATAAGATAAAAAGATGTTTTCATTAACAAGTTAATTTTCTATAACTATTTCAACTTTTATTTTCGTCAAAATAATGTTTAAAATATTAAAAACCAGCGACCAATTTAGCGCTCCAGCTATTACTTTCATTTGCAAAGCAAAATATGTATTTTTAATTAACAAACAAATAACAATAAAATACTGATCCGCTCAATGGAGAGTTTATAAAACAACTGAATTCTTTAGTATATATGTATGTATGTATGTTGATCAGACGATGATGAATTTTTCTATTTAGCTGAAAAATATAAAGTTTTAGTCGTACACACCAAGAAAACTTTAGATTGTATAGCAAAAAATGCTCACAAGCATTACAGCCCGTAGTTTTTAATACTCTTTTTTTATAAGTGCTCAATGCAAACATTTATTTTAATTTTTACACATTTGAGAACGCCATCACCATTAAATAATTGCGGATGCTTGCGCCGATCTTCTCTGAAGATACTGATACTCTCTATTTAATTGTATTGTTCATAAACAAAAATATTTATGCGACTTTACTTCTAGTATTTAGTGGTAATTTATGAGGTACATACTTAAAAACCGACTTCTCTACACAAAGCGGTACACATTTAAACCTCGGTACAACAAATACTCACTTCACCGATACAACTAAAAAAGAATTAAAATTTCGGAAAGACTGAACTCAAAATCCTAGAACGGGTTTCCCTTCTGGAGAGCAGGTTTTGCTTTGGTTTACTCTACCTTACCTTTAGTCGCTGCTGTATGACTTCTGTCATGTAGGTATTTCTGAAACCTCCACCAAGGGTCAATTGGCAAAACGGAGACCAACGTGGCCCTGGGATGCGATCGTGGTGTTGGTTGTAGGTTGAGGTGCCTTCCTTAGCCAAAAACACAGGAAGGGGGCGTTGACACATTTTGGGTAATCCAGATGTTTTCTGTTGTCTTGCAACAGATTCCTGTCATTCGCAATGTCTAGATGGTGGAGAATGTACAGCCGAGTCTGGTTGACCAACACGGTATTATATAGAGGGCTTTTCGCTTGGTGCAGGTAGATCGTCATATTGTTTTAGTAGAGTCTGTCTAATCTCCCAAAGTACGCTGATGAGTTACGCGATCGATCAGCACGTCCAAACGATAACACTGATTGGACTTCGAAGCGTTTGGCAGATCTACGACGCATATTTGTGGAAGAACGGATTTGTGAACTAGAAAAATTGCCGTATTCGAAATAATGCCAGTTCACACGAGGCTCTCCAGATAGTTATTGTTTGGTTCTGCTGCGCCATTAATCTGCACTTTTTTAAAACGACGTTGCTGTAGCCATTATCGTCAACGGCAAGTGCTACAGAATGATTTCGTTTACCCCAAAGTAAATAATATGGTCGTATACGACCGTTTAGAGGTGTGTCTGTTTAATTTAAAAGGTCAGTATAATCGCGTATATTATTTTGAAACTGAGGAACGAAAACTCAAAAATACTGCTAGTTTCAAGAAATACAGATCAAATAAAAAAAATAAGTCTACTTTCTTCTAAGAAACGTTCTAAAATTATAACGAGGTTTTTGAAAGCAGTTTCGTGACTCCTCTGAATATTTGTAAGTTTTGAGTTGTTACACTTTATGATCTAGTATGACTAAAAAGAAATGAGCTCATGATGAATCACCCTTTAACGTCATTCAAAAACCTCTACTTCTTTATATTTGCAAATATTTTCTTTTTTTTTCTAAATTCTACTCTCCTCTGCTCTTTATATTCAACGATGTTCTTCAGAAATGTTTTAAGCACCCAAATTGCGGAACTGAACTTCATTTACATATTTCTTAGTCCAGTATATGCGGTTATATGCCAAATAATTAATTTCTATTTGTTTTTATTAAAAACTATTAAAATTTTGTTATCAACACGAAACGTAATCGAAAGTAACTTTTAGCTGTAAATCATTTTTGCATTTTATTTAATACTTCCTAATATTTATTTATGTACATACCTATTACATATACATATTCACATACATATACATATAGATATTTATGTGCCTATGAACACAGAAATTAATTTGAATTTACATTGATTTCCGCTAAAAGCACGTGATTTGAGCAAATTTCATTCAAATTTCGTAATTAAGATTAATTACAAGAGACTGTGTGAAAGCAAGAAACGCTTTACCTACATATGTATTTACATACAAAACTCTCTTAATTAATTCTTTTGTAAAAAACGTTCTCGTTTTATAGTCACGTATGAATAAGAAGAAAACATTTTGAAGAAAATGTATATGCCGGTGTTATATAATAAACAATAAACTGGAAGTTACGAATACATTACAATGATAAAAATTATTTTAAAAAAGTGCTTTGGCGAAATGCATCTCATCTGCTTAATTTATGCAAAATAAATCTTAACTCCGCACACTGCCTTCCAGGGCTAGTATTTTCAAATAATAGGAGTAGTCATGTCGCTTTTGTTCTAAGTTGAAAAATGTCTAAGAGTCTTTGGTGGCAATCAGTCGAGACACTCTGTCCGTGACATAATATGATGTGGTAATAAATATCTCCTGCATCTGAAATACTAAATTTTTCAAACACTGGCTAAACTTTAAGGCCTGCTCGCATAAAACTGTGGCTGGCGAAATCCTATAAGAAAAAGTCTAGCAAATTCAAATCTCATGATCTTGGTGGCTTGATATCAAGCCACAAAATATTGAAAATGACTGAATTGTGTGGCACTTACTGTCTTAAAGCGCTCGCCTTAACAGCTAAAAACTGGGCAACATCGTTCTCAATGAACTATCGATTGGCGTACATCATATAACTAAATTTTTTCGATCTACTGAACGAAGCGTTGCCCGATGTTCCTGTTACGATAAAACAATTTTATTGTTTATGTGTGTTGAGTACATCCGGCAAAATGGTATAAAAGCAAAACGGGCTAAATAAATTACAGATTATTATTTTACAAATTACAGGTTTGAAAAGACTCTTCACAAGCAATTTGGAATTTCGATTAATTATATCTTGCATATGGTATGATGTTCTAATTCAAGCGAATTTTTTTTTTGTGATTTCCGTGTGGTTAAAAGTTGTTTGTTCGTAAAGATTTAATACATGAAAGTTTTTTTAATGTTTTGCTTCATGTGTCCAGTTCTATCGAATATCTCAGGCGATATTAGACCAAAGAGCGTGCCACCGGTCTTTAATAGCCCATCACAAGAAACATAATCACACAGATGTTAAAACTAGTCTGCAAAACGTCGGTAGTTTGATGACCTGCGTGCACTCTGCTACAGGTAAAGACTATTAATAATCTTATCCTTCATTTCATACGCTAAATGTAATCATTGCTCTGTAGGTCAACATTATTTTCGAAAAACTTGGATTTTGGGGCCGACTCCCGTTGACTCTGTAACGTATTGGGTAAATAGTGTAATATACTCCGATTTCTACATACATATGCATGTACATAAGTTTAATTAATTACATTTTTAAATAGAACGAAGCAGATTTAAATGCCCTGTCAAATACTTTATCGAACGTTTTCATCAATATACAATTGTTTATACTTGAAATCCAACCGCCATTACAACAGAAAACAAGGCATCAGGTTCGCCTGTTATGAGCCCCACGTGCGTGCATATAAATACATATGTATGTACATAAACCCAAGTCTGTGTGTTCTTTTAACATCATACCACATCAATAAACGTTTTTCGATATTGTTCCAGCAAGTGCAATTTGAGTTTGTGCCGTATCTACTTGGGCGGAAAATTGTTTGTTAGCGGAGTGAGATTTTCCCTCTGATGCACTCTTGCAGTTTTTTCAAAAGATTCTATTTGCTTGTCTAACAATGCTAATGAGCAAGACCGTTTCCACTAAATCAATTAACGACAAATTAACAGCAAACACAAATTTTATAAAGTGTAATTGATGATCATAAGTGGCGTGCAAACGACAAGTAAAAGTGGTAAGCCGAAAGTGCTGAGTACACACATGTACATATAGTCAGCCGAAATGTAACACCAAGTAACTGGCACTTCCACATATTATGGAATTTGCGCTTGCGTTTATAAAATGTCTAAATTTGATTATGCGACTTGCTTCATAATCGATCACAAAATCCATTTGGGATTCTTTCAGTTGCGTGTGGGCTTTTCATTTCAGCCAACGTTAACTACGAGGTCTGCTCAAAAAATAATGTAAACTTTTAAATTTCACCGTTTCAGTCATTTAGGATATTTAGGCATAAAAGTTAAAAGTGTTTTAACTTAAGTACTCAAAAACTCTTGAAGTCTCAACAGTAGCATACAGTGATTATACTCTGAGTAAGCAAAATTATTTACAAGTGGGCCATGCCGCAATCATTCCTCGCCCGCCATACTCGCCATATTTTACTCCCGCGACTTTTTTTGTTCTCACGGTTGAAGAGACATTCCAAGAAGTGTATTTCAGAACCGCTTCGACGATTGAAGAAAACTCTAGCAGAAGCTTATTAAAATTTAACTCGTTTTTGAACAGACCTCGTATGTAGTAATAATATAAAGAGTAAATTCTCCAAATATTCCAGCAAACTATTATCGCCTCAAACCCCAAAGCGAGCTTTTCATTACTTTCTCTTCTTTTTTTTTTGCTCAAACGGCAATACCTTGCAAAAATTGTCCAAAGCTTAAGCGAAATTGTTTTCATAACTAACTTTTTCTTAAGTTCACTGAGACTAAATTTTTAGCATCACTTAACGTAAACGTTTACGCTTTCTTCGAAAAAAAAAATCTAAATTTGTGTTATACTATTTAAGCAAAAATGAAAATGCAAATGTAACAACAAATATATTAACTTTTTAGGTGTTTTCTGTCCACATGCGGGCATTTCATTGGCGTACCATTGTCGGTCTATAGACAGATGGAAAAAACACAAAAGGCAGATAGATATACATACATACACATGTACATATGTACATGTGTTTTGCTTTTAAGTGGTATATGTTTAAAGGGATTGAATAAACCCAGTTATTTATTTTCCATTCTACAATCATACATTCCATTTATGATTGATCTTTTTGGATGCGTTGCGTTTTCGCAGTTATTTACTGTAAATGATAACTCAGCCTGAGGGACATTTTTATTACAAATATGGTCTTAACTTTAAAGCCTAGTTTTCGTCAGGGCAACAATTTTAATTGTTTTAATTTTAATAATTCCCTTCGGGAAAATATTAACGTTTTCTTACTATTATAAAACAGAAGCGACGTATAATGTGGATTGTAAACTTATCCAATAACAACTCATTAACATATTGAATAAGAATTTTCGGTACACAAGTAAGACATTTACTAGTTTTCACACAGAGATTAACATTAGCCACAAACTATAATCGTTTCTACAAATTAGTTCCATTAAGTGCTAATAGAGTTAATATTATTTATTTATTAGTTTATAAATTGCAAAGTAAATTTGCAAGTTATATGTAACTGATTGTTCTGGCATAACATGGTAGATTCGGTGAAGAGAATGGTTTTTGGTTGTCATAATTTTTTAATCAGCTACAACACAAAACTAATACATAATACATAAATATGTATGTATGTACATATGCACTTACGAAAATACAGGCTCTGTTTTCAAATGAATAAAAAAAATCCTAACCCACAAAAAGCTTTGTATACGTCATCATTTTATACCAGATGAATTAGTATCGTGTGTTTTGGAAGGAACAACATTGTGCCGCTGAAAAATTGTCATCGTGTAAAAACGCTCAATCAGTCAACCAGTGCGAGTGGGACGCAAAGCTGTCATAGCCCAAACAACAATAACCAGCTAGACCGCACTTAAAAAAGGATTACGATGACGCGAGAGCTGTTCTTCAGCCCAGGGCCGCTTTACGACTTGAGTGCTAATTGTCTTTGTCGTTTGTAAACGAAATATTAAACCTTGCAAAGTTTCCATACTGAATAATCAAATATGGTAACATTTTACACCAGAGAAAAATAGCAGTTTTATAAATATTATAAATTTGTTACGCGCAAAATTAAGAGCTTTTGAGGGAAATGAAAAATTAGGGGAATAAAATATAAACACTTTTATACATACTTATAAGTACATATGTACCTACATATACATACATATGGGTCAATATATTGTAAGCTGAAGTAGGAGAGTTCTTAACACAAAATTCCAAAGACCAGCAAAACAATGCACTTACATATATGAGGCAAATCAGTGCGACTGGGATGCGAAACTTTCGAAGGTCAAACAACAATAAGAAGCCTGGCCGCACTTAAGTAATAATTGTACTATAGTACAACAAAAAACAATTCAGTAATGAATACGAGTATGTGCAAACTAAAATGTTAAGATATGAAAAAGGTACGATTTTAAATCGCTGCTAAGATCACAATTACAATTTTGATAATAAATAACTTTAGACGGGGGAGATTCCCTTAACTGTACTAAATATGAAATTGGTGTACCATTCTAGTTTGAATAGTACCAAAAATAAGTACAATTTTACCTACTTTCTGATACCTGAGACTTAAACGATTATTGCGAATTAAAATTGGGTAAGGATTGGCTAATATGTTTATGTGTTCTCTCTTATTTGGGGAAATTTATTTTGCATAAGCAGCCTATGTCTGTATAATGTATTTCAATAAAATAAAGCATTGTGAAAATAAATAATTAGGTATATTTTGATGTTTATTGAAAATGCTTAGAGAATTCAAATCGACGGAAGTCGATATTCTCTTTTAGTATCTAGATAAGAAAATAGGTCAGAGAAATGGGATTTTGAGGGAAAAAAAACAAGGGAAAAAACACCCTGCTTTGTAGATTATGATACTACATAATACTCTTTTCTTTCTTAAGTTGAGTTGTGCGGTTTATGTTTGTGAACGCAGATGTATGTATGTACATATGTATGTCAGTGCACTTACATATGCATACATACATATATTACGTAAGTTTAAACCACCAAAGTTGGTTAAGCAACAAATGGAAGTAATTGATTATCATCCTAAAAATTAAAAATAAAGATTATACATGACTAAATATCTGATCTCTGTATTAAAACCCTGCTCTAAATGACTTAAACACAATCAATTCTTATTCGTTTTATCACTTTTAGAAATCTAAAAATAAAATATTAAAAACGTGGCTAATCGAGTAAAAAAAAGTTCAGATTGATTTCAATTACTTATTTTAAGAAATTATTAAAGTCATGTAAAATGACATAAGTATTTTTAATTATGTTCATAGAAATATCAAAATATTGTTTGTCAAAAATACCTAAATCCTAAATAATAATCTCCACCAGCAGTATATGTAATATAAACTTACTAGGTCAAAGAGCCAACACAAGTAACAATAATTTTGATATAATTAAAGTTAAAAGTTATAGTCATATGTGTATGTACTCCAATAATCTAATGAAATTAAATATTACAGCTCTGTTTTTCCTGCTCGCACTGAACGTACTGTTTGGAAAAAGTACGTGGCAAACTGTCAAATTATATCTAAGAAAACTGTATAGGAATGAAAATTAAAAAAAAAATCAAAAACTATGTAAAACTGGGCTGCTCTGACGTGGAAGTGGATTTCTTTTTGTACATATAAGTGAAAGAAAATTATTTTCTGGCAAATAATTTCAAATAGGAAAACATAATTTGTGGAAATTTCTAACCTTGGGTCAAAAGCTTCAGCGCACAGTAGAGAAATTGTAAAAAAGTGTGTAAATATATTAAAAGAAATTTTCTTGGGCCTTGAAGTGGTGTTTACGTGTTACTAAACTAATCTCGTAAAAATTGTAAAATATTTGCAAAGCTTGTCTTTTTCAATTTACTATCGTAAGAGAGGAAATTCGCGATAATATTTGTGCAACATTTGTAAGAGTAAAATTTGTGAAAGTGTAAGAAATTTTTGTAAGTAATAAGTAAATATGATGAATCCCAATGCCTACGGTCCGCCACCGACTATGCATCCTATGCAACAACAACAGCAAACACAAATGATGTCTCCAACTGGTGGAGATCAGCAATACGTTCCACCTGGCTGGCCTCAGCAGCCAGGAATGCAAGTTCCTCCACCGGCTTCTTCAATGGCTGGTAGTATGCCTGCCCAAGAGGCACAAACACAATCTAATATCATGAATGGAAATTATCAGCAGCAGGTAAGTCAGTGAATACTCTGTAGTATATTTAGATTTCTGGTCTGTCTTTCAATTTTTATATGTTGTGATGAATAGAAATTTTTTGTTTTTTCTTTTTTTTTCTCTTTTGCTTAATTTTCTTATTTGACTATATAATTACCTTTACTTCCGCCTATTTTCAAATGACATTCCATCTCTTATCCGCTGTGAAAGATATTGTTGATATTTTCTCTTTTTTTTTTTGCTTGTTTTACAAAATAATTTTTAACTACACTGTTGCAAAATATAAACCTTCGGACTCTATATTTTCAAGTATTTAATATAAAAGGGTTTTTGGAATTCAACAAGCTTTTATTACACTTTTTAGCTGACACAGTCTATGGGCGCCATGTCTGTAAATTCAATGAAGCAGATGCCTCAAATATCCCAGCAACAGCCTTTTCCTGGCACAAATCCTAATACATCTAACAATGCTAATGTTGGTATGCCATCATACATACCTGGAAGCGGCATTGGCCAATCTTTAATAAATGGCCCACCTTCTGTTCCACAAACAGGTTCTGCACCTGCTGCAAACGTTAACAACAATTTTAATCCATATCCAAATGGTACATCGAGTAGACCACCCACCGCTGGTACTCCGAGTCTACCACCTCCAACTACAATATCAAACCAGCAACAGCAAGTACAAACAGCAACATCAGTGGGTGTAGTAAACTCACCTCCGGCCCAAAATATTCCCGGATTGGCCAATCAAATGACAGTAAATAGCGGTAGCTTGCCCGGTATGCCTCATATGCCTCCAGCTACTCAAAACCACCAAGTAAGATTGTTTGTTGCTCGTATAAACATTAATATTTTTCGATTGATAAATGTTTTAATTTAGCAAACTACTCCAATAATGCCACCATTGTCTGGACAGCAGCTCCAACAGTCAACACAAGGTATATCTGGGTCTCAGCATGCTCCTCCCCAATATCCATCACAAACTCCGCAATTGTCTAGTGTTGCAATGCCACCGAGTAGTGGGCAGCAACCTCCAATAAATGTGCAAAAGCCGGGTATTCCACACATGCCAGGACAACAGCAAGCAGGCTTACCAACAATGCCCGGACAGCGGCAGCCAGGTATGACTCCTCTGCCTGGACATCAGGCAAGTATGCCTTCAATGCCCGGACAACAGCAGCCTGGTATGCCACCAATGCCGGGACAACAGCAACCGGGTATGCCACCAATGCCGGGACAACAACAACCGGGTATGCCACCAATGCCGGGACAGCAACAACCAGGTATGCCTCCAATGTCGGGACAACAGCAAAGAGCAATGGCACCCGGGATGCCAACAATGCCACAACCAGGCATGCCACAACCTTCAGTGCCAGGCTATGGACCACAACCAGGTCAGCAACAAAGTTTTACTGGTTACCCACCACAGCCAGCTCAACCTCCTAATACCGCAGGTTATCCAGCGCAAATGATGCGTCCTCAAATGGGGCAAGCTATGACAGGAAGATCTGGATACAATGTGAGTATATTAACCCTATGCTTGTCTTAATTTTATTAATAGATGAAAATAAAAAGTGCGAGTGAACAGATAATACTTTCAAATTAAAATTTTATTAAATAAAGCTAATTAAGATTATTTTGTCTTCACTTCTCTAACTGAATGATATTATTCTGGCATGAGCATTGCCAACTATTACTTGCTTGTTCTCAGGGGGTATTTATGGTTGAAAATATCTTTTTGTAGAGAAACGTTTTTGCGCGGGACTTTTATTCTTTAGAATATGTATATATGCAACTGTAGCTGTATAGAGAGTGATCCCATATAACTTCAACTTTCCTTCTCAGAAATTCCCATTACTTGACAGCGATTACTAGACTTAGATACTTATATTGCATTAGATTATAATAAATACTTTGCAACCTAATTACAGCAACCAGGTGGTGGCATGTACCAACAACCGCAATACGAACAACAACCAAAGCGTTTAGATCCCGATCAAATGCCTAATCCAATACAAGTTATGATCGACAATCAACGAAATGCTGGTGGAGCATTTGTAACTAATCAAGCGGGTCTCTTGCCCCCACTGGTCACTACTAAATACATTGTACAAGATCAGGGAAATTCATCCCCAAGATTTTTAAGGTAAAATTTTAAAGGAAATGGAATTAATAAACTTTATTCACGCTCTCTTTTTTTAAAGATCTTCTTTGTATACCGTACCAGCCACGCAAGATTTGCTGAAAACAACTGCTCTCCCTTTCTCTTTAATTGTGTCACCCTATGCTCGTATTGCAGAGGGTGAATATGAGCCGCCAATTGTTGACTTTGGTGCCTTAGGACCCATACGCTGTAATCGCTGTAAAGCCTACATGTCACCAAATATGCAGTTTGTTGACGCAGGACGACGTGTTCAATGTTTAATGTGCAAAGTTACCACGGAAGGTACACAAAAAAAAAAATTTTTAAAATACAAATTTCATCAGAATTTTCTTTTCTAGTGCCCACTGAATACTTCCAGCATTTGGATCATACTGGTCAGCGAGTTGATAAATATGAACGACCTGAATTGGTTTTGGGTACTTATGAGTTTTTGGCTACCAAGGATTACTGTCGCGTAAATTTTATTTTTTTCATTTTGAACTTATAAATAAATTGCTTATATATTTTCCAAAATATAGAACAACACTCCTCCCGAAATACCAGCATTTATTTTCGTTATTGATGTTTCTTACAACACCATAAAGTCGGGCTTAGTGCACTTGCTGTGCTCTCAAATTAAGGAGGTTTTGAAAAACTTACCCGTTGACCAAGGACAAGACAAATCTAAAATGCGAGTTGGCTTTATAACATACAACAACACTGTGCATTTTTACAACATTAAAAGCAATTTGGCTCAACCACAAATGATGGTTGTTGGTGATGTTCAAGTACGTTTTCCGCTTTAAAATTTTCTATTCCCCTTTTTTAATGAATGATCTTTTTTAGGACATGTTTATGCCTTTGTTAGATGGTTTCCTTTGCCATCCCGAAGAATCGGAAGTTGTTATAGATGCTCTGATGGAACAGATTCCAAAAATGTTCGTCGACACAAAGGAAACTGAAACCATACTATATCCAGCAATACAAGCCGGTCTTGAAGCTCTTAAGGCTTCCAACTGTTCTGGAAAGCTTTTAGTTTTTAATTCATCTCTACCCATTTCTGATGCTCCGGGCAAATTGAAAAATCGCGACGATCGCAAATTACTGGGTACTGACAAGGAGAAGACCGTTTTAATACCACAGTGTCAATCGTACAATACATTAGGACAGGAATGTGTGCAAAATGGCTGTTCCGTTGATCTTTTCCTGTTTAATAATTCATACATTGACATTGCCACCATTGGTCAAGTTGCTCGACTGACTGGAGGCGAAGTTTATAAATATACCTATTTCCAGGTGAAGTCTAACGCTTATAAGTTGTCTTTAAAAGTTAACAATTATTTTATTCTTGTGCTTTTCATAGGCCGATGTTGATGGCAAACGGCTGATTGCTGACGTTATTAAAAATATTTCCAGGCCAATTGCATTCGATGCAGTTATGCGCGTGCGTACGTCGGCTGGAGTAAGAGCCACCGATTTCTATGGGCATTTCTTTATGACCAATACAACAGATGTTGATTTGGCTAGTATTGGTAAGTTTACTATAAATTACTGTTCATGAAAACTGAAATACTCCCTCATTTGCTGCAATACATATTGTCAAAAGTTAAATAATTTTATTTTGGAAGTATAAATTCAGAATTAAATATGCATCTCATACTGTTCTCGCATTTAATCTAGCTTTATTTAAAAAGTAAACTAAGGACTAAAATTACAGCGATTTTCACAACCGGTTAGTACATTTAAAATATTTTAAGATGTACTACGATTTCGCAATATAAAAAGTGGGCGACTTCCAATGGCATTGTAAACAAATCAAAAAAGCTGACTTTTGCTTTATTAATTTTAACCACCAACGATGTTGCTCGATTTTAATACTAAAAAACAAAAATCTTTTATTCTCTAAATTCTTAAATCGTTCAACATTTTAAACGCTTTAAAACATTCCTTAAAAATCGTGAAAAGAAAATGAATAAGTATTTAGTTCGGAATGTAACTGACTAGATTGTGTTCACTGAAATCCAATGGTAAATATATTTGCTTTTAAATAGAAGATGAACTAATCAACTTTTCTTTAGTCCGTTGCCTGTAGGATGGTGTTGGGCATATATTGATTTTTAACAAACAAAAACAACAATTGCCAACTTTTACACACGGTTAAATTTAATTCTCATTTTAGTACAACTTTAAGCGAAGTAAATGTTTAGAGACATTAAAATTACAAATGTAGGCTATTTGTTGTGGCATTTTAGATATAAATACTGAGATACAGCGAACCATGAAACAGTTCATGATTTTTTGTTGACAAATTTACGCAAATGACCGATATTGCAAGTCAAATGAACTTAAAAAAAATCTTGTACATCTATCAAGTGAAATGAAGAAAAAAGACTAATCACAACATCTAATCCGAGAAACACATACATACATATTATGTTATAGTCTAAAAAATTAATTAAAAGAAAATTGCTCTTTTTTACACCATATACGCCATTTCACGATTACGATAATTAAAAAGTAATGAGATAGTTTGAACGAGTATATTGTTTAAATTACGTCTAATAAGTAATTTAAAACAACAACCATAAGACCTCAAATCATGGAGTGGGCCAAAAGTGAAAAGGGGCTTAAAAACTGAATAACATTTTCGTTTGTTTTTATTTGTACAAAAGTTTTATTTTCAATACATCACTATTAGTCCCAGCGTCTTAAAGGCATTATTGGGAAAATTTGGTTAATAATAATCATTACAATAAGTACAAAATAGAGCTTCAAGTTATGATCAGCAAAAACAAATATTTTAATATTTTAAAACAGCAAAATTTTAAAAGATTGATATTTTTTAAAAATTTTGTGTTTTACAAATTACAAAATATACATTCTTGAAAATTATTCGCTTTCCAAAATTTTGCTAAAAATATGCCAGTGTGTCTAATACGCGCCATCCATTTAAGTGGCATTGTTTTTCATATTTACTCTAAAAAAAATTCTATTTTGTATATTTTACAGTATAAAAAATAAAAAACAAACTATAAAATTTGGCCCACTCTGTATATATGTATGTACATATCTTATTCTTAGGCAGATGGAAGAGCGACTTAAATGTATTTTGGATGACATTAATATAAAAACTTCAAGTTCTAATTTCACTTCAACAATTTCATGGTGGTTTTTAACTAGAAGTTTTTTAATTTCATTTACAATTTTTTGAATAGTAGATTCAAAAGAATAGTTTTTCCTCTTTCTAAATCAACGGAGAAAAAATGAAGAAATGTTAATCACATGAAGCACAAAGCAAATAAAATCAACACCACAAGTTTGCTAATAAAAAATACTTTTAAAAAAGATGTTCAAATATTTAACTTTGGTATTCAATTGTCTTCAGAATGAAATATGTATTAAAAAGAAAAAATGCTTTATTTTGTGTTTAATGTATATTGTACAGTTTTAAAGCAAATAACTACTTAGTTGTTTAAAATTTAAAATCATAAATAAATTATCAAACGCTTTCTGTTGGCTCAAAAGTATTTCAACAAATCTTGTTTGCGTTCTTACTATTTGTTGTTCCCACCAAAGCATCAAGCAGCTCATATTGTATTGTACTTTGTTACGCAAACGACTTTTGATGTGGCCAATAACCCAAATACCAGTAAAGGTATTTCGCCTCTCAAGCAATCTTTCGAATTAATATAATATAAGTTTGGTCATTCAAGGTCATATTAATGACGTGCAACACTTTATTTCCCATATACAAATGTATGCACACGGATGTATCTGTTACAATTGACACAAATGAGCAGTAACCGATGTTGGAATTTGCCTTTTGAACACACTGCTCGTCAAATCAATCGCAGGCGCCTTTTCTTTTTTCACTACTACGAATCGTATTTATTCGTTATTCTAAAATAGTAGTGACTAGATATTTCAAAGCAAAAGCAACATGATTCTGTCTTATAAGTATATTGTACAAGTATGTACATATGTATGTATTAGTACATACATATTTATTGTGTGTGCTTTTTTTTTTTTTTGCTTTAATAGGAACATGAAAAATCAGTGACTTTGTGTACACATGTTTTACGCACGCCCAATGTCAGACTATAATTTATGTTGTTCCCTTAAAATATGTTGTTGTTTTCTAATTAAAATTTGGTTTAAAAGTTTATACAAATTGGCCAAAGTGCCCACAAATAAATATCTATATGTAGTATAAATCTCAAAAATATACATCCATACATACATATACAAATAAATTAATCGTCTTCTCACTTTATTTACTCACACAATAACTCGTTTGTAGAATCACGTTACCAACACAGACCACGGAAAATAATATTTATCAAAAGTTTAACGGATAGAAGTGCAGATGCCTTCACAAATATCTCAAGGACTGAGAATTTAGCTATCGAAAATGTTCTATGAATTTTAAAAAGCCGGATTTACGACCTCGATCGTTAACTTTAGCAAAAACAAATTAAGAAGCACAAAATGGTAGCAGGCTTTGCAAAGTAATTGGTCATAAACGAAAGTGTTATTGGACTATAAATCTGTATTTTTACTATTCAACCAGTCCAAAACATTAAAAAAAATCTACAAGAGTGTGTAAAAGCAAAATTAGCCAAATATTTGGCCATATTGATTTAAAATCTCCAAGTCACCAAAGCAGAAATTTAGTTGCCAGGGCAACCGAAAAAACGCCACGTGTGACAGCTTTTTGAAACTATAACAATTCAAGTATGATTCAAGAGTTTCCTGCGCATATTTTTACGGGTCATGGACACACATGTATGTGTATACAGGGACCAGCAGGATTAAATAGTTATTTTTTATAATTAGCAGTGTCTTTGCTGGCTATGTTCTTAGTTCTGGAAAATCTATATACATACATATGTATGTACGTAGATATATATGTACATACATATATATGTATGTATGTATGTTTAGGTAAAATCGAAGCAATATAAAACTTGTGTTCTTTGAATTTCGTATCTACAATTCGTTATGAAACAATTTGTTTGTTTTCTAGTTTAAAGATCTTAATTTCTAAAACAATTTTCGTTGCAGATTGCGACAAATCGGTTGCCATTGAAATCAAACACGACGACAAATTACCTCCAGAGGAAAATGTCTACTTACAAGTCGCTCTTCTGTTCACCTCTTGTAGTGGCCAACGCCGTTTGCGCATTTTGAATATTGCGCTTAAAGCCACCACTACTATTGCTGAAGTTTTCAAGAGTTGTGACTTGGACGCCATTATGTTATTCTTTGCCAAACAGTCGTGCTTCAAACTAATGGAGCTAACGCCCAAAGCCGTCAAAGACACCCTCATTCATCGTTCAGCCCAAATATTGGCCTGTTATCGTAAACACTGCTCCACTCCCTCATCAGCCGGTCAACTTATTTTACCCGAATGCCTCAAACTGATGCCGCTGTACATTTCATGCCTGTTGAAAAACGATGCCATTTCTGGCGGCTCCGATATGACACTCGACGACCGTTCTTATGTTATACAGTTTATATTATCCATGGATTTAAATATGTTTGTATCGTATTTATACCCACGGTTTTTGTGCATACACAATGTGGATCCTGATGATACCGAATTGCCCAATTCTATGCGATGCACCCATGACAAGATGTCGGAGGATGGCGCATATATTTTGGAAAATGGCATACATTTTTTCGTGTGGTTGGGCCAGGCGTTGCCTCAAACATTCATACACCCATTGTTTGGCGTGCAATGTACTCAACAGGTTAATGCTGAACGGTTCGCCATAACAGGGGATACTCAATTGGCTCAAAGAATACGCAATATTATTGAAAAGATTATGACGGATCGTACTCGTTACATGAGGGTAAGTTCCCACTGGAAATCTTGACTTATCTAAACCGTTTGCTTAACTGTTTTCTTTTCTATATCTTTAAGGTAACTTGTGTACGTCAAAATGACAAATTGGAAAGTGTCTTCAGGCACTTTCTTGTCGAAGATCGTGGCACTGATGGCTCAGCAAGCTATGTGGATTTCTTGTGTCATATGCATAAGGAGATTAAGGAACTATTAAGTTAGCCCGTAGGTTTTAGACAGTACAATAATCACTTTAACAATAACAAAACTGTAGCGTCGGCAACTTGTCGCAGTTTTTCTCAAAATCGCGCCCGACTCTCGCGTGTGACACGCTCTAAAAGATGGTGAAATTATCACACCAAGTTAAATAAACATAATTAAAAAATCTATTAAATAATATTATACACAGAGAAACAGAAAAAGAGAAATTAAAAATGCATAACCTCTTCATTTCGTTTAGTTTTGTATTTTTGTAGAAGTTTTTCTTTTAACACATTTATTTATATTGTTTCAACAAAATATGAAAACGCATAGTATATACAAAATACATTCGCTTTTTTATTTTTTCTGCCGGTTTGGTAGATTCTTTATTATACATACATACTACGTTCTTTCGTTTCTTTTGTCCTTGTTACTTTTGTTCTTCCATGATTTTAAATGTATTTCCCTCCAATAATTTCTTGGTTCTTAAATGGGGTGAAAAGTTTCAAGTAGATATATTTAAATAACCACGGTTTTCTTCATTACATTCTATTAGTTAAAACTAACAAAAAAATCTAACTCGTGCGTTTCCCCCGTTTACTTTTCTTCGCGCTATACATTTTTTCTTTTTCATTAATGGTTAAGTAATACTTTTGAAAAATATTAAATATTCCATGTCTCTTATATTTTGTATTACTTCTTATACTGCATGTTTATTTAAAAGTACGGATACAAGTTTATTGAACTAATTCCAATACATCAATACGCATACAACAACAATTAAGTAACGAAGAATCAATTTTAATTAAGAAATTATGTAAAAAATAATTTGCAAATTAAATAAAAACATATAAATCAATGGTGTATCTAATTAAATCTGAGTCTACTAGCAGACCCGACCCGACAGGTGCTCTTTTACTTTGGCTCGTCCAATAGTCGGAAAAATTTTCCAGCTACAACCGCTTCATTTGATACCCAACCACATTGTGTGTGATTCAAAAGCTTTAAGCGTAAAAGCAACGCCTTTTACTCGTACCCCAATCCAAACTTAAATCGAAACTGAACTACTAATGGCCCACCTTAAATGTACACACACATACAAAATTTTATCAAATACGGTCAAACCGGTAAGCAGAATTTCAATAACATCTATATATGTATGTATCCACATGTAAAATACTTCTACGACGACGTTTTTAATGATTTATTGTTGCATTGGCAAAAAGAAACTCTCACGTGATTCATCCATATGCTCAAATATTCATTTCTTAAAAATGCAGTAACAGAACATGCAATACTAGACGCTTCAAATACTTAATTATTCGAGCAAAAGGTGAACGAATACATATGTATGTATATGTACCTGCTAAAAGGCTCCTAAGCGAACGAAACAGCAAAGCTATTCTGAAATAAATACATATAATTAAATGTAATTTTTGATTGAAAAATTAAATGAAAAAGACTCCCCCCAAGGATTGCAAATACAGCCAGAAAATAGCTCAACGTTTAATCAGCAAATCGTATTGTACTACATATGTAAGTATGTACATACATATACAAGTTAACACAACTGTAAATTCCCAACAGGGTATTTAAATTATACTTTATCAACACGCTTATGTATGTTGTGCAATCAGCAATATTCCACACACTGTTGAGTGCACCATAATAAAAAGAAATAGAACACTGGACGCAAACTCAGCAGTACTTGGATATGGAGCTGCTTAATAATACCTTGTAATTTAGTTTTTAGTTCAGTTCTTACTTTAAGAAAGAAAGTATAAAAACGTAATAAACTCATCGCTTAACCATAAGCAAATCATATTTTTATTACTGGCGCCCAACGGCTCTTTCGGACAATAACAACTCTATACAACTACTGGATGTACTACATACATATATTGCAAAAGCAATAATTCTGTTCTTCCTGTGGCTGCAGATCGCCGTCGACAAGTATATCAATATTTGATAACGCAAAGCCGTTTAAAAGCTGCCATAATATTTGCAAGAAGATTTTAAACGAATCAACAACAGCAGGCTTAATTGAATAAGACTAAATTAAGAAAATTTAATAAAGGAAATTTATTATCATGTAAGTAGAGTGATCATTTTATGGTATAAACATACTCTTTTCCTAAAAAGTATTAATAACGATCTTTGTGTGATACATAAATTTATGAATAGTGAAATAAACTTTGTGTTAGAAGGATTTCAAAAATTAGTAGTTTCAGAATTATCAAGAATGTCAGTGACACCTGACCAACTAAAGGCACTAGTTGAAAGTGCTGTTTGCAGTGCTCTTGCCGTACAACAACGACAATTTGAGAAAAAGCTAGAAGAATTAAAACAAACTGTGAATAGTTTAAATATTAGTGCACCTGAAGGAGAGACATTTGTAAGTATATTATGGAAAATGTTGTATATAATGAGACCTTAGATATTGCCAAATCGTTGCCGCATTTTGAAGGCAAAATATAAAGTATACGAGAAGTATGAAAGCAGTTCAACTCATTATCAGGCCTTCGGCATTATAAGAAATAAAATAAGAGCTCCTGCGGACAATGTACTACCTTCATTTGATACCCCTTTAAATCTTAAGACTATTATAAATAGACTTGACAAGTGACCAATATACCTGATAGAACAGGAACTTTCCACCCTGCGACAGGGAAATAAAACACTTTTACAATTCTATGAAGAAGTTGAGAAAAAAACTCACACTTCTCACTAACAAAACAATAATGACGTACGATAATGCTCTAGCTGCTTCTCTTAATGAAAAAAATACAGAACGGATGCTTTACGAGTGTTTGTTTCAGGTACTAAAAAATATTTAAGTGATATCCTGTTCTCGGCAAAACCAAAGAAAACCTCCCATCAGCTTTGGCATTAGCCCATGAGGTTGAGTCGAATCATGAGCGCTATGCTTTTGCTAGCACTTATGACAGGAGCATTGAGGATAAAGCCCAACAAGGGCAACAGGTAAAAAATAAGAATCCATATTTTAGCTGGCGAACCGTCATTAAAAATCAACAAGAACAACATGTAGAACCGATGGATATTGATTCATCATCGCGGTTCAGACAGCCCAAACAATTCAATAATCAGTGGCGAAACCAGTCACAAAATAAAATAAATCCTACAATAAAAAGGCCAAACAGTGGCACATTAAGATTTACAGGGCCAAAGCAGCAGAGGATTAATCACTTGTCACAAAATGAAAATTCATATGACCAGGGGGAATTAAATTATCGAACTGAAGCAAAAACAGACAGAAGTCGAAAACATTGATAATGAATTTCTAGAATTTAATCAAATAAATTTTTTAGCAATAACTCCCTGCTCCCATTCATCGAAACGAACAATAGCAGGGAGAGTTATCAAATTATTAATAGACACAGGTACGTCAAAGAATTATATAAAACCATTGAAAGAATTAAAGCACATAAAAAACGTTGATCAACACGTTTTGGTGAAGTCACTGCATGACTTCAATACAATTATACAAAAATGTGTTTTAAATCTTTTCGATACTAATGCGTATTTTTTTATTCTAACTAATCTTGAAACGTCTGATGGAATAATTGGACTCGAGTTGCTAACAGAAACTAATTCAAAATTAGATTTTAAAAACACAAAGCTAGAAACTATTACTGGGTCAGAACAGATTCAGTTTCTTAAATGTAAAAATGTCAATTTCGTAAGCATCAAAATGTTCAATGTACCTCAGGCTATATCTGAGGAGTTTCGAAGAATTATTGATAGAAGAATGGGTGCTTTTGCTGAGCCAAACGAGGCATTACCCTTTAATACAAATATTGTCGCAACGATTCGTATAGAAAATGAAGATCCTATATATTCAAAACTATATCCATATCCAATGGGTGTAGTGGATTTTGTGAGTACGGAAGTTCGAAACCTTTTAAAAGATGGCATAATCCGACCATCTAGATCACCCTACAATAACCCTGTACGGGTGGTTGACAAAAAAGCTACTGACGACTTTGGAAATACAAACAAAAAGACTTGTAATAGATTTTAGAAAATTAAACTCTAAAACGATTTCTGACAAATATCCCATTCCAAGTGTGAATGTAATTTTGTCAAACCTGGAGAAAGCAAAATACTTCTCCACATTAGACCTCAAATCAGGATTCCACCACATTTTTCTGCCTGAAAGGGATAGGGAAAAAACGGCCTTTTCAGTCGGAAATGGAAAATATGACTTTTGCAGACTGCCCTTTGGTCTGAAAAATGCACCAAGCATTTTTCAAAGAGCCATCGAAGATGTGCTTAGAGGAAGAATAGGGAACTCATGTTATGTTTACATTGATGACGTTATCATTTTTTCACAAAATATGAAGGACCATGTCGAACACATCGCTTGGGTCTTGGATAGATTGTATGAAGCCAATATGCGAGTTTCTCGCGAAGTCTAATTTCCTTAAGGAAAACGTGTAATTCTTGGGCTTTGTGATATCTCGAGGGGGAATTTAAACCAGCCCCGATAAGGTAAAAGCAATACGGAACTATGAACAGCCTACTACACTTTTCGGTCTTAGATCATTTCTTGGACTTGCAAGTTATTATAGATGCTTCATTAAGGACTTTGCTTCAATAGCAAGACCTTTAACAGACGTCCTCAAAGAAGACAATGGCAAAATTGGTGTCAGTCAATCCAAAAAGATTGAAATAAAATTTTTTATAAACCTGGCAAAGAACACTATGTACGTGGCTGATGCGTTATCGCGGCAAAATGTTCATGCCTTGCAGAATGTTGTTTGTTGCTGCAAGACGACTACGCAGTCGGAAATAATTCGAATTTTGACATTGCTACGATACATAGCGAAATCTTTTTGTCTTATACTATTGAATCTACAGACAAGCCTCTCAATCGTTTCCGAAATCAGATAGTAATTGAGGAAGGAATAGAGTTACCAACACTTGCATTCATCCTTTTTGGAAAAAAAACCAGATACCTCATAAGTTATTCGGATAGAAGAACTTTAATAGAAAGAGTATTTGATGTAATAAAAGAAGACGCAGTAAACGCAATTCATTGTGGGGCAGTTCACAATTTTGGCATTCTTACAGCACAGGTTGATTGAAGCATTCCCATCAACAACGTTCGTTATGCAAAGAATATGGTTACCGATGTATCTAACAAAGACGAACAAAGAGAAATTGTAGCAATGGAATGTAATAGGGCGCATAGAGATGTAAAACAGATTTTAAAGGATTACTTTTTTTCCAAAAATTACCCATTTAGCAAATGAGGTCGTCACAAATTGTAAAATTTGCAAAAAAGCAAAATACAATCGTCATCCACAAAAACAATTAATCGGTGAAACGCCTGTTCCTTCGTGTTTCTACATTTGGATATATTTTCCACGGACAAAAAGTATTTTCTAACATGTGTTGGCAAACTGTCTAAATTGCAATCGTCCAATGAACCCTCTTCGAATTCGGAAACAGTTAGATCGCTCCTAGTGAATAACTTTGATGTGCAGGTAGCAAATGCACCACCACTTCACAGTACATCAAATGGGCAGGTAGAAAGAATACATAGTACCCTTTTAGAAACTGTCCGGTGTCTCAAACTTCTATCAAAAAATCTATCAATGACACACTACAATTGATACTTCTGGCTACTATTGAGTATAACAAAACAATTCATACCGTTACAAATAAACGACCTATTGACGTTATTGAATCAACTCCGTCAGAACCTGAGAACGATATAAAAAATAGGGTACAAAGAGCACAGGAAATTCAATTACAGCGACTAAATGAAAAAAGGCAAAATAGGGTGTTCGAAGTAGACGAAAAGGTCCTCGTGAACACAAATAGGAGATTAGGCAATAAGGTTACACCCTTATATGTTGAAGGAACTGTTGAAGCCGACCTGGGGACAACGGTTCTTTTTAATGGGAGGGTGGTCCACAAGGACAATTTAATATAACTTAGTTTTATTGATTTTGGTTTTATATAATCCTAGGACTCTTATGATTCCGAACCTGTGGGACCACGCATTAGAGGACGCCCACGGAACCGATGGCGCACACAAGTGGAGAGGGACCTCAACCAACTTGGCGTGCAAAATTGGAGGACGCTGGCTAAAGACCGTGCCAGCTGGAAAAGTTTGTTGGTCGAGGCCCAGGTTCGCCACGGACTGTAGCGCCAAAGGAGAAGAAGAAGAAGAGGACTCTTATGATGCTGCTTTTTGTTGTATCAGCAACTGCGAAACTATCTGACTATTCTGGATCGGATTATATCCCTGTTTCAGACGGTTCCGCGATGATTTGGCAAAGCTTTGAATACTTACGGCATACTACAAATCTTTCAGTCGCATATGAAAAAGGTACTAGACGCGGACATAGGCCACATAAACACATTGCTTGCTACAATAAATGTTCACGAGAGGAACGCAAGGAGTATAAATGTTCTTGGAACAGCCCTTAAGATAGTCGCCGGGACAACGGACCATGACGACTTCGAAAATTTAGAGTTTAAACAACGAGAGCTCATTGACGCGGAAAATAGGCAGGTTCTTATAAATACAAAGGTGCAACAACAAATAAACAACTTAACAGATATTGTTAATATTATTGTTAACGAAGCTAAAGTAATAGACACAGAGCATTTGTATGAGACTCTACTTGCGAAATTCTTGATTCTAACGATTTGAATAGTATGATAAATGAGCACTCTACAAATATAACTGTAACAGATCTAATGGAAGTTGCTTATATACATACATACATAAGAGTCTTATTGGATGATAAGTTTTTAAAATTTTTTAATTAAGTATCCAAAACCGGATTTAGTTTGCAGAAAAGTAACCCTGTACCCCGTTCAACACAATAACACAATTCTTCATTTTGATGAAGCAAACAGTGTGGCAGACAGGGGAAATCAAATTCTGCCAATCGGAAATTGCCGTGCTACTCTGACAATATAATTTTGTAAAAGATTGGACTATCCAACATGCGGTCAACAACTTCACTCTGGTGGTCGTGTATATTGCACCACTCGTCCTTCTCATCTAGAAGTCCTCACAGTTATCGATGAAGGAATTATCATTATCAATGACCAAACTGTCAATATAGCAATAAATATTGGTGTAGAGAAAACTGTCACTGGTACATTTCTACTCACATTTACTGATGAAGTAAAATTAATGGATCCCTATGTATGTATATAGAAACCAAAGAAATATTGTAGAAAAGTTACCAGGATCCCCAACATCTGCTCTCCTCATATCTTCAAAGATTAAACGCAGACAACTTGCGTCATATAGAAAACATAAAACAAAGATTAATTGATGTCAACCATTTTTATTTTCGTTATCCCAACTATTGGTTTTGTCTGTTTTAAGGCTCATCAGAAGATAAAGAAACCCCGTCAGAAATGCATCATTCTGAAGAAGTCCGGGGACGCCCTTCATTTACATAAGTGAGGGAGGAGTTAACACAACTCTATTTAAATTGTTATACTTTATCAACACGCTTATGTATGTTGTGCAATCAGCAATATTCCACACACTGTTGATTGCACCATAATAAAAAGAAATAGAACACTGGACGCAAACTCAGCAGTACTTGGATATGGAGCTGCATAATAATACCTTGTAATTTAGTTTTTAGTTCAGTTCTTACTTTAAGAAAGAAAGTATAAAAACGTAATAAACTCATGGCTTAACCATAAGCAAATCATATTTTTATTACTTACACATCGACTTACACATCTACATACATATATGCGCATACATACATACATATGTATGTAAGTTTGTATTGCAATATGACGAAATAAATAAAATGATGTGTGATTCAGTCGGAGGGTCCCGTTTTATCGCGCTGCACAGTCAGCATTTTGTACGTAAGCGGGTCTTTTGGAAATCACTTTCACTTGCAAATTATTCGCAATGAGCTAATTTTAATAAATGATCCTCTAGTTGTGAGAAAATTGTAAATAACAAAAATATCAGGATATTGTTCTCAACACGTTCAATGTGCAACCAAATCACCAAAAGTGATCTAAAAGATTCATTTACAAGATTTTTGAAAAAAATTGTCACGCAAGTGCTAACGGACTACAAATGCGCGTAACTCATTTATTTTCAGACTCGAATTTTTTGCATTCTCCAACACAAGATCTTTTAATTTATCAAGTTAGGCAAAAAAAATCGATTTGAACAAAATTTAGTAAATAAAGGGTGTTTTTTAATAGAGGTATAAAGCTTTAAGTTGGCAACACTTTTCTAAATGGCGGCCATGCTGCCAGCTGTCAAGTGATTTATGTTTAGTTTGGTTTGGCATTTCAACCTGAATAGACGACGCTGGTGCATGATGATGATGTGCAGTAGCTGTGGTTTTAATAAGACGGCGCAACATGTCACACAAATGATTTATTGAAGGAAACGTTTAGTACCAGCATACCTCCAAGATCGTACTATGTAACGCCGCTATACTATTTTCTGTGCGGATACGTGAAGTCGCTAGTCTACGCCGATAAGTCCGAAACGTTTGACCACTTGGGAGGACAACATTCGCCGATTATTTCATACTTACTTACATATGTAACTGAACTCGACCCGCATGCCCACATTTTGGCATTTTGTTCGGAAAGGTGCAAAAAAAAGTTGTTTCTAATTTCATATAAAAATTGCTGTCCAAGTCACGAACAGCGCAAAATGTTTTTTTTTCCTTTTTTTCCACCTACGAAATGTCGTATACAAACACACAAAATATCCTACAAAACACACACACAAATATATATACGAGTATATATTTATTTATTTAAATAATATCTTAAATAGGCGCCGGGTGACAAGACCATTTGCGCACGGACTTAGAACAATAAAATTATAATGACAGTTTAGCTAAAGATACGGTGTGAGATAGAAAAATGAAAATGTGTAGATAAAATACATGTACATACATAACTATATATTATAAATAAGTGTTATAGTTGGAAAGACGATATAATAATGTGAGGATAGCCGGGCTTAAACGTTACTGATACCGTGACATTCCAGGGACCTCCATATCCTGGATAGATTTTTCCTGGTAGAACAATCTAGGATCTCTTCAAGAGGCGAGTTGATTTTCGAATTGGGATACGAGTATATATGTTTCTATTTTGTTTTCTTTACAAATTGACGGACATACACATCTCTTTTGTACGCTGAAGGTTACTTTGCATTATTTTCTAACGACGAGGCACATACATACGTACATATGAGCTTTGTTTAGTGGATGGCGGCATAATGTTCTTGGTGAAAAATCGATTACAAAATAATGGGGGCTATTCTGCGTTTCGACTCGGATCGTAAATTTTTCCGTTTGGCAGCTTTGGTATTCTGCGTTTCGATTCCGCTCAGTTTCTTTCGATTGTATGTATTATGCATTACGAACGGAGCTCCGTTTTTCTCAGTTGTTTTTTTGTTAACGGAGGGGTTTTCTTTATTTGTGTTTTTTAGTTAAAAAGTTTAAAATTGAAAAAATGTAAGTAGAAAATGAGATAAAATGTTCAGAAACGATTAGAAAACACTTAAAATTATTTTTAATTAATTTATTTAATTAAATTAATTTTTTTGTTTTTCTAATTTTTGTACCCGAATCTGATGTTTTTTTATGTATTACAGGTCAAAAACAACAACACCAGAGCAGTATGAAAAATTGGCTACCATCAACTTTCAAAGGAAGAAGTAGTAGCGTTCCGGGAGGAAGTGGCAGGAATCATCAATGCACTAAGTCCTCCAACAAAAAATGCCAGTGCATGGAAAAAAGTAGGTATGGTTTGCGTATAATTATTGCAGAAATTAATATAAATTTATAGGTTTGGATTGACTGGAAAAGCTACATCAAACGGAAGCTGTCAACAAACAAAAAAGAAATGATGAGCACCGAAGGAGTTTCATGCCGCTTACAGCGTATTAGCCCACTTGAGGAAAAAGTTATTCAGTTGACGGGTCTGGTAACAAATACCAGCGGAATTAGCGTTTTTATTTGTTTATTAATTTTATTTATTACTTTTTAGTGGACTGAATTTGGCTTTTTATTAAAATGTTTACAAAATTGTTTATTTTTACTGTTTCTATTTCACACGTTTCACAGCAAAGAAGCTAATTTAAACATACCCTGTTCTTCTTCTTTTTCTTTCGATTCCGTTTTTCTGCAGAATACCAATTTTCGAATGCAACGGAACTGAATGCGGAGACTTAATCGAAACGCAGAATAGGGGTGAATCACTTTTAATGGCAAAAATCGATTATCGATTATAAGCGAAATGCGTCCGTTGAAGCTTGACTGTCAAATAGCAGGAACGTAATGTTATTTCTCAACTTTCTGGTATCTAAAAACTCCACTCATTTTCATGAGATAGTGTTCAAATAAAAAGGCATTGGCTCAACGAATTCTACATGCATATATTTGCTAATTTTAGAACGAACGTCAACCAGATAAATCAGTATGAAAATTATGTCATGTTCGAAATGTTGCGTATCGCTTCAGTTTATGACTTAAATTCTGAGTTAACATTGTTTCATAAAATTCAAATATAATATATAATATAATACGGTGTTGGGTTTCACTGAATTCTCCAGTTTTATACGATTCTGCGGTAAGCATTTTTTGTTACGTTCGAAGCGGAGCTGTTTCCTTCATTTTCTGTAGTCTGAAATTCCACCTGTTGTCAACTTTATAGAACTGAAAATATGTTTTGAATTTTCTTTGCTTTTTTAATTTAGAAAATTGCCCGATTCGCTGAAGAAGTTTACAGGAAGTCCGTTCACTGGTGATTTGTAGAACCTAATTTAAACTTCATTTTGTTTTCATAGTTTTAATAAAATAATTTTAATAGTTCTTTAATACGTACATAAGATTCGGTTATTAAATTTAAAATTAAAACGTAACTTTTACATGTAGTAGTTTAAGTTCGCCCACAGTATTCATAATTTGCTTAAAAATTAATCATTTTTAAAAAAATGATGCTATTCAAAAAAAAATATATATATGGAAAAAAGAAAACTTAGAGCTGAATTTATATATGTGGCATTTGATTTAATGTTTTAATTTTCAATGATATTGGAAAATATATTGTATATGTATGTTTGTGTATCATTGTGTTTATTTAAAACTGTTAGCAAAACAAAAAAAGATTAATATAAATTATAACTGTTAAAAATTATTTAGTTCAAATATCAGATTTTATTTAGTGAAGGCCATAAAAACGGCCCAAAGAATTTCATTTGCATTTGGCTTGGCCGCTTCAGCTTCAAAATCTAAATCCAGCAATTCTCTTACACGTTTCATGGCCACTTCATAATCGTCATCGTTCAACGGAGCAAAAGCATTTTCTATAACATCACTAGCATGGGCCAAAAATATCAGTGCCAACATACGTTTATCCATGCGTTGAGGATCATTTACCCATTTCGACAAAACGGAATCTTGTATCTGCGCCGAAGTTTACATTTCAATATCATTCTTAATGGATAAAAAAGAAATAATAACAAACCTTTTTAACTAAACGACATTTAATGACGTTGTCATTTAAGGGATGTGTTGTCATATCGAATAATAAGAAGTTTTGTTTTTCTGTTGTCAAAACACCTTTTTCGACCAGATTTTTTGCCAAACGCTCACGCACATTTTTTAACTGATAGCGTAATTTTAGAGGATTCCATGTTTCACCTTTGAATCGTTTCGTTAATATTAACGCTCAAGTTTCAGTTATTTCTTTTTAACTTACCACTTAAATATTCAATCCAACTTTGAACTGTTTCAGGTGGATTTGTTTCTTTGATGTGCTTTAAAGCTTCATCTAACAGCACGTCTCCAGTCGGTTGGTCTGATTTTAATATAACTTTTCTGAAATATTTCGGTTACAGAATAAATAAATAATTTAGAAATCGTTTCTTTTTTGCAAACTATTCATCCAAGCTTCACCTTGAACACAATCCTCGTCTGCGCATACCGGATTTTTCCATCATAATACGGCCCCGTATGCCAAGCTCGATGAGTATACAGCCACGCAAGCCACTTGATATGCAATCATTCCAGAATGATGTGTAACCCTTAAAAAATTAATACATGATTAATACCAGCCAAGATTTCTCACTAAAGATTATATGCGTACAAACTTGTTCATAGTCATTAATAGAAACTAATGTTTCGATAGTTACAAACTAGCATTTTCAATATACAAGGTGGCGCAAAAGTAATCCTCCTATCAGAAAATGCTATTTGCGATTGGACCCTAATGTCAGTTCTGTTTTGACATTTGTGTAGTAAACACATGCGAAATACACGTTAATAAACAATGTTACGCTACACTGCTGCAGAACGCGGAATATTGGTGACTATTTATTTGACCAATAATCGGTCGGTGACTTTGGCACAACGTGAATTTCGTCGCAGATTTCCTAGCCGTCCAACGCCTACTGGTGAAACACTGCGACGCTTAGCCGCTCGTCTGGCACAACACGTCGCAGAGACTGGCACAACACGAGATGCTGCCAGGCGTGGCAGACCCTGGAGTAGCCGTTCTGCAGTGAATATTGCTGCTGTAGCTGAGGATGTCATGGAAGCGCGGTCGACACCGACCAGACGACGTGCCACGCAAATGGGTGTCAGTCAACGGTCTTTACAGCGAATTTTGGTACAAGATTTGAAGATGTTTCCGTACAAAGTCCAGACGGTGCATCAGCTGTTAGCTGCTGACCGCCAATCGCGTCTAACATACGCTCAAGCCATCCCTAATCACCACCAAGAGGAAGATGATTTTTCATCAAAAATAATCATGAGTCCCATTCCATCTTAGCGGGTACGTAAATAAGCAAAATTTACGCTTCTGGGGCACTGAAAATCCGCGTGTAACCCACGAAGAGCCATTACACCCGCTCAAAGTCACTGTATGGTGTGCTGTTTTCGCTGGAGGAGTCATCGGACCTTTTTTCTTCGAAGACGTCGCGGGCCAAACGGTTACTGTGAATGGTGAGCGCTACAAAGCAATGATCAACGAGTTCTTTTTGCCGCAACTTGATGAATTGGGATTGGAAAACATGTGGTTCCAACAGGACGGGGCAACGGCACACACTGCACGTGCCACAACCGATATGCTGAAGTATGCATTTCCCGGGCGCCTAATCTCCCGTTTTGGCGATTTGCACTGGCCAGCAAGATCGCCTGATTTGACCGCTCCAGACTTCTTTTTGTGGGGCTTTTTGAAGTCGCGGGTTTATGTCAACAAGCCTCAGACTCTTGCAGCTCTTAGAGACAATATCCGTCAAGAATGTGAGGACCTATCGCCGGAAGTTTTGAACAAAGTGATGGAAAATGCCATAAAAAGAGCTCAAATGACAATCAACTGTGGCGGCGGCCATTTACATGACATCATATTCTCGACTTGATGTAAAAAAAATTAAGAGACCAAATAAAAATAATCCACAAGAAGAATCAAAGTTTTTAATTTTTTTTTTTTTAATTACAGCCAAAAAACATCGGAAGGTTATTTTTGCGCCACCTTGTACATATGTATATACATACACACGTACTAAATATGCATATTTCTTTTCAATTATGTCGTAAAACATGTCTAACATAAGAAAGGTTGTAAGGGTTGGCGTAAAATCTCAGTTGCCACAATGAGACAAAAACCTGACATTGCCAAAAGTTAAAAAATTCACATGAAAAAAATTCGTTAAACGTTAAGCACAAAAACTTTACTCCCGAACTGTCGACATCCAAAGCAGGCTAGAACACAAAAAAGAACTGTATATTTCACCTGATAAGAGTATAAAGTTACCTCGTTTGCGAACAACACTGGCTTCGCACATGCCAATAGTGGTAGGCAAATTGTGTCTACATGCGTATTATCAACGTGATTCGAAATATTTTAATTAATGTTTACATTAATTTTGAACTTTTCAGCTTGTACTTAAAATAACAGTTGTTTGTTGTTGCTCAAAAAGAGTTCAAAATCAAATATCAGATCGGCATAAAATAATTAATTTTTCTACTACTTTAACTTTTGGTTTGTTTATGAAATACAACAATTCAACAATTTAAAACCTTGCATTAAATTTTTAACAAGATGATATTGTCTATCATTTTAACATTTGGTGGCATGAATGTATTGAATTTTTCGAACACCAGTGACTCTTTAGGTAACTTAAATGTACAAAGTGTTTTCATAAAGGTATAAAACTTAAAGTTGGCAGCACGTTTTTAACCGGGCGCAATTTTGTCAGCTGTCAAGTGATTTGTGTTTAGTTTGGTTTGCCATTTCAACATGAATAGCCTGACGCCTGAACAACGACGCTTCCCAATTGTCCAAATTTATTTTGAAACAAAATTGCCGTTGATCCGGATTTTCATAGGCGACTATTGTTTAGCAATGAAGCTCAGATATGTTTATATGGATACGTTAATAAACAAAACTGCCATATTTGGATTGATGATAATACTCAAGTGTATGTTACATCCAAAAAAAACTGCCCGATTGGTGCGCTTTATGGGCTTGTGGAATCATTGGTCCGTACTTCTATAAAAACGATGCTGGTCAGATTATTGACTTTTTCGTTCATCAATTGCACAATCATGACGTGAGGGAGCTGTGGTTTCAACAAGACGGCGCAACATGTCACATAGCTCGTGCCACAATTGATTTATTAAAGGAAACGTTTGGTAACCGCATAGAAGTCGCATTTAAATTATAATGCCAGAAGACGATCTTTCGAAAAAAGTAAATTTAATGTCAATTTAAAAATTTCATCTTTGTTTTATTAAGTTTCAAATGTTTCTACCTCTATAAAAAACACCCTTTACATAAATACAGTATATAATTGTGTAAAGATATTTCAAATTCACAATAACATTCTATTTATGCCATTTTGTTTAGTATATTGTATCAAATCTAAAAAAATTATTAAAATATAGTAAATTTCTAACATGTACGTATATTAATAATTTTAATGTATTTTGATTGATGTTTAACAAGGTTGCAAATAACGATAACAAAATTTGTTATTCAATTTGTTATTAGTTGCTCTCAATGCACTGGTCAAGCTGATATACTGCCTCCTCGTGCCGCCACGTAGCCCCTACAGCACCCGCTAGAGGTGAACCAAAGAGGCAGACTTAGGAAAAGAGTCTTAAGCTTTAAATACGTGAGCGAACGCCTCATAGCAATCCGCATCAAGGCTAGACTCGGCAACATTAGCCTAATCTGCGTCCATGCTCCTACGGAGGATAAAGATGACGACAACAAGGGTGACTTTTATAATCTCCTAGAAAGAACATACGATCAATGCCCCAGCTACGACACCAAGATCGTCCTAGGATTTTTCAACGCAAAACTGGTCAAAGAACGACGGCACACACTCCTCCAGTATTCTAGATATCCGAATATTTCGAGGAGCCAACATTGACTCCAAGCACTTCCTTGTTGTAGGCAGGGTAAGATCACGGATATCAGTAGCACAACGGAGTAGAGCACGACGAGAAGGGAAGAACATTGGCTTCTCAATAGGAAAAAGAAAGAGCATGAGAAGCGCGCAATCGCGAAACTAGAGAGGTGTCACGGGAGGAATAATATCCGAAAGTCTTACTAACGGTTAAAGCTTATATCCAATGGATATACATATATTATATTATTATATCCAACGGATATAAGCTTCGGACAGAAGCCTGTCGTAACGAAGAGGGAGAAATCGTAGTAGAGTCGCAATCGATGCTGAGAATCTGGATAGATCATTTCTGCAGACTGTTTGACGGCGAGGAAAACACCAATTCCAGTGCCAGGCAGAATATTCCACACCACATAATGGACGATGATGGTAGAGAATTCCTTTCCCCCGACATAAATGAAGTTAAGATAGCAATATCGAGATTAAAATCGAACAAAGCTGCAAGAGCGGACGAACTGTCCGCGCAACTGTTTAAGGCAGCCGGATATGACCTGGGTGTTCGCATGCACCAGCTTATCTGTAAGATATTTTCGGAGGAAAACATGCCCGACGAGTGCAATCTCAGCATCTTTTGCCCGATCCACAAAAAAGAAGGCCCTTTCAACTGCGCGAACTACCGAGTTATAAGTCTCCTGAACATCGCCTACAAGATCTTCTCTGTCGTTTTGTGTGAGTGCCTGAAACCATTCGTGAACAGTTTGATAAGTCCTTATCAGTGCGGTTTCAGGCCGGGGAAGTGCACACTACGGCAGATCCTGGAAAATAACCAAGAAATGCAAATCGACATCCCCCACCTATTTGTCGATTTTAGCCCACATATGACAGTGTGCATAGGGACGAGCTATACAACGCAATGTCTAGTTTTGACATTCCTACATATAGTCATAGACATAGTCTTCAGGTTGTGTAGGATGAAGATGGAGAATTCTCGCTGCTCCATCAAGGTTGTTAACGAATTCACCGACACCTGCAATGTCAGAATATACACTTTTTTATATATAATATATTACTTTTTTAATATAATTCTTAAGAAGATCGTGCAAAACTAACACGCCAATAACAGAGGCACGATCTTCCAAAACTCCGTGCAACTGCTAGCATACGCTGTCATCGAAAAAGGACGCACAACATCGACGACTGGGGCAGAGCGTCACCATAGGCAGCTATAACTTCGAGGTAGTGAAGGACTTCGTCTACCTTGGCGCCCAAGTCAAAATTACGAATAACATCAGTACCGAGATTAAACGCAAAACAACTCTTGCCAATCGCTGTTTTTTTTGGGCTCAAGAGGCAATTGAGTAGTAAGACCTTTTCTCGAAAAACCAAGGTGACACTACATACCACTTTGATCATCCCTGTTGTTCTCTATGGCGCGGAAGCATGGACAGTATCGAAGGCAGATGAGGAAGTTCTTGGTATTTTCGAGAGAAAAGTTCTGCGTTCTGGAGAAGAAAATTGAACCACAAAATGTACGGGTTGTACAGCGACATGAGCCTACCCAGGCGTCTACGGATCCAACGGCTAACGAATAACGACCCGAATTACAAACAGCACGGAGTGAGAACGTGGTTATTGTTTAATTGTAAAAAAAAAGAAGAAAAAAGTTCCACAAAGACATCCCTAAAACCGCAGTAAACTACAAAGTGCAATATTGGAGGAATGAAACAATATTCCAAGTGAATATAACCCACAAAAATTAATAAGTTCCATGAAAAGAAAGCTAAAGCCGTTTTCAGCGCTAATGGAGGTCACACCAAATACTGAACCACATCATATAAATTTTTTATATAGTTTTTGTAAAATGTAAAACAATTTCTTGACATTGAAATAAATGAATATATTTAATTTGTATCTCTATATAAAGGGTGTTTTTTATAGAGTGATGCAAGTTTAAATCATAATAAAACAAGGAAGTATATTTTTAATATCAATGAAACGGGCTTTATTGGAAAGAAAATTTTGTGAAATTAATGTTTAAATACGATTTCTGCGATGTGACCGCCACGGCTGACGTGTAGAAGGCACAATCTGGAACACCACTTTCTAACAACTGCAATTGTTCGTGGTTTATCGACGTAGACAAGTGACTTAATATAACACCAAAGAAAATAATCCTATAGTGTTAAATCACACGATCTTGGTGGCCAATTAATTGGGCTTCATCGGAAAATAAAATTTTCAATGGAAATTTAAAATCAATATCAATTTGTACTTCATCCCATTCGCCGAATTGGCGGCGCATAAGATGGTCGTTTGGCTTTAATTCCTGCACAAGTTGAATCTTCAAAGCTTTTAAGCCAAGATCCTTTCGTAAAATCTTCCATAAAGTGAAAGAACACAACCCTAGATGCTGAGAACGGCGACGAATTGATTGATTAAGATCATCTTCAATGCTTTCCTGTACAGCGGCTACAGCTTCTTCAGTGCGCACTGTTTGCAGTCTCACGGGATGCACATTATCAGTAACAGTAAATGTGTTCCGAAAAGGATCGATTGTTCTTCGAATTAGCCGCTCTGAAGGACGATTACGTACGCCATAAAATGGAAGTGCACGATGAGTTCGACGAATGGAACAATTATTTTGATTAAAAATTTCAACAATTTGCACGCGTTGCTCTGGTGTAAGTCGATTCACAATGAAGTTTGAAAGCTAAACAAAAAGCAACTATCAGCTGTTAAATGGGTGCTCAAATAAAGCCGTGATGCCAACTCAAAGTTGTGACAGTCTAAAAAAACACGCTTTAATAGTTTAAATCATTAATTAATTAAATTAATTGGCACTCTTGTTTTCGCCAATTAATTTGTATCAACAAATTTTAATCTAATACAACAACAGTTACTTTTTCAAAGTCAACTAATGAAAGGCTTTTCTTTTTATTTATTGTAAAAACATATACAATTATATCCTTCACCCCAAATCGCCTGATTTAAACCCTATTTAGCATATCTGGGATGTTTTAGAGAAAAAAGTGCGAAAATATGATATAAGCAGTCGTGAAACATGGAAAGAAATTACTGAAAATTTAATAAATTAAATGCCACGTCGCCTTATGTCTTTTATTTTAAATTCGTTATTTAATTTTGTTGCTGTATCTAGATTTTTTTCCTATGAATTTTTAATATTTCTGTTGTTATTATTGTTACAATATAAACGAATTAGTTTTTTATTTTATATGTAAATAAACTAACCTATTGCTGCCCTAAATATTACTATAAAAACTTTTTTATATTTTTTTACACTTTTACTAAACATTCGAAATTGAGGGGTGTATTTAGACTTTTTTCTTAAACTGTACTTGACAGATTGTATGTAATTTATTTAAATTTTTTTATAAAAATCCCGAAAGATTGAAGCCCACCCATAAACGTAAGTCATAAAATTTGGGCCCACACAAAATCAATCTTAATACCAGAATATGTTAAGCCGATCCATACTGTATGTTTTACATAACCTCCAAACACAAGGAACATTTTATCATGTAACTCTTTAAAGAATGTAAAATAACTGAAGGGCAAAAGAATGCGACGTTCACAATATTGCACACTTTACGAGTTATTTAAGAACGTTTCTCGTCAAAAGCTCGCTTAACAACAAAAAGAACTCATGCTTCGTGACTGACTGACTGACTAGTATCTGCTTTTAAAATTTTTCTACAGCATTGAAAAACACCGAAATACTCTTACTTAATTAGAAAAGACCACGTAATAATGTACAAAAAAAAACAAACAAAAAACAGAAACTACACACCAGACGAAAAATATCGCTGATATTGAGAATTGTTCATACATACCTAGATATGCACTATATATGTACGTGTAAATTTCATACATACATATGTATGCATGTGTGTGTGTATGTGCATACATTTAAACAAGCCGGAAAACTAATAAAGATAGTATTACACGATTCAATCATAAAGTTTTTATATGAGACAAAAAATATATCAGCCAGTACTTGACTTCCCTACATTGTAGAGAATACAGTGGTCCATAAACAATAGTTAATTAATATGTAATTTATTCGATAACGTCGTATAATCTCTTACAGTCAATATAAGATGTTTTACGTGATTTCGAAAAGCTTTTTAAATCATAGCTGGTATTCGGTCGCGGATGTTCGTAATGAGTTGAATTGGTGTTCGCCAAAATGCAAAGTGTGTAGAATGTCTACTTTTTGAGGTTGATGAAATTTCCTGCACACTCTCTTCGAAACGTCAAATATTTCTTTTTTCCTTTAAGAACCGCCTGCGTTCTTTACTATATAAAAGAATTGACCGTCCTTTTTCGAATTAAATTTCAATTATTTTTAGATTCTTTTTCAATAGAGTGCTTTTCAACTTTGAGTTTTTCCAGAATGCTTCACAACAATCAAAAGCATAACGTTACCTGAAATGCAAAAGGGCGTAACAACATATTTCAAAATTTTACAGGAGAGACAAAAACTCCAAAAAATTGAAGATTACGAAGCTGGTGTTGCAATTTCTTCAGTACAGCATTAAATTGCGATGATGCATTTATTTCGTAGAAAAAAAAAATTTCTTTAATCGTCATTTTGATTAGATGTGGGTTGCGCCCTTTTGGTTTAAGAAAAAACCAACTTTGTTGTTACGACCTTTTGATTTTCTTTAATAAAATGGTTGTTATTGACAGTAGGGCTGTAAAAATGTAGGAGGACATATAATTCGATTTGCTCTACAATAATAAATGAAAAAACCCATTTTGAATTTTTTGGTTGTAACGCCCTTTTGCATTTCAGGTAACGATAAAAGACAATTACAATAAAACAATGAAGTTATAGCCTACAGAAGAATCTTTGTCTCCTACTTTTGTTTGCATTGTTCTAATTTTGTTGCAATTTGTTCAGTAAATACTTGATATATTTAAAATCTCAGAGATTTGAAAAGCCTTTTCAAAAATATAATTACATAAATAGCACAAACTTCAAGATGTCTGGCAATGGCGGCTCTTGAAATAAGGGAATAAGTTTTCGCTGTTTCGATTTTACTTTCATTTTTGGCTGTAATAAAACAGCCCAATTTCTCATATAAAAAAATTATGTTTAGAATGAATACACATGTATGTACAATACTATTGAATTTCGGCAAATTAGTTTAGTAAACCACAAATGTAATGTACAATGTACGGTCTTTAATAATGTTTGAAATTTTTTTTTATGTTCGTTTAACGATTTTTTTTTAAAAACTTCTGAAGGAAAAATATTAATAACAACAACAAATCAACAAACTATGATCAAGAAAAGCACATTGAAAAGTCTACATAAACCATAAATAAACTGTGCAAAACAGAAAGAATTGTCTGAGAGCGCTCTTTCGAGTTTGTGCTTTTGTTGTCCATAGATACTACCTTTACATAAACTGTCATTTTTAGACTATCATGCTTGCAGCTTTTCAACACAGCTGGAAAATAAAGGTAGATTCTTTGGAATTTTAAGCAGAATTTTGAAGCTATTCAAAACGGTGTTGATTTGTGTTAAGTGAAAACAGTTATATCATTTTTTTATACTTTTGAAGTCTGTTCAAAAAATAAGGCGACTATTAATTTTTCCCAAAAACTATTTATTTATTCATCATAATGTAGTCTCCTGAATATAATGATAATACACTTTTGCAGACGTTTTTTCCAATCTCTGAAGCATTTCTGGTACGCACTCGTCAATCCTGGGAATAGAAAAAAGTCGTAGGAACCAACATTGTTTTTGTTTTTGACCAAAAAGTTACGAACAAACAATGGTCCAAATTCGCCAATTTTGGAATGAACTTTGTTTTGCATAATATGAGCTAACTCATATCCCGACATCCCAAGCAGCAACCTATCTAATAGTGATTCGATGAATCCCCATAAAAATTTTGTTCACTTCCACAACATTTTCATCGGTTTTTGAAGTGTTACGGCGTCCAGGGCGAGCGTCTTCATACACATCTTCGCCAGCTTCTTTTAAAATCGTGTTCCACTTGACTCGCAGTAAAATCAGCGTATGCCACTGTTATTATTTCAACTACTTGTGATCACCTAGTTCCATTTTTATTTTTTGATCAGACCTCGTATTTGAAAAGAAGTTCGGCAAACTTTTTGGCAAAAATCGTTTTCTGACAAAAATTTAAAGTACTTAAAGCATTTTAAGAATTTTTAATTTAATCAAATTTTAGGAAACTTCCTTTTTGGTCAATTTTGATTCTGTTGTTTTATTATCTGCTCGTGGGTAAGTTCTATAGAAGTGGCTATATACAATACTTTTACTAGCAACAAAAATTTAAATGTTAACACGTTATTAGTGTTCAACAGGAAAAGGAAACTTTTTAAGACTTTTGAAATAAGAATTGATGGAATAATGAGGAAACAAGACTATCTACGTATTTTGCAGACTCATCTTCCCGATTTTGTAGATAAGAGCGCCTATCCTGCGCAAGAAGTAATTTTTCAGCTGGATGGCGACCCAAAGCACACATCTAAAATCGTGAAAGAATGGCTCAGCGAGCAAAATTTCTTATTGATGCAGTGGCCAGCTCAAAGTCCTGATCTCAATCCGATTGAGAATTTGTGGTCAATCGTGAAAAGACGGTTGGGACAATACCGATCAACTCCAACCAATTTGGATGAGCTTTGGCACCGGGTTCAGTGCGAATGGGAGAGTATTCCAAAAGAAATAATTGAAAAATTGTTGGAGAGTATGCCAAAACGAGTAGAAAGTGTTTTACGTAATAAAATAAAGGCTTTTGGACTAAATACTAAAAATGCTACCATTCCCTGAAGTTTTTGTATGGTGCAAAATTGAGTACATGCGACTTGTTTTCGTTTTGCTTGTTTTCTTCTTAGAATATAATGTTTTTAGTTTTGTATTATAATCTATTTTGTTAAATATTAAACGTAAAATATATGACAAAAAAGTTTTTGGATTTGCTTTATTATTTTAATTTTTACGCAATAAAAAGTGCCCAAGGTATAAACATGTACTCATTTGTGCACCCCACTGTATATTTTCAAATTGAACCTTACGAGTTTTATACGTATCTACACATGATAATGTATTTCATTTGAACTAAAATATATATTTCAAATTAGCCGGAAAGAAGAATTAAAAATCTGCGAACTACTAAAACTGTGGGATTAGAAAACAAAGCAACTGGTGGCACCAAAATAAATAAAGTTAAAAAATTCTATTTTGTTCAGAGTTGCCAATTTAGGACTTTTCCCCCCAGATTAAATTTGGGTGCGTAGATTTATATTTAATGGTTTTTTAGGGGATTTCATTATTTGCTAGTCTGTACAATAACTATGTAATACTATATTTGACAGGTTGTTGTTGATTGAGCAAAAATCGATAGATTTCCGCTATACATATTTGAAAATCGCTAGATTTTACGGAAAAGAACTAATTACCATCTTTATATAATATAATAATTAAAAATTGCATAATTTGCAACTGCTTCTGAAGTTTGTCTCTGTAGTAAGTAATTATTATCAACATTTTTAAATTTTTTCTCTGCTATTCAGTTGTTTCTTGGAATATAAAAAAGGAAAATTTACACAGTAAAGCTTTTTTTAAAGATATTATTTTTGAAGAAACCTGATTGTAATATTTACAAAAAAAAGGCACATTTCTACCAGCTACTACTTTGACTAGATACATATATAATTTGTACATATGTAACAGCGTACATAAATTGTGTTTTGTATATTTTGTTAAATAAAAATATTAAAAAATCTATAAAAGTATTATGAATTTATATTTTAATTTTGTTTATTGAGGAATTTTAATAAAACTGCTCTGTGCCATAAGTCAAGCCTTTCACTACGCTCTGTAGTTTATTAAAAATCCAATGTGGAAAGTACTGCCTCGGCCGATAGCCTTCTCAACAAAGTATTTTTAGGGGAATGTCACTAAAAAGTTAAAAAATTGACGAGTTTGGCTTTATTGCGATAATGATATTAGTACGTAAATTGAAACTGAATCAAGTTAACATTTACATTTTACATTTACATTTAAAGTTTTTTTATAAATACGTTAAATTTGGGGGTTTTAAGCTTTTTGGGGTAAAAAAAATAACTGACAACTCTGATTTTGTTATCAATTTTGCTAAGTTTTAAAGAATTTTTTTCCTGCGATAAAAGTGGTGAATGTTTTATTAATGAGTAACTAACACTATCACTATATGAAATATTTCTTTCCTCTTGGCAAAAAACAGAACAGTTCCAATGATATCATAATGGCCACAGCAAAGCTGTTATAACCATAACAAAAGTAAAACTTTTTCAAACATTGTAGGCAAGTAGTATCGGACTGAATAACCCCACCAATTGAGTACCAATTACATGGAACGACTATAAAATTTAAATTCTTTTTGTATTCTATTTTTTTTTAATATTGCGTTAGTTTCGGAAATTTTTACTAAGCGGTAAATATCGCATAAATATTTATATAATTTTTATATTTTTCGTTAAATTTTGATGAATTTTAATAAAATATACATATATATTTTGTATTCCTTTATATATGTATATCTATATGTATACATGTATGTATGCAAAATATATGTATATGCAGTTGTTAAGGAAAAAACGTTTGGAAAGTGGTTCTAATTTCCGAGCGTCTAATGTATGTATATTATAGTTTTGATTACACTTTTTTTAATTATTTATATCTTTTAGCTTGGTTTATCTTTTAAGTACTCCCAAGTGGATGGATAAACATCTTGAATTACTTTTATATCATGTTTTTCAGATGATTCTGGTACAGTGCTCGAGAATGAAGCCGTGTGTTTTACTTCTCATTAGGAAAATCTTCCGACGTAGTTACTTTGTCCATACGAAGGTCTGTCTCTAACAGCTATTTTGGTTTTGTTATGTATCATTTTGAAAAACGCATGAAAAAAATATAATTTTCCATAATTGCACTTAAAACAAGCACAACATACAAAATGTAATGATTCAAACGAACGAACAGGCGCGATATCCGTAAACTAGAACTTAATTTCAATTTTACAACTTTTTCGGATATTTCTGCTAATATTAAAAATTACTAGTACCAACCACAACAAAATAAGTTATTTGGAGTCACTATTACTTTTTTTAATAAACAAACATACATAAGTAATATTTCACCTATTTTTCCATTTCTATATTTGGATATACCAAACTTGAAGGAATTTGGTGTTGTGATGGCGGTTTCGAACTAAGCGATGGTGCAAAAAAAGCTACACACTAATGCACTTACAAATCTACAAACATTGAAATTGTGCATAAACCATAATATCATTGTACTATTTGATTTTAATTATTAATCCATTTCTAATAAATGAAGTCTTTTGGCCAAAGAAATTATGTGAAACGAGTCAAGATTTTAGTTTCCGTTAATCAAACTGCTGCAATTACAACGATTCACAACAGGGAAAAGAAATATTATGGTGTACAAGTAATCAGAGCAATAGATCCAAACAATAGGGTTCATTTTTAAAATAGTTGCCAAAAATACCGCAGGTAGCAGTTCTTGGATCACTTCTATTCTTAATATATGAAAACGAAATGCAAGATATTGTAAATAATTCAAAAGTATGCATATTCGCCGACGATACGCTGAGAAATACATATATGTATGTATGTGAGACAATCCGGACGACTGTGTTCGAAAAATAAACAAAGGTCTGAAGAATATGGAATGTAATTGAAGATTGAAAACGAATATGAATATCCGTATTGAAAACGAAACACTTGATAGAACAAATGAAATTATACTTAAGTTTCTAACGTCATATTCAAAACGTTTACAAAGAGAATGCAGAAGAAATATGTTTTTGGAGAAGAATGCGCTATAAAATATGAACTGAAACTGCTTAAAACACAACAATTTCCAATATTATTCCACTGTATTGCGTCTGCGAAACGACCAAATGAAAGAAGGCTATAGGAGCTGTAAAGGCTTTCAGTATTTAAAAACAGGAAATGATATTGAACTATTTAAGCAGCTACATATTTAGTAAATGTTGCAAATACACAACCCTTTAATTTATGAAATGCGAGTGACTTCAGGTTTATTTTTTCCTCAATAAACTTTTATCAAAACTTTATATTTTACAAGGGGCTTAAAATTTATAACCAACTGCTTCAGGATCTCAAAGCGCAATATAATTCTTTATTTCAAACAAAAAATTTGATGTAAACACTATTTATTTGACTCTTAATTCTTTTTTTTTCTCCCTCTGTTTTTATTATTTATTCAAATATAATATCTCAATATTAAATGCGTAAACAATGGTAAAAGGAAATACCAGAAGCATAAGAAGTGAATTACTAGGGGAGTGAGTGAAGTGCCAGTACTGACACAGATTCGAATAATAACAAAATTTAGATAAAAAAAGAAAAACGCCAAAAAAATATAACAACGTCATCAGCGACTGTTTTGTACTTCTCTCTACACATTTGCCATATTGTCAAGTGCTAGTGTAAGAAACTCAAAACTTTAATAAATAGATAACAAATAACAATTTCGAAAAATTTTATGTGGAAGATAAAATCATATAGGGAGGAAGATTAACAAAAAGAATGCAAAGTGTATTAAGCGCATATTTACACATAATATTAAAAATTTACCAAAATGTGGCTTACCTCTTTGTCTTTCAAGCCCAAGAGCAATACTTCTTCCATTAAAGTCAATCGCGTTTCTTTGGAATCACCCTCGTCAATATTATCCTCTTGGTCTTTATTATCCAACATTTCTGTATTATCTTCGGGCGTATTAGCATTTCCAGATGCACTGCCACTACCTTCAGCACCATTTTCCCTGGTACGTACGGCACGTCTTACTAAGCCATCACTGCGGTTCATTGTTACCACAAAGTATTTTGCCAGTCCTCAAATAATCACAGCACTTTCAACTGTCGTATCAAAGTGTAAAAAAATTTGTGTTTTTCTTGAGTTTTTTTTATCAATTTTTATTCTATTAGTTTTTAATTGTGCTGCAATGCTTTACTTCATGTTTTTATTATTTTTTTTCTTAACTGCCTTGTCGTAAAAACGAATACACACAAAAATAAACAATTCTACATTAACTAGGTAAAAATTGTTTAATTTTGTTGATAATTAAGAATTGTGTATTACTAATTATGTTTTCTAACTTTTTCTTAGATTTTAAGTAAAAATACTTTTTTGAGAACAGTAGAAATATCCACAATTTATTTCCTTCGTTTTAATAACTATTCGTGTTTTTCTTTTAGTGATTTCTGACATTCCGTAACGGAGAGAAACATTTTTTACTGACTTGTATAATTTGGTATCAAAAAGACGATGCCAGAGTGTTTGTCATTGTGGGAACAAAATAAAGATAGATTTAAACGTTATTTTTAGTTTACTTTCACGCGTATATGTACGTATTACCGATTATTTTTCATTTCACGGTGAAGCATTCTCATGTTTAGATTCAGTCTATTTAAGACATGAAGTTTCAGTCGCGCCAACTAAGAGCTGTCGGAATGAGTTTTATATAATAAGAAAAATTTAAAAAGGTATTTAAAAGTTATAATTGCACAGAATAAACGTATAACGAACACCATATTCCTATCATGGGTCAGAACGGAAGTAACAGTGTAACCGACATGAAATTCCCCAAATGAGCGGTAAAACAATACAGTTATCCAAGTAAATCAGTCAACCAGTGCGAGAGAGACGCAAAATTCCAACAACAAAAAAAGCCTGACCGCACTTAAAAAATAATTACAAGAGCTGTAAATTGAATTCATTATATTGTAGCTTCTTATTGAAACATCCATCTTTCAAGTTTTAAAAGCCATACATTGGAAAATCCACCACAGTTTTCACGTTATGTTTTATTTCTACGCAGTTATTAAATATGTATTTCCTATTAGTTTTTCAACAAACATTCATAATTTGATATAAGTTTATTATTCAAATCAAATTTAAATTATCCTCTAAGTTGAATAACTACATATCCAAAAATGGAACGGAAATGGAATGGAAAGTTTTTTTATTAGCTTATCTTTAATAATATATAAATTTATCAAAACAATCTATAAACATTTTTTAAAGATTTCAAGTATTTAAAAAATTTCTATATGTAGACAGCTAGAAAATGCATAAAACGTACTATAAAATTATATAAAGTACAAACTATATATTAAATTTTCTTTCATTGAAAAAAAAAACATAAAACCAGTTAAGTTTGTATAGCTCTTCGAGAGTTATTTTCACACAGGAACGCTTGCTGTATTGTTTAAGGCTTAAGGAAAAATTTGTGACGTAAAAATTCAAATGAAAGGATTATGTATATTAGAAAAGTTATGAAGTTGGAGTCATAGAGAAAACATCGGCTATTTCTTTTAGAAATCCTACACATCTGCGCCGTTTATTTTCGCAACATTCGCCGTCGAAAGATTCATTCAGCTTTTGTATTCTGCTTCATGCGCCAAAACTTTGTAAAGAAGCTTATATTTTTTTAATTCAATTTGCAGTAAAAATAATTATTTTAATCATCGAAATAAAAGCATGTCAAGCTACGAAGATAGAAATTCCTGTGAGGGTAACACAAATTACAAAGCCATAGCGTAAGTTTGAATAAGTTCACACAAGCACATCTATGTATATAAATAAATATGTTTTTGCAGTTGTGAACAGATTCCAGAAATATTTTTAGACAAAATAGTTGCCAAAAAACATTTTAGTAAATTTGGTAAAATCAAAAAATTTATATTACGGCCAAATCGTTTGAGCTGTGCAGTTGAATATGAGAATGAAGAAGATGCAAGAAATGCTCTGTTAAATGCGGGCTCTTTCAATGACTGGGATTTTAATATAAGCTATGCAGAACAAGAAGAAGCTCACGTACAAAATACTGAAGAATGGGTAGATCCAGAAGTCCAATCGGAACTTGAAGCAATGTCTCCCTGCCACAGGATAAGTTTTCCCTTAAGGTCCAACACGCAGAAGACAAACACAAGTAGAACACCCAAACAAGTAAACAAAGTATTTGCTGTAAACAGACAAAATTCACCACAGCCGGAAACATCAAAAATTGATGCTGTGGTTCGTCAGGAACTTGTAGCTGTTTTAAAAACTCCAGCTTTCACTGAAGAAGAAAAATATAGAGTTTTAGACGCAAGAGATAAGTTAATTCGACTTACCACTGTTCGCCAAACTGATATCAAGACAGCGGTGGCAACAAAGGGTACATGTCCAGACATGTGTCCAGAAAAAGAAAGGTGGATGAGAGAATTTCAGAGACAGGTAATGTACTATTTGTTTGTCTATTAAGAATTGTGTGGCTATCAAATATCGTATTTTTGCAGGTTTCTATTTTTGAAATGGCTGAGGAAGAGACTAGTGAATCAAAAATTTCGCATAAAAACGCAATAAAAGAGTATTCTCGCAGTAGTGCTGATCAAGAAGTACCACTACCCCATGAGCTTAGATCAGAATCAGTCTTACAAATGACGATGCTATATTTAGTGCATCGTATTATAGGCTTGTGTGATGATCCAAAAACGTCTTTAGGTGACTGGTTTCATTTTGTTTGGGATCGTACTCGGTCCATAAGAAAAGATATAACGCAGCAAGAACTTTGTTCATTGGGTGCAGTGCAGTTGGTGGAACAATGTGCTCGATTTCATATACATTGCGCTGCCCGTTTAGTAGCTGAAGACGCCTCAGTATTTGATAAAAAAATTAACGCTGAAAATTTAACAAAATGTCTGCAAAGTTTAAAATATATGTATCACGACTTAAGAATCAAAGGCGTAGATTGCCCTTGTGAAACCGAATTCCGTAGCTATGTTATACTTCTAAATTTAGGAGATTCAAACTTTTTATGGGAACTAAAACAACTACCAGAGTTTATTCAAAAGAGTTATGAAATAAAACGAGCCATTGCGTTTTATAACGCATTACAAAATAATAATTTCGTTAAATTTTTTTCCATGGTTAAATCTTCCGAAACATCTTATTTATCCGCCTGCATATTGTTAGGATATTTTACAAAGCTACGGGTCCGAGCCATGGAAGCTATAATAAAATCACACAATTGGCGTAAAAATGACGTTTACTTGCCATTAAGTTATTTGACAAACGTTCTTGGATTTGATGATGAGGCTTCAGCAGTAAATTTTTTCAATCATTACAGTTTACATTGTGATATTGTGGATAAACGTGTGCTATTAGAACGATTAATTAAACCCAACATTGAGTATGCCATGGATAGAGCCTTGCAAGTAAGTATTTGAATACAAATGTGTGTGAAGATTAATACGAATTTAACTAATACTTTCAAAAAATGTTTTATTTTTTATCATGAATATTTTCGTCTGCTATCGCCACACATAAAATAAGTGGCTAGAAAATCTTATTAAATTTGAGTAGTACAATCTAAGATATGGTATTGGTTTAATAATTGCTTAATATAGCTAGCTTTGCATAATAATAATAATATCTGCAAAATTGACACAATTGCGGAATAAAAAGCATAATTTTTGTTCTTCAATCCTCTGTAAGTCGATAAGCACAGCCTTCGGAGGTTAGCGTAAGAAGACTGCGTTATGCTGGAGTTAATGTCCACGCAAAAGTTTGAAATTGTTGCTTATACAAACTTACATACGCCGGAAAATAAAAAAATTGTATAACTACTTTAACTATAAAATTAAAGCATTTTTCTAAAAGCAAGTATAAGTTTTACATAAAAGTTGATACTTTTCATAGACTAAAACACTATAACAATATTGAGATGCTTCTGAAAACATATTGATGATTTCAACTTTCGTAAAGTTTTATAAGTATAAAGATAAATGTATCCGGACATAACGAAGTAAATGAAAATTTATACTTTCACGCAAATTGAGCTGAGAGTAGACACATTTTATTCAGCAATTATTTCATGTATCATTTATATCGGTTCCATATCCAAGATCATTTTATCAAAAAACATACATATGTATTTAAAATTTACTACTTAATTTTGTTGACTGAAAAATTAGTGAATTTAAAATTAGTGTTTGAATGGGCAAACTATGCACATTCAAATTTAGCTTCACACATACATATACATACATACGTAAACAAAAATGCTATCTCAATAAAATAGAAATCACAAAGGTAAGGTTGATCAAATTTGTTATTTAATTTTAGCTCGTTGAATCAAAACGACTGGTGTCAGTAGGTGAATGTGTGTTTGGCCAACCATTACCATCATCTTCTTTATTTGAACAACATCAACCGCAAAGTAGCTTCGACGATAACGGAATGTTTAAAGCAGAATTATTATCTTCAGAAGACCACTCTATGGAAATTGTTTCAAAAGCAAAGGCTCAACTCAAAACTCCACAAAACCTTCTAGATAAAAATCTAACTGTGTATAATGATACTAACCTGTTTAAAATGCCTCAATCTATATCAGAATTTTCTCCCAAGCAACAAAGAAAACAAACTGTTTTGACGCAAGAAAAGAAAGATAATTCATTGGATTTGTTAAATGCTAAAACTGAAGAAAAAAATGTTTCCAAGAATATATTTAGCGGAAATATAGCAAAAGTTTCAACAAATGATTCAATTTTTAAGGAAGCAGTTTTCAACGCTAAATCTGAGGAAAATCAAAAAACAGGTTTTTTCAATACAATGTATAAGCCTGTTTCCGAAAAACCGCTATCAACCACAGCTAATATTTTCGGAGCCTCGCCAGCAAAGGAGGAAACAACTAGTAGTAACATATTCAGCATCGCAGTAAAAGAAACTGCAAATATTTTTCAGCAAAAAACAAATTTGCAGACAGATAATCCCTTTAAGGAAAATACATTGCAAAAATCACAAGATCATCACAAGAAAGAAAAAGAAAGCTCTTCATTTGCACTATCTGAAATTGAAGCCACACGCACTGCTTCTGAAAGCGAAAAGGCTAAGGACAAAGTCAACCAAATGAAGGAAGAAATGGAAAAACTGGAAAAATTAAAGAAATTAAGAGAGAGAAAATTACAGGAAGATCAACAAGCAAAAGACCTTGAAAAATTAAAAAGAATTGTAGAACAAAAAGCAGCAGAAACAACGCAAAATATTATTTCTAACTTTATTGATGAGGAAATTTCCAAAATTGCGCAAACCGAAATTCTGTTTTCACTGACTATTGAGCAATTTTCTGATATGCAGAAGGAGGAATTTATAGATCAAACTGTTAAAGTTTTAGTAGAGGATATTGCAAACGAAGAGTATGCTCATATGTGTTTTGATCAACTGCTTTTAAATCGTTATTTTACGAAATGGTTAATGCAGATACGCAAGAAAAAAGAACAGAGAGAGTTGATAGAAAATACACCTCTTTGGGTTTCATCAGATTCACGAGCAGAGTTCGCACAATCTGTAAAACACCCCGGCCAGCACAAAAATATGAAATTGATAAAACGGTATCGTCTTGGACGTCCTTTTGACTTAAGTAACCTATTTAATTTGGAAACCAGTTCCTTTCCTAAAAACTCCTTGAATTTGTTTGCTTTCATTGGTCAGCACTTATTAACGAAACGCAACTTCACATCATGTGGTCTACTCCAGCAAAGAAATTATTTCAAGTTTCTTATAACATTACCAAAAGATGAAGAGGAACTGCTTGGTTTCGAAAGCTTTTCAAACAAACTGCTTTCGCGTTTAATAGAGAACAATCAAACTAAAACTAGCCCATTTGTTCTTGGCATTGAGCATAACATTGCTTTATGTGTGCGTAAACTGAATGGGATAACACCAAAAAACGAACAGGGCAATATAATGACCACAGAAGGGAACCATAACGATGGCATAATATGTTTTATTACCGGAGTCGATATAGACACGCAAAGTCGAAAACGTCTTCGTAATTTATTAAAACTTTCAAGAAACTTTAAACGGGTTCCATTAGCCATAATTGGCTACAACTGCTGTTGCAATAACGAAGAGCTGGCTGATTTTTTGGACTTGGATTCCTTGCAAGAGGAAGGTTTAATATATTCATACTTAATTTTGGGCAATAATTTACGGCGGAAGGACTGTAATTTTCTTAAACTGTTAATGAATGCTGTCGATTTTATAACGAGGGAAAGCTATTCCCTCAATTCAAATGAAGTTCAAGCTCTATGCATGCAAACTGTGTGGGGTTTTTTGGAATCATCGCTTGGCGAAGAAATATGGCTAAGGTGGAGCCGTTCAGCTCAGAGCAATCCAATTTTCAATAAAGTTTGTAGCTTTCCTGAACATGTATTTGGCATATACCATAAGGCCTTAGACCACTTATTGCACATCACACAAGAAGATCTTGATGATATGCCTGAGTTTCCTGCGGAACTCAAAGAATTTGTTCCTGACGATTCATATTTCAATGTGCCATTAGGACTGGAGTTTTTCCCCTTAAACTGGAAAGATAAAAAGGGAAAGGATATAATTAAAAAGTTTTTGCAAAGTCTTTATTTACCCAAAATAGATGAGCCGGTACCAACCAATTTCGAAGATTTAAAGCAGTGGCTTGTTAAATATACTTCTACATTACTTAGCGATGACGATTTTGCGGCTGCAAAAGCATCTCATGAAGCTATTACGAATCTTGTTAATCAAATAAATCGCCAGTACACACAACATAATGAACTGTATGCAAGCATTAGAATGATTAATTATTTAAATGTTTTCAAACCAATTATATATGCACATACGAATAGAATGCTTAAGCGGTTCAAAAAAGAACTTAATAATTTGAAAATTGTATATTTAAAAGATGATTTAAAAAACTACCAAACACAACCCTGGTGGCTCAATTATGAGTCCATGAGTTTAGTAAAAGTTGACTATAATGAAGATGCTTCAAATTGCGCCCAAGAACAACAGGTGGTTAATAAGCAAAGCTTAGGTTTAGAAAATGACGAGATTGATAAAATTATAGCCAAAGCAGAAGAGACATCTTGCAAAGCCGAAAAGAACTTTTCAAAATATAAAAAAAAAAAGTATCAACTTGATTCTATTAATTCAACAATAACAACACAACTAAAACGATCATTAGATGACTCGCTTTACCATTTTGAGCTGTCTAAGAAAGTTGGTGAATATGATTCTTCATTTGCAACTGATCTAACGCAAGACATTGACAAATCCATCAGCAAGCTGTTAAATGAATCACCTATTTCAAAACAAAAAAGAAAATTGTCTAGTCTGAATTCACCAAATTTGGATACAGATATTGATAGCGTTATTGCTAAGGCAACTAAATTAACACACACCCTAGAATCTATAGAAGATCAAAAGTACAAAAGGAACTTTTTTAAAGCAGATCATGTAAAATTGTTGCATTAGTTTGTTAAAGTTCAACTTACAATTAAGTTTTTTTTATAATTTAATTACTAAATATAAATGATTGTAAAAACAATAGCGCAGACTTTTCTTGCTGGAGACGAAGACTTGTCTCCACCATACGCAACTCTGCAAATTTTACGCTAGGATTGAGTGTAAAAGGCTCAATAAAAGCAAAAAGCAAAGATGGCTCTGCTTGAATTTGTTTCAATAAGCACTGCAATAATAATTCATTGAGCTCACGCGTAGCAAATTCTGTTAGCAGCTCAGACATTTTTTAGAGCAATAAATACTGCCATTACATTCAGAAAATAAATTGTGTGGTGTGATTTGCATACATAAGTATGTATGTATGTATCTATGTATGTATGTGCTTCTAAAATTAGCAGTCTTCAAAACTGAGGACGGAAAGAACATCACAGAAGTGATCATTACTCGGAAATTATGCGAAGTCTGACATTTTCAACAACAAGCCATTCACGATTCAATTCACGCTCCGGTAGCAGCGCTGAAAAGGTCCGTTATCTATGCATGTACATACATACATATATAAAACGAAATTTGTGTTTGTACATTCTGAGACTAGACCTAGACCGCTGCACCGATCTGCATGAAATTTTCAGAACATTTAATTAGAACTCTGGAATGAATTATAGACTACTTGTCTTCAATCACTCCAACTTTTCTAAATTATGTTGCTCCTTCCACATACTTAGTTTTTAACAGATTTTTATAATATAAACGAGCATAACTTCACCATTTGTGTACCAATTTTCAAAAAATATATTTCACAGGGGAAAGGTTATAATTTTTTTTTTAAATTGAGAGAGGGAAAGTGTCGCAAATTTTACGCCCCTATAATTGATTATCAAATAACTTGCGGGCCAATTTTCAAAAGCTTGCTTATGGAAGAGGTTCACTAATATGTAAGTAGTTTGGGGAAAGGGTAGCAAAACTCATTAGGTTAATCTAGTAAGTAAAACAGAATGTGTCCTTGTTTATAGTAAGTCAATTCTCAATGACGTGAATATAAAACCCAAACAAATTTGCATCAAATGAATCGAAACAGTTGATTCTTGCGTCATTCCAGATGTAACAGAAATAGCTGAGAATATCTAATAAATTAAACATATAGGGTTCGAAAGTTATTTGGCAATTCGTCTCCAAAAACGATTTAAAACAGGATATCAATATGATTTATAAATGTAAAGTAGGCACATAAACGTAAAAATTTTTTGTCTTCGTTTACTTTCATTTATATATAGTTGGGTTATTTAAATTCAATTTTAAAAAAAAGGAAAATGTATTTCAGTAATTTTAGTTTAAACACTTGTATTATGAATAACTCCATTTTCTGTCGGTGAATTCAGATTTTGACATTAAAAGGAAAAATTTGCAATAACAATATGCATTGTTGTTCTTGTTATATTATAATTGTTGTCGCCTTACAGCCACCAGTTTAAATCGCTTTGTTATGAATTCGCTTTGTTTTTGTACTGAAATTTGAGTTCCGATCGAGGCGAATGGTTCCGATACAATGTCAACACTCTTCGTGGTGAATTACACATTCATTTCAAAAAACAAATGAGACCGAAAAGATTTGGCGGACTTTAGTTTAAAATAATATAAAAATTGTAAAAGTACCTACAATAACAATGGACAAATTTAAAAAGAAGCAGCCATCTAGAGCTGATCTGCCAGATTTACTGAAAGATGTACCAAGCGAACACAAAGAGCATGTTGAAAACATATGCATGAAAATGATGCAGCACCCTGCCTACGGACAGCCGTAAGTAAAATGAAATTAATGCACATACATACCTATACGCATACATATGTACAAATATTTTGTAATCATAATCACTTCAACCATTCAACCACACAGATATGAATGGTCTACAAGAGATTTTGAAATGGGAGCTCCTTTAGGAAGAGGAAAATTTGGTCGGGTTTATGTAGCTCGAGAACGTTCAAGTCACTATATGGTAGCAATGAAAGTTTTATTTAAAGGTGAATTGCAAAAGGGTAATGTCCAACGGCAGGTATTAAGAGAAATAGAAATCCAATCGCGACTTAAGCATCCAAATATCCTGCGTTTGTTGACTTGGTTTCATGACAACGATCGTATTTATTTGGCCTTAGAATTGGCATCGCAAGGGGAATTATTTAAAATTTTACGCAGAGCCCCAGATAAACGTTTTGACGAACCTAGAGCTGCAAAATATACATATCAAGTTGCTGATGCATTGCACTACTGTCACTTAAATAATGTTATACATCGTGATCTAAAGCCAGAAAATATTTTATTAACTGCTTCGGATGATGTCAAACTAGCTGATTTTGGATGGTCGGCACATACAATATCGAATAAGTAACCATTCTCAGGTGAATAAAAAAAAAATGGACTAAAATATTGCTTTTTTCTAGGCGCAAAACTTTGTGTGGAACGTTGGACTATCTACCACCCGAAATGGTTGACGGCCACATTTATGACGACTCTGTTGACCAATGGTGTTTGGGTATTTTGTGTTATGAGTTTTTGATTGGTGGGCCTCCTTTCGAATCAAATGATACTGAGCTGACATACGAAAAAATTCGTCGTTTAGACGTGCATTATCCAAGTTTTCTCTCCCCTGGCGCAAAAGATGTTGTTTCGAAATTGCTACGACGAACAGGAAGCTCTCGTCTAACATTAGTGAATGTTATGCAGCATCCTTGGATTAAATACAATATGCAAAAGCGAAATACTCAAATCGAAAAAATATGCTTAAAAAATTAATGATATTTAAATTTATGATTTTCGATCGGTAAAGATGCCAAATATGAGACTTTTTAACTTCCACTTGATAAGTGGAATCGAAGTACATATGTATGTATATAACTGGGAACAAATTATTATATGGCCATAATAAAGTCTGAAAATTGATCATGAAAAGTTCATAAAGATGTAATTAAATAGAGACGAATTTGTATTCGCATGCAAATATGTATGAACATTATACCAACTAAATAAGGCGATAGCACAGAAAATTTGTATAAAATTATTGTCAGAAAACAAACAATTACTCAATATTTTTGATTTACTAATTAAGAAAATTATATGAGAAATAAAAAATGAAGTCTACATTGAAATTTTACATTTATGTAATTTATGCATTGGTTGTTGTTGTCAACAACAGCTTTGTTAAATCCGATAATTAGTTTTCTTTCTTGGTAGCCTAATAAGATAACTGACGAAGGCAACATGCAGCTTTCTTTATGTTATTTAATAATTATTGTTGCGAAATCTCAGCGGCAATGTTATTCACCAGGCTCAAAAAGGAATTCTGTATCTAATAATTATCGTGATTTTCTATTGATAATTAAAATGATTTATTCTGACTAATGGACGAACTGCGCAGAATTGTAATGGTAAAGATGTATACAAAGTTTTTACTATGAGATACAGTCTGAATTGTATTATCCAAAGTACCAAGTTTTGTAAAGGTGAAGGTATTGAGTGTCTAAAACGAAAAACTAAAATTTTGTAATTAACCAGAAAAGTTCTCCAGAAAAAGTTATCGAATTCCACCTAATATTTTATTTTATTGATTTTAGTTCATAATTCAATACGTATTCATATTAGATAATGTCGTCGAACAACAATTTCCTCATAAATACCTATTTTGGTTTTGTTAAATATTAGTGAAATGTAAAGAATTAAAATTTTAATATTGACATCCCAGGCATTCAGCTTTGATTGCAAACTCTCATGTTACGAAATCGTCCAATTTTATTAACAGTTTGAGACAAATTAGTTGAATGGGTTGTTAAAACAAACTCAACACAGCTTACTGTAAAAGTAGCTGCCACATGAAGGAATATCTTAACTTTTCCATGATCTGGTAGCCTTTCAAACATTTAAAAAGACGCGAGCGGGCGCACCACCGAAAATATTTGTTCTAATAATAAATACCTTTAAAAATGATTAAAACAATGTCTAAGCCGCCGACTAATACTGATTTACCAAAATTAATGAAAGATGTACCAGAAGAACACAAGGAATATGTAAAAAAATTATGCGAGAAAATGTTGCAGCATCCGGCATATGGACAACCGTATGAGAATTATATCATAGATTAATATAGAATATAATAATATACATACATACATATGTTTTATTCTGTTTCCAGTTATGAGTGGACAACTGCCGACTTTGAAATGGGTGCTCCTTTAGGTCGTGGAAAATTCGGCCGCGTTTATTTGGCACGAGAGCGTTCAAGCCATTACATGGTGGCTATGAAAGTACTTTTTAAAGATGAGCTGCGTAAGGGCAACGTACAACGACAAGTTTTACGGGAGATTGAAATTCAGTCAAGATTAAAACATCCGCATATTTTACGTTTGTTAACTTGGTTTCATGATTGCGAACGGATTTATATGGCCCTTGAATTGGCTTCACAAGGCGAAGTTTATACTTTGCTAAGGAATTCGCCTGACAATAGATTTGATGAGCCCAGAGCAGCCAAATATACATATCAAGTAGCAGATGCCTTGCATTATTGTCATTTAAACAAAGTAATACACCGAGATTTGAAACCAGAAAATATTTTGTTAACAGCTTCTGACGATGTAAAACTAGCCGATTTTGGTTGGTCAGCCCATACAATTTCTAACAAGTAAGTATGTCATTTCAAAGTTTAATACGAGCTTCTGGCGACCATTTCAAAAATTTTAACAAAAATTAAAATGTTTGCGCACAAACCATAAGCATTTGTATATATGTACATACATACATTGGGTTGTAAAGTGAATTTTCAAGGTATAATTGCACACAATGGGCGTAATAAAGATGGTGCATACTTGCGAAAAGCGTCTCAATTGTAATAGGCAGCGACATGTCCATCCATTGGTTTTATTTGATCTATTATGAAAATAAAAAATTCACGATGGTGAAGTCGCTAAATCCAAATAAAAAATTGTACACTCATGTGTGTTGCTTTGCACAGGATTAACGCTTTTTTGCCATACTTTTCACATATACATATGTATGTATGTATATTGTAAACTTCCTCACCTGTTTTATCCTTGTCAAAAACGTTAAAGTTAGGGAACATTTTTTAAAAAGTTTATGGTGGTATTTTTTATCCCTTTTAATGTAATATTTATTATTGGAAACCACGTGTTTTCAAATCACGAAATTTTTGAAAACAAAGATTGTGTTACTTCAACTTTTCATTATGTTCAGCATCATTTTGAATGTCTTAATGTTAGAAAAAATAATTAAAGAAGAACAAGAAGTCTGCTTTTTGATGCAGTTTGTTTTTAGAAATTGCGTGATATTCAGAACAGAATTAATAAATTAATTGATTCTTCCCAATTAAAAAAATACATTTTTACTAAATCCGTTGTAAAACGATAAATATACAGTTACTGTACATTGTAAATGACATACAATTAAGTAAATTTAGAAGAATTAACAACATAATAGCTTTTGTTAGAAAAGTTTTAATTACTTGTTCGAATAATGATATTCACTAAAATACTTATTATATAAACAATATCTCATCTCTAGACAAATTTAGGAAATTTTGTTTGTTTCGACACTGTTCATCGTAAGCTGCTGCTCTGAGATATGTTTGTATGTATCCTTTAGCTTTCATTTATATTTTAAGACGTATTGAACTTTGAAGATCTAATTTTTGAATTGATTGTGACTACCCAAAAATTTCTTTGTATATTAGGCGAAAGACTTTCTGTGGCACTTTAGACTACATACCTCCGGAAATGGTGGATGGACGTTCATATGATGCCGCTGTGGATCAATGGTGTTTAGGAATTCTTTGCTATGAATTTCTAGTGGGCTCAGCTCCATTCGAATCAAGTGACACCGACAAAACTTATGAGAAAATACGACGTGTTGAAATCAGATACCCGTCACATTTAACAGCGGGCGCTAAGGATGTTATATCAAAGCTATTGCGTAAATCTGCAAGTGCTCGTATTACATTGGTAGAAGTAATGCAACATTCTTGGATAAAAGACAATATGGAAAAACGTAATAACCAACTGACAAAACTTGTAGGCAAAATTTAGTTTTACGTTTAAAGGTTTATTTGTAATTGACGTTTTTAATTTTAATCCCAATACTTATTTTAGCTATTTTTGAAATATAAATTTCTACCCCAAATAAAACTACAGGCAAAATTTAATCTTCAAGTAAAAGTATTAGATTTGTTACGCCTATTTTAATCAGATGTTTTATTTAAAACAAAAATTGACTTTAATTTCCATCCGTAACAAAATGAACAATTGATTTTTCTATTAATTATTTGTTTGATTAAATTCAAGTTTTTTGGTCTTATTTCTTTTAAATCTGGAAAAATTGTCTGGCAACTATCACCCCTATTCTGCGTTTCGATTAAGTCTCCGCATTCAGTTCCGTTGCAATCGAAAATTGGTATTCTGCAGAAAAACGGAATCGAAAGAAAAAGAAGAAGAACAGGGTATGTTTAAATTAGCTTCTTTGCTGTGAAACGTGTGAAATAGAAACAGTAAAAATAAACAATTTTGTAAACATTTTAATAAAAAGTCAAATTCAGTCCACTAAAAAGTAATAAATAAAATTAATAAACAAATAAAAACGCTAATTCCGCTGGTATTTTTTACCAGACCCCTCAACTGAATAACTTTTTCCTCAAGTGGGCTAATACGCTGTAAGCGGCATGAAACTCCTCCGGTGCTCATCATTTCTTTTTTGTTTGTTGACAGCTTCCGTTTGATGTAGCTTTTCCAGTCAATCCAAACCTATAAATTTATATTAATTTCTGTAATAATTATACGCAAACCATACCTACTTTTTTCCATGCACTGGCATTTTTTGTTGGAGGACCTAGTGCATTGAGGATTCCTGCCACTTCCTCCCAGAACGCTACTACTTCTTCCTTTGAAAGTTGATGGTAGCCAATTTTTCATACTGCTCTGGTGTTGTTGTTTTTGACCTGTAATACATAAAAAAAACATCAGATTCGGGTACAAAAATTAGAAAAACAAAAAAATTAATTTAATTAAATAAATTAATTAAAAATAATTTTAAGTGTTTTCTAATCGTTTCTGAACATTTTATCTTATTTTCTACTTACATTTTTTCAATTTTAAACTTTTTAACTAAAAAACACAAATAAAGAAAACCCCTCCGTTAACAAAAAAACAACTGAGAAAAACGGAGCTCCGTTCGTAATGCATAATACATACAATCGAAAGAAACTGAGCGGAATCGAAACGCAGAATACCAAAGCTGCCAAACGGAGAAATTTACGATCCGAGTCGAAACGCAGAATAGCCCCCTATATTTTTTTTTATAAAAACGAATAGCGCAATTTTTTACAATACCTCAAACATGTATGAACAACCCGGTGAATTTGTTGAGACTTGATTTTAAAATATGTCACAATTTACACTGTTCAATTTTTATTGATAAGAAAGATACACATTTCTCATTGAAATTGCTGTTGTTCACATCCAGCATTTCTTATTGCTTGCATGGTATACCTCGTGCTTTTTGCCGAGTTCGAATAAGTACAGCAAGTCTGTACTCATCTTCTTCTCACTCCAACGCTCAAAAATTAGTCAGCTCAGCTGAAAGAGTTGCCTGTATAAATTCCAATTCAAAACAGGTAGAAATGTTTACATGAAAATACATCCCTGATCTAATGTATGAAGGAATTTGAAAAAATTTTAAAAAACGGTGGGCCCTACGACTCAAATTTTCATCCGTATTTTCTCTATGTGGTATGGTTTCATTACATATTAAGTTTAAACGATACCATCGCTGCTCTTCTACTCAAAACTTTGACTTATCGTGACTTGTGTTACCGTCTAAATCCCCTTTAATCAGCATGAAAATCTTCTTTATAAAAATAAATGCACCGTTTTGTTTAAAATATAATTATGTATTATTGCATGGCTTAACAATTTGTAGGCAGTTAAAATAAAAACTAAAGTGGGTGTCCAAGTGTATTTCTATAATATGCCAAATAAATTTAAACTGGCCGTCGGAAAATGTATTTTTCTTATTTTCTTTTAATATTTATAACATTATTTAAAGTGTAATTTGTTGCTGTTGCATGTTGTTTTTCTTCTTATACACTTAATTTTAAGGTTGGTTGTTTTATCATGTTCGAGTTTTGTGAACAAAAGAGAACAGAGTTGGTTTGCTGTTGTTGGTTTCTTTTTATTGGTAGTGTTAGAATTATTTTAAAATTAACTTAAAAATTGTTGAAAGTGGCTTAGGCTTCCAATTCTAAGGCAACACCAATCTTGTGACCACCGGCATTGAAGTTCTTGCCATCGATTAATGTGGAAAGAGTAAGTGTAATACCGTCATGCAATTTCTGTTGATAACCCAAGCCAACTTGGCAGTTATTGTTAACCTTGGCGCGTAAAGCGGCATCGCTGTCCAATTGATATTTACCACCTAAACCGAATTTGGTGTTATTAGTTCCAGAAGTCCAGGACAATTGTACACCAACATCAATTTTGTCGGAGCATTTTTGGAAGATGGAACCGCTGAATTCTTGGCCATCGTTACTAAAATTAAATAAAATATTTTAAAACGGTATGGATAATATTTTACAGATAGAAACTTACACAGCTGTATGTAAGACAAAGTCCTTTGTGGTGTAGCCCAAAGCAACGTTGTTAGTGGTCAACTTAGCGTTCTTGGTATCGAAAGCGGTTTGGTAACCAGCCAACCAACCTTCATAGCCCAGGACGGCTGAGGCGTTAATCAATGGACCATTCAAGTCAACGTTAACATCCGAATCGATTTTAACGTTGTCATGTCCGTAACCAACCTTGAATTTGCCAGATTTGTTACCTGATTGAGGAGCAAATGAACCTTCGAAACTCAATTTCAAACCTTCGAGTAATTTATCTTGAACGGCAACCTCAGTGAATAGGGAGTTGTCTGTGTTCCACTTTTCGGTTAAAGTCAAGCCATAATCTGAAACTTTGTATTTGGACTCCAGTGAACCAAAAACTTTACCAGATTCTTGGTTGGATTGACCACCTGTGCTAAATTCGATGCCAGAGCTAGTTTTTGTTTTACAATCCAACTTCCACAAACCAAAATGATAGCCTTTTCCGAAGATATCACGAGCTTGTTTACCCAAATCGGAGAATGATGGTGGAGCCATCTAAAAGTATGCAAAAATAATAGTTTTATTTAAAAAAAAACATTAAAAAATCACTATTCTTGCATTACAAAAATACATTTAAAGGTGAAAAAGCACCCAGCGCGACGAATAACAGATTCTGCCAAGTCTGTACTCGATTCTAATTGTTAAAATAAACTGTAAAAATGTCGAATTACTTTCTGATAGTTCGATAGAATCCTATTTCGATTTGAAATTAAAAAATAAAATCAAAATTTAGTAGCAAAATGTTTAATTCGTTGAAATTGCAACAGTTTAATATTTTTTCAATATTCATCATCACCTTTTTTAAGGTTATTTGCAATTCATTAATAGTGAATAAAAATCTTTTCTTTATCATTTTGAATTCTTAAGTTTAATTTTTTTTATGTACACTAATATCGTTCGTTTTTTTTTTCTAATAAATTAATACATACATTCATATTGAAAAGTTTTTCTATTTCACTTTTTGCTGTTGTCCTTTCCAAGAGTGCTCATATTCAATTCCAATTTGCAAGTAAACAAAAAATTCGCAAGAATGGCTACCATTGCTGCCGGCGTCGGTACTACCGAATTTAGTAGTCAAAAGGACAGTGAAATTGGTTGGCAAGCAGTTGCTCATTCAAGAAAACGTTCCAACACCCCATTGTTATTCGACAACAAACGAAGAAAATTTCAATAAGATTCAAGATTCTACAAAATCAAGAAATAGATTTATTGTTTTTTCTGATGATGAATCCGATAATAACAATTAAAATACTTGCGAAATTCATCATTCTGAGATAAATACTTCAGTTCAAACAACCTCCCAATGAAATCCTTCTGAGCTAAAGCCGCCTTCGTTATATATCCCACATGTAACAAATATTTCTCAAGCATTGTCTGTTTAGACCAGTTTTCTTACAAATCTCTTAAAGACGCCAAGTCAAAGCCACGATTAAGTCTAAAAGCGCTTAACGAACTAATCTTAAGCTTAAAAAAACAAGCTTTTACACTTTTTAAACAAAACAGGAAAGAGCATACAGGGTAGTTATTAAAAATTTACACTACTCAACTAATATTAAAACATTTGTCGAAAATTGCGGCCACAAAGTACGAATTATTTCCAATATTCGAAGTAACATTACCAAGCAACTCCTTTGTATGTTTTTCCTTGACCAAGCGACTACAATGAGGAAATTTACAATTTAAAATATATCAATCACGCTATCATCTTTATTGAGCCTCCCCGGAAAACTAGACATTCTTCAGTGCAAACAATATGGTCATACTAGTTTTTTTATTGCAGTAAACCATACAAATGTGGAGAGTTTATCAGCTGAATGTACCAAAACTAAGACTGCAGTTGCGAAATGCGCTAATTGTACTAAATGCCACCCTGTTGTTTCATCAAGAGTTGAAAAAGAAACTTCAAGATAAGATATTTAATTTTCCCGACACCATCATGCTCCACCTGTATATGAACTCTTTTCTTAAAAAATAGTTTTCAAAATAATTCGAAAGTAACATTTTCAGATGCTGTAAAAGGAACACATAATTCGAAATTTTATTAACATAGTAAATGGAGCTAACAAGCTCTATTCTAAATATGATGTGTCTTACGCAGCAAATTATGTCAATAGATCTTCGTATAGCAACATGAAATGCTAACGGACTCTCAAACCATTTAAGGGACGTTGAAGTATTTTTAGTCAAACAACATCCACGTATTTCTTATTTCTGAATCTCATTTCACAAATAAGTCCTTTTTAAAAATTAAAGGCTATGATCAGATAAGTGCTAATCATCCAAATGAAAGGGCTCATGGTGGTTCTGCAATTTTAATCAAATCATCTATAAAATATCATCAAGAAGGCCATCTTATTAAGGAAAGTGTCCAAGCTTCATGTGTTACAATTATTTGCCGTATGTATTCTGTTGCGTTGTGCAGTTTATTTTCCTCCTCGTCATAATATCAAATTGTGATGATTTTGGAAATTTCATTCAAAAACTCGTTGGAGGAGATCTATAAGTTTCTGCTCTCTAAAAATTATTCGGCTTTTTCAACTGGAATACCTACATATTGGCCTTCTGATCCCTTAAACATTCCTCACCTAGTTAATTTTATTTGTATATTCTGGAATACCTTCTTATCAACTTGGTACTTTAGATAATTATGACCTCAGCTCAGACCACTCCCCAATTTTACTAACTTATAACTCCTCGCCTCAATTTATAAAAAAAAGTCAATAAGCTTGTAACAAGTAAAACTAATCTGGAGTTGTTCTCATATTAGATATAAACATTAATTTAAATTCTGCAATATCGAATGATTTTGAGCAGGATGAAGCAGTTGAAAATTTTACAAAAATAATTTATGAGGCCGCTTTTTTATCAAATCAGCTGAAAATTTTACTTTTCCGCAAAGTGCTTCTCAAATCTCATCTCAGACATGGGACCTTATTCTAATTAAAAGGAGATTAAGAAAAGCATGGCAGATAAGCAGAAGTTCTTATAACAAGTGGCGTTTTAATCAAGCAACAAGAAACCTCAAACGTCATTTAACTGGCCTAAAAAATATCATTCTGTAAATTTTTTGACAATATTAATAACTCAAACAATAATGATCACAATTTGTGGAAGGCAACAAAATGCCTGAAGCATCCGCCAAAGAGAAATCCTCCTTTTAAAAAAAAGGACAGAACCACCTCTATAATACATTTTCTGTTCACCAATTTGATAACTCCGTAGAAGACGTAGAGATATAGAGACTTTTGTATGCACCCTATCAGATGAGCTTACCCATAAAACACATTTCTCCATATGAAGTTGCAACTCAAATCAAAAATCTAAATACCAATAAGGCTCCCGGATATGATAACATCGACGCCTAACTTAACTAAATTTTTGATTCAATTTGGACTTTGTGAATATTTATACGTAAGCGGATGACATTGCTATTTTAGTTGCAAATAATGCAAAGTTGCTGCTAGTTCTTATGTTCAAAACGAAATAAATTTAATAGAGTCATAGTTAAGTAAATGGAGATCTAAAGTGAACGCTGAAAAGTCTGTACACATAACATTTTCTCTTAGAAAAGGTGATTATTGCCCTGACGTTTCCATAAATAACATCCGAATTCCGAAAAAGGATTGTGTTAAATATCTAGGCATATATGTATATATAGATCGTTGACTAACATGGAAAGAACATATAAAAATAAAACGGCAACAATTAAATATTACAAATAGAAAACTTAACTGGTTAATTGGTCCAAAAACTCATGTAATTTTGTAAAAAAAAAAACTAAAACTTTATAAAGCTATTTTAAAGCCTATATGGAGTTCAAACTTGGGGAACAGCAAGTGCGCCTCAAATATAAAAACATTGCAATCTTTGCAAAAACTATAAGGCTTATTATTCAATCTCTTTGATATATTTCCAATGATGCCATATATAAGGATCTAAATATACAAACTGTTAAAGATGTAATAAATTCATACAGCGAAAAATACTTAAGACAATAAACAATCATTGTGTTATTAGCCGACACTGATGAAATATAATATATACTTTATTAAACTTTTTTTGCCCTTTCCCGTTGTTCTTAAATTATATGTAAGTACATATTACATTCTTGACAGAGCGATTGCTCAAGTTTCAAATGAATAGTACATACACACGATACATATTTTTAATAACCTTTTATTTAAAACTTTTTTAAATGTGACCTGTGGTCACACAGAAGAGTTTTGAAACTGATTCGAATGATGAACAAATCCATACGCATTTTTATGTTTATATATGTACATATTATTAATAGTACTGCAGCACAGTGGAGGTTCGGTTATGTTTTGGAGCTGTATTGAGTAAATAGTGCACAAAAAATGCTTATTTAAATATTTTTAAAGAATGACTTCCAAGTGGATCTTATGACAAAACTTATAACGACTGAGTTGGACATATGTATATTTACTAAATATTAGATTCATTTGACAATGCATAAGCTTTTACTGAGTTTTACTGGATTATGTTCGCTTACACAACGTCCAGCACATAAGAGCGAGAATGGTGAGACTAAAATGATACGTTTTCTGGTAGAGTAGTGCAAATTCTTAATAGGAACTATTTGTCAGTAAAAATGAAAGCACCTGTTATTAAATGCAAACAATTAAAAATTTATTCGTATTCACTTTTATATTATTCAGTTAATGGATGGATCTGAATAGCGCACATTATAAGTACTGCCAAGTTTATTAATTTTTGATTAAGTAATGCTGATTAATCGATGAAAAGCTGGGTACTTTTTTTTAACAAATAGCAAAAATTATATTAAAAAATATTATTAACGCAAAACATTCGCTTGCTGCACATGTAAATACATAGTTTTATAAAAAACCACACATTAAAAAGAACTTACAATACATGCACAAAAACGCTCTTCACAAAGCGTCTAGTTTGTGACTCTGCGTTTCTATTTAAGACATTTTAAAAATACAACAGGTTATTGAACGTAACAAAAATAAAATGTATGTATGTACATAGATATATCTTCTGACGAGTCCTAAAGATGTGAAGAAAAATTTTTTCAGTGTCTAACTTTAATGTGCGAGTATGAAGAAATATTTACAAGTTATCTTAATAATAGGAAACCTAAAAGTAAGTAAATTTCTTGGAGAAAAACAAAATTTAAGTTTTAAAAAGAATTTTCATGACTAAGAACCTACCAATGACAGTTTACTACAACTTTATATTTTATAACATGAAAGATGACAAACTCAAAACGGAATCTTTTGCAAAACTCTTTGTTTTGCATAATATATATAAATATACTTATTAAAGTTGATATAAACAAAATAAACCTTGATACTCGTAACAAGAATTGGCATAACGTTTTAAAAAGAAAACCAACACACGACAGCTGTAGTAAAGTGATGAAGAGTTCAACACTGTAGTTTTGTAAAATTTGCAGTACAATCTACCTAGAAAATATCCTGAGAGTCCCACATCATTTTAGTACGCGTTTGCTATGCTCTGCCCTGCTATTAACTTTCAGCTCGATTATGTATTTGCTCTGGATATTTTAGTTCTAAGCTTTTGCTTTCGATTGAATTGATTGTTTTGATCTTTATATTTTTGTTGTTGTACCTTTATTTAAAAGTAATTGGTGAACTTCATATCCAAACGTATTTAAATCTGTTAAAGCTCGTCTCGATTAGCCGGGTTTTAAAGTTCTATTCTTACATATATTTTTTTTATAAAATGCCTAAAATGTTTACTCTCATGTACGTATGTATGTATATAGATAACTACGTGTTCTTTTATTTCTACTGCAAAGTAAAAAAAAATGGTGGTTACGTGGTTTTGCAAAATAGTGAATATAAAAATCCGTTGAAAGGCAAATCTACAAGTCTATAAACATACATTTCCATCAATTATGTAACGTACATATGTACATAATTACAAATACATATACATATGTATGCTTTTTTGTAAAAGAAATTAGCATCTTAACTAATAAATAAATTATAACAGCGAACTGCCAAAGTGTCTGCACATACATACATATGTATATACACTGGTTGACAGCTAATTAGAAACGCAGTTTTTATATTAGAGCTTGGTAATCATTATTGAAGCTTTTGCAAATTTACCGTAATACTTTATGTTTAAAATTATTGTATTTTATTCATCACTCCTTTTGTCATCATATGAACTCAGTTTTCTTGTATTTAATTAAACATATCGTTTAGTAAAATCATAAATACGTGCGACACCTAATTAGAAACGCGCAATTTTTTATACAAATTTTATTTGTTTAAAGCTTTTTAAATAAATGTAATATATTTTTACGGTAAGTAAATTTAATTTGAAGCTTTTCTGATAAATAAGGAATTATAATTCTTAATATTTATGATGAAAAAAGCAAAAAGTTGTACTCCTGAAAAACGGAGTGCAATTTTGGACCTTTGTAGGTCTGAAGTGTTCCAAAAAATGGTATTTAATGCCCTCCATCATATTAAAAAAATTAGACTATAGCCAACTTTCCACGGAAGAAGAGACCCAGAAAAACATCAGCGCATACCGACCGACTAATAACACGAATCTCCAAATCTGAATCAAAAAAGACATCAGCGGACATTTAACGGGATATTCAGGAAAATTTAAATGTCACGGTGTCTAAGCGGACTACTGCACGTCGTTTGGTGGAAGCAGAGCTACATGGAAGAGCATCACGAAAGAAGCCACTTCTGACCAAAACTCAAAGAAAACGACATATGGATTTTGCCAAGTCCCATTGGAACTGGAGTGCCGGCCAATGGAAATATGTGCTCTGGAGCGATGAAAAAAACATTAATCGCCTTGGTCTTGATGCTCAGAGGTATGTTAGACCAAGAATGTAATCCTCGCTACGTTTCAAGAGTAGTGAAGCATGGCTGAGGATCAATTATGGTGTGGGCATGTTTTTCCTGGAATGGCGTTGGCCCAATTCACAAAATTGATGGGATTTCAAATAAGGAATAATATGTACAAATCTTAAATAATGTGATACTACCATGGGCTGACGAAAATTAGCCTGTAATATGGCAATTTCAGCAGGATAACGATCCGAAGCACACGGCCAGATTGACAAAAAATTCTTTCATGATAATTCTATCAACGTTTTGGAGTGGCCATCGTCCAGTCTCGACTTAAACGCTATAGAACATCTATGGGGGGACGCAAAAAGAGCCATTAGTGGCAAAAATATCACAAATATGTCGGCTCTTTTTGATGAAGTAAAAAAGCGTGGGGGACAATACCTGTAGAGGGATATCGACGTCTAACAGTATCAATGCGGAACCGATGTGAAGCAGCTGTAAAGAAAGTTGCGCTTTGCAACAAAGTATTAACAAAAAGTAAGTAAAATAGCTTAATATAATTCTTTTTTATCTAATAATGTGAAATCGTTTCTAATTAGGTGTCGCAGATATAATAAACAAAATAAAATAAGTTCCCAAAATATTTTTAAGAGTGAAAAGTATTTCAAGTTTTACTTTATATTTGTTTAGTATTTACTATATTTAATTAAAAGATTATGAAATTAATATTTACTTTGTTTTATAAAAAAAAATTGAGTATGTTTTTTTTAATAGAAGCGTTTCTAATTAGCTGACAACCAGTGTACATATGTACGTATAGATTAATATATGTATGTATGTATGTACTTATTTGTGCTGGCTTTTAAAGCACATGGAAATGTGTGCTTTTATTATTTCTCATAATTAGCAGAAAAAGGAAATGGTGATGTAATTGAGCTAATCAATTATATGAGAGAAAGGAATAAAAAGTAGCTTGCATAACAAATAATAATCCTTAGCAAACCGAGCACTAACTTGCCTCATTGTCGAAGTCATCGTCTTGATAAATTAATAAATGTGTTTGGAAGTTGTTGCAGTTACCATTTCTTAGTGAAAACTGTGTTGAAGGTTGAAAATAAAAAGTGGCTAAAATACGCAGGGGAGTATGTTTCTTTTCTTTCCTAAAATTTTTATATTCCTCCAATGATAAAGACATATTTTAAATTCTGTATTGGAATGCAACAAAACCATCGTGGAGAGAGAACGTTTGATTTGCAAAGAAAGTAATTTGTATTACACAACTTTAAAAATATTTAATATTTTTTATAAGCAGCAACAATGGAATGATTGATTGGATTATGGTAAATAAATTTGATTTTTTTAAATTAAATTTCAGAGGTCACACAAGATTATGAGCATTAATTACACTCTAAATAAACCGAAAACTATTTGTTAATGTATACTATAAGCATTTGAGAAATCCTTTGTTTAACGTACTTATAATTTCTACTGTTGACTTTCTCTTTTACAATTTAATTCGGTAATTTTCAGCAATTCTAATTTGTCACCACCTTGCAGACACCCAGAAAACAACTATCCAAGCAAAATTATTTTGTAAACTAATTTTATTGCTTTCTTTTGCGTTTCGATTTTATTCATTTATCTCTTATTTATTTTCGAGGGTTGAGTTTTGTTGCAGGTTTTCAGTCTGCATAATATGTTTACGATAACAGCTGTCTCAATTGCAGCGTGCATCACTCGCTGCAAACTACATACAAAATCAATTGTTATAAAAACTATTTAATACCCCACCATCCACCATCCCAACACTTGCTTACGTACATATTTTGCAAAGAAATGATGAACTTCTTTGTTATTGATTTTTCTTTTTCAAAAATGACGTCACGTTCTAGAAAACGATGAATGATAACCGAGCCCTACATCCATAATAGGTTGAGAAATATATGCCAAATAACATACTTGGAAGGTTTTCTAGGAGGATAATTTTAGAGCAATAGGCTGCCAACTATTACTTCTTACGCTGCGTTTAGACATAACAGTACTTTCATGCCAGTGCTGTATTGAAAATGAAAATATTGTCAAAGCGTAAACTTATAAAGATTTGTATAATTTTAAAGCTAAAACGAGAATAAAATAATAATCAATCATTTGCTTTTTCATTTAAATTTTAAGAAATCAACTAACATTTCAACATGAACCAAGCGTAAATTTTAGTTTTGCGAGCGTTAAATTGTGGATGTAATTCTAAAGTGTGTGTATTAAGTGTTTGTTTAATGTCTGAACGGTAGCTTAAGGCTAGTTGTTTCCATTCTATTCTATGTAAAGACAAAACACTAGTAAAAACATAATTTTCTGAAGATAAAATTAACAGACTATGAAAATGATTTATTTTAGTGAATTATTGTGGGTTCATTTATATACATATGTATTTATAATTGATTTCAGGAAACAATTGGGCTATGGCGTCCCTACCATAAAAATATTTCTCTTCGTTTTTAAAACTTGTATAAAAATGTTTATCTACATACATATGTATGTATATACATGTATAAAACAGAAAGTGTTTGTTTTTTGTAACTTATAGGAGAACAGACGCTGGACCGATCTTAGATTAGAATTTTTAGCTTCTGAGAAACTTTCTAAATGTACCATAGGGCATTTATGAAACCGTAACACGATATGAACACTTGGGTGAATTTTTTTTTTGTGCAGTACATACCACAATAATTTTTTTAGTTTCAAATCGACTAATTCTCTTTTTTAACTTCACATATGATTATGTAAGTATATATGTATGTATGTACCTACATACAGCTGCTCAATAAAATGTTGGCACATCATGATTTTCATAACAGGTTTGCCTATTGTAAAAAATTCGATTTAGTTCTAAAGTTTAATAGTTTAATGTACCATTCAACAAAAAAGAATTTATATTCAATTGTATCTAGGTTACAAAAACGTTAAACTAAAATCTATGTAAAAAGAGTTTTGGGACAGATATGGGGATTTTTAAGATATTTGCATTTTTTTTTACTTTTATGTTTGATGTTACTCCTAATGTAATGTTTGCCCATTCCACGCGAAGTGGTTCTTTTAGTGAGTTTTTCGATGTTTTCTATTTTTTTTTCTCCAGAAGATACAAAGTGCATATGAAAATCATGGTGGGCCAACACTATTGAGCAACTTTGTCTACTTTTTTTTGACTTAAAATCATTCAAAATGTTCTAAAGTTGTCCCTTAATTTTTTAGCAAGCCTGAAATTTTCTTATTCACAGAAGTACATACTAACAAATACATAAGACAAAGAGCAGAAAATTCGTTCAGTGAACATATTACAAACACTTACATACATACATATTTATGTACGTATTTGTCAACCGGACAATAATTTTATTTTTACATAGGCAATGTGTAAATACTTCTGTGTTATGTAAAAAAACAAGCTGAAATTTGAAGGATAAAACCATGGTACTATAATAAATAATCTTTGAGCCCTGAATATTAAATTTATTAAAAATAAGAAAATCCTACAAAACTACAACTAAATGCACATGTACGTGCATATGTATGCAGATACTGCATATTTAATTCAAAAGGTAATTAAAAAGTATAAATAAACAAACGCAAATAATCAGATAAGAAAAAGAAAAGTAAATAAAAGGAGTGAAAGACTAATAAAAAAAGAGATTCACATGATTTCAGTAATAAAAAAAATCACTGGAAATTTCTTCTTGCCATGCATTAAGATTACGATTTTATTGATTAATGCCAAGAAGCAACTTCGAAATGACCATATAATTATTTCCTTTTTCCAACTAAAGTAAAACTATTGTTACGTAATTTTCGAAATAAGCTTTTTTTCACTTAGTTAGCATACGTTGCCTGCGAAGCTAACAGAGGTTAAGCAGAATTTTGCCGTAAAGTGATTGACCGGCTAACATGCACTTAATATTCCGGCTTTCACTCGAAAAAGATATTTTTACAAAAGGCTTTATTTTAAAAACTTATTATAATTTACAGTTTAGTATTTTATGAAAAAATTCATCACGAGTAATTATATAACTTTCCATCTTTATATGAATAGATAAAAAATGGTTTTCACCATTTCCATAACGGAGAATTTCTGCTTTAATACTTTTCGGTCTGCAGTGCACACACTAGCATATTCGTATATGTATTTTTACATACATACATATGTGCATTCAAACGAATACCACATTTTTTGCTGCTTCCTCATCGCATTATTTTTTAGGTTATGAAATCACTTTGCTACATCTATTTATCAAATATATGTTGTATATTTGCACATTTTTTGTTTTCTTCTGTTCAATTGTTTTATAAATTTGATTAATTAAACATTAACAATTACTTACTTTTTTCTAAATGTATTCTTTTTTACAAAGCGAGGAACAAGTACGACCACGAACAACACCACAAAAGTAATGTAACAAATTGGCAAAATGAGATATGAAATAAGGGATTCGGCACTCTGTTCTACTCGTTACGTTTGACAGTTAAAAATGTTACCAGGTTGTTAGTTCTTTGTTGAAATTTTTCTAATAAACAGAAAACAATATTGTCCGACGGTTTCGACGTAACCAAGCGTTTATACAAGTAAAAGCCTGATAGTTGCAATACGCACACTTTTTCTTTAACGCACTTACATCTTCTTTATTTTCTTTTAACCGCTGTCTTGTATTTAATATTTTGTTTGCACTCTCTTATTTCATTTTGACTTTCCATTTAATGTTTTCTAGTTCCATGAGTGAAGAAATTTTTGCATTTTTTCGCTGCGACGACATTTTTAGAATGAGCTTTCACTTTCCTATGTACGCGAAGAAGAAACTTTTAAGAAAATTTTTTTTTTATTGAAATTTTTATTCATAATACTTATACAGAAGTTTCATGAAAGTACTTTCATGTGTAAATGCAGGTTAAGAAAAGAAACATCATTATAGCTGGATAGATAATAAAATAAATGAATTATGCTAGCAAGGCGAATTCAATACTTCACTTTAGTAAAAACCTATTGGTTGACAAATTAGAAACAAGGAGCACTTTTTAAAATTAAAACTGGCGTTCTATTATAAGTAAAAATTAATTGTATAATTAAATTCGCAGTGCTGGTAAGTACGAAATTTTAATCTAATCTAATTTTCTTGTTTAGCCATAAGTCCTATTTTTCTTAAATATTAATATTTCAGTTATTGCAAATTTTTCTGTAACTTCGTAGAAACACAAAATAACAAACTTACAAAGTTTTAAGGAAAACAATTTTACATAAAAGCCGGGGCACATAGAATCCGCCATACTTCGTACTTTCCTTTTCTTTTTCAACTGACGTTGACGGAATAACGAATTAGGTTGGTACAATGAGTACGTTGTTAACGTATACATAAAATATTTAAAACAAAACGAAGAAAACATTAACTGTCAAAGTAGATACTCAATAGAACAACATATTTTCAATGCAGGCGGATGAATATCTGGAAGTTATTTCAATTATTATTTTGCTTTACATTTTTTTACATTAATTCAGTTTCCATTTAATTTTTTTTTATTTTTTTTTGCACGTTGCACAAAAAAAAATAAAACAAACAAAAATCTACTATAAATAAAAACAAAACAAACTGAAACTTGTCAAAGTACTCAACATACGTTAAAAGTTGACAGTTGCTGAACTTTGATACGTTGCGTTGAAGTCGACGTACTATATGTGAGAATGCTCATAACAAACCCTGTATTTCAATTCAGCTGTCAGTTGAAAAAGGCAAAGTACAACGTATGACGGATTCTATGTGCCCCGGCTTTAAGGTCGCAAACAAGGGAAGCAATTTACTAGTTGAATTCCAGTTATTTGCGTTACGTACTTTTTGGAGTTAGCATCACTGCTTCATTTGACAACCCATTTAACAGCTGATAGTCGCTTTTAGTTTAGTGTGATTTGAAATTAGAGTTGTGCCCGGTCTTTCATTTAAGTGATTGGTCATTTCGTTCAATTATCAAATATCTATCCGTTCGTTCATTCTTGGTATTTGCTAAAAACAGCTGATGAAAACATCAATGAAATTGTAAAAAACTTTTACTATGTAGTTTAATTGCTTATGCCAAAAATAACTTATTTTAGAAAAAAAAATTTTTTTATAAGAAGCAGAACAGAACAGGCAGACTACAACGTAAGCATTTGCAACCGTACAATGAATTGTTGAACGAAAACCGGTCAGTTAAATGACCGGGCACTCCGTTGATTTGAAATAATCCGTTCAATTTAACCCGCTCTATTTAAAATTGCAATATGAGTAGACTTAGGCCAGAACAGCGCTTGCCCATTTTGTACCAAAGTTTCGGATGGAATTTTCATTTAAAATTTTGTTCTCCAGTTTTGGTTGAATGGTTAGATAAATTAGCAAAATTCTCGTATTTGGAATGAGGATAATCCCCAAGCTTTTGTCGAAACAACATTACATCCATATAAAACGACTGTTTGGTGCATTTTATGGGCTGACGGAACCATGTCTATATTTTTTCAAAAGCGTTCATGGTCAGAATGTTAATGTCTATAATGAATCGTATAGGTACACTATAAAAAAAGTTTTCCTTAGCTCAATTTATAAACTCAAAGAAACTTTTGGTGAAGTAATAATTTCACGTGATGATCCAATACGATCCACACGATAGCGTTGTTTCAAACCATTGGAATATTTTCCTTGGTGTTAGGTAATGTTAATTGTCTACGTCGATAAATCAGTGACAGTTGAACAGATTGTGGAATTGATTTACGTTAGCACCTGGTATTATAGTCTAATCTGACATTTGCCGAACTGTAATTGGTGGACTTGGACATTAGCTTACTACAACCCCTATATGACATAACACGCACACATACATACATAGGTGGCAAGTCTCGTGTTATGTAGTATCGGCACATAACACAAACCCCTTGCTCAAGATCTCGGACTTTCTAATCCTAAAACACGCATGAGCAAAAATCAGAGCCAAAATTTACATAAGGCAATTCTTTCGGCTAAGCTGATTTAACTTTTAGGCAGGAGGGGAAAATAAGAAGAGTAGAAACGTGATTGCACTTTTAATTCGTTTTACTTTTATGTCAAATAAAAATAAGACCGATATAAGCAATAAAATTTGCACTGTGTGACCAACAAAGCAATTTCAAGGAAAGATATGCACGCATGAGCGAAGCCGAACTCTTGCGAATAGTAAACTTTTACAGAGTTGCAAAAATAAGTACTATTTTTGTTTACTAGAGTAAAAACGCTTGAGAGTATTGATTATTAAATAGTCGTAAAATTTGAAACTTTATTTGTACAAACAACATTTCTTATCTTATGCTCTTTTCACCATCTTCTTGATGCATAAAATCGGTGCGGCCACATCATTTAATTTTACAAATTTTATGCTGCCGGAAAAATAAAACGTAACATTGGCTAAAATTGAAAGATTGAAATATAATGAACTTAATCCATAATCTGTTTATTTGTGTGAATTAATATTTAAAAAACTAAGTATGTTTTTATTTAATCCTTTTTATTTCAAAATATAAAAAATTATGACGCAAAACGCAATTTAAGATAAAAGATAAAAAAGGCAATATGTTTATAATAGATTTATAAAATTAAACGTTTTTATTTAATCTCTTCTATTTCAAATTAATAAAATTTCAAAACGAAAACTTCTACATACATTTTTTGAAGACATATTCGAGATTTTGGTTTTATAAAGAAAATCTTTTTTCGCGAGGTTTTTATTAAAATAATAATGGGTGAATAACATTTTTTCATTTTGATTTTATACACAAAAACCTGTTTTGATCTAACAAACTTAATATATTTGTTAAGCCTATTTAATTCCACAATAAAAAATTATTGGTTTATAACACAATTTAAAAATAATGACATAATATTTTTTAATAACAAAACAAAATAGTTTTTTATTTAATTAGTTTTATTTACAGCGGTATTAGCTGCTGACACAGACTCGGACGTTGCGTCACTATATCTTCAAAGAGAGCTTGATGAAATAGGAATTTGGTTAAATAAATGGAAGATAAAAGTCAACACTGAAAAATCTTTACACGTAACGTTTACTTTGCGTCGTGGAAACTGCTCACGTGTATCAATAAACAACAGTGATATTCTGCAATCTGACACAGTCAAATATTTAGGTCTGCACATCGATCGCAGGCTTACATGGAAAAACCACATTAAAGCTAAGAAGCAACATCTTAACTTGAAATTCAAGCGCCTATTTTGGTTACTAGGTCCCAAATCCAAACTAAGTCTCGAGAATAAGGTAATTTTGTACAAAGTAATGTTAAAACCAGTATGGACATATGGCATACAGTTGTGGGGAACGGCCAGCAATTCTAACATTGAAATTCTACAGAGGTTTCAGTCGAAAACATTGAGGTCCTTAGTTAACGCCCCATGGTTTGTATCAAACAAAACAATTCATGATGACTTATCAATTCCGATGATTAAAGAAGAAGTTAGAAAATATAGCGAAAATTACTTGGAGAGGCTGAGTAACCATTGTAACCCATTGGCAATAATGCTACTAGATGACACAAACGAAGTAAGAAGACTGAAAAGGAACCACATATTAGACTTGCCATTTCGAACCTAATCAATTATACATAAATAAAATTCTGTGTACATACATATATGTAAATATTAGTATAGATAAAACTTTAAGATTTTGTATATAATGTATATATTATGAATTCTTGAAATAACTTTAACAATTTTTGTTTGTATATTGTTGTTCTTATTGGAGTTCAACAATGAATGTTATTTTCTTATTACTTATTTTATAAAATTTGCTTATTATCCTTGGATAGATTGTAAATAAAACGAAACAAAAAAAAAATTAGTTTTATTTAAATTTTAGTTAGTTTTATTTCAGATTAAAGAGATAAAAACTCCTAATTATTGCTTTTTGACAGAAAACAAACGCTGCATGTTGCTTTGTGTAACTTTTAACATTACTGTACCAAATATACAAAACTCTGCAGAAAAGTTTGCTAACGGGCAGAAAAGCTTGCTAAACGAAAAATAAAATTTTGTTTTCTTCTTGGATATATGTATGTACAGTATGCAAAACCCATATTCCTACACTTGATAAAAATAAGCCATCTATCTATCAAATTCTAAGATAATTGCATATTACTTGCATTTTTTCATAAAAACTTTAAATTGATCCGAAGTTTTCAAAAATTTGTGTATGCGTTGAATATTTTGAAAATGTTCTTCTTTTGATCAGGTGTACGAATATGGGTTTTGCATACTGTATATAAAACATAAAATACGTTCGTTTTAAGCCGTCGTGCACCTCTTCCATATACATACATATGTATGTATATAAAACGGAATGTATGTATGCTTGTTTATTTGTTTGTACCATATAGGAGATCAGACCGTTGGACCGATCTTCCTGAAATTTTCAAATTTAACTGAATTGAAGAAGAATTATGGGCTCCTTCCACATAGTTTTTGACAGATTTTTATAATATAGACGAGCATGACTTCGCCATTTGTGGACCAATTTTTTTCAAAATTCTTTTTGCATATGGAATAAGTGCAAAAAATTACGGCAACGCTGGTTCAAACACATGCATATGTACATTCATATGTGTTTTTGAATTAATTTTTTTTATGAATTCTTTATTTACAATCTATACATTTATGGACAATAAGTAAATTTGATACAATAACCAACATAACAGTAGTTGCTGCACTCCACTGAGTACAACAACAATGACACAAACATTGATTTCGATATTTCATTATATAAAATGGCAAAATACCAGTTCCTGAATAGCAAATCCAAAATATAAAGCCTTTTAAGACGCCTGTTTTCTTCAGAGTCATCAAGAAGGACTATTGTTAAAGGATTGTCATGATGACTTACCCTTCCCAAATAATTTATGCTGAACTTTCTTATTTCCTCAATAACTTTCGGTATGGAAAGATCATTGTGAATTGAGTTCTTCGACACAAAACAAAGAGCATTGACAATTGATCTTAAAGTTTCGACATTTCAGATCAGATGACAGATCTACTTTATTTCTCAAATTCAGCTGAGATTTTGACCCTAATCAATGAAAGCGTTTAGTTTTTATATTCAATTGGTGTCTTTTTGCTTTGATGTGTGACTGCCATGTTAACCTCCTGTCAATGTGCAAACCCAAATATTTAACGCTCTCACTTTGAGGAATCGGATTATTGTTCAGACGAACTACAGGCGTAGCGCCCCTTCGCAGTGCAAATGTAACATGCACAGACAGTATTAACATTAATATGTATTCCAACGACTTTTGAAATTCATTAAGAATATAATGCAACGTTAATGACGTTAAAATAGGAGTATCATCTACATAAGTTGCAAGTAAGACATTTGAACTGGTAGGCATATCTTATGTGAATATTGTATAATGAATGGTAACTAGTACACTGCTCCAAAAAAATATAGAAGTTTTTTTGACGCATACATACATATGTATGTACATTCGTACTATGTGCGGCCAAACATGACTGAATCCCCGTTGGGATTTCAGATAACTAAAAGCTAGTTCAGGGTTGATAAGAGATGAACTATGTATGTATATGTGACTCAAAAGCTAACTAAATTTCTATGGTAAGTGCATTCAGTTTTTACATGCAATGTCCTACAAAAGTGTCAGTACTCACTCGCTCTGCATAAGTTTCAGCCAACGTTGCAAGGTAATTTTTTTCTCTTTCCCGTTAAAAAAAAAATTCAAAAACCCACCAAATTTAAAGTATTTCGAAAAAACCCCTAAATGTAAAAGCTTAGATAATAATTTCATTTCATTTCAATTAAATTAACTTGACTTCAGTGTCAATAAAGCAAAACTTCTAACTAAAGTTCCTCCAAAAATAGCTTTTTATAGTTTTCTCTTAATTATATAAAATATTTTAAAAACAATTTATGTACAGTTTAAAAAATACTGTACAGATTATATACTTATGTATATATCTGATCAGAGTAGAGGCAGAGAAGTGTGCTTGTTTTACAAATACAAATCTAGCGATGTTTGCTCAAAGAGCAACAAGCTGTAGAATATAATATTACATATGTATATAGTTACTCTACAGACAAGTTAAAATAGTTAAATCCTCTAAAAATCCCTAAATATAAATTTATGCATCTCCGAGAAGAACACAGACTTTTATCTGACATTTAGCAAGCTTTTTTTTAGTTTATGGCACATATGATTTTTATTTAACAGAACAGAACATTTTAGTGTTCAATGTTCGAAGTAACCGAAATCTTGCCATTTTAAGATGAACCCTAATGTAAACTAATTTGTTAAAAATGAAATGGGGCATGTGTAAAAAAACAAATACATTGACATTCTTTTGTTAAAACATTCACACTTCCGCAAGTAGTGGGTTCACTTGCAAAATATTTTAATTCCCAGTGATTTTTTTACTTGCATGCCAAAAGTAAAAACAGTGTTACTAATAGATATTTTTTTAAATTTTAATGGATGTCCTACAAAGAATTATTTTTAAAATATTGAAATTAGAATAATTAGATAATGAAGTATGAGTTATTATTGACTTGGAATAAAAAGTTATTATTTATATTATGAAAAAATAATTAAGTAATTTGTTTCTGTGTTGGCAACCCAGAGAAAAAAATAAATAAGAAAACATTAAAAAAGGCTGAAAATAAGAATAAACCTGTGATTTAAAAAGTAATTGAAAAACAATATTTTCGTTTTCTTTTAAATTTTTCAATTTCACCATTAAAGCAGTTCTCTTTAGAAGCAATTGCAAGTGTGTTCATTACTTTTATCGATGTTTAGTTGTTACTACGTACATAACGAGTTAGGGGCTTTCTGTTTTAAGGTGGCGATATATGTACATATGTACATGTATGAATATAGTAAGAACAAAAAAGTAAAGAAACATCTACACTTTTCTTTTTGAAAAGCATATGAATTGAAATGTATGTACAGTGGCGAGCACATATGGATACATGTTTTACACATATGACGTATAAACCAAATAAAACACACAAAATTTAAAAAATATATATCATTTTGCACTTAAAATGTTCAATAAAATAATAAAATCAAGAAAATATATTAAAATTCATGATTTTCATACGTAAATGTTAAGTTTTAAACAAATTTATGTAAAATGACAATGTATCCACTTTTGCACGTTTTTGAAAAATTGAAGTTTTTAATACTTAGTCCACAGACCTTTTGGCTTGATGACGCTATTTATTCGCCTTAGCATACTTTCGACCTATGTCTCGATGGTCCGATGAGGAATATTGGACCACTCCGTTTGTACCCTATGCCAAAAATCATTCAAGTGCGTCGGAGGAGTGTCGTATGGGACAAACCTCTTGTTTAATAAAGCCCACAAATTTTCAATGGGATTGAGATCCGGGCTTTGCCCTGGTCATTAAATGGTGTGAAATGTTTGTTTAGAAAGCCATTCCCTTACGATTTTTGCCCTAAGCTTCGGATCTCTATCCTGTTGGAATATCACTTCTTCCTCTGGGTCAGCACTTTTGTCAACGAATTCGGGAATATTGGCTTCTAATATGCTCAGGTAACCTGCTTTTCTCATTATACCTTCTATTTTTACCAAAGGAACCAATATGCCACCAAGTAAAACAGGCCCACATCATCAAACTTCCACCGCCATACTTCATTGTTTATTTGACTTGGTGTTTTTTAAGCGTTCATAGGGGCGGTGCCAGTCATATTCGTTCCCATCGGACTGGAATCTATTTAATTTGGTTTCGTCAGACCAAATAACCCTTTTGCAGTATTCGACAGTCCATTTTTGTGCGCTTTACAAAATTTAAGCCGAGCCTTTACATTTTGACCAAACAACGTAGGCTTTTTTTGTTTAACTGCTGATATGAGACCAGTTCGGCGAAGAGCTCTTCGAGCTGTTCAGTCGCTCACGAGTTTGTTTATAGCAGTTGTAGCCTGTTTGGGTGTTTTCACCTGTTTGGAGGACAATAATCACTCCATAGTTCTGGCATCACGGTTCGAAAACGTACAAGGTCGTGATTTTTTTGCAGTATGTGGGCTAAATTTTTTTTATTTTTCTTACCAGTAACACTATTCACTGACAGATTCCCAACTTTTTGGCAATTTCGCTACCTGAATAATTATTACTTGTCATTACAACTACTTGGTTTTCCAAAAAATTGGATATTTTTCTCACATTTTAGCAAAAAATTGGAGAAAACTTAAAAAAACTTTTTAATAGTTTTTAATATGCTATAAACTGGTTAATTTAATAGTTTTTAGAAAAACAATTAAATAACAGTTAAATTCATCGCCATTTGTCCGTTTATTTGTGGTGCCAGCTTAAATGAACTTCAACGTGCAAAAGTGGATACATTGTCATTTTACATAAATTTGTTTAAAACTTAACATTTACGTATGAAAATCATGAATTTTAATATATTTTCTTGATTTTATTATTTTATTGAACACTTTAAATGCAAAATCATATATATTTCTTAAATTTTGTGTGTTTTATTTGGTTTGTAAGTCATATGTGTAAAACATGTATCCATGTGTGCTCGCCACTGTATGTATGTATTCAAACAATAAATTATTCTTATAACCAAGAAGCAGGTATGATGAAGAAAAAGAAACAAAATTTCAAACAGTACACAGTGAAATTATGGCTATTTTTCGTGGGGTCAGTTACGATCTTTAAGCAATGTGGACCTGTAACCGAATTTGTGAATTCTCTTTGTCTTATTCATTATATTTTTATTGTTTTACCAAAAATTATTCACTGAAACAAAAGGTCTTCAAACCAATATTTTGATATACTTATGTATGTATGTAGTACATACATATGTAGATAATTCGCGAAATTTTATTTTAAATAAGGATCTACGCACATACACATGTACATACATATTTATGGATGTATAAAGGCATTTCAGTGAATCAACTAACACTTTTGTTGCAAAAAAGTGCCAGTTGTTGCTTCACATTGAAATAAAAAGTTGTTCGTTGGTTCAGCGAATAAATTCTATTTGCTGACTTGTTGGACATACAAACTTCGATAAAAATAGATTAAATGAACAACAAATTAAGAAGAGGATAATACATATATACAAATTGATGCTTGAATTGTGTATACAAATACAAACATAGTGGTTGAATATGCATGTATGTATGTATATAAATATGTATGTATGTATGTATATAGTATAAAAATACAAACGTTTTTAGAAAAATAAACAACATGAAAATCTTACAGTTTATTTAACTAAAAACAACGATCGCAAGAATACATACAAAGTTTTGTTCCATTACTATATTAGAAGACATCGAAGAAAATTAGTTTTCTTATAAGTGTTAGAAAAAGTTCGCGAAAATTATCGAATTACAGGAATTAGAAATAAAATCGTTGAATTCTCCAGTTATAAATGTAACAACTATGAGTGCAAAACAAAACAGCTGTGGTGAAATGTTTAAGTCACGCATAGAAATTGATCCACGTTATGGACGCAGTCTTGTCACGAAAGAACACATCCATAAAGGTGATGTTGTGGTTGATGAACTACCATTTGCTTGGGGACCTAAACAAAATAGTGGCATTGTGTGCCTTGGGTGTTATCGGAGTTTAGAATTCGATGAAGATGGTGATTCCATGGATCGTTGCATCACTTGCGATTGGCCGCTATGCAGTGCATGTGTTGATTCGGTTGATCATCTGGGAGAATGTAGAATTTTCTCCGAAGCGAATGTCAGATTTGCTGGTAATGTAGGTGAAGACGGAATCTGTGCACAATTGGATTGCATAACTCCTTTGAGGTTAGTATGATGTATACATTAAATATTATTTAGCCATTTCTTTTTTGTATACATACATACTTCTAAGCCTACTGCTTTGCTTCCTTATCAATATATGTATGTTTGTATGTACATACATAGAGAAGCACATATAAGAAAATAGAATAAGAGCATAAGATTATATAGACGATGTGTGTCTTCAGATTATTTTTTTTCCCAGCGGTAAAAACATGAAAATAAAGGCATTTTTAAAAATGCTTTTGTGGCATCAGTTCAGATTATCCTTCTACACTATGATTCTAAACAAACTCAAAGAGAATTTTTTTTATATATTTTATTTGCTTCTGTATCTCTTACAAGTTTCTTTCCCGAAATTATACTAGTAACAGAACCTATACTTTTTTGGAGTGTAGTCTATCATGGTAAATGTTTATTGCAAGAAAGATCTCACAAATAATAATTTTACAGCTTTTGCATTATGCATACGGATTTTAATGTGTAAAGCTCTCTAAGTTCTGAGATTTCCAATTCTGAGATGGGTCAGCCCATAATGAATACTGCTCAACCGAGGTGTACTTGCAGCATTAATAAATATACATATGTATGTATATGTATGTATGTATTCACTGCTTCAAAATAACTCGAAGTTACTTAGAATAACATGAACTACCCCAAACACACAGTTTTGTAGTGCTTAAAAATGCTTCTTCGCTAATATTATTATTTTATGTCGGAATGCTTTTCAAAAATGAATCAGTTTAATTTTCTAGAGCTATGTAGGTACACTACGCTTGATTCAAATGCAGATTCGTCTATTGCCTAATTTTAAATGCAAGTATGTATAAATTTAAGGGATTCGAACAAGATTACTATATCTTTTTGTAAGAAAGCATTTTTTATTTGGTTCTATGGCTGATATTTTAGAACTTATTATACAAAAAGAATTATCAAAAAATTGGTCAACAATTGACGAAGTTATTTGTTAATCTATTATTTGGGAGGGCAATTAGTGGACCTTTTCCATATGCAAAAAGAATTTTGAAAGTTGGCCCACAAATGGCGAAGTGATGTTCTTTTATATTATAAAATCTGTTAAAAACATGCACATAGAGAAGAGTAATATAATTTAAAAAAGGGTAGGTGTGGTTGAAAAAAGTAACCTATAATTCATTCGAGAGTCCGAGTTAAATGTCTCCTATAAGGTGCAAACATACAAATAAACAAACAAGGACATATTCTGTTTTACATACATATGTATATCGGCAACATGTTTGCAACTAAAGAAGTCTTGGAGGTATCTCTAAGCCTTCTTGTCATCTCATAAGTCATTTGCTAGAGGAGTTTTAGTGGGCATGCAATCTTTGGAGACGCTTTCACTTAGCCTTTTCATGTCTTCTTTTACCGATGGCATATTCAAGTTTCTGTATTTGTTTGATCTTAGCCAGGGGCCATGTTAATAACCTGTCGGCCCTCTTACTTAATATAATTATTTTCCCTAGTGAAATCGAAAACACTAGTTCATCAATTGGGGCAGAGTTCTACAAAAAAAAAATCCAAAAATCTACTAGTGTATATCTAAGATCATTGAGTTCTTAATTTAATAACGGTCGTACAGACCTCGCAAAAAGTCTTTACGTGAATTTTTCATATTTTCATGTGTTTGTTGGGTCAATCGTGTTATTACCATTTTGTCTTTGCTATAGAATTCGTATATTTTAAACTTTTTCCATTGCTGCGGCATATGTGCACTTGTGCCAAATTGCTGTAAAGCCTTTAGGCAGCTTCGGCAGCTCTACCATCATAAAATTTTTACGCATTTTTCTTTGCTGTTTCTTTATAAGACCAAATATTTGTATCAGGTAAGAAATTTAATTTCATCTACATATCTTTAGTGAAACATGGTTCACATTGAGCTTAATAAACTGTTTCTGAATAAAGAAAATAAGTATGTACTTAATTTTGAAATTTCTAGCTGAGATTTTGTCGTCTTTTATTTTGTGTACAGTGGGCAGTTGAAGTTCAGGTGTAAATTGTGCTTCTTGGTTTCTTTGTTGTTTGAAAAGTCGCTGTTTGTGAAACCTAAAAGTTTTATTTTGAATTTCTTGTCGGTAGTCAAGAAGTTTTTTAATATGACGCTGTGCAGCAGTATAAGATAATTGCGTACTGATTTAAGTCTAAGAGATTTCTATCCCATACTGAGTTTTGAGTTTCTGTTTATCAAGGGATACTGCAGTTTGATTATTTTATTTTTTTTATCTATCGAAAGGATCGTAATTTCTTCTGGTAGGGTTCCTGAACTAAGGATCGCCGTATCATCAGCAAATACAAATGAAGCCTATGCATGTAATTAGTGGTCTGCAGTGAATATAGTATGCAGTATAGGAGAGATACACGAGGCCTGAGGGCGTTTTGCACGAATTTCTGCCTGAGAAGAGTGTTCATTTCCAATGTGAACCTCAAAGTTACGCTTCAAAAAAAAACTATGAATCAATTCAATTAAGTGAATTAAAAAACTATAATTGAGCGTCTAAAAATTATACCGTATTGCCATACTGAGTCTGAGTTTTATATCTAGCAGAACCATTCCAATAGAGAAGCGATTAATGAAATTGTATGTTACCAAATTTCGTATTAGAACAAGCGACTGTATTGTATTATGTTGCCTGTGAAACCAAATTGTAGAGAGGGAAGAACATTATGTGAATCTATAAAACTTGTAAGTTGTTCTTTAATTACTTTCTCAAGTATTTACACAATGACGATAAAAGACTAATTGGAACTAAAAAGTTTATCGTGCGTCAATTGAACCACCTTTTTCGTGGGCGTGTACTACTTCGTTAACGGTTAATTCGTACGATTCGCGCAGTTTGCCGCTACGTGTAAGCCAGCCAGCTCTCTTACATTTGCAAGGATGATGTTATTGCCATTAAAAGCATTCAAACATATAAAAATTATTATAAGCAAAATCAGAAACTGGTTGCAAAATAGTTTGTGTTCTAAGAGCGCATGTTGGGATGCTTATATACAATTTTCCAATCCTAGATATATTTTTCTGTTGGGGCTTCTTCATAATTTTTGAGTTGCAGCGTAACCTCGGAACCAAGTAAAAATTTCCTATGCCTTTAAACAAAATAAAGGTTAACTTATAAAGTAATGTATGTAAATTTGTACTAATGGTTGCTGTTTATTGTAATATATATATATATGTATGTACAAGTTTTAATGGAAACTGTGTTTTTTAGAAATTGTTTTTTGGAACTGTAGTTTCTAGAAGATTTTGCAATACCATTGGATCCTCCAAAGAGCAGCTATTCTCCACAGCCCATTGTAAACAAACATTGCAGCTTTCTAAACCGTTCTAAAATTTTATTTTTCATTCTCGTCTTCAGTTTCACTTTGTTCTAATGCAATTTCTTGTTCAGTTTGAATGTTTCAATAGTTTTCATATACCCAAGAATTTACTTCTTTTATTTTATTATTTTTTTTATTCTTAGATAGCGGTAAACTAAAATGATTTTTGTCCTAAAGCCTAAGATTATAGGCAAAAAGGTTCGCAGCTTTGAATTTATTTATGGAAACAAAACGAAAAAGGCACACTTAACATTGTACGCAAAGTTGCGTTAATGGAGTTATTTTGTTTTTAAGTTGCTTTAACAGAGTCACCAATGTTAAAAATCGAGAAATGCGCTTATCGAGGGTTGCGTTAAATATTTTTTTCCAAATATTTTTTTCCATACATATACTCTCGCATGTTCTTATGTGATCTTCCAAATTTTTAGTTTAGGTGCGTCAGATTTAGTTGATTTATTATAGAACCATTAAATTCAAACCATTTGAAATTAAAACATTTCTGTCTATCGACCTGCAGAAAAGTGCAGTTGTAGATAATAATATACATATGTACATATGTACATAGGCATGTATTTAAATAAAATTCTAGCAATGCCTGAATTTTAAAAAACATATTCGCTTTTGATTGACGGTCACACAAAAATATTAAAAACACACATGAAACTGAATTTTGAAAAGATTTTCCTCTGCAGTCTTGAAAATGTTATACGAAGCATCACATCACCGTGTAAATCTTACCGAAATACGTTGCAATCCGATCGTAGGTCGTTATTTAATAAACGGTTTGAACTTAACAAGAACCGGAAGTATTTTGATAGAAGAAACACCCTTTGCTCTAGGACCGAAATGTAATGGCCCTGTTATGTGTCTGGAATGTTATTGTTGTGTTAATTGTGATATCGATCCAAATCGTCCAAATGAACGTTGCCCAAAATGTAGTTGGCCATTGTGTGAAGAATGTCAAGTTAATATAAATGAAAAGCAGTATCATGCTAATAATGAATGTATAGTGTTTGCCAAAGCTAAAGTGAAGTTTTATAACATGTTGAGTGATGCCAAAGGCTGCCCACAATTGGACTGTATAACACCATTGAGGTACTGATGAAGACATAAGGATATAATTTTCTTCTGCGAATACGAATAATGAATCAGATTCGATTTGAGTATATGTGATTGAATTGTTTAGAACCGTACAGAATAATACATACATATGGAGATATACTACATACATATTAACATTTTTTTACGAAATCAATTTCAAAGTGTTCAGAACTACTTTAAACGAAATAAATATAATGTCGGCATATGAATTTAAAAAAGCCATAAGTTGCATAAAATTCAAAATCAAAACCCATATATACATATGAATGTTCCCACTAAATCATACTTTTTGATAAAAGAAAAAAAAACTGAGTCGCCAAATTGTTGCATTCTAAGACCTGCACTGCTGTCTTATGCCGAACAAAAAGTATATCAACAGATTAAAATGCAAATGCATGTCCCAAGAAAAATTAATGATAAAAAAGAAAAATAGTTTTCTTAAAAAATTTAGAATATGTCCTCAAATCTCCATTCAATTCATTTTTTTTTATTATTATGACTTTCCTACCTTTACTCTTCTATTCGTGCAGGAAAGCATCTGGTAGCAAATTTTTTTATTTACAAAAAATCTCTACTCGAAGCTACAAAAAATTATTATAGCTAAAATCTTCTTCATTACATACTTCGAAACTAAAATTAGTCCTCTAAAAGGAGGTGGGAACGTCTTAATGTTTCCAGGACATTCATGCTTTAGATTATCATCTTTTTGGCACAAATGCCTTAAAATAGAAGTATTTTGTTGTCTTTAGTAGTTACTTTGTCAATTTTATTAGTTATTATTATGTACTAAAAAAAAGAAATGTATCTAATCAAATTATGAATATACCACTTACAAAAAATGCCAAACGTTTTGAACTTGACGAACTGTCTAAAGATACTAAGTACCAAAAGCGTTAATACAAAAATTGAACATTTGTGCAAAGTGTCTTTAATCTAACTTTGCGACTTTTTAATTTCATACGACGATATGTACATATGTATATTACACAGGTCTTGTCACAAAAATATGCCAAAAATATTTCTATGTACATATGTATGTATGTATGTATGTATATCTATCCACGATCATCTACACAACCATCAGACATGCCGTTTATAATAATTTTTTTGTTCTGAAAATGCTTTGCATGGGTTCTAATAATAACTCGTCATGAATGGAGTCAGATTTAAGAAGAGGAAGCACCCAGTGTCTGGCATAATAACATATGTATGTATGTATGTATGTATATAGAAAACAATATTTAATTTTAGCTGTTCGATTCCTTTTCTTAAGGGCTTCATTCAGACTGGCACTGGGCACTATTTGAAAATTTATCTACGTCGAATTCGTACCGTCCGAAATGATTTTGTTGTTCTGGGTTTGAAGCAATGACTTTTGATTGTGTAAAAAGTAAAACAAAAATTATTCTGCTTTGCTAATATTTATGGAAATCTAATGAGATCTGAGGGGAATGCCAACAAGTCTATTTGCATTCCGTTTTCACACCATCCCACCTCAAACGAAAAATATGAGCAGAGACAATATTTAGCGGTTAAAGGAATTGCTATATACAAGAGAACAAAGCATTAACTTTTTGACAAGCCATGAATGAAATGCATTTCTATATCGTAATCACACTCCAATATTTTGAGGCTGTGTATGGCGATGAATCGACGACTGCACGCTATAGACTGTGAAACGGCCAACTGGTCAGTTTGAATGTTCAAATGAAAAATCTTGTTTAAAAAAATTTCTAAAAATTAAAGCCTTATCCGATGACAAATCTCTTATCGTATTATTTAGCATTTACTTAACATTTTGATTTAACTATATCTTATTGCTTTCTTGGGCAAATGTTAAAATATTTAAATCACAAATTGCGGTATATTTCCATGGGCGTTTAAAAGTATCAACAAATATTGCAAAATGCAATATTCGACAAAAAAAGCCTTAGAAAATGAATTTTTTACGACTTTGAATCCTGTTTCCCTCAGTGATAATTTTTAATGAATTTTGGCGAAACTTTTAGGAATAAAATTGAATGAGGCTGAGAAAGTTATTGAGCAGAATAGATATGGCCATTCTTCAGTTGGCGACCGCGTGAAGATTTGTTTATAAAATAGACCTAAATTGAAAATATTGCGATTATACTACATTACCCTGTAATTTTTTGCGAAAAGGCTTGCAAACAATTTTCAAATACACAAAATTTATTTCTTTAACTCAAGTTAAAGCATATCAGTAGCGTTAAGTACTCGGGACAGTTCTTCTTCTTCTTCTTCTCTTGGCGCTACAGTCCGTGGTGAACCTGGGCCTCAACCAACAAAGTTATTCTTTGTTGTTGTGTCGTAACTAGTGTGTTTTTACACGGTAGGGAAGTTACCCCCACGCACAACCCCCGAAACCCGGAGGACCGGGTCCTGGTTTAGACCCCTGGACAGAGGGGATTCGCTGCACACTTTGGTTCACCTCTAAGCGGGTGCTGTAGGGGCTATCCAGGGGCGCCACGGGGAGGCAGTATGTCAGCTTGACCAGTCCATTTTTCAGGGATCGCTGCTGGCTTCTCGCCAGGTTGAGAGCAATCAACAACTTTGCCCTGAGTGCACTGGCCCATTCCCCTCGGGACAGTTAAGGCCTTTTAAAATTGGTTATTTAAAAAAAAATGCATATCTAAGACATTCTCGCCTTCGTCCCACAAATCATTATCTATTTGATGTTGTGACTCTGTAAAAAAATTCTTAAACAGTGGAGTAAAAACTGCGTGCATATGTATGTAAGTAGATTTAATAAACTTTTTCACGCCAGACTTTTGTTTTAAGGGAATTTATTTTTAAATCATGTAGCCTGAAATGGCAGAATGAGTTTGGCAACATTTTTATTGCAATAGAACAATTAAGGACACTCGGAAAACGCATGTCACAGAAAATTAACTTTACCGGTTTGAAGTCGCCAAACGGAAGTTGTGACAAACGAAAAAGCTAAAAATTTCACTGTTTCAAGCCCTTAGTGTATACTGACACGATTTGGTCGATTTTACTTATATATATTACACCTTGAATTAAATTGTGCACAGTTTAAATTTAATTATGAAAACCTTCAAGATTTTAATAAAAAATTTCCAATTTATAAATTTGCTTGATAAGAAACTCGCAGGTTTTCGTTTAACATTGGCTGAGATTGCGTAATTATGCACCGTTATAAAATTAGTGAGTTACCAATTTGTTATCAGCATTCGAAATTGACCAAGATGATCTGTAAGAAAGGACTTGTAAGAAGTCTATTACGGAGCTTTTTTACCCTAATTTTATTGCGGACATAAACATTCTTTACTTGATTGAAGATTTTGATAACTTTGATTACTTGGACAGTAATTTGGCACAAATTAAAAAAATATATTTCCAACAACAAAAAATAATATTAACTATACAAAACGCTTAATATTTCGTAGGATAGCCCTTATTCTTTAATACTGCTGCACATCTCCTGGGATAATGTCCACCAGACCCATGCAACGTTCCTTTGGCATTGCATACCAAGCCTTTTCTATTTCCGACCATAAATCTTTTACATTGTGCTGCTCCACATCGTTCCATATGTTCTCTGTAGGATTAAGATCCGGTGATTGAGCTGTCCATTTTAAAACATCAATGTTTTGTTGTTCCAAGCAGCACTTCACTAAGCGTGAAGTGTATTATGGAACGTTGTCGCCATCTAAGTGGCATATTTTCTTCTACATGTGGAATCATTGTGTTTGCAATTATGTATATTTTTATAAACGTACTGGTCCATTCGATTCTCCCCAGGTACACGCCATACACGCCATACATAACGTTTCCGTCAGAACCAAAACGACAAAATTTGGATTTGTCAGTCCAAAGGATATTCTTCCAAAAAAAGGGGGGAATGAAGTTCGGCACTTCAAATTTTTCTTCGACACGTGCCGCTTATGCTGTACAATACATCCACGCAATATTTTTTCATTAAGTCGTCTTCTATTTGTTCGCAAAGAGACGTGGATGCTAAATTTTGTTGAAACTTCCCTTTGAATATAAGTGGAGGGTTTAAAAGGTTCCTCAACTGAAGCTCTATAAATAAGGGAGTCGTCTTTTCGAGCGGTCTTTCTAGGCCTAGCGCACTATGGGACATTTTTGTGCCTCCCATTGGCTTGAATATGTCTCAGTGCATTGTACACCATCCTTCTGAAGCAGTTTAATACAGAAGCAATAACACAAACGGTGTTTCCTCTCGATTTTATTTGATGGATAATCTTATGCTGCTCCTCTGCCCATTATTTACTTTTAGATATATGTACATACATACATATGTACATACATAAGTACATACATACATATGTATCCATTTTTTGCTTTCCGTTTCTTCATAAAGCTTTTCAATTAAGGTATTAACAAAACTGACCAATTTAAGATTTTAAATAAATAAAATGTCGCATTTCCAAAAATGTGCTAAATTAGTGTCCACGTCACATTAATCACTTCTTCCAATAAATTAAAAATTTAAATAAAAAGGGCAAAAGAGAATAGAAAAAGATAACTGTACATACTGATCACGCCATATACAACACATGCGTGTAAAATGCACACTTAATTTTCATACCATAAGCGAAATAAACGCATTTCAATGCAACATGCATGAAATGTGCTAACCTAATGTCCACCACTGTATGTATGTACATATGTACTTTGCGGGAAATTTCAGAAGATGTTTTACTTCACTTTAGGCATTTTTTTAATTTACGTATCATGTTTTTCTAACTGACCAAAAATTCCTTATTAGGGGGCTCGACTCTTCCGTATAAAATACAAGTTAATACGCGTTTTCCTCTATGAAAAGAGAGGACCGGGGAGAAGTAGAATATTATGTTTTGTTTCTGGCCAAAGCAAAAGCCAACAAATTCGGATACCAGATGTACACACATACATACATATGTATGTATGTAGATCTATTCAATAGCAAAGACGTACATACATGCATACTAAATCATTTTAGTGGGGTTTTGTTCGTTGACAAAAGAAGTTGTTTTATAAATAAAAATACCCTCTGTGTGGAATAGAGACGCCTTCTACAAAACATGCGTAGTGCTTATTTTTTCCCCGCTTATGTATGTATGTATGTATGTACATATGTATGTACGAACATGTATGTATACATGCATATTATGGCTATTTCAATAATTAACACCTGCCTTTTTGCCTCTTCCTTTAAAATTCGTTGACGGACAATGCTTTGTCTTCTGCCATTTAGCGTTTTGTGCGTACATACATACATACATATGTATGTACACAGTTCCTTGAAACAACGCAAACCCACTAGTCTAGAATACGTGCGATTAAAATGCAGTTGAGATACATACATACACATATATGCATTCCATGTTAAGAATTCACCCCAGCTAATTCCTTTTGTGCGCTAATACTATTACACTATTTTGAAATCTTTTAAAATTATACATATGTACATACATATTATTGCTTTAGAGTTCTACTGGCAAAGGAAGAGTATCCAGAGCGATGGGAAAAAGAAGTAGCTCTCATGGAATATCACGACCAAGAACGGCGAGAAAATGTTGAAATATGGCATGCTGATTTGGTAAATATAGCACAATATCTAAGAGGGCCATGTAAACTGGCTGAACGTTTTTCGGAAGATCTCATTATGCAAGTCGTGGGAATTCTGGAAGTTAATGCTTTTGAAGCGAAATCTTTGCAAGGATTTCCGCTAAGAGCTCTGTATCCCATTACTGGTATTTTATCCCACAACTGTGTGCCAAATACAATGCGAAGTATTTACCCGAGTGAAGATTATAGGTGAGACATGTATATGTACTATATACTTATGTGCATTAAGTACATACATATGTTTAATTCTTTTCAGGATACGTTTACGCGCTATGGTTGACTTGCAACCTGGACAACAGCTGCAGCACTCTTACAGCTATACTTTGAACGGTACTACCCAGAGACAAGAACATTTGAGAACAGGAAAATACTTTTCTTGCGATTGTAAACGATGCAAAGATCCCACGGAGCTGGGAACCAATTTTAGTACATTTAAGTGTAGTAAATGTGAAGATGGTTGGTTGTTGTGGTCTGATCCTTTGGGTAAGTTTATTGTCGTACACTCATTCAAAACTTTTGTACAGCAGAAACCAGAATTGAATTGACCTATCATCTCTCTGCTGATAACTTAGTTACACGTTCATTTCGTATAAAGCTCTGAATCTATCACTTGAGAAAGTGATTTGTTGTTGTTTGATTTGCGACATGTCTTCTCTTCTATTTTTTTTTTCGTAATACATATCTTCCTTTTGTGTAGATATTATGCTGAGTTGCTTCGCTTTCGATGAAAAAGAATACTTCCGAGACGGTAGTTTAAAAGTTAAGCAAATCGTTAGAAGAGGCGTAGTAACTGAAAAAACTCATTTTCACATATTAACCACAAGGTGAAGGATATAGCAACAGCCTGTGCTATTTTCTTATTCACATATTAACCACAAGGTGAAGGAAATAGCAACAGCCTGTGCAAATTTAAACAAATGTCTTTTTTAGCCTAAAAACATTTTTTAGATAGAAATGTAGTATATATTTATATATGTATGTACATATCGATACCTTAATATACAATGGACCTACATAAGTAACGTTTTCCTAACTTTTCAGGAGAGAGAAAAAACTTAATAAAAATTACAGTTTTGTAGTCGAGAAACTTTTTTCACCTGCTTATATTTTTGTTATTTTTAGTCGGTTGACGTCAGTTTTTTGTTACCAATGAAGACCATCTTTCGAAATTTACAAAAAACTCGATTTATCTTTCTATCTAAGGTAACGATATGTATGTACAATTTAAAAAGTAGTCTTCCTTAATTGAAAATAACAAATTTGTATTTAAAAGATATTCGAATGTTTGTGCAAAATGCAAGGATTTAATAAAACAAAAATTTCTATTTGCAGACCCCAAGACTGAATGGAAATGTAGCTTATGTGAATTTAAAACCTCAAGTGACGCCATTCGCAAAGCACTGGCTGTCATGCAATCGGAAGTTTCCGAATTACAAGCTACTGAAATGTCAGCTCAACGTTTGCAAGAAACCGAAAAGTTATTGAAAAAATATCGAGTTGTTTTGCATCCCCTTCACTTTATAATGATTTCACTAAAACAAAATCTAATCGAAATGTACGGCCGCGTGAAAGAATATGAAATGGTTGAATTACCCGACGTTTTACTCGAACGTAAAGAGGAATTATGTCGACAAGTTTTACGTGTGATGAATATTTTTGAACCTGGCCTAAGTCGAATGCGTGCAATGATTTTGTACGAACTACATGTACCCGTCGTTTTATTGGCTAAAAGTGGTTTTATTGCGGAGGTTCTGACGGGTTCAAAGCTCAAAGAGAAACTTCAAGAAGCCATAGCAATTCTAAAGGATTGCGTGGAAATTCTTCAATATGAGGATTCACAGTCTCAGGAAGGTGTTTTAGGTTTGATTGCGAAACAAGCTATGGAACAACTAACGCAAAGTGTTGAAGGCTTGGGAGATTGTTAAAATAGAAAAAGAATAGTCAATTAGTTTTGTAAATAAATAAAAGCAGATTTAAAAACAAACTGACTGAAATGGTTAAATTTTTTGGTTAAAGTTAAGGATGAGCAGAAATGCATTTGTATGTATTTTGCTGTTTTTGTTTATGTATAGAATTTAAGAAAAAGTGAAATTATATTGTACATTTTTTACATACGCAGAAATATAATTTTAGCTTTATTACAAACCACTCAGAAATTACAGGAAAGAAACGATGTTAGCAAATGTCGCAACAGGCTTTTCCAATATCGAGAACTTTATTAAAAATAGTCACAACACAAGTCAATATTTGACAATCTATGTTTCTATTCTTTATCTGCGAATAAGAAAATTTGCAATTAGTAGTCCGGTTATTGTATGGAAAACAAAAGACAATATAATTTAGGTGGCCATGATTTCCAAGATGAATCTGTCAAAAATTTACTTGGAAAACTAACTTAAATTTTCTTCTGGATTGATCGTTTTATTGATCATTAAGCACAAGAAATATTTCATATTTTGTTATTTTTAAGAATTTGTACATTTAATATTTGGTGGAGTTTCTTTCCTCCGCCCTGGATAATTGCTTTTAAACTGTTTTCTCCACTAAATATCAAACGAAATTAGATGTAGAGGAAATAGTAATAAACTTTTTTTCGGCAAAACGGGGAAAAAGTATCACTGCTATTAACATTTTTTTAAAATTTCATTTTGCCCTGAAGAGGCAAAACGGATTTCCGTATCGTTAATAAAAACTGTTATGGATAGTTGGTTGCTATTTCTTCTACAACCAGCAACAACCCAGCGACACATTTTAAGCGAAAAGTAAAAAACAGTTGTTCTCTTCCTACCAGCCAATAAAAATGTGTAAATATGTATATGTATGTATATATGTATGTAGAATAGAAGAGTAGAAGCGGCTAATGGATGCATTTTATTAAGGTAACAACATTGAGTATATAGGCTGGTTGCCAAATGTGTTATCTGCATTTTGCAGTTTTTCGAAGCCTAAGAAGTTTTTTATTTTAAAGCCGAAAAGAAGTTTTTTATTTTAAAAATTAGTTTTTACGAAAATTTGGAGATTTTGCAGTTTTTTGCCCATATTTTTTGTTCCTGAGATCTTAATTTTACTGCATTATTGTCATTTTCGGTTAATTATTCCCCGGATAATTGATGGGCCGCTTAAATGGCCAAAAAAATGCAAAGCATAATTTCTACAAAAACTAATAGAAATCGCCCCGCTTTATTGAGTCCCGTTTAATTGCTGCATCCTTTTTATTGGCTTTTCAAATTAAACGAGTTTTAACAAATCACATATAAAAGTGGCGGGTGCTGAAGTGTTATTTGCAAGTTCCTAAAAATAGAACATAGTTTTCACACCCAAAAAAGATATATACATACATATATGTACATACATACATACATACCTACGTCAATTTTCAAAATCTTGTATTTTTTATATTTTGTAATGTTTGTTCGTTTTATTGAGTGCGCCGCTCAATTAAAGGAGTTTTTTTTTATTGAATTGAGTCAACGAATCAATTAAAAGAACATCAGGTAAACTTAATATTTTCTTAATAGCTCCAATACCATGCACTTTTAGAAACTCAATGAACTCAATTCGTGAAACAGTGCGGTGAGGTAATCCTTTTATTACATCCTTTTTTACAACACTGATTAAATGCAAAGGTTAATGTTTTTCTACATTGAGTCTAATTTTATGGTTTGAAATATACATAAGTCTTAAATACTTTCCTTTTAACCTGTCGTGCAACTCTGCTTTACTTCGTTTACTTATAAGTATACATATGTACATATTTATGTATAATACAAAATTTAGCTTTGATTAGGTTTTATTTATGTGCAGTTTTTTCACTTGAAAATTAGATTTTTTATTCGGAATTTTCAGATTTTGTAAAAGAAATTATGACAACGCTGGTATATAGAGCAGTGATATTCCAAATTAAGAATAAAGATGCATTGGTGAGAGAGCTACACAGCAAACATAATGTCAAACGCTTAAAATAACAAAAAAAAAGAAAAAAAGTTTAGATTTAGAATTTTTTCAGAATAAAATTTTTTTTGTAATCTGTTTTATTTCAGAATTAAATGAATGTAATTTAAATTTTACGGAAAGGAACAAATATAGTATATTTTACTTTGTTTTTTGTGTTCAATTGTAATTGGAACGCGGGTATTTGCTATGCTTCGTCCAACAATAATGCTTAATAAATTTCTGAAAAAAATTACAATAGAGCTGTATCGTTCGCGAACGACCGCATCAAATTGAAAGGATCATTCAAATGAACGATGAATGAATAAAAGAGACTTTAAAAGAGAATAACAAATGCGTGTAATTTTTTTAACAGTTGCTGTATCAGTGATTATACATCACTGATATAGAGGTGAGTACATGTTTGTGTTTTCAATTTTGCACTATTAAAACTAAAATTTTAATAAAAAACTAATGATTCTAGCAACAAATTGAAAATAACGGTATTTTAATACAGTTGAGAGCCAAGGTAAAAGGGGATTTAGGCGGTAATACAAGTCGTTCGTAAAACCAAGGAGAAAATCTTATGAAATTATCTCCGTATTTTAAAAATGAGAATAAAAATTTTACGATAGATTTTTTTAAGTTTACACCATTGATAAAAGACCAAAACAAAGTGAAATGTTTACACAAAAGTACATCACTGATCTAATGATGTGTGAAGGAATTTGAAAAATTTATTAAAACGATGAGAGCCGTACGATTGTGAAGTTTTCATCTGTATTTTCTCTCTATGTCGTATGATTTCATTACATATTAAGTTTAGACGGTACCGTCCCTGCTCTTCTACTCAAAAATGTTACTTATCGTACGACTTGTGTTACCGTCTAAATCCCCTTTAAGCAATACTGAGTATATACGAGTTATCTTGTTGTAATACATTTTTTCTAAACTAATCAAGGAACAATGAACGAACGTCCACTTTTTTGGTGATCTACTTTATATTTTTACAACTGTGCAAACTGCAGAGTTAACTACAAAAGGAGCAAGCAAAATCTAATTTTTATTTCTAGTTTCAGAACGTTAAATGTATTGCGCTTGATTTTGACTGGCCAAAGCAAATGTTTATGAGATACAACTCACAATTCATTAATAATTAGTAATAATATTAAAAATTAACTTATACATATCATACTCCAAAAGTTTCAGCGCACATTAAATAATTTCTTAAGAGTAAAATTAAAAAAATATATGTAGGTACGTAGTGTATGTACATACTTATGTGCATATATGTATGTATATATATTTATGTAGGTAAGATAAAAATCTTTAATACAATAATAAGTAAATGGAATAGTGAGCTTACATGGCCTTTAAATGTTGGGTTTAAAAATATAGTCAATTGAGGGCTCAGAGGATGTAACATCTTTTTGTTTTGCCTTTTTAATTAAAGGCTCATCATCTTCGTCGTTATCATCAGCATCTTCCTCCCCGTTTGAGTCTCGCTTTTCGTTGCTTTCACCAATTTCTTCGCAGTCGTTTTCAAAATCTTCACTGTCTTCCATGTCGTTCTCAGTATCAACGTCATCTTCATCTTCATCATCTGAGTTTGTGTTCAATCTACGTTTCTTTTTTCTGGATTGTTTTCGTTTCGTTTGTTTTTTGTTCTTTGCATTATTTATTGTTTTAGAGTTCCGATACTTGTTCCAAAACTCAGCGGGTTGAGCATACTCCACTAAATTGGGAAAACGTTTGGCTAATGCTTTGCCTAATTCGTCAAATGACTTCTCTATGCTGCCGTCATATGAATAAATATTTTTGTAAATGGTGGGTATAAATATTAAAGACTTTTCAAAAAGTATTAGCTGGAATGGAAAGAAAGCACGCACACTGCATATGAATTAAATATTTTTGTCAGTGAAAATTTATATTCAGCCAACTAACTAATTGCCGGTACGGTGGGGATTAGTTAAGTGCAAGAAGACACATCTACTCCGTACTTATAGAGAGCTCTAAGATGTGCAGAGTACAATATGTACAACAGCGTTGCTGAAATTTCGGAACGTTTCGAAAGGTTTTGAGGAAATACCTTTTTCATTTCCTGTAAGTTTTTTCCCTTGAAACGGTGAATAAAAAACTGGAAAGCTAGCTTGCTTTCAATCGAACCTACAACTTCCAAATTTTGGTCGGAAAACTCTGTCTACTGACCTATTGGGTGCCTGCCTCAAGGTACGAGTTGATTGAACTGATCTAGTTCAGTAAAAGATAATCAACAGAAGTTTTGCAGTGAATTAAAACAATAATTGGTCAAAGCAAACAAGTATTAAGAGTAATTAAAGAATAAATGAATATAGACGGAAAAGTGTAAAAACACAATAATCTGGCTATAATTTTAAATACTTTTTCTCTACTCACAGCTTCTGGCATTGCGATTTCCCGTTTTCGTTTGCCTCTTCCAACACCTGCGGATGGGACTAGTTTATTTGGTACTACTTTATTGCATGCCTCATTTGAGGTTTCTGTTAGTTGATTTATTTCTGTCAAAGCATCATCATCTTGCTTATTTTCCGCTTCATTATTTTCCGTACTCAATTTTTGTTCCTTCGTAAGTTGACATACTTTTTTTAGGATGTATAAAACATCTTTTATCAGCGCTACTCCTTCAGAGGTTTTTATTAACGGATCATTTTTGGACTTTTCTGAAAAGAATTTAATAAAACTTTAGTACGTACTTCAATATATGCACATATAAATCACCATCATAAATGCAAAATAATTAAAATAATTTTTCAAAGCTTTACGGAAAATGGTAAAAATGTGTAATTATACAATTTTTAAAAATAAAACCAGTCGGAGTTTTAATATACATACATACAAGTGAGATACACACTACTAACATACCTTAGCGAACTATTAAAGAACACTTAAGAAATAAGCATAGATAATAATAGAAAATATTAAACTAAGAATCCATAAACAAAGACTCTATTCTAATTATGATAAGACCCTTATTTTTCACACCATTAAAGAAAAACTATTAAAACAAAGACTCTATTCTAATTATGATAAGACCCTTATTTTTCACACCATTAAAGAAAAACTATTAAAACGAAGACTCTATTCTAATTATGATAAGACAATATCCTAAATCAATAACCAACACTTAGTAAGAATATCATCACTTAGTTCTAAGACGATATTTCTGTACTTTATTTTTTTTTCACACGCTGATAAAACCTAGACTAGATTTAACATTTTCATTTCTAGTATTTAAGAAAAAACTTGGAAATAAAATAGTCAGTTTATGAACAAAACTCAAGGAAAAAACATACTTTTGTTTCTTTATTTCACTGGCGCAGTCGGTAGGATCTACGAAAAAGATCCTTAAACGAACCTACGAATAAATCAGTAGAAATTTTTTTTTTTTAAATAAATACAGTTTATTCCTTCAAAGTCCAAAGGAAAATAAAATATATACACAACCCAGTTTAGTTTATGGAAAAAATTATCTCAGACTTAAAACAATTATCAATCAACGCCAACATGAACAACAACACTCACAACGCAGAACAACAGCAAATTGAAAACCTGCTATTACAAAAACGCTTTGTAATGGACAACCTGAAATTAATCCATCCGTTTTCTGGACAAAAGGAGGAATTAGCGATGTATAGTGGAGCTATAGAAAACATGGTGCCAAACATAGCTGCCCTACCATCAGAGGACCGTATTCTATTTTTTAATTGCATACTAAGGACGTTGAGCGGTGCTGCTCTTAATGTAGTGAGACGAGAACAACCTGAAAATTGGACGGCATTAAAGAAAATCTTAATAATGGAATTCGGTGAGCATGAAAATATTTCACATTTAATTCTAAGTATGAATAATATTAAATTCAAAGGTAGCATTAAGAAATTATGTGAAGAAATTAACACTTTGATATGTAGAATTAAGGATGCGATAAAATTATGTAACGAACCAGAGGAGAGGAAGAATTTTTTTAATAATGAAATAAATTTCTATAGTTTGAAAACATTAAAAAAAGAATTACCAAACCATTTAACAGCTTTTTTAAATGCCAATCTGGTAAATGATTTTCAAACAGCAATTCAAAAATTGAGAGAGAGTGTTGAATTTGATGAAAACGTTCACTATAAATCAAATAATTACAGAAATTATGGTCAACCACATAAATCAAACTCAAACAGAGCACATTATAATCCAAATTATTTGCACCAACATAACAAATATCTCGATAGGAACCATAATACAAATCGAATTATTCACCCTCAAAATTTCCTTCCAAATAGTTATGAAAATGCAAATCGCGGTCTTCATCCTCAGAATTTTTCTCCAAATAATTATCAAAACCCACATCTTCAGAACGCACATAATCCCCAGTCTAATTATTATTCAAACAATAATTATAACCCTAATAAAAGAATGAGGGAATATGATTCCAATCAATCTAGAATCAGAAAATATGGCGCTCCTATACCAATGGAAGTGGAAAATTTTCACTTAAAAGCCTCAAAGAGCTACCCTCCATTTTAATGAAAGTAGAAAATAGATTTTATAAATTCTTATTAGACACTGGGTCATCCATAAGTTTGATTAGATCTAATACATTACCAGGAGAAAGTAAGGAAGTTAACCCAGTTAGAGTAAGGACAATTGAAGGAAATATAATTTTAAGCAAAGCACAAGAAATTACTAGTAGTCAGTCAGGCATTAGTTTGACTTTCTTTGTTCACGATTTTTGTCAGAACTATGACGGACTATTGGGTTATGATAGCCTACAGAAATTAAAAGCAGTTGTAAACATTGCAGAAAAATTCATAATTCTGAATGATAGAAAATATTATTTCCTGGACGAAAACCAAGGAAAATATGATAAGAAAGCCTTGTTCAACCTGGAAGGAGAAGAAGATGGAAATGGAATAGCTAAAGGCGAAACAAAAACATTATTCAGACTAGATCATTTAAACAAGGAAGAATATAAAGAAATTAGTACCCTATTAAAAAAACATAAAAATATTATATATAAAGAAGACGAAAATTTAAGCTTCACACACAAAATAAAACATAGAATAAATACTAAACATGAAGATCCGATCTATGTGAAGTCCTACAGATACCCAGAAGTGCATAGACAAGAGGTCGATAGGCAAATAAAAGAGATGTTAAAACAAAACATCATCTGCCACAGTAAATCACCCTATTCGGCACCAATTTGGGTAGTACCTAAGAAACAGGATGCTTCAGGTTTGCAGAAATGGAGAATCGTTATAGACTATCGGAAACTGAACAACATCACAGTAGACGATAAATACCCAATCCCATTAATGGATGAAATTTTGGACAAATTGGGTAGGTGCATGTACTTTACAACACTGGATCTCACAAAAGGGTTTTACCAAATAGAAGTTGAACCCAGAGATAGACACAAGACTGCATTTTCCACACGAAATGGACATTATGAATTTTTAAGAATGCCTTTTGGCCTAAAAAATGCACCAGCAACATTCCAAAGACTGATGAATACAGTATTGGACGAGCTGATTGGAAAAGACTGTCTAGTATACTTAGATGATATAGTAGTCTTTAGTACCTCTCTCCAGGAACATATCTCTTCACTCGATAAAGTATTTAAGAAATTATCTGAGGCCAATTTAAAAATCCAGCTGGATAAGTGTGAGTTCTTACAGAAACAGGCAGAGTTCTTAGGACATATAATCACACCTGATGGTATTAAACCTAATCCAAATAAAATCAAAGCAATAATCGATTATCCAATACCAAAAACAGCAAAAGAAATCAAACAATTTCTCGGATTGGCAGGCTTCTACAGAAAATTTATTCAAAACTTTTCAAACATCACTAAACCACTAACGCATGGTCTTAAAAAAGGAAATAAGATAAATTATACCGACAAAGACTACATTAAAGCTGTAGAAACAATTAAAATCTTGATAACAAAAGAACCAATTCTAGCGTATCCCAATTATGAAAAACCATTCGTTTTAACAACAGATGCATCAAACGTAGCATTAGGCGCAGTACTAAGCCAAAACTCTCACCCGATTTGTTTTGCAAGTCGAACCCTTAATACTCATGAGACTAATTATTCTGCCACAGAAAAAGAATTATTGGCCATAGTCTGGGCAACGAAATATTTCCGTCCATACTTGTTTGGGCGTAAATTTGTAATTAACAGTGACCATCGTCCTTTGCAATGGCTACATAATCTTAAAGAACCAAACGCTAAGCTACAAAGATGGAAAATAAAATTAAATGAATTCGATTTCGATATCAAATACATACCAGGAAGAGAAAATCATGTAGCGGATGCATTATCAAGGATTAAAACTTACCAATGCTATTTAAACGAATCACAAACAGAAAATTTAAGAAAAACAGAAACTATTGCGGGAAATGACGATGAACATAACGAAATCTCATCGATAGCAGCAACTTGCCACTCAGCAGATGAAGACAATCAAAATTATATAGCAATAACTGAAAAACCATTAAATATTTTCAGAAATCAAATCAAAATAATAAAAGGAAATCAAAACAAAACATTCAGTGCAAAACAGTTCTCAAATAATATTACCACTATAGTTTATACAAATTTAAACGAAAAGTTAATTAAAGACATAATAAAAACACACCTATTAAATAAAAACATTACCATCTATATGCCCAACGACGAAGATTTTTATTTACTCCAAGAATATTACAGTAAACTAATACAAAATAACCCCCATAAAGTAATAAGAGCAACCAAACTCTTAGAAAATATAAACGATTTTCCTGATTTCAAAACCAAAATTCTAGAGATCCATATAACTGGCCTACATCAGGGAATCGAAAAAATAGTTAAAATATTTAGAAACAAATACTATTACCCAAATTACGTTAAAGAAATATCAAATATAATAAATGAATGCGAACTATGTAATAACTGCAAAAACGATCACATTAGCAATAAATTAGCTTTCAAAATAACACCACCAACATATGAAATAAGAGAAAAATTTGTCATTGATTTTTGGCAATGGAATAAACAGTATTACCTTACCTGCATTGATGTATTCTCTAAGTTTGCAACACTCGAGCCAGTTAACTCACTCAATTGGATAGAAACCAAAAAAGCATTAATTAAAATCTTTAATTCTATGGGACCACCAAAAACTTTAAAAATTGACCAAGACCAAGGTATGAACAATGTCAATATAAAAAATTGGTGTCAAGAACTAAACATTAAGTTAGAAGTAACTACAGGCAAAACAGGAATCGCTGACATTGAAAGATTACACAAAACTCTTAACGAAAAACTTCGAATCATTAATACCTCAAAGGACAAAGAACTTATTTATCTACAAATCGAACAAACACTCTTTACTTACAACCACATCATAATCCACTCTACTACAGGAGAAACACCTTACAATATATTTTTTAATAAGTCAGCTCCCCAAACAAACCCACAAGAGATTAAAGAAAACAGAATTAATAACATCAATAAAACAAGAGTAGACAAACCAATAGATACTAATTATCTGAAATCAGAGAATTCTAGAAAACGACTAGAAAAGATTAGCAATCCATTCAAGAAAGTCGAAGTCACACAAATAGAAAAAGATAATGAACATTATATAGTCAAACATAAGAACAGAAACGTTAGGAAATACAAAACACAATTTAAAAGGAAAAAGAAATCATGATCTTAACTAATAAGCATAATTTGTAGGAACAACAAAGCTCAACAAAACGAAAAGGACGAAATCATGTATAACAACGATATTATTAATACTTTCAATAATCACTGCAACCAACGGTCAAATGATCGAAATTAACAACATACAGGAAGATTACGGCTTCGTCATCATCAACCAAGGAACCTTGGAAATACCAATTAACTACAGATATCATATACTACCTATAAATAAAACTTCCCTTGATATAACATATGACTCATTAATGAAGCAATTTGGATCAGCAAAATATTACCAGAATTCCATGACAGAGAAGTATCTTACATTAGCATTTAAAGAAAAACAAATATTTTTAAGTAGACACAAAAGAGGTTTAGCAAATATAGTCGGTGATGGTCTAAAATTTCTGTTTGGAACTATGAATGAGGAAGATAGAGTAAATATGGAAAAAGCATTTAGAGATTTACAAACAAGTATCGTTACTACCAATAAATTTAATGCAATGATAGATCATATTAATAAAGAAAATGAAATATTACAAAAATTCCAAAAAGAAACAACAAGACTTCAGAACAAGCTTACAGAAAAAATTTATTCAGACATTTTTTTGGATAATGTTAAATTATATCTGGAACATATCCAAGATATTCAATTAGCAATACAATTAGCCAAATTAGGCATCATAAACCCAAAATTAATTGACGTTCAAACCATGACAAGTCTGTCTACTCTAGAGTTTGAACATATACAAACCTCAATCTGGTTAGAAAACGATTTGATTTATTTTGTGCTTTCCATTCCAAACCACTTTGAAACTTACAAAAGGTTGAAAATCATTCCAATACCAGATAAAAACAATAATGAACTTAAGATAAATGAAGAAGATAATTACGCATTAAAAGACGATACAATCTATAGACTGAAGAATAATAAAATTACATTAGAAAAAAATGAATGCATTAAAAATTTAATGAACAATAACAAAACGAATTGTCAATACATTAAGAATACCCTACCACATATAACCTTTAGTGAGCCAAATATAATTATAACAAAAAATTTACAAACCCTTGAAATTGAACAAAATTGTAATAAACTCAAAATTAAGATTAAAGGAAATAATATTATACGATTTAACAATTGTAAAATAAAAATTAATGACTTCGAAATATCTACAAAACAAAAGGCAGAAGAAATCAATGTATTACCACCTGCAAAAGATATTGAAAATATAGTCAAGGATAATATATCACTACCTGAACTTAAAAAACATATAGAAAATATTAACACTAAGACCGATAACTATTCTTTAAGCCTATTAATAGTTATTATAATAACTCTTATAATAATTTTAGGAGTATTTATCATATTTCAGAAATACTTTGTAAAAGAAAAAACTAATAATATAAAAATTATCAATGAGGACATTGAATTATCTAAGGATGGGAGGAGTGAGATACACACTACTAACATACCTTAGCGAACTATTAAAGAACACTTAAGAAATAAGCATAGATAATAATAGAAAATATTAAACTAAGAATCCATAAACAAAGACTCTATTCTAATTATGATAAGACCCTTATTTTTCACACCATTAAAGAAAAACTATTAAAACAAAGACTCTATTCTAATTATGATAAGACCCTTATTTTTCACACCATTAAAGAAAAACTATTAAAACAAAGACTCTATTCTAATTATGATAAGACCCTTATTTTTCACACCATTAAAGAAAAACTATTAAAACGAAGACTCTATTCTAATTATGATAAGACAATATCCTAAATCAATAACCAACACTTAGTAAGAATATCATCACTTAGTTCTAAGACGATATTTCTGTACTTTATTTTTCTTTCACACGCTGATAAAACCTAGACTAGATTTAACATTTTCATTTCTAGTATTTAAGAAAAAACTTGGAAATAAAATAGTCAGTTTATGAACAAAACTCAAGGAAAAAACATACTTTTGTTTCTTTATTTCACTTACATACATATGTACACAGTTATGCAATGACAATGATTCATCTTCTAAATACTATTTGTTTTCTTTCCTATGAAATCTTATATTTGTTATTTGGTCATCACAAATATGTGTGTATGTATATGAATTTTTAAATAAAATGTTGGTGAAGTATTTTTTTATGACGTACGCGTTTTTCATTTACTCAGCTTGCAGCACATCTTCTTCTTTTGGCGCTACAGTCCGGGGTGAACCTGGGCCTCAACCAACAAACTTTTCCAGCTGGCACGGTCTTTAGCCAGCGTTCTCCAATTTTGCACACCAAGTTGGTTGAGGTACGTCTCCACTTGTGTGCGCCATCGGTTCCGTGGGTGTCCTCTAATGCGTTGTCCCACAGGTTCGCACATCTACTATCTATATACATATACATACATACATATGTATATATGTATGTATGATTTGTGTATGTTTTGACCTGAGAATCTTATTTCAAATGTTGAACGATCATACTTTTTTTGGAAAAGTTTGCATTTAAACAAACGTTTAAATATCAATCCTCTTTCTTCAACATGAAATATCTGAACCATCACAAAAAAACCAAAAAATTTTCCAAGTTAAGAATGTTGGCTGGAAAGGTCGTGCTTATTAGTTAGCTGGAAATACGTTATCTTACGTCAAATTAAATTGTCTATTGCTCCCTTTTGAGTTAAATTTTGAATGATAAATAAATGGTGTTGAAAAACGTATGATGTATGTATGTATTTGTGTTGCATCTAAATATACATACATGTATGTACATACTTATGTGTGCACATAAGCTTTACCCAACGACGTCATTATGCATAAGTATCCCGTAATAATATAGATTCTTTTTGGATTGTTTATGAATAACTTATTTACGAATATTAAATATAAATATTTTTGTTGACAAGTTTAAACTACATATTTCTGCAACATAAGCATAATTGACTTCTTCAAAAACAAAGAACTCAAATATGAATATTTTTGTTTATTCAAAATGACATGATCGCTGATCGCAGTAGCTGCAACCAACGATCGCCAAAATTAGTATAAATACAGATTGTTCATTTAGATTCTTAAGCTTTTATTCAATAAAACTTCAACTATTAACACCAATGAAAGTTTTCTTTCCATTGGAATAAAATTCATACATATATTATAAATTAACATACATATATATGTATGTATACGTACATAGTATGTATGTATGTAAATTTTCTTTAGCTTTATTTTAAACTTACCAGCAATAATTTTTAATTGTCCAAAATATAATATCATGTTTATATCATCCATATCTGTCATAAAGTGGTTGTACAGTTTCTGGCGCTGTTTGCGTTGAGTTTCTCCTTTCAAAGGTGATTTTATAAAAGTCTCTGAGAAACTGTCCAGGCCGTCAAAGTTCTGTCCAAAATTATGAAAGACAAATTAAAGCGCTTTCTAAGCAAAATTTTTCAGATATACGAATTTAGAAAATTTACTTTGTATTCATTTAAAACGAAAGGGCATTCTATAAGGCACTTCTGGAAAAGAGAAGGATTTTTTTTTGTCACAAACTCGGTAAAAAAATCTCCGGCTCTAGCAGCTAAATCTTCGCTTTCATCTAGTAATGCTGCTAACAAGGCTAACAATAATGAGCCCCTTAGCTTCAATTGATCCTGAAGTACTAGTTTTTCAAAGCATTTAAAAGTCTCCATGCGATTTACTTCGTACGGTGATCTAAGTTTGCGCAAAACTCTTTCAATAATACGTTCCACAATTTGGGTATGTTTCTTACACAAATCTGTTAGAGTTATAATGATAGTATTCACAACTGGCGGCCGATCGTAATTATTTAAAATGTTGGCATATAACGAACAAGTTGTTGTGGCGATGCAAGCATCTCTGAGAGCCAAACGGCCGGCTATTAATATCATAGAATTGAAAAGACGTTCATTTTCTAAATGCATTTCACTCTCTTTAATCTTGCAACATTCACTCATATATTTATGAATAAAAGTTATTATCGTCAGATGAGGTCTCAGACGTGTTTGCAAATTTACCTCTGAATAGGCATATAAATAAGACATAAATATAGCTCGGTTTTCAGGAAAATTTACAATTTCTGTCAATAGAGACATCTCTAAATGTCGATGCAATTCGGTAATCCAAACAACTTCATGGCCCAGATTTTGATGCGCGCTACTTTTTGTTTTACCTGTATTTTGAGAACGATTGTCAATAAGCAACAAGAAGTCAAAGGCTTTGCCAATAATGACGGGTAACATTTTGCCCTCTTTAATTTGAGCAAGTAAATGATTAAAAGCGTGATTTAAGGCCGTATGTGAGAAATCTTTTATACAGTTCGCCAATACTTCCAAGGCTATAAGCATGTTCTGTTCTTTATTCCACTAAATTTTTTCAAATAAAATAACTTTTTGAATTGATTATGTACATACATATGTTTATTTTTGAAATCTTACCGATTCGAGCGATATAAAATGATGAATAAGCGCATCTGGTTCTCTGCTTTTAACCTTGTTACATATAAAGTTGAGTACAATCCAAGCTTCTGTGGAATTGCAGGTGAGTATATGAGATTCAATTATGCTAACGATTTCCTGACTACAAAGACAAAACAAAGAATTTATGAATATTCTCCATGAAGCTCTGGGTTTCATAAATCACCTGATTATGCGTTGCTGCAGCGCTAAATGAAAACAATTTTGTAAGTACAAGCGTGATTGTGTGGACAGCAAAGTTCTTATTATAACCCAAGGCATAAAGTGTTCAGCTTTATTCGTTTGTTCAATACTTTTCATATTCATTAACACCCTTGTACGAAAGCACTTTAAAAACAAAATTTTGAATAATTAATTAACAATTCAATGGTGTCTAGTTTGCTTTAAATTACCTCAATGGCAACTTCAATATTTTTTGGATCAGCATCGTGTAACATGGGCGTAATAACTTTGCACCAAATCCATATAACTGGATAACAATTCGGATATGATTCTAAAATGGCATCCACAGAAAGAAGGGCTTGTTTTCGCACTAAAGCCGTAGGTTCGTCAACTAAACGAGATGTTTCCTAAGGTTAATGAAAAAGTAAATCCAAATAGTGAAAAATATATACATAAATATAAGATTTATGATTTGGAAAGTGAAACCGTAAAAGCCACTCCAAATAATTAAGAAAGTCAAGGAATTTTTACAGAAGCTTATTAGCTTAGCTGACTGAAATTAATTGCAATCTTATCCAATTGTTTAAAGATTATTTCATTGGCTTGGTCTTCTTGTGGATTAATCACGGCTCTCTTTCTTTGCATAAAGTGCCAAAGCCCACAAAATGTCGCCATATCGTTCTTACTTCGCTTGATGCTGTTATGCTAAACTATTTTATGTAACTCCACTCAGGACAAAAAGCCCACGAATTATTTAGTGCAAAACATTTTTTAAGCATTGTTTTGTCGAAAAAACTAATAACAACTTCGTTTGTTGCTTCAGCTCTGCATCATTGCATTATTTAGCTTCTGCGCATCAAGTTTTTCACATCCTATTGGGCAGCTGCTTGGTTTATCCAATCCAGATAAATGGTTTAAAGTTTTGATCTATATTTTAACCTATAAAACTGAACAAGTCTTTATGAGCTAGGGAAGAAATGCTATCATCTTTCTTTTGTGCGAAGCATGACATAAACTTATCTTCAGACATTGGCTCATCCAGTAAAACAATTTAATTGAAGTGATTGCCTCAAAGCTGTGATTTAACGCATTTAGAATATTTCGGTCAAAACTCACTACAGGGTAATTAGTTTAATTTTAAAATCAGATAGATATTTACTAGTGTCTTGATCAACCCAAACTTTACTTTATATAAGCTAAATACTTTCATACATTACATATTAAACTTTCAACACTTACCTCTACGAAATTTGTGTTAAATATAATTAATGGGTTTAATTTAACCAGTTGTTCCATAAACATTATACCAGCTCTTCTTATATATGATAAAGGGCTTTGATAGATATGTGAGTATATGTTCGAGGGCAGATTAAGAAAGGATAACTCAATTATACCATAGCCTTGAAATGAATACTCTGCCTTTTGACTGTCTGGTTTCTCAAATCTTATTTCGTTTTTACGAACTCGTGGTTCTTCAGGCAACTTTATGTTGTTATCACAAAATTGTGTAAATTTTAAACACTCTGAAAAAATTTTTCGCGAATTCGGTGATCCTCTAGACAGTGCCGTGTGTAAAGCTTGTACCGATTTTAGTTTTATATTGTTGTTTTGATCTTTTAAGCTGTCGATAAGTTCTTTTATCAGGTATATCTCGCGAGGAATATCAGAAACTTCATGACGAAACATTTGCCAATCCACCTGTGACTCCAGCAAAAGGATTTTGGACATTACATCTACCGCTCGAGATCTAATCATTATCTCATCAGCATATACAGCTTCGCAGAGAAACTCTACGCAGGATTCGTTGCACTTGGTAAACAGAGCTGCATCATATTTAGCAGCATATTCTAGTGCTTTTTGTGTTTGTTCAGTTTTCCAACTCCTTAAAGGATTTGTTACAATAGACTCTATGTAGAACTTTAATACTTTTACCAGTAAACGTGGATATTTGGATATCGCCCGTATAAGCCAATCCGAAATATGTTCGCAATAGGAATTTATATTTGATTGATTATTCGCTTTTGGTTTAGAAGAATACGTGTGCAGAAAAACTGTCATATTCATTAGTTTCAAAAGAGTTTGTTCTGGATCTCCGTTGTGAGCGTTTATCATTTCTTCGTAAATATCAAAACACTTAGAATGCAAATTCGCGGCATCTATAAAGAAAGAATATACACATACAATTGTTTGTACACACTTATAGAACAAAAGAATTATATTTTATTTGGTTATTTACGTCATAATTCTTTAGCGTTTGGCTGTTTGGACTGTAAACTCAAGAGTTGGGAAAGCATTTTATAGTGCTTTCGCGCGTCGTAATACATAATAACAATAATGTGATGTTGTGATTTTTTTATTTTTATTTATTTATTTAGCATACTTTGTTATTTAATATTAAACAAATAAGTTCGCAATTATATTTCTAAATACACATACCCCATAGAGTCGGCTTTCACTCTTAGAATTTGAATAAGTGATTTAAAAAAACATTATGTTTAAATGAAATTAAAATTTTTTCGCATATATTTTATTTATGTACATGTTTTCATTTAATAAACAAAATTTGTTTTTCTAAATTCCTCTTCATTTTTTAAATAACGCGATAGAAGTATCATAACAAGTATATAAAGAAGCAGAAAATTTAGCGTTCAGTTAAAAAAAAGAATTATAAAATTTAAAAATTATTTAGAAAAATTAACATCTAATATTTTGTAAGGTAGCCAGAATTCGCTTAGTCTATTTGGCATTGAATTTACTAAGATTTCAGTCTCCTCAACCGTAATTTTCACCCATTCATGTTTTCATTTAATAAACAAAATTTGTTTTTCTAAATTCCTCTTCATATTTTAAATAACGCGATAGAAGTATCATAACAAGTATATAAAGAAGCAGAAAAGTCAGCGTTCAGTTAAAAAAAAGAATTATAAAATTTAAAAATTATTTAGAAAAATTAACATCTAATATTTTGTAAGGTAGCCAGAATTCGCTTAGTCTATTTGGCATTGAATTTACTAAGATTTCAGTCTCCTCAACCGTAATTTTCACCCATTCCACTTCGTAAGGACTTTTTATTGGTTATTGTTTGCTGGCGAATCCTTTACTCCATCAGTTTTTCCGCGCTTTGTTTCAAATTATTTTTTAAAGTGTGTAAGTAAGCCCATCTATTCATTATCGAATCAATAAATAGCAGACTACACACACCAGAAACCGCCATGCAACCCCATACCATAACACCACCACCAACAACATCGATCACCGTACCGACAAGATTTTGTTTTTCAAGCGCAGTTGCTCCCTTACGCCACACAATTTGACGGCCTTTTATGCCAAATATGAAAAATTAGATTTTGTCAGAAAATATCAATTGTTTCCAAAATTCAGGCGGCTTATTTATGTAGTTATTAGCAAATCCAATGCGCTTTTGCATGTTAAGAAGTGCTGTTTAGCACAAATAGATTTCTTAAAAAGTTGATTGACGTTTTCAACAATTTTAGTTGATTTTATCCGAGGATTTATGTATATTTGTCATGTTGAATATTTTGCGCTCTTCCCGAGATCGCCCGGACCGTGTCTTGGATGTTAAAACTCGGTTTTTTTTTTTAAATTCTCAATGACCCGCTGCCAATAGTCTGACCGATTTTGCGGAAGCTTTTTCCATCTTTCCACAATTTAATAATTATTTTCCATTCAGAAAGACTAATTTCTTTATACATATGTATTTGTCTTCCATACTTTTTACCCGTTTTACTTCAACAAAATATTTCAAAAATGTGCGTGTTTAAACTTACTGATCGTAATAAAGAATGAAAGTGACCAAAAATAAGTAAAACTTTTTAAAAAAGAAACGGTACTATAGTAACAAAGAAAGACTTTCTCTGGGATTGTTATGCACATGTTGCTACTCTCAAGTCCCGGTATAATAAAAATGAAGAGACAAATTTTGAAAATTGGTTTTGCTTTTTGTAGTAAAGAATGTAAACAATAAATACATCATTCAAAGAGCTATTTTTAGAAATCCTTTTGCAAATACATATGTACATATAATAGAACTGCTAATCAAACTTGACAAAGATATTTAATTTCTTCCACTTTTTCTATTGCTGCCCCATCAATTAGTAAGTTTTCATCTGTATTTCCATTTATTATCGTAGCTCTAGTTTTTTTTTCATCTTAAGATATTTTTCTATGTCGCACAGCTCTGAACCCGGACACACTTCTTAACATTTGTTCCGCTTGTATAAATAAGGGCAACTTCCGCAAACATGAATAGTTTTCTTAAATCGTAAATTAAAATAGCGTTCCTAAAACTACTCATTACGGCACGCCATTATTGACGCTTTAAATAGTCGCCATACATATTGTACATACATACATACATACATATGTATCTTCAACTCAGTCTTTTCGTTATATTCTGTTTTTATTTATTTATTGTTCTCAAAGTTGAGAGTAAAAGATTTTTTCAATATTTTGTTAATAGTTGTCAAAATATTATCTGATCGAATTTGTTGAGGACCAGTAGTATTCTTTACCTTCTGTATAGGCACAATGAGCGATTATTTTAAGTAATCTTTAAAATTTCACGTTTGTAGAGATAACTCAATAATTTTAATGTACTTAACGTGAATTTATTGTTTTCCACACAGCTTTTTGGTCTATACAACTATAGACATATGTACATACAATTGTTTTTAGCAATTGATATTTCTGATTTATATCTACTTGTAAACGCTTTTATTTATTATATTAAATAAAAAAATGTAATTTAAAATTTGTTTGAAGATCTATTATCATTTTACAAAACAAATATTTCTACCTTATAAATACATACTACATATGTATGTATGTATGTAGTATGTACATGGAGAAAATCGGTATTAGAGGTAACACGTTAAATTGGTTTAAGAACTATCTTGATTGTAGATTCTACAAAGTGAAAATATGTGATAAGTATAGTGACGAAGTTTCAGTTGGATGTGACGTGCCACAGGTTTCTAAACTCTGACCTATATTGTACATTATATGTATACGCGAACGACTTGTTGAATAAACCAGAGGGAATTACATTTGCCTATGCAGACGATACTGCAATTATAATAGCGGATAAAGATATCGAAATTGCAAAAGAGCGGACGCCACACATTCAAAATCTACAAAAGAAGCTAAGAAAACTGCATTTATGCTTTTTGATGCAAGTTACTGCTCCAACTACAACGTGCTTACACAAGCATATTTTTCATAGGTCGAATTTTATATTAGGTACGGCATCACAGCATGGAGTAGCTCAACACATGTTAGAATAATACAGAATATTCAAAACCAAGTCCTTAAAATTCATCAAAAAAATGTGTATTCCTCTAACAACACACACAATAATAATAATATATGTATTATTATTATTATTATTATTATTATATATATATATATATATATATATATATATATATATATATACATACTTGTACGCGATATCAACAGCACTCCACGCAACATGCATAAGCAATTACAACAATACATCATTAAATGCCGTTAACAACACAGTACCGAACACAGCACAAACCACACACGTAAACCAGACACAACTTTGCAACCTCTCCATTGTAACAAGAAGAACCAACGCTACGCATGTAGGCAATAGCATCCTAGGCAACAGTGCACAATCAAATAAAAATGTTTCCACAAATATTCCCACAAAACTCAATGTTTTAAATGTGAAAAGTATTTACTTTTTCACATTGGCGAACGAATTTTACATGGATAATCGATACCTCATTGGTATTGGGTCATGGGTACAACACAAGAGGTCACAAGCCAAGAAATTTCTTAACGAATACGGCAGAAATCGGTAAATGAGTCAAATACCGATCCATATTATCAATGAGAATAATGAACTTAAAAGAAAAAGACATGAAAATATTCTTTATATGATCGCAATGAATATTGTTTTGTATACATAACTTATGTATGTTTTGATTAATTTTTTGTCCATCCTGCTGACATGCCTATGTCTTATCGGGTCTAAAAAGTATTAGTATAAAATAATCAATTAAGGATTGAAAATATTTAAATTGTTTCTCAAGAGCTTTCGCATTTTACGCAATTTTCCATGTTTTACACCAAGAACTTTCTATTTTTTCATTTGGAAAGCCATTAAGGAATAATTTCACACAAAATTTCATGCAAAAACTCTATTTTCGATTTTTCCAATTTTCCGACCTTTCCGGAGGGATTTCCCAAAAGTTTACAGAAAAGTTTTCATTTTATGAATTACTATACATTTTTTCCACCCTTTTTATATACATATGTATGTATATAAAATATGTACATATATTTTTAGAGAAATCTATCATCGTTGTTGAATTGGTTGTCTTTAGTCTGATACTTTTAAAAGTATTAGGCAACGGAAATAGAAGCATAAGTACATTGAGAGATTTAATTTTGTAAAAAGGTGAAACGTCGACAGATGGTTTATATAGTGAGTTCTAATGTATAGTCGATGGATGAGTTGGTAGGGTAGTCGACCAAAAGTCCAGAGGTCGTAGATTCGATTCCTACAAAAGATTCTGCTAAAAAAGTAATTGCACATAATACTGCCATTCGATTCAACCAATATCAACTAACTAACGGTAACAAGAACATCTGAACAGTAACAGAATACTCAATTGTACAACATCAGCTAACATCTGACATCCCCATCTTTCAAAGAAAAAGCATAAAAACCTCTTCCACATGATCTAGTTCTAGTACGATGCACTGCATATACATATAGAGGTCGACTCTAAGTACTTATCCAAAAAATTAATTTATATCTGATTACTTATTTGTCTAATGTGGCAAAGTAAGGCCGGTGCAGATAGAATCCGTCCTGGATTATCCGTCGCAAAGTATCAACTTTTAACGTACGTTGTTTACTTTGACAATTTTCAGTAAATTTTTTCTTTGTTTTGATTTAGTAAGGAATGTATTTATTTGTTGTGCGATGTGAAAAAATATTAAAAAACTAGAAATGGAAAATAAATGAATTGAGTCTGTGCGTGTGTGTGCGTGTGATTTTACATGCGTTAACAAACTACTCATTGTGCCAAGATAACCCGTTGCTGCGTTAACGTCAGATAACAAAAAGCGATGAATAACATGCTCATTAATTAAAATATAATAATAAAGATGTTCAACCAGCGCGCAACGGGCTTGATATGTGTATTTTATACTCCAATAATTTTTGACAAATTTATCGTCTTGTGAAAGTTTATTGTTTACGCCCATTTCACCAGATTTTACTCGAAGTTACCTTAAACTAGCGATGCCTGAATGAACGCTCAACCTTAATTTTGAAATTTTTTAAATCAGATTAAGATTTTAATAGATATGTATGCATGTATGTACATATTTTCGAAAAATAAGATTTTTTGTCTCGTCTAGAACAACGCTTCTTTGAGAATTGATTATTTGGAAATTCGTTAGCTCTGCCTAATAATGAGGCTTTGAATTAAACATTTTACTGAAGCATTTTATCATCGAAACTTCGTTTTATTGAATTTTTTGTTTGTATGCTATATGCGTATATTTTGTTTTATGTATTATACATAACATGTATAACAAAAAAAAAATGCTCAAAATTTCTGTCCACAGCCAAGAACAAAGCAAATATATGTAGATACATATGTATGTATATGTACATATGTAGTACATATATTTCAGACCTATGTATGTATGACGAACTAGTTTGTCATGTCTTATTATAACATGAACCCAACGTACAAAACATGCCTTAACATGCTAAAAATAATATAGTTCGGAAATATTTGAACCTATTACACTGCTAAATGTATTTAAAATTATTTTTCTCGTATAAATTCCGCTATTCGCCTGAAACCCTTTTTTACACTTAATTTATTTAAAAATAAATATATTATAGTCTGGCAATTCTTTTCTAACAGCTGATTGAAGTAGGTGTTTTTGCAGAATTATATCTTCGTTTTTATTTGATACCAAAATTAAGCATTGTTGAAGACAATAGAATATATAACAAATTACGAATTTTATATATTGACAACTTAATATTAATTGACAATGCAGTTGTTATCTACAAAATGCGCTAAAGGAAAATACGTGAAACAACTACTCGATCTTTTATCAATCAGGGCTTTTAGTGCAACATCATCTGCCACAGCACAATCAACTTTCACTGAAAAATTCGATATCATAATAGGTGGTGGTGGTCTGGTAGGTACAACATTAGCCGCCTCCTTAGCTTCTAATAAGACTCTATCAGACAAGACAATTCTGCTTTTGGAAGGAGCACCCCCATTTAAAGGTTTCTCTGCGAACCAACCATATTCGAATCGTGTTTCAGCTATTAATAAAAACAGCATAGCTTTGTTTCAATCAATTGGAGTCTGGGAACATATGTTAAATGCTAGAGTAAAACCCGTGAAGCAAATGCAAGTTTGGGAATCTAATAGTGATGCTTTAATACAATTTCAACATGAACATTTTACAGAGGATGTGGCTTGTATTGTAGAAAATGACCTCATGTTGGATGCTGTTTATAATCGGCTTAAAAATGAAGCACCAAATGTTTTAGTTCGCAATTCCGCCCGCATATCTGACGTAAAGTTACCTTCAGACACCAAAAATGGAAATTGTGAAGTAACGTTACAAAGTGGAGAAAAATTTGCAGGCGAACTAATAATAGGAGCTGACGGTGCAAATTCCTTAATACGAAAAGAAATGAATGTTGATGTATTCTCTCTTAATTATGAAAGAATGGGCTTAGTAGCAACTTTGGAGTTAAGCGAAGCTGCCGAAAACTCTGTTGCATGGCAACGTTTTATTCCAACTGGTCCGATTGCATTATTGCCTTTGACGGATAAACTTAGTTCTTTGGTGTGGAGCACAACGATTCCTCATGCCAAAGAGTTGATGAATGTGCCGCCAAAGAATTTTATCGATGCCCTAAATGAAGCATTTTGCAAGGAATATTCAAAAAGTGAATTAACAGACAAGGCCTTAGGTACATTGAATTCAGTAATGGGTAGAAGTTTATCATCACCTAGACAATACCCACCTCGTGTTTGTAGTTTATCAGAAGATTCAAAAGCCACGTTTCCTTTAGGCTTATTGCATGCCGCTTCATATATTTGTTCGGGTGCAGCTCTCATTGGCGATGCAGCCCATCGTATCCATCCTTTAGCTGGTCAAGGCGTAAACCTTGGTTTTAGTGATGTGGTTTTTCTTACTGAAACTTTAGCCGAAGCAGTGTATGCTGGGGCAAAGTTGGGAGACAAACAATATTTAATGAAATACGAGCAAAAATGTTTAAAGAAAAACGTGCCTATAATGGTGGGAGTGCACGGTTTACATATGCTTTATTCGACTTCTCTTACACCAATAGTACTTCTCCGAAGCTTGGGTTTACAACTTACACATAACGTACCACAAATCAAAGATATTTTCATGAAAAAAGCGATAGGCTAGGAACCAAGTTATAAATACGGATTTATTAAAAAATGTCCAATGTTATTTAACTTCTTTTTTTTGTATTAATAAAATAAAGGCAACAAAAATTCTTTGTTTGTTTCGACATTTTAATACTTTGAAAATGAATATTTGAGGCAATATTCATTTTTATTATATTTATTTGAAAGATATTCTTCAAAGAAATAATATTTTGCATGTCAATCGGAAAGCACACAGTTCCGTATAACCACAGAAATACTTACAATGTTTTCTATTTTCTTGACTTGGCATCTTTACTTATTCTTTTATATCAAGAAAATAGCTAAACTGTTTATGTCAAGTCTTAGTGATGTTCCTTGAATTAAGTTAGATTGTTTTTAATATTTAAATCAGTAACTCAGCTATAATAATACATTCATTTTTGTTGTACACGAAAATACTGTCATAGCATAGCAGTTGCCAATATCTAATATTACCAAAATCCGGTAGAACTTTTTGTGTAAAATAACTCTTATAATTTTAAATATTCTGATATTGGTACTGTTTTAAAAAGAGTACAGTCGTTAACTATTGAAACTTATAGTCCTGGATATTCTTTGTAAAACATATATGTATATGTTATGTATGTGTCATAGATTAATTAATGCACCTATACATATATGTATGTACATAGTATACATTATCAAATTATTTAAATTATTTTCTACTTACACATATTAGCGTATCCTCTTTCGTGATTCAAATATTGAATGTCAATTAGTTTCTTTAAAATAACATCTCTCGCATCCTTGTGGTCACTGAAGTGTACATAACGTAATACGAGTTTTAAATCATCACACAGCGTTGTAAATTGCAACCATATTTGTATAGATTCGTTCCGTGTCATTCCCGGCGTAGCGTTTGGAGTCTGTATACGTTCAATTATACCAAAAACCTGAACGCAGTGTTTTATTATTTCCTCTTCAAATATGTGAAAGCCTTTTGCTCCGGGTATAGTAAGAGAAAGAAAGTAAGCATTAACTGCTAGTGTGGACAGCTTGGCATAAGCTTCGGACGACCCATCTATTTGTGTCAAAGCTGCTAAAGTAAATATAAATGCTAAATAGCCCTCCCGTGGTGCAACTTTTACAACTTGATCCCAACAGTCAAAAGTGTTGTCGTAACTAGACTCTGTTTCACCACGAAGACTACGAAGTGTTGCACACAATTCCATTAAAGTGGAAGCAATATGATCGTCTAAGGCAGCACGTTGAACCAAAGGAATACCAACAAACTTCAGCATAGCCTGATTGTGCTGGCCATCCGTATTTCCATTATGCAGAACAATTTTATTTTGTTGTATATTTTCTAGGATCTCTTCAATTTCTTCCCATACTAAACCAACTATAAAAAATTCGTTCAGTTTCTTAAATATTTTGATTAGTTCACTCATAATTGAATAAGGGAAAGGAATCAACGTAAATAAACCGTAACTGTGATCAAAAAGTAGTAAACAAACAATTTTTGCAATAATTCGTGTTGCTTACAATTCTAAAATTTTAAAAAAAGCTAAACTCGAAAAAACAAAGCGATTTTTCATTCGTGCATTTTACTTTTACAAAACATGAAATGTTTTTCTTAAATTTTTTCCCTGATAGTATCTGCATATGGCATAACTTTTTTCTATCAATATTCATCACAATTATATTTTTAAGAAGTTAAATTCGTTCTGATATATTGTTTATTTAAGAAATTGGCTTGTTAGTATTTATTTTTGGAGGTTCACAAACTTGTGCTTTGCTGTATTTGACAATCCATGTAACAACTGATAGTTGCTTTTTGTTTCATAGTTTGGTTTGATTAGACTAATACCGGAGCAACGCTTTCAATTTCTTGAAATTTTCTTTATCAAAATAATGGTTCTGTTCGTCAAACTTACTTTGATGACGCCCATTTTTGGTTCCATGGATACGTAAATTAACAAAATTGTCCCATTTGGAGTGAGTATCATCCATAAGCAAAAGCTTATACACCATTATAGCCACAGAAAATGGTGAACGCTTTAATTGCTTTACTTTAAGAGAATTTTTATGAAAGAATAATTTTACGTAGTTGTGCAGTTAATTAATTGTTCGTAATTTAACCCTTTGGGTTGTTTTCTTTAGGACTATGTAAAGTCACTTGTCTACTTGGATAAACCAGGGACAATTGATCAGATTGTGGAATTGATTTAGATTAGCACTTTGATATCAAAAATATATTTACTTGTTTTATTATGCTTTAACCTTGTGTAACTCTAAAAAACAAAGGCATTAAGGGGTGTTTACTAAATCTAATAAAATGAATATTATAGTTAAAAAATTAATATTAAATATACAGCAGGTATACAACTATATATTTTGTTTTTTAAAAACGTAATCTAACAAAATTAGAAGCACATGGTTATTTCATTGAACCTGCTTAAATATTTTTCAATTACACATTTTTTTGAGTGTAATACGTGTGGTGTATATTTTATTTATTACATATAGCAATAAGAAAAATCGCCGAAACTATTATTTACACTGAATGAAATTCTACCAACCAATAGAGAGCGCTTTGCTTTCTTTTGACAATTTAAAAGAGCATGAGAATTTATTTAGCTGACGTGACAGCAGAGAGGAAAAGACGTGAAAATATTTTATAAGGAAAATTTAGAAAAATATAAATCAAAATCTGAATAAAAAGTAATTTGCAAACATTTTTTAAACAATGCATGAAAAAGTGAACAAAAGGGGTTTAAAATAAACTTTAAATTCGAAGACGATAATAACTTACAGCGGAAAGGGAAACAAGAATTAAAGGCTACAATAGCAAAGAAAAAGTGGATCAAATTATTTTACTGCAACATTTGAAGGCACGAGCGAACGATACAAAAATTTCAGATTGAATCAGCTGGAGCTCTTAATTTATAATGACGATAATGGAATTTAAAAAACAATAAGATTTTAAAAGCACAATACTTTTTACCTATCTTGTAGAGTGTATCTTACGAAGAGAAGACAAAAAGGAAATTGGGAGCAAAAAACAATATATTTGAATTACATATTTGGTGGCTCTTGGCGAAAGGTTAAATAAACGAGAGTCGTACCTACGGATAGTGTTTTCCGTAAAATAAACAAAAAATATACTATACAAAATAAAATTAAAGCTATTTTTTTCGTGTGCATACCAAGCAAAACATTTGTTTATTGTTATAAAAAATCAAGGCCAAAAGTTATAAACATTTGCTTCACACAACTAAAATATTTTTGCTGTATCAGTAATAAGTGGAGCGTAGAACAGGTAACAAATCTGCTCAGTTTAAAAAATCAAACTTTAATCTTTTTATTAATTTAAGAATGCCATCAAATAGTGCAACCGAACAGGACTCCCTACAAAAACTACTTTTACGAAAAGGTGCAATAGATGATAATACAGAAAGTATATCATTAGGCAACGGTTCGTTAGGAACTGAAACCGTTCACTCAATAAACGGTAAAATACACACTTGTTCGTCTACCGACTGCAACAGCACCACCGCAACTACTGAAACCACCGTTAATAGTACTGCTGCTGTTACATCTACCACCGGCACATTCATGAAACTAAAAACTTATCTTCTAGCTTTGCGGCCTTGGTCTTTGTCAGCCAGCTTGGTGCCAACTTTGTTGGGCTCTGCTTTAGCATTTCGTTCACAGTGGTCAGCGGAGTTTTCAATCATAACATTTTTTCTAACCGCCTTTACAGCCGTTACAGTACATTGTGCCGGTAATGTGGTTAATACATACTTCGACTTTATAAAAGGAATTGATAAGCAAAAAGCTGATGATCGTACATTGGTCGACCATATTTTATCAAAAGATGAGGTCAGTATACAATGCTTATTGTATTTAAATACATATTTAACTCAGTACACTGTGGTACAATTAGTTTCAAGCATAACCTGACTCTTGTCTTAGAACCCTAAGAAATGAATGAAAACAAATCAAAATAATAACACTAGTGTAAAAAGACTGCAATATATCTCTTCAAAAAATCATTCGAACATATATTCCGGGAATATTTGAATACTTTTTAGTACACAATGGTAACTAAAAAGTCGTGAATAATATTTGACATAGTATACACTAAATCTTGCCAGTAAGAACTCATTTAACTATTCAAGGCAAAAACCGTTGCAATAAAAATATTTGAAGAAAAAATGTACGAATACGTAAAATGAAATAATGATACAACTTCGTTGTATGTAATTGGAATAAAAACGGCTAAACAAAATTTAACATTGTATACAAAAATCTCACGGGCTTGTTATGTAGCGTTTGCAGAAATGCATTATCACGCAACTAGCAAAAACGAAGTCGATTGTTTAATTCATTATGGAGCATCCATGTTGTCCCCAATTTTTAATCGCATGTAATAAAAAGTATATATTTTACAAGTGAAAGTTGAATGTACTGCAAGTCTCCTGGCTTGCGATTATTTTGATCTACTGTAAAATAGTAAAAATGTAAGTTGCTTGGTTTTGCATTTCAGCAGAAGATATGTACATATTTGCTACTAGAACATTCATAAAAATATTGGATTTAGACAACTGTATCGATAAATACTTTGTATTTATGCAAGAAAACGCACAACTGCAATTTATTAATGAAAAAATTGATGTGGGCGAAACAAAAGAATGCGAGGAGCAGAGCGATCTTACTTACTAATAAGCATGACCAGTTTGCTTAGTAATCCCAATACTTTTATCTATAGTAATATAATTATGTAGTATGTATATTTTTATATAATTTTTTTTTTAATTATTTTTTTATTCGCTTTAGGGATTGCATTATAATTAAGAGAATAGGGATATTAATATCAAATCTATTTAAGTATTGAGTAGAAGTACAAGCATTCGGTACATACACGCTTAAGTTTGTTAAGAAATATTTGCTTTGCTTTCTATTAGCATTTTGTTTTAATACCCAATATCAATTATAATTTTTGTTTGTTTTTAATTGCAGGTTGTTTCTCTTGGTGCGATACTTTACATGGCCGGATGTGTTGGTTTCATCTTCTTGGCAATATTGAGTCCAGCAAAAATGGAACACTTAGCTTTAATATATTTCGGAGGATTATCGTCGAGCTTTTTGTATACTGGAGGCATTGGTTTTAAATACATTGCTTTAGGCGATTTGGTCATTCTAATTTTATTCGGTCCGATATCAGTTCTTTTTGCATTCATGTCACAAACGGGTCATGTTGATTGGACAACTATTTATTATGCCATACCTCTGGCCTTAAATACGGAAGCTATTTTACATAGCAATAATACACGAGATGCTGATAACGATCGCAAAGCTGGCATTGTGACACTGGCTATTCTAATTGGCAGAACAGCTTCACACGTTTTATATGCTCTTTTACTGTTTACGCCTTACAGTGTTTTCGTTGTTTATACTTTAAAATATTCATTATGGTTTTTGTTGCCTTTAATAACCGTGCCACAAGCATTTCGCATTGAAAAACTATTTCGTAACGAAAAAACTATGAGTCAAGTACCCAGACAAACAGCAAAATTGAATTTCTTTTTTGGAATTTTGTATGTGGTAGCGTGTTGCTGTGCGTCACAATTACCTGCGTTCACATATTCGCGGCATTAAATGCAATTTCAAAAGTAACAAACTTCCCTCTAAGCTTTAACAAACTCAACCAATTTTAATTGATTTTTTACCTAAATTTTATAACTATTTTCATTTGTAGCTAAAAACTGAAAAGAACATATTTTGTAAAGAATACAATAATCACATACCCGTATTTAAAAAATTTAACATGTTACGAAACAGAAAAATCAAATGTAAGAATTGATTATAAGAATTAGTAAACAAGTTTTAGGGAATTTTTTTTATCAAAAAATAAAATACATATTGTATTAAATTAATGTAAGTTTTCCATTTAATCACCTCATATCAAGTTTATTTTAAGTTCATTGCTTTTATTTTAATTTTAAAACAAAAAGAGAATACATATTTTTCATTGCAAATCATTAACGTTCAATGCAGTTTTTGGTTTTTTTATCACAGATTTAGCCAGAAAAAAAAATTTGTCTAGTCACCAAGAAAAGAATTGTTTGTGTAAAAATAGTATTTGAATTAATAAATACAGCTATTTTTGTGTGTTTTTTAGATTCAAATGCATTTAGAAAGAATTAAGAAAAATGATTTAATAAGTGGTCTACCGACGAGTTGTATGCACCCACGATGCGTCGACTTTTAAGCAGATGGAAAACGCACAGAAAACAGTTTTATTCTTCAATTTAAAATAAAGTGTATAGATTTAAAGCGAATAGTGACTCAATTGTTTAATTAGTACTTGAAAATAATAACATTTTTCCGTTTCATTTCTCGAAGTTTCAGAACGTTGTCTTCATTTTCATACATACATTTTAACATACAATTAAGAGTCTTCGCCGTAACATACTCTATGTACTCGTATTTCATTGTGTTTCGCTGTTTGTTTTTCTGTAACTGACTCGAAAAAGCAATCTCATTTTTCTGTTTGCAAAATAAGTAGATGTACATAAATATATTATTTGAAATAATTTTCTATTTTGTTTTCTTCAAACGTAACAATCAATAAATGAAATAACCAGCGATTAAAATTAGTTCGGCGGAAACATATTCAAAAATTTATCTCCAGGTAGATGAAATATTAAAGAGAAAAATGATCGTACGCCAATTTATAGTGCAAATAAAGCATTTAAAACTTTTATTGCTCTCAACAGAAATTTCAAAAGAAATACAGCCAGGTACTGCATATCACGACGAAATGAAAGTGATATTGGTTTTAATTCCACATAATCGATTTGATTGTGTTCTGAAAATCGTATGAAACAGTGTTTTAGCTTATTTAAATTATTTACAACAAACTATTTCATATATTTATTCGAAAAGTGATTTACAGCACCTGGATGATAGACTATCGTAATACAGTTTGTTTTATCAATTCATTTTTGTACGTTCTAATGGCTTTTGTTTTTGTGTGAAAAAAATCATGGATCGAAAAGTAAGGTTCGATGTGATGTCAGTAAATGATTTTTCACCGATGTCAAAAATTACGAAAAAATATGTACATACATACATACATATGCATTTGTAACAAAAAATATTTGTCTGAGTTTTTTTCTCTAATTTCTTTTTTCAGTTTTTCGGTAAAGATTTTTATCTCTTACGGGCAGGCGAATATGCTGGGAACCAAGAATATTTAGACATTTTTAAGTTGTTACGTGAATATTTTATACATACATACATACATACATATGTATATATGTGTGTACTTATAAAAAAATGTTATTAAATTTGTTTTATATTACATCGAAGTTGTAAATTGGAAATGAATATGACAAAATATACAAAACATTAACTATAAATGCATATAAAAAATTTAACAAATTTAACCAAAAAGATTAAAAGTTATACAATTTAAAAATATTGCTTTTGGGTAGTTTCTGCTGTCTATATGCCTTCATTTCGTAGGTGTACCCTACTAGTCAGTACACTTTGAAAAACATGTTCAAACATTTAACTTATAATTCTCACTGTCTTTAAATACAACATAAGCATTTGTTCTTGTTTTGGTTTTCGTATATTAAATATATATGATATTGTACTAATCGGGCTAAATCTTTTTTAAAATGCGATCTTTCAGATCTTCGTTCCAAAATAAAGTTTTTATATGCGTTAACAAAGTACTCATTGTGCCAACCTAATCCGTCAGTTAAAAAAGCGACGCATGATGGCTTCTCCTGAACGAGTCTAGAAAAAGAGCTTTTTGATACCGGCTAAATGTGACGACGATAACGAATCGTGAAATATGGGGGAATATATAAGATACAGGCTATAACCGCGAACAACACAAAATTAAAACTCAATTCACAAAAAGCTCAGCTAGTGTGTTGAAATACACTAATTGCGTTTTTACTATTTTAGAGTAAAACACAATTCAAGTTTCCCCTCTATGTTGCATTTTCATTTCATAGTTGAAACACACTAAGTGGGGTTTTAGTGTTTTATATATGTATACCGGCTTCGAATTTTCTGTTAGTTAGGTGGTTCTGCATTTCAGCGAACGGTATGTAATTGTTTGATTTTTATGCAAGAGCAAACTATTCCTTTCTGTAAGAGACATGCTTACATACCTGCATAGTGCGGGTTCACACGCAACAACTTTTGTTGCTCAAATTTACATTTTGTGGGAAAGTGGTGAAATAGCAGTGTATACAATTATCCTTCTTCTTTCTTAATTCTTCTTCCTTTGGCGCTACAGTCCATCGGTTCCGTGGGCATCCTCTATTGTGTTGTACCACTGGTTCGGAGCCGAAGATTCTACGGGTTGGAGCAGTATACGCTCTACCTGGCCTAACCACCTTAGCCGTTGGGTCCGTAGACGCCTGGGTAGGCTCATGTCGCTGTACAACCCGTACAGCTCGTGATTGAATCTTCTCCAGAAACCATCAACGCAAACAGGGCCGACGATTGAACGCAGAACTTTTCTCGCGAAAATACCAAGGACTTCCTCATCCGCCTTCGACACCGTCCATGTTTCCGTGCCATAAAGAAGGACAGGGATGATCAAAGGGGTGCATAGTGTCAGCTTGGTCTTTCGAGAAAGGGCCCTACTACTCAATTGCCTCTTGAGCCCAAAGAAACCGCGATTGGCAAGAGTTATTCTGCGTTTAATCTCGGTACTGATGTTGTTCGTGCTGTTCACTTGGGAGCCAAGGTAAACAAAGTCCTTCCCTACCTCGAAGTTATACCTGCCTCTGTTGACGTTCTGGTCCAGTCGTCGATGTTGTGCATCCTTTCTCTTCGTTTTGACCTCGTTCACCGCTAGACCCATTTTGGCCGCCGCCGTTGAAATACCAACAAGCGATTCATTGACGGCTCGCTGTGTTCGACCAATCCCGTCAATGTCGTCAGCGTATGCTAGCAGTTGCACGGACTTTTGGAAGATCGTGCCTCTGTTGTTGACGCGTGAGTTTGTACGATCTTCTCAAGAATTATGTTAAAAAAGTCACATGAGATTGCGTCGCCTTGTCTAAAGCCTTTTCTGACATTGAAGGTCTCGGTGAATTCGTTACCGACCTTAATGAAGCAGCGATAATTCGTCATCCTACACAACCTGACGAGTTTGGTACGAATGTCAAAACTAGACATGGAAAAACAAAAAGTTGACCAATAAAAGTTGTAATGTGTGAACCAGCACATATTAAAATAAATGTTCAATCCATGTTTGGTGATATTTCAGTTAATTTAAAAATTTATGCAAATTTTTACAAAGACAACTTCCTCAAACCAAACACAATATTGTTTTTAATTTACAAAAAAATATATTTTATATTTCACAGGCATTTTGTAATTAAGAAAACGTTGTCATTTTCAAATTTCAGGGCAGTTATACGCTGACTTTTAAGAGGATTTAGACGGTAACGCAAGTACGGATGGTATCGTCTAAACTTAATATGTAACTAAATCATACGACATAGAGAGAAAATACGGATGAAAATCGTACGGCTCTCATCGTTTTTAAACAAATTTCAAGTTCCTTCACACATCATTAGATCAGGGATGTATTTTCATGTAAACATTTTACTTTGTTTTGGTCTTTTACCAATATTGTGAACGTAAAAAATCTGTTGTAAGATTTTTATTCTCATTTTTAAAATACGGAGATAATTTCATAAGATTTTCTCTTTGGTTTTACGAACGACTTGTATTAGCGTCTAAATTCCTTTAAATCATTTGAAGGAAAGTTCGGTAGAGAAGAAAGCCATGATTTCTGTTTTTAAAATTTTTCCCATTGCCTTTTACTATTATTTGTAATTTTGCTATATGTTTTATAGCAACAGTCTCAAAAATTATTATGGGAATATTGTACTGTAAATTTTCTACAGAGCGGCATATTAAAAAATACCGATTCAATTTAAGCCCATATATATATATATGTATGTGTGAAACACCAATAAGATTTCCATCCCTTTTACAACTTTCTCGGAGAAATATTACCAAAAAATACATGTACTAAAAAATAGCTAAATTTAAGGAATTTAGCGATTAATTGATATTTTTATTTTTCGATTTATCTGTAAATGTTTATGTATATATTGAAATCTTTTACTATGGAAATTAAGCCACACAAACATATTTATGGACGTAGACATGTTAAAGAAATCCGATAGTTTTATAACATTTTGTATGAAAAGCTATTTCCATCTGAATTCACTTATGTACCTGCAAATGCAAACAAGCAAGTCTCCACGTTGGACCTATTTTTAACTAACGTAGTTGATATATTATCTCCTACAATTGTAATAAATGACTTGAGCTCTGATCATTTACCTGTCAGAACCTTTTTGACCAGCTCCTACAATAGCTCAGCAAAATCCATTGATTCGAATAAAAAACATAGTTAACGAAACTTTAAAGCCGAAAAATCAACTGGAATGGTATTGCTTGATGTGAAAGCTGCCTTTGACTCAGTGTGGCATTAAGGATCCACAGCTTTCTTTCCGCTAGGACGTTCAAAGTTAGCATCGGTAGTACTTGCTCTGAACTCTTTGCGATCACAGCTGGGTGCCCCCAAAGCTCTTGCTTATCTCCTATTTTATATAATTTGTACACAGCTGATTTCCCACAATTGGACTACTGCACAATGTCTATTTTTGCCGATGACACCGCGATACTCATCTCCGATATGCTGGCAGTTAACAAATCTTCATAGATGAGTTACAAAAATATTTTAACAAATGGCGAATCATGTTAAATTTCGATAAAACTCAAGCTATATATTTTTCAAGAAAGCGTAAACCATGCTTTTTACCACAAAATAATATTAACTTCAACAACAATTCAGTTGAGTGGAAAAATGAAGTTAAATACTTCGATCCTAAAATGAAATTTTCAAACCACATTTCATATATAACAAATAAAGTTACAAAACTAATTGCAATATTATATCCATTCATAAATAGAAATTCTATGCTTAGCATTGAGAACAAGAATATTAATATTAAAAGCAATTTTTCATGCTGTCATATTTTATGCAGCTCCTGTATGGTCCACAAGTGCTAAATGTCACATACGAAAATTACAAGTATCTCAAAATAAGTTATTAAAAATTATATATAATTTGCCATGGTTTTACTCTACATTGCGTCTCCATGCACTTGCGGGTGTAGAATTAGTAACCGTCAAAATAGAAAGACTAACTCTAACTTCATCTCCAGATGTTTAAGTTCTGAGTATACCCATATTAATGAGCTTGAATCATCATATTAGTTAGTAAGTTATGTAGTTTTTAAGTTATTTAGTTTAAGTTAAAAAAACAATCAAATAGGTTTTTGTAAGTTTTGCCTCCAAAATTCTTTAATCATGTATATATGTAATTGAAAATTATAACAATCTATAACTATTAAGTAGAAAAAGGAAAAACCTTGAAATCCTCACAATGTAATTTATACTTAAACGAAATGTAAAATAATATTGTAAACAAATAAATGATTGATTGATTGATAAAAGTTAGTTTAGAATTTATTCACATACATACAAGTTAATGTTAATGCACACAAGGTACATATATATGTGGGAATGTAAGCACTATGGAGCCAATCTTCCGTTCTTAATTTCGGTATATCGGAATTGCAGTAAAATTTATAAATTAAACAAAATTTTTTGGCAAAAATAAGAAAGACTTCCCTCTAATAGCTAAAACTTTTGGTCACCGCAGAATACGTATAAAAATCGCTAGATTTGACGAGAAAGTGTTTGAAATCAGAATCAGAAATTTGAAGCAAAAAAAGTTTGAAAATACATACATATGTATGTATGCATGTAGTTTACCTTTTACATCAGAAAGTTAATCGATTTACTAATAAATATAATATAATAGAAAAATATATTTTAAAAAATAAAAAAATACTGTCACAACATTTTTCTATTAATTCTCATATCGGCACATAGACAGCTGGAAAATAATATAGAAAACAGCAATATTATTTTTAAGTTGTATGGCCTTAAAGCGAGTTACATGCATATGCATGTGTCTAATATTTTACATAATATATCGAACAAACAAATATTCATAAACTGATGCTACGACGATTGCAGATAAATAATAATATGCGCGTAATAGAAATCACTTTTTGCAAACAATATTTAATTGTTTTTATATGTGTGCACTAGCAACGATATAATTATGTATATTAATGCAATTTTTTCATGTTATTCGGCATGTAATACTCATTTTGCAATTTTGTTTTTATTAATTTTACTTTTTAAATAATTTTTCCCTGACGATGCTAACAAATTTTTAGCGGAATATTGGAGCGGTTTTTTGATACATTTTTTTCTAAAATTTTTTAAGAGATCGTAAGCTGTATCAATTATTTAAGAAAACGATATTATGTTGATTAATTTATTGCATCTTATACAATTTATTTAAAAACTACGTCGAAGCATTATTTTTCTTAAGAAGCCATATCGTCAGCTTAAGGTAGAAGGGGCGTATCTTGAAAAAAAAAAACCAAACCAGCTCTGTTGCTGGCTTTAAGTTATTGTTTTCTGTTTTCTTGCTTTGATTTTAATATTACATTGTACAAGTTGTAAGTATCTCATTTCAGCTTCAGTGAATCTCAAGAAATTTGTCTAGACACCAAATATGCCTCGTACGGTCTTACTGACGCAGTAGCGCCGTCCAATGGTTCTTCATTTGGCAGCAGACCCGGCAAGGCTTCAACGCAAAAACTCTGCAAAACAGTAGTTATAAACATGAATAAATTTTGCCTTCCCAGAATGTCGCCCATACAACGATGGCGTCCAAAGCCAAATGGATTGTAAGCTTCGGGTACCTTAAGGCAGCCATCGACTAAATAGCGATCTGGTTCGAATTTTTGTGGGTTTGGAAAATCGATTGGATTCATAAGCATGCCGCGAAAACACGCGATTACCATGGTGTCTTTAGGAATTTCATAGCCACTTAAGCGTGTATTGCGTAACGCTCGGTGTGGTATGCCAAAAGTGTTGCCCATAAACATGCGGATTGCTTCTAAGACAATTGCTTCGCAATAGGGAAGTTTAGTACGATCTTTCCATTCAGGCAAACGTTCAAGGCCCACGACTTCTTTTATTTCTTCAAATGCCCGTTTTTGGATTTCGGGATTACGCACCATATGCAGAAAAGCGAAGCCCAAACTTTTATTGGTTGTTTCGGAACCAGCCAGAAACATGTCAAGGCAAACAGCCAGAAGTTGTTCTTCGGTAAATGATGCTTTTCGCTCTGGATTTTCCAGTTCACGCAAATAGCTATCCATTAAGTCCCTTGGTATATCATAGTGCCTGAAGACTTGCCGGTGATTCTCAACCTCTTTACGTAGGAAAGCATAAATTCGTTCATGATTTTCCACAAAGGCATTATAGCCCGAATAGTTTGGTGCTATATAGCGCATGAGGGGAAAGTGACTAAACATCGCACCCACCATATCAACATGCTGGAATAATTCGAAAAACATTTGCAGCAAGTTATTGATTTCTTCGCTTTTGCGGCCGTAGCGTTTGCTGGACATCATAGACCACAACGTATTTAAGACATATACCGTAAACAGATTCACCATGGACACTCTGGCTTTCTTGCCACCTTGTTCGTTAATTAAGTCTCTCAAGTCCTCTAGCAGATGTGCAGCTTCTTGCTGTATGCCATTCACCATACCACTTCGAGCAAAACCAAAATCTTTTAAATGACGCAAAATGAAACGTCTCTGCTCAACCCATAGCTCTTCATCTGTTACCAAAATTCCCTTTTTCGAGTTAAAAGTACGCATCCGGTAGAATATACCATCAGGTTTACCATCTAAATCCTCATTGGTCATCATCTCTTGTATGGTATCCGAGTAGTAGGCAATGACCAATTTGTCTTTGCCTATTTTTAGACCGTATAAACCATATGGATTTATATAATGACGAGTAAGTTCGTCGATGACTTTGCAAAACATGCCACATTTAGCACGCAGTTGGTATATTTGAAGAGCGCACCCAACAATGGGGTACCATTTCGGTCCCGGTGGAAACTTTGCTGGCTTCTGAATATCCCAAAAGAAGAAGCATAGTATTAAGACGGTAACAAATATCACCGTATAAAACATTTTCCGTTATTAACACAGCAGTCTTTAATTTTGAATGTATGTATGTACAATAATATTTCGTTGCGATTTCCGTTAACCAATCACGTACACAAACACGTACATATGTGTATGTATGTACATAAAACAACTTTAAGATTTTATAATACTCTTGTTACATAACTCTTGTTTCATAGTTTTATTTTCACTGGTCCATATGCAGTCGAGCACAAGTTTTCCTCCGCTTTTCTTTACTGATTCATACGTGTTTGATACGGATGTATACGAGTAGCTTCCAAGTTTCTTTGTTGTTGTTGTTGTTTGGTTTGGAACCAAGTTGTGGCTGGCTCGAAGTTTATTAATCAACTGAAGAGTTTTCTTTGATTGCATCACATTTTATACCTGGTCGAGTGAACCAGTAAGTAAGTTTGCAGACATTTAATACGATTGTTTTTGCAATAATTGCGGCGAGAGTGTTTTCTTTTTTTCTATTCAAGCTCTTTCAGACTGATATTCACAAACTGTTTTCGCAGAGATGGAAAAATTCCATTCATCTGTAATACATACATATATTCGAAACTAATAAATACTTGTCCCCTTTTATTACTTACAGATTGCTAGATTTTTTTGTGCATTGGCACAATTATTTGTGTTTGTTATTAAATATACCAAATCTTTATATATCACGAAGATTTTTCCGGACAAACTTTTCTGATCCAACGAACTGTGGATGTTTTATGTCTATGTAAAACGCAGATAAAATTTTTTTGAAAGCAAATTTGTATTTGTATTCAAATAAATATTTCGCGGATTCCGCGAATTGTTTAAATGAAAATAAGTTTGTGTTCATGACGAAAAGAATATTTTTCTTTTCAGCAATTATTTTCGCGGTTGCTGAAGCTCCAATAAAAATGTCATGACAAAAAACAAAAATATTTTTGAATATAGGAAATCCATTTATAATTTCGCATTAAATAAAAACCGCAAATGAATCCATAGTCTTCATTTCTTCTTTGCATAAATTAATAATGAATCGCACCAAAGATCTATTCCTGCTCTCTTCGGATTGGGTAATGTGGTGTAGTTAATATAAGCATTTCTTAAAGCAATTGAGACTAGACTAGGAGTTTGAAAAATTCATTCGACTTACATACATATGTATAGTATGTACATATGTTTAGCCGTAGTTAATTTATGTTTTCATAAAGTCATATATTACAGTAAATGTTACTTTATTACGAGTTGATCACCGTTATCACCAACTTTATTCACTATTTTGATTTCATTCTACATATGTATGTACATATATACATACATACGTACTATTAATCAGAGCCGTAGGCACTAGATATTGTTCAGTGCGTATTTCTATAGCGTCAGCTACATATGTAGATGTTGCAATGATATATATGACAAACTATGTCTGAGGTATTATGGAAATACTTTTCTTGCATGCAATTATAAACGGGTCGCGAATAATGTCGTTCAAATGTCCACCGTGATTTCTTAGAGTGGCACGGATCCGAGCATTCCAATTTTATCTGACTTTGATCCGGCTGAATTTGAGCTGGTCTCGTGTATGGTGACTTTAGGGCTCCGGCCGATAGCGACTTCAGGAAATCACACAAAAATAAGTTTGTTGAGCTCAAACCGTAAAATCTTGGTGGTCCACGTTGCACCAAATAAATCAGATGCCATTATGGTCTCATCAAAGTTGCTTTCAAAAAATGCGGATCACCTGGGCAAAATCACGTTAAACAAGAACGTTTTGCGGATTGAAAAACATGCCTTATCGTTGAATATGATGTTTCGGCCAAATCAGACGTGTCGAATCGTGCAGTTGTCATGGTGCTTCGGCATCAGTAACTGAATAATAACTAACAGAGTGGACAGCCACCACCAAAACAACATGACAATCACAGGCCGCCAACATTTATAAGCACCAATTAAATATTCCCTTACTTTCTTTTATAAGCTCTAAACCGTTAAACCGTATGGTACGAACTCTCAGAAATAAATAATATAAATCCGATTTTTCCAACATACAAAAAATGTTGAATGGAACTGAAAAGGCATTAAAATTGACTTTTGTTGAGAAATCCGACAGGTAATGACCAAGGTCTTAGAAAAACTTGTCCGGATTCAAAACACTGGGTGGGGAGTATAGAAAATCATTATTTTTTAGGTTCTTGGAGATTGTGTTTAGATAAATCACCCTCTTCGATTAGACCACTTTAGACTGCTCAAAATTACTAAAGCTTTGTATGCTAAGTGCATGGCAGGAGCACTTATTGTCTAAAAGCCACCACAGAAGTGTGTAAGTAGAAGAGCTTTTTAATGCACAAAAGCAAGTTAAAAATAATATGAAACCAGAAAATTTGCTCAATAAAACGGAGGTGATAAAAAGCAGTTGCAAGATAATTTATTAGACCTCAACATTGAAAAACAAACAAACTTACGGATTCATAAAAAATATAAAAACGAGGAATGCAGAAACATAAAACTACTTCGTCTGGTCGAGAAAATCGGTTATGTCACCAATTAAAACCCGCAACAAACTGGTTGCCAAAAAAATAGTCAAAGCAAAAACATCAAAGATGTGTTGAAAATATTGGTCCAAGTACCGGAAAGACGAAAGCAAGTGAAGAAAACTGTGGTCGATTTTCCATCATAAAATAAAACAAGTTCCGGTTTTACATGATACAACCAAAAAAAATGTATATGTATATATGTATGTATGTATGAACAGAAAATAATCTTACAACTGCACATGTAAGTATGTACATAAGTATGTGTTCGTGAATGAGGTGGATGTTACGCATGCGTAGTGGAGGATTTTTGAACAGCAGAGCTTAAAAGGTATCAACTTAAACAATTACTGTAAAAAATTAAGTATACATACATATGTACATATAAGTCATAACAAATTCCACACACTCAAAATATAAGAACATTAGTTTGATTTTACTTAATAAAGAATTAGTTTTTATTTAAATAAGGGAGATTTGCTTTAAAATTATGCTTAAAACGAAATAATCTCTTTAACTATTTTCTCGGTGCCATTTCACTTCGTGTCTTGCGTTTCCTTTTGCGATGCTGACTTAAAATCGCAAGAAAAGTATTATGGATGGTAAAAATATGTCTACTGATTTAAAACTAAAGATTTTTTCATGAGAGTACCAGGTCTATTCTGCGATTTGGCGGCCTTCGAAATAAAGCTCGAATAAAAAAATCAACTGTTAATGGAACACAAGAAATAAACATATTTTAAATCAAAGCAATAATCACTTAGAATGCCGGGAGGATTTATGTTGAATTAAAATTATACTAACGCAAAATACGCTACCTGAATACATTCACACTTGGATTGACAAATTTTAATTTTATTCCAGCTAATATGAAAAAAGATTGCAAATTGTAAATGGCCTTAAACGCTACAATATTTTAAAACTAAGACTAACATCTGCCTTGCCCTTATTGCATAATACGATAGTCAACCCATTACTCTTGTGACCCTGTCAATGGCAACTTCTTGTGATATACCAAAGCGGCGACCAGAGGCCGGGCTGTGTAAACCTTGCTGCCAGTAATTCTCCAGACAGTAAAAGAAGAAGAGTTACCTTAGCTAGTAATCCGAGGTTCCTAAGGAACAGCAAGTCTTATACAAGTCACCTGTACATTCCTTACCATATAGTTCTTTACGAAGAACAGAAATCTGTTGCAAGACAACAGTATCTCGACGACATTTTGGGCCAGAACGTTTGCGCCAAGATATGCACCTCAACCTATGACCAACACCAGGATGGACAAAGACATCCCAGCGAATTGGTCTCCGACCTACAATCGTTCGAAAATGTTCAACATGTTTAATTTTTCCAGCTGAGCAGCTAATTTGCAAATTTAAATAGAAGCCATTGCTGATCCGACTTCGTTCTACTTAAAAATTATGTTGAAATGTTGATCTGGCCTACATCCGTATATCCAAAAGGTGCATGAACAGAGCCGTGTGTTCGGTGAATGGACTAAGAATCAACTGAAAGTTGAAACACATTTTTATCATCAAAACATCTATAGCGATGAGGTAACGATTAATCATCAACATTCGAATATTCTTTAAAGCTAAAACAAAACTGATTTCTTTTTATTTAACTAGCCGTTACTACATACAACGTACATACATACATATGTTCATAAATACATTCACTAGTATGTATTTATATCCTTAATATGGACATTTCAGAGTTCAAGCAAAATATGTATTAAATGAACAAGTACGGAGGTAATGCACTCTTTACAACTCCTGTCATTTTTCTTTGCTTATAATTTGTGAAAACGAACACTAAATTTGTGATTATATGAATGTATGTATAGGCATACATACATACATACATACATATGTATGTATGTAGTATGCACTTCAAGTGGGATTTCTTTGCCTCAATTTCAAAGACGTTGCTGATTTGTGTTTAGCTAAAAGACAAACTTCACTTTCGTTGAAATCGCTAAAAGATCCAGTTCATAAGAGCGGATTTTAAAATTTTCTTCGTGTTGAAAAATTTTAAAGCAGAAAAGCAATGGCGTTTAGGTGAGTAGTAAAGCACCCTCAAAGCTAAAAAACCCCCAAAAATATTTTAAAAGTTTTCTCTTTTGCACCTTAAAATAAAATGGCGGGACATTTTTTTAGACTTATGATTCTGATGGCCATGGGCTTAGGTGCAATGTACATGTTGCATTTATTGGCACAAGATTGGAACAAAATTAGACGTCCAATACCACAAGCCGTTACGAGACTTCTTACTGGTGCCAGTGGAAATCTGGACAGTTTTATTACACGCGGCAAGCGTGACCTTAACCAGCCCAATCATTTATTATGTCGCCGCAACATCAATCTACAAGGCAATGAAATCAAAAGAACTAATGCTTCGGCTATTACAATCCACTGGAAACGTATTCTTTCCCGTGACCCTTTTGAATGTCTGCAATCATTAGTTTGCCAACTTTTGTCGGGTGCTGAAAACACTTCTGAAGAAGCTTTGCTGTTGTGTGATTTTCTGGAGGAAAATATTAGCATGGCGCCGGCTAAAATCGGTAGAGCGTTTAGTCGTGGTTTGGCATATCGTGGTCGCACTGAGCTTTGTTACGACGAGTACCCGTTCTGTTGGTACTCAGCCAAAACTATGCTAAAAATGTTAAAATGGTTTGCTGATACAGTTCAGAATTAGTCATAGACTTATAATATCGGTATTTAAGAATTTCTAGGTTATATTTAAGTTTAAAATAATCGTGCTAGACAAAAAGTGCTCAAACTTGCAAATTTCTTTCTTTTAATGATTTAGATGGATTGTTTGACTTTAGTTCAAAACAAAAGTCTTCGAAAAATATCGCATACTATGCACTTTGTGTAATTCTCTGTGGAATTTGTACAAATAAGTTAATCTAGTTAAGTAAAAAGTTATTTGTTCATAAATATGTATGTGCATTAACAGATTTGTGATTCTAAGACGATACACGAGTCATTTTACTCAAAACGAAATTAAAGAACCAACCATGTGATTAATCGGTAAAATATATTAATTAAATTATGCATTAAAAAACGGAGGTTCAGCTCATTTTTCTGAGCAGCAACCTAAATACAAATTCACAAACATTAACCCCCCGGCTCATAATGCTGTGGGTGCAGCAGCGAAGAAATGTGATAACTTTCCATAACAGTATTCACAAAAATGTAGGTGTAATCTCAAAAATATGATTATTTTTGGAATAGCATCTGGTCAGTCGCAAATTAAAGTATATGCACATATGTATTTACATATGTTTATGTATGTATATATATACATATACTGTATATTAAGTATGTATGCATATAAAAAAGGTGATGTGTTATTTATTCACCAGTTTTAGTATTAAGTTATTTATAATTGCAGCTCTCCAATGACAACAAATCTTTCAACACAGTCTTTCTGTCACAGTCAGAATGTAGTTTATTTAGTTTATCACATGTGGATATTATAAAGTAATCACTTTATATAAATGGAAGTTGAATTATGTATGTATGTACGCATGTATCTATGTATGTATGTACATACATATATACATACATAGAGTGCGCATAAAAAACAATATTCCCTGTCTCTTACACGGGCTTTAATTTGCATTAAAAAATTGTTAGCACTGAAGGTAAACGGAATGCATATAAAAATTCGCTCTTTAAAGTTACACGCACAGATTTTAGGACAAAATCTAATCATATCCATTTTAATTTATTAAGGAATGTTGAAGAAAGTAATGAAACTTTAGGTCTTATCGCTAATAATTTTTCTCTATTTTCCTTCCATGCTTTGCGCATTTTTGATTTGTATGAAAAATTTTGTTACATACATGCATACTTATGTATGTATGTAAATAATAAACGTTTTAAATATTTTATTAATAAAGGAAAATAGTAGAGTGCGAAATATTGTTTAATTATTAAGAGACATACACTTTAAATTTGCTTTGCTATTTTGCATAGTGGATAAATGCCATTTTAATTTTTTTTAACTATATCTGGAATATCTACAAATATTAAATTTGTAAACGTCTTCCAGTAAATAAAGCAGATTCTTCATCGTGTTCTTTAATAAGTTGTTGAACTATTCGTAAAACCTAGTTATGGAACTACATATGTATGTACATAGGAAGTTTTTAAAATTACTGATAACTTACCAATATCATTTTCAATTTATTTTAAAAGTCATTTGCTGTTTTTCTGCTGAAATGTTCCATGCAGATGCGGCCAACTTTTGTATTTATGTATATATATGTATGTATGTACATACAAATGTACATATTTATCACAACAAAATTTGAAAACATGGAAAATGAAAAAAATATATTTTGATCGGCTTTGTTATTACAAGTTTCCACTGTGCACCTCATTTTAGTTTTTAATTTATTTTATTAATTATAGTTTGTTTCTTCTTTGTTCGCTTTTAGTATTAAAGTAAAATGCAAATGGAACTTTCTACGTCACACAAACAACTGATTGATGTAAACAACATAAAGGATCTGCGTGATGTGTAATCTGTTAATTTGATTCATGATTCGTGTGTACATAGTATATCTGTGGTCACAAAAGTAATCCTCCTGACCAAACAAGTCTTATATACTATCATAATCTCCAAAAAAGGCTTTATTTTTTTCTTGATAATCCTATTTCTCTAATCTAAAGCATATTGACTTAAGTCGCATTCAATTCTATTAACATTATCAATAAGCAATAAAATATACTTACTTAATTATTTATTTTATTTAAAAACACGCAAAATAAATTACCGCAAACAGAAGAAACCACAAGAACATATTACCCAGCGCTCAGCCAATTTTGATTTGCGATATCTAATCATTTAAGTCGTTATAAACTTAAGAACAATAAACTATTTGATAAAAATAAAAACGTAACATAAATTTTGGTCGAAATATTGCACTGTATTGTGTCGTTAGTTATATGTATATATGTACATACATACATATGTGTGTACATATATATTTTTTTCCTAAACCACAATTCTGTTTTTTCAAAAATCTTTTAGAATAATAAGATAAGTCGAAATGTTTGCCGAAATTACTTAAATATTGTTACATATTCTGTTTTATTAGGAATATCAGAAACATTTCTACCTCAATAAAAATGTTGGCATCCCTTTTCCTTAAACTGCTAAACTTTTTGGTGTTATTCCTTCCTTTAAGGTAAATATGCGTTAAAATTTGTTTCAATGCTATTTTGGCAGTTTTGCACCAGTGTCCCGTTACATTTGCAGGTACAACTATAATATTTATGTTGCTTTGAGGAAGTCTGTCTTCCTCAAATGCTTTGTTTTATCGACAAGTTTTAGTTCAAGTGGGTTTTTGCAAAAAACACAATAAAAATGCGGAAATTGTCAATCGACATCGAAGACAAAGTTGTCGTTTGGATAGAAAAATGTGATTCGAGTAGAAAAATATCCGAAAAAATAAATGCAAGTCGACAAACGGTTGTAAATGTAAAAAAGACAAAATATTGTTGGATTTGTGAACGTTGGAGGCCGCCCCGAAGCTTTCCGATAATGGCTTTGGACGATAATGGCGGAAAAATCAATGTAGGGAAACCGCTGTTCAGCTAGAACTTGTTATGTATGTATGGTATATCGGTAAACTTCTAAGCATAAATTACATACATAAGCATGTATGTATGTATGTATGAAACTTCGTTTTTAAAAGGTAGAAATAAATAGTGCCCTATAATACGGTGACCGTATTTTTCAACAAAAAAGAGGACATTCAAAATCAAATAAAAAAATTTTTGTATTAAGTTTCTTTTAGCTCATTTGCAGCTGATTCCTTTATTTGGTAGAAAATGCGTACTAGCATTGGATATAGTTTAATAAATCCGTGGTTGGAACGATCTAAATTTATTGTATTGCAGCTGGCGTCAAAAACAAGTCAGTTTTTATCAAATCCAAGGAGACAGGTTTGAAAATATTTTTGATAATAGCTTCACATTTCGTTCGCGCACAGGAATACTTTTGTTCAAAGGTTTGTTAATTGGCGACTTGAGGTGCTGGCGGTAACTGCATTTTATGCTTTCTAGCATCTAAATGTTGTTTTATATTAGAAGCGCCAACATTTGCTATGGAAAAATGGGCTACACATATGCCACAAGTTACATCATGGTAACTTACGGTTTATGTATGAATGGAAATTTTGCCTTCAGTTCATTTACAAAAACATTTTCGTTTTGGCGGCATATCTAAAATAAATATTGCTTTTTTATGTATAGGGTGTTTTTTATTGAGGTATAGAACTTTAAGTTGGCATCACTTTTTTAACTGGCGGCCATTTTGTCAGCTGTCAAGTGATTAATATTTAGTTTGGTTTGCCATTTCATCATGAACAGGTTGACAAAAGAACAACGTTTGCAAATCGTGCAAATTTATTTCGAAAATAATGGTTCAGTTCGCGAAGTTTACCGCAAGGAAGTTTACCGCAAGTCGACATAATCGTCCATCAGAGCAATTAATTCGGTTAACCATGGATCGTTTTCGCACTACGTTTACTCTATGTGATAATACGCATCCGCAGAGACGTCGAACAGTACCGAAGAAACAATTGCCGCTGTAGAGCAAAGTGTTGAAGAGGACCCGAATGAATCGATTCGCCACCGTGCACAGCAATTGGAGCTTTGTCCATCAAAAATTGGACCTGTAGAATTGGCTTTATTCGAGCCAGCCGCGGCGGCCACATGCCCGAAATCATATTTAAACATTAATGGCATAAAATTATCCTTCCAATAAAGCCAAATTGATGGACATTAAAACGATTTTCTTGTGTTTTATTTCAATTCGAAGTTCTATACCTCTAAAAAAAAACACCCTGTACATACGTACATATACATATGAATATGCATTTGAATAAATAATGCAAAAAAAACTTACCCCAATAATAACTAGTTATAGTATCGGGTTTTTCAACAGGGACTCTACAAAAGTAGAGCGACAGGGACAGCAAACGACGCCATATTTCTTGCCGCTCTTTTGACATTTCTCTTCAGTAAGGTTTGCCATTTCGTGATGGAAAGATATACGAACCAACGAGTCGGAATTATTAAAATTTGCTACCGAAATTCGGAGTCAGTGGCCTCAACGTTAAGAGCGCTACGTCCAATTTATGGTCGTCATAATCGTCCTAGCATATCAACAATTGAGCTTCTAGTAGAAAAATTTGAATCCACAGGCACAGTGCAAAATGTTCCGCTGAGGCTTCAGTTGAAGAAAGCCCAAATGTGTCTCTCACACGTCGTTCTTAAGCTTTACTGTGAATGGGAATTGCTACCGTTCAATAATAACCGAATATTTTTGGCCCCAATTGGATGATATGGACTTGGAGGACATGTGGTTCGAACAGGATGGCGCCACAAGCCACACAGTGAATGTCACAATCAATTTATTGGAAACCAAGTTTGGAGAACGTATTATCTCACGAAGTGGTCCAGTCAATTGGCCGCCACGGTCGAGAGATTTGACGCCGTGAGACTATTTCCTGTGGGGCTAACGTCAAGTCTATGGTCTATGCCAACAAGCCAGCGACGATTGATGAACTTCGTACGAATATCGAACGTGAAATTGCAGCAGTATCGGCCGATTTATGCTTGAAAACCGTCGAAAATTGGGTTCAGCGTCTGGACTTCTGCAAGCGTGCCCGTGGGGGCCATGCAAAAGAAATCGAGTTCCATACATAATGGCATCGAACGTACTTTCACAGGAATAAATAATTTCATTGATATCCAACGTTTTTGTTTTATTTAAAAAAACTTTTGTAGCGGTCTTATTGAAAAACCCGTTATATCCAGCTATTCTGTGGGTGCTCTGCTGCAGCTATCTTTTTGTAAAATTATTTAATTTACATACATATATTATCATATTTTGGTTTTTAATCGCACTATTTAAATACACTTTTTCACTTTGTTTATTTTTAAAAATTATACTTTTTTCCTTGAAAAACTCTAATCAAAACAAAACAAGGAACTTTCCAATTAACGTGTGAAGTACCGATTTAATCCAGCTAAACAATTTGACACATTAAACATGCCTTTTTCAGTATTACCAGATAGTTGAAGTTTCGTTGTTTATAATTTTCTTTGTATTGTTTTGGGGTTTTGGAAAATACAAATTATAATTTTGGAAAATGAAGAAAAAAAATTAGAGATAAAAAATAACAATTCCATTTAAAAAAGGACAATTCAATTATATAAAGGACGGTTTTTTTTAATGTTGAAGGACATAGTGTCAAAAAACCGAACGGAATAAAACGGTTAGTCTGGTTTTCTCCTTTTATTCGGGAGACGTTCAAATTTAAACTTCTTTTAAATACGCCTTCAAGTGAAAAAGAAACTTGGAAACAAGCTTAACTTGTGCGCCATTTTAATCTCCGAATTAATACACAAAATCAACACCAAAAGAAAAATAAATTAAATTCCATTTTACAAATAATTTGTAACCACAAAGTGCTTACCAAGCGGTCGTGCGGTTACTTACGACAATGTAATAATTTTTCTTTTCTTAGTTTCAAATACAAATTTATTTCGATATTTTAATTTATAATTTTTCTTATTTTATTTTTTACAATTATTTTTTAATATGCTTAAAAATTATATTCAAATTTAAAGCAAATAACAATTATATTGTATGCATTGAGATTTTTGTTTAATTTATATAAAAAAAATAATATCTTAGTTATAAATAAGTGTAACAAAAAAGCATATTTTATGACAAATTTAAAGTCAGAGTGGAATGATCCTTAAATATTAAAGTAACCACTTATATTTGTAGTATAAAAAAAATTGTATCGTATATATAAAACAAATTGTGCATAAATTCATTGTTTGTATGTATGTATATTTATTACATAGTACATATTTAAAAATTAAGTGTCAAATAAATAGGTATATAAATAAATAATTAGTTTATGCCAAAGCTTTGTTTCGTTAAACATTTTCGACAAAATTTGATTTCATTTTACGGAAAATAGACTAAGAATTGAAAAAAGGGATTGTTACAAAATAAATTGTTCCCTTAAGAGATTTAAAGTTTCACAAATTGTTTTGATCGTAAATTTGACTTGTATGAAAACAATATCAAGTGTGGGAAGTCTTTAATTAATGAAGACTCATACATACATATATTGCCCAACAAAACGCAAAAGGGATATCAATGCATTATTTTTCAATTTATTACACCAGGAAGAAAATTGGAATTGGATTTTTTTTTCGTGGAGAGGGGGTGGGGGCGGGAAATTAAGAACTAAAGATTAGTGTTGCAAGATCTTTAAAGAGCTCTATATAACAGGACAATCAGTATACACTTGCTGCTATATTTGAAATGGAGGAAGACTTGAAATTCATCTGTAGGGAACTACTCAGTCAGTACCCATGTGCATACCGTTTGCAAAACCTTAATTATTTTAATTTATGTACATGTATTTACTGAATTTACAAGTACTTACCAAGCAATCCAATACCTTTTTATTCGAATCCTTCAGAATAGCGTTCAGGATTTAAAAAAGCGCTTAGAGAAACAAGTTGGCATTGTAAAGGGTTAGGACAGAAGGTTATTAGCTTTTGTGATTGACATAGTCTTTCTAACGCTGTGGAAATGCAGCCGGACGCGCTCAACAAAGGAAAACTATAAGAAAGCATAAAATAAAGAGGTAACTCACTAGATGCGATGATCAAATACTTACTCTTTGGCACTAAGTTGTCACGAAATAATAACACATGTAGGAACTCTATTGGGAAGTATTAAAGATTGCGTGGGTTTTTGTTGCCATATAAACCAGAAATTTAAAAAGCTCTTAACAACAGGTAACTCTTGACTAATGTAAGTAACACGTCAGAATAGCAATTGGTAAAGGTTCAAAAAATTGAGTTAAAATTAAAGGAAACAATTTCATAAAACTGTGTTGCTAAAGAAGATCACAAAGTAGATAAGGAATTATCATAAGGCGATTATATATGTTATATGTGTGTATGATATAGTAATTTCCAGTATATTCTTGTCTTATTAAAACTTCAACTTTTTAAATCATACACATTTGACCAATTCGAGCGTGTTGATGGAAATCTTGAACGTAACATGTTTCTAATCACTTTTTGGTATACAAAACATACAACAACGGATTAATTATGCAGTTTGTGTACATAATACATAATATCCTAGTACATACATATGTATGTAATAAACATAATTGTTTGTGCATACAAATGGGCAGCGTGTTAAGTTAACAAATACACACTTTTTAAAACCATTTACTAACCCCATAATTTAATTTGAGATCTAAAAATTTAAACAAAAAGTAGAATTGAACGCGCTTTTACGAAAACTCATATTCAATAAAACAATTAAACTTATTTAAATGTTTACACAAGTTTAAGCTCAGAATTGAACTTTGTTTTGTTTGTAGTTTGTATAACTTAACGCTTCTCTTCAGTATTGCTTATTATACAATTCTTACGACAAAAAAAAACATTATTGAAAATAAAAACATAATTGAAAAACTTACTATCACTTTTGCTTATTTTCAGAGCCATTTTTTGCTCTTTCCTGGCGCATAGTTACACTTGTGACATCTTTAACAATCATTTCGGCCACCTGCCAGGCTATTTCCTCCTGCACGTTGTCGTCGGGCAAATGCACCAATTTACGCATCGCTTTTTTAATTTTATTACCACTTAAACCTAGAGACCAATTAAGTGAGGATTTAGCTAAATTAATGTGTAAGGCATCAGTTGGCGAGACAAAATCCCGTTCATAGCGTCCCAAAGAGTTGACACGACCAAATTTTAAATTGTTACTATTAGAGCGTTGCCATAATAAATCAGGGTTTGTTAATTGTGACGCATCTATATTGAGTTGAAATTGTTTGAAGTGAGATGAATGAGTGTCCATCGAAGCTAATAAAGTGTTGTGTTGCGATATGGGAAATTTTTTTTCCAGCGTGCAATCTGACAAAGTTTTGCGATGCCTGTTTGGTGTCCTGTCACTAATACAACGACGCAACGGTTTATGAAATGTTGGCGTTTTATTAACTGCCTCCTTGCGTTCGATGTCTTCGTCTATGCGCGTTTTCAGTTCATTTAAGTAGTTGGCAAACAGTAAAGATTTCAAAAACACCTTCAAATATTTACATTCTAGGTATTTTGCTGCCACTTTGAGAGGCAAATCGAAACAGTAGAAAACTAAACCTTCCGTACAAATACATGATTCCACATGAGATCGTAGTTTATTCGAAGACCATAATTTTACTTCAGTTTGCAAAGAGAAAAATTTCTCATAAATTATCATAGCATCCGCTTGAGCTTCCTTTTCGTTGCGAATGTGAGGTTCCTGCGACAAATAGCTCTTACGAAAGTTTATAGCCGTTGACCAGAACTCTAAGCAATCCCTTTCCTGGTGCTGTTCTAAATATTCCATTAGATAGAAGAGAGTTACTTCACTGTGCAATATGTCATTTATATTTAAATTATTGCCCTGAATCAATTCTACACAATATTTTGCATAAAAGGTACTTTGTAGATAATCATTTAAAAATTCTTTTTCTAATTTAACGAGAATAAATTGCTGAGCTTCTTCAAAACAATCTGAAGTAATAGAACAGTTTTCTGCATCTTGTTCCCTTTTGCACAACATCAAAGAAATCTTTGAAAGTATATCTACCGGTATTTCAATATGTTGTGAAGAGTTTGCACTTAAGTATTTTTGATAGACTGTTAAAGCATCTTGTATACTGGCATTTGAGATGGGAATGCAGTCGAATGTTTCTGTTAAACTGCTTGTTAGACTACATAGTGACAGTTCAGAGGAAGCTGTCGTAGAATTTCTATCATTACATTTTGTTAATTGTTTATTTGTTTCTGCATAAATCTGGGATTTTTCATCATCGGTTAAAGGTTTGCGCATGGTCATATCGCATATAGTTTTCAATTCAGGTACTTTACTGCTATCATTTTCCGAGAGCTCTTCTCCGGTACAGGCCTCAGCTTCTGCTGACGCACTCAACTGTTTGTTTTGCATTCGAGTCATAAGATCATCAGTATTATTATTGCTCTTAATTTGAGATTTGTTTTGCAAACTATCAACTGTTTCTTCCGCTATTTGCTGAGCCAATAGTTTGTGATTTTGTTCTTTACGTTGTTGTACGAGAGCAGCATTTTTAAAATTTTCAGTATCTAAGTAGAACCTTATTAAAGGCAAAGCATTTTGCTTTTCTAAATATTGAACAAAATAGCTGAGACAATTTGGATCACCGACAATGGATGTTATGCACATTGAAAGGCGAGAATGGTATTTGAAAAGATCTGTAATAAATATATAGCAACAAAATTTAATTAAAAAATTAGTTATGCATTTTTAATTTCGAAATTGTTAAATAATCTGAATATTTTTTTTGTATTTTAAGATTTTTTCATGCCGGGGCAGCTGACAATTATTTGCAACTATTATTCACGTGGTCTATTAACGTAGACAAAATAATTTTTTTTTTGTGTTGCTGTAATTTTTCTCTAGCTCTGCCACCTTGTAGACGTACATATGTACGTACATATGCACTACGTAAACACAAATTGATACATATACATACATACATATATACATACATACATACATACATACATATGTATATATAGTTTATTTAATAAAACTACCGTTTGTTTCGAGTACTTGACTTCGACTGAAGAAACTTTATTAAAATTCTGTTTTTAATAATAACAATTATGCGTACGCTTAGTTTTTAGACAATACAAAATTCCTGTTAATTAAAGGTAAGTAATAATAATATTTTTTACACAACAAAAGAATTCCTATTATATGCACGTGTGTGCCAGACAGTGTAGTCAGCATTTTATTTAGTACAGATAATTGTGTTGTAATCAAATGAGCCAGAATAAGTTTTAACAAAAATGCAAATGCAACGGAAATGAAAAGAATTATATGTATGTAAGTGGGAGTATTCATAATTAACCTTAACAGATTTTGTGTTAAGTTATATACTTTTCCGAAACTAAATTTCACTTTAATTAAATTATTATCTTTTGCTTAACTGTCAGCAAATCAGACAAACACAACAAATGCTCTAATAATAATGGAATTGGACCTGAAACCCACAAATAAATATCTTTGGTATCATGAAATCCAATCTTGTCGATTTTTGTACGAACTAAAAATAATGTCGGTTTTAGGGTGTCACAGAAATTAATATTATTGGTTTTGGTATCGGAAATAATTCAAACAGCTTTAGTCCTTTTTATAAGAGTTGTGTATTTATTGAAGTTTCATATGTGAAAGTGTAATAAAAAAATAAGATAAAATTTCGTTAGAAGTAGGGGAAAGCGCAAAACACAATATTTATGGAGTTTATGGAGTAATTATCCATATATGCTTATAAGTTATATCCGCTAGAACATTAGTATTGTAAAACTTATTTTTTTCCCCATATGTATGTCTGTGCGATGATTGTTTCTAAACAAACGCAATCATACATACATACATGAATACTTTTATTTCTTTTTATTTTATTGCCCCATCGAATCGAATATCTCAAGTACATAAACGTAAAATAGTATTTCTTGGAATTTTAATTATTACAACAAACTTTTATTGAACTCTAATTGCCAAATATGAAAATGGTTTTATTTTATTTTAAGTGGAGCAATGAACTCTTGCTTAAATCAATGTTTACGATTTAAGCAAGAATATGAAAATAAGATTCTAGGAATTTTAAGTGGAATAATAAACTCTCGCTTAAATCAATGTTTATGATTTAAGCAAGAGTATGAAACTCTGGCAGTAAACAAAATTGTAATTCTTCATAAAATTAAATGGAACAATGTATTGTACTCTTTATTGTAAACCTATTTCTTCTTAAGTATAAAATATTGAATTTTCTAAAAATAAAGGGGAGTTGAAGTTTGAGATTTAAACTGAACAGGTTGTTTCTTTTTTTTGGAACAAAATTGCTCCAAAAATATATTTCTTATACCCCATTCAGTAAATCCAGTAAATTTTGTACATTATAGAAATTTGTTTATTTTTTGACCGTTTATGTTTCTTAATATTCTTTTTATATGTTTCAGTCCGGCTTTAGGTCAAATAATTAAGAAAATGCAATAATATTTTCCTTACATTTTGTTTATTTATCATCAATATTTCGATCAACGTGGTTGATCATCCTCAGGGTTTATCAAAATATTTACATTTATTTCAAAATTTAAAACTATTAAAAACTCGTCTATTTGTGTAAAAAATACCTCCCGGTGTTTATTTTCCAGGATTGTTGTCCAGTTGCTAAACTTTTTTATTGTCCTTTTGATTTGTTGTTTGTTTTAATAATATATTTCACATATTAATATCTGATATATAATAACTTAATTTTGTACATATGATTTTTGTCATAAAATATCACTTTGATTGGTCCGAGGCTGTCCATGCATATCATAGATTTTGGTTATTAAGAGAATTAATAGCATAATTAATTGCTGAAACAATTGCAGCAAGTTCATTCTAAAAAGATACGGCTGTGTAGAGCTCCACATCAGATAAGTGGTTTGATATCTTTTCGGCTACCAATCTCTCAAATGTTCTTCACGGGTGTGCAAGATTTTCTCATATGTGGCGTAGAGTGAAGGCATTTCAAACATTTTAAATAGAAGCACCATCCTACATATTGCACAAAATTTTCTTTTGGTGAGAAGTTATGATCTCCCAAAAAATAGTATGTAAAGATCTTGCAGCCGTACTACTGATCTGCTAATCTTGATTCAACTTTGAGAGATCTTAATAAGTTAACCTTAAGAGACACGAAATGGTTTAATGAACCATTTATTTTCGGGATATTTGTCTTCGAATTCTAACCATAGCTAAGGGTTTATCAGTATGGCGCTTCATTTTTTTTATAATGTCATAAATTTCGCCTTTTCTAACCAATTCCATAACATATTTATTTGTAAATATGATACTCGTACCATCAACTTTTATTTCATTCCTGGATTACGCTCGACTTTCCACATCGAATAACACCTTCGACAGAGGTGAGCTTTGGGTAACATCGTTATAATCGTAATACGATTGTGATAGGTAGCCATCAATTTTGATCGAGATTGTGATTGGCAAGAACAAATTGAGAAGCTTAGTAACTGAAAAGGAGACACCCGACTAGCTTAGTTCTTCCAAAACGAACATTGAAACTACTTATCAACAGCTTTTTCACACTTCCTTTTTTTATTCTCCGTTTTGGAAAAATTGTGTGAAAGTTTAATGAGCATGTCTTTGAAATAGATTAAATGCCTTATTTTACTCTTTCCTTACTTTGGCTCATTCATTAGAATTATTTAACTTGGGATTTCCGCACTGAGGTATAGTTTCGTTTGCTGATTTGCTAACAATTCTCATTCTTCATTAATATTTATCGACAGAGAAATTCAGTCATTATATTTATTATATTAATTAAGAAAAGAAGCGAAGCTCATCTGAAAAAACGAAGGGTTTGTCGTGGTGTTTGATAGTTTACAAGTCGTGTTGTGATTGGAAGTCAGATTGTTGCTTTTGGAAATATATTGGTTCGTTGCTGCGACAGTAATGCTATCTGTTGTAGCTAGAAGTTAGGGAATTGTTTTCTACATTCGCATTATTGGAACCTGAAGAGTTTTTATTTTAGTTAAAAGAAGTAGCGTACACAAGTATTTTTTTACTTTGATCGGCGCTTTAGTTGCCGATAAAAATCGGCACATTTTTCAAACGTGTATTGTTGCGTTCACAATTACCGGCGCTTCAGACAACATTTCCATCGGTTAAAGTCAACACGATTCCTGCGATTGTCGTTGCCAAATTAAAAATTTTGTGCATTTATAGTATCGGTAAACGAATTTTTTTAGAACATCGGCGCATTGTGCCGGTACTGCAATCTTAGCTGAAAGCTACTTACTTTGTTGGTACGTTTGGACTTCGTATACACATATGATATTTAACTATGTGAATTAACTTAGAAGTTGACTGTTGGACATATACAAATTTTTTTAACTTAATTTTTGTGTAGTCCGGCATAAATATATTAAGAGTGTGGAGTCGAATTCGAAATGTGGCTAAGCGTCATATGTATATGTTTATTGCAGTTGCTACAGTTTATATGATTTCTTATTCATTTGAAAATACTATTTTTTTTCCACTTTTTAGAAATATATTCAAAATGATTTTGTAAATTTAATTCTTTACCAATAATCGGTTCATACTCACAAAAAGTGACGTTAAACATGTGTTTTTTTTAATCGAAATATTTATTTTTCAAAACCACGTTTCATACGCAATTCCCCGAGTAGTGCAAACTACTGTACTGATTAAAAAATACATGGCATTTGTCGGACTTTCGGAACATTTTTATGTTACACCGTTAGATATGAGACTTTAGAAAAATCCAAACAACAATTTTTTTAAATCATTACGAGAATTAACTGAACCCATTTACGGTGTATAGAAAAAGTATTGATATTTATTACAAAATGTATGCATTAATAATGACTAGGAAGACGATGATGAGATGATTATGAAAAATGTAAAACGAATTAATTTCATTTATTTTTAGTGCCATAATAACCTAATTAATTTGGTCAATAATATAAATGTGGAAGTAGGTTTCGGTCAACAATAATTAAATTTTCTGTGTACAATTTTGAAGTCATACATTCTTTTATTTGATCAAATTCAATACATAACGAATCAGACAAAATGATTTTTAGTTTGATATTTTATATACATACATACATATATATCTGATTTTATAACGCATAAAATAGTGCTGCGCCAATTTCGGTACAATGGCTACAAGTATAACGCAAACACACGAATGAGTAAACGACTCAAAAACGTCAGTTGATGTGTCTTAGTTGTTAAAACGTTGGTAGCACTTTATAGTGCAACATAAACAGGGAAATCCCCAAGTAAAACCTAAGTGTATTTTATTGCATGTATTACATTCATCAGTTGCTGTATATTAGAGCTTTTAAGGCCCATAGTAACTTTACTAAGATGAACCGAAATTTTACCTCTAGTAATCGCTTTCGAACCAATAAGCTACGGTGTGGAGAGCATGAGATTTCATCAGCATTTAAAGTTCCATCTTGGCGAAAATCAGCTGCGAATTATTCGAAGATTTATGGGAATGTTGAGGAGGTTACTAAGTGAAAGCCGTATGAAAGACGCAGTAAAGGAATTGACATCAGTTCAAATATTTGAAATGTTTTTCGACGAAGAGGTTTTTGAAATGATCGCTATTTTTAGCCAGTTGTACGCGAGTCAAAATAATCGACACAACTTTACAGTCACAGTTGCAGAGCTAAACTTCCAAGGGAAAGCATGTATTGGTGTTTAAATGAAGATAAAGCACTAGAAGTTGTGTCAAATTCTATGTCCAGAAATAGGTTTAAAGAAATAAAGAGAAATTTCCACGTTGCCGATAATAATGAAACTTCAAACACCACTGACAAAATGTTCAAGTTACGTAAACTTTCAGGTGTTCTTATCAAAAAGTTCGACCAATTTGGCGTTTTCCAAGAAAATATTTCTATCGCCGATTCTATGGTTAAATATTATGGTCAGAAAAACAGTTTATTAGAGGCAAACCAGGTAGGTTTGGCTATAAAAATTGGGTCGCAGCAAGTTGCTCTGGATACTGCTACTCTTTTGATATTTACTGTGGCAGATAAATTAACTCTGTTTCTGAGCCATTGGCTAATAGAGTTGTCAAAATGCTGCTTGATAAATTATCGACGAACCCCACCAATCACAAAGTCTATTATCATAACTTTTTTACATGTTGTGACTTGCTAAATGATTTACGTAATTTAGGTTACCGTGCTAAAGTAACAATAAGAAATGTCCCCTGACAAATGTAAAGGAGATAATGAAAAAACCAAGAGCAGAGTATGATTATAGATTTGATAAATATAACGAGATATTATTGGTTCGCTGGAAGGATAACAGTATTTGCACAATGGCTACCAATTATTATTGTTATCAACCAGCAGGATTTGTTAAAAGATGTGTTCCCAAAAAAAGTAAAAACTTATATGCAGATCCCATACGTTTTTCAAAATTACAACAAGGGCATGGGCGGAGTTGATGTAATAGGTCAATCCATATCATTATACAGAATCGGCATTCATGGTAAAAAATGGTGGTGGGGTTTATTCACCTACATGATAGATATAGCTATGTCAAATGCTTGGCGCTTGCATGTATGTAGTAAGGAAAACAGCATGGAAAAGTTACCATTTCGACGAACTATAGCTAGATTTTACCTAAGCAATCGCTTAAGGTTAGACTACGCCGACCACGTTCCCGAAAAGCTTCCAAATCGTGCACGTTGTGTCATCTTCCACAACAGAATCCGTTGTAGTTCCAAAAAATGCAAGAAAACACTTTGCATGGACAAAGGGTGCTTTACAAAATTTCTCTCATAAGTGGCCACTGTGCCAATTCGTGTACACCCTTTTATGTCCTAAAAAAAATTTTTTTTACTTTTTTTGTTTTCCTGTTTTTTTTTTTGTATTCGTAATTTTTTATAAATTTAAAATTTTTCTTGTCGTTTTGGTTTGGCTTTAAATAGGTTAAACAAGATATGCATATTATAAAGGGAAACCAAGTCGGTTTTGATGTTTCTCGGTTTTGAAAACCAATATTGGTTTCATTTGGTGTCATGAAACCAAATCGGTTTTGTAATTTTCGACAAAATTTACTTAAGTTTATTCAAAATATCAAATTGGAAGAAAACAATAAAAGCGCGCAAATGAAATCTGCCAACTCTCAAAAGAAAAACCAATAATATAGGTTTCTGTGACACCTAAAACCAACACTAATTCTGTTTCGAACATAAAACCGATAAGATTGGAATTCATGACACCAAGTTAATTAATTTTTCTTGTTCTAAACCAGTTCCAATAATATTGATTTCTATGACACCCCGGTATAAGTAGTTTTGATCTTTTCTTTTAGGAGTAATTAGTCTGTCGTTGACAATGTAAACAGTACAAAAACCAAAGTTAATTCAGGGGCCATCCTATTGTTTTTACATATATACATATGTATGAATGTATACACATAAATATGTTATTAATAAACATTTGTATAAACATAAAATTTATTAACATAATAAACTGTACTTATTAATTCAAAATTTACCTTCATTAAAGTCAACAGTTGAGTTTGTTGCTGTTAGAGAGCTGACACACGTGTGATTGCTTCCACCACTGCCAATTGCATTTAAACTTACGGCACCACAACTAACTGCGTCTTCATCAGCGCCTCTGCTATTTGTTGTCATCATTAGACCCAAACAAGCAAGTTCTTCAAGAAAAACTTCATCACAAAAGCTTGAAGTTGAGCGCAATGAATAACGTTTGATTACATTTGTGTTAGACATTGAGAATGTTTCATCTGTAACATGGCTATCAGTTTCCGCTTGTATTATGTTTTTGCATTGGTCATTGTCATCAATATTTAAGGAACCACCACGACCTAAGCAAACAAATATTATTACCTTAATGAAAATTTACATATGTAAATACAGAAATTGCGGGCAAAAATATCTCCTCGTATCGAAAAATTTATTTCACTTCTAGTACTGCATTTGATCTGCTGTATTAAATTTTTGTTGCAAATTTTAAAAATACCAATTACTTACTTTTTTGCTTCTTGAAATATTTCAACATTTTCTGCAGCTTTCATTCGATTATATTTTGAAGATTTTTATAAAATCTTCTTTCTGGTTTTATCTATTTTTTGAACTCCAATAAAAATTTAGCAACTAAATGTTTTCCTTGGAAACTTTTAGAAACTGTTTGGTTTGACCAATGTAAATGAAAAATTTCACCGAGACGTAAATATCTGCTGCTTCTTTTCAAAATAAAACATTCACTGGAAATAGTACCCCCAGAGATGGCAGATGCTACAGAAAATGCATGCTACCATACTTCACGTTGTTGCACTCAAAATTTGTATGGTCTAATTCATAAAATTTTCTTATTTCACTGTTAAACTATGTAATACAGGGTGTTTTTTTTAGAGGTATAGAACTTCGAATTGAAATAAAACACAAGAAAATTGTTTTAATGTCCATCAATTTGGCTTTATTGGAAGGATAATTTTATGCCATTAATGTTTAAATATGATTTCGGGCATGTGGCCGCCGCAGCTGGCTCGAATAAAGCCAATTCTACAGGTCCAATTTTCAACCACTTTTTCGAGCATATGGGGCCGTATGTTGGCAATAACACGAATGTTGGCTTCCAAGTCCCCTAACATTTCTGGTTTGTTGGCGTAGACGAGCGACTTCACATATCCCCAAAGAAAATAATCCAATGGTGTCAAATCACACGATCTTGGTGGCCAATTGACAGGTCCATTCCGCGAAATTATGCGCTCATCGAATGTTTCCTTCAATAAATCGATTCGAACTTCGCGAACTGAACCATTATTTTCGAAATAAATTTGCACGATTTGCAAGCGTTGTTCTTTTGTCAACCTGTTCATGATGAAATGGCAAACCAAACTAAATATTAATCACTTGACAGCTGACAAAATGGCCGCCAGTTAAAAAAGTGATGCCAACTTAAAGTTCCATACCTCAATAAAAAACACCCTATAGTTATTAAACAGAATTGGAGTTATAAGCGTATAATAAAAATGTGTATTCATAAACGTTTAATAACGCCAGTTTAACAATTAAACACTTTTACCAATTTTTTCTTTCCTATTGTCAACCTTGTTGTAAATAACTTGTAACATTTTGTTTAGTGATGTACACCATATGATTCTATTTTGCAAGTAATGGGTTTAAATTAAAAGAAATACAAAAAAATGTCTTTAAATTGCTGAGTAAAGAAGTAAAACCAAACTTTTGCTCTAATTATTAAAAATAAATTAATAATGTGCGAATAAATGTACTTAAAACCTACGTTTGTTGTTCTTGAAGTGCGACAAGTACTTGAATACTCAGCTGTTAACATTTGTTTGTGTATCACTAAACAACATCAATTAATTTGAGAACACAATTCAGCCAAATATATGCCAATGAAGTAATGAAGATGGAAAAGGCTGATGAAAAAAATAAAAGGACTAGAGCCACCAACTGGTTAGACGAAGACAAAGTAAGTACGTTTATTTTAGTAATATGCATACATACATTTATGTTTTTTTCAGTTGTTGCTAAAGGAGCTGGTTCGAGAAAAAATGGGCGAAATTGAAAATAAAAACACCGACACAAACACCAACCACAGAAATAAAAGCATGGTCGGAGCTTGAAGAAGTGTAAGTAAAGTTTTTCATTATTGTTACATTTTATAAAAATAGTTTTTGTGTTTTAGTTTTAATAATATGTGCCACGGATGTAAGAGAACTTTGCCACAGCTGAAATCACAATGGTCAACCGGCCTAACCATGTCAATAATTTTTTAACGGTAGATTTATTTAATCTGTATCTGGATTTGAAGTGATCTTCCGACATTTCGAAGGGATTGGCCCTCTTTCTAAAAGTTTTTCCAGTTCGGTCAGTTGATATATCGGCGATCGTCCCTATAATTTTCAATTAAAAACAAATTTCTTCACACTAATTAATTTTACTTACCTATTCTGGAAACCAATTTTATTATATTTCTAATAAAAAAGCGCTACGAAATATCGGGAAAAAACAAAGTAGGAACAAAAGGACAATTGTGTGAAGTTTGATTTTTTTGGCATTCTGGTGTTGGACATAGGTTGAGAAGCCTTTCCTTGGCTGAAACATTCAGGTTGTGGTTTAAACCTAAAAACGCAGGAAGAGTCTTGAAAAAATCTATGGCAGCAAAACTCCTAGTGATCTTTGTTTTCGAGGTGCGGTTGTCTTTCCAACAGGCTGTGTTTATGTAAGGAGCTGAGATCGAGGGGAATGTACAGGCGAGTTTGTTAAGGCCTGAAGTTCATTGAGGATTTTGAGCTACCAACTCTGGTGCCTTGTCCTCCCTTACCTTTCTAACGAATTAAAATTACAAAACAGAAGACATTATATAGCCCAACCTCTCCAGCATGGGGTTTATGATTTGTGCCGTTACGCGCATTACAAGAATTTCCCACTTGTATGAGCCATGCGGAGTTGGTTTACCGTCAGATAAGTCCACAAGGCAAGTGCTGACACAAATCAATTCCTAATCTGTCGAGACTCAACGCTGAAGTATGTTGCACATGTGCCATAACAGACGAGCTTCGTGAATCCAAAATTTAAATTAAAACATGTCCACCATAAGCGAACACCTCCAATAAGCGATCTAAGATACTGCGAAGGTGAGTGTCCGGCTATGGTAGGTTTCAATCTAAATAAAAAGTACCATTTAGAGGGTTTAGAACATAAAATTATTTTTTTATTGATGATATATATGTACGTATGTATATATTTCTTTTATGTATGCATACTTCTTAAGATATACTAATTAAATTTTAAATAGGCTAATTTTGTAATATTTAAATGTGAAGTTAAATTTATGACAATTGTTATTTAATTCTCAATTAATTTTTTGTATGTAAGTATTTATATGTGTGTGTAATGTATGTATGTATGTATATATCAAGTTTTTAGCAGTAAAATGCAGCAACTTTTTAATATTATTAATTTTGTTTAAGTTTTAAATAGTTTCTTCAACATTCAGCTTCGACGACGATGAAATATTTTGCTAATTGTTTTTAACTATTTCTGTTATTTTTCATTTATAATGAAAATGAATGATCGAAAATTACAAAAATAAAGCAAAATAATTTCATAGAAATCAATAATTTACTTAAATTTTATATATGTATGTATATGTTTATATTCAAATGTTTTATAATTATGTATGTAAGTATATACAAATGTATGTATTGTATATATTATTTTTTTTTTTTTGCAAAAATTAACAAAAATCAAGAACTATTTGTGTAGGCCGATATTAACAGGTTTTTATTTACTTATATTACGGAATTTTTATTTTTGGGAAAATTAGATTTTCATTTTCTGTTTGCTGAAAATGTCAATAGTCAGTTTATCAACGTCGAATGGAACTGATGCGAAAGATATAAACTAATCGCAACTATATGCATACATATATATGTGCATTTCATCATAACAGCTTAAGTCGAATTTTGAAATTGAAAAAGTGCATTTGATTTTATTAATTTGAGGCAAAATTCTTTTTTCGAGTTATTGATGAATTTTCCTTTATGCACATTTATTCTTAAATGCTCTTTTCCTTTGAAATATCTGCCAAAAATGTATCTTAACCTTATCCTGACTTAAGCTATTATGATAAAACTCCACAGATATAATATAATGTATTCATGCAGAAGATGGAGGAGACCAAAATTGTAATAAACACATCTTCATTTCAAAAAGGTGCAAGTCTTTTAAGCACGAGGACGTGCCTAAACACATGTACGAAACGAGACAATGAACACAACTCCCTCTAATGGCACTTTCGTAATTTCTTTTTTTTATGGTGTTTCTAAGTTACGATTTTAAGTTTGCTTCTTTTTTTAAATAAAATATTGGTAATGTTAACAATACATTTTTCATAATATCTTTAAATGCTTGTTGACCTTCTTTCGACATTGATAAACGAGTAATTAGTTTCAAGTTCGAAAACACTTAAATTTTCTTCAGAAATTAAGAAGTTCAATGTCTATGGCATAATTCTTGTGTTTAATTAATATAATAAAGTTTAAAAACAGAACAACAAATATATGACATTCATTTAAGTTTAAATAAAACTTAAATAAATTTGCTTCAGTACAAATAAGTTTTAAATTCCTTCTTTCTCCACGATGTTAAAAAATACATATAAAAAGTTCTAAATACTTTAACGCGTATTTCGAATTTCATGATAAGAAATAGTATAACTTCTATGGAAACAAGCTGCAAGTTGCTCACTGATTATGTTTTTAACCGGCTCACAGAATAAAGTACATATTCATATTGGCAAAGGATGTTAAGAATTAAAAGGGAATGTAGCGGACAAATTGTTGATAAAGCGGTGTGTAAAAATGTCTTAAAACAGCCTTTACATCTCTTCAAGGGATATTGGAGTTCAATAGACTATCCATATTTCTACAGAGCATTGCGATTATGTAAGTCAGCAAACTTTTTTGACAAACGTATGAGATGTTACCGTCAGAGTTTAGTTTTCCTCGAAGTTGGTTTAGTTTCTTAAGTGAAACTTTGTTTACACATTTTCTAAAAAATAGGGGGGTTAAAGTTTAAAAGTTCATGTTTTCAAAACACAATGCCACGTTTTATTGACTAACTAACTATAAAGATACAACTGATTTTTTTTAAAGACGTTGTTAATCGGTCGTATGTTTTGGAAACAAATATCCTAACATTTTTACCAAAATAATTTGTATTTTTATTAAAAGGTTGCATATGTATTTTTGTACGAATGTACATATGTACATACATTCTTATATACGTTTTTAAACATTGTTGTTACGTGGGTTTAGCAAATTCGAATACGCCTTTTCGTTCCGTTCTTAGAAAGGATATTTTCTCTATAAAATAAAACCAAAAAAATATGAATTTCTTTTTTAACCCAATTTGATTTTTTATGTTTAAAACGGGCTTATTAACTTTTAGTAAATTTAATTTGTTAAAAAGCTTGTTTTTTAAATTAAAAACTGAATATGGAAGAAAATTTTCACAATTTTTTAACAACAGTTAAAGCAGTAACTAAAAAAATTAATAAAATGCGATGGTTTTGAGTGCTTAATAACTAAATAATAATTATTTAATTTATTTAAACTAAAACACATATTAAAAAAAAATTAAAAGAAACTATAAATATTTATTTGTTTTAAAATATCAAAATATGTATATTAATTTTTTATAAACATTTTTATTTATTTTTTGTTATTTAATTTTGTTTAATGTATTTTTTCTATTTTCTTTGAGTTTGTACTTTTTGTTGTTGTTGGTTGGTATATTGCTACAAAAGATGGGTAATTTATTTTTATAAATATAAAAACAATTTTATTTCTTGGATTGGTTTTGGTTAACGAGGTTTTAATATTGCTTTTTTGTGTAAATTTGAGTTTTTAGAAAATTGTAGGTAGCCGATTGTTTTAATTACAAAAAAAAAAATAGAAAATAGATTAAATAATATTTAATTAAAGAATTTTAAAAAGTTTTCCTCGATACGGTTTAAACAGAATATTTGGAGCGTTACCACTAGTTTGAAAATTACTTTTTATTCTTACATAAACATATGTTTGTTTGTTGATTAATCGTATTTGGAGCATGTTAGATCGTTCTGCTTGATTTTTATAATAATAGTCTATGTTGGGATAAAAATTTGGAGGAAAAGCGTTGAAGTACTTTAAAATTGTGTACATGAGAGCGGCTGTGAGCATATGAAATTCTTCTTCTACTTACTGGAAACAGGCCAAACCTTTTCTTCGTATAAACTTTCCAATTTAAATGTCAATTGTCATTACAGCACCAAAACAATGCATGTGTTTTGGCCTAGAAAATCGGCCTTAAGCGGTCCCGTACTCTTGTTAAATTTCATCACTTTTTGAGAACAACGTGTGCTTGGGCTGTTCGAGGTACTTTTGACTTTGAAACGTACTTCAGCGCGATAAAAGACAAAATATAACTATTAATCATTTGTGATAAAAACATTAAACATGTAAATTTGAAAGTCATTCCAATCAAATATCATCAATTCACTTTCATATATTTCAAGATTCTTGTGATTGCTTGCATAAAAGTAGTGTTTTCACAATACAAGCAAGCTACTTGCCTCGAAATGGTGTAAAGTAATACCCCAAAATGTACTCTTTCGTATCGCTTATTTGTTCTGTACTACCACACCAGCTGTATGTACTACTCGTACATGCTCTTTAATTAAAAAATTAACAAAATCCGAAGACTTAGAGATAGACAAAGTTTTAAATTGTTTATGAAAAATATTCTTTTATGTATTTCAGGGCATTGAAGAAACGGAATTTTAAAATCGGCTTTGTAAAACTAAATAAAACGATATGTATGTATGCATGTGTGCACGTATGTATGTACATACATACATTCAGTTGATTTGTTCATATTTGTTTGTGAGTTACGAAAATGTTTATAACCAAATTTATCAATTGCCAAAACCTGAATTTGAGAAAAATTTATATTCTCTATCATCGCCAGCGAGAACAAGTGAATGGGACACATTTTAAACTGATTTTAAATTGAGTAAAACCTTCGCTATAGAGAATTTTTAAAATCAGTTGTATAAAATGACTAAATTAACAAAGACGCAAATCTCCCAGCTGGTACCGCAGAGCCATGCATAAATCTTCACTATTGCCGCATGTTCGGTTGCACCGGCTCAGTGCGAAAGAATGTTTAGCAACGCGGACCAAACTATTTCGTACATGCGAATACAAGTACTAAATTTCTTTTACACTTGAAATTCTGTTGAGTTTTTCAACATTTCAAACAAGTGGAAATTTTCATTCAAACAAGTGGTTTCATAGTCTGGTCTTGAAAAAAAGATTGATTGACTGTCAGAAAAATAACTGACAAGGATCAATTAAATAGTGAATATGACTACTATAGGAGTGAAGCTACATATACATATTTTATATGTCAATTAAAGTAATTAAAATTTTGTGTTCGTATATTCTAAGTCTCTTTGAATTTATGAAAATTTAATAGTACGTATGTATGTATATAAGATGTATATAATTCGTGTACAAGACCTCTTGCTGATTAAAAAGTGTACATTTCAAACAATATTTTCGAATATTTGAAACACACTTGTGGTAAAATTCGGTCTCCGGTAATGCATCATTGTATTTTAGTGTTTGAGGTAAAACTAGTGGCGCGATAGATGAGTTAGTGGAGTCTGCGACCAACATTCCATAGGTAGTAGATTCGATTCCAACCAAAGGCTCTGGATGTTTCTGCAAACAAGCAAAGAGCTTTGCGTTTTGTATTCTGTTAAAAACCAGAGATGCTGTTTAAATAGCATATTTTTATTCACATTTGCTGCTTTAAATACTGAAAATGCTTAAAACTTTCGTTTCTTTTTCACTTTTTTTACATGAAAAACAGTGTATGAGTATAGCAACATAATTATCTTAAGTTTACACAGTACGAGTAAGCGTCTGTAAGCTCACTATTTAATTTTGTGTCAATCCTATATTACTTTTTTGATTGAATGTTATAAATTGTCAAATTTTCAGTTAGTTCTGATGATTGGAATATATTTCGATTAAGATTTTTCACTGTTTTGTATTCACTAGATAACAAGGAATTCAATTAGGTTAAATTCCAGAGCCGATTTTTGAAATTTGATGGGACAATTACCTTGCAAGAGCTCACACATGTTTAACATTCTAAGGTGTTGCTTTCTTGTACATTTCTGTTAACCAAATTGTTGATTATCGTAAGTCACCCTGTCTTAAAATGCACTTGTAAGCTACATAAGTTAAAAGATTGTCACTTACGCAGCTAAATCGCGACATTAGAAAACATTTAGTGATATTAATGCACTGCACGCACCTACATACAAAGAAGTTTAAAAATATTTTCCCTCACGTCTTAGGTAGATTATTTTTTGCCATTTAGTTTAAATATGTCGGTTGGTCATTATAAATTTTAGATTTTGTATGCACGTCCACAAAAAATATCCCATCTTTACGGTTGGTTTACATATGTACATAAGTCCACACTGTAATAATAGGATGTCGGCCACAAATTCTGAGCTCTCAACTTGAAGTATGAACTCCGAACAAACGATCAAGACAAAGTGAATATTTACTTCATTATTGCTTTCAATACAAAAGAAAGAAATCAGTATATTATAGTAACGTTCTATATTTCTTGCAAAGAAAAACTTTGTAAATTGTGTCAATAAAATGCTCATGCAGGTTTTCTCTTTTTATCACAAAAATACTGACGAATTGAAGTGGCAAATTAAAACAAATTGAAAAAAAGAAAACAAAACAGTTCTGCTTATTGATAAAAACTATAAAATAAAAATAATAATATAAAAACAAAATATTTTTAATTATTTAGGAGAAAGTCAAAAATATTTGTTACTGTAGTAAGAGCAAGTCAAGTCTAACAGAATTCATTTTTTCGTGTTTTTTCTAATAAAAAAAAAAAACTGTTACTTTCGATTTCTTATGGCTCTATTTTGACCTCTTTGGTTCCATAATTCCCTTTATGCTTTGTGCACTTAGTGTTATCTTAATAAGATCTCGGTATCAAATTTTTCTGACAGGGTTCTGTTATGTTTGGCAAGAAATTTTGATGCACGTTTTTCGACCCCAATAAAAACTCAAATGCACATCAACGAAGTTGACATTTAATTTTCATTGCAATTACTTTTTGTCCGCTCCTAGAAATACATATACAGAATATTCCATTAATATTAATATGAGTACATTGAAGTATTTTATAATATTATAATCGCTTCAAATCGGAACAGATTTCCAAAACAGGCCCGAATGATTTTATTTTTCTTTGGCCGACATTGGGACATTCTTTCGTTTTAAAAAGATATCAACCATAAACAACATTTAAAAAATAATGGTTTCAGCATTATTTCTTTATGAGAGCATAACTCGGAAACGTTCGCTATTAACTCGTTATTACATAAACGTTTTTTATGACAGAGGAACAACAAAATTATAAATGTATATACATATGTATGTGTGTGTAGATAAAATATTTTCAAACAAGTTTTAACCAATTTGCAGTACGATATTTGTTCACTTGAATCTTTTGAATTGTAATTGATTTATGGAACCCTCTTTGTTTAGGTTTCTAAATATTCTCCAGGTTTTGAAAAATGTTACCCGGATTTGAAGAAGTTGTCATTAAACGTTTTGAACGTAGTTTTTTGCTCAGTGAGTCTGAAAACTTGTTCTTATGACGACTTTTTGTTAATAAATTAAAGGACGCATACGATGAAAATGACGATGGTGATCTTGATGTTGATGATAAATTGCGTGTAAGTTTTCTTATTTTTTTCTTGGTTGTGGTTATTTTTCTTTTTTTTATATTAGGAATAATAAGAGAAGCAAGATTATTTGAGTTTTTCGGTAGTATGTTTGAATTATTATTTTTAACATTAACTTTTTTATAAATAAGTTTACCTTTATCATTAGTTTGTTTCATATGTTTTTGTATATAATTATGATTACAATTAATTAGAGGAGTAGCAATTGTATTATTATAATTATTTGTGTTAGTAGTAGCTGTTGTAGTAGATGGTACGTTAGAAATAGTATTAGAATTACTATTATTATTATTCTTTGTTTTTGTTGTAATAATAGAAATTGTTGCTTGGTTTGTTTGTGTAGTAATATTTGAAAAATTTACATTTTTATTAATACTAGTCTTAACCCTATTATTCAAATATTTATCATTATTTTTATTATTATCATTACAACTAAACAACTTCTTATTACTATTAATTGTTTTATTACTAAAACTATTTTTCGAAAAATGTGTATTTTCCTGTGGTTTAATGTTAGAATTGAAAATTATTTGTTTCATCTTATGAGCTTCGACTGCAATTACTTTCTCATGTTCAGTTTTATATTTTGTTTTGGGAATTATTGGTATAAATTGTATTAAATTACAACTATTTTTACTATTGGTAATTGTACGGAGAGGATTAGTTAATGTTTTAAGGGGTTCATTAAGTTGAACATTTGATATTTTTAGAGTTTTCTGAAAATTTCCTTTCTTTAAATTCGAAGTTGCCGAAGATATATTGGTAGCAGTGGTATTAATATTCGTTTCTTCGAAGTCAGATTCATCCACTATTTGTTTAAAAATGTCATTTATTTTATAAATACTACTATCAACTGTAAAATCATCCTCAACATCTTCGTATACTGGCATTTCATCTGAAACTTGAAGTTGTTTTTCATTGTCTACTAATTCCTGTAAATCTGTTTCAAATTCATCTAATTCATTTTTGTCACCCTGTTCACCGTCATCATCGCTATCACTGTCCAAAACTCCGATTTCAGAGCCACTACCGTTAACGAGATTTGTCAGGGCGGTTTTATTAAAATTTAAAGCAACTCTATTTCGTTGCAATTGTTGGTTTTGTGAATGTTGCTGCTGTAGTTGGGGTCTTGTAGATGGGAGGCCGCGAAATCAAGACAGTTGTTTGGCAACAATAACACCGGGGCGACATTGTTTTACTGACGTAGTACTGATGGTAACATTAGCACTTCCTCCACTAGTGGTTGTGCCAGTAGGATTAAGATTATTGCTAACTTTAGTTATTGTTGTACTGCCGCCAGCCGCGTTTGTTTGAACTTTAAAAATGGCGGTGGGTGTAACACTTTGCGTCACAACTGAAGCTGCAGACGCTGTTGCTGATTTTGTATTATCTTTCTGTATTATGGATGAAGCAGCCTTTGTTAATGTCATAGCTGCGCCATTGCCGCCTACTATAGTAACTTGTTTGCTGCCTCCTTTTAACTGCAGAAAGGGTCTTAGTTCAGCCAAAGTCTTGCGTTGCGCTACCACATGCTGTTTAGTAGTTAAGGCCAAAGGAACATCTTGACCCACCGCTCTTACTGCTTGAGTTTGCACTAAAACTTTATGCTGTTCACCATTGCTATCGGTAAATAAGTGGTCACCCTCTAGATGGCGAATGGCTTCAACAATAGTTTCGAGATTTTGCCGCGAACGCGTCAAACCACTAGTCTGTTCAATTTTTTCTGTTTTAACTTTTTTCAATGCAGCATCCGTTATACGTTCTACTTCTACTCTGGGTGTGGCTTTAATAGCTGCTTGCAATATAGGTTGTAACATGGCGGGAGTAGGTGAATTGCCTTCGGCATACGCTTTCGCTATAGCATTCACAGCTACCTCTTGTTCGGATTCCGTAGAAGAGGACGAAAGTACCACTTCTTCATGAACATTATCCTCTGTGATTATCTCAGCAGCTGCGGCAGCAGCTTCGCTATCCAATTCTTCAATGGCAGAACAAACTACCACCTGCTGTTGACCGGTCAGTTCATCGATTTCTACGTACGAAAACTCTTCGCAATCATCACGCAGTAAATTGCCTGTATGTTCAATTACTTCACGGGGAATGTATGTTGTGCTATCCGTTTCCTCGGTTTCGACAGCAGTTGGTTGAGGTGCAGTAGCAACTGAATACAATTGACGTTTAATCATTTGCAATTCTTCCTCCAGCATAGTACGCAAACGTCTTTCCTTGTAAAGTTGTTCTTTTAATTCAACCATTTCTTTAGTTTTCTGTTGTAATAGAATTTGAGCCTTGTTATTTATAGCCGCATTACCACCTGATGCATTTAATAATGTCATTGGTTCTGGCGACATTGAGCCCAATCCTTCATCAGACGAATCGCTTATGGTTTGCACATTGGCTACATTATCGGTAAGTTTGCGTTTTTTACCAGCTGCGCCAGCTGCATTTTCGCCTTCTGCATGCCCGCCACTATTGCCACCGCCACCTGTACCGCCCCCAGTTTCATGTTGACCCAGTTGACGCTTTAGTTGGCTATTTTGTGCTAAAAGCTGGGTTTTTTCATTTTCCAACTCACAAATATACTGCGATGTTTGTTGTAATATGGCGGCCTAAAAGAGACGAAACAATCACATTAAAATGGAGTTCAAACATGTTTCTATTGATGAAAGGATAAAAGCATCAGTAATACAGTATGAGCTGAAGAGAAGAGTGTGGAAAGTGCATTATAAAAAAAACATGTTAATTAACTAAAGCTAAAGTTTCAAAGTACTATATTAAAAGCACATACATATACATATGTACATATTATGTATGTGCATACTTATGTATACATACATACATACATTACATATGTATGTATGTATGTACATACATATATGCACTATGAGAAGATGAATAAAAGAACTCAGCACTGAGCTAAAAATGTTAGTTGTGCTGACAACTCACTACTAGGAAAACTAGCATGCCTGTTAGAATGACGTTCGCAAACCAATCTATTGTATGGCTTAAACCAATATTTTTTAGGGCGCATACGCTCCATGCAATTACTCAATATGTTGCCGAATAAAAACAAACAACATACATACATACATACATATGTATGTACATACATACATACATACATACATATGTATGTACATACATACGTACGTAAATGACCATGGATTGTTGTTGGTCCAAAAGCTAATTTTGGTTTGAGTCAGATTTGTAGTGTATTTTGCATACACATTTGTACGCTTTGAATGAGCTGTTTATCGGAGATGGGAAAGTGGTATCTTAAAAAAATAAAAATTAAATTAAGGTTTAACTGAATTAATTTTTTTTCCTAATATAAAAATTTAACTTTGAAATTTTTACCTACAAACAATATAAATAATTAAATCTGGTGAGCCAGGCAACAATACGATGCTGTTTTTGGCCAAAAAAATAGTTCCTTTTCTTTGTCAAAATTCACAAAAAAATTGTGTATCAACATAAAACAAAAGGCTGTAATAGAATATACATATGTACGTAGCCAGCGAAATATAAAAATTCATCTTATTATTCGGACAGACCGCGTATAATAAGATCATTCAAAATTAAATGTTTCTCAAGCTTTAGAAGCAGTAACTAAAAATGTATGTACATACTTATGTATAACTAACAATGATTGCAAAGTTTTTAGTAGATTTTTTTACAAAAAAAAACGGCAATCGAGATATGGCTGAAAAATGTTTGTTTCAAACATATTTCTATAAATCATTTCATTGAGTTCATAATTTGTTCGGACCCTGCGACATTGTTGTGCTGTTATAAAATGGAGGAAACCAAGAAGTAAATAAAATGCATTAGCATGAAAGAGAAAGATGCTTGATGTATTTTGAACTTGCACATTGTCAGCATACATAGTACATATCTACCCTATTTTCTTGATTTGCAGTTAGCGCATAAGAATATAAAGTGGTTACCGACGCAAGCACAGGAATTACCTTTAAGCTATGTGGTTTAAAGTTATAAAATTAGTCGAAATTCTTATTAAACTGTGGCAATAGAACGACTAAAATTTAATAAAAATGCTCAAGTCGGCTTTAGTGTTATATGTACATAAAGTTCACGTTCGGTATTCCCGACTACCTATTATCCCGACGCGACTTTTTATGCGACAACTTAAATTTGTTGCGTTGAAGGTTGTATAAATGCAACAATATATATTCTCGCGATTTTTACTTTTTCTTCGCTTTTTGTCTCAGCATAAGAATTACAGTAGTAACTCGATTTTTGCACACCATACATATGTATGTATGTATGTACATAAGTACATACATAAATGGTTCAATGTTTAAAGCACAAATTAAAGCAACATGACAGATGGTAAAAAAACTTGATAATCCATAAAATAAATTCGCGTAAATCTTAAGTAATGCAAATCTTCGGTTTGCCGCATTATAAAACAATGTGATTAAAAAATATTTAGAACCACATGCTGATTTTTTCGTCTCTGGTCAGCATGATATGTATGTATGTACATATGCATGTATGTATGCGTGTACATACATATGTATGTAAGTATGTATATGTACAATATACCCGTATTAAGTAGGATAGAAATGTATAATTGCATACCAATGACGGTCACTGACATTTGGCATTGTTTGAAATAAAACTTGCATTCCCACAACAAACATTCATACTCGTACATACATATGTATGTATACACATACATACATACATATAACGTACATAAAAATGTATGTATGTACATACATATGGATGTACATATGTATAATCAAATTGATGTGGATTTTCTGTTTTGATAGTTTGGTCTGATTTAAAAAATAAGAAAAATTATGATGAATTCGATTACATAACGGAGCCCGTAAATATAATAGATACATACATACATACAAATGTACTTACATATGTATGTATGTATACAAATATGTACATACATAAGTACGTACAGTAGATCGCAAAACTAAGTGACACATTAATATTTTTTAGGCTTTACTAATTTATTAGAAAACTCGGATTTTGTTGAAAATACAATGATCTTCTTCTTCTTCTTTTGGCGCTACAGTCCGTGGTGAACCTGGGCCTCAACCAACAAAGTTTTCCAGCTGGCACAGTCTTTAGCCAGTGTTCTCCAATTGTGCACACCAAGTTGGTTGAGGTCCCTCTCCACTTGTGTGCGCCATCGGTTCCGTGGGCGTCCTCTAATGCGTTGTCCCACAGGTTCGGAATCGAAGATTCTACGGGTCGGAGCAGTATTCTCCATGCGCTCTACATGGCCCAACCATCTCAGCTTACTTAAATATTTTGAAAAATAATCTCCAGGAAAGTGCGTCAAAAATAGGTTTAGACAACGAGTACTATTTCCAACAAGACAATGGCCCGGAGCATACAGCCCACAACGTGTAAATGTGGCTTCTGTATAATACCACACACATACTAATAACTCCTCCACAAAGTCCTAAAATCAATCCCATAGAGGACATATGGGAAATTTTGGAAAGATATGTGCGAAAGCATAAAATTCGAAACAAACCCCAATTGGAAGAGGTATTGTTGAATAAACTAAGCGCCGAAACAGCAAAAACCTTAATTAATTCCAGGAATAAAAGATTAAAGGTTGTCTTACACAACAAACGCTATCCCACTAAATATTAATATGGTAAAATATTCGACAAGTTTCCAATTTTTAACAATAAATTGATGTGGCCTTACATTTGCGGTGCAAATTTAGTATGTTCTAACACTAACATTTTCTGAACAGAAATGTAATGTGTTGGCATTCTCAGCTGTCAAGACAGAGTTATCTCATGCAGCTAAAAGAAACACCCGATAGACGCATACATGACCCTGCAATTAGACTAGAACACAGTGGCTGGTATGCATGCATTTGTATGTATATATGTATGTATGTATACATGTATGTACGTATACATGTATGTATGTATACATGTATGTATGTATACATGTATGTATGTATACATGTATGTATGTATACATGTATGTATGTATACATGTATGTATGTATACATGTATGTATGTATACATGTATGTATACATGTATGTATACATGTATGTATACATGTATGTATGTATACATGTATGTATGCATGTATGTATGTATACATGTATGTATACATGTATGTATACATGTATGTATGTATGTATGTAATGCCAGCGGGCATAACTGCACTTATATTTTTACAGCAGACGCAAAAAACGTTATAAAATCAATAATAATAAAGTATTATTGACCTTTAGTCTTTAGTAAAGTATTATTTCGATACAAAGAACCGTAATCAATGAAAAACTCGATTTCGAATTTTCGTCTAGTTAAGTCCGTTTGAATTTAAGGTGACAGTATATGGTCATTTGCATGACAAGCACAACTTTTCAACTATATGTATATATATGTACATACATATCATTAATATCAATCGCCACCACTATATTACAGAAGTAAAACTTTGGAAGTTCTGCATAAACTTTGTATTTATTTCATATTTATTAAGTAATGTACATATGTATGCATATGTATGTACATACATACATATGTATACAGTTTATGATTAGCAGATGATGTAAACAGTCTTTAGTAATAGCCTAAAGTTTGTTGTTACATACATACATATGTACATACTAGGTATGTGCGTACATATTTCAATTATTTTGCTACACCTCTTCCCCTTTAAAAAAATTTAAGTCGAAGTCCACCATATGCAAAACGGATTTCGAAAATTGGTTCACAATTGACGAAGTTATTTGGTAATCAACTATTGGGGAGGGACACCCTCCTCACCCACTCTATTTGCAAAAAAAATTAGTAATCTTTTTACATATGCAAAAAGAATTTTTAAAATTGATCCACAATCAACAAAATAATTTTATAGGTTTATTTTAGGCAGATTTTGTCGCTTCCTTATTTTAAAAAAAATTTAGTGGCCCTCTTCCATATGCAAAAAGAATTTTGAAATTGGTCAGCAAATAGCGAAGTTGTGTTCGTTTATATTATAAAACGACGTGGAAGGAATAACATAATTTGAAACACCTATAATTCATTCCAGAATCCTAGTTAAATGTTGTGAAAATTTCAGGAAAATCGGTCCAGCGGTCTGATCTCCTATAAGGTACAAAAAAATTAACAAACAGATATTCTACTATATATACATACATATGTATGTATGTATGTATGTAGACATAGTATTTAAAAGTGAACAATTCGTTTTGAAATCTCGAAAAAGATACGAACGAGTTTTACCATACTGTCTTGATCCTTATCTAACTATTACCAAGTTCTATCAGTTTTGGAAATATACATATACATACATGCATACATATATGTATGTATGTACATACATGTATATCTTTACCTTAGTATAGAAAGACCCTACCTACCTCAGGTTTTTCCAAAGGCAATTTTTTGCATATTCCAATACAAGATGCTTTAATTTATCAAAATTTAGAAAAAAGTCTGAATAAAAATTTCTTTATTAAGGTAACAAAATGTATGTTTATATGTATGTATGTATGTACATACATACATATGCACATGTACGTATGTGTTTAAAAATTACAAAAAATATTACAAATGCAGTTACACGAGATTACCGTTAGCATTCAGCCTAAATCGAAGCCATTGTTCAGCAGCTTTTGACACATAGACATGTTGTTATATGGAGTTGCATGTCGAGTAAAGGTGTTGTATAGCTCATTTTTATTCAGAATAGTGTTAATGTAGCTACTTATGTACATAAATACTGGAGAAAAATCTGGCAGCTTCAGCTGTAAACCCTAACTTATTCCGTAAATACAGCTTTCAAAAGGATGGTGCTTAATGAAATGACTACGTCGTACGATAACACTGAATCTAGATAATTTTTGAGAACCTAATATTTTTCTTAGTTTATTGATCACAAAATTTAAGTTACATATAAATATTATCTGAAATAAGAAATACGCAAAAAACTTTCTTATCACAGGCCTATTTATGTATCTTTAACCCTAAATACAAACATATGTATGCAAATTAGGTACGTCTGCCAGACGTACATAATTTTTTTTAAGAAAAGATATTGTGGTTTTTGTCCGTCGAAAATTCTACGAATGTCAAAAATGGTATCGGTCGCATGTGATACACTCCTATGTGGAAAACACAAAAATGTAGTCTGCAACCTATTGATGTATGTACACATATATGTACAGTATATCAAAATATGTAATATACTATACATATAATATAACTATACAGTGAACCAATTAAGTTTAAGTAGACTCAACAACCGGAAAAACAAACAAATATAATTATACGCCAAAAATATATATGTATATACATATGTACGTATGTATATTCGTAGTACATTTAAAAAGAACATAATTAAATCAGACTTTTCATTGAAATACATATGTAGTATATATTAAGAGCTACATATACATACATATAAAAACAACATAAAAACACAGTAATATCGTTAATTCACGTAAAAAGTTTAAGTACACTAACTAATCAGTCGTCAAGACAGTAAAAACAAAGAGTTTGAGAATAAATTAATATTTTGTTGGGTTCCTCGGATAATTGAACCCGGTTAATTGATTTTCCCGCTTAATTGGTTCAAAATTCATGTCATCAAAAATAAATTTGCTCTTACTTTTACCCGGTTAATTGCATTATTATTGAAAAATAATCTGGCATTTTTGCACATACATATTTGACATCATTTGTGAAAAACACTGGGTGGCATCTCTACTAATTGAAAACATACATATGTATGTTTATTGCTAAGGAAAAACCGTGAGAAAGCGTAAGTGTTTAATTTTGTATTTGACAATAACATTGGAAATTAATTTTATCTTATTGTTAATTTTTGTAAACTATGAGTGGAAAACGATACGTAACCCTTACACTTAAGGATAAGCTTAAATTTTATCTGAAGCTAAATGCAAGCAGAAGTCTGAGCTGTGCAAAAATTATAATATAATTTTATGAAATGAGTTCGAAATAAAATCAATCAAAGTGCACATATGCGATTTCTTTTAATTCATTAGTAGTTCCAATTATGCGTGATTTCTGTAATTGAACAAACTGTTCAATTAAACGGGATTCTTGTAATCGAACGAATTGTTCAATTAAGCGGGTATCGGCTAATTGGTTCCCCGGTTAATTGAACAAAAAGTTGTGCAAATTTTGATGTGCAATTAACCGAAAAATACTGTATTAATTTTTATAAATTTTAAAAAACATATTTATGGAATGATTTATTATTATTAAAATTTTAAATGAAAAACAACGACATTAGTTATTAAAATATGTAACTGTTCTTTTTAAAAGTCTACTTAGCGGGCGCTTTAGTTATGAACGAGACTGTATATTCACTAAGTAGGTATCTAAATTTTATAAACCATGCATGCAAAAAACAAAAATATTCACCTCGTTGGTACAAAAGAGGAGGAAAAATTAATATTCCTAAATTATTGACATACCAAAAAAAACACTTCAAAACAAAATCAAGAAATTACAAATGTAAACAAATATTAATAAAAACAACACTACGCTCATCTGTTTTAGCGGCTTTTATATTTTTTTCATTTTGTTGTTTCTTTTGCTTTGTAAACAATTCATTCATACTCGCTTTTGTGGCAACTGTACTTTTTTGTTAATTGTACGACGGTGTGTGTATGGAAATAACAAAAGCAAAAAGCGCGGCGTTATACTAACTCTCTAAATTCAGTGCTGTTTTTCTTTTCAATGCACAACTAAAACGGAAAAAAGCAAAACAAAAGTATGAAAACAAACGAAAAAAATATTCCATATGTTTGATTATCCATATTCATTTTCATTTCCATTCGAATGTATGTGTGCATGTTCATATTTAATAAAGCCGATATTCGCCGCATGCGTTTTGAAACTTTAATGTTTCCTTTTCATTCTATTCATAACAAAAATGCAGCTGCTGATGATTAAATAACACAAAAGAGAAATAGAAACAGGAGAAAATGAAACACTACGTGTGAGAAAACACATGTTTTTCGGTATTATAGCAGACAAACCAGTAAAACGGAAATTAAGTAACAAGTGAGAGCGCATATACTTAGCAATTAAATGTTTACTATCTCTTTCCTTCCATCACACCTTGCAAAATGGTATCACCATATGATACGACACAGTTGTTTGTTTGCATTCTTCCAATTTCCAAGCAAATACGTATGTACGTATTTTTAAATATGTATGTACATACATACATAGATACTATATAAATATAGGTACATATGTTAAAAAAAAACAACTTCAGTATACGAGCGCGTATCTGTATATTGTATGCCTGAAAAAAATAAGAAATTTTCAAGCAGCTGATGTTTCTACAGCAACGAAGCAAATGAAGAACCTTACCCCTGCATAAGTATTGCCTACAGTGTTGTGTATAGGTGTATGTATGTACATATGTAGATTGTTTGCAAATACTTACATTTGGTATTTCTGTTCATCTGAACACTTGCATACAAACATAGATACATACATATGTATGTACATACATACTTACATATGAATATTAGAATTAAAAAGCTTGATATTTAAGACTGCTTAGTTCAAATACACTAATAAGGTTTGGAACTACTTATTTTACCTACATACATACATACATATGCATGTACATACATACATCTATTTTTTATAATTTAGAATCCATGTGTACATATGTACATATGCATGTGTGTATGTAGTATATACTTGCATACATATATACTTACATATGTATGTATGTATGCACACATGCTTCATTCTGTCACATATGTACATACACTTACATTTACTATATTAGTTTTTTGCGGTGAAAAATATTTTTTGTTTTAACTTTTATACCTAAAAACATTTAGAATGCGTACATACATACAAATGTACTTATGTACATAGTACGTATGCATGTATAATGCATGTGTATATGTTCAGGTATTTTTAAAAGATTTATGTATGTACATACATACATATGTATGTATCTACTCGTACACAACTGACGGGTGTAGATAATTGCAAAAGCTGCAATCGTCACTTTTCTCAAACGCAACTAATAGTTTATAATTGTATTTAATGATTACTTCCGTTAGTGAATATGGTAGTACCAGATTGAGTTTTAATATACATAAGTATGTACATATGTCCATATGATCAAAAACTACAAATTGATCTACAAATGGCACTGCCCTTATTGCTATAATCAAAGTTTGTTAAGCTCTTATTTGCTCAATATCTAAATTTCGAAAAGTGGATGCTTTTCGTTTTTCTTCCGTTTTTATGTGAAATAAGTGCCTCGATGGATCAGTTGGTAGAGTATTCGACTAACAGTCCAGAGGTCGTAAGTTTCCAGCCCACCAAAGACTCTGGTGAAAAACAATAGCCAAAATCCTATCAACTAAAAACAATAACAAAAATCACACGATACATAATCACAAACACTCAATTTAACCAAATACATACGAGTATGTATAAAATCAACATGCAATGCAATGTTGTATATATGTACATACACATGTATGTACATATACATATGTATGTATATTAGGGAAGTTCCGATACGCCGTTTTGCCGATCCGATACTAAAAAAGAAATATCGCCGACACCGATTCCGATACGCATATTGAAATTGAACTCAAGTTAAAATTAACAAAACTCAAGTAGAGTAATTCTTTTATTATACAAAATTATAGTGTAATAGATAATTAATATTTAAAATTGATATTTAAATTCATTCTGAAACTAACAAAAAACAAATTATTTTTTTAACAAAATAACAGTGTAGCGCTTTTTAACGAGCCCATTCAAACTGAATGTCATACTGTTTGTTTTCTAAAATCATCCAAATTTTTAATACATTTCAATTTCTATACTTCAAACTTTCAAAAATATCTGCAATATTTATGATTTTACAAAATAAACGATGACATTCAGTTTAGATTGGTTCAACATTTAAAAGTGATATTAATAGAACTTAAAAAACAAAGAATTGAGTTTGAATTCATGCTAATAACAAAAACTATTTTTTTTCACAAAATAACAGTTAAATTATTATTAATGACTGAATCATAATTCATAAAAATTTTCCATACATTTCAATTCCTAAGCTTCAAAATTTCAAACAAGAAAAAGGATGCGAAAATTTTATGATTTTACAAATTAAACAATATGACATTCAGCTTAAATTGGCTCAATATCTTAAATTGATTTAATTCGATTTTTATTGAATTTGAGATCATGGTAAAATTAACAAAAAATAATTTTTTTTTTATAAAAAAATAAACATTGTAAGAGATTAATATTTAAAATTTATATTAATAAGATTTTTGTTAAAAAAAAGTGTTCTCAAATTTTGCGGAGATAGACGATTTCGCAAATCCGTTTGAAGCAGACCTGCAGTAGAAAATAGTCTCTCAGATGAGACAGAACTCATTTGAAAACTTAAGTATTTCTGCGCGAGTTTCTTTAAGTTTGGGTAGGCTATGTCATTGCGCCAGTAACCAAGAGGATCTCCGTCTCTAGAAATATTAGGAGATCTTAGGTATCTCTCTACTTCTTCGTTAGCAGAACCACAGCTTAGGATGGACAGAGGCTCATCCTCCTCCGATTCTCTTAAATTTTTTTAACAAACGCTTCAAAGGGAGTAGTTCCTTTAGACTTATCAGAAGTTTTACGAGGTGTAGGGAGGACTGGAGTCATATTAAGACGTTTTTTCGATAGGATTGAAGTCGATTGTCTTTGAAATATTCGAGCTTTGTATAGAGGGTCAAGAATTGTAGATAAATAAGCCAAATTTTTTACCACCTCTTCTATCATTATCTATTCTCTGTAGTTCTACCTTGGATTTTATGCGAGGAAAACAAGCTTGTACTGCAACCCTTTGCTGTAGCAAACGCCGCGAAGCCTGAAGTGTTGAATCCCAACGTGTAGATATGTCCTGTATAAGCACATGATTCGGAATATTGTGTGCATTTTTCATTTCTTTTAGAATTTTAGTGCTGCTTGTGGAATGGCTAAAATGTCCTATAATAGACCTTGATTTGGTAATCATTTCATTTACTTCATCGTCTTTAAAAAGGCTGGAATTGATTGTCAATTGCAAAGAATGCGCTAAACACTTCACTGGGATTACATCGTAGGAGAGATGAATCTCTCTAATAGGGACACTCATGTTGGCAGCATAGTCAGTGACTATTGCTCGTACACTACCTTGTATTTCCCAATCTTCTAAAGCTTTCTTTAGATTAGATGCTATGTTAGTACCGGAGTGCTGAGCTCCATCGAATAGCATGACCTCAAGGCAGTACACAGTTTGTACACAAAGTGTGCATCGATGCCATGTGCTGTCAAACTAAAAAAATATTGCATTGTGAAGAGCAGTCACTTATCCATATATCTTTGGTTATCACAATATGTGGCAGATCTTTTAGTAACTCCAGTACCCTGGATTTTACTCGCTGATACATTTCCGGTATGATTTTTTCACTCAAATGAGGCCGGGAAAACATTTTGTAATTTGGATTTAGTTTCTTTACTAACCGTTGGAAGCCTACTTGATTTACTAAATCAAACGGTTGCATATCAACACAAATTTCCTCAGCAATAATCCGAGTTGTTTCTTTTGCCCGAATGTCATCATTGCTATAAACAGATTTCCCTTCAATTATTTATTATTTGCTTGTCTCTTAGGCTGTGTTTCGTTGTCATTGCAACATTTTGGATCCTGAATAGGCTTTTTCGTTCCTGAAACGATATTTAATTCATTTCAATGGCGTTTTTTCATGTGAGCCCACAATTTTGATGTATTGTAATTTTTTGAATTGATGCCACGGGAAACTTTTTCTCCACAATACAAACATATTGCTTTGGAACTACCCACATCCGAAATTTCAAAATGTTCCCATATAGCACTTTTGTACTGGGAAGTTGACATTATTGCAACATTTATTTTATACTCAACAACTATTTAGTTAAAAATAAACAAAATTTATGCTGTAGTTTATTTTTTAATATATACTATATTATTTTTTAATATATACTATATAATAATAACCACACAACCAAAGGACCAATTTGAGTGAATGTCAGCCGGCTTTCAGCCGCCGGCGACTTTTTTTATATTTTGCTGCCGCCGATTTTTTCCCGCAAATTAGAGGTTCGTATATAAAAATTTGTACATGGTAACATAGGGGCTGAGATGACAGTTGTAATTGTTGTAGAATTACTACCACTTGTATTAATGCGCTTTGAAGGAAATCTTAAAATGCACAAACACATACATATGTACATGACTTAGCATTGAGAGAACATTTCACTACTATGGTGCAAAGCGAAACAATAGGAACAATTGCATTATTCTGTTTTGACTTTATGTTCTGCTTTTAATATGTTATATCTCTTAAGCATCCAATACACGACAACGGCATGCACGCGCCATCAAGTGTTGGTGCCAGCATTTATGTCGTGGGTGGGCATTTGGTGCGATTGTACAGTTTGCTGTAGCTATGTCAAACAGATTTTGATATTTTGCTGGTATTGTGTGTGGTGATGTTAGCGCAGTTGAGTAAAAATTTCAAGGGATTAACATTAAAATAATTTTTAAAAATATTAAATTTTGCAATAAAATTGTTAAATAGCATAAAATTGACTTATTTCTTATAATTATTTTTATATTAATTTTAGTTTTCTAATACAATTGAAACTGCAGAATTTCTGCATAATTGCAGCACAAATTGCGTCACTATCCATTACGACCCTCAGAGAAAATTATTTTTAAAGAAATGAATACTGTACCAGCTTGCTGGTATTGTATATGGCGCGTGCCGCCAGCTCAATCGTATGATTGCGCATGCATGCTGTTGTCATGTATTGGCTGCTTTAGTTGTTATGCAAAAAAAAGCGTTGAAAATTGATTTCGTTTTTCAAAACATCTCTAAAAAAATTTAAGAAGTATCGTCGTATAGACAGTAAAATATCGCCGATATCGATATATCGGCAAATCAGAAATATCGCCGATATATCGGGATCGGTGACGGTATCGGTTACTTCCCTAATATATGTATATGTATGTAGGTGTATGTATGAAAACAGGTATTTTTGCTGTTCACTTTTAATTCAGCGACAAGTTATTATAACAGGTCCAGGCATTTACAGGATCCAGCTTGTAGAATCTTCGACTCCGAACCGATGGCGCACGCAAGTGAAGAGTGACCTCAACCAACTTAATGTGCGAAATTGGAAGCTATTGGCAGTACATATTTATAACAAAAAGTTTTTAATGGCGAGACATGCAACCAGTGTTTTGTTCCTGTATATTAATGCGAAATTTTAACATCGGAAACGGTGAAACAAAATAATTCCACCGTTCTTCAAACTCAGAGCAGGCAGCACCTATTACGCCAGAAGTAAGTGCAAAAGCCAGTGAAATAAATAAAAACTTAGTATGGAAATTTCAATTAACATACATACATACATATGTATGTATGTATCACATGTAGAAGTCTGAATTCTTAACTAATATAGTATTAAAAATTTTCTTAAATACATTTAAAAGTGTTTTTTGTAAATATGTATGCCTGTATATATCGTATTTTTTCTGCTGAAATGTACAATTTCATTCAGTTTTTATTTACATATGTAAAATACTTATCTCACAAATTTTTACTACAGAAACACATATATAAATAAATATATTCCTAATTTTCTAATGACTTATGTCTAACAAGTTGAATTATTAGATCGTTTTTACAAAAAGAAATAGTCTAAACAACACTTGTATACGAGAGACGATTTTCTGTTTCAATTCAGTAAAAAGGTTTTTCCTTGCCTTGTGTGAACAAATTTTCGATGCGAGAAATACAGAAACAGACACAGCTAACAATTCCCTGTAGATTGAGGACGTTAGTAATTTAAAGAAAAATATACCAGCACTTTGAGAAGCAATAACAGAGCGTATGACTTATGATTAAAGTGGCAATTTGATCATTTTCAAAATTCTCTATGACAGATCTAAGCTCCAAATTTATTAATTGAATTATGGTATTCGCCAAGCTTCTTTTCTATTTTGACCTGGGAAACTCTATCTATATGCACTTAATCATTGCCGAACAACAATGAGTAGTGAGTTATATGTTATATGTACATACATATGTATGTACATATAATTAGAAAATATCAAATCATAAATTTGAAACAAATTCAATAATGTATTCGCGGAGCACGATTGACGCTGAAAGTGAGAGTGGAATATTGATCGAATTGCAAAAGCGTCGATTTTCGGAACGTCTGATAATGTTAATAATATGACAATTATCAATCTGCTAAAAGTAATTACCTCCTCGAAAGCCTCGATTATTTGAATAAAACAATGAGTGTGAACTTTAAACTAACAGAATAAATATAAGTTTCTCAATTGTCGCCTTTAAAATATCTATATAAGTTTATTATTTTGTTACCCTTGCAAGATTGCGATTAACTTTTTTCAGATTTTACCAAAGAAAGAAGGAGTAGTGTTCCGCTATTTGGTTGCTTTTATTCTACATTGCAGGGATGAGTTTGTCAGAGTCTAACTGATGCTGTTTTGACTGTTCAGTGTCCAAGTGTACATACATACCTTCGACAATGTACAGTCAAACATCAGCATCAGTTAACCCAACACCCAACATTGTATGCTTTTGTGCTTATATGAAAAATTTGTGGCTATTGTTTTTCCACCAGAATCTTTGGTAGGAATTGAACCTACGACTTCTCGACTGTTGGCGAATACTCTACCGGCTCATCCCTCGATACATTACTATTATACACTTTCACTGAAATAATTTATTGTCTCATTACAATGCTTTCTCACCGAATAAGCTTTTCTTGCTTGTCTCGTTTTTCGACATTGTTGTTCGTTCCGTATATCGCATTCTTGCTCGATTAGTTTTCTCGTAAACGTCAGCTGAATATTTACATTAATTTTACTGTAAATTCTTCTTTAGTTTTTTGTGAACGAATGCACGTACATACTATGTATGTATGTATGTATGTATGTATGTATGTATGTATGTATGTATCATATAAAATGCTAAATAACTTTAATGATATCTTGTTTAAATTCTCGGCATCTACCGGACAAATGAGCAACATCTTAGAAAGACGACTCACGACCAATAGCAGCTACCTGCGAATTTTTATCAAAACCTACTACTACTTTTCTAGTTTATTGCTTAAACACATACAATTAATGAGATATGTACATACATACAGCTTTAAAATTTTAATAAAATATTTTGATAGACATTGAGTTTAAACTTTTTACTAGTTATACAAAATAAAAATTAGTTGTTAGAATTTTTCTTTGTTGGGGTATGTGTAACAGGCACTGGCGCCACTGTTTTCTAATATGACCAACGTTATATTTATCATCAAGTGCACAAGTCATTAAATAATACATACATACATATTATGAAATCGAAGAACATTTTCGTCTAAAAATCTTTTCAGATAAACAACGCAAATCGGACATGAAAGACTACTAGAAATATTTTCTCTTTACAGCACATAAAACAAAATTTGAAAACTTATTATAGTTTTAATGAAAAAAAATATTAATAAAAAGGTATGTATCTACTATGTATTTGAATAATGAAACAGCTGGTTTAGGAGAGAAGTTTAGATCACAATCTTTTGCAAAAATTAGCAACGAAGTTTGCATTGAAACTTACATATCTAGTGTCTTTCGTAGTCAACCGGTTGCCAGCCAGCACAAATATCTTGAACGTACATATGTATGTATGTACATAGAGCGAACGTCCCAATAGTTATTTTTCACGAATTTTCAATAGTAAAAAGAAAGTTTTCTGTATTGTCTATTCTATAGCACGAATTAAACAACTTGTTGATATTCCACAATATGAATTACGATATTTTTTGAAACAATAAGTTTGTTTTTTTATAAATGAATGCAACTTAAGTTTTTCAAAATATTATACATATGTATGTACTTATACATAAGTATAATACAAATGTACTTATACATAAGTACATATGTACATATGTATGTAGTTCTAGAACAATTAAATAAACTCAGTTTTACTTTGCAGCTTGTTTCTTTTTTTTTCTGCGAAAAACTTGATACTCGTACATAAATACATACTTATGTATGTAGATACAGAAGAATAAAATTTATTTCCATGATGAATTAAAATTGGCTAATTTAACCGTCTGTAACATTTTAAGAAAACAGAGGGCACAACTTTTACCTTATACGAGTTCACTTAAAGCCCACTGCCAAATAGGAACTGGACAATTAAAAATAACATTAATGGATACCAGTGGTTTTTATGGCAAAGAGAAGCTCCTGTTTCAGCAGGAAAAGTTCGCAGTCAAAATGTGAAACTTGGGAACTTTCATTACAAAATGAAGAATTTTATAGTACGAATTTTCCAACATTGCAAAAAGTCCTGACACTATAAAATTTGTACTCTTGGACATTAACTGTAACTGTATGCATAAATATATGTATATGTATGTATGCATGTGAATTATTCATAAAAAATACTGACTGATACATACATATGTATGTATGTATGTATGTATGTACATATGCCGAAAACTTCAGGCTAAGGAGAGCAACTACAACGGCAATGCAAAGATCACTATTGTATAAAGGTCTGCAATTATTCAACACACTTACGAATAACATGAAAAGGGAATCGAACTACTTACATATATGTATGTATGTATATACAATAGTATTTAAAAGAAAATGTCTAAAATATGAAGTCTCAAAATTAAAAATGCATACATATGTATGTAACATACCTATGTATGTACATACGCACAAACCTACTTATGTATGTACATACATATGTATGTAGTACATGTGCACTCATAATAAAAACAAACAAAAAATAAAAATAATATCTAAGTGAACGACCTAAAGCGAATTAAACGAATTAAAAAGATCTCGTTTCAAGCACGTGTTTTACGTTTATATTCACTTCTATTTTCAGAATTTTTTGACAAACACATATGTATGTAAGTATGTATATACATACATATGTATACGCGTTCATTAACCCATATTGTCTCACTCAAATTTAGGAATGTGAATGTACATACATACATATACAATACATATGTATGTATGTAAGTACGTCTTTTTTAATATTAGAATTAATACTCTGAAATTTGTTTTTATGTTTCTTAATATTTTTCTATAATTTTCCGAAACAATCAACCAGAAAAGTAAAACACGAAAATTAGACTGGTATCAAAAACCTACGTGTTCGGATCGGTTATTTAATTCCTATTAGAGAATATCACAATACATGCTGAAAACTGCATATCGAGAGTTTTAGAAAAAAGTGACAAGAATTTTCACATGAAAAATATAAATAAAATTAAAAATACTCTTCAGAAAAATGATTTTCCAAAGAAAACTGCGCAAGACTTGATAGCCCAAGTGACACATACATATGTATTTATTAAGGAAAATGAAGAAGCTTGAAGTCTCCGAAAACATATATGTAAATCAATAGTCTAAACACAAAGGTTTTCTGAAATGCTGAAACATTATAATATTTAGAATAAAGAAAAAAACACTTAAGCACTTTCTCTTCTTCAGCAGAACGAAATCAAAATTGGAAAAAGAAGAGTCTATTTGGTTTATCAAATCAGATGCAATGGACACGGCTCTAACACATGCCCAACAAATTTGATATGAAACCAATATCAATATTTCCAACGACGCAAAAAACAACCCATTGTGCAGCAACGGGACATAAAAAAGAAGACTTTGAGGCTGCGCGCAAACATACAGCAATTTAATAACCAAATCCTGAAGATGATCAACGATGCTGATCCAAATATTGGTAAATAAACAAAATGTAATCAAAATCATTGCCTTTTTTTAATTATTTGACCTAAAGCCGAGCTGAAAAATATAAAAAAATATTAAAATTAATAGACAGAGGAATGACAACGAAATCGGTTTCCTTGAAAGAGAATATCAGAAACTACCACAATCGATATACGCATCATCTACATATGTATATACGTATGTTCGTATGCATACACATAAGAATATATGTACATACATAGCACTTATGTAAATTTAGCCCAAAAATCAGTATTTTATTAATATATTTTTGCTAAAAAAATGTTTTTGAACAGATTTTGTAAACAGTTGTTTTAAATTTTATAATTTTAATAACAAAATATTAGATACTGGAAAGTCACATGTATTGATATACTATATACACGCTATCATAAGACTTCCCCGGTCACCATTTTCGTGAAGTGTTTTGATGATATTTTAGCGAGAATGCCAGCCAGCAAAGGGTCTAACTACATATTTACATCGTCACAGTTTTTTCAGTGAATTAAAAAAATTTAAATATAACAAACTGCAAATCTGTCTAAAATCATAGAAATGTACTACTGAATTCCGGTTCCAATGTTACCAAGTGGAGTAATCTAATCGGTGGAACTTCCAGTTGCAGCACATTCCTGTTAAGAGTGCAATTTTTTTGGAGATTGGCTTTAAAATTAATTAATTTTTTCTACATTTCTCTTTTCCATAATAATATAACTTAATTAGTAAGGTCTTTTTCATAGATATTTTTCCAAGTTTGGATGAATATATTCAAAATTGTGTTGCTTTTGGAAATGCAGATTTTGCTCAGAATATTAAAAAGCCTGAAATTATGAAACACTAGTTTCTTAAGTGCAGATACATACATATGTACATATGTATGTACATTATCCATCCAGTTTAGTGCATATGTACTACATACATACATATGTACATGTGTGTATATGTACATACATACATATATGTATATCGGTCCCACAAGCATAGTTCAGAATATTTGAATAAGAAATTTTTTAAGAAACGTTAAGAAATCTATGTATATACATACATACATACATACTTATGTATGTATGTATGCTCCCGATACAATTGTTCTTGTCCTGACGTTGCAGTTACTGAATGCTATATGGACGCACACGTGCAGACATACACACATACATATGTACATAGTACGAGTATGTGGATATTCACATTCTGATCTTCTTATTAGTCACACAGTAACATTGCAGAGATTATATTGGATTTTTTATGGCGCCGGTTTATTTTTAATCTTTTCCATATTTAATAAAACTTTTGCTATAATACTACATAACAACAAACAAGTGTACTTGTATAGGGTGTTTTTTTTAGAGGTATAGAACTTCGAATTGAAATAAAACACAAGAAAATCGTTTTAATGTCCATCAATTTGGCTTTATTGGAAGGATAATTTTATGCCATTAATGTTTAAATATGATTTCGGGCATGTGGTCGCCGCGGCTGGCTCGAATAAAGCCAATTCTACAGGTCCAATTTTCAACCACTTTTTCGAGCATATGGGGCCGTATGTTGGCCCAATGACTCCACCAGCCCATAGAGCACACCAAACAGTCAGTTTTTGTGGATGTAATGGCGTCTCAAGGGTCTCATGTGGATTCTCTTCACTCCAAATGTGGCAATTTTGCTTGTTGACGTAGCCATTCAACCAAAAATGAGCCTCATCACTGAACAAAATTTTGCGATGAAAATCAGCATCTAAGTATCTAGGTAAACTTCGCGAACTGAACCATTATTTTCGAAATAAATTTGCACGATTTGCAAGCGTTGTTCTTTTGTCAACCTGTTCATGATGAAATGGCAAACCAAACTAAATATTAATCACTTGACAGCTGACAAAATGGCCGCCAGTTAAAAAAGTGATGCCAACTTAAAGTTCTATACCTCAATAAAAAACACACTGTATTAAAAAAAACGCTTTTCAGCGTTGCCATTGATATAACATTTATCCAACAAAATAAATAGATTTTACATACAGTTTGCAAAAAAAATGTTTTCAAAGCTAAAATTTTTTAGGAATTTCACTTTAAATAAAGAATAACAATAACAAATTTCATTTATTTGTATTTTGTTTTTGCATGTAACTGTTATTTTGCATTTTGTCGACAGTACGGCGGCGGAATTTTGAGTGGAATAATCGCATACATTACAACAACAAACCTTCAAAATAATTTTTACCTACTTTGAATGGTGTAAAAAATTTTTTCCAAAAAGCAAATGCTACAAAAAATCTTTATGTTTTTCACAGTTATTGCAAGTATGTTTTTTTACTGATGACATTGCAAATGAATAATAGGAGGTAGCATTTACTGATCCAATGAATTCAGTACGCGCACACATGTGATCACGTTATTAAGTTTAACCAATGCCAGGAAATCGACTCGATGGAAATTTCACAAAGAAATTGATGAAATGTTTTCCCTTAACCTAAGGATGTATACAACGTTGTTAACCGTGCTGCAAAATGAGGTAGACTTGAACCTAAACAAACACCAGGCAGGCCAAACAAAGTAACACGGCGCATTGAAACGAAAATTTTAAAAAATATTGTCGAAAATCCTCATTTAAGTACCAGAGGAATAGAACTTGACATCAATAATGAATGTGGAGTAGATATCTCTCATCAGACGGTGCGAAAAGTGCTGCAAAACCATAAATACTCTTCAAGAGTGGTCAGGAACAAATATCTGCTTTCCGCACAAAACATTAGGTGTAGAATTTTGCAATTGACAACATTTCATTCCCTCTGGAATACTGGAATGACGTAATTTTCTGTGATAAAACGAAGGTAAGGCTTTACTACCATGATGGGCCTAAAAAAGTTTGGCGCAAGCCTCTGACGGGTTTAGAGAATAAAAATATATTACCAACAGTAAAGTTCGGAAAATTGTCTGTTATGGTGTGGTGTTGTATATCAAGGAAGGGTGTTGGGGAAATAAGGATCTTGGATGATATAATGACTAAGGAAGTCTATTTGAATATTTTAAAAACCAATTACGTAGTTGTGGCAGAAAATTCGGATTTGTTGATCATGAAAACCCGGAAAATTTAAAATATAAACTTTAACAAGATAACGACCCAAAACATGAATCATATATACATATCTAGATTCTGGCTGTTATATAATTGCAGAAAAGCAATTGATACCCTGGGACTAAGTTCAGACTTAAACCTGATAGACAATTTGTTGGTCCATTTAAAGATAAAAGGCGGAAGAAGGTCTCCGAAAAACCAAAACCAATTAATATCATTTATAAAAGAAGAGTGTGAAAAACTACCTACAGAATACGATATACGAAAACTTATTATCCCCATGGTTAGGCTTCTAGAAGTTGTAGTTGATGCTCAAGTTGGGTACACAAAGTTCTAGCAGGCAAAATGGTATTTTTAACAATTTAGAAAACATTTTACCGCACTTAGTACAATTTTGAAAACATTTATTTTACAGAGTACAAACTGATATATTTTTATAAATTGCGAATATTGTTTTATTAGAATTAATTTTGTTATTTTTTATTGATATATGCTTAGAAACATCTAAAATCCTGTGAATTAAAAAAAATAATATATTTAAAAATTAAATTAAAGTTTCATTTAAAGTTTTTAATTTTCTTTAGTATTGAAAACATTTTTTTTTTACAAACTGTATGTGATTGCGGGCATGCAATTAGTTCGGTTAGTTTGCTTGTAACCAGGTTTCTGTTGTTCAAAATTTTAACTAACGCTTGACAACGTTGTCCTACAACTCTTACATAAAGTTATTAAACTGGAGACTCAATAAAAGGACGAAATTTATTTTACTGATCATGAAACAATTGTAACTCTTTTCGTTTATTCTATAGTTGTCATACGTAATATATAATTTGTCTATGCCCATAATTAAATTGCAACTTTTGACTGAAGACTTATTTACAAAAGATGCCAATTTTAGCTAGAAATCTTAAAACAATAAATATATTTTCATAAACAACTGCAATTCAAAGCAATTGCTTGATAGTTTTTATTACAGTGCACTGGGGGTATAATGGACCCTTAACGATAGCAAAAGAAAAGAAACAATGTTTTTTACAATGCCCTTATTTTTCTTGTGTGTATATTTTGTTGTTGCATTCTTTTCTTGTTTTAATGCACATCTACTGAGATCGTGACTTCAACTTTAAATTTGATCTTTGTGTTAACAGAGTAAAGAAGAAGTAAGCCCTCTTTTTGAAAATGCTCCAAATTGTTACTCCAAATGTGATGCTAATCGTAAATAAAAATAAAAGTTTTCTCTCAACTCTAGACGGAGTATAGTGCAGGTAATATGAGACAACTTAACAATACAGGAAATGTGCTTCCGGTATCTGTTGACGACGATGATTTGGAGGAGTCACCAAAGACAAAATTATTCCAGTGGGCTTATGTTATTATTAAGGAGTACAAATATTGTAATTCTTTTACATTAAATCAATAAAATTTTTGTTTCTAAAACAGTGTATTGTGAATTTCTCGAAAGTAAACAGAACTGTGCATTAATTAGTTTTTTACATCCCGAGAGCACTGTATTTGCTTACTTGCTCATGCCATAATTTTACGTTCCATAATTTGATTGTTGCTGTAAGCTATTAATTGCCTGCCTATAACACGTTATTTATCGATTAAATTTTATTTTTGCAAAACGATCTGTTGTCAAGTCTAATGAAAACAAAAAAGTTTTATTATGGTACGACAAATTTCAACTAAAAGCTCAGAATATTTTAGTTATTGAATTAATATTTGAATAATGTGGATCTGTCTTAATATTCCAATATTGCGGTGATAAATTTTTTAATTTAAAATTTCCCTAATTGACCATCTTTAAACGATTTGATAGTTTTAAATGATTATATCAGACAACTAAACTTTAATTGGACTCCTCAAATCGATTTTATAAGCCATTTTTATTAATTATTTGCAAAAAAAAAAACTTTAAGAGCGCATTAATCAATCAACCAAAGTTACTCGCGACTGTTAACAAAATGGCAACGTAGCGCAAGTAACATCTTTTTCTATTTGTGGGTGGCGGAATGCGTATGTGAATCTGTGTCAATACAGAGAATTCTTGTTTTTGTAAATGTAAACAGCTGCTTTTCAGTTATTAATAAGTTGTTCTCATTTTTTTGTTTGTTTATATTTTTTTTATTGTCTTCTTTTTCATTTCATTGTTCTGTCAAATAAGTCGTTCTCTTTTAGACACATAATCTGGGCAGCAATATTGAGAAATTTTCAAAACACATTTAGATACAGGCATGAATGAAAATAATTAAAACAAATTTAACTGAATATTTATTGTAGTATTTTAAGAAATTTTAATAAAATGATCATGTAGAGATAAAGAATTCAAATTAAACAGCTGTTGTGCTCTCTTCAAGCTAAATATTAACATTGAATGTGCATATGTATGTACATATGCATACACACACACACACATATATATATACATGTATATGCACTTAAATACATATATGCATATGTACATATGCACCATGTGTGGGTCAATATGTATGTATGTATGTATGCACATACATACGTATGTATGTATATACAAACAGGCACAGTATGTACCAGGGATGCCATTGAAAATGTTAAAATTGTACCAAATAGATTCGAAGATTGTACTTTTCTGACCTTAATCCTGCTATGAAACTTTTTTCTTTAGTTTATACAATTTTTATTACATAGATTTATAAAGGATATAACAAAACAAGGTACATTATATTTCATTTTTAATATAATATAACAAAAAAACAATTCAGTATTGAATATATACAAACTATTTACATACATATAAAGAAATTAAGGTACCTACTGGTTTTTACAGCGTTTTCGACATCACAATTACAATTTTTCTAATAACGTACTGGACAACAATGCCAATTTGTGAATTCAGTAAATCATTTATTTGGATTAAGCTTTAAAGAGTTGCAGTTTGTCGTCTGTTGCTACCTTTGAATTTAATTATATTTTGGTATGAAAATATTGCTTCCACATTTGCTGATGAGTGTAAATGACAGCAATGATGAGTCCGTATATAAATATACTAAGCACATGGGATTGGTGTGCCAATTTTGCCATCCCTGGTATGTACTCCTGGCGACATTTTGTGAGTTCACTAACCATAAAGTTAGTATTTTTCCAACTCATTTACGACTGACTGCAAAAATAACTAATATCCGACGCAGAGATGATGAGCTAGGCGTCATTGCCCTTTGGTACATTAACGTTAAAAAAGAAACAACAATCTCTTGTATTCTTATGCATCTTAAATAAAAAGCTCAAAATGAGTTATTTTGTGGTTAGCTGAAACTTATGCAGAGCGAGTGAGTACTGAATAGCATCTACCATAAAAAAATTTAGTTAGCTTTTGAGTCGCCTATAGCTAATCCTCTTATCAATCATGAACTAGCTTTTAGTTAACACAAATCCCGACAAGAACATATTTTTTTATGGACATGTTTCGAGAGCATAAAACAGGTTTTCAACCTGTTTTAGTTAATAGTAAATATTTTTAGGACAGGAAATTACAATATATACTTGCACACAGATATGTATGTATGTAGTTACTTGTATTTTGCAATTGTTTTATGGCTCGATTGCCGATAATATTAATGTTTTGAATGGCAAGTTTTGTCAGTTGCAAAGAAGTTATCGAAAATGGTATTTTGACACATTAGCAACCATAACAAAGATAAACAATAATTTATTTTCTGTAAAAAACAGCAAAAGTTTTAAGTTGAAAAGAAAATAGCAATTAAAATGCTTTCATGAATTGAATTGTTGTTGATGACAAAGAAAAAAATATACAAAACGCAGTATCGTTTATAAAACAATTGTTAGTTGTTAATTTAACCATTTTTAAGTCTGAACACAACAAATAATTAATTTCTTATGTTTAAAAGTAAATTAACTTTACTCAATTTTGTATGTATGTATGTACTACGCAAATTTCCATTTGCATTTGCTATCTGTAATACCTTTTTGCCAACTGGCAACGCCACTGAAGTCCAGTTGCTATTGACAATCGACCTACATATTATTTTGTAGCTAGTTTTTCAATGGAAATTGTCTTCGGAAAAAACGCCAATAAAGAAATGCATCTGAGCCAACATATATGTATACACAATGGTGAGAAAAATAAAACGAAATGGCAAAAAAAAATTAAACCTTTTGCATAATTTTGAATTCCATGCTTTGAGTCATATCTATTTGCGGAATTAATAAATGAAATGGGGAATAGAAAAAACGGACGCTACATTTTCGGAAAATAATAATTGGTAATAATTTCCGAAGTTTATGAATTTCTCGTTATTTAAAATAAATGAAAAATTTTCTTAAATTTCGTTCGATTTTTCATATATTGTAAAATTTTATTAGTTGGTATCTCAAATTTTCAGTTGCCGATGATGTCCATTCTAAGTGGAAAACATATCCAATTTGTTTCCGAAAGGGTCATAAACTGAGAACATGAAAGATAACATGTACAATAAATTCAGTTTCTGGAATTTGAGTTCTTAATGATTCAAACACGAGTGCACTGCATTTTATATCTATAGTAAAACAAATTAAAAAGCTGATATTACAGATGTCATAAGAAATGTTTTGACACTGTGGCTGGAATATAAAGCTTTTAATTTATTTTTACTCATTAACATTTCTATGTCTGCTGCAAAAAAATATATCTTCTCTTTGCATGAAAGACAAATGGTAATGGTAAAGCGTAAAACTTTCTAAAAGGAACTGAATTTTATATTCAGTCACAGAAGTGAATACGTTTACCTACATACATACATACATACGTCAATGTTTTGTTGTCGTTGAGTACCACATAAATTTTCGTACTCCTATTTACGCAAACATACATACATACGCTTTGCACATCAATCAATCAGTTAGATAGTATTTATTTCATTCTTTCTTTTTTTACACCTTCAATTGTGTGCATAGCGCTGTGTAATATTTCATTCAATTTAAGGCTTTGGTTCTGAAAAAACTGAAATTTTTTATATCCACAAAATTTGCGTTCAAAGATAGTAAAAATTCATTCACCTGAAAATACTACAGTTTATACATAAAAACTATTCTAAACATTTTCTATTTTTAAGTTATTAAAAAAATGCACTACAGCGTAGTTAAATTTGTCGCGATGAAATTCTCTAGATTTGAGAATAGAAAACTTTATGCAATAAGAATACATACATATGTATGTATGTACATACATATGTACATATGTATATAAAAAAAGAATTAGAAATAAAAATTTGCATTTAGGATGATTGCTGGCATCCAAACAAAACATTTTAGTTTTAGTAAGTACATATGTATGTATTTTATTCCTAGCATTTCGCAATGAGGTTGCGTTTTACAAAGGAAACATTACTACAAATCTTAATCATGCAAAATTGTTGCATTTATCTATCGATGTATGTATATATATACATACATATGTATATAAAAATGTCTGTCTGTCTGTTTGTTAGTGCTTTATAGGAGGCCAAACCCTTGGACCGATCTTCCTGAAATATTCACAGCATATTACTGTGACTCTGGAAGGAACATTAGGCTATATGAAGTTTTGATTGGACAAAGGGGCGTGGCAGGACCAATATATAATTAAAAAATTTAAATCGCCGCTACATACGTCAATGATATTTGGTACATATGGTATTGGCATAATTAGGAATACGTACCAGGAGAAAAGTGGGTGGGACCACGCCCCTTTTTAGGGAAATTAAATATCGTAATATAGTCTTAACTACTGGACCGATCGTCATTAAATTTTCCCAATAGGATATTCTTACGAAATAATAAATTCTTGACTTTATATAAAGTTGTGAGTGGACGTGGAGTGGCGTGGCCTCGCCCATATAAAGTTTTCCATACTAAATATTAAGTTTTCTCAAACTAAATTTAAAACTTGCCCACTGACACCAAAACTGCAAGGAAATTTTTGTGCAAAGAGTTTATTGACAGTGTGAAATGAAGTAAAAATCAGTTTTTGTTGTATTTTTTGTTTGTCTTGAACATATTCAAAGTTTTTTTCGGCATGATCTCCGTAAATACATACAAATTTATGAAATATGTGCAAAAAAAAATTTTTTATAGAACAAAAATGTCATGAATTCACGAATAATTTTAACTAAACCGTGTCTGTTTTCAATGTGCAAACTCATTATTGACAGACTGTATGTATGTGTATCAAAGGAAAAAGGAAAATTGCAGCATTAACTTCATATTATTATTTCTTTTTTAAGGCAATCACATAATTATACTTCCATCTCACGGTATTTATGATAATTTTCTGCACAACCTTAAAAAAATTACCGTTACACAAACTGTTGTCAGCTTTAAGAGTACATACATACATATGTAAGGAGAAGTTTGTTTCGTTTTACAGAATTGAACGCCATTTTCTTTCTTGAACTCCAAACGTGGAATATTAAATTTAACGCAGCATTTCTTTATACTTATTTCTTTAGAAGACCAGAGACACGTAAAAACTAACAAACATTTTCTTTAATAAAACTAAAACGGAAGGTTTAGCACTCATAAGCACATTTGAAACAAGAACAAAATATTACAATGATTACGGTATTCGTAAAATTAACACCTTTGCCTATAAATGATTGGGCAAAAGCGTTATAATGAACCATATACAACCATACATACATGTGTACATATGTATATACTTACATACGTACATATGTATATACTTACATACATACATACATATGTATATACTTACATACATACATACATATGTATGTATATTGAAAAATTGGTATTGAAACGAAGTTTTTTTTTCATTAACTTAAAATTGTTCGAAATTTATTTCCTTTAAAACCATTATGAAAAAAAAAGCTTTTAAGCATTATTATATATGTATTATTTAACAAAAATAAAAAAAGACACAATTGAAAATCAAGACAACTTATCAAATCAGAAGATGAGATGTATGTATAGACAAGCCGTAGAAAAACCTTTTGCTACTTAAGCGACAGCTGTACTCCAGTTTACTGCGCATGTCGACAATTGAGGGAAAACGGGCGTATAGTATATATGTATGTACATATGTATGTATGTATGTATACATACATTTGGGGTTATTGTGCGAACTTTTATAAACGGGACATTTACTATATAGTTACAATATTTAATAAAAATATAAGCAAACAACTACACTGCAAATAAAAACAGAAAGAAAAACATCAAAACAAAACAAAACCGTAAAATATGCCACCAAATGTAATTTAAAAATAAAGCGGCGAAGAATTACAACCACAACTTTCCAACTACCAGGAGTAAACGAAACTGAGACAGTTGTAGGATATTAAGTTGGAGTAAAAGCTGAAATAGCAAAAAGAATAAAGCAAACGCTGAAAATTGGTATTTCAAAGCGAGTTCTCCCATCACATGTTTTTAAACAAAGAAATGTACACAGTGGAGCAAGATGTTGAAAACCCACCTCTTTAGTGTGTCAAAACAAGTTTTTTAGTAAAACGCAATTCACGATTCCCCCTCTGTGTTGCATGTAGCATTTTCATATTGTGCGCTTTCTCATTTCATTGTTCAAACACAGCAAGTTTTTCCTGTTTTATATACATATGTATGTATGTACATAATTGCATTTTTACACTACTTTCCGATGTTTACGAGACTTTCGAATGTTTTCATATAAAAATTTAACGTTTTCTACATACAAATCAGAAGAAAAAAAATTAATTCATGAAATTTGACATAATAGGTGGGAGTTCTTGTGCAGGGTAACATACATATATATGTACAATGTTCCGTTTTTCAAACGACTTAATGGAATACCATTTAATGGAACTCGATTTATTAATGTTATTGTGCAATGTTTCAGATTTTTATGCACTCCCTTACTGGAAAGCCTCAAGAGTGTGTATAAACCAAAAATGTTTTTATTTCAAAATGAGTTTACATACATTACATACATATGTATACATATATATCTATAAGGTGATAGTTGACAATTGTTTTCACTTCACATTCTTATGGATATCCAACACCAAAATTGTTCTTGTTAAAAAATGTAAATTTAAAAGATCTGGTTTAGCAAAAAGAATAACAAAATAAATAAATTTTGAAAGAACAAAACTTGTGTTTGACTTTTTTGATGGATGTACATACATACACACACACAGCTTATTTGATGCAGTGGATTTTTTTCTTTTTAAAAATAACAGGAATTGAAAAAGGTATTTTTTTTATCATTTAGAAGAAAAAAATTCTATATTTTGGTAAACAAAAGTAATTCATTTTAAAAATGTATGTATTTGCAATATTAAAACTAAGAAATTGAAAAATACTCCTTTTTCAGCTCACAGATTATTTTATGGAGTAAATTTTTAATGTAACTGTATCTCAATACAGAAAATTACCACACGAAATGTTCAAAAAGCATGACAACCGGCGTATTTTTGTGGAAAACAATGGTAAATCCAAAGTTCTTGGTCCCAAACTAAAATGAAATTTAAAATGAAGTGGACAAACAATGTTGCGCCGAAACTGTTTACCGTGTCTGGCGGCAACATGGTTATTTATGAACTCCGCAACTAAACTTATGCTGGCTAATTTCGCTAAAACGCAGGTTACTATACTAAGGGAGGCGGCTCTGCATTTTGGAATTCAGTCATTTTTGTTTCATGAATCTAAGTTCAACATATTCGGCTCAGAAAGTATATATGGTTTGTTTGGGGGAAAGCAAACGCCGAGCCATAAAACATGGTTTGGACCTGTATTTCCGGTGGTGGTACTGGAAACATGGCATTTATCGAAACAACAATTTAAGTTCTCGTACCTTCTGATCCTCAGGGACAATCAGATTTTCTCTTTTATCAAGATAATGACCCAAAACGGTAATCGGGTATTGTGCAAACTTGACTGATATATTACTGAACACGCTTAATGACAGAGACTTCCACCATGTCCACCAGACCTTAAACCTTAAAGACATTGAAAACTTAAGGCCAATTTTGGAAAACATTAGAAAACACAAAATTTTAAACAAAAACGACTTAGAAAAAGTTGCCAAATATAAACATAAAAACTGGTCGAATCCATGCCAAATCGGTGCAAATATATTATAGACAAGGTAATCGCATCAAAAGTAATTATTGGAAGGAAGTAAGGTATAGGAAGCTACATATGTATTGCAACAATCCTGCTGTGAGGTGAAAGAATGGGAATTTTTTGTTTTCTTAGTTTTAGCGTACTAAAATGTACAGTTCTGAGATAAATTATTAATTTTGATTAAAATATAAAATTTTCTCATTTAAATAATAACTTTTCCAGTTCCTTTCAGTTTTATTTATGCAGAAATAAGATGTGAGCCACCGTACGTGAGAAAATTGCACTGTTTAACCATAAAACTGTAATGGGTGGTTGGTTTGTGATATTGAAAATAAAGAGAACAAAGAAACAAATTATGTCTATGTTTCTAGAAAGGGTGGTTTTCATGGAAAACTGGAAATTGGATCGATATTTTAAGCAGCACAAACACAAAGAACAAACTTTTATTGTAACCTGATTTATCTTCTGGATTTGAAAATGTGCAATATTTTTCAAAATAACAGGCGCCATTTATAATATTCACAAATTAATACCAGGAGTAGAAGATAATTTTGGTTTTTATTTTTTTGTATTGTAAATAGAACTTAAAATAACATTTTCAAGGATTTGTTGCCAACTTTGCTGTAAACTAGTAACAAGATTTTTGTATAAAGTTAAAAAATTAGCTAATAGAACAAATCACATTGAGTTTTTCTTATGTACTTTATTCCAAAGAGAAAGGTCAGTAACCTCTTCCAAAATGCATAAGAAAAATATCAACAAAACAGACAACTACAGAAATGTTAGCAACTATTTGCAACGAAAGTAGGTATGTATGTACATATGTATGTATGTATGTATATGCATTTGTGGTATATTTGGGTCGAGTAGGTGGTATGGGTGGCATTAAGGGAACCTAAAATAATGCTAAGAAAAATTTTTATACTACAAAATCAGAATTGTATCCTGTTAAAAATGCGCTTTATACACTTTTCAAACGGCAACAATAACAACAACATATGGGCGCGGCGTCAGTAAATGCATTAGTTTTAGATGAATTTTGCGTTGTACTAAGAGAAATTACTATGGTTGCAGAATAGCAGCAACATAATATCCACAACTGCTTAGAAAGAGGCCATGAATATGTATGTACATATGTACATATATTTGTACATACATATGTACACAAATACATACATATATCTTTGTTTTTCTAAAAAAATTTATTCTTTAATTTTCATGAAATCGACCTATTTTTTTTAACCAAATACATACATACATATATTTACGGTAGTAGTAACCTATTTTTTAAGTTTTGTGCCAAAAAATTTAAGCTTATTTAGATTTTTTTCGGAAACACATGAAGAACATTGTTTTTACATCATTTATAGAAAATACAACAGCTGATACCGCAAATTAATCTCAGAACTGTATTGCTGAAGATTAAATAAGTGATACTAATAGTAAGTAATACATTAGCAATAAATTTTATCTGCTTTGAACTTTAGGTAAAAACGTTGTCTTATGGGATTATAAGTTATTTCCACAGTTAAATTATATGTACATGTACGAAATAATTTTAAAATTGTATAAATGGTTTTTGAGAGTTTAGCAATTTCAAATAAATGTCCAGTTTTTAACTTCGTATTTCAATATAAAATTATTATAATATGATTATATTTAATTTCGATTAGAGCATTACAGCATTATTTGAATTCCAAAGATTATGCAAAATGTTCCACAAAACAGCTGTTCAGTTTTGTTGATTTGTACTAATCTTGCAAATGACACTGTATATAGAGAAGTACGCAAAATTCTATATGGCGGTAAATATACGCTATAATTTAAAAAGTAAACATTAGGGTACCTGTAAAGATTAAGTATAAAAAACCAGGGTTTGAAATTCTGCCACTATAAGAGCAATAGCAATAAAAATTCGACTGTTATTATATGCTGCTAAACAATATTATTTGTTGCTGTGCTTTGCTGTGCACATGTCTACAGTTAAGTCACAGCACAGCTGCATTTCCCGATGTACTTGACTATTTTGTTATTTTAACTGCGAAGATGTTTAAAGCAAAGCAACAGTTAAGTAAGGAGGCACAGTCGACTGTCTTTCGTTCGTTTTTCTGTTTTGTGCTTTCATCTTGACGTCGGCTTTGAAACTTTTCAAAGTGACAGTATAGTAAAAGCGAATTAAATAAAAAAAAAATTGAAGCACGTTCAAACGCTGTAAAAAAAAATAAAAACAAAAAATATGTACGTATGTACATGTGCACATTTGTATGTCAAAAAATTGCTAAACTATGCCCACATTTGGTTAAATAGATCAATCGATGACAAAGCTACTGTTGCTAAGTTACAATCCACACATAAAAAAGCATGAAACTAAGTTTCAAGAAAAATTAGATGATTTATTTGATATTGTCCATGCAGACGCATATATGTACATATGTATATGTATCACTTACATACATACATATACATACATATGTATAAGAATTTAATAACTGGCCGTAAGTTTACACACATACATAAATTTAATTTCTGTACATGTTATGTTGTTAAGAAAGTATTTGCGAGTGTTAAAATAATTAAGTATTAACATAAAATTTTTATTTTTTACGCTGAAAACTGTCTTGAGTTCATATGAGAACAAACATGCATACATATGTATGTATGTATGTATGTATTTTATATGAAAAAGACACATTTCTTTTAGCATGGAGTCCGTCATAGGAAGGAGTAATCCACTTTTTCTGGAGGTGATAAAAAACACATTCTAACGGGACACACAAATGCTAAAACGCATTTAATTCTGAATGTTTGTAAAAAAAATTATACGTAAATACCATGTCGCGAGAAGTATCAGCCAGTGCTATACAAACTTCACTAATTTGATAAAATATATCTTTTTTAACACGTACCTTGCTCAATTTTTCGCCTTCATGGCGTGGTAGCAATAAACGTAAATTTTGAAATCCTGCATTAATACTTTGCATACGCCGCCTTTCATTACTGTTAGCAATTTCACGTCTTATACGTTTTTCATTTTCAAGTGTTGTCTTGTTAACAGGTGGTGGTGGGGGAAGTGTACCACACGATAACTTTGTACCGCCTCCGTGCGTAGATGACATTGAACTACTGTTATGGCGTGGACGCGATTTTGGAGACTGCTCTGAATGTTCGTATGTTTGACTGTCTCCCGGTATTATGTACGACTCTCCTCCCGAGTCTTCCAATTGTAACCTAAAATTAGAAAAATGTATGTATGTAAATACATATGTAATGAATTTGTTTTTTCTATTGGTTTTATTCATTCTTATATGTTAATAATCGAAAGTATATACATATATCATCTATAAAAATATGTACCTACATATCTACATATATATGTACAAGTATGTAGATATAAATATTTATATTTCATTAATTTGCAAATAGCATAGAATTAAAATTTATGATAGATATTTTTGTTGATAATTTTAAATTCTAGTTGTTGGTTCCTATTTGCAAAATTTAATGAATATGTAGTTTATTTTCGAGGTACAAAAAAAGTTAGAAATGTTTTGCGTGTTCGAGACCAAATAACTTTATGTAAAACATGGCATTAAATTATCAAAAGCACTTGACAGTGACATAGAGTGATTATAGTCTGAGTCAGAAGAATGTTTGCCAGTGATATCAGCTTTTCAAAGAAGGGCTACAGGATGTGAACAGGCGTCTTATATTAGTGTTTCATATATATTTGTAAAAAGTTTGAGGAATATTCAAAATGTTTTATGGTGACCAGATAAAGTTTGTTCTAGTGGCCTAGCTAATCTATTAGTGCCATTATTAACCAGAGAGATTTAATGAAAGTTCGCATTTATACTTTCTTACCTTTGGTATTCGGTATTCGTCTTAATATATGCACACAGAAGCTTTTAGGGTGAAATATGAATGCACTTTTAGTAGAATTAACTTCTAAACTAATAATAATAATAAAGTAAATACCAAACAATTATTAACTAAAATAATAATTGAAACAACCGAATTATTTATGTTTTCGTATTCGGAGATATTATTTATTAATTAAAATCAAACCTGCTCAATTTTGTATGCAGTAGAGGAGAGATTTCTGAGTACGCCAAAACTTAATGTTGAATGTTCTTTCAGAAATCGAAACATACATGCTTATGTCACAAGTGTTTCAATCCACCATATTCACAACATTTAACTGGGGCTTTCGAATAAATTATATATTATTACTTTTCGAACCGCACCCGTTTTTAAGCCCATTTTTAAAAGTATGTTACTAAATATCTCAGTGACAATTTTTAAATACCGTTGTCGGCGGTAGCAGCAAAGCAAATTCAACATAGCTTTTTGTTCCAGTGTGAGAAAATAATGGGGGCTATTCTGCGTTTCGACTCGGATCGTAAATTTCTCCGTTTGGCAGGTTTGGTATTCTGCGCTTCGATTCCGCTCAGTTTCTTTCGATTGTATGTATTATGCATTACGAACGGAGCTCCGTTTTTCTCAGTTGTTGTTTTGTTAACGGAGGTGTTTTCTTTATTTGTGTTTTTTAGTTAAAAAGTTCAAAATTGAAGAAATGTAAGTAGAAAATGAGATAAAATGTTCAGAAACGATTAGAAAACATTTAAAATTATTTTTAATTAATTTATTTAATTAAATTAATTTTTTTGTTTTTCTAATATTTGTACCCGAATCTGATGTTTTTTATGTATTACAGGTCAAAAACAACAACGCCAGAGCAATATGAAAAATTGGCAAATTTAATGGCATCCAAAGCAGACATTGCATCTGGATACCATCAACGGTCAAAGGAAGAAGTAGTAGCGTTCTGGGAGGAAGTGGCAGGAATCCTTAATGCACTAGGTCCTCCAACAAAAAATGCCAGTGCATGGAAAAAAGTAGGTATGGTTTGCGTATAATTATTGCAGAAATTAATATAAATTTATAGTTTTGGATTGACTGGAAAAGCTACATCAAACGGAAGCTGCCAACAAACAAAAAAGAAATGATGAGCACCGGAGGAGTACAGAGCACCGGAGGAGTACAGCGTATTAGCCCACTTGAGGAAAAAGTTATTCAGTTGACGGCTCTGGTAACAAATACCGGCGGAATCAGCGCTTTGATTCGTTTATTAATTTTATTTATTACTTTTTAGTGGACTGAATTTGACTTTTTATTAAAATATTTACAAAATTGTTTATTTTTACTGTTTCTATTTCACACGTTTCACAGCAAAGAAGCTAATTTAAACATACCCTGTTCTTCTTCTTTTTCTTTCGATTCCGTTTTTCTGCAGAATACCAATTTTCGATCGCAACGGAACTGAATGCGGAGACTTAATCGAAACGCAGAATAGGGGTGAATATTTTTAGAACCAAAGACACCTTTCTCAATACCATATCATTCAACAGTATCAGCGTTTTCAACTTTGAAATTTTAAAACGCACCAAAATATAGAAAAAACGCGTCTTTTAAGAAAAAACGCACCAAGTTTAGAATTTCTTATGTGTATTGAAGAAATTTTCGCACCAACTAACGAAATTTTCAAACCACGAATTTTAAAACGCGCCGAGTTGACAACACTGCTTAGTTTACGCACAACATTCACTTACTAATGTTGCCGGCATGCGTATGATTGAAGCGAAAATGTTCATTAAGTTGTTAAAAACAATAGACAAAATCTTTATTTTTTGAGCATTTTTTTTATTATTTCAAAATATGTACATGTGTAATAAAGTCTTATATAAAGCTTTAATTAAATATTGACATACCTCACATATGTATGTATGCACTCGTATGTATGTATATTAATATTCGTTCACCACATTTTTAATTGGTACTAGGCTAAGATCTAGAAATTTCTAAAAAGGTATAATTGATACGTATGTAATTTTTTAACAGTAAATTTAATGAGGTAGCCTTCAAGATTTTTGTTACGTGTTATGAAATTGTACCGCCTAAAAGTACGCTACAACTTACGCGGCATTGACCGTCGCTGAAGAAGCCCACAGCAGAATAATAGAATAGTTATCAATTTTATTTAATATTTATTCAATACAAAAACCTGATTATAAAAGCGATCGGATCGAGTCGTTCACTGTGCAAAACACAACCAGACAGAGAATTAAATTGCATTGATTCGAGATAGTTCTGCATTATGCTTAAGGCAAGAGAAGTTTGTAAGGAATCACATCAATATTTAAAGAAAAGATTAAATTATACATACATATGTATGTATGTATGTGACCCTGCATAAGAAACACCACCTAGTGTGTCAAAACAAGTTTTTTATTAAAACACAATTTAAATTTCCCCACTGTGTTGCATGTACCATTTTCATACTGTGCGCTTTCACATTTCATTGTTCAAACACAGTAAGTGAGTTTTTACGGTTTTATATAATAGCATTTTTTCATTACTTTCCGATGTTTCCGCAACCTGCGAACGATTAATATGAAAATTAAGAGTCAAATATACGTAAGAATTTTTTTCCGTTACATACTTGTACATATGTATAAAAAACAAAATAAAACTTATACCCGTCTCAAATTTTATTTAAAAAAAAAAAAACAATTGCACAGGTACAAATCAAACTAAGCAAAATATACTCGTAGAGCCAACGAGAAGGCTTGTGTGTGATTTTTATTTTTATTTATTTCTAGAACATTTTTTTAAAGACGATTGAATAAAGTTATATAATTGAAAGCTTTTTCCACGGACTTTCAACTCTACTGACGAGTAACGTAGTACCTACATACACACATACATATACATACATATGTATGTATATGTTCATGTGTACATACTATTGATGTCATATTGGAAATACATACATATTTTCAAGAACCATTTTCCATGCAAGGCGACAATAAACATTTGAAAGAAAGCGTTTATAAAGGGTAAAAATGAACAAAAATATTAGTTCCACAATTTAAAAAAATAACAATTAATACTTCTGGATCGATACATACATAGTATGTACATACATAAGTAGATACATACATACATATATGCATTGCCAGCCAACCATGTACATGAACATACCTACATACATATGTACATGCATACATAAGTACATGTATCTAATTTAATTAAAATCGGTCATATCCAAACTTTTGTTAAAATTTGCTTAATTATTTCTTATACGTTTGCATATGCACATACGATTATTTACGGATAGACAGCAGAAGCATGTGTACATTCATCGTATCCGAATTAGCCAGATGACTAAAATGATTCTTTACATGCATGTGCCTATTTTAACGATGAAAACAGTTGTAAAACTACATTCCTTTTTTCCAACCATTCATTCGTCTTGTGTGAGAGATTTGACGTTGTAAAACCACAATTTTGTTTGGCTATTAAGCTTAGTTTGAAGATCATGTTGTTGCTGATTTTGCAGAATTTAAAGGCCAATAATTTTCATGACGTTTTTCTACAACTACAGTACACATACATACATACATACATATGTACATAACTTACATGACTAAGTGTTTCTATGATAATGAAATTTAACATAAACATTGTTGTGTTTTCTAGATTTATTCAGGAAAACGTAACGATTTTACTTCCTTACGAATTTCATGACGAAAAATTTAATACAGTGGAGGCTCGAAAAAGTTAAGTAGTTTGTTTTGGGGGTGATGAACTTTTCCGAAATCTTAACTTTTCCGTACCTGGTTATATACATATATACACAGTTATACATTGTTTATTTATTTTTAAATTGTAAAATAGAATTATATGTAAATAAATACATACATACATACATACATATTTATTATTTTTTAACATGAACAATAGTTAGAAGATATGCATACATTTTTACACATTACGATTTGTTGCGGAGATCAGTAAAATCAGTAAATTTATTTTTATCTGAATGCCATTTTACGATATCCGATCGTAGTTCGAGAAGCTGTGTAATATGTGTCGGAGGACTTCGCATTGTACTCATTCCATTTAATCAGAGTATTAACCGCGCATATTCCATAATTGTATGGTACGAACTCTGGAGCTTCAGTCACATTGACATCCTCTTGATCCGTAGCTGTGTCCGTTTCATTCTCATCAAGGACTATTTTCAACGACTATTTTCTTTCACAACCAACTAATGATAGCAAACACATTATGCAAGATTAGATTTGTACATAAAATTCAGAAAAAAATTATAACGGTACTGATACACGTGTTTATTTTATTTTTTCTACGCATGTATACAGGTGTATATTACTCACTATATACATACATACATATATAAATATGTATTGAGGATTGAAATATAAGAAGTTAAAATGATCTTAGAAACAGACAAAACAAAATAAAAACAAATTGTCTCAACAAAGTTGAGAAGCACTTAACTCTGTAGAATCACGTGCGGTGAACGAAAGCTGCTTAACTTTTCCATATACTTATGGCCAGTTTTTAACTTAATATTTAAATACGAAATTAGTTAATTTTTCCTTATATTTAAGTTGTATTTAAAAATGGTTTCATTTTTTCAGTCTCAAATTGCGTTTGGTATTTAATTATGATAAAAGTATGGTAGCACTCTTAAATGGCAAAAATATATAAACAACTTCTTCATTTAAGAGCTGCTTACTCTTCAGTTAACTTAATATTAAAATATTTTGTTTTAAAAATTTTGTGGTTTCGAAATTTTTGCCTGAATTTGCTATTAAATTCTCGCTCCACATCCTTCCACACATTCACCTTTTCTTCTGCACCAACTCGGTCAGTCTTTTTGCACTCGATTATGCGCTGCTGTTTTTTTTTTATCAAATAATGAAAAAACTTCAATGCGCAATTTTCATAATTTGCAGAACTCTCAAAATCATAGGGTAGTATAAAAAACTTAAGTTTTATTTGAATGGAAGTGTTCAGTGATTTAAGTTGTATTTAAATATGATCTATAAAAATGAATTCGGTATTTCAACAGAACTTGAGTTTAAACACCGTTAAATTTTTAAGTTAAAAACTGGCCCTTAAATTTTCTATGACTTAACTTTTTCGAGCCTCCACTGTATAATGTTAATAGCTCTAATATGGATGGTAACCGAACAGCAGCTGAATTTCTGGCTACTGAAAACGATAACACTTATCTTATTTTTGCTTTAAAATGCATTTAAAACTGAAAAATTATTAGACAAAATTATTTCATATAGCAGCAAAGATTTAAAATGGTCACACTTACAAAAGTAGATTATAGAAAATTCCTCAGAAAAAATTCATAAAATTTCTTACAAATAACGGTAGATAGACGAAGAAAAATTAATAGAGAAGACTTCTTGACAAACACTAATTTTAGGGTGGCAGTTCCTGAGTTTATAAAAATTTACGGAGGGGATTAAAAAAAGATAAATAATAAGGTTGTACTCGGCTATTTCAGGCGATTCTCTCATTATTTCGGGGTTTGTTATGCTTTTCAATATAAAATATCTGTAAACTACATATGTATGTATGTATGTACATTAGAGTGGACATTTTTTTTTTTTTTGAATAACATGTTATTCGCCCCCTAATTTTTTTCTTTTGGGCACAAATAACATATTTCCAAAACTGTAGACTGTTTGGTCAACGTTAAGGCGTGGCACATGCGCCCTCAAGTTGACAAGAAGGGATTTTGCACAATTTAATAAGAAAAAAGTTATAACTTCATTGTTATTTATCAAAATTTATGTTAAGTATCGATATTATATTTAATTTTGACTATTATTTTAATGCGTGCCCCTAAAAAGGCGTGGCACCTTATATAATTTAAATAATATATACGAAAATATGTAGTTTTTGCTTCAAAATATGATGGAATCTTACATATGTATGTAAAATTTATTTCCTAAAAGTCATTAAATAAATGCCGGCAAATTGGGGCGTGGCAAGTTAAAATTTTAAACTGCTACTAACAAATGCAGCTCTGTGCTAATTAGTTGCGATCAAGCAAACTTATATTTTCATAGAAGTAGCAATACTGGAATAACGGTATCTAGTACACATGTGCTTTTGTTAAGCTAAAAAAGAGCGTTGATAATGTGTTGTTATACATGCAAATGTGGAAATATTAATTTGATTTGATTGAAAGATAAGGTTTATAAAATTGGTAAGTTTAAACAACAAAGTGCTCGATATTTTCAAAATATAATAACATATTTAATATTATTAATGTAACTCAAACAGCAATGGAAACAAGAGCAAATGAAAAGTTATTTCTGCTTGGGCACGACGAAAGTCAAATCATTGGGTGCAAGTTACCATCAAAAGGGCAAATATTAAAAGTTCTTTTTTACAATATGCGGAAAATTAAGCTCAATCTTCGTCCGAGTGCATATCTTGTAATTAAAGAAGCAGAAGTACTCTGGGATAAAGCACGTATTCCCACAAGCCAGAATATTCGTAGCGTTCAGAAAGTGGAAGCTCTATATCATCAGTGGAAGACACTTCAGAAAACTTGTAAGCGCCGTACAGCTCTACAGGAGAAACGTGAGCACGATTTTGTGGAAGAATTAGACGATTTGTTTGATATCGCTCATGGTGATGCGTTAAGTATTATTCAAATCGAAGAAGATAGACTATTTCTACTTAATCAACGGAAAAAAGGCAGACCAGGTGGTATGATTGGAAGCGATCGAGCACTTTTTGAAAGAGAGAAAAGAAGAAATATGCGTGAAGAAAGAGAACTGATAAGGCAAGAAAAGTATCACCAGGAGCAATCTCAAAATTTGGTTGCAAGTCAGGACTACTCAGATGATGAAGGACAATTGACTGAAATAGACAGTGATGAGCTTCAAGACAATTTTCAACAAACATCTACTGGAAATGTGGGAAAGAAACGTAAAATGAAAAACTTTATAACACCCAAGCTTGTTGCGACTCTGGACAAGTGTAAAGTTAGCGACAGAGATGCTGTTCGAATTCTCATAGCCACTGCTGAAGCATTGGGCCATGATTTAAGTCAGTTAGCAATAAGTAAAACTACAATTCGAAATTGCCGTAAACAAATTCGATCTGAAACAGCTATAAATTAAAGGAAAAATTTCAAAACATTTTACCGCAAACCATTACAGTACATTGGGATGGAAAGCTGTTACCATCATTAACTGGAAAGGAAAAAGTAGACAGATTGCCAGTTGTTATTACATCTACAGAGACAGAGCATCTACTTGGAGTTCCTGCATTACAGGCTGGTACAGGAAGGCAACAGGCTGAAGCAATAATCCAATTATTAAAAGAGTGGAATTTGACAGACAAAGTTCAGGCCCTGTGTTTTGATACAACAGCAACAAACACGGGAAGACTTCAAGGTGCTTGCGTGATATTGGAACAGGAATTAGGAAAAGATCTTTTGTACTTGCCCTGTCGTCACCAAATCTACGAAATTGTATTAAAGAGCGTATTGAAAAAAGAAATTTGTCTTCAAGTGGACCAACTTTGTCAATTTTCCAAAAGTTTAAAGGGTCCTGGGCGATGATAAACCAAGAAAATTTTAAATTTGGAGTTGATGACGAGAAGGTAAGTCAGCATATTAGCGTTTTCGAATTAGAAGATCTAGCCACGTTTTTCCGCCAATATTTAAAAATAAAACAGCCTAGGGCTGATTATAAGGAGCTTCTGGAATTAAGCCTAATATTTCTTGGGGAGCACGATAGGAATTATAAATTCAAGTCACCAGGAGCATATCATCACGCTCGTTGGATGGCCAAGGCGATTTATTCATTAAAAATGTTTTTATTCAGAGAAGAGTTTGTCATGTCGTCAGATGAAATAGACGCCATACGCGATGCTTGTTTATTTATTGTGAAAATTTATGTAAAAGTCTGGATAGAAGCGCCAATAGCTGCCAAAGCGCCTAATCAAGACCTTCTTTTAATTAAATCTCTTTTCGCCTACAAAAATGTCAACGAAAACGTAAGCAATGCAACTTTGGGAAAATTCCGTAACCATTTATGGTATTTAGTAGCAGAAACAGTAGGTTTTTCGTTTTTTGATGAAACCATTACTTCTGAAACAAAAACTTGTATGATAAAGAGACTTCGTGTAGAGTCAGAAAATGAGAGCAAGCGGCTGATTACTGATATACAGGACTTACAATCAAAATCAATTGAGGACTTCGTAACCAAAAATACACTTCACTTCTTTGAACGTTTTTCGATTGCAACCGATTTTTTCCAAAAAAAACCCTCCCAATGGCAGAACGAGCCAAGCTATATACAGGGCGTAAATATCGTCAGTAAAATGAGGGTAGTTAACGATACTGCCGAACGAAATGTTAAATTAATGGAAGAATATAATAATTCATTATCAATAAATGAAGAAGAAAAACAATTTATCTTACAAATTGTAACTGATTATCGAAAAAACTATAAAGGTATTAATAAATCAGATCTCATGGAACACTAATCTATTTGTGTTTTATTTTAACTTGCCGGCATTTATTTAATGACTTTTAGGAAATAAATTTTACATACATATGTAAGATTCCATCATATTTTGAAGCAAAAACTACATATTTTCGTATATATTACTTAAATTATATAAGGTGCCACGCCTTTTTAGGGGCACGCATTAAAATAATAGTCAAAATTAAATATAATATCGATACTTAACATAAATTTTGATAAATAATAATGAAGTTATAACTTTTTTCTTATTAAATTGTGCAAAATCCCTTCTTGTCAACTTGAGGGCGCATGTGCCACGCCTTAACGTTGACCAAACAGTCTATAGTTTTGGAAATATGTTATTTGTGCCCAAAAGAAAAAAATTAGGGGGCGAACCACCTCCTACAAAAAACAAAAATAATTCCATATAAATATTGTCCACTCTAATGTACATATATGTACGTAAAACAATTGAAATGGTTAGATCCATATGGGATTAGTGTTCAAATATATACATACATACATATCGCATCCTAAATACAAAAGGGTCACAACTCAAAATACTAAAATTTTCAGCAGAGACAAAAAACTGTTTATGTTTAGTTCATCGTGCAGAAGCATAACTGTATTTCTTCAGTTAAAAAAGACAGTGACGTGAAAGAAAGTTTTGCAGTAGTTAGAGATGTGTACTCTGAATTAACTTATGGAAAAAAGTCAGTTTTGGCAAATTTTGAGTTGTGACCCTTTTGTATTTAGGGTGCGATATATATATACATACATATGTATGTATGTACATACATAATTTTCTTATGCGCTCAAACACAAATGTCAGAAAATGAAGGTTAACCCAGCAAAAAAAATTGACAAAAACAAATTTTCCTGTGTGAACATTAAAGAAAGTTCATAAGAAATTTGAGAAAAATTAAAATTTCCGTGTGGGATTTTAGACTTAGCATGAGATATGTATGCACATACATAAATTCATATGTATGTATATTTGCATGTCTTTGTTAAATTCTAATTGATTCCATTATACTCTATAGACAACTTTGAATAATAATCTCTACAATTTTTCCATATAGACTCATACATTTCAGGCATTACAAAAGTATGAATACGACTTTTATACATACATATGTATATTTTTCTGATAGCTAAATACTTTTTAGAGATACATATGTACATATATCGTATGTACATACATACATGCATACATATTACATACACTTTGTAAATGAAATGTATTTTTCAATACCGTATTCAATTCTTTTGTTTAAACTAAAAAAAACTACAAATGGTGTTACCAGTTAATTATCCTTTATATTTTGAGTAGGTCTCGCAACAAAATCTGCTATGTGGTGACATGAGGGTTAGCAAAAGGAAATACTAAATTTGAGATGGAGACAAAACGTAACATGTAAAGTAAATAGATAGTTGTAGCAAGCTTACAAAACACCTTTATTTCACCATAGAGAATAACAATAGACTAACTAGCATCATTCATCTTAATTCACGATTAACAAATTCTACACCGACTATCACTTACAGCCAGCCAGCAAGTTTTAAAATCGGACGCTTTCAAATACACAAACCACTGTCACGCAACAAAGTTAAACACAAACATGTATGTACATATGTATACTGTACAGTATCGGCCAAAACCTAAGCACCTCAGTACATTTTTTTTTGTTGATATTTTTTTTTGAAAACAAAGTTATTAAAACTTTTATTTTTTTATTTATTTATATCTTTATTATTGAAAAACACAAACTTAAGGAATTCAGAATTTAATAAAAAAAAATGTTGAAATTCAAAAAACATTTTAAGTCGAAAATATAAGCGGACTAAACTAAAGCACCCCCCATTTAAGGTAAAAAAAAAACTATTGAAATCAATATTTCATTGCGAATCCTTTATTCTGGATGACACACTCAATCTTTTAGGCATAGAGGATATTAAATTATTAATTATATCAGGTGATATTGCTTCGCAGGCTTTTTTTGCGGCTTCAAATAAATATTGTTTGGTTTTTGCAATTTTCTCGGTTGATTTTTAAGTTAACGATCTCCCACAAGTTCTCGATTGGGTTAAAATCGGGAGATTGGGCAGGCCAACGGAAAAGTTCTGTCAAATTGTTCTGGAACCACTCCTTAACCACTTTTGACGTATGTTTTGGGTCGTTATCTTGCTGGAATGTCCATTTAAGTGGCATCTCTTCTTCAGCATAAGGCAACATCAAGTCTTTTAATATCTCACGATACATGAAACGATCCATAATTCCATCAATCTTATGAGTTGGCCCAATCCGTTGCCCAGAGAAACAACACCAGACCATTATGTTACCGCCTCCATGCTTTACAGTGCTTGCAATATTTAGGATTGTCAATTTGGTCTGCGTATACGCCTTATGCCATCTGAATCCTTTCAATTAAACTTAGATTCGTCAGAAAAGAGCACAGTCCTCCATTTTTGAACACTCCAGTTGAGATGGGCCTCGGCGAATTCAAGTCTGGTTTTTTTATTTTTTGACGATATGAAAGGTTTTTTTTTGCTGGTCGTCGACTGCATAATTCGGCCTCTACCGCCCTTCTGCGAATCGTTGTTTCGCTAATTTTTAAATCTAAGCTGTATCGTATGTGACTAGAAGATGTTGTAGGATCATTTTGGATTGTCCTTTTAATTAAGGAGTCTAATTACGGAGTTTAATTACCCTAGAAATAATTGATCTGTTGATCGAATATTTTGCACTCAATTGATGTCTTTATAAGCCGGCTCTCCGATCATCAGGAATTCCAATTTTAAATTCACTTGAGTAATTATTGCGTGCCAATACTCTTATCTCAACGAAAACTTTAAAACTATGACAATTTTCGCATAAATTCTAGCAATGTTTTTTGAATTTTAACTTTTTTTTTTATTCAATTCTGATTTCCTTAAGTTTGTGTTTTTCAATAATAAAGATATAAATAAATAAAAAAATTAAAAAAAAAAATTATAATAACTTTGTTTTCTTAAAAAAATTATCATTTAAAAAAATGTACTGAGGGGGTGCTTAGGTTTTGGCCGATACTGTACATACATATGTATTTACATATTGCTATGTATGAAAGGTCAACGCAGTTAGCCAAGCAGACGCCGAGAAAAATATTGTCGGTGAAACATTTTAGAACGTAAATTAAACTGAGACCGAACTTTCGAAACTACTTCATAAAGGATATGATGACACGGCATCGCAACCCCTTGTTCGAAAAAAGTGGCAATCCTATATTTTGGCTGCTATCTCTAGTCCATTAACAATTACTTCTTTGAGAGCAGGCACTGGCCAACTGGGATACATATCCATAATAATGTAAGCATACATGTTTGTGTGCGCAACATATTAAAGGTGAATGAAACCGCATTCCATTCCAATAAAACTTACATGGCTTTCTAGCACAAATGTTTTTTTCCATTGGTTTGTTTTTTTACTTCGATATACATACATACACATGTACATAAATACATACATATATACTTTATATAAAAATGTATTTTACGATACTTGTGCAGCTGTGATATTCTTGTTGGCGGTTTCATCAAATTGTTTCTGTTTTCTTTCAATACTTTATTGATAAGTTTGACGTGGTATGTATGTATTTATGTGTGTGTACATATACATAAATATGTATGTATATGTATGTACTTAAGTATATGCTTACGTAAAAGAATGCCGTTTTGAACGTATGAATGTACATATACATACATACATACATATGTAGTATGTACTTGTGTATGTAGTGTGTTTGTTCAAACAAATCAATGTTTTGCAATTTCGAGTGTTGTTTCTAATAGAACGTTTAAAATTGTCCAAGAAAACTTTTACGCAGTTTGCAGCAGAACCAGCTGACTACATTAACAGAAGTCGATGGTATTGGAAGGAAATGAAAAACCATTACGTATCCATGTATGTATGTATGTATGTATATAACACTAAAGATGCATTCACCCAGTTGTTAAAAACAAAGAATTCAATTTTACATACCTATGTACATATTAATGTATGTATGTATGTATGTAGTTTGATTTCTCTCTACTTGAGAGAGAGAAATATAACAGAAATCATTTTGTTCGTATCATTATCAGCTGAATTGGTTTACTTTAAATTTTTATTCGGACAAAATTGAAATAGCCTGATGGTTTTATCAATTGTATGCACTTAATAATTTTTTTGAGTATTTCTTCGTAGTGTTTTGACATTCTTCAATTCATTTCTACATCTACTAAATATCGTTTTAAGTATTCAGATATAATTCCATTTTTATTTTAAAAATGAAAATTAGTGTATGCATAAGGCTTTTGTTTATAGAAATCCATTGTAGTGTTGCTAATCATCTGCATAACTGATGCCAATATATGGCAACGTAGAATACACCTTATTTCCTTATATTGTAATTTCTAATACATACATACATACATATGTATGTATATATGTATGTGTGTAAATATACATGTACATACATATCCATTGTACATATGTAAGTAAAGCATTAATTATAGCGTATCCTGGCATGTGTCGGTGAAACTATTTTAAAAAAGACAGAGCTAATATGATTCTTTTTCTTCGTAAATTTTTAAGTACATATTTGCGTAACTCCTATTTTTTATACTCCATTGCAGGAAGTTTATAAAAATGCTAGTGCGTAAACCTGTAGTTGTATTATGTTCTTTTGTGTAATTACTGTTCGCTACAACGAATCGTATCGGAAAGAAATCAATACTTGTTGTTTAAAACACTCGCGGTGCCACGCAAATTTTAAAATTTTTTGTAATCATGGTAATCAAAAATAAAACTTAAGTTTATCTTAAAAGTATTTATGTATATATGTATACATATTTCAACCCAACTTATTGTACTTCTTTTACTTTCAGAGGGAAACTTATGCATGTTCGACGCCAAAATGTTAATCATGTTATTAAAAATAATAAAAACATCTGTTTGATTTTATTTGAGCATCCTTCTTTTTAAATAACACAGGTTTTAAAAGTTCAACCGCGTATTAAACCAATTAAAGGCCACAATTCCAAAACATCACCCCATAACCTTTTATACTCAGAAATATTTTGGTATGTACATACTATGTATTGACTTTTTCTGCCCAATTTTGTACAGTATAGACCAATAAATTAAAATGATGGATGTATGAGTCTATAATAATGGTTTAATAATAAAAGGATGTTTATTAATGTTTTGTTATTTATTGGAGAAAAGAAAAATATAACTAAAAACTAAATATGTATGGAATAAAAAAAGTTTTTTTTCATACCTACAAAGCAGGATGTTGGGACCAGTTCTTAAATGTATACGAACATTGAAAGCAAAATTTCTTTATCCTCTATTTGAAAGTAATCGCATATGTACATACTACATACACTGTGGTTCATCTGGATAGAAGTAAAAAAACAGAATAAGCTCGATTTCGATATACCGATGGAATAAAAAATTTACCTTTAAAAAAAAATTATTGATACTTCCAATGTTAATTTAAATAGAAAAAATAATATGAACATGGATTACAACGTACATTTTCTCCTTTTTTGTAGTCAAGTATAAAATTCTTCATTCATTTTTTGGTTCGACAGAATAGAACCATCTATTAATTGTTCAATAAATCAAACGGAAATACTTCTTTGTACTTGAAAATTGATTTTATTTTAATTACTTTTCCTAAACTTTTATTTAATCATGCGGAAATGTACCGTTATTCACTTTAACTTCATAAATTTTATTTTTCATTGATTCATATAGGGACTTTATAAGCTCCTCCTTGGTTTCTTATTACTTTTCTCCTTCGTACACCCTACGCGTAAGCCAGCCGCAAACATTTTCTATAAAGTTAGTCTTAATATTTTGACTGGTAGTCCATGTGTCCTGTGTATAGATGCGTTATCATGTTGATGTTAGGGAAAGTTTGTTTCAGCAGCGTTTTGTAATTATTTCCCGGCATTCGGGCACTTTGAATGGCAAGATCAATAGTGATGTAGTATGAAATTGCAGCCTAACCCACAACGCCCCTCCTCCTATGATGCCGGTTCAGAAATTTTTCGTCTATACGCATATCGTGGAAATAGAAGTTGTAGCCATGGGGACAATCTAAGTTAAACTTTTTTCTTTTCGCCAATCCCTATCACTTAATTTTCCTAATACATCCTATGTCATATGATCTTTGTCGAATTGAAAACGCTGTTGTTGACGGATTACATTTGGATTTTTCTTTAGCTTTTGGAGCTGTAAATTTTCACTGCTTAAAATAGCGCGACAAACTGTTGATTTGCTTGCACTTACTCCTGCTAAATGCTTAATCTTAGAGGTAGAAGGGGCGGAATTTGAGGCAATTCGAAGAATTTTTCGCTTGTCTTGTGGTGTAAGAGTTGTGCAACTATCTCCTTTAAAACTTTTATTTTATGTTTCATGATTTTTTATGTAATTCCTTGCCACATTATGCCTACTGTAATTTTAATTTTATTTGGTTTTTATAAAGCATTATGACCCCTGACTACTGAATTAAATTAAAAATTCTGTTGAACCAAAAAATAAATGAAGAATTTTACACTTGACCACAAAAAAGAGAAAATGTACCGTTGTAATCCATTTTCATAATATTTTTTGTATTTAAATTAACATTGGAAGTTTCAATTATATTTCTACAAAGCTAAGTTTTTATTATTCTATCTGTAATGGAGAACTTGCACTGTTTTTTAATTCGAAACCACGGTGTATGTCCGTATGTACATACATGCATACATACATAAGTACGTGTTTAGATGCTAAAACAAAATTTGTTTATAATTATTAAGAACAAGAAATAGTGAGGATTGCCATAAAGGCCCAAAATACATATGTATGTATATGTATATGTATGTACATACATATGTACAGTAGTTTTCCGGTTTAACGGAAAAGTACTTTGTCAGCCCTGTTCGTTAAACTGAAAAGTTCGCTATATGCCATACTTATGTATGTATATCTAGTACCCATGTTATGAGTAAATAAATAACTAGAAATGTATTATTTGTCGTTTATTTTGAAATATGTTTTTAGATCTGTAATATATTAAAAAAAAATTAAAAAAGGTACAATTCATTACACTGGTAGCAAAAACTTAAACTAATTTTAATAAAAAATAGGTTCAAATTCATTTTCAATTTCCTTGAAAATTTTACATAAAAAATTTGTCGAGTTATGTTTGTGTTTTTGGAACAAAAATATTTTGTTAGGTGGTATCTTCCTGAAGTTCTCTTAAAAGCAATAAAGTGGACAAGTTAACCTTATTTTGTTGAGCCCATTGAATACAAATTTCAAAGCTTTTGATAGCATCTATGTATGTACATACATATGTATGTATGTATGTATGTGTTTTATCTGTTGTTCCAAATGCTCTTCATGATCGATTTCCTCCATATCATGGTTATTATCTTCCTCTTGTCTTGGCGGATTGTTTTCTACCCATGCGTTTAAGTCATTGGTTGATAATTCTATCTCAATCATTTCTTATTGCAAGCATAATCAAACAAAAATGCTACATAAACAAAACATAAAATAGCGGTACTTTTTGCTACTCACGTTGTTTTTAGTTAGAAATTACTTTACATTATGGTTTTTTAAACTGAAATCTTGAATCTTATTTGTTCGCTGAATTGAGCGCAAAAAATATGTACATATATAAGGTACTATATACATATGTATGTATGTATAAGGTACTCAATAGAGCAAACTTGTGTGTTCGTTAAATGCGATGTTCGCAGAATAGAAGGTTCGTTAAACAGGCAAACTATAGTATTTCAATTAAGAGCTCATCTTCGCTAAACATGAGATAATGTACATACATACATATATATATGTATGTACATAGTATGTGCTTACGTAATACAGTAGTTTCCGCTTAATTGATTCCCGCTTAATTGATTTGCCCGCTTATTTGAACCAAAAAAATTACACTGAAAATATTCAACATATGTAAGTTTTATAGAAAAATTCCCGTTTAAATGAGTCCCGTTTATTGCATTACCCGCTTAATTGAATCATAAAATAAAAACTATTTTTGGAAATAGCATACAAACATGCCGCTTAATTGACATTTAAAAATTCTCTTTTTGTTGAAAAAGTCAAATAGTCGACTTTTGGTTTTCGTGATGGCATATACATACATATGTACATATTTACAAAATTATGTGGCAGCCCTTCAAATCATATGTTTTGTTTATTTTGTACAAAGTTAAAAAAATGAGGAGATTATAAATGAAATTGACAAATTTTTGACGTCAGACTCTTCCGAAGAAGAAAATTAAGAAGTTACTAACAATCATCCCTCAAGTAAAGAAGTATTGAACTCTCTTAACATCCTTCGGGATTTTTTTTTTTTTTACCAGACAATCTATTTTCACACGAACTTGATAACATGGAAAAGAATAGAGTCGAAAGCTGTTTTAAGCCACAAATTCACACTGCAATGACCGACTTTTTTAAACCTATTTAGTCATGTTTTGAAATAAATACAAACGTATTTGAATTTACATCAATACATACATATGTATATTCTTATCTATATTCTAGTCAGTAAACATATTGATCTCTTTTTTAATGCAATGAATTAAATTTTAGTTATTTTTATTGACTTATTTTGTTTTCTGTTTTTAAGTGCTTTCACATATTTAGTGTAAATACATTTTTTTTGTTTTTTATAATTTTTTTTTTTTTTTTTAATATTGTTTTATTTACGATCTATTTTACAATTAAAATAATAAGCAAATTTCATGACTCTTAAATAACAACATTACATACATATGTATATTGAGTTTCCTAAAACCCAAAAATAAAATAAATAAATACAAGAAGAATTTACTTTTTAATTAAAATACAGAGTAACGAATTTTAACTTTTTCTATTTTCGGAAGGGAAGGTCAAGTACATGAAGTCTTTTAAGTCTTTGGATTTCATTGCTATCATCTAAAAGACTGATTGCTAACACGTTGGAATGATTGCTTAGTCTATTTAGGTATCTCTCACTGAAGTTATTTATTTCGTCTTTGACCAATAATATTCGAAGATCTCTGTGTATATTTTTGTTGGTCATAAACCAAGGCGCATTTGTTAAAAGTCTTAGGGTTTTTGACTGGTACCTCTGTAGTATCTCAACGTTAGAATTACTTGTAGTTCCCCACAGCTGGATGCCATATGTCCATATCGGTTTAAGTATTGTTTTGTAAAACAGAATCTTGTTTTCTAAGCTTAAGCTTGATCTTGGGCCCAATAACCAAAACATTTTTCTTGTTTTTAAATTATGTTGCTCACGTTTCTTTTTGACATGTTCTTTCCAAGTTAGTCTACGATCGAGATGAAGCCCTAAATATTTTACAGTATTGCAACTTGTTATAATTGTACCATTTAGGTAAACAGGCGAGCAATCATTTTTTCTTAGGATGAATGTAACATGGACGGACTTTGAATTATTAACTTTAATGTTCCATTTTTGAAGCCAATCTTTAAGAAGATTCAATTGATTTTGCAGCAACTCGGAGGCTATTACCGGTGATTCTTTGGCGGTTAATAAAGCAGTATCATCTGCGTATGTAGCAGTAGTTATATTTTCAATTGTAGGCATATCTGCTGTAACAATTGTGTACAATACTGGACCCAGAACACTGCCTTGCGGAATACCTGCATTAATGCAGCCGAAACTTGAATAATTTTCATTTATGCTCACAAAAAAGGATCTTCCCTGTATATATGCTTTAAGAAGCAAATAAAATGGCGCTGGGATAAGGGTTTTCAATTTATATAAAAGTCCATTGTGCCAGACTCTGTCAAAAGCTTGTTACACATCTAAAAACACTGCAGAACAATACAATTTTCTTTCGAAGGCGTATAAGATATTATTGACAATCCTATGACATTGTTCTGGTGTGCCATGTTTATGCCTAAAACCGAATTGGTAGTCTGGTATAATATTTTGCTCTTCTAAGAGTGGCGTTAATCTCTTTAAAAATAGCCTTTCAAAAATTTTTGAAAAACTTGACAACAAACTGATTGGTCTATAGGAAGCAACGTTATTTTCGGGCTTATTTGGTTTTAGTACCATTATTATTTTTGCATATTTCCACTGCGACGGAAAATGGTTCAGCCTTAAAATAGAATTATAAATTGTTGTGAGAAAAACAATTCCTTTTTTTGGCAATGATTTTAAAACCTTGGAATCAATATTATCGTAGCCAGGAGTTTTGGTATTATTCAATATATCAATGGCTTTTTCTACTTCACCTGGGGATATCGATTTAATGGGGCGATCCATTTTACAAGGAACATCTAAAAAGTTCTCAACATCAGCCCTTACAATGGGACTGTTTAAAATAAATGGGTTGAATGTTGACTCTAAGTGTTCCTTAAAAGCATTAGCTTTGCTGGCGTGTGACCTACACCAGACACCGTTTAAATTTTTTATTGGTATGTTTCTTTTTATTGGCCGCTTTAAATATTTAGTTGCATTCCACAGCTTATGATCGTTATCAATAGTTACCGCATCCAAATTCTTTAAATAATTGCTTAACAAATCCTTTTTATAATCTTTTATACGCTTTTTTAGTTGTTGAGATGCTCTGTTAAAATTGGTTTTATCAACTATGCTTCTAGTGTTTTGATATATTCTCCTTAATCTCCCCCTATTTGCAATTAGCTCCCTTATTTCAGCCGATAGACGAACATTATAACCGTTTGTTTGCTGCTGCTGTGGAGTAGCTATAAAAGCTGCTTCATGAATCAAATTGGTGAAAGTTTCAACGATATCTTCCAACTGATCCCCATCATTAATTTATAAATTTAGATTTAGGATAGAAGGGCATTATCCACGATGTAAACTGTTGCATATCTGTTCTTGAAGTAAGTACTTTAAGATTCTTTGTTAAGGTTTGAATAACTAAGTTAAGTGTCAAAACTACAGGACTGTGATCAGAGCTTAAGTCCGCACAGTCTGTTATATCCAAGATGTCCTTGCTATCCCTTTAAAAACGAAGAAATCCAGAAGATCGGGTATTTTCTGTGGATCACTGGGCCAGTATGTGGGACCACCTGCCGATAGTGCAGAATAATTATTTCTGCAAATGCATTTATATAATTCCCTTCCTTTTGGATTTATCAAGCGAGATCCCCACCAGGGATGTTTCGCATTAAAATCGCCTCCAACAATAAACCTTGAACCGAGTTGTTTAAAAAAGTTTTCATATTCCATACATGTAACGCTACATACATATGTCTGGGGGAAAATAAATAGAAGAAATACTAATTTCATTATTATCGCATGTAATTTTTACACCAGCAGCTTGCAAAAAAGTTTCTTCAACTGGGAAAGCATTTAATATTCGATTTTATCAAAATAACAGCACCGCCATGAATTAAAATATTTGAACAAAAACAATGCAAAACAAAACGTTTTATTTATTATACATATGTATGTATATGTACATAAGTATATAAATATTTTACTGCTTTATTGATCCCACTGCGCAATTATGCGGAGTTCTTTTAATTGAGCCAGTGAATCAATTAAAAGAGTATCGGTTTAATGATATGCCCGGTTAATTGCAACAAAACCTGTGCATTTTTAGAAAATCAATTAAGCGGAAATTACTGTATATGAGTGCTTTGATTTCTATGTAGTACATATGCAAGAATATTGCATTTTGCAACCAACAACAGATGCAGGGAATATACCGGGAAAGTCACTTCAAATGCAAAATAGGTCAAGTAACCCTGGGAAAAATCAATGCCGATGGCGTCTAATGACCTAAAATTCAACGGGTTTTTCAGATTATTATTAAAAACCGATAGCAATAAACAATCATTTTTAACAATGACTACCACTAGTTTTTGCAAAAATGTTTCTGTTCTTTAAACCACTGCACCAAAAATATTAAAATAAAAAAATGTGTAACCTTCACCTATTGACTATCGGCACAGTTAACTGTAAGTACATTCAAACTGTGAAATAATCCGACCACCAAGTTTATTGTCAGTGTTGGTAAATGTTTTTAAGAACATATGTACATACATAGAATGAATCAAATTGTAATAACGATATTTTATTTTATAGTGAATTTTATATACCACATACATATATTGTATGCGTGTATGTTTTCATACGTACAAACACATGTCTGTACATATGTATTATATACATATGTACATAAATACAACTTTTAGCACGTTTTGAAAAAAATTTTGCGAATTTTAGGACGTCTTTTATATGAATAACACAGAAACACTTACATATGTACATATATTATGGTATCGCCATATACATACATACATACTTATGTAACTATGTACACAATTTCTGGGTGGCATGAGATGGAAGTGTGTACCTTATTTATCGTTGATACAAGTAAATAAACACATGTGTGCATACATGTTTCATTATGCCGCTATGTTAAAACTGCATAACTAAATTAAAAATATAAACAAATGTTATATGAACGCTTGTTTGTACTTATACATACATACATACATATGTATGTACGTTAGTATTATGTAATAGTCCACATAATATGTATCTTATAAACAGGGCTGCCAGATTTAATGTCCTGACCCCAATTTTAGGGTGTTTTTTGTTGCGGAAAGCCACAATTTGTGGGTTTTGTATTTGGGGTTATTAAAAATAAAATTAAAATTTTTGGGAAATTTAAAACAATCCTTAAGACCTCGTTATGCGAACGTTGATTTAAGAAAAATTTAACGTACGGTCGTATGTGTAGTTATAGAAACTTTACAAACGTAAGAGGCGTCAATAAAATCAACAAAACACTCACCTTTATTCCATTTAGCTTCGTCGTCATTGTCATCAATTTAATATCAATATTCATCGACGTCGTCATCAATTCGATATAAAACTTGTATTCCATAACATGAATGTAACGATGTTGATTGTTTATCGTTTTTTAAAGGACATCTCTAATAATTTATACAGTTCGTTTTTCTTGTTTTCAGTTTTAAAAATTTCTTGATAACTTTAAGCAACTAACATGTTTTTTTTTTCTTTTTGTAATTCTGCTCCGAATTATGAAGAAAATAAAATAACAATTGGTGTTACAAAGAAGGTTAATAAGGCAGAAATCAAACATATTTCAATTACTTGATAAAAAGTAAGTAATAAATTAAACGTGTTCTGTATTTACCAGTAGTTAGTGTATCCAATGATTTTAACTTCGGATTATCGCAGCCAGTAATGTCTAAGATAATTTCTTAGACCTTTTGCCAACCGTCACCTGCTCTTTAAAATTACAAGGAAGACAGCCTTTTTGAAAACCTTTGGCAAGTGAAGAATTTTTTTCCACCTAACTTATTGAATTGTAGATGTTTGTAATTTTTTTTCTTTTTAAATTTTTTTAATTAAGATTATTATTTAAAAAAAATCAAAGGAATAATTTGTTTCGACACCAATAAGACTGACAACAAAATCAAAGTCAATTTAAATTGATGGCGTCGTTATCGTTGCGTACGGCTACCAAAAATACATCAACGCCTATCGATAAAGCTTGATATTGATAATAGGGATACCAATTTACAACAATCGACATCGTTTCATATTGATGACGCTAAATAGAATAAGTGTAATTGTCTCACATAATTTATTCGCATGTTTTTTTTCAACTTTCTGGTACAGTGATGGGCAATGTTAAGTTATTTTCGTACATGTGAAATTGAAAAAAGTACTAAATTGGCTTCGAGAGATATAAAGTTATTTACATTGCAATTTATACATTATCATTATTATTATTAAAATTATTATGATTATTATTAAAATTATTATAATTATTGTTTTTGTTATTTTTATTATTAGTTTTTGTTGTTGTTATTATTATTATTATCTACTAGTAAAAGTATTATTGTTGTCATCCTTATTTTTATTAATAAAATAGGTATTATAGTTAATCAACTATTACTTTTATGAACCAAAATGATACCAGTTCAAAAGTACCGAAAATTGGCAAATGTGCCGCATTGCTATTTAATGCATATGAGTGCCAGCATTGCTGCAAATAATGTCACTTAACGGCGCCGTAAAAATCTATCTTATACAAGTTGAAACGTTCCGGCAACGTGACAGTTAATTTCGGTAAGCGGTTGCATTGTTTGGTATGCTGAAAAACGAACGTACCTACATACGTACATACATTAGATCAAATGTATCTTTACTCAACTTTTTATAAAAAATTTCAAAAAATGGGATTAAATACCAAACGTTGAATTAAAATATCACTTTACAATAATTGCTACAGTAGAAAATTATCACACTGAAATCATGATTCATGTGGAGAGAAGTGATGATAGGAACAGATTGATTCTTATTTTTATAAACCCAATTATCAACGATATAAATCGTTTATGGATGATGGATGTTTGTATGATATATACTATATTCGAAAACATTCAAGCGCTTACTAGTTACCAAAATAAAACGACTGGAAAATATTTATGACAATAATTATCTTCGAAGACCAAGATTCTCTACTTTCCTTAAATGATATGGACTTAGGCTGATTCGGAGTTACCAACTTGTCTCAAGAATTGACAAGATTATGGCTTTGAAACACAACTGCATGCAGTATTTGAATGAAAGTCTTCCTATTTTCAAAAAATTTAAATATTTAAGTGTTCAAAAATGTATAAATACTGTAACTTCTGAGATCCAGTTGGTTCAAGACACTGAAGAGATATTATTGAGAATAAAAGTTCATCTCAATGTTAATCAAATCTGCTGTAAACAATTCAAACAAACCAAAAATATGCTTGAATAAAAGTTACACAATTCAAGGAATATGTATTGCAAAAACTCTTCTGATTTACAAAATGGAGATTCAGAAGTTTTTGAAGTAGTGGATTTAAGAAATTTATGAATTTTTTAATAACAAAACTGATCTACTGTAAAAAAGTAAATACTAATAGAACTTTATTATTTTTTCTTGTTAAAACTTAAAGGGTTAAAACTTCTTAAGGGTTTATTTTGAGGATTTTTACATTTGGCAGGCAATTGTCTGGGGAAATATGGGGAGTGTAAAACACATATGTAACTGGCAGCTCTGCGTATAAATGGAATGCAATAACTTAAGAGAGAAAGAAACCGACTTTGTTTTATTGAGTACTTGTGTGATTTGGCACATTTTTGCAAATGTTTTTTAGTGTACAAAGTCAACATACATATGTATGTACATACATAAATAGTACATAGTATCTATACGTAGTTACTCATACACAGTACATACATACATATTCATACACAGTACATATGTACATACATACATACATACTAACATATACTATGTACATACATACATACTTGCCTATACTATGTATGTGCCTACATATGTACATACATACATACTAACATATCCTATGTACATATAAAGTATATACTCACATACATACATACTTACTTTGCATACATACATACATATGTATGTACTATGTACATTAATAACTGCATGACTTAAATGGCTTAAATTAAGAGGAAAATCCACACCAGATGTACTTTTTTGATTCTTTTGAAAATATGTAGTGTGTATGTATGTATGTCAGTATGTATGTATGTATGTAAGTATGTATGTACATGAGATAAGGAAATGAATGACGTTAAAAATGTGTAGTATAAAAATATATGTATGTATGTATGTATGTACATACATATCTACATACATATGTTTGTATGTTTGCATATGTATGTACATATGTATGTTTGTATGCACATGCATGTATGTATGTACATACATACATATGCATATTATATGTATGTATGTATGTATTTGTGTACATGTATGGATATTTACATACCTAGATACATACATATGTATGTATGTATGTAAGTATGAATGAATTATTTGTAATCATGTCATATTTTTATACCCTACCTACCTCAAACCAAAATGCTGATCGAAAGTCTGTTAACACAATGAAATCATACTTACACATGTACATACATACATACATATGTATGTACATATTTAACTCAGTAACAAAACGCTAGGAAGAAAATGAGAATGACAAACGAGTAGTTAAGAAAATCTGCAAATCCCAAACAGCGAAGGCAGTACTTCCAAGCACCAGTTATTTATGTTTTGATTTGTTGCTCGAAGCCCTTAAAGTTTTCAGTAAGTCAGCTGAAAAACAGAATTTAAGAATTCTATGCCATCAACTGCTAAAACATGCATGTGCATATGTATGTACATACATATATGTACATATTCTCAGCACTATACACATACATATGTACATATGCCGGATTTTAGATTTGCACATACATACAAAAATAGTACATATGTGTGTATACATATATCGTTACCTGAAATGCAAAAGGGCGTAACAACCAAAAAATTCAAAATGGGTTTTTTCATGTATTATTGTAGAGCAAATCGAATTACATGTCCTCCTACATTTTTACATCCCTACTGTCAATAACAACCATTTTATTAAAGAAAATCAAAAGGTCGTAACAACAAAGTTGGTTTTTTCTTAAACCAAAAGGGCGCAACCCACATCTAATAAAAATGACGATTAAAGAAATTTTTTTTTTCTACGAAATAAATGCATCATCGCAATTTAATGCTGTACTGAAGAAATTGCAACACCAGCTTCGTAATCTTTGATTTTTTGGAGTTTTTTGTCTCTCCTGTAAAATTTTGAAATATGTTGTTACGCCCTTTTGCATTTCAGGTAACGATATACAAGTATTGTTCATATACAGTACATGTACATACATACTTATGTTCATAATGTTACGCAGGGAAAAGCAAAACAAAGAAATTGTTTTTGCAATAGATTCAAATTGTCTGTCAGGTTTAATGTACATGTACATACATACATGTGTATGTATGTATATACAGTGGAGGCTCGAAAAAGTTAAGTCATAGAAAAGTTAAGCAGCTTTCGTTCACCACACGTGATTCTACTGAGTTAAGTGCTTCTCAACTTTGGTGAGACAATTTGTTTTTATTTATTTTTATTTTGTTGTTCTGTTGATGAGAATGAAACGGACACAGGCACGGATCAAGAGGATGACAATGTGACTGAAGCTCCAGAGTTCGTACCATACAGTGATGCAATATGTGCGGTTAATACTCTGATCAAGTGGAATGAGTACAATGCGAAGTCCTCCGACAAACATATTTCACAGCTACTCGAACTACGATCACATATCGTAAAATGGCATTCAGAAAAAAACTCCCTCAAAATAAATTTACTGATTACTTCTCCGCAACAAATACCAAATAATCGTAATGTGTTGTAATAATAATAATTATCTTCTAATTATTTTTCATGTTAAAAAATAATAAATATGTATGTATGTATGTATGTATTTACCTATAATTCTATTTTACGATTTAAAAATAAATAAACAATGTATAACTGTGTATATGTATATGTAAATAACCAGATGCATTTTTCATACCACGGAAAAGTTAAGATTTCGGAAAAGTGCATCACCCCCAAACTACTTAACTTTTTCGAGCCTCCACTGTACATACATAAAACATATGTATACTAGTATTGTGGTATGTAGGTACATATGAATTTCGCAAGCGTAGCTCGCTATGAAAAAACTACTTTTTACGTCAAAATGTTATTGTCATGTGGATGGCTTGGCAAATGGCGAAGAATAAACTTGTTAGATATGTATGTATGAATGTACATACATACATATGCACACATACAGGAGATATTGTTCAAAACATAAGTAACTTATAAATACCGATAAATTAACCAAATATTTGAATATTCTTAATTTATTTTTTTGTATTTTCTTGCGTACCAAAAAAAAAATGCAAAAACAAATTTAAGTCCATATAATGCTGTTCAAATCTAAAGCAAAACTTTGGTATTACATTTACATACATACATATGTAAGTAGAACAATATAACAAAAATTTTATACCGTTAAGTCCTTTTTAATTTGAAGAATGAAACTCCTAATTTTAGGCAATTTTACTCCCTTAGCACTGTCATACCGCGCACACGTTACGGAATAGTGTTCAAACATAAAACTATTAAACTTTTTAATAATACTGACCCGTGAATTTCAATTACAAATAAAAAATATATGTATGTATGTACATACATACATACTATATATATACATACATATTAATAAATCAATAGTTTCATGATTAATTAAAAAGTATAAAACAAGTAGAACAAGAGGGCGACCTGTATGTACATAAGTTCGAGCATCACCAAGAAGCATACATACTTACAAATACAGACATATGTACATATTTACACAAAAAGGTATATATGTATGTACATATGTAGACACATATGGGTTCACGTACATATACATATATGTATGTATGTATATGTACATACATATTTATGTAAATATCCCATTAAAAAATATATGGTTTAATCTATAATCCAGCAATAAAGGAGTAATGACTTGTTCATCCATTTGGAGTAATAAGCGAGCTATCGAAACTTTTTGTTTTGTTGTTTATGCCTCGCTTAATACTCCAAATGGATCAATGAGGGATGGATGTATCAGGTTTTTTTTTCTTTGACATAAGCAACTGTTAATTGTTGATGTTTTCGTTTTGTTTTTCTATTTAGTCAGTTTAGTTTTAAAAAGTGAAAGACGTGTTATTAAAAAATCGAAAAGGTACGCGTATAGTAACAAATTGTTAAAAATGTGTCAAAATTTAGTTTTTAAGCATCATTTAGGACTAGTTGAAAAAGAAATTGAAAAATTCTCAAATTGTAATCGGGAGACTTTAAGTGAACAAGAGGCATCAGCACCTAACAAAGTCAATGAATTATCAAATGAAGATAGCCAAACGGAAAACTTTGATGTTCACTATGATATCAATTCAAACAATATGAGTGAAAATGTTGATCAGAAGGAATTAAATTCGGCAGAACAGCTGATTAAAACCGAGCCTGACTCAGAAGTGGTAAGACTGAGATTTTTTTTAATGCAATAAGTTCAACAAGTATTCAAAATTCTTTGTTTTTTATTTTAATTTATTTCAGATTTCGTATATTAAATTGAGGTTTGACATACATATGTATGTACACATTTTGTTGAGCAATTTTTTTTGCCAATTTTCAGAAGTGACTTTTGAAGAAAATCAAATTAAAATATTGTTTTGATAATTCTTTAGTTTTTATGATTTCTTTTTATAAGAACGTTGTTTTTAGTTATAGGATTATAATAACCATTGCCAGCAACACGTACATAAATATGTACATACTTACATCCATAGGTATTTTTACGCGGTGTATCATAACATCCAAAAAAAGGCTAATTTTTTTAACTTAACTCTTTTTTTGAGATCACGTACGTATGTATATACATATGATACATGTATGTACATATGTATGTATGTATGAATATATGATAAATATGAAAAATAAAATCGAAGAGACCCTAGCAACACAACCATGGTTGATTATCATGTAGTTAATCAAAATACATATGTATGTACATATGTATGTATGTAGGTATACATACATACATACATATGTATGTATATATATCTTTCCTTAAAATTTTGTTCGAATATGTTTAAAAATAACACGGAATTCCAAAGGCCGTAACTACATTGCCAACAAATGCGTAAATACACTTAATTTAAAAAATAAATCAAATCAGTTGACTGTTTTTGAAGTAGAAATTTTTGCTGAGAATATTGGTTCTTACCAAAAATATTATAAAATAAATACTAATAGTGATTATGGTTTCACTAATCAGTTGACAAAATTAATAAAAGGTGTGAAAATAAAATAAACCGAATGAAAGGAAAGTAACACACACACGTAATAAAAGGAAATACACATGTGTGCATACATACGTGAGAAAATTTGAAGATGTCGAGACTGAGCAGTTACATACGGAAAAAATAAAAATTTTAAAACAGAAATGGAAGTATCTTCAGGAGCTGAAATTTTTACACCCGGTTGATTTTATTTTATTATTATTCATTTCTTAAATTTGCAAATGATTTTTTTTATATTCAAAATGCAAAGAATGCATTGAAAAAGATAGTTTCACTAAATATGTACATACATAGCTGCTTAATAAGGCTGAAGCCCATAACTTTTAAACATATTATTAAAAAATTAATGTACTTCTGCTTTTTGGTTTAGGAAAAACGAAACAAAGGGCCGTAAGCTACATTAGTAAAAAGTAATATTATTTTATTAAGCCGAATTCGTATTAATTTCTAATGCTGATTCTAAGCTTTGCCACCTAAGAAGTAAATAGTCTAATATGTATAAGATTTTAGCATCTTCTGGAAGAGTGTAAATAGACCTTTTGGATTTTAGGTGACGATATGTATGTATGTATGTATGTACTAGAGACAACTTCAACTCAATGCACTTTTTTATAGAGTATCATATATACATATGTATTATATACTTACATATGTATATGCATATGTGCATACGGATTGTTTTTTGTTGGTAAGTGCAAAGAAGCAAGCTAACAACAAATCTTAAATTAAATGTACAGCCACCAGGCAAACAGCCAGTCAACCGGCTAAAAAAGAACACGGCAAACAAATAGTCAATGTCGCTGCCAGCCAATAAGCTCCACTTTAAGTGCATTACACTGCCGCTGCCATTCATTTCTGCTGTATTCAAACACAATGGCAAGAAGACTATATGCAAAGTTTTTTATACACCAAATGTGTATTGCAGCTTACACGATAATACATAAATGTACGTACTATACACACACACCCATATGTATATATGTATCCATATGTATATAAAATTTAACTTTTTACATGCTCTCTTAAGATGTTAAGTTTTTTGCAAAAATGTTTGTAATTCAATATTAAAAGTATAAGAGAAACAAGCAAATTAACATACATATGTATGTACAGTACATCAGTACACACCTCTCTTATATTTTTCCATGAGTAGGGTCGCCATCAGCAACGTTTTCTTAATTTGTGCTTGCAACCAGCATTGCCACATTTCCGTCAGAAAATATATTTTTGAAGTTGCATTATTGTTTTAGTTTAAATTCATCTATTGATGTTTTAAGGTTCCTCAAAATTTTAGTTTAGGAAAACGTGCATATAGTGGCTCCGAACTTATTTTATGCAGTGCATTTTTTTCTCAACCAAATTCGATAATTAAACTAGTAGAAATTGAAAAAGGAATTATTTGGTATCATTTAAAAGAGAAGATCTTACATTTTAATAAACAAGAATAATTTACTGTCAAAGTGTACATTGAATAACAAAAGATATGCCATCCGAGCAGAATACGTCAAGTTGACTGAATTTTAAAACGCGTTTTGTGGATTGCTAAATGAATAGTTCATTACGCGCAACTCGACCATTGAAATTATTTTTGGCGCAATAAACGGTTAACACTTTACACGCAATATTGTTTGCCAAGTTTATTTTCAATTCCAGATTCTGATTTTAGTGCGGGGAACTTTGAATGCACCTCTATTTTCCCCAAAATAAGCCGGCCGTCAAGCTCATTGAAAACTTCACATGGTGCTTTTCAGCTATTGTTGTGAACCCGGTGTTCTGGAATGAAGCGTTCAACGATTTTCTGGGCAATACAAGCTCCACTATTTCGCATTTTGGTATCGCTGAGCATAAGTAAGTACGAAAGCATTATTTGTGATCTTACTTTATTCACTATTGTCGCTTAAGCCACCTATTTTTTTTATCCTATTTGCAATACTTTATCCTAATTACAATCCTAATTTTATCCTAATTACAATCTGTTTTTATAAGACTGGCATATCATACGATTTGGTCTGCTTCCAAGTATGGGAATATTTATTAAAAATCCTCTAAATTCTAAATTAATTATAAATTTTAGTTAAAATACTCTTTTCCTAAATAAAGATGGTTAATGTCTTGAGACCAAAACTCGTGTTTAAGACTAAAATGGGTCTCCTACTTCTCTACTACATCAAAACGAAGTTTTTAGTATGAAGTGCAATAAAAAAATTAAAATAAATTACATATTATGGATGTCAAAATTTCGCGTGAAAATTGTAAAGCGACAACTCAGGTTATGTACTTATGTGTGTATGCAAATAAAGTAAGTTGTACACATTTCTGTTAAGATTATTATGATATGATTCATCAATAAATTGGGAAACGGAAATGACAATATTCGAAAACAAAAAAGCCAGCACTTAACTGTTTATATTCCAAAGTGCACAACCAATCATTTTCTATTATCAGTTTTAATTCGCTTATTTAATTTCTTAAAACGCAATAACATATGGCTAAACAAGTGGAATCGAAAACAAAAACACCAAAATTGAAAGCAAAAGAGAGAGAGAGAACAGTGTGCTAAAAAAAACGTTCAGCTGCTTTTTATTTTGTTTATTTTATATACACACATCCATTCTCATACTCTTTAAAACATGCATACCAACATATGTATGTGCTTCGTTGTTTATAAATTGTGGAGCTGGCATTTTCATTACTTGTGTAAGAGTGCAAATTTAACAGTGAAGGCCACAAAATCTTACATTGTTTTAGTTACGCGCGTACATTAAAACTTCTGTATATTCCATTTTCGACGATTTTCTACTGTGAATTTGACAGGTATTTTTACTTGTCCTACATACATATGTATACACATATGTACATATGTCTATATATAAATACTTATGTATGTATATAATATGTATTTAAAAATATACGCTTTATTTATTTATTCATATTATATTAAGTTTATATAAATATAAAATTAGTATTGGTAGAGAATACAAACCACCGGCAACCAAGGCCATCAGCTACGTATGTTTTTCGAATAAAGAATTTTGTTTCCAATTTTAATTTCCACTTCCGAAATAAAGTTAAATATAGTGTTTATAATGTGTTCTGATGGGTAGGGGAGCAGTCTAATTCCGTTGTTCGAAAGATATTTACCTTAATAGGTTGATGTGAATTACGTTGTTGACTGAATCGCAAAAAATACAGGTCTTTGAGAATCCTCTTGAGTAGATGAGTATGCGTTATGATGGTGTGTCCCATTCTCGGTCTTGAAAATATTTTGATTTTGTTTTTGCTAATGTTTGTGGGTGTGTCCGTTATGAAACTTTAACTATAGGTGAAAGGCAGATGAGCTTGGCAGCCGAATTAGCGAAGTTATTTTCTTTTATGGCGACATGTCCCGGAATGCAAGCTATTAAAATATTTTTATGCTTTCAGTTTGACATTTAGTATTACATGAGTTATTGATTGCTGATAAAACAGAAGGACTGTCGGAGAAGATAAAGTGTTTGTTTCCTATTTTAGATGCTATATAGGGCTTGGGTGATTCCAGCAACTTCCGCAGTGAAAATGGAAGATGTACTAGAGAATAACTTAGTCATGAGAACATTACATTGTCTTTGTCTTTCGATGCATCTGTAAAGAGGTTAGGACAGTTAAGTGGTCCAAGAGTTATTTTCAGATCAATATAAATTTTTATATATGTATGTCATTTGCTGTGTTTAGTGATAAGAGATCACATGATCTTTTTTGAAACAATCATGTTGGGCCTTTTGGTTTATATGTACAGAGTTTGTCTCTCTAATTAATGATGTTTTTATTAATAATCTTATAAAGTGATGATTGGACTCTGGGTTCTTTTTTAATGTCATTATGGACGCGGTATCAGAATCTATAATAGAATTGCAGAAAGAATGTACCTTGGAGAGCAGTTTATTGAGTAATTCAGAAACTTTTTGTTCCAAAGTTGGGAGACCTGTTTCAATAAGTAGAATTTGTATAGGGGTGGTTCAGAATGCATTATGTGTTGCCATAAGGAAATAGGCTATAATTAATATTGCTGTTGATGAGCATTTTAACTATGTAGATAAGTAAGGGCGTTGATTTCCGTGAAAATTATTCTACCCAAGTATCTTATAAAATTTGCTTTTTGGTGAGCGCCTGTTTGAGCTTAAGAATGTGTTCTTGCCAACGATAGTTGCATTTAAATATTACGACTAATATATGTACATATGTTTTGCTTGGATACAATGGGAATAGTTGTGTTGTCAATTGTTATGCTCACAGCGTGGCATTCGTGTTTGCGGCAAACATGTAAAATGGATGATTTTGTAAAAGAAATTTTGGCTCCAGATATTTTTGTAAAGGCTTCAATATCGATGACTACTTTTGTAAGCTCACCCTTAATCTTTGAACTATCGTTGTTTTTGTACAGAATAATAATATCATCTGCATAGAGACAGTGATCTACATACATATACATACATATATTGATTAAATGCAATTTGAAATAAAACAGACAGTGGTGCCAGTTTTTAAGAGGATATTTGCTTGACAGATATTGTAACTTGGATATCTACAAGATAAAAACGACTTCACGTATTTGATGATTTTCATACCAACTCCCCAGATTACGAGTGTCTAATATGATGTGAATTCCCGTGCGGTCAAAAGCTTTGTCACAATCGGGCTATGTGCAAAGGAACATCTGTACACTTTAGTGGCTGGTTTGAGAGATGTTGATTCTTTGTTGGCCTTAAGTATGGCTACTAATGTAACACTCTTCCACGAGCGTGGAATTACTCCGCAGTTAAAAATTTCGTTATATAAGTAGTTGAAGAAGAAAATTTTTACTACAGCTGCTTAATCATATGGTATGATATGCGGTCATGCCCCGGTGTAGTAAAATATTTAACTTTCTTAAGAGTGTCATTAGATCACGCATTGATAATGATGAGTCGATTGTGCATGCGTCAGTATTTCTTGCTTCAGCTAAAGATCAATAGAGTTGTTTTTGACAGTAAAAAAGGCCGGAGAGAAATTATCATCAAGAGAATAGTCTACCACTCTCTGTCAAAAAAAGTCTGTAATGTTTTTTGAATTAGTGGCAAGCGCCGTGTTGGTTTTGATAACCGCTTTTGAATGTTTCCCGACTGGACAAATTGTCATCTTTCTTCTTTTTGCAACTTTTTCATCTTGTCATTGCGAAGATACATATGTATGTCAGGTTTGAGTTCTACCATGGAACGAAAGGTTTTTCAGCCGTAGATATTTATGGAATAGTTGAGTTAGCAGCAGATCTCAGAGCTTTTGTGAAAATCGCATTGTGAAGAAAAAATGTTTACCATCATTTATTACACATATGTAGGTCGTTTTCACTGAGAGTGTTCAATAGCAAGTCTAGGGTAGTTGCTGGAGCAACACGTTCTAGCTATTTACGCCAGCCAATAATATAATGGAAGTGTATATCAACAAAAAGGTCGTTAAAATCTTTTAAATGTGATTTCGATTCAGATGTTTTGTTATTTTGGAATTAGCGCAATGCGAAGATCTCTAACGAACATGTATAATGGTCGAAAAGAATGAAGTTGTTGATTACTTCACCGTAACTAGCATCGTAAATCTTCCGTTTAGCTATGTTTTGCAGACGTCTTGTAAGACAGATGTATAACATTGTTAAAGCGTGGAGGACAATTGGCCGCCAAGTTCAAACATGATAACAAGACTGACATTTTTACGTAGTTTTATTTTCGACACCGTAGAACAAACAATTGTTAACTTTCTCATGGTCAGGTGAACGACAACATGCTTGATCAATTGAATAGTTTTCCTTTCACCCAGCCTTTGACTACTTCTTCTGTTAGATTGTTTAAAAAAATGTTTTAATAGAAAATTTTTGTTTTTAATTGTCTTTATTCCAAATTTTTATTCGTATTAAAAATACTCTTCTGCATTCACATGAATTTTACAAATTCCATAATATAAAATTTTTCTTCACAAAACCTGCATTCTCTTTTAAATATTCGCTTTTAAATATAAAATCGTTTTTTTATTTTACATAGCCTGGCATTTTTTGTATAATTTGTCGCTTGTAAAATAAAATTATATAATTTGTTGTATACCGACCGACTACATTTCAAACTACATCGCATCGGTTTGTTCTGCATATCACTAATATAAATTATGAAGAGAAGTGCACTTTGTGGAATACCGTAGTCATTTGTTGTACTACACGATTTAACACCGTTTACTTTTGTGATCTGTGTTCTATTTCTCAAGTACAATTTGAGCCATTTCAATTGGAAACCTTTTATACCCTTCATAGGTATAAAAGTTTTGTATCACTATTTTCTTATCAATTCTTTCAAAAGCTATAAGCAATACCATCATTTTTAAATTTTTGTCCTTTTGTTTATCACATAATTTAGAGCGGTTTCACTGGAATATTTTTTCGAATTCCTAATTGGCATGTATGTATAATACTTAAATAACTTTAAAAAGGACATACAATTTATAAATATTACAGAAAAGTTAAAAATATGAGAAACTTAAGTTCAGCCAAAATAAAATAATTAACTATCGAGCCTCTACTGTAACTTTAAAGTGTGTTCAAAAAACAAATATATTTTTGTAAAGTGTATTTCATAGATACTATTTCTTAAACAAATTAAGTTTATTTTAGATTTCAAAACGGACACATTATCATTATTTATATATTGGATTTCGTGCTCCACATACTCCCCATAGATGAGTTGTAGTTGGAATTGAGCTAATTACTTGATTATTTAAAATATTTGCAATTGCATTATTATCGAGCTTATGTGGAACCAATAAAGCATTTTATTAAATAAAAACTATTCGAAGCTAATGTTCTAACTTTAGTTAAGTTATATAAACAATAATAAGAAAAGTGCTTCTAATTTGTTTAACACAATCCCTAAAAATTCTACATTCAAAGATTTCAAGTTTTTTTTATAAGCGCAGGTGAAAGTGAAAACCAAAACGAAAATGCATACCTACATAAGAACCGGCCTTTTACTTCATTTATAAATTGGAAATTTTGTCTTTTCTAGTAAATATGTATGTATGTATGTAGTTATCTGCTATTGAACAGTCTTCCAAAGAAATTTTGAATCCTGCGGGGTTTGTTAGGACAACTTTTTGCACTTCCATTCTGCAGAGGCTTTACTTTTGGGTGCATTTATGTTTATACCGTTTATTTGTTAAAACTATTAACCTGATTTAAATATGTAGAAATGAAACCTAGCGGAATATTTGGAGCAGATTCATGGGCATAAAGTAATGAGTCACCGACGTTAAGAATTGCAGTTGCAATACAAAATTGATATGGAAAATTATAAATAAAAATGTTGTACAGATACGTAGCCAAATTAGAACCTTGCCGCACACCGCAAAAAATATTACCGAACATAAAATATTCGATTTGTAATTGAATGGCAAGCTTTATATTTTGAATCAACTTAATAATGCGAGGTCTGAAGCCAATATTAATAATTTTTAAAAGTATGCTATCTTGGTAAGCTTGGACAGTCAAAGGCTTTTTGAATATGGAGAGAAACTGCTATATTTCAATAAGCATTTCTCAAATTATTCCCTACACCGATAGTAGAGCTAATTTCCAAGATTTTGGAAAATAACCATTGTTAATGCAAAGAAAGATAATTCTCTTAATCAATTTTTTACAAATTATAAATTGTTATGTACCTACCTATTATATACAAAATGTTTATTATGAAATACTAATAAATTATTAAAAACTATACATTTTTAAATGTCAGAATTTAGTAAATTAAATTTTTTTTCATATTAAATGTATAAAATTTATTACCTTTAAATGGCGTAATAGGTTTTCGAGCTGTCAAGAACAAAGTAGGAATTCAATACGTTATCTTCTGTGCATATGTATCTATGTATATATATATATATATACATATGTATCTGGTTGTTGTGTCAATAACATTGCACTCAGTCTTTATAGGCACATTAGAATATTACGGCTTCCGAGGTAAAGCTTCGAACAATAGCATCCGAATGGACTTGTGATTTAATTAAAATGTAAAATAAAACGAATGAAACGATATTGGTTTTTAATAAATCTATTGGAAATGGGCAGATTACATTACTTTTACATGTGAGTAATAAAGGAAAAATTGCCAAGGAAAATCTGCAAAATAATTCCTCAAACATTTTAACACGAGACGGCAAGTTAGGCATTTGGTGGATACAAGTATGTACTAATGTGCATACGTACCTAGTACCTACTTACATACATTGATTTTAGATAAAAAATAAAAACAAAGAAGTCCTTCATTCAAGAAACCAGATCTTAGTTGTACAATCAGAATACATCGTGCGTGAAGAGTTCACTCGGCAATCGTTTTTTTTTTTATAAGGAGTGATTTGAAAATGTATGTATGTACTATTTACATAGTGCGGTGTTGAACTAAATCTAGCGAGTGTTTTTTTTTTACTTACAAACTATATGACGAAAACAGATGATTGTTTTATTTTTGAACAAACTTATGGTTGTTTGCCAAAATCGACTTAATGACGACAAATTTTCCTTTGGTATATAAGCCGGTACAGCTGTTTCAATAATTACAAATAAAGAAACATAGACAGCATGTACACATCTTCAAAAAAAATGGCTTCACGTACATATACATATATGCATATGTACATATATAGAGTTATGCATGTGTATAAAAATACTTGTAAGAGCGAGAATAAAGAAGAATAAAAACGAATTTATAAGGTTTCAGAAAAACGAACTAAAAAGAGAGAAAATACGTTCGTAAAAAAATAATTATTACAGCTGATTTCAAAATAACGTGATAATACGGAAAGTAAAAAAGGTTTATAGTTTATTAAACAAAAATATTACTTATGTACATATGTATATAGTCTACCATTTAATATTTTCTACACAAAAACCAATATGTGTTTATTTTATAGCCCAACAGTGTAAGGGTGTTATATTCTCAATCTATATAGGAACGCCTAAAAACTGAAACAAAAACGTCAGAAACAAAATATACTACAAATATATTTGCTTTTATTTTGCGGCATACCTTTAAATAATACCCATTTAATAAAAGCAAACAAAATATTGTACACCATATGTTTGATAGCTATATATATGTATGTATATACATATGTATGCGTGGATTTACATACATACATATGTTGGTTTTTTCTTGTGGCATTTGCATTTGAGACAAAAATCATATGGGTGCGTAAGAAAATAGATAACAAAAATAATTAAAGCTATGTATGTGCACACATATGTATGTATATAATGTCAGCAAGTAAATACTTACTTACATACATAGATATGTATGTATACATCATTCAATAATTTTCACAATAGTTAATTAATAATTATTGTTTACTTACTGCAACTCTTCATCTAATTCTTCCGTGCTTTGATATTCAACATTTTCCAAAATGACTTCCTCAGTTTTGATAGGAACGTTTGTAGACATTTTATAATTCGTTTTTGTAGGTTTATATAAATTTATCAAAAAATTTTGTTTGCCAAATTAGAAAACACGTGTTTCTATTAATTTTTCTAGAATACAAATGCTGAACTGAAGTTTAAAATGTAAAATTTATGACAATATTTTTCTCTTGTATATTCATAGTTTTTTTATAGAATAATAATTGTAATAAGTAAATTGTTTTGATTTTCACTTTTTCATATTTTTTCGGGCAACGAGACCAGACTAGAACGTCAAACGAAGTCCAAAATGACGTTTTTTCGTTTTTATGTATATCACTTACTCACACTATTATGTTGGAAAAATGACGCTCACTTACACACTCACATGTCTTTATTTATAATTATAACTCTGTTTTGGTATCTTTTTTCTTCTAAATTGAGCAGCTTTTGCTCATTTTTTTACTTAACAGCTGGATTATTCATTTGCTTTCGCTATATAATTTTCTTTTCTATTTTCTAATCTCTTCTATTTTATATGTCATGAGTACGTTGTAAGCGTATCAAATATTTTTAAGCTGTCTTCCTTTTCACAATATAAAGCAATCTTTATCTGCCTTTGTGCTATAGATGTTTTTATATTTTATGCATTTGTTTTTCAGTTTTGAAATATATATGAAAAAAAATTAACGAAGATTTTATCCGCACCCACAACCACGTCAAACGAAACTCAAGAACGTTGTAAAAATGAAATCTTTACTCACATGGTGCCACGGCGAATATGTTATTGTGTTTCATATTTCATTGATCAGGCAAAAACAGATTTTATTTTTACGAAATGGCATCACCAAGGCGAACTGAAACAAGAATGGATTCGCCTTGGGATTTCATGAAGAAACTCGGAAACAAGACGAACTCGCCTTGCTTGGACGAAAATAAATATTTCAAGACGAATTAATTTAGCAACTTGGCTACTACGGCAAACAAATTTTGTTAGTTAGTAAAAAAATTGGGCCTATTATTTAAATTCATTTTCTTTGAACAAACAGATACAGTGGTTCACAGCTTATTTCAAGCACCCTCTTTAAAATAGTTACAACTCGATATAAATTTTATATGACACAAGATATTGAAAAATGTATGTATATACATATGTATGTATGTACATACATACATATATAGAATTTAATGAAAACTATCTGCACAAAAAAATGTTTGTTTTTACTCTGAAATTCACATATTATAATCTTAAAATCTAAAAATAAAACATACATATGTACTATGTACTAGATATGAATTTCTTATTTCATTTTTTTAGTTTTAAAATTTGGAATGACCTTTCTAGTCAACTACAGCTTTTAATCTATTTGGCGAAGAATGCATTAATTTCCATGCGGTTTCGGGAGTTATTTTCGATCACTATTACTTTAGTGCTGTTATCATATCAGGTGATTACAACTCCGATTGCATCAAATGGGGCTACTTCCCAATCAGCAAATGGGTTTAACAATATCCAGATATATGTTTTTATCCATTGCGCTTTCAATAAACTGCAACTTTCCAACACCACTTAACGACATGCAATCCTAAAACCATGACACTTTCACCACCGTGTTTTACTGTTGCCTTTAAGTTTTGTTTGTGCAGCTCTGTATTTGGTTTACACTAGACGTAAGTTTAACCATCAGAGCCGAAAATGTTAAATTTGGACTCGACTGCAAAAATGACGTGGTTCCAAGTCTTTGGTAATATGATCTTTGGCGAATTTTATTCGCGCAGTTTGATTTTTTAGTTATGAAAGGTTTTTTCAGGCTACTCTAAAATTAAAATCATGGTTTCTTAAGACACGGCGTATAGTATAGCCTGCAGACAGCTTCAAGTTCTTCATAATTTTTATGACTATATAGCGCTCATCTGCTTCATTGAAAATTGACCATATCAACTACTATATTTTTGTGCCTGAATCTATAAATTATGCTCTGCACTGTCGAATCCCTAAGCCAAGCAATTTCAGCAATTTTTCATCGAGAAAGTCCATTTTTATAAAGGTGAATTACCAATTATCTTTGCTCAATTTAAGAGCGTCGTCCCATTATTTAAAAATAAATCACACTAAAAGCTAATGCAAATAATTGAAAACATATCTAAAAACAATACTTGGAAGTTTACCGTTACAATATAACTGATGTCAACTAAACAGGTCTTACAATAAACTGGCTGATACAAGTTGTGACTACAGAATAAAATAACAACTTTTTAAGCAGATAAGAATGTTCTCTATTAAAATTGTTCAATATTTTTCTTCATTCAAAAGTTACTTAACTTTTCTTAAAGAGGGTGCTTGAAATAAGTTATGAATCAATGCATGTATGTATGTACCATGAATATCAGCATGTATGTATGTATGTACGTGCATACACACATATTGTATGCAGGTACATACAAATTTAGTCAAAAAGCTAAATATGTATGTATGATGATACGTTTGTTCGTTTTAATTGCATTTTTTAGTTCGTTCTTTTACCACTACTCTGTGCTTGATCCGTATATACATACATAAGCAATGCACTATACCAGAAACAGATTGCGAGAAGGAGCACAGAGGGAGTAGTGTTTTTTTGTAATAATAATTTTATTTTGCACATATGAGGTTGGGAAAATTTAACTTATGTTGTTCTGACTGTTCAGTGCCCAGTGTGTATACACCGCCAAACATTAATTAACTCAACGTTTTATTTTTTCTACGTTATATTTTATATGGATTTGTTTGTTGGGTTATTGAGCGACTGTATTTATATACATACATCGTGTCAAACCCTATATTTTAAGGCGTCTTGTAAATTTTTTAAAATTTCATTGTTTTTGCACAAACACAATGAGTAGAAAACATTGTGCAACTATGTTTTCAATTTATATTTAGAATTTTAAACCCAAGACAAACTTGACAGAAGCCCAGTATTGGTGTTGTCGGCAATGGGTTTCCGTGATGTATAATATAGTCCAAGTTAGTGGGAGCTGGTATTAGTGAAAACAATTGGCGTGGTTTCCCATACATTCCGTAATATTATAATCGTAAAAACAAATCTCATTGTAATTATACGTTAAGTGCGGTCAGGTCTGTTGTTTGGACTTCCTCTTTTGCATCTCACTCGCTCTGGTTGACTGATTTTCCCCAGATTACGGTATTGTTTTAGGGTTTATATGAAGAATTTCATGTCAGTCACGCTGCTGCTTCCAACATGAAGGAATGGATTATATTACGTTAGTCACGTATACAATTATAAATATGACATGGGTATTTGCTATTCGTTACCCCGTCCAGTTATTACTTTTCAAGTTATAAACTAATAAATAAATAACGCATCTACCAAAAAGATATATATTGCAATTAACTCTTTCTTCTAGAAAAACCAAGCCTATACTTTTTCGGATGTATTCCTTTAAGCAATTTGTTAACTTTTTAAAACATTAATTTTATTTCCCAAAGTTTGAAAAAGCTAAATGAATAATATGAAACATTTCGCTTTTAGCCATGTAAAGTTATAAGTGCCCCTGTCTCTTTTTTTATTAATAATTTTCCAGATGTATTTTGTCATATCTTTATACTTCATTGCCACTGTCCATATTTTCACTATAACTTTCTGCTCTTGAGTACACATAAACATCTCTCTTTCTTGTAAAAAGAACTTCTTCTATTTCAGGATGCGTAGCTAAAGACTGAACTACCCCACCAGCTTTACCTAAAATTATATATTAATATAATTTTGAATGTAAGACATTTATACATACATTAATTTTAATTGTTGATTTACTTACTAACTTCTATGTTCTGTAATATTTGTCCATCTAACAAGTTCCAAATAATAACATTTCCTTTACTGTTGCCAGATAAAATGTGTGTATCGTTAGACATTATTCCAGATTCTATATGGTAATCATCGGTACTGCATCCTTTATACTCCGATAATAGTCCACCAGAATCGCAATCGAGTAATCGAACAATGCCATCTTGGCATGACGCTATAAGGCACTGTTCATCTCGGGTCAAGGTAAGATATGTGATAGGTACACCTACTTTGTCGCATGTCATTTCTCCAACACGAATATCATAATAACGTACACGGCCATCTAATGATGCTGTTATAATCTTGTTTTCATTACTCAAAACGGACGTAATACAATCCCTAGCTTCTCTCATTATTTGAACAGGCTCTAAACGTCTTGTACGTATATCCCAACAAAAAACAGCATTATCGCGTCCTCCCGATATGACTATAGAAGAATCTTCATTGAAGCAAACGCATTTCACACCACCGGCATGACCACGCAAGCGTCTTATTGGATTTCCAGTGCTAACATCCCAGTATATAATACTTTTATCCAAACTTGCTGTAACAATGTTACTGCTTTCGCAGCTGCCAACCGCATCTGTAACTTCATCAGCATGCCCACCGTATGTTTTTAAAAGAAGGCCTGTTTTATGATTCCACAACTTTAGCTTTTTATCTGAGCCACAAGTTAAGCAATATGATCCATCGACTAAAATGTTTGCCAATAAACATTATTTCATTTGTATATAGTATGTGCACAGTATATAACGCAGGTATTAATTCACTAACCATTATAACGTACAGCTCTTACAGCACCTTGATTACAGTCTATTACACGCAAGCATTTTAACTCTGTAAATGTCATATTTTACAAATTTCTTTAATAAATCTCTCAAAATACAAATGTACGTGTACATTCTTGCATTTACAAAAAAATAAAATAATACTTCGAAGCAAGGCGAAGATACAACGCCAACAAGACGAATTCGCCTTGGATTCAAGAAACCAGCGTTACCGCTTATACTGTCTCCACTTTAAAGATTCGCGAATTCGCCTTATATTTTTAGTTACGGTAGTCTCTCGTTTGCTATAAATATATGCATTTTCGTTTTTAATAAGGCAACTAAACAAATATATATTCAAACTTTTATAACTCTAATTACGGTTATACTGAAAAAAATTTTGAATTACATAATTTAGTTGTTGAGAAAGAAATCAATTGCAAAAATGTGTGTATATTATTTTTTTTATTTAATACAATACTAATTGAAAACTACATAAAACTTTTATATCTATTAAGTGTGAACGTCTAATTTGGCTGGGAAAGGCCAACAGCCAATACGTTTGGAGTAAATTTTCAGAAAAGCGTCGACAGAATGTGCTACATTTTATTCATCTGGTAAGTTTTCAATTAGTGTACTATAATAATAAAATATCACAACATCATATAGTAATATTATACAAAAGCAACAAGAAATTCAAAATATCCTAATGTCTCATCATAAAAAATGAAAAGATAACTCTTTTAAAACAAGTTTTCTAAAATGGCAGCACTGGTGAATTTGGTACTTGACGTTGCAGGAAAATTAACGAGAAACAACTTTCCAAATACGTTTTAGAATTTTTGACTGTTTTTATTTAATTACATACACATATACATATTTGTATTTTTCCATAGCGTACAAAGAAACAGAAAAGATGGAAGAACAGGAGGAGGAGATTACGGCTTCTTTGGATGCTATGAACTTAACTATAGGAGATCAAATTGCTGAATTAAGTAAACGTCTTAATAATATCAATGAGGAGCTGCAACAGCAAGTTCGAGATAAATATGGTGCACTGCTGCAGCAGGCTACACATGCTGGCCGTTTTGATGCGGCTTTAAATACTCTCACTGACGATGTTGGTCTAATCCGTAACTCTAGTTATCGCATTAAAAATCAAATTGACCAAAAATATGAAAACATTAAAAATCAGTCAAAAGTTTTAGCACGTTTGCAGGAGTTATCACACCTATTAAGGTGTTCGAAGACGTTGCTTACCTTAACCTCCAAATTACGGAACACTAAGGATGTTCTTAAGCAAGCAGAATTGCATTTTGAACTAAATGCACTGATTGAAGATCCAGATTTGAAAAGAATAGAATTTGTTCAGTGTGCCAGATCATATGTGATAAGTTCTGGTCAGCGAATACGCAATTTGACGCAAATGCAATTGGTGACGGGATTAAAAGAGAGAAATCAGGTGCAGATCTGCAATTCATTGAAAGTAAGTTAAGTGAATTTTGTTTGTCTATTAAGAAATGTAAAAAGTATTTTTTAGATTTTTATAAATTTCAACAATTTGGAAAAATCTTTAAACAATCTTGTAAAAACTTTCATATGTGATTTGGAGCAGTCGTTGAAGGAGTGTTTTGCTGGTAACGACATATCCATTTTAAATAAAAGTGACGACAATAAACCCACAACTGTATTGTTAAAATCTACTGCATTAAAAGGACCGGGGAAAACTCCCCTGTTAACAACAACGCAAAACTTTCGAGCAAAATTCTGGAAGTCACTGCATTGGGTATTGTATGATGAACTCTATGAATATTGCAAACAAATGCAACTGCTCGGGAGTTCGTTAGAAGAAGTGCAGCAGTTTGGAACCGCAGCATCTTATGTGGAACAAACAGTGGGCAAAAACTTTTGGCAAACTCTGCAGGACGTGCTTAGAAAAGCTTTTAAAGAGTGCCCTCCCCATGTATTTCAGACTTTACAGGAAGGTTTATCAAAACTATTAAGTTCTGTTCGTGGCTTGGAGCATAGATTAAATAATGAGTTTTTGTTTGATAGCGACTTGTTCACTCATTTGGAGGTGGGCTATGTAAGTAAATGTAGCTCTAACATGAAAGCTTGTATGGCAGGTGTGGATTTGCCCAACAACGAAACCGTTGATAATTTCATAAAAGTTGCTTCTTCGGAACTAAGTGCAGCTCTAGTAGACGTACAACTCAGTAGTTCGGTAGCTGCGGTTTTTATATCATGCAGCAAAGAATTTTGTTCAAAAATCGAGTCCCAAATTAAAATTGGTCCCGATTCCGTTCAAGTAGTGGATTTGCCAAATACTCAACAAATTCAAAACACATTTCTAGCAAATATTTTATTTTATTTTAAAGATTCGACCAGACGTATGTTACAAGATTTGGGACAACAATTTGATAATTCACAGTCCACAGCTAAGGAGGACATAACTAAATCGATAAAACAAGCAGATATTCTTATAGGTACAATTTTGCAGCAAATAATGGACTCGATTGTATCCACTGTCAATATAATTATCTTAAGTATACACCGAGAGCCAGGCTTAAATTCAGAAAAGATTTCTACGGCCGGACCTTCCATGTATATGAAGGAATTGCATGAATTTCTAAATCGATCTTGGACAAATCATATTTTAGTTTATGACGATAAAGATGTAATTATGAAGTGTGGCCAAGAGGTGGCGAAAAGGTGTATAATTTTTTTTATTCATAATCTCAGCATTTTGAGGCCTTTAAGTGAAGCAGCTAGGCAAAGGCTAAAAAATGATTGTATGCATATGGAAAACACTCTTAAACCTTTATGTTCTAATCTTTATGAGCTGGGCAATTCAGCACGCTTATTGCGAGCTATATCTTTTCTCATTGTTCAAAAACCGAGAGAATTGATGCAACATGCAACTAGCAAAGATTCTTTAGTGCCGTCATATATAGTTTTACTTTTGTTGTTTGGTCACGCTGGGTCGGAGTTACAATCTCCACACACCACGCTCAATTGGTCAAATGAACGTTTGATTGAGTGGCTTGAGGGACATACTAGCGAACGCGAAAAGCTAGAATTGATTTCTGGAGCTTTGCAGAGATACAGAGATGGTGTAAGACGCAGAAAAAGTGAACAATACGATGAAGTATATCCAATGATGGTAGAGTATTTCGAAAAGGCTTTACAACTTGGGCATTAAAACGCATAAAAATGCATATATTTTTATCAGTCATTGTAAATGGAACTTCAATAAAGTTTAACTTCGCTTAAAATTTATATACATATGTATATAAAATATATAGTTTTCCCGACAAAAATTTAAATAAAATATAAATTCCAATGAATAAATATTGTATACACTAGAGTCACAATTTGTATCGTTAATTGGGGTGAACGACGGATAATTCATTCGTATTCACATAAACATTAATAAAAAAAAATGTAAATTTCATTTGAGATTAATTTGAGCTTTCTCTTCACTTGATCTTACGTTTCTGTAAAAAAATGTAGGTTTTTTGAGTTTTTAATGGCTTCATATGCCGATGCGTCTGAGCTGCAATCATTATTTGCTTGTTGAAGAATTTTTGAAATCGAATATTTCAGAAACTGACAACTGGTGGCCAAAAATAGACCAATGACCCTTATCAAAAAACCGTACTGGCCCAGTTTTCTATTTTTATTTTATAATGAGTTCTTAGGAGTTTATTTTCAATAAAAAATTGCTGCGATAAAAGTATAAAAACTCAATAATTTTATGTGTTTAAAATACAAATATGGGTTAGGAATAGGCAAAAGAGTTAAAAAATCGACTTTCGATTTTTCGTCCAACTTTTTTTTAACATAAATTACTTTACAGCTGACAAAATATTAAGCAACTTTACTTTCAGTACTTTATCATAAATTAAAAAAAGTCTCTCTTGTCAAATCAATCGTCTTACGTAAGGTCTTGCAAAAAAAAGTTGCTGGTTAAATGCTCGCTGCTCATTCTCTTAGATAATAAAGTTTTCTTCAAAGACAATTATAGAGTTTATAGGGAACAATCGATATCTTAGCTGTTCTCTCATTATATTGTAATTAATTAAAATTGGATTGGAAGCAAGGCGAATACCAATACCACGCTGTCGAAGTCTGCAGAGTCCAAAAATGAGCTACACTGTGTGAATAGTCTGTGTCGACTAGTGCCAATTGTTTTCATCTACGAAATTTAGGAAACATTCATTTAGAACACAATGACTTCGCTTTATTGAGTACAAAATTTCATGACGGTAATGTGTTGAAAAATTCTGTTTTGTTTTTATAATATACAAACTTCTTATAAATGATAATACTTGGCACTCTATACATAATTCTATATACTATGTACATATGTATGTATGTATGTATATAATTTTTATTTAGAATCTTGTATTCTTCTTTTAATGCGTCGGCTGTTATATACATACATAAATACATGTACATACATACATACATATTAAAGTATCGCATCATTATAATATAGGAAGTACTTTTTAAATTTCAATTTCTTTAATTTCAGTAAAAGTTTCTTCACAAATACATATTTCTGATATCATAGGATTTTTGCTTTTATTATGGAATGGAATGGAATTTATGGAATGTGAGTCTTTTGTCAAAAATAACACCTAATATTCGGAGGTGATCCACTTGATTAATGCTAACATTGTTGAATTGGATGTCAAACGTGTTACAGTTTTACTTGTTACAAATGTGTAATAAATTGCACTTTTCTAATTAAAGTTTAGCACCAGACGATTGACACCAATTTTTGACATCTCTGAGAACGTTGTTGTTGTGTTGGTTATTTACTCGTACCCTGAATTTACGGTTGCTTAGGAAGTTTTTAATAATGGAGTACATTTTTTTGCCGATTTTGTTAACGTGGTTTTTGTTTGACAGCAACCGGGAAAAGAAATGTTGGAGGTGTATGAGGACGTCATCCGTACTCTGCTTTTTCATGAAAGCAACTTGATTTGTTGAGATGAAGTTGTTTGCTTTTAAAAACCACATTAATCTCTTGGCGATTATTTTTTCCAATATTTTGCTTAAACATGGTAAGGGTAATTAGTCTGTCACCGGATACTGTAAACTGGTCATTGTTTGGTTTGAGGATTGGGATGATGGTATCAATTGAAAAAATATTGTTATAAGTGGATATAAGATATTGTTTTGCATATGGAGGCAGATTTTTTATCATGGGGTATGATATGCGATCATCACCTGGAGTTTTGCCTTTGGTTGAAGATAAAGCTCCTCAAATTCTAAAATAGATATGGGTCTCTCGACTTTTTTGGCGTATATATTTGGTGATTAGGGGTCATAAGTACCATTGGAGGAATTTAGTTTATTGCTTTGAAAAATTGCGGGAAAGTTCATGTCCAAAGATAAATTAGACCAATATTTGGCGAAACAGTTGGCAGTCTCAGGATGTTGTGTTCAAATTTTATATACTGTATTGTGTTGGAAGATTTTTTACCTACTAGAATTTTTATATCGTTCCAGATACGTTTAGGTGAAGACGTGGGGTTGATGTTGGACGTGAATTTTTGAATACAAACTGATTTGCTATTTGTTACAGCTCTTCTAAACTTAGCACTATACTTTTTGTACAAGATCAAAGTGCTTTCACTTCTTTTCCTTTTAAAAACATGCCACAGACGTTGCTTTTGTTCTCTTAGATGTTTGAGACCAGAATTCCACCACACAGTTTTGTACCTATGCATGTGAAAACCTATTTGTTTGCGGTATACTTACATTTATTGCGGTTCTGATAGATTTTTTAATCAGCGCAGCTTGTTGGTTGACATTATTATGTTGGATTTTAGGAAAACATGAGGAACAGTGACTTTGGTATAAAGTCGAATTTGCGGTGTCAGATTTATATATCAATATTCGTTTGAGAGGAGTGCCGGCAGTTGGTATGAATATTATTATGGGGTAGTAAAACCATGTAAATCACTAATATTTTTCCACGAACAGAGGGGTGCGAGCTGTGGTGTGCATAAAGATATATCTACATGTGAAAACGTGTTATGTGTGCTGAAGTGCGTAGGGTTTCCATTATTTAAAATGATGAGATTTTCGTTTATAAAAAACTCTCCAAGAATTTTTCTTCGAGAGTTGGATAGTGTAGAGCCCCAAAGAGTGCTCCACGAATTGAAATCCCCGGTCCAGATGAAGGGTGTATTTATTTTTCGGAGGATATTTGTTAAATCGGCTTCAGAGAAAAATTGGTACGGGGGGATGTACATATGTATTTATTAGGGTAAATTTAAAGCCAAAGTCTATTTCGATAGCAATGGAGGCAGTGTTACTATCTTGAAGGATTAGTTTGTGCGATATGGTTCTCTTCACCAGAATGGCAAGTACTTGTTTAGCTGTGAGGTTGACTGGTAGATTATAGAAAAAACCATTGTACTGTTTTGGATATATTATGTTGTTATTTCCTATATTGAAATGATGTTTGGGTCTTCTATTAAAAGTTGTAATTCATGGTAGTTGTTAATAATAATATAATTTTAATGTATAATTTAAAAATCCATGTTTGCAAAATAGTGAAAAGACTATTCATTGTCTACAGACATAATTTGTGATGTTGTAGTTGTAGATTTCGGTAAATCTAAATGTTTATTTTGTGTTGAATTAAGAATTTCTTTACTCATGGAGCGAGTAATTATAGCAGATGTTGGTTTGGTATTATTAATGTTTTTGTTGAGTTTTTTTCCAAATTCTTTTCATATGTGTTTGTTATTTTTTATTTTAGTGTAGTTTAAAGTAGCATTGTTAGTTTTTAAATTTTGTTTTGTTGTAGTATCAAGTGCATTGTTATTTGTTGTTTCAGCCATACTTGTTCTTATGTTGGTATTGTCTTTGCCTACGATATTAGAGTATATTTCGGTTACCGGTTCAGCGAAGTTTTGTAATTTATGTTTCTCTTTTGCAGCTTTTAAAGAATATTTTTCTTTTCTTTTAATTTTGAGTAATTTTTGTTGTTTATATACCTTGCACTCTTTAGAAGATCATCGGAACAGTTTACACAGAACTGTGAACATTCGTCTGGAATGTGAGGTGGGAGGGCGCAAGACTCGCACAAGGGAGAATTTGTGCACCATTTTTTCGTACGGCCGAGCAATTGGCAGTTTGTACATCTCATTGGGTTTGGGAAGTATTGTCGCACCCTGACTTTATACGTATGTCCAGTTTGTTGGGAATGCTGTATCTGTCAAATGTAAGAAGAATCATGCCACATGGTTTCATAACACCTTCGGAATTTTTTTCTGGCATTCATAAATATCAATTACTCCTTGTGAACTCAGTTCATTGATAATTTCAGCATTAAGAATTTCGTTCAAGTAGGGGGCATAAATAGTTCCTTTAATGGAATTTAAATTTGTATGATATTTGCATTCGATATCACATATTCCAGGCAAAGTTTTCCTTGTTAATATTCTCTCTGCAATAGATTTATTACCAATGAGCAGTAAGAGGTTGCCGTCTCTTAGCTCAGATACAGATACGATATCGGGACAGATGGCTTTTAAAGCTCGGTGGACCGAAAAACAAGAATATTGTTGTAAGTTTTTATCCCTAGAAGTTGCAGCGATAACTACAAACTTAGTATCGGGTTTACGGATTATTGGTAGTTCAGGAAAAACTTCGAGAATGTTTTGATTTGAACGTTTATTTAAGGCGCGGGGGCCATCCGCTAGTAATGAAAAGCGGTTGTCCCCCAAGTTGGGTAGGCCGGACATCTATGCTGTATACGTAGTATAGACGTTCGGAGATTTTTTACTTCACTGTACTGTATGGAAATAAAAAAGAAAAAAGTTTGCAAAACAAAAACAAAAAAACTGAGTGAAATACAACCGCACTGCGTGAGAGTTAGTCGAAGACTGTGCTTTCAAAATACATACATATATTAAAGTTTAAAAAATTGCTCTAGAGTGACCGCTTTCAAATTTAATACTTCTTGACTGACCTTCAACGATGCTAAAATCGGACTGTTACTTCTTTTTTTTACAAAATAAATTGTTTTGTACACATTGGAAGTATCGGTAGAATCTAAGTATGTACACACATATTTAGGTATGTAAGCACATACTTGCGTCCTTGAAAAGCAAAAAGATTTTTTTTTTCAAAAAGGTCCGTTTGTTTTCTTCCAGAAAATTTTTAAAATAAACAAACTTGAGAGATAAATACATACGAATATAGTACACATCATGGGGAATAATCGCGCCAACAGTGGGCGTGGTTGAAAAAAAGTATTCTGTAAATTATTCCAGAGTCCCAATTAAATGTTGTAAAAATTTCAGAGCAATCGGTCTAGATCTCCTATAAAGTACAAACAAGTAAACACATATTCCGTTTTTTATATGTATGTACATACATATAACATTAAATTCTCTCTTAAAATCAATAAATATTGCGATTATTTAATTGTGTTTTTAATTTTTCAATCTGTTTACTACTTGACCTTTAACTATGGAGGTGAAATTTGGGACATGATGGTAAATTTTACGCCTTTAAACTCTTTTATATATCTTTATAAGGAAAAACCTATTTTTTAATAGAATTATTTTTAAATGAACTGTAATATAATAAATCCATATTTGTTTTTTTTTCATTTAAAAAATCGGAATTTTTACTTTGACAAGAACATAAATTGTAAATTCATAAAAACAACAAAAACTTAACAAAATAAAACGTTTCTTTTTACTTATTTTTATACATATGTACATGCATACATTTTTACAAGAGATCATAGGGTTGGGATTCTAAGTCTAGATCCAAAATATTTCCAATCAAAATCACAATTTTCAGTCAATTGAAAACGTGGTAAAATTAATTAACTCGACAGCTTTTCAAGAACTCTTGAAATACATAGTATGAACATATGTATGTATTTTAAAAATGTTAGTAAGCTTTAGTTTTATAATTAATTAATTGTTCGCCAACAATAAAACGCAAAAGTGGTGAACATAGTTCTGAATAAATCTAATTTTTATTAAGAGTATGTTAGCGGGCCGTGGTGATAAAAAATTTTCGAAGGAAAAATAACATGCCTCCGCTGACGTTATTGTTACAATAGAAAAATAAAAATGAGTAGCAATGGTAATGATATTCGAAGTACTTAAAGTATTACAGTGCAAGAGCGACATGGAAGAGATTAATTTAAAAAAATTAAGAGAGAGGATGAAATTTATCACCACCTTCAGAAGTAAAGGTTAAGTGTATCTACACTCCATAAACGGTTTATTGATATACATACATATCTACATAGTTCTGACCCTTTTTTGCACAAATTGTTGTTTTTAGCAAGTCTGGTACGTTTTTTGCTTTTTAAGAACCTCTTGGCTGGTGTGGGAACCCTGTAAAGATTTTACAGCTGGCCAGATATCAACAAAAAAATTAATGTACAAAAAAAATATTTGGCCTACCTCTGTGAAAGCACGCCGAAGGAATGTAAACAATTATTTTTAAAACAAGTGAATGAAAAATCGATGAATTAAAATATCCATTGTGAAATAATATTACGACTTCACATTTTGTTTTATTTCTAGAAAAAATACAGCTGAAAATAGTGCATTGAACAGGAAAAGGGACATACATATGCCCTTAAAAGTTTGTTATAAAAATAGAAGACACTAACAGAAGCCACGAAGGCAGCTAAAAAGCCTACTTAGTAAAAATTAGTTTATAATTGAGGAGCTATGAAGGCATGCAAAAGATTGATCAAAATTGAAAATTTGTGCTTGTTGTTACTGATAAGCTGCTATTACATTGCAGCGAGTGCTGATAAAGATAACGGTCTTAAAGTTATATACGCAGTTAATGCCGGGGGTTATGACCATATCGATAAACACAGCATTAATTACGAGTCGGATCCTCTTAATGTGGGCACCGCCTCTGATTATGGCAACCACTTGCTAATTATAGGCCGAGTACCAGAACAGGACGAAGTTTTGTACCGTACGGAACGTTACCACACTGCTACTTTTGGATACGATTTACCGTTGGATGGTGATGGTGACTATTGTTTGGTTTTAAAATTCTGTGAAGTGTATTTTAATGAACCAAATATGAAGGTAACTTGGCAAAAATCATACATACTTTGTATAGTATTGAAGTTTAATTAATGTAATTTAAAAAATTATATATCTCATCTGTTTTGTTTAAGATTTTCGATGTCATTGTAAATCGTAAACACGAAGTAGTTTCTAATCTGGATATTTTTGCTGAAGTTGGTCGTGGGACTGCTCATGATGAATATGTCTACTTTACTGTAAGACGTGGAAAAATATATTTTAAAGATGAAGTTTCCGATGTACGCAATAACTTAGTTCGTTTAGAATTTATAAAAAGTTCATATGATAACCCGAAAATCAATGCATTTGTCTTATACAAGGGCAATGTTGATAGAATTCCCAAACTGAATCCCTTGCGTATTGAAACAACTACACAAGATTCCGATTTTAATGAAAATTCTGATATATCCACCTCTGAGAATGTTACGCCAGCTCCAACCAGTGGAACAAAAAAATCGTTAAATACGAAAAAGCGAGCTGCGGAAGAAAATAAAATAAGCGCAATCCCATTAGAAGAGGACAATTTTGTAATAACTGAAGATGAAGAAGACGGAATAGACTCAATTTTAGTAGATAATCGGAAAAATAGCAAAACAAGTGGTCCTCGCCAACCAAATCCTTATACTGTGGATGATTCTATGGTCTTGATGCCTGTTTTTATAGCGATTGGTTGTTTTATACCATTGCTCTTCTGCCTGTGCAAATTATGAGCAAATCGAAAAGAATTTTGTAAGGTTTATCAAAAATCTTATTAAAATCCTTTACTTTTTGAGCTGTGGTGTATATGCGAACTGTATTTTGTGTTTATTTTTCTGAAACTGCGCACAATGAATAGACAAATTTCGAATTAGAAAAGCATTCTTTGCCATATCAGATAAACTGAGAAAACTGCTTTAAAAATTATGTTTTTATAACAGTATTTGTTTAATTTTTATTATTTATTAGCATTTTGTTTATGAATCAATCCTGGTTGGTCATAAAAATAATGGCCTTTTGTGAGTACTTAGCATTTATTTTATTTCTTCTTTTAATTTTTTATCATAAATAACTGTTCTATTTAGATGTTCCTTATTATTCTATCAATATATTTATACAAAGTATTTTACAAAAAGCTCAAATTTGTATTATTGTTTTGAACAAAGCTTAATTTTGTTCAAAAAAAGTTTAAAAAAATTTAGCTAAATAAATTAAAAACACAAATATGGTAAAAAGTGGATTGTTTTAGAAGAGAATTGATTTTTAAAAAAGGTATTGTCTTATCCAAAATTACCAAACTATAACAAACTTTATAAACAAATAAATGGTTTGCGAATAATTTAAAAAATAATGGAATGGCGAAATATCTTTTTAAATAGGTCCACTACTCCTCTCTCTCTTTTTTTTTAACAAATATTGAAACGATTAACAAATTATTTGCTTATTGGTTTTATTTTATTTTTTATACCTGAACATCTACGGGCGCAGGCCATAAGTCAAAGTGTATGCTGCGCTCATGATCAAATCGTTATTTTATAAAAAAAAAGTTTAGAGACATCGAACGGATGGGTTACTGAATTCAGATAAATAACTTTTGCGTACGAAGTTTAGCGCTGAAAATCACTTATTTATGCAAATATTTATTTTTATTAAGCCAACACATTTAAATTGATTGGCTGAAATTACTAAACGAACGCCCGAATAGTGATGACGTATAATTTTGGGTTAGGAATGTTGTATTTATGCATATGTAAATAAATCAGATTCATAAGTTTTAAGTCTTATAATAAACAATGTGTAGAACCGATCTCAGTTTCAATAACATCATGACAACAACCGAAAGAAAGAAGCCAATTTCAGAACTAACTACAAATACTTGTTACTCGTAAAAAGAATAACCCATAGTTTAAAATGTTCTTATGTTGATCCTCTATATACATATGTACATAAAACAAAACCTAAACTGTGTTGGAAAGTTGGTAATTTTCTGCTCATATTCATTTCAAAAATTGATGAGAATGTGTCTAGAATTTCAAGTTTGTAATATTATTTAAGGTTGTACCATAATATAGTCCGACTTCCGATACCCTACACGAAACCGTTCTTCAATTAACTTTGCTTTACAAGTTATACACGCCCAGAGCGGGAGGGGTGACGAAAACTATATGCCCATGATGGCGTTAATAGACTTTCATAAGTGTCTCTGTAAATAACATTATACAACCCATGCCTTCAAGTAGGAAGTAGCAGCGTGGCTAAGTTGAAATCCTTATTAAGCAAATCAGTCAACCGGGGCAAGTGGGACACAAAATTCTCGAAGGCCAAACAACACTTAATTACGATTACAATTATTATATTAAGATTAATATTTGTATATATGTATGTATGTAAAAGTATGTGCGAATATACATACATATGTATATACAAATGTACAGTTTGTAAAAATTGTTTTCAGTACTACAAAAATCAAAATATTATATATTTTTTAATTTACAGGATTTAAGATGTTTCTAAGCACATATCAATAAAAAATTAAATTAATTCTAATAAACAATAGTGGTAACTAAAAAAATATTTAAATGTTTTCAAAATTGTACTAGTGCGATAAAATGTTTTCTAAATTGCTAAAAATTAAATTTTGTCTGCTAAAACTTTTTGTTTCCACCTTTACCACCAACTGCAGCTTCCAGCGGTCAACCCATTGAGTTAATAAGTTTTTATACATCGTATTAAGTGGATTAATTTTCTGCAATTATGTAATAGCCAGGATATCTTGGTATTTTTACATTTTAACTTTTCGGGATTATCACACTTAACTCGTTTCTTAAAATATTCAGATAGACTTCCTTAGTCATTATATCAACCAAGATCCTTATTTTCCGAACACACTTGCTTTATACACAACCCCACACCATAACAGACAATTTTCCGAACTTTACTGTGGATATTATACATACATACATACACACATATATTTGCACCAAACTTTTTTAGGCCTATCGTGGTAGTAAAGAATTACTTCCTTTAATCACAGAAAATTACTATTGCAGTATTCCAGAGGAAATGAAATGTGGCCAATTGCAAAATTACATACATACATATGTATGTATGTGTATCTCTTTTCAATGTTTTTTCCGGGATAGATATGCACACTCATTACTGGCGTTAGGTGTTATTCCTCTGGTACTTGAATGCGAATTTTCGTCAATAATTTTTTAAGTTTTCTTTTCAATACGCGTGTTACTTTTTTTGGTCTACGTTGTGTTTGTTTGGGTTCAAGTTTTTCTTCTTTTTCAGTGCGTTTAATAACGTTTTATAGCGGCCTTACCGCTCTTCATTTAGACTAATTTTATACCATTTATATAAATGTGTCTTTAAATTGGAAACTATATTACTACCATTCAGAGTAGGTAAATGTTATTTTGCAGTGTTGTTGCTGTAATGTGTCCATGTATTACTCAACGTTCGTTCCTACGCCTTATTGTCGACAACCTCAAAACAACAGTTACATACAAAAACAAAATACAAATAATTGAAATTTGTTTTTTTATTCCTTATTTAAAGTGAAATTCCTAAATATTTTTATCATTTTTTCCAAATTGTATGTAAAATTTTGGTATCATTTTCGTTAGAAAGACCGGGTTAAAAAGTATGTACATATGTATGTACATATTTACATTTTCTTAGTTCAATTATAATATAGTACATACATAAGTAAATTTAAGAATTCCTTATACATATCTAAAACATATGTATATTTATGTTTTAATTTTATTTATTTATGTATGTATGTATGTACATATGTACATAATAAGATATATTATTTACTTCAAAGCTCTTTTTATTTGTTTCCCAGCTGTCTATACATCAACATTTCGTATACATAAATATGTATATTTTTTATTTACTAATAATAAAATTGAAATATACATATATTTTCTTATTTCTTTTATTTCTATACTTAACTTTAATTAATGTACTTTACCTTTATGTTTAACACACACTATCGGTTTAAAAAAACACGCGGACAGTTGTTTATTGCGCTGTAGCCGACGTGTTTGCTTTTAAGTAATTGAAAGGTACTGTATAACCGTCGAATAAGAGCTTTAAAATACATACTATATGTATACATATATGTATACATATATGTATGTACTTATATAGCTGAAGAGTAAAATAAAAACATTTGTCTTTACTTTGCTAACTCAAATATCAAATCCCTGTACGCAGATTTTTTCATTTTGGTTTTATAGACAAAAACTTATTTGGCTCTTATAATTTTTCACTAAAAAAAGTTTTGCTGGGTGTGTATCTTCTGAACTGGAGTAAGCCAGGGAGTAAAAACTTTCCTTTTTATATTATAGCCAAAAACTTATTTGGCTCTTTTTTTTAAATACATACTATGTACATATATATTTTTTTATTTTAGCCTTTCAATATTTGAAGGTCCTAGGACAAAATATACATACATATATTATTTTGTCAGTGAAATAATCTAATTGACTAAAAGTGTTTTACAGCAATTTATTTATTAAAACTTTAAAATAATTGATTTTCTTAAAAACTTAAATTTTTTCTTTATTTAAGTTATTTTCTAGCTATCAGTCAACGTGTGGCAATAGGCGAGTACGCACATTCTTCTTTCGCGTCGGTCGATTACGCGAACCTTTTATTGTTGGACTTTATTTGTGCTTTTCTGCTTTTTAGAATGAGAAACTCTAATACAATTTGTTTATACATACATACATACATACATACAGACATACATATGTACGTGTTTCTATTCTTCTTCTTTTTGAGTATTTTTCGATTTTTTGTTTCTTGGTCTCCGCCATTTCGTTCACGGGATGAACGGGGTTCATCCTCCCAACGGGAACCGCTCCCAGGAGCGTTTCCCCAAAGGGAAGAATAAACCAAATAGAAACAAACGCCCACGTCCTGACGAATTTGTGCCTCTACGTACTGTTTTCTCCAGCGAACGTAACATGCCCCGCTATCTTTTTGCTACCGCAATAAGTTTAAAGGAAAATGAAATACCCCGATCTATAGCATCATACAACGTCTTCCAGGTTGAAAAGGGTTTAAACTATATCTCCACAAGCCGCCTCGAAGTAAATGAAATGAGAAATTTCATTTTAGCTATTTAGTGCCCTCCATCATATTAAAAAAATTAGACTATAGCCAACTTTCCACGCAAGAAGAGACCCAGAAAAACATCAGCGCATACCGACCGACTAATAACACGAATCTCCAAATCTGAATCAAAAAAGACATCAGCGGACATTTAACGGGATATTCAGGGAAATTTAAATGTCACGGTGTCTAAGCGGACTATTGCACGTCGTTTGGTGGAAGCAGAGCTACATGGAAGAGCATCACGAAAGAAGCCACTTCTGACCAAAATTGAAAGAAAACGACGTATGGATTTTGCCAAGTCCCATTGGAACTGGAGTGCCAGCCAATGGAAATATGTGCTCTGGAGCGATGAAAAAAACATTAATCGCCTTGGTCTTGATGCTCAGAGGTATGTTAAGACCAAGAATGTCATCCTCACTAGGTTTCACGAGTAGTGAAGCATGGCGGAGGACCAATTATGGTGTGGGGATGTTTTTCCTGGAATGGCGTTGGCCCAATTCACAAAATTGATGGTATTTCAAATAAGGAATAATATGTACAAATCTTAAATAATGTGATGCTCCCATGGGCTGACGAAAATTAGCCTGTAATATGGCCAGGTTGACAAAAAATTCTTTCATGGTAATTCTATCAATGTCTATCTAATCTAAACGTCTAATAGTATCAATGCGGAACCGATGTGAAGCAGTTATAAAGAAAATGCGCTTTGCAACAAAGTATTAACAAAAATTAAGTAAAATAGCTGAATATAATTCTTTTTTATCTAATAATGCGAAATCGTTTCTAATTAGGTGTCGCAGATATAATTAACAAAATAACATAAGTTCGCAAAATATTTTTAAGAGTGAAAGGTATTTCAAGTTTTACTTTATATTTGTTTAATATTGACTATATTTAATTAAAATATTATGAAATAAATTAATATTTACTTTGCTTTATAAAAAAAAATTGAGTATGTTTTTTTTAATTAGCTAATTAAATTAATTAGCGTTTCTAATTAGCTGTCAACCAGTGTATGTATGTACATACATTAAGAGAAGCCTGAGCCATCTACAACGAAAATCCATCAATGAACACACTCAAACCACCTACAAGCAAAAATAAACCGTCATACACTCATATTTTAAAAAACAACGTGCCTGAAAATCAACATTCAAGCTCAAGAACAAACAATGAAACACCAACTACAACAATAAATGCAGGTGCAATACCTAACACAATCGCACACATTTTAAATAGTAGCACAGCAATAAATCAACATTAAGAACAAAACAAAACAACCGTTACTAACTCAGAAACCATTGATGAAACAACAACACCACGAATAAACACAAAAACAAATACAGTCCTACAAACTTCCAATGCAAAACACACCATATCAAATCCAACTCTTATAGATAACACTCTCACAAAAAATCAAGATAACACTAAAAAGCAAAAACCACTCTCTTCAAGAGTTTCACTCAACTCTTCAACAGAATCCCCCCAATTTCAGCAAAACAACCACTCAAAATAATTTAGACAAAAGTGATGACAACGACATCTTTGTTGAAAATAGCCAAATTATTGATGAAAACATTTCAGAAGAAATTATCGTCAAAGACATACATATGTATATAGTGGCTCGGGTTCAAACCCACCCAAACCGTGATTTGCGCTCTGCGGCCAGCTAAATGTCCCCTTGCTCCCAGCTCTATGAAAATTTTCCATATTTAAATACAATAATTACACCAAAAACTTAGAAAGAAACTTTACCAAAAAAGAATAAGGAAAAATAATTTTGCTTTTTACAAAAATGGATAGTGGTTTGAACACCAACATTTTACAGTGGAACATATATGGTGTTTTAGTCCATAAATACGCCTTAGAATTGCTCGTTACTAAGCATAAACCCAATATTATAGCCCTACAAGAAACACATATTACAGAAAAGAATTTACATCTGTTACATTTACCAGGGTACAGGGTCTTTCACCATAACAAAGATTACACATACACAAAATCCGGGATAGCTATTTTTGTTAAAAATAATTTCATTGTCTCACAAAATCAGGTTCAAGTGGTGAACTTCTATGTATATCAATCTGTTACATTAAGAGGTGTATTGGACTTAAAAATTACAAATACATATATACAAAGAATTCGACATAAGGCTTACTGATCATATGGTCAACAGTATTTCCACACCTAGCACCTCTTATCAACTTGTGCTTGGAGATTATAACTCTCAACATCCCCTTATGAAAAAAAGGTAACACATTTACACAGCCACTGAGGAGGTTTATACCTCGTTTTCTGGACAAGAAGGCCGATTGGGAGTTGTTTGGTAGGAAAGTTACAATATTTAATGGGAAGTTCCCTACATCAACAAATATTAATAAGGAGGCAGCACAAATAAGGCGAATAATAAGGAGCGCAGCAATTGAGTCTATTCCACTTAACCGGCACTCGCCCAAAAACAATCCAGTTTGGTTCTATTCGGAAATCTCGAAACTTATCCGCCAAAAACAAATTGCATAGAGGATATTTAAAAGACATCGCAACCAACAAAACGTCATAGAATACAGGAGAACTTGTGCAAAAGTAAAAAGAGCGAGCAAAGTTGCCAAAAGAGTCACTTGGGAGAACTTCCTTAGCTCCCTAAATCCATTTATAGACGTTCGATATTTATGGAGTAAAGTAAAAAATTTAAGATCCAATAGAATTGAAAGTTTCCCAATAATATTTAATGATGATGGTTTTGCTTCACATCCCCAACAAATAGCCGATTGCTTTGGTAAATTTTGGTCATCACTAAGCTCTGATAAGGCGTTTTATCATGATATTATAACCAAAAAACAAATTTTAGCATCGGGGAATTAACAACATCTAGCAACCAACACGCGGAAATGATCAGCAAAATTGAAATGTGTGAACTTATCGATGTTCTTAGAACCTTGAAAGGGTTAACTCCGGCAAGCTACAAAATTACATACCACATGATAAAAAATTCTCCAGTTGAGTTGAAAACCCGACTTAATGAACTGTACAACAAAATACTCATGTCCGGAATTTTCCCCCATCAATGGAAGATGGCGACTTTATCCCCAATCCCGAACCCTAATAAAAATCCAAATGAACTTTAAGGTTATAGACCCATATCGCTATTGCCCGTCATGTCTAAAATTTTCGAAAAAATTATTTCAAAAAGATTTTGGAAGTTCTCCAAAAACAAACTCAACACAAACCAGCATGCCTTTTGACCAAGACAAGGTGTTCACAGTTTATGTCATCAATTGGAAGAATCCCTGCGGTTTAACTTGAAAAAGAAAAACATTCTTTAATATTTTTGCAAGACATTGAAAAAGCATTTGACCGCATTGTAAAGACACATACATATGTACTTCGGGAACTCGATTACTGGAAATTATAAGACTCCTAAAATCTTTTCTTACAAATCGAGCTATGAAAGTAAAGATTGACGGTTTTATGTCACTGTCTTACCAACTTGATAACGGAGTGTAGCAAGGTTCTCCCCTTTCAGTAGCCCTTTATGCCATATATGCAAACTCCTTGTCAAGAGCTTTGGACAAGCAATCAGACATTGACTACGTAGGGATCTATGCGGACAATATATTCTCAGTTGCCTCTGGGGAAGCAACGACAGTGGTAGAGACTCTAAACAATCTGAACAATACTATTCAAAACTGGGCAAAGGGCAGGGGCGCTGTAATACCTGTTGAAAAAACTTATATTAATGTCTGTAAGCGCCGAAACTGTGAAGAAACCGCCATTCAGCTTAGAAATGCGCATATAACCATCAAGAAAGAAATGAGAATTCTCGGATTCATTTTCACCAGAAACCTTCTATGGAACAATCATATTAAGCATCTGGCCAATAAAATAACGAAAATTAATAATTTGTTGAAGTTAATCTGCTCCCGAAGCAAGGCAGCTCTGTCCATCTGCAAATCCCTTTCCATGGGCAGTATTCAACATGATATCACTTTGTATGGTTGGATATCAAACAGAAATACCAATAAACTGAACACTGCAATAAATAAATGCTTCAGAACCTGCTTGAGAAAAGATCTGTGGCAATGGCTTCAAGGTCAATTACGATCCCAAGTGATGGGCTTCACGACACCTTTTGGTGTTCATTGAGAAAATAATTTCGATTCTTAAACTTAATTAGTAATGCAAGCCAATTTAAATCTGCAATTTCTGAATTCTATAAACAGTTTTAATAGCATTTTCTAACTTCTATATTACCCCATATAGTTAAGTTTATTCTATTAGAGTATTTCTGACAATATTTGAATTTTATTTTAAACTTTATTTATCTCTCTATTTCTATTTCTGACTATATTTTATTTCTATTTTAAATTTTATTTATGTTCTATTTCTGACTATATTTGATTTCTATTTTTAAACTATATTTTTAATTTTTAATTTTTTTTCTCCTTTAATAATTTATATATGTATATATATTAATGTAGTGCCAAAATATGTGTGCCAAGTCTCTAAGCAATGCTGTAATATAAGACTTAGTCTTGTTGTATTGTTTTTTACATAAATAAATAAATAAAAAAAACAGGCTAAAATTTCACTACCTCTTAAGCCACAACCAGCTATTAGCCCCAAGTATACTTTAAAAGTCGACGACAGCCTGTCCTATTTCAATAAAAATAGCACAGACCCTGTTGTCTTCAAAAGGCTAATGCTAGATAAAATACACTGCTTCCCTCCAAACATGCTACTATTTACTGACGGCTCTTTTCAGAATGGAAAAGCAGCTTGCTCAATAACTCAAATCTTTGATAACAAAAACTTTAGTGTCGTCCTAGAGGAACGTCTACCAGACTTCGTTGGGGTCATCTTCGCAGAATTACACGCGATAAAACAGGCTATCAACTATGCTGTACTAAAAAGAACAAAAACAGCTATTTTCACCAATAGCCTTAGCGCAATTAAAGCTATTAAAAAAAATTACAATGGGGCATATGATGACATTCTGCACCTACCAGACGCTGGTAGCACGCTCTTGCTATTTTGGATTCCGTCACATATCGGAATCCAGGGGAAAGAACGCGCAGATTGTGCAGCAAAAAATTAAATGATGTTCCATGTTTTCCCAGAGGCTTGTCAAATCCTTTCAATAATTTTAAGGAGCAGCAAAATCCAGCTAAGAGACCCAGATACAACAGGAACCTCACACGCATAGAATGCATCACGCTCGGTCGTTTAAGGGTGGCAAAAACCTTATTTACGACGCAACATTACTACGACAGATGCGACTCGCCCCTATGTAGTTATTGCAATGAGACACTTGCAGTTAAACACATCCTCACTGAATGTCCCAATGAATGTTCGAAAATCGACTCGCCTTTTGAAGAGATTGTAGATTGTTGTACCAGGAAAAATCTATCCAGGATATGGAGATCCCTAGAATGCCACGGTATCAGTAACGTTTAAACCCGGCTATCCTTACATTACTATATCGTTATTCGTATTATAAACCTTTCCAACTATAATATTTATTTATAATATATAGATATGTAGATGTATTTTCGCTTGTACCATTTATCTTATCTACATATTTTAATTTTTCTATCCATACCGAATCTTTAATTAAATTGCTATTATCATTTTATTGTTTTAAGTTCGTGTGCAAATGGTCTCGTCACCCGGTGCATATTTAAGAGATATTTCATAAATTGACTTTATGGAATATTAAATAGTAAATAAAAATAAATAAATTTTCTAGTTAAAAATTGTATCCGTTTTTTTATAAGCGTTTTAACTCTAATAAGGGTAGTTGCATCACTACTATGCTTTTTTCATGTAAATAGCGCATTGTTTGCAACCCTGTACAAAAGTTTGTCATTCACAATAGTTAGATTTCTTCTCATGCGTCTTGTTTGCGCACTTTTGGAAAATATGTTGTTTCAGCAAAATATTTAATCCATTAATTTTACGGGAAGTAGTCTTGAAATAATATTTAGAAAAACAATTTATAATGTCGTCTAATTCCTTTGCTATCAAAAGTGGCGAAAATTTACCTCAACCAAGAAAATGTGCGGTTCCAGGGGCAAGTGATTCGCTTAATTATTCGATCACATTAATGCCGGGAGAATTGCAAAGAATGCTTCAAAGTTCTAATTTGAATGACAGTGCTTTGGGCTCTGCTTTCAATACGGCTGCTTTTGCCGATAATCAGAGTTTATGCGAGCGATCTATAACGAATCAAACAAACACTGTCATGTTCAAAGAAAAAGCGGATATGTTATTTTTACAATTTTTAGAAATATTGCAAGGACGTACTAACGATTCGGAGATATTTGATACTCTACAAGAGTTAATTCACACTTGCTCTGGTGTTATAGAGGATTGTCAAAAGGACAGTTTGCGGCTAAATGAAAGGAAATCCAGTAGACCAACTGACTGGTTGGAAAAAGAGTGCAAAACTTGGAAATTGTTGTATGCCTTATACAAGGATCGTATTTTAATACAAAGCATAGACCACGATATGGACTACGAGGGACTAAGTTCAGGTTGTTCAGAAAAAGAGGTTATAGCTCAACTTTACAATTGCAATCCTACTTTAAGGGAATATCAGTTAATAATAGATTGGTTGGAAGCGTGTTATGATGGCAAATTATTAGGACCGCGAATAGGTCACACGACTGACAAAATGGTGGGTTGGGAAAATACTCTTTTTCAATTAAAAAAACAACAACATATAGCCTTTAGCACCGGAACAGAAATTGTTAAATCTTTGGACCCGGACGCACCGATCCGAGAAAAACGACCTCTTCATGCATTAGACGAGGAAGATAATGCGCGTTTGTCGCGATGTATATTTCATGAGATACGCCAGGGTCGCATTGACGAAGCAATGGCCTTATGCAAATACTGCGGTCAATCATGGAGAGCAGCAATTTTAGAAGGTTGGAGATTACACGAAGATCCAAATTATGAAAGAAACTATGCCAATAATAAAGAGAAAATTCCTATTGAGGGCAACCCTAGAAGAGACGTGTGGAAGAAATGTGTATGGATGATGGCAGATTCAAAGAAGTTTGATGAGTACACAAGAGCAATTGCTGGAACATTTTGTGGTCACTTAGAATCTTTGAAAACTTTACTAAACAATTCATGGGATGATTTGCTTTGGGCTTTTTTAAAAGTACAAGTCGATATTAGAGTTGAAAGTGAAATACGGGCCTGTAGCTTGAAAAGCTTTCATCCTCTGCCTGAGTTGTATTGGAATTCGAAAATGTCTCTGGAACAAATATTCGACGAACTTTTAGTCTATAATGACGCTGCTGTACGTGATTACGCCCATAGTAGAGTTGGCATTATACAAAAATATTTAATACTTGATAACATAACAGAACTTATTCAGCAAATGGGTACATGGGTACAAGAGCAAAATTCTTGTACTGAAAATGATGCAGTTCTCGGTCCTCATATGTTAAGATTTTTAACACACATTGTATTATTTATGCGTCAAATTGGTCGCATCGATAAAGAAGATACAGCTGACCGCATAATTGCTGCATATGTAGAATGTTTAATACAAATGAAAGACTCCAAACTTGTGGCTTTTTATACAGCTGCTCTGCCACCAAATATGCAACTCTTATTGTACTCTAAATACTTGGAAACTGTAAAGGATACGCAACAACGTCAAATTGCTTTAGAAGAAGCTATGAATGCAACGTTGGATATTGAAAGCATAACACGTCATACAGTGGCAAATATAAGCCAGAGATACATCTCAGAAGCGGATTTGGAGCAACAAGAATCATTACAGCAAGGGGAAATTTCCGAGTTTGATCAATACAAAATAAAGGCTTTAGAGTGGTTAACTTTCTTACCTGCTCAGCGCGGAGATCTGCTTTGGCAAGGAAATGCCATGATACGTTACTTTTTAGCTGAAAATAAGTTGGAATGTGTACGGTCAGTTTATGACATGATACCACTTGACTCCTTGACTGAGATTATAAATATTTACGGTTCGAAAGACAACTTTCCCTGCCGTGAAGAGTGTAGCATAAAGGAGTACCTGAGTTATAAAGTTTACTTGGCAGCAATAGATACGTTTAATGAGTGGTCAAGATTGTATCACAATCGTCCGAAAGTGCCCCAAAAAATAAGTGCTGGTGCTAATTTCACTGAGCGTATAGCGTCTGAACACAAAGAAGAAGTTTATCGAAATGAGTTAAACAGGTGGAGTTTATCGGTAGAGGAACAATCTAAAAGTAAGTTAAAGCTCTATATACTTACTATTAATTAGAATATTTACAGATTATTTTAATATCAGACATGTTTTTTATTGCATGTTAATTTTTTATATCGTAAACGCCAAAATTCGCATTGACAAAATTTGCTTTATTAGATTTATAAGTAAGTTAGTAAATCTAATATATGATTTACGGTGCACTAGCGCTACGTAGACCATCGGCTCTAGGTAATAATAAAAAGAATTGAGGAATTATTTTTACTCATAATAATTTAATATTAAATCTTGATTCTTAATGTTTAAATGATAAATCCGATCTGAGTTACAAAATCTTTTTTATATTATCTTGGGTAGGAAATTCTAAGAAACTTTTTGGGCTATTAGTTTTAAATATAGTATATTTCAGTTTTTTCAATTGTAAACACTCGATTAGAAGATGATTGACAATGAGCGGCACGTTACATTTAGGACAAGATGGAGTTGGTTGTTTATTTAGTATGTGACTGTGGGTGGCATATGTGTGCCCTAATCTTAGGCGAGAGCTCTTTATAGTAGGGATGGTAGTAGTTAGACCATGCAGTTGTTTGCTTTCTTATATAATGTTTAATTAAATTTCGAAGATCAGTTTTTTCGGGTTCGTTCACCATAACTATAGGCGTTTTGCAGGCAAATTTAGCTGATTTATCTGCATACTCGTTTTCCTTAATGTTGACGTGCCCTGGAATCCATGCAATTTTCAATGACTTTGGATTTGGAATCAAAAGGTCTCGAATATGATTATTTTAATCCATTTATTTGGGATTGGGTTGCACACTGATTTTATTATCGATAGGCTATCAGTACAAATGACTGTCCTGAGGTGCTTGTTAAGAGCTATGTCCATAGCTTCCATTATTTCGGATGCTTCAGCTGTAAAAATGGATGAACTGTTAGGTGACGTTTTAAGACTCATAATATATCCATCCATATCTACCACGACAAAAGATGTGTTACCATCTGTCGTTTTTGATCCGCCGATCAAGTACATTGTCCAGCCGTTCTTACGGTATATACATATGTTCCTTTTCGAGGTATTGTTGTTTGAATAAACTATTTGAGGTGTTTGTTTTAAAAAATACTAATAGAGTAGAATCGCAGGACTGATTGTTAAGAAACCATGCTGCTGAGGGTTTTTTGTAGTTTCTTTGGGCGGTTGAATGTTTGTGGACGTCTTGGTCGATAAGGGAATTATTTATGAAAGTAATCTTCGGGATTAACAATGCCTTAGCTTCATGGGCACGATCTTCTAGTGATGGTAATCCTGTTTCGGCAAATATATGTTTCAGTGGTGTGGTTCTAAAAGCGAAAATACTTGATCGCACTGCTCTGTAATGAGAGAGAAGACGCCGTAATAGATTTTACTTAGAACTAAAGTTCTAGTTAGATATGTTAGTGAGTTAAATGCACAGAAATTCAATAATTTTAGCTCTTTGAGTCAATGATTTTTTGAGATTCATAAAGTGTTCCCTCCAGGTGTAATTTTTTGTGAAGATATTTCCCAATATTTTCAGTTGGTCTACATTTTCAATAGCTGTACATATTTTCAATGCACAGAGAGAATGAATGAATATCACAAAGCTTTTTCCTATATACATGTAGTTTTGTTGTTTTGTCAGTTGAGGTTTTAACTTCGGAATGTAGCAACCAATCGTATAATTTGTTGAGCACGTCTTGTAATATGTTGTTGGTTTCTCTTTGGTTGCTATTCTTTTTGCGCAATATGTATAGGTCATCGGCATAAATAAAGTGGTCTAAGTACTTAGATTTATTGTTTATTTTGTCCACTTCACTGAAAGCAATAGCAAACAACATTACAGACAAGGGAGACCCTTGCGGGATCCCATTATTTAACGGATATATCGATGAGTATGTGTGATTTACTGTTACCCGAAACTTGCGGTTTTGTAGATATGATTTTATAAAACTGAATATATTCGGCCCGACTTTCCATTTGTTGAGTGTATTTAGAATTACGTGGGCTCCGATCCTGTCAAACGCCTTTTCGAAGTCGATGGAAAGGATTGATACATGGTTACGTGATGATAAGGCCTTAGAAACAATGTAATAGATGTGCAAAAGGGCGTCACTACAGCCTGTTCCAGCTTTATATGTAACTTGGTTGCGTGCTGTAAGATTATTTCTTTCAGTGAACCAGTAGAGGCGAGTGGCGATAATATTTTCAAGTATATTGCTTATGCACGGTAAAACGAGATTGGGCGGTATGCTTTTAATTCGAGATAGTTTTGGTTTTTTGGCATAGCTATCACCGAAGAAGTTTTCCAAACTGCAGGATAGGCCCGTTGTTAAATATATTATTGTAAAGCGTTAGTAATCGTTTCTTTGTTTTTAGGCTAGTTTCATTGATCATTTTATATGAAATTCTGTCATAGCCGGGTGAAGAACTTTTGACTTTGGATAAACAACATAATTCCGTCATAGTAATTTCTTTTTCTATTAGAAGAGCGTTTTTATTTGTGTTTACATTTTGTTTAATATTACTAATGTTAGTTTTAGAGTTAATAAAGGGTTGGGGGATATTTTTATCGGATGAATATTCTGACCATTTAGACGCAAAGGAGTCTGCTATTAAACTAGGGTCGGTGATGATTTGATTGTTTGATTCAATAGCTAGTATTTGTTTGTTAACTCCACTGTTCGTGAGTCTGTGAATCTTATTCCATATGTTTGTTACTAATTGACGAGTATCTGTTTATTGTATTGGTGAAATTTTCGAAACTCAGTTTTTTTTGCCTTTTCATTTCTCTTCGCGATATGGAGTTTTCTTTCTTGTATAAAGTAAGATTTAAAGTGGTTGGGTAATTTTTACAAACTTTCAATGCATTATTTTTATTTTTCCGCAGCGTTGACAGCTCTTTGTTCCACCAAGGGACATTAATTTTAGTTTTTGGCGAAGACTGGGGAATTTAAGTGTTGGTGGCGGCTTTTATGGCTTTTCTGATAGAAGAAGCTTCCTTGTTAATATTCGTGGAATAAGGTCTTGTTTTGAGTTCCTTATTAGCCAGATATGTGAATTTGGTCCAATCGCCGGACTCTAACAGAAACCTGCTATTGAATTTGTTTTTTCTTATGCTCCTATATTCAACGATAGTTTGATTTTTAAAGGAAAATGGTCACTTATACATTTCGTCTAAAATATACCACGAAGTTAAGTGCAATAACCTTCGTGAGCAAAACGACACATCAACGTGTGCTAAGGTGCCGTGTGTGGCTAGATGTGTTGGTCGGCCGTGCTTAAGGATGTAAAACTTTTTTTAAGTTATATCCTCTCTTGTTGTTGGTTGGAGATCCCCAAGAAGCGTTCCAGGAGTTAAAATCTCCCACTACAAATTTCGGAGCTGTAACGGAATGGATTATGTTTATGAGGTCATGTTTGGAGAATGGCTGACAGGGTGGTATGTTAAGTGAATTTACGCAAAATTTAATTCTGGTGGTGTTGACGTGTACAACCTTTATTAACATGCCTCTGCCTCGTTTGGAGATAGTTTTGAGAGGTGAATTATAAAAATATACAGAGTATCCTTTGGGAGTTATTGGGTTAAAAATTTCTTTCCAATGCGTTTCCTGTATAGATATTACAGATGGATTGTGTTCCTTGATTGAAATTGTTTATGAAAACGTTTATATTCCATTGGAGTATCGTAAAATTATCCATGCTTTCCTATGTTAAATCTATTTTACAGCAGGTAGATATTTTGTGCACGGATTCGTTGCTTCTTGATACTTCGTTTATCTCTGAATCAGTATCCATTGAGGATGCTGAGATAAAGTATTGTTTTTTTTTTTGTAATTAACTCTTGGGTCAGATGACCAGAGGTGTCTATAAGGGGGGCCATTTTGAGTCCCTGAGTTCAAGTTCTGATCTCCAGAACTGCAATTATAGTCTTCATTAACTTTTTCGGGAAGGTTTTTTTTCTTTGTTCAAGGTTTGATTATTTGTTTTGGTTTTTTCTATTTTGTTCGAGTTTGATTTTATATTTGTTGTTTGTTGTTTTGCAATTAATTGTTGGGTAATTGTTGATAGTTTTCCTAGAATATTATCTGTTTGCATTTTTGAAATGTTTGATTACTTTAGATGACCATTTTGTGTTTTATTTAAACCACTTAATGTCGATGAGGAGCTGGCTTTGGGAGTGTTGACGGTTCTCTGCGTGGCTGTTTTTTGTGCATAGTTCCGTTGTTCGCTGTTATTGGATATCGTTTTTGACTTTGTAGATTCAGTTCGTTCTTTGATATATCATATTGTCTAATAGTCTGGGAGTAGGTTTGGTTCATATTTTGTTGCGAACTGAGTTTTTATTGGTTTCATATTTATGTTTTGCTGCACCAAATGAGCACTTGTCGATGGTTGTTATTTTAATTATTTCTTTCTGCTGGACGTATTTAGGACAATTTTTATCCGATACTGGATGATTGCCACTGCAGTTGGCACAATGTACTCCGGAGCAGACACTTGGTGAATGTGATAGTAAATTGCATACATCACAGGTTTTAGGATTATTACACCGGTTTTTTTTATGACCTATAAGTTGACATTTTTGGCAGCGAATATGGTTAGGGAAGTATATTAATTTTTGGGTTGGGGAAGAGTAGGAAATTGGTTGTTGTTTGTTTGGTCTAAATAGTCGCCAAGAAGAGCAAACCTGTTAAATTGACTGTCAGGAGGCCCAGGAGCCATTATTATTATTATTTTATTCTTTAGTTTTTGTTTTTCTTTGTTTTAAATTTTTTAAGAGAAAAAAAAACACAAAGCAGAACGGGGGAAAAATTACTAACAACCGCCATACAGTAATTCTATGAGAGCGAAGTCAATGAAAAACACGTCTATTTACAACAAGTGAAGATCGATGTCCTGTTTTAAGATTAATTAATTAATATTTAAAGAAAAATATCGAAGTTTTTGCATTACTTGCCGAAAGGGCTTAAATAAAATTTATAAGAACTTTTTAACTGTAGGAGTGAGACATTTTCCAGGAAGATAGATTTTGATAAGATGCTTCATAATCATTTACTCTATCGATTTTGAATTTTTTCTATCTTGGACATTTTAAAAATGAAATGACGAAGGTTATATAAGTATATATATACATGTATGTATGTATTTATGTACATATGTATGTATATATATAAAATCGATTTTTTTGCAAATTCCGATGTATCTAATCAAAATACATCACCACCAAACAAATCACACTTCCACGTACACAAATAGCAACTTTATTGACAAAATAAAAAAGCCCTTACTACAATATTGAATAAATGTTTAAGAATGTTTTTTGCTTCTCTTGGAAAATTACTAAAAATGTTAGTTAGGGCGTTTTGCGTTTCAGGTAACGATATATGAATTTACTCGCAAATTAATGTTTTTCAGCCCAAGTTAAACATTTCTAAAGTCAAATTGATGTCCTCCTTTTCATTTCCAATTCAATGAAATCCTTTTCATTTCCAATTCAAGTTTTTTCTTTGTAAATTATATTTTTTTAAATCCAGATCCATTTCAATATTAAAGTTTTAAAATAAACTTTTTTTTGCTCTTGACAACTTTTCTCCTACTGCCTTGTTTATTATACTGAACTGGAAAATATTTCCAATAATCACCCATGAAATATATGTACACACATGTATACATAAATAGTGACGGTACAATTCAACGGCGTATACCGTATGCAATGAATTTTGCTCGAAATGCACCAGAAATATGAGAACAAATAATATTCATTGACGAGTCCGCTAGAGGACGAAATGTTCCTCTCATCTCAGCTATGACATATGTACATGGCACTTTACATAAAAAGTAACTAGCAATTCGGCAGTTAATACAAATATTTTTGTATCTTTTCTTGAAGAACTTTTCAACAAATTGTCAAACCCCTCTCACAGGTGCTTGACTTATACTTAATGTCCCGTTACATAAAACACAAACAATGGAAGATAAAATTACGGAGTTTGGTCATATTCCAGTTTTTCTACCCCCATACTCTCCTATGCTTAATCCAACCGAGAAAGTTTATTCCAAAAACTTAACTCTAATGGCAGATCTATCTTTCTGTCTTTACTTTCCGTCGAATCTGTAACTCCTTCAGATTGCAACAATTATTATGTTGATGTAGCAATGAATCCGTCATTAGCTGCCTCTGGAGAGCCTTTGTAATAGACAAATTACAATATGTATTAAAGTTTAGCGTTTTTAATTGTATGAAAATAAAATGTATTTAAAATGAATTAAGTAAATTTAATAAATAATTAAATTTGAAATAAAACATTTAGTTTTCTAGCAGAATTAGATTAATTTGAAGAGTTTATTTTGAAATAAAAAAACCTAATTTCAAATTAAAAAAAAGAGAATTCGTAATGAAAAATATTTTATTTGACTTGAAAATGTTTGAATTTGTGTTGAAAATTGTTTAATTTGTTTCTAATATAGTTTTATTACTTTCATTTAAATAAAATATAAATATGTATATAAATATAACATACGTACATATATATATATGTATGTATATGATTACGTTCAAGGAATGAAAAGAAAATTAGTACTGAACTTTTTAATTAACTAAAATTTATATGCGCCTCTTTTGTAATAATAATATTGTTTCCTTTCTTAGTTTGCCGTGACGCTCTTTTTAACATCCTTTTGTTTCCCGAAAAGGGTTGGCTTGTAGATCCTGATACTCCCAAAGATCCTACGGGAATACCATTACTTGTTTGGGAGAACCGTCAAGTTCAAATGGATAAAATTCGCAGGATTTGTATACCGGAAGTAGTATTGTTATTACATAAGGTCCTGCATACTTCTGAAGACTATCAGGGTTGTGTTAAACTAGCTGATGAAGTGGCTTCTGAAAATCGGCAAATACACCGGGTATATACAAAACACAAATTGGCAGAACTGCTTGCAAAACTTGCAGAATCTGTTTTAGAATTGTTAAATAAGAAATTAGATCCTTGGGGATATCCTGCAACTGTTTAAATATTATCAAATTTTTAATAAAAATTTAAATATGTGTATGTGTAGTTTTTAGAAATAAGTTCTTTGTAAAAGAAATAATAAATAAAAACTTGATTAAACTATTGTTCATATACACACACTCCTACACATATATGTATGTATGTATACTTTATCCTGCAAAATGAAGAAAAATGAAATATTTTCTGAACCGATGTACATATGTATGTATGTACATTTGCTAACCTACAAAAAATATAACTGGAAAAGAAGCAAACTTATTTGAAACAAATTATTAACAAAACGGCAATCAATCAAAATGACAGAATAATAAAATTTTTAGAAGAAAAAATTTTTTTCATTAATTTATGTACACACATACATACACACGTATGTATGTATGTACAAATTTATTTTTTAATTAACATATTTCCTGCACAAGAAATTCCCAAACTGTAATTTCTACATACATACATATAGAAATGTATCGCACGGTTTATCAAAAAGGATGCTTTTCGTTGTTCTACAGTGTTGGTGGTACGCCTTTAAGCAATTGGAGCATACATGTACGTCTACTTTTTCTGTTAATTATTATGTCATAAAAACTAAACTTCTTTTCCAAGACGCAAAACGGATACGTCAAGCGTGTTTTAGATGATGATATAAAATCTATGGTTTTGGAAATTATTGGTTCCAATGTTTCCACTATGTATATTTCCTGCCCTCGAGATCCAAAACAAGAATTGGCTATAAAATTGCCATTTCTAGTTTTATTGGTTAAAAATATGAACAAATACTTTACATTTGAGGTCCAGGTGAATGAATACAAAAATTTTAAAAGTTTATATCGTGTTGTATTAAATTGTTTATTTTTAACTAATAATAATAGGTGTTAGATGATCAACGCTTTTTTCGACGCTTTAAAGTTTCAAACTTTCAAAGTAAAACTTCAGTCAAACCTTTTGGTACATTTATGCCAATGGGAATGTCAACTGGTTGGAACCAAATTCATTTTAACTTAGCAGACTTTACACGGCGTGCTTATGGAACAAATTATTTGGAAACTGTTCGGTTGCAAATTCATGCTAATGTAAGAATACGACGCATTTATTTCACAGATCGCTTGTATCAGGAAGACGAGTTGCCTAATGAGTATCGTTTGATACAACAACCAAAAACAAAAAGTCCAATTAATTGGAAAACCCCTGTTGCTAGGCCACCATCACCGCTTTTAAAAAGTCAACAGGAAACAAATGATATGAAAAATTATGATTTAAATTCTCTCGACGTTAAGAATGCTGGAGCGAGAGATAAAAATTAGTCCTATTTTTTTAAATAAAAAATCATATACTATTAGTGTTTTTTTATTTCCATTGTTTTCTATTAGGAAAATTTTTAAATGCGTTAAGCCTAACGTTAATAAAAGTTATATTAACGTTCTAAATTATTGTATTACACTGTTTTCTTGATTCGGCATGAAATCACTAGATGCTATGTGCAGCAAGTCATTCTCCAAATTTTCTAAGGCATTCTGGTACTCAGTGATTTCAAGTGCCTCCCACTCGGCTTTAAATGCCGCTTTGGGATCTTGTGGCATGGTCATAGCTGCGCCAGTCATGGCATCTGCCTGAGCTTGTGTCTGATCAGCTTGATTGTTTTCGCCCAGTACTAGCGTGTAGATTGATCGTAAGCCAAATACGTTAAGAAAATACCAAGAAGCCGATGACACCCAAGCTGCATCTAAAGAAGCCAATTCTACACCTCTTTGCAGCATGGGTTTGAATCTTAATGTCAAAGGAAACGGAACTTTCGTAGTTACAAATCCTGAAAACATCCAATTAATCCACCCTCCTATGACTACCATGGGCAAGACGTTAATAAAATTTCCTTTCAACATATCTGTTAACATGGCTGTAGAGTTTTGCGCCACCGGTGCCCTTGTCTGTGTTTTGAAATAGCCTGTACACTCATTGTTGAAGAAGTTCTTACGCATAGCAAAGGAACGAGCCGTTAAATATTTGCCATTTTCCCTTAACAGGCGGGCGCGAATTATTGCTTGACTAAAAATAAGTAAGGAATATTGACGAAATTTACATACACTCATATGTATATGAATAAAATGCAATTACCTATCCTGAATTTGTGTGATTTCTGCTTTTTTCTGTGACGATATCAATATGGACACATAGTGGCGAAAAATACCAATAAAAAATGCGATTAAAACAATTGGCAAGAAAACCCACACTCTAATATTCGGATCAATTAATAATTCTGTCATAATTATCTGAATTCAATAGTGATTATTCCCCAAAAAATTGAATTTATTTTTGTAATAAGTAGTCGCTAATTAAGAGCAGTTTATAGATTCTAAATTTTCCAATTCACAATAGTATTGCAGAAAACGGAAGGCCAAAGCAGATTGAAAATAAATTATATTTGTCAAAGCAAATTATGCTATGATCTGGCAACACCGCCCCAGCTCATGTTTTGGCTTTCGGATTTGATTTTTTATCAGGTGATCCTTATATACATACATATTATATATTTCCTAATATCTGTAGTATAATTTTAAAAGAATTGTTTTAAATATTTTTATTGATATTTATACACACTCTACAATTTGGGGTAGAATTGTCGTTTTTGTTTGACGTACCGTATCTAAAAAATAACCCTGAAAGGTTCTATGTACTTTTTTATTGCATGTGACTTTGAAACTTTGAATTTTTTATTTTGCTATCCTTATCCTCGAACTGCTCACATATGTTTTTATTCATATTACATTAAGAAAATGTTTTACGCAAACATTTTACAAAAATTTTTCAAAATAAAACTTTCTATTGGTTTTGAATTTTTATGCAATGTGTCAAAGCTGTTTGTTTATAAATTCCTTTCCCTATTTGTAATTTCAAGAACTGTTCCGGCAACACCGTTCACAACTGTAAAAATTTATGCTTTGTTGACAATTCACATTTACTTTTTTTGAGTGTTGTATAAAATCGACTTTTCCTTTAAGTAGACTGAATCGAAAGCCGCAAATTTTTGTTGGAGTTTTTCATATTTTACCTGTTTTTCACCACTTAGGTTCGAAAATGTATTTTTATTTATTGTAACACTCACTATTAGTTATATTTCTTTATTTTCGTCAAAGAGCGCTATGGAAAAACCTGATACTGGACAAAGTAATGTAAATTCCGTTCCTCCAGCAGAACCTGCACAAAATAATTTGACAGGAAATACTAATAGTAATTCTAATCAACCTGCTAACACTGTTCAACAATGTAAAAAACCTAGAAGTGATTTAAATTCGTTACCAACGCGGCAATATTTGGATCAAACAGTGGCACCCATTCTACTTCATGGCTTGCAAACTTTAGCACGTGAAAGACCACCAGATCCCATAAGTTTTTTGGCATCATATCTTTTGAAGAATAAAAACCGGTGTGAGGAAACCATACCAGAAAATGTATAAATTGAAGTGAGAGTACAAGAACAACAATGCATATAAGGTTGGATGCAGTTTGTGGTTTCCTTACTTTTAAATTTTGTAATAGTTACTAAGTTATATATACATTTAAACAAAATTCGTAGATTTATACTAAGATTCAGTTTATCAGCTTTTAGCGAAGAGATTTGTATGTGAAAAGACTTATTGAGGCTGATTAAATTATTGGTTTTAATTTTCATGGAACCTTCAATTATTGTATATTTTAAAGCATATTCATGCGTGAAATAAATACTTGCGGTATGTTTAGATTTATTTGTACTCAGCTTTGTTTTATTGACTATACTATTAGGCCTTTCTGTTAAAGCAATACAATGTGTAATGTTTGTAATTCAACAGCGAACTTAATTCACGCTATTTCAAATGTCGATGTCATTGGATTATATTTTTGTAAACAATGTGGAGCTTGTAAATTTCATTCTAACAATTTACTAGTTTTCACTAACGTCATTTTGTTTGTTCCTAGTTGGTATAACTACAAAAACTATTAGAACACCAATAATTCAATTCCTAAACGATGTTTACATCTTTTTGATTTTAGGAAAGGACATGAATATACGGACATACATATGTATGTATGAGTAAAAAAAATCTTAATGGCATTTTATTCTTTCTTTATTGGAAATTAACAACAACTCTTTTTTATTCCTCTACTTCAACTTCACTTACGCCAAACATGCCTGCTGTAAGGCATCCATAGTTAATAGCATTCGCTGCAGTAACATCTATAGGAGGTGGTATGTGACATTCATCGCTTTGATAGACGTAGGGTAACCGTAATATCCAATACGCACTTTGTGAGAGTTTTGGAGGTTCAGGTAAGCCCAAAACAAAATCTTTATCACCAGTTCGAACTTTTGGGTCAAGTGAAACATTGACCGGAGCCTTCGGAGTTACCACATGAACACGCATCAATTGAGCGACATTGAAATTTTTTGTACGGCAGGGGCAAGGGAAATACAAGGGCATGTTGTTAAATACAACTTTACTTTCGCTATTACGTAAAATACCTAGAAAATTTTATAAGTAAAGTTAGGATTTATTAAACAGCTAATTCAAACCTGATCCTCCTCTTAAAATTTTGTCCGGAGACGACATCATAAATCGATGACCTCTTGGACATTCGTATTCAAATCCAACAAAAATTTTTAAGACAAACACTTCTCTCATTTTACGATATCTCGTTTTTTCATATGCCCACTGAGCAGAGTGCTCGAATCGTACCTGGACATTCCAAGGTAAAAGAAAATTTGATCCTGATAAAAATCCAGGTTGAAAATGCTCTTGCAATCCATTACAATGGCTGTACAGTGAACTTGAGCCGACGCAGCACAAGGACCAACTGGGAAATTGAGGCAATAAGCCGATGGGACTTTCCGTATGCATCATTCCTGGTAAATATTCAGTTGTGGATGGTTGTCTTATAATCGTTCTCTCTTTTTCGTCTTCTTGTGATTTTTTATCTTTAACTTTCAAAACTAATTCATTAAGTGCTTCTACGGAACTGTTTATATCATCGTTATCTTGTACATCAATATTATTTAAATTTTCCATTGAAACGGAGAGACTTAAATTCGTATGAGTGCCCTGGGAAGCAGTTAGTGGTTGCGAGTTAATTAGAACGAGTTGCTCATCTTCAGGAATATTCGCTGCACAGTTCGATTCAATAACAGAAGACTCATTGACGGTTATCTTAGGAAAACTTATATCAAATTCAGCAGCTCTAATTTTAAAATAAAAGATAAATGTATAAATATATGTAATTGCAAATAGATTCATACTAGAAAAATACAATATGTTCTGATAAAAACAAGCGCCATGTAGGAGTGCATACATGCATATATATGTACATATGTATAAATATACCTAAGCATTCATATACATACATATGTATGTAATTCAAAAGCTGGCACAATTTCTTATCCGTTGTTGTTCCAGTATAACTTAGGAATTTGTGAACAACTTCTAAAATTCCTTTTTCGTTTAAAAATATTTAGTTCCCATATTTTTGTTTGGAAGTCGGATGGGCAAAATTGATTACCACAAAACTTTTGTCATTTGTGAACCGATTTTAAAAAATGTTCTATTTGATGTGCAGATCGGACGGATGAAATATTAGTCTGCAAAATTTATTACCGCGTAACTGCATCCCACCTAAACTGAACTTTATTATTTATTAAAGAAACTTGCAAATCAGTCTAATATGTTTGTATTCCTACCCTTAAGTTTGTCTTGCCTTGGTGACCGATTTTGTAAGAAAAAATTGGACAGAATTTATATCCGCTATTATTTCCCCTTCATTAAAATGTTTGTTTTTTCGAATAAAAAACAAGATATATATGTATGTATGTATGTGTGTACATATTCATATGTATGTATATTTTTTGTGTGGTTTCTAGCTGTCTATATGCCGCTATTTCGTAGGTGCTACTCGCCTCATCAGTTGACTTGAAAATCTTACTCATCTCATTCTACGGTTTACTTTTCACACTTTAATTGATATTATGTTATATACATACATACATACATACATACAGAAGTACATCAGCTGTAAAGAAATCTATTCATGTTTCAAAATTATTTTTCTGAGTGCATCTCCAGTTAGGCAATAATATCGCTTGCGGATTATGGTTTGGTAAATAAATAAATATCACATACTTTTAAAACATTTTACCTGTAATCGTTAACTGATGGCTCAAATATGTCAAAATGAATTCTCTTAACTCTGACGCAAAAGTTACAGTTACTTGCCATGTACTCATAAAAATCATAATTAGCATGCTTAATGCTATACGGATCTTCGCGTTTTCCTTGAGTTCTGCCACAATTACAAGCTGATATAAATATTAAACGGCTTGTATGCTCCGTGAGATTCTTTGCTATATGTTTGGGTCTAGCACAGGGATTTCCTCTTAAACTGGGGTACTCACATTGTTCTTTACCATTTTTCCAACAATTTTCACACATTTCTCGCAACTTAGATTCATTAGTCGCTGTATCAGGCCCTCGAGCATATTTTTTGTATAATGCAATAGCTTCTTCGACCTTTAAACCAAATTACATTTGAACAAAATTTTAAGTTCTTTCCTTATAAATATTTAAAATATTTTACCATTTTTTTGTGCACGATACCACTGTAATATGTTAAGGTAGGATTGTTGTACACAGAGAAAGCCTTCTGAAGACCAATGTCGCAGCATGCTTTAAAAAATCTGTGTAATAAATAAAGTTCAGGTCTAAAAATTAGTAAATATGTGCTTTGATATAATCTTACTCGCTATCGTAATTCAATATTTTATCAAAGTTCTCCAAGTAAGCTTGCTAGGGTATTGGAACAATCATAGATAAAAATACGTCTGATTAATGATGATGATTTGCAAAAACTTACATAATCCGGATCATTGGCTTCAAAATTGTTGTTATCTGGATTCTCAATAAATAATTTATGCATCATTTTGAAAGACTCGAACCAAGACTTAAAAGACAAAAGCTGAATAGAAACCCGTTGAAGAACTGTTTGCAAACTTCAAAAATTCATTAAATTACCACAAAATGATTTTTGCCTTTGAATTTTGTTAAATTATCATTGAACCCAATATGAAAAGCCTGATCAACGTGTTCTTTTAAGAGATCGGTAAATTTACGATTTATAGTATACAAGTCCTCGAGCGATTCTGTTTCATTTTCGCAATTATTTAAATTTAATGGTTTGGCAAAGCCCTAAAAAAATAATTTTAATGCCTTTACATTTACATATTACAATGACATACTTTAAAAGGTAAAATATCATCCAAATCATCATCATATTGAGCAAAATTAGGTTTTTGTATAAATTCCTGCAGCATCTCCACAGATTTTAACAAAGGGTCTTCTCTCAGTTTATCATTAACATTATAATATACAAAACGTAATTTAGCTGGTATGGAAAACAGCGAATTGTTGCTATTATTAATAACAACAAATTCGTTTCGGAGCATTTTATATATATTATCTTCGACGTGAAATTCTGATTTTGAAATAGCTTCTTTTGTTTTTTCTATAAAAAAAATATTTAATAAATTTTAATTTTATTTTTACACCTCCCTACCATGACCATTTGGCAAATTTTCAAATAAAAACAACACTCTCGGAGAACATAATCTTGCGTATTTGCCCAACATAAAGCCAGCACTGGAGTTTTTCATAAATTTTGGCAAAAATTTTAAAACATGTCGGTCTCTACAATATAAATATTATATTGGTTAAGAAAAAAATGCTGTTTACCCATTCTTTTACCGTATTATTTTAAGAGCTTTGAAAACTCCTAATAATGACGCGTCAAACGTTACACTTAGCTCTATAAACACTATCAAATGGCACACGTGCGTCGCAAACAAAAACATACGGGCAAAACGGTTACGCATTTTTTGATGAAATGTAAGAAACTGGTCAAAAGTGTTTTTTTCCAATTCGGCCAAAAGAATTTTTTGCATGCAAGCCGCATCATACGTTGTCTCAAAGTGCAAAAACAGTTTAGATTCCTTAGGCTTATAATAAAATTGTATTTGACCCTAAAAGGGATATATTAGTATTTTTAATTACATATACTGTTGAACAAACAAACCTCATTGGGCTCATGTTTTAAAAGACTTGGATGTCGATCTAGTATATCCAAGGCAACCATTTTATTGCAGTCGGGAAATGCAGATTTGCCAATAACGCCAATTATTATAAGCTTGTTATCATTTTGCATTAGTAGTTTGCTATAATTATCAGATGTTATATTCAAAATAAAAGAGAATGAAATATGTTTCTAACTGACCTAACTTCATCGGGCATATCTGGAAATTGCCATTGAATATATTCCGGCATTGTGGCAAAAACTTCCTAGTATGTTGTATTAGTTTTAATCACATAGAATTTTTTATACAAAACAAAAAAAAAACATTTGCAGCAACACACTATGAACACAATGTGAAAACAGGTTTGTTGTGCTATCAATGTAACAGCCAAGTATTCCTTGCATCTGTTATAGCGTTGCCAGATTCGAAAAAGAAATTAGACTTTTATTTTTCAAAGAAGAAGGAAGAAGCAAGTAATTTTTTCACAAATTACTCTTTTTCTCGCCAAAAAACAAATGTTGTATTGTAACATTTTATCCCTTAAGACTCTGGTGAGAAATTTTTTTCTGAAACGTCTTATTTAAAAAATGTGAATTATCTTTAAAATAATTATATAGCTGGCTACTCGGTGACAATTCTAGCTAGCTGCCTTTGTAGTCGTGTGTTCGTGTAGATGTCTTCAATGTATTTAAAGCATAAATGCTAATTTCGCATGAGCTACATATACCAAAGCTCCTAAGTACAAACAGTTTTTGAATTGTAAAGGTGCTATTAGACGTTCATACTTAGTATATCACAAGAGCTATGTTAAAAGAGACTAGGTTGTTTCCTGTAAGATTTACACAAGTATTTTGAAATGTGAATAACGCGTAAAAAGTTGTTGGAGGTTAAATTTCTCAAAGTCGAAAAAAATTATAATATCTATGTTTTCAGTTTCATCAGTAGGCACTCACACAGGCAATTCTGTCAGCTAAGCTGATTAACTTTTAGGCATCATGCTGAGGGGAACGTAAGGTGAGTACAGACTTACTTGTACTTTCAATTCGTTTTACTTTCTTATTCGTACTCGGGAAAAAGCACGAGTGTGTGTAAATGTGTGTATACGATACAAGCAATAAGAAATGCTGTAGGTGAACAACAAAGCAATTTCTCATTGAAATTTCTTTGTTGTTTTTTTATCAATAATCAATAAATTGTGACTCACTAGCCTAACAAATAATTTTGTTAACTTTCTCTCAATTTTTTTTTTAAGTTTTTCATAGTCGTCTTATTTTATATATTTACTACGGTATATACATTATATCTGACACAATTCTTAAAAATCAATAAAAATTAATTTACCATCTGTAAGACCAAATAGCTATTTGGCGAGTGTCATGGCGCACATAAAAAATCAAATGGTTTTGAAAACCGACATACAAAACTGAAATACTACGTATATACCGTCTAATACCCGCTTAACACATCACTAATTTGATAACATATTGTTAGTGGGTTTTCTGCTGCCGAAAAATTTTATTTTGTTCGTAAAGTAAAATGGGGTGCGATGGAGGTACGATACCAAGACGCGATGAACTTGTCCGGTTGAAGAAGAAACCAGAACAGGTATGAGTGTAAGCATAATTTGTATATTTGCGTGTTTTTTAATCTATTATTTTTTAGAAAGACAAAGATGCTGAACGGGAGTTTCTTTGGTTACACTGCTCGTTAAATCAGCAACGTTTGCAGGAACCAATTGTAATGTGCGGCTTAGGTCGTCTGTATTCCAAACAAAATGTAATTGAACAGTTATTGGAAAAAGATAAAGTGCCAGAGTCGGCTAAACATATAAAAAATATGAAAGACATTAAGCAATTAAATCTAACAAAAAATCCTGCATTTACTGAACAAGACAAATCTGAGGGCTTACTGGACTCTCGACACGCACCCTACATATGCAAATTAATTGGCTTAGAAATGTCTGGAAAATTTCGCTTTGTGGCTTTATGGTCTTGTGGATGTGTTATGTCCGAAAGAGCTTTAAAGGAAATAAAATCGAGTTCCGGTGGCAATTGCCCACTTTGTCAACAGCCATTTGCTGTAGAAGATATAGTCATATTAAATGCAACCGACGAAGATTTGGAATTGATGAGAGTTAAAATTGAAATGCGTCAATTAAAAAAGAAAGCAAACAAAAAGGACAAACAAAATAAGAAAAAAGATATTTCGAATAATATTAATTTGCAAATAAACGAAGTTGGCTCTTTGCCCAAATCTATTGACTTGCCTTCAACCAGCAAGTCATCAAATTTAAATAGTTTGGCCAGCAGTAACACACCGAAAGCAAATTCCAGCTCCGCCTCTTCTTCCCGATCTATCAAAAATAAAATTGTATCAAATCCTAAACGTCTAGGAGCAACTTCAGGCACATTAGAAGACCCTGAATTAAAACGTTTAAAAACTGATTACAGTGTAGCCAAAGATCCTAAAGCTACTGATGTCTACAAATCATTGTTTACCTCACACAAAAGTGAGCAAGAACAGACTAGAGCGCACTGGGTCACATATAATCCCTTTTACAACTAACGTGTATGTAACGATTTTATTTATATAACATTCTTAAATGGCGAAAAGCAAATTTAACAGCCATATTAAAATAAAAATAAGTTAATTTAAACTTGAAGAGCAATAAATCGAGAAACAACCGTTTATTAATCTTAAGCGGAGATATTCTTTTTATTGACTTTTTGTATATTACAGTAAAATAAATCAAAGTTTTGTAAAAAACTCATAAAAAATCTTAATTTGTATACTCTCACTATTTAACTAAATATTAGTTGCTTTTACTTATAGCTAAGTTTAGCGACAAAAAGTTATTTGTTCAACTATTAGCTCTTTTTTTTATAAAAACCTGCTGTTAACGTTAAACAGAGATTAGTTTAATACAAATTAGCTGTAAAAATAAATTTAACAATAAACATAAATTAAGTAATTTTCTTATCTTAGCACATAAGAAGTTAATATGGATTATGGAAGTGGTAAATATAAAATATATTTGTGTGCGCCAAGGTTAGCGAAATATTCGACATTGCATAGTGAGTTAAATATGACTATTCAAATGTTTTGTCTTATAGTACTCCAAACTCGAAAATTTTAAGAGTCTAGCTTAGCTCAATTTATAATTGGAGTAACTTAAAGAAATAAACTTTACTATAAAAATAAATTACATACATATTATTTAAACCTTAGCAGCGTTTAATACAACTTTAGATCTAAATAATAAACTTATAACCTAATTCTCATTTAAAAGTTAAATTAAAAAATATCGTTTAAAATAAATATATAAAATTATTTTACTATTCTTCTGTTTCAACTTCCTCTTCGGCAGCGTAATCGTCATAGTCATCGTATTCAGCGTCTTCTAGAAATGGGTATTCTGACATTTCCGCCACAAGAGCATTGTTGTTGTGAAGACTAAAAGGTAGGGCAGTATTTGTATTCAACTTATTAATGTTGTTCATGTCAACTTCATCTTCCTCTTCAAAATCGTATTCGTGTTCATAAGAGCTACGGTTCTTTCCTGCGCTAATAAATGTCTGCCCTTCGGAGCTTCCTTCTTCCATATCATGTTTAATTTCCTGTTTTTTCTTTTCTATTATATGTTCCCGCTTATTTTTTTCACGTTCACAAGTAAGATTATTTTCTTGATATCCAGCTTTAAGTTCATTTTGTTTCAATTGACCATCTTCTAGATTTGAGCTGGCGTTTTCAGTGCCTTGAGAAACTCGTAACGTAATATTGTCTTCCTCATTCTCTTCCTGCTCGTCTTCTTCCATTTCTTCTTCATCTCCTATTTTCGGAGGGGTTTGTTGATGTTTCTTTATCATTTGTTGCTGCATTTGCATTAGTAACTGCATTTGCTGAATGTATTGTTGTTCTTGATGTAAACGTTCTTCTTCTGAAATGTCTACATTTTTAAAGGGGTTCTCCTTCATATTGTGCAAAAGTGCGGCATGTTTTTCTGTCACGTGCAAGGCTAAAGAAGTAGCATTTCTATGTAAATCGCCACAAACTATGCATAATAAAGTTTCATTTGGTGTAGGACAAGCCGGTTCTAGTCCTTGTTTTTGAGCTTCTACATGTTGCTGTATGTGTTTGCTAAGATACGCAGCTTGACTGTATGATTTGCCACAAATGTGACAAGGGAAGGGCTTTTCACCTGAATGAATTTTCATATGTACACTTAAGCTAGAGGCCTGTGTAAAAGATTTGTTGCAGAGTTTACAATTGAAAGGTTTCTCTCCAGTATGAATTCTCATGTGAATGTTGAGACTGCCAGATTGTGTAAAGGAACGATCACATATGCTACATGTAAACGGCTTTTCTCCCATGTGGCACTTCATATGTTGCACTAATTCCGAGGAACTCGCAAACGCTTTGCGACATATAGAACACTGGTACACCAGGGTTTGATTATGCATGCGCATATGTTCCTTAAGTTGAGCTTCGTGCTTGAAACTTTTATCACATTCCGAGCAAGAATACCGTGAGCCATATTTATGTGTTTTCAAGTGTATGACGAGCGATGTAGAATTGACGAAACCTTTATCACACAAATGGCATTGATGTGGTTTTCTGATAGAGTGAGATCTTAAGTGAACCATTAAGCTACTCGACTGGGTGAAGGCTTTGGAACACAAATCGCATTTATAAGGTTTCTCACCACTATGTATACGTATGTGGGTATTCAAACTGCCAATATGAGTAAACGTTTTTTCACATATAGAACATTGAAAAGGTTTGTTGGTGATGTGACAGCGAACATGTTTCGACAAATCGCCTGCGCTTGGAAAACTCTCTTCACAGTGACTGCATTGGAAACATTTTGGTTCTCCACTAATTAAAGAAGACATTTCAATGGCTGCTTGCTGCGCAGCGCTCCGGCGACCTCTACCTCTTCGCACAGGCTGCGCCATAATGGAAGGCCCCGCGTTATCGCCTAAAGCAGGATTTAGAAGTATTATAGAAGTAGACTCTCTGGGATCGGCAACTTTTAGCTGTATAGCATTGTTTTGTGAACTTTGAGAGTGTAAAGAAACAGCTTCTACTTCCTCATAGGCGGCCTCCTCCATTACTTCCATTGTAGTATTGCCATCCGTTGTTAATAAACGTTTCTCTACCGTAGACGAATCTCTGGTTAATTCATCTTGGGTATTTGTGTTACAATTTGAATTACTCGAGCTTTCTGAAGATGAAGATGATACACTAGATGATGAAGATGTACTCGAATCATCGTCTGAGTCCGTATCATCCGAATCTGAGTCTACACATTCAGATACTTCTTCTATACCATTTGGTTCAGTTGGGCCACCTTCTTCCGGAGCTACCAACTCACATACTGGCTCAAAAACCCAGCTATAATCCCTATTATCATCTAATTCCTCTTCGGGATCTTGAGGTTCTGGCATATCAGCATGCTTTGTATTAAGATGCTCATACATAAGAAATGGACTGATAAAATATTCCTCACAACACATGCAATGGAATGTTAAATCCGGAGGTTTAGGTATTGATGATGGCAATTCTCTTGTATCTGCATTGTTCCTGTTTAAGGCACCTTCAGTGATAGGTATTATGGTAAATGGTAATTGCTTGTAGCGACTATATTCCTCCATTGTAGTGTTAACACATGAATTCGTTTGTAAGGCCATGGTAAAGAAATAAAAATAGCACTGCAAAGGCACCAGAAAATATAGTTTTGAGTAAACAAAGTAAAAATTTATAAATCTTACTTAAAACGGAGATTTTGCCTCCGAGTTTATCTATGTAAGTAAAAGGTTTTCTGGTTACAAATTTGTTACATATGTACATATTTATGCATGCATACAAAACATTTCTTTCGACAAAACGTCTGTAATTAATATTACACAACAAGAAAATAAATATATATGTAAAAAATAAAAACAGGTTGATAAGTTGATAATATTTAATTAGGATTCATTCAATTTAATTTATTAGTTTAACCACTTTAATACATTGCAAAAGACCAACAAATATGTATATGTAAGTATGTATACCAACGTTAATGCATACATACATACGCACATTACCCAAAAACCTTTTTAATAGTTTTTATTAGCATTGATAATAATGTTTATATGTATGTACATATGTATTACAAACATAGTTTAAGAAGAGGCAAACGACATTTTTGCAGATTTTCAACCAATTTTTTTCAAATGAATATTTAACTTACACTTCTTTAACAAATATGTAACAAAACTCCTTTGTTCTGGTTTGGGTATAGATAAAATATAATTATATTAATTGGTTGCTGTATATCAAGTGCCACACAAATACTTTTATTTGTGAATTTCCAGAGCAGTTCCTGCTTGTTAAGTAAAAAAATTTAAAATCAAAAATTGTTTTACTTTATACATCCAAAAGCACTTAGAGTGTATATTCGATTGTTTAATTTTGAGTTTTAATTATATTTTAATTAATAAAACTGGAAAAAACAATAAAGGCAAAATCTTTAACAAAAAAGGATTTTTTTTGTTTACTGTAGAAGTTTAATTTGTGTTAGTGTGTTGTATGTAAAAGAAATGTCAAACGACAAAACGACTATAGCTCTGCTGTAGTATAACAATTAGGAAACTTATATAACACTTTTCGGCCAATTACAACGCTGTCGTATCAGTAATTTGTGTGAAATTATAGAAGAATATAACAGGAGAAGCAATAAAATTGAACTGTTAAGTTGAACTTTAACTGGGGAGGTGAAATTTTCGGACACATCTTGCGACATTTTAACCGTTTTAAAATTTAAAAAAATTTTTAATAAAAAATCTTAGTTTTAAAATTTTTCGTTATTTTGACCGTATTATTTGCAATATAAAAACTAATAATACTACACTAATTTAACAGAAAGGGCATTTTATTTCACCAGTCTTTGTTTTACTATAAGAACAACTTCATCACATTGCAAATCAATAAAATTTTTTTTATTAAAAACTAAAAAATAATAACAAGCACTTTATATTACAGAATTAAATGAGATCATAAAAAACAAAAAATTGCAGCTACATTTTTGGGAGGTTTTGCATGCTTGAGCAATTTAAAGTTTTTGACGACTGGAAAATTATAAATCCGCTTACAGCGATGATATCCAAAATTCTATAACAATATGGCCGAAGGGCAAGGGACTGCCGCACGAATACATTAAATATTTTTTGTCCAGTTTATCACTATCAAAAAATTAGAAATAAATTTATGATTTAGATGTAACTAATTTCTGCAAAAATAATTTATATTTATGGACAAAAGATGGATTAAATTAGAAAATCTAGTTATTTATACTTTTTGGCCACAATAAGAGGGGCAAGTGGTAAAAATAATATGCAGGAGCTGTGGTAATTTGTTATTGCCGATGCGCTGGTAAAATAAGGTAAGGAAAAATTGCATAAATAGAATAGATAGGATCTGATCTTATCCGCCCCCACTTTGCTAACACAGCCAAAACAGAAATGAATAACAATGATCATGATGCAAGAAGATACGTAAATAATTACAGTGTCAGAGCAACATACAAGTGTAATATTTAAGAAAATTAAGAGGGGGTAATATTTACCACGACCTCTCCAGTTAAAGATTAACAAAATATTTTTTGAAGTGTTTAGAAATGTATTCTGCAGAATATACAACATTCTTTAATGTCCTCAATTTCGCTCGAAAAGAGTAGAAACCAGCCACATATTACCTCATCGTGAAGCACTGATGGGAACGCATAGTGTCGATCGTTTTAAAATGTTCAATTTGGCCGGTATGAACCAACAAAATATTGTCACAACAGGGAACGCTAATGTGCTAATATATTATTATAAATCGTTCTAAGTTTTAAAATTTAGTCGATTTAGCACGATAAACATTGTTACATATTGTGCCGATAACGATAACATATATGCCGATAATGGCAAACATAAAAACTCGTTCTTATGCTTTGCGTTCTTATATTAAAATACACACATGGAAACGATAATTTTAACAAAAGTATAGCTACACGGTAGCACGACCGCCATTGTTTCTGTCGCCAATTTAAACTAATTTATATTTCTCTCAGCTACAAAACAAAAACAATGTGGACAATATAACAAAACAGGTGTTTGGAAACTAATTTGAAATGATATTTGTTTTAAAATTCTTTAGATAGAGAAATATTTATAAAGCACGTATAAGTTATTATATTTATTTAATTCAGAAGCTTTAAAAAGCACAACTTTCAAAATTGTTTCGATTTCCAACACATTAGCTCCATGAGTTTGATAAATCCACAAGCGGGCTAAATAGTTTGTTAATTGAATAACTTTTATTTAAAATCTTTTAAGGCCATGATACGCTATCCCAGGGCAAACTTAACACGGTAAGTGCATCGCTACAACAACAACTTTTTTCGGCAAAATGTCAAGTTGAGTGCATACATGGGCTTAACTATGTAGGTGTTACCGCAAAATATATTGTCACGTAATGGTAGGTAAACTTTATCAACAAATAATTCATAATTTGATATACAACAGAAAACAATTCTTTGCTGTGGGATTTATAGTATATTTATAGATATATTCAACTACATCTTCAACTTTGCGGCCCCGCTAACCTTAGAGTAAACGTGGCCGAACAACAAATGATCTAATACACATGATTCTTTGCCCTTTCTTTTATTTAAAAAATGTTAATTGGCATCACTGAAATATATGTAAATGTAGTGCTGTAAATGGTTGTGTTCGTGTAGCCTGTTGTATTGAATGTGTTTAATGCATTACGCATGGGCTAGTTTTTATGTGACTGTGTTTTGGCACACGTGAGAGTAATGCGTGCGTAAATGAGAACCGTCTCAGAAACACAATACTTCACTAGTTCCTTTGTTTGAAATATATTTGTTCGTATGCGGTTTGTTTTGATATTGTGTTCTTTTAATTTCCGATGCTTAGTTTTCGTAACAGGTGGCTTGTTTCATAGTTTACCAAGTAAATTGGCTTGACTATTTAAAACAAAAAAAATAGTTTTTATTTCTTCATTATTTTTGTTCTTAAAATTGTTGAACTTCGGCAAGGACCCACTTGTTACGGTGGTGCAACTGAACTGCTTTATTTTACAAGAAGCAGGATTGTATATCACTTACAGGATATTGTATGATGTTACTAATTGGCGAATATGTTATAGTGTTTGGGACTTTTGACATAAAAAAGAAATCTTGAAATCTAGCATTAGTTTTGTTTATGAAAAAATTGCGCGTTTAAAAAGAAAACTCCAACACACAATTTTATAGTTAAATATTTAAAGAATTACCGGGAGCATAAACTTGCACACTTTTTATTATTAGAAACAATTTAATAATTAAAATTCTTCACTTGAATGAAATCATTGTACTTTATTAAGGCTATTTACCTTCAAATTTGGTAAAATTGCGCAACTTATCATTCCTAACATTTCATTTATGTATGTATGTTATAAATGAAACAAACATTTAAAACAGAAAATTGAAAAAGGTAAGCTAACATTTAAAATTCAACAATTATGTACTTTAAATAAAAACTACTTATTATTAATTAAAAATGTAATATTTTAAGCGTTACGTTATGTCGGTGAAGGGGCAGTGTTTAACGTAGGGAACGTCGATGCAATAGCAGCCGCGCGAACTGAAATTAAAAAGAAACTTAGTTAATGTCGATGATAAACATATGTACAATGTATGTACATATATGTATAAAAAATATGTACATTGTGTTTTGAGTTCATAGTGTAGAATAATTCACTGTAAGTTTTATTTTATTCATTCAAAAACATAATGGCTGCTTTTGAGAAAACAATTTCGACACTCTAAACTATGAGATTAAAATGCGTTTTTCTCAACATTATGTTCCTTGGGGTATGACAACGATGGTTTGATCTCAAAATACTCACTTATCCGGTGCATCATTTCCCATATAATACTCCTTTATTTGCGCCACAATTTCAAAAGGATTTTTCTTCGAAATCGGCAGTCTTTTCGGACCCGTAATATCCACGCAACCATCCGGACAGGGTACACCCAAATATTTTTTATGTTTAAAAGTGGCCGAAGCCAAATAACATATACTCAAGAAATGCGAGCACCTAGCGCGTCCTTAAACAACAACCGATTTTGAGATTTCACATTATTTGGCATAAATTAATTATTATACATACTAATTGGGTTTCCCCGACAATAGGGCTGTGTTCGTCCACCATTTATACAGTAATTTAAATGTCCGGTATTGTCCTCTAAGCCGAGAAATCCTGCATTTGTGTGTAATATTTGTATGACATTCGCATCGTCCATTGTCAAGCGAAAACGATTGGGCTTTTTACGTTCAATTAACGGCCTGGCTGGATCAAGACCAATTATTTTATATTGTTTAATACTTAAATGATTGCTGATCATGCCACAGATATGCGCCCCCAAAGAGTGACCAACACAAGTAATTTTTTCTCTTGCTGCTCCATGATGTGTTAGAAAAGAATAAATCTGAAAACAATATTTTTAAGAACATTAAAAAAATCATGCATACATACGTATGTATTTATGTATGTATATATTTATGTATGTATGTATGAGTGCTTCGATGGATAAGTTGATAGAGTATTCGACTAGCAGTCCAGACGTCAGAGGTCGTATACTCGTAGGAATCTCTCTGAGGCTGTGCTGAAAAACAATAGCCAAAAATTCTTTCAACTAAAAACAATAACAAAAAACACACAATGATACATATGCGCATTAATAAAACACTCTTAATAACCCAACAATCAAATCCATATATTGTACAGAAATACAACATAGAACGCAATGGTTGGTTTAATTGATGTCTGATCGTGCATTTTTGTAGGTATGTACACTGGGTATTCAGATAAGTTCTGCTCCAAAGTAATAAACTACGATACTCATAAGTAAAATTACTCATATTTGCATACAGTCAGTGTAAGAACCCATCGAACGACTAAATAAAGGGTGGTTGAACAGAAAGAAGTAAATGGTGACTTTGCAAAGAAAATCATCTTCAGTGACGAGGCACACTTTCACCTCAGTGGCTTCGTTAACAAGCAGAGTTGCCGCATTTCGACAAATGAGAATCTAAGAGTGATTGTTAAAAAGCCGATGCATTCACAAAAACTGACTGTCTAGTGATACTTATGTGCTGGCGACATAATTTTGGAGCAAATTTATATTTATCTATTATATAACAGATGAAAATGAGAGCCCAACAGATCCTTTTTTAATTTAGTTATGCTTGCGCATTTTCTATTAGGCTCAGCACAATTTTTGAAAGTTGGAGACGCAAAAGGTTTAAATTTTGAATCAACATTTACATTATTTTAATATTGCTTGCATTTTGCTTGCATAATATTTTATGCCAAATCGGCTAATTGTTTTATTTGTAGTTCGAAAATTTATCGCGCTTCTGAAATATTGATCAAAATAACTATGTACGCAATGTATGAGGAGTGAGACTCTATTTTCGGAGGCGTAGTTTTCTATGTTGAAGGCGGAAAAGCAAAAAAATATTAAAAATAAGAAAATTATATTCTTGAAAAAATTTACGCATGCATGTGAAAGTTCTCATTGAAGTACTCATACATGTGTACAATGATTTTAAAGTTTTTAAATCCTTTTTCTTGAACTAAAAATTAAAGCGCTTATGTGGGAATCTTTATTATAATGAACAATGCTGACAGTTATTTTCGTTAAATAATTTAATAATTGTTTTGTTGTTCGAATCGTTTAGATTAAAACTATTTCTTATTTTTAGTTTTCGATTTATTTTATTCAATATTTCGAATAGCGACAGCAAAATTTATGTAAATAGTCTAAAGTGAACAAAAGCTTTAATAAAAAAAAACGAACATATCTATATATGCAGGTGTTTTCACTTAATTGTAAATATAGTCAGAACTTAGTAATGGGTTTTATCATGAAACATGGCTCATTTTATTTGTAATTTCTAAGATATAAAAACTCAGTTTTGATTTTAATAAGTTTTTAAAAAACTAATATTTTCAAATTTGTTTGAAAAAATGTGGTTTATGCTAAAACTTTGTGAATATCTTCTGAACTATAAGGCTGTTAAAAACTGGTTATTAGATCTATGTGTGTTCTTTTTAATTCAATCCTACCTTCACTTCTCTATATAATGGAGAATCTCGTGATAAAGTGTCACTTTAAAGGGGGACTTAGACGGTAATACAAGTCATACGTAAAACCAAAGAGAAAATCGTATGAAATTATCTCCGTATTTTAAAAATGAGAATAAAAATCTTACTACAGATTTTTTTTGTTTACACCATAACAAAGTACAAGTTTACATAAAATTACATCCCTGATCTAATGATGTGTGAAGGAATTTGAAAAATTCTAAAAAACGACGAGAGCCGTACGACTGTAAAATTTTCATCTATATTTTCCCTCCATGTCGTATGGTTTCAATACATATTAGGTTTAGACGATACCATCCAAATATATATTTTTTCGAAGTGTGAAATTGTAGCAAGATTTATTTTCATTTTACACAGTTTTTTTTTGCAGCGTTTCAAGGAAAGATGTCCGCCATCAACGAATACAGTTGGACGTAAAAAAGCTGAAGAAAAATGTTCGGAAAAGAAAAATTATTATTCTTTTAAGTGGTAGTTGAACAGAAGGTTAAAACATTTAGCAACTTTGAAAATGTGGTCAGGACACATAAATCAAATCCCTTGCTGGAGAGATCCGGCTACCTAATACTTTCTGCCAGTTATCAACTCGGTACTTGGTAACCCGAAATCCTCAAGGAACATCAGGCGTCCTAAACCTATGACGAATGCCAAAAGGCATCCTAGGGGCTGTTGGTCCCCGTTCTGCCAATTGACCATTGGTGAAGGCTTCAGAAGGACATGCTTACTCGAAATCATACATGACCATCCTAGAATTTTGGTTACCTTGCAGCCGAGGAGCCCCTTGCTTCTATACCCCTACAGCGAGAGGCCATCAACGCAACAGCTGCCATCTACATTTCGAAGAAAAATATCTTAGTTTTCTTTTGAAAAACAGAATTAAACAGCTGTAGGAAAAAAACACGAGCCAGAAGTAATCGATAATAGCTAAGTCTAACTCGAAAATACATACATACATACATATGTATGTATATAGCTAAGTTGGCATCGTTGTTTACAAATATTATTATTTTTTTAATTTTTATAAATCTTACATATTCATGTTAACTTGACATTTACTTTGCAGGTAGGCAGGTCAATTTCACTTTGTGATAGACTATTCTTTTTGTAAAGGCTTTTCAATAAGGGTGTGTAGATGTCGAAATGAAGAGCACAAGAGGTACATATTGAAACGGTTTCTTTGTCTGTTTGTTTGAAGGACTCATGGATGCTATTATGTTCATGACTTCTTACGTTCGTTTTTGCTCTCTGCTAATGCCACTTTTCACTTTTTACTACCTCTAAATTTGCATGCAAAATTCGGTACTTTTTTTGCCTTGAAAGTGTACTTTTGTACTCACCTGTGCTGTACATTGTGCTGTCAATCTCGTATTAATTAGAGCACTCAAATAACATGGATACTGAGTCAGTGCCCTCCAGTCAACGGTTATGACATTAAAGTCTCGTGATATATATGCTTTCGAAAGAAAAATTACAAGTTATTTTAATGGCAACAAAAGTATTATTTGTATTTATTACAAAATATTTCAACTACTCACTAACCGTCCCTTAAAAACTGCAAATGTCTGTCGATGGCACTGCCATTAAAACCATGAGCTATGAAAACGGTTTCGCGATGTTTACTGAAACCACCTTGGTACAATGTCAACGGATTGTGCACATTTATTGCAATACCATGGCGTGACGATTTCCTATATCAAGAGAAGAAAAAAAAATACAGAAAACATAAAGTTACGAAGTACTCGTATTTAATTATCTAAACAAATAATGGTACTTTTGTATGCACATATGTATTTTTAGTTCCATATTAGATAATACATCTTTATTTTCTATTGAAACTTTAGCCTAGTTTTGCATTTTCCTCTCTTGTCTATTTTGTATTTTAATTTCTTTTTATTAAAAACTTAACTTTTACATCTACGAGTATGTATGTATGTATGTATGTATGTATGTATGTAAGTGGTACCAATCGATGCGTTCACATTGTTGCTGATGGCCACCAGTTATCGCAGTTTAGTTTTGTTTTCATGTAAATACACACGTACGGATATAAATACATACATATGTATGTACATATGAATGTTCATAAATATGTGTGTTTTCATCAGGCTTCATCTGTACATTGCTTATTATTAGTTACTTTTATTTATTATACTATATACATACATATGTATGTATCAGATCGAATTTATAGCTTCTTTCTTTTGTTAATAAACAAATGAATAGTTTTCAATTGCGTGTCTACTCCATGTGGCTTCTGTTATTTTTTAAAAGTTCATTAGCAATTAAAAAAAAATTTCAAATACGAGTACGTACTTGTAATTTGGCAAACATTTGCGTTAATTTATTGATCAAATTAATTCGAAAATATAGAGTGTTTTTTATAGAGGTATAAAACTTTAATTTTGCAATAAGTTTCTAACTGGCGGTAAAAAATAAGTATTGAAAAATGAATTTTGAAAATAAATTAATAATTAGATTAGTTGTTGCTTTGCAGTACAGCGAAATAATTACGGCCATTCTGGAAGAAGATGATGATTAAGAATTTTTGGTGGACATGAGTATGAACTTTTATCGAATGGTTTGAATGTTTGTAAGCCAAAATATGTACAATAACTTGTAATTATGTACACACATCATATTATCTATGCATACATATCTACATATATTTTAAGAGTTGCTATGGAACATTTTTTAGTGATGCCAACTTAAATTAAGCAAGATGTAAGATGGAACAAAATGAGAAAGGATCATTTATCAAAGATGTTGAAATATGTTAATTTTTTTCAATAGACCCATATAAAGTCTAGATGTTAACATTTGTACAAATTGATGAAAGATGTAAGATGTTGCTCAGTGGAAAAAGGCTATTACTTCCAGAAAAACTGTCTGTTTGGTGTGCCTATTGGTCCGTATGTCTTTAAAAACAATGTTGGTGAGAATGTTACAGTCAATGGTGACCGCTATAAAGCGATGATTACTGACTTTTTTGTTCATCAATTGAACAACCATGATTTGCAGGAGCTGTGGTTTCAACAAGACGGCGCATCATGTCACACCCGAAACGATTGAGCACTTGGAGGACAATATTCACCGTATTATTGCCAATATACGGCCACAAATGTTGGAAAAACTCATCGAAAATTGGACCTCCAGATTAGACTACGTCCGAGCCAGCCACGGCGGTCATATGCCAGAAGTCTTATTTAAATTATAATACCAAAAGATTATCTCTCGAATAAAGTAAATTTCATGTCAATTTAAAAAATTCATCTTTGTTTTGTTCCATTTCAAAGCCCTTTCCTTACCTCTATAAAAAACACCCTTTATTTGACTTTTCTGCTGTTTGGCTTTGGGGAATGATTTTTCGCATTCGATGATTTCATTATTTTTCCTTAATTTTCTGTGGAAAATTGCATTACATGTTTTAATTTATAGATGCAATAGAAATTAAAGAACGGGAGAAGTGAAATGCCTTTGGCATAACGTTTTACTATATCTACCCTGAGGACACGAAGGTTTAAATGCGACAAAACTTACGATGGTTGTATGAAGTATTCTTCAAAAGTTTCTAGTCACATTGAACAACAGAAAACCAATTAAAGACTTGTCGAAAATCATTAATGTGAGCGATAGATGAACTTGGCAAAACGAAGATTAACGTTCAATATCGTAAGACATGCGATTAAATTTATTTACATATTTGTTTTATTTTTGACACAAGGTGAATTCGTAACAAGTAAAATCAAGAGCGCATGCCAAATACTCGTACGTGCTTGGGTTTTCGCCGAGTTCTGTTGTTGTTTTGGCGTGCTTACCTGCTGTGAACTGGCCTTATTCTTAAACATATTAAGTTCAAGAAATTCATCTGATTTCGTCCTTTCATTTTCATCGGAAGTTAGATTTCAATTCTTTATTGAAGGAAACTATTAAGAAAGCATGAAAACACTTTTCATTGTTTTACAGTGCGAATTCTCGCAATTAAGACCCTGATTTTTGGCAAGAGAAAATCCAATTTAGGTCAATTTTCTCGGCTTAGGTTAATTTTCCTGAAATTTCATTTTACAAGAATGTTACAAACTCGAGAACATCTAAATACTCACTTTTAACTTGCTATCATGTTGTGTTAAAGGCCAGCTAACTCTTTGTTTGGTTCTAGTTTTTGAAACAACAAATTAAAATTTTCACACCTATTTTTAATCTTATTCTATCTTTAAGACATTATTTTATATGAAATGCATTAGTAAACACCTTATTAGAGCGTCATGTTGTTGTTTCTTCGAAAACCGAGCAAATAGATGACATTCGTTTGCTGATCGCTCTTTAACAGGGGTGCTGGGGATAGACACATAGATAGAGGGCACTTTATTTAAAAAAAAAAACTAAACCAAAAACTAATGCCCGCCACCTGTTTATAAAACATCATATCATATTGTCTTCTTGCTTAAGCCTACAAAGACTCTTCGCGTATCTGAGCTACTGAAAATGTTGCATCCTTTAAGCAACACCATAGACCTGAATACTAACATTTTGGAAAATCTCATGTGCCAACAAATTTATTTGTGTTATTTTCATTCGCAGCCAAATCATAATCTTGAAAAACAAGCTTTCTAAAAAAAGAAGAAAACAAACTTAAATATCAGTTCATATGACACTATCAGTTACAGCAGTTTAGCTACCAAATAAACAATCTTTGCTTCCTTATTTGCCGTAACATTTTGCCTTTTTTCGTGTGTTTGCTCACGTTTGTTGGCCTCGAATTTCAAAGTATTTTATAGCCAAATGTTTGCAGACCGGTTGTTCGTGAATCGCGACTTGGTTCATGAATGAAATTGCAATTTACATTTCTGGGTCAGAAAATATTGTCTATTACAGAAAGAAAATAACCTGTTGCATCCTTTGAAATTCATTATTTTAGTTTGAGTGTGAATTTGTGGCGATTTTCTTTTAATTTTTCCATGACACACTTAAAACTTGTTAGAAAATCCGAATTTGAAATAATTTGTTGTCCATTTGTTATCTTATTTTCCTGAAACTAAATACATACATACATACATACGAGTATATGTATGTACATATGGTATGTATGTATAAGTCAGACTCCATTGCTGTTACGATTTTTTGCGTTGGTGACAACTGTTTGTAATCAGCAAAAAGCGAATGCTCTTGAAAGCTTTTTAATATTTAACAAAATAAAACGTGTTAACAGAAAGCAAAACCTGATTAAAGGAGGCTATGCACGCAAAAACACAAAACATCCACTTTTATATCGAGATCCCATTCTTTAAGTAAGTAAAGGCCGCCTTTGCTTGCTGCCTTATCACTGGTATTCTGAGTAATTCCTTCGCCCCTCATTTAATGGTTTTTAAAATTTTATTTCTTGCCACAAATGGAAACTAGGTGTGAGATTGTCGTATATTGCTTACGTTATGTTGCAAAGCGTAAGCAGTTGCTGTAAGGATTCGAACGTCATTACGATCACTTATCTAAATTGGACATAAGCTTAGTGGAATAAAACTATGCCATGTAGCATGTACTGGGTTTGGAACTTGTTATATGTACTTTCAAATCTTCAACAGTCTCTACACCATGTGACTGTGATTGATAGCTTTCATATTCATATTCATATTCATATAGAGATGTATGTATGTATCTTGTGGAAAATATTTCAATATAAAATAAGTCATAAATGTACATATATGTATGTACATACTTACATACATATGTATCTATAATTTTAATATTTGGTGATCTACGACTAACATCATAACCCAGAAGACAGAAATATTCTAGTCCTCTGGCATTCATTGTTTTTATATTTTCGCTGCACTGGTTGTCATTCGATACTATTTTTATTCGAGAATGTACCGTTTTGTTTAGCCGACATACCTCAAAGTAGTTAGCATGTTTTATAAGCCGGCCCTTAACTTGTGATTGCACTGATACAATTTGCCTACGATTCTCATAAAGTAATATTTTTAATTTTTTGCCTCGAAGTACATTTCTGATGTGAGCCACGATACAAACTTTACATAAGAACTTCTCATACATACTCGTATAAGGCGTAGCCAAGTGCCATAGCGTTCAGAAATAAATTATCGAATGAAAAACTGCATCCTTACCTCTCGGCATGTGAGCTTATTGCTATTTGTTTGTAATGTAGCGCATCTAGAAATGAGAAAGGAGCAAATAATAAGTTTTTATAAGAGTTTTGAGAAAACACTTTTTATTTTCCTAACCACATACATATTTATGATATTATTTGCAGGTCTGATTCCTACTAAACAAGCGAAGGAAATCGCTTGCGTCCTTTTTAAAGAAAACAAATTCGCTGATGCAGTGAATTATTTTGACTAAAATATTTTGAAAAAAAACTGCTTAAGCAGAAAAGAAAAATTTATTGTTTATCTCATGATTTCCTAGGTTCGGCAAACATTGTTTGTATTATCTAACTTTTTTCCAAAACTCTTAATCGTTTTGAACTTGGAACCTTACTAGCTCCAAAGTTATTGATTTTAGTAAACTTTTCTTTTTCCTTTTCCTTCAAAAAAAGGTTTTTAAACACTTCACTTTAATTGAGTACAGGTTTTTCTTATTTTTAACTTAAGAAAAAGAACGCGGACGTACTAATTAATCTACTAAGATTTTGTAAACAAATATCCTTTACACTTTGCAACTACATATAACTGGTTTTGTGAGGCTTTCAACTAATTTTAAATGCGTTCAGAGTCCAAAATTAATGCATACTTTCTTTTAATGCTGTTGGATTGGCATTTGATTCTCAGATGTCACTATATTAAATGCTTTTAATAAGAAAATAATCGTTTTACTTAAATGGTTTTTGTATTTTCGAGACACTGTTTTTAATGCAGGCTTCTTTCTGTCTTTTGACGAGTTCTTTCACTTTCACAATATCTTTTCGACATTTAAGGAATCTGTGGATTTGTGTTAATTTTTTGAGATGACTTTTACTAACATGGCCATTTAAAAGAGACACAATTTTACTTTGATATCAAAGTTACCTTTTGCAAAGTGTCAATACAAGTCGGACACAAAATCTTCTTAAGGAATTTAAACAAATCGTGTAACACAAATTTAATAACGTACCAGTTTTTAAGAAAACAAAAAAAAATTAACTTTCTTCACTTACGGTGTAAACAAACGATGCATGATGTAGGGATTTGGACACAAGTTGGTATTCCTTAGAAAACATCTTAAAACATTTAAATCTAAAGCACCGCTGCGTAAGAAATTTTTCAAATCAGTTTGATTTAAGATTATTGTATTTACTATAACTGCACAACACAAAATCGTTATTATAACGGGAATATGAATTAATTTCATTTTTATAAGATTTCGATTTCTTTCCAAGCAACTTTCCCGTTCTAATATTTTTCTTTTATTTATTGCAATTTCGTTTTCGGGTTTCTTTTATATTTGCTTTTCAATTAGTTTCTTTTTTTTGTGTTGCAGTTATTCAATTTCAATTTCGCGCTCGCGTTACGGCCACTTGTTGCTTCCTTGAGTTACCATGTCGTTGTGCCGACTTTGCAGAGTTTGTTACTGACTGGTGTGTGCTAAGCGCGGCTGGTGTGTGCTAAGCGCGGCTGGTGGATGGCAGTTGTGGCGAGTATTCGTTACTTACTACACTTAAGTTCCTCCTGGCATTTAAAATTAAGCCAATTTCTCTTTATTTGCAAAACTACAGTTAGAAGACGCTTGTGATCATTTTAAAGGCTTTACGCACTTTTGAGCGCTTTTCATGTGCTTAAAATTGGCTCAAAATAGTAATTGTATTTCCTTAAGCTGCTTCTGAGTAAAGATTATTATAATGTTAAAAATAAAAACCACTAACAAACCATAACATCGTTATCGTCTTTAAGGCATGATGATTATGATCATTATCGCTTTCGTTTGGTTTACAGTGTTTTGCTTTGCAACGTGTTTGCAGCAAAGAAGTGCAAGTATGTGTTTCTTCTCAAGCCACGTATGATTTCGGCCGCACTGTGCACTTTAAATAGTTACATTTTGCATTGTATTGCAATCAAGATGTTATAATTTTTCACTTGAAGTTTCTTGAAAAGATCAACGTGCTAAAAATTTAAGTTATTATGGGAAATTTAAAGTTTTCACACATTGAATTGGAGTTTCGAAATATTAGCAAATAATATTTCGTTCTTATATATAACATTTGTACAAATTTGTTTGCCATTAGGTACATTTTCTTTGCGGGCGACATTTTTTTATATTACATGTTTCTAGTAACGTACTACTTAGTCTCTTATTAATATATATATATATATATATATATATATACATATATAATTTTTATCTCTTCATGACATGCACAAAAAAATATTTAACATTGAAAAAGGTTTATTTTACATTTTTAGAGTTGTATTTACAAGATTTAGTATTAATAAAGTTGAAGATTATTTAAATCAGCATTATTCTATGTTGAAATAGAATAAACCAAACTATTTGTGAGGTATTAACAAAGTTGTTAAAAGATCCATGTATGGTATATAAAATCGTTGAAGTATCCGCTACGACTTCTTACAGTGGCACGGTTTCAGGTGAACCGTGAGATACCTTAAATTTTTCTTGCCTTCCTGTTGAAATTTTATTTGAGGAGATAGTCTGACCAATGAATTTTTCAAAAAAGTGCAGACTAATAATACCGCCGGCGTAAAATCCGGGATGGAGTCATCTCAATTATGACAGTTTTGTTGTTCCCAAATATGATGTTTCGGTTGGAATAGTTAATCAAATGAAATTACACCAATTTAACATTTTATTTAGTTAGTATTTCATTTTAATTCAATATTGTTTAATATTAAAATAAAATATATTTTGTTATCTGAAGACAGTTTCAAGTTAAATATTCTGAAATTTATCTATCATTTTTGTCAACTCGTCAACATATGTGTTCTGCTCAGAATCATCGATTATGCAGCCAGTCGCAATTTCACAGAGTTTTGATCTGAGGCTACGTCCGTACAAAATTTACCTGACCGGAGATGTTAAAAACCGACACTAAATCCAAAATTTGGGGTTGTTTTAAGCCAAATTTTATGAGCTTTCAGAATCTGCTTTCATTTTGTTAAAATGAACTAATAATTACTATTCCGTGTTTTATTAAATGTTTTGGACCCATTTATCCGATTTTTTTAACCTTATTTGATTACAAATAAATTATTATGTTCCCACCAAGTATTGATCAAGTACATTCGTCTTGTATCGATATTACGTTTTAATTTTTATACGAATTATGACCAACGCTGCCATATTTTTTTCTACAAAATCTACAAATTTGGAATAAAAAATCTGCTTTTCAAGTGAAAAAATTGCACATAAAAAAGCCTCATTAAAGCTAAATTTTGTTTTATACACGTACATATAAATATGTACATATATATATGTAGCAAAGAAGAGCTGCACGACTGCTTAAAGGGAAAGTATTTTATGATTTATACCATAAAATTAGGCTCAGTGTAGAAAAACGCAACTCTTATTTTAATCAGTGTTGCAAAAGAAGGATTTAATGAAAACATTACCTTACCATTGTTGCACAAATTAAGGTTATTGAGTTGCCACAAATGCATGGTTTTTGGAGCTATTAAGCGGAATATTATTTACCCGAAGCTCTTTTAACTGATCCATTAACTCAAATAAAAAACTTCCTTAATTGAACAGCACAATCAATAAAAGAACAAACATTACAAAATATATAAGAAAATATGAGTTTGAATGGTTCAAAAACTGCAAAATTTGCGTAAAAACTGGGTTTTGAAACAAAAAACTCAGTCCTTCGAAAAAGTGCCAAATGTATATAAATCTGCACATTTGGCAACGCTGATTACGACGCTGTAAAAAGAGAATGGTTTTGTTAAGCTCCCCTCTTCTCTTCCGCCAATATGTTGCAACTAGTTTGCCTTCAACAAATTTAAAAATATTGGCTGACTTTATTATGAAAGCTTATGTATATTTTAATGTAAAATTTCATATTTCGGTAGTAAAATAAATTTATTAAGTCAACGCAAGTTTTGCCACATCTTCGAGATATTGTAAAATATATTGTTAGCACTGCTCTGTTCGTGAAAGAGCCATTAACAAAATTTTGTATTGTCGTGAATAATTGTAGGACTCAACTAAGTTCAGGGCTTATAAAAAGCATCCCATTAATTTCAATTGCACAGATTATATGAATTTTTGTTGACTGAGATAATGACAACATATTATCTGAGCCTCCAGTTACTGCACGCGCCCCACACGAGGACCTGTTGGAGTGGAGTATATTAAATCCAGGAATTCCACCGCACATCCAAGGAACCGAGCGATATGTACGCATGTCTCACCACAAGTAATTGCCAAAAACCGTGACGATGTTATGGCCGCGACTTTAGAAAGTCGAATGGATTGTACAAAAGACTTTTTGTTCTGTTGTTTGAATTGCGAAATAAAATATTAATTAAAAAAAAAAACGTGTTACTACTGATTGTTTAATAGGATTACAAACTTAAGTTTGTAGGTAAAATAGATGAAGCAGAATTGAGGCCAGCATTATTCAAAAATGTCCTAACACTGTTGTCAAACTTAAACGACTTTCTCCAATTTGAAAGATTCCATTATGTCTAGGTTTCGATTTTAGACCCATCCAAGTTGACTTATAATTTATTGTAGATTACGTTTTTGACCCATTTTTATCTATACATACATATGTATGTATGTATGTATGTATCTGCCTGGCAGAATTTGAGAGCGCGAATTTGAAATACACTCTTTCTTAAGACATCATAATATTAAAGATTAAGGCAAAGCCATTTCTGTGCAATAGTTTATTTTCTCTAGTATGTAAGAAACTTTGTTATTCTACTATTAAATTAAATTAAACTTGATATCATATTTTTTACTATTGATAATTTTAAATGATACTGTTCCCTTTACCTTGTATGTAGTTGAAAGTTTAAAAACTTGTGTGGACATAAGTCCACTCTAAGAAGTTGACAATATATTGGTGCTATATTGATGTGACGTTGAACAAACAAATCTATGTCCTGGCGATTCCAAATATGAAATTGTGCTGGTATTTGTGAAGAAAATAAAAATTTATTTGTGTTGCTGTACACTTATATTCATCAAAATGTTAAGCACCTCTGGCACCGACAATGTAAAAACAAAACAAAACAAACAGCATACTGCTATTATAATAATAATAATAATAATAACAATAATAATTCTTTAGTTCTTAATTTTTTTGAATGAACTTTATATCACGTTTGTGTTTTGATGTTTCATTTAACAGACGTACTAGCACTGTTTTCTTATAATGACGGCTCACTCAACACACAGTTAGAATAAGACTAATTCTGACATAATTTTCTTTTTACAATAATAGCAAAGTGGCACATGAAGAAGTGTTGCGCATTACTTCTTTAATAGAATATTCTTAATTCTTGCAAATCAAGTTGTGCCAGTTGTGAAAGAGTAAAAACTGCAATCGTGGCTGAACAAAATGACGATATGCCAACAGAAGCTGCTGGCTAACAGGATAAATTCTTGGACTTCGTTTTGGCCTTTCAAATGTTTTGATCTTTGTTTGCTGTTGTTAACATTATTGTGAGTTGGTTTTTGGTATTTATGGTTTGTAGGATCGTTAAATTATTTCCTTGTAATTTTTCAACAAATATGTTTTTCCTCTATTTGGAACAAACAAGTCAGTTTCATTAACCCTTGAGAGCAAACGCTTTTCAAATATTTTTTGTGTTGATTGGTTTTGCCGCAAAGCAAAGCTTTTGTAATGTATTGATACCGATTGGTATAGTTTTTTTTTAACTAGAAATTTTTTTCAGCAGCGTCCTTTATTAGGGACGGAGAAATTGATGTTGAGAAAACCTTCATGTTCGGAGCAAGTAGGCCAGACGGAAGGGAACTAGGTCAGATTGCTATTTTTAAGAAGCAGTTTCATTTCATGTTATAGTGACGAACTGTAATATGTTCAGAGGGTGCTAATGGTATGAAGAAATAATAGTTATTGGACATATTGTGACACACTACAGAGCAATCTGTGAAAAGTATTGAAACCAACTTAGTACCTCTTCTTATACTGGTTTAATTTCATTTAATTTTCACTCTAGGTTTTTGATTGTTTGTTTAGAAAAAATTCACTCAGCAATTATGCGATCCGGCCATTCAGCTATTTGGCAGAAGTAACTCAAACACGGAACTAGAGGACGGCCGTTCGTACAACTCGACCGACATTAAGGTTTGACGACAATTGTTACTTGGCATTCATAACAATTATTCCAACTCTCAGCTTCTGCGTGCACATTTAAAGGTGGCCTCGTTTTTACTTTAAGTGAATTTCAAACTCACACTCATTTTAATATAAAATCTCTTCCTATAGTTGCAAACGACCCCCCGTTCATTAAGGGTTATTGGTTTTTTGGTTGCTTCGGTTGCTTTTGTTTAGCTTAATAAATAGTACCCGTAATAGAAGCGTGCGTGTTTTGTATTGTTGATTTTATGATTGTTTATTATTTTCTTTACTGTTTCACTTCATGCATTATTACACTTTATTTATGTATTATAAAATTTAGTTTTAAAGTATGCAGTGGATGGCAATTTTTTACATACCAACAAGCTGCCGGTAATAAAACAAAAAAGCTTGCAAATAGAAGTGAAACGATTTGTAAATTTTTTACTAGCAAAACTTTTATTTGGTTTGTTTTGTTAAACATTTTCATAAATATTGAAAAAATCGCAAAAAATAAGTGGTATTATTTAAAAATAAAAATGCTCAGTTTGTAAAATTAAATTGAAAAGAATTTCGTGTTGGGATTTTCTTACTGTTTCGGGATTTGATCAAAAATGTAATTATAAAGACAAACTTTGGGGCGGTTTTCTATCGTTTGATATACATATGTAGATCGGTGTTGCTCTATATGAACGACAACGTTGAAAAAAAATTATTAATAAAATAATAATTTTATTATTAAGACAAAAATACTTTTTGTCCATAATTCACACGTGGCACTAAGTTTGAATCTCGCTTGAGCTGTCAATCTGGACAATTGAACGAAAAATTCGTTAAACGGAGCAATTGTTTGCTACTCCTATTTGGATAATTAACGTCAATACAATACCTACCTACATACATATGGAAATATGTATGTATTTAACTATTTTTGACAAACACAATATTTTTTGTGTATTGTTGTACTAATTTTGCAGTAGCACTTGAATGGTAAATCTCAAATTGAATGATTGAAAAGAACGAGCGGTCGCTAAAACTATGTCATGGCACACCACTAACTGTAAAGGGTGGTTTTTATAGAGGTAAAGGACTTTGAAAGGGAATATGAATTTTTTAGATTGACATGAAATTTGCTTTATTTGAAAGATACTCTTCTGGGATTATAATATAAATACGACTTCTGGCATATGACCGCCACGGCTGGCTCGGACGTAGTCTAATCTGGAGGCCCAATTTTCCCAACATTTGTAGCCGTATATCGGCAATAATACGGCGAATCTTGTCCTCCAAGTGTTCAATGATTTCGGGCTTAGCGACTTCACATATCGCCACAGAAAATAGTCTACCGGCGTTAAATCGCACGACCTTGCAAGTAAAATCATGCGTCCAAAACGTGAAACTATGCGGTTACCAAACGTTTCGTTCAATAGATCAATTGTGGCACGAACAGAACCATGATTTTCAAAATAAATTTGCACAATTTGGAGGCGTTGTTCAGGCCAAACAACAAATCAGTTGTATTGTTGCTGATTAAAATTCTGATTTAATAATTCAGAAGGGTCAGTCAATGCAGTAGAAAAAATTCTAAATATTGCCAAGTGAAAAATTATTTAAAGATACTCTTTAACGTGCGATGGGCAATGCTGAAAGTAAACCATAAAGGATGGCGGCTGCTCACTGGAACGACGAAATTTATGGCGTTAGCTACGCAAGGCAGTTCACGTTTTCAAATTGTGATCTTATAACAAAAAACGTTTGTTTATATTTTTTAAATATTAAAAGAAAGTATTTATTTATATATATAAAAAAGTAAATAAATAAGTAACAAGCGGTAACCGAAAAAAATTTGCTAAAAATAAATACATTAATGCACATGTGTGTATCTATGTATGTGAAATAGAAAGCAAAGAAATAAATTCAACATGAAGAAAAAAATAAAATTAAAAATACGACTCAACGAACTTTCTGCAAAGAAATCACATACATACATTATGTGTACTAATATATCTTCGTTTTCTTAGTTGAGATTTCCCAGTTTAAGAAAGTATGCTTTGTTCGCATTTCCCAGTCCTTCCAGTTTCCATGAATTCACTTTAAGCTGTTTTCAAATAACTTGGTGAAAATAGTATTATAATACTTATACAGCAAATGCCTTGGATTTGCGCTTTTCAAAGAATTAGCGAAAGAATTTAGAAACAAATTTATGCAACTATTTACTACATACATATATGTATGTACATATTAAAAAATAACTTCATTTATAAAATAAAATTTAATTCGTAAGAATACTCAGAACAGAAATAACAAAAAATATACAAATTCATAGGAAATATGTCAACGTTTACGTTTTCTAATATTTTGTACATATAAAACATTAAGCGTTGTTGTGTTGCTTGGGAAAATTAATCACAACAGCAATTAAAGAATTTTCTTTTCTAATTAAGAAGGAGAAAAGCGAACCTGAAACCCAAATAGCGATGGGAGCACGCGGGGCAATGGTTAGTCACAGTTTACACTGTTCGATTCTTATTGATGAGAAAGATACATATTTCTCATTGAAATTGCTTTGTTGTTCACACACAGCAATTCTTATTGCTTGTATCGTATACACATTAACACACACTTGTGCGTGTTGCCGAATATGAATAAGAAAATGAAACGAATTGAAAGTACAAGCAAGTCTGCTGTATTGTCTTATGTTCCTCTCACCGCAATGCCTAAAAGTTAATCAACTTAGCTGAAAGAATTGCGTGGTGTGAATGCCCATTTAGAACGGTGCTATCACATCTTGCTCATGATACACATGTAAATAGAATCAAGCATATAAAAATACAAAAACAAACAAACAAACTATCAAACAACTGTTTTTCTTGGGATGGAAATATGATGCAATAATAAAAACATAAAGATAAATAAAAAAAACAGCTTAAGTGGTTATATGGTGTAACTACCACTTCGGGCTGTGATGACCACGAAATAGATAGCTCCCACTCCCCTTTTCATATACATACATACAGCCTTTATTACCGATTTTATTTTTTAATTAATGACAAAAAAAAAAATCGATTAAAATATGAGCACTTTTCCGCATAGAGCACTTTGAGATATTTGATTTATTTTTCATTTTCTTTTATTAGTAAATGTTTTTAGCTGTTAAATTTGTAGCAATTAAGTGAAAAGAGCGGCCAAAAGAAGCTCATCAACTTGAAACAAAATATACCGAATGAACTCATTCGCACTCGTTGTAGTGGAAACCGTCCTATGCTGTAGTTAATTCTCCTACACTTACACTCATGTATCTATACATACATATACATATGTAAGTGCTTACATGATGTAGTGGGGCAGAATCAAGTGTTGAAATATATGTAACTGTTCGAGAAAGTGACACTCTTAGTTTACCTGGCATCAAGAACGAACCCTTCAAAGTTGGGTTAGAAATATTTCTATTAGCTTTCATCAATCATTGCATTTTTGCCATACTAAATCTCACATTAGTATGAGCTGACCATTGTTGTTGGCATTACCTGGGTAAGGGCAAGGGATGACGGCAAGTTCAGTTGACAGCTGAATCAACGCTTAATGCAGTAGCAAGGCAAGAAAAAATAATAGATTAACAGCCATATTCATAAAAGTTTTCATCAGGGCTATTAAGCAGAATTTACTAAAGTTGCATTGATAACGTTTTATTAAGCATCCATAAAATTTGAAACTTTATTGTATGGATTTACCGTTTTCTAAGCCAAAAATAAAGTGACAATTTGACATTTTGTTTGCATATTGTTCGTAATATTTTCTTAATTCATAATATGGACTGAATAAACAGAATTTGATTAATAGGCAAGTGCAATTGATATCAAAGAAGAAAACAAATTAACAATTCAAAAATATTTACAGATACTTTAGTTCTGCTGTCTAATATTCGACACCTTATTTTTAAGTATGAAAACACTTTTGATAAATAAAAAACACAAAAATAAAATAAAGCTAAAATATTTTGGTGATGTATGTATATCGAATGCAGACAAATCTGGTATACGAGAGTATACCAGATTTTTGTTGCCAAAATTATTTATAAAGAAATTTAATACATTTTTTTTTAAATTTTAATTTAATATATTATTTGATCATTTGAATGTATTTAAAAATATATATTCAAATGATAACCGGTTTAATCGAACACTTTGATAATGCATCATTAACAATAAAATGAGAACCGAATAAGAAGAGAGCTGTCGTACGTAACCATTAAAAAATCACTAAGCATCTTTAATAACTACAGAGCTATTATTATTGATGTATGAATTATACAATCTGTTTCATAACAATTGCACACTTTAAGCACACAATAAGAATTGATTATGAGTATGGCTGTAAGTTTAAGAGCTGTGTATGCCGTGAACGTAGTGTTGATAGTGGGTTGAGTGTTCTGGCGGCATACTGGATAAAGTTCAGGGTAGTGATGCCACTTCTGAGAATAAAGTGCAATTTTGTATATTAATTCTAAGCTAATCAGTCTACGAATGTATTGGGAAAACAAGGCAAATTTCCTTCGTTGCTACATATTTTTCTGCATTGTACGTTTTGGACGCAACGCAAGAATTTTCTCCACTATAAGATCACTTAAAAGAAAATTATTTAACCGGCTCTGAGGGTTCTAGGCTGTTTTAAAAAGTTTGACCATCTGCTGATAGTTGTACTCAATCGTCCGCATTGCGAAATAGTATACGGTTCTTTTAATAGAGGTATAGAACTTTGAACTTGAATAAAACAAAGATGAATTTTTTAAATAGATATGAAATTTACTTTAGTCGAAAGATAATCTTCTGGCATTATGATTTAAATAAGTCTAATCTGGAGGTCCAATTTTCGATGATGACGCACGACCTTGGAGGCCAAACGTGAAACTGTGCGGTTAACAAGAAGCGTGGCTTCATAGCTAAACAAAATTCGCTTATGAAAATCGGGATCAGCGGCAATCTTGTTTCAAAATAAATTTGTACAATTTGAAAGCGTTGTTCAGGCGTCAGTCTATTCAAGTGCCAAACCAAACTAAACATAAATCACTTGACAGCGGACAAAATGGTCGAAAGTTAAAAACCTGTTACCATCTTAAAGTTTTATATCTCCATAAAAACCAACCTTTATTTGCATACACGAGTTAAACATTTCATACCGCTATAGTGCTGAAGCTATCTCTAAAAAATTTAAAATTTGATTTCAGAATGATATATGCAAAAAGAAGGAGTAGTGTCGCGCTATTCGTTTGTTTTTATTCCATATTGCAGGGATGAGTTTGTATGTGTTGTATTTGTGTTTTTTGTAGGAATAGATCCTTCGACCTCTAAGCTGTTGGTTGCATACTCTAACAACTCATCCATCGAGACACTTTCTGCTTAGTAGGTACTTCTTTCACCAACAGAACTTCAATTATAGTTTTTTTTATCAGTGATTTATAGATACAAATGCAAAATACTTGGAATCCAATCTTCTAAATCAATTTCCAAAATATTTAACGCAGAAAGCATATATTCCCAAGTACTAACTTTTAATCGACATTATGTACTATGTAAAGAGCTATAATATATATAATATTTTTTCAATGCGTTTTAATATACATACATATGTACTTATTTTTTTTTGCCTTAAATATGGATTTGTGTGTTGGGTTATTGAGTGCTTGTTTCTTATGCATGTATCATTGTGTATTGTGTGTTTTTTTACGTTATTGCTTAGTTGAATGTAAAGAATTCTGGCTATTGTTTTTTTCGCCAGAACCTTTGGTAGGAATCGAGCCTACTACCTCTATACTGTTGGTCGAATACTGTACCAACTCATCCATCGAGAAATGTGTACACAGCGTTGAGAAAAACACTAACACTTGAAAAAACGGTTATTTGAAAATTTAAAAGATAGTTGTCAGTCACATACAAAGCATATTTATTTTGACAATCAAGTAGTTAAAAACATTGACAGCTGCTTAACCTTGCAAACAATTCAACCAATGTCACAAATTTGTCAGCTGTGGTATAGGTTAGGAATAATTCTATCATTGAAAATAGTGCGTACGCAAGCTGATTGCTCCGAATATATAAAACAAGTGGTGCAAGGTGGCACACAAAGTGGTACGTACATCGATTAAAAAGGATGGTAGGCTTAATATTACGAGCTTAAAAATTCATAATATAATTTTGTCTATCGAGCTCTTATGCGAAACTTTGTAATAATTTGAAGAAAGGTAAGAGTTGGGGGAATGGGCCAGTGCACTAAGGGCAAAGTTGTTGATTGCTCTCAACCTGGCGAGAAGCCAGCAGCGATCCCTGAAAATGGGCTGGTCAAGCTGACATACTGCCTCCTCGTGGCGCCCCTGGATAGCCCCTACAGCACCCGCTTAGAGGTGAACCAAAGTGTGCAGCGAATCCCCTCTGTCCAGGGGTCTAAACCAGGACCCAGTCCTCCAGGTTTTGGAGGTTGTGCGTGGGGGTAACTTCCCTACCGTGTAAAAACATATTAGTTTCGATACAACCACAAGAAGAAAATATATATATGGATTACCCTATTGCTGACGACCATGGACAACGGAATAAGGATAACGATTTTCGGCTTTGCACATGGAATATTACGGTGATTGCTACAAATAGCGACGACAGCGCTTGTTTGGATGCGGGTTTGTTATTTGAGGCAGACTTAAGCAAAGAGTCTTACGCTTTAAATACGTGAGCGAACGCCTCATTACAATCCGCATCAAGGCTAGACTCGGCAACATTAGCCAAATCGGCACCCACGCCCCTACGGAGGATAAAGATGACGACAGCAAGGATGACTTTTATAATCTCCCTCACCTCAACATTCACAAAGGGACCTGGCGGTCCCCTGATCAATAAACCGTCAACCAAATTGATCACATTGCGATCGCCGGCAGACACTCCTCCAATGTTCTTGATGTCCGAACATTCCGAGGAGCCAACATTGACTCCGATCACTTCCTTATGGTAGCCAAGGTAAGATCACGGATATCAGTAGCACAACGGAGTAGAGCACGACCACAACAGTTTGACGTCGCAAAGCTACAATCGCAATCGCCCGCTGGGAAATTTGCCGATCTAGTCTGCCTTAACCTCTCAGAGAGTCCAACCCTGCCAGGCAAAACAACCGATGAGGAATGGAACCGTTGCCAAAACACCATCAGAGATGCTGCCTCTGATGTATTGGGTTTTAAAATGCCACCCGGAAAAACCCATGGTTTGACGACGAGTGCAGGCAGGCACATTCAGCGAAGGTAGCGGCGTATAAGGCGACGTTGGAGAGAAGGACGAGAGCAGCTCGTGAGCTCTACGAGAAGGGAAGAGCTCTACGAGAAGGGAAGAGAAGGGAAGAACACCGGCTTCTCAAAAGGAAGAAGAAAAAGCATGAGAAGCGCGCGATTGAGGAACTGGAGAGGTGTTACGGGAGGAATAATATCAGAAAGTTTTACCAACGGGTAAAACAACTATCCAATGGATATAAGCTTCGGACAGAAGCCTGTCGTGACGAAGAGGAACAAATCGTAGTAGAGTCGCAATCGATGCTGAGAATCTGGAAAGATCACTTCTGCAGACAGTTTAACGGCGAGCAAAACACCGATTCCATCGCCAGGCAGAATATTCCACTCCAGATAACGGACGATGATGGTAGAGAATTCCGTCCCCCCGACCTGAATGAAGTCAAGATAGCAATATCGAGATTGAAATCAAACAAAGCTGCAGGAGCGGACGCACTGTCCGCGGAACTATTTAAGGCAGCCGGAGATGACCTGGTTGAGCGAATGCACCAGCTCATCTGTAAGAAATGGTCGGAGGAAAGCATGCCCGACGAGTGGAATCTTAGCATCGTTTGCCCGATCCACAAAAAAGGAGACCCCTTCAACTGCGCCAACTACCGAGGAATAAGTCTCGTGCACATCGCCTACAAGATCTTCTCTGCCGTTTTGTGTGAGCGCCTGATACCATTCGTGAACAGTTTGATAGGTCCTTATCAGTGTGGTTTCAGGCCGGAGAAGTCCACCATTGACCAAATGTTTACACTACGGCAGATCCTGAAAAAGACCCAAGTGATGCAAATCGACACCGACCACCTATTCGTCGATTTTAAGGCCGCATATGACAGTGTGTATAGGGACGACCTATACAAAGCCATGTCTAGTTTTGACATTCCTACCAAGCTGGTCAGGCTATGTAGGATGACGATGGAGAACTCTCGCTGCTCCATCAAGGTCGGAAACGAATTCGTCGAGACCTTCAATGTCAGAAAGGGATTTAGACAAGGCGACGCACTGTCATGTGACTTTTTTAACTTAATTCTTGAGAAGATCGTGCAAAACTCACACGCCAACAACAGAGGCACGATCTTCCAAAAGTCCGTGCAACTGCTAGCATACGCTGACTACATTGACGTGATTGGTGGAACACAGCGGCCGTCAATGAAGCGTTTTCTGGTATTTCAACGGAGGCGGCTAAAATAGGTCTAACGTTGAACGAGGGCAAAACGAAGTATATGCTGTCATCGAGAAAAGACGCACACCATCGACGACTGGGCTAGAACGTCACCATAGACAGCTATAACTTCGAAGTAGTGAAGGACTTCGTCTACCTTGGCTACCAAGTCAACAGTATAAACAACATCAGTACAGACATCAAACGCGGAATAGCTCTTGCCAATCGCTGTTTTATTGAGCTCAAGAGGCAATTGAGTAGTAAGGCCCTTTCTCGAAAAACCAAGCTGACAATATATACCACTTTGATAATCCCTGTACTTCTCTATGGCGCGGAAGCATGGACGGTGTCGAAGGCGGATGAAGAAGTCCTTGGTATTTTCGAGAGAAAAGTTCTGCGTTCAATCTTCGGCCCTGTTTGCGTTGATGGTTTCTGGAGAAGAAGATTCAATCATGAACTGTACGTGTCGTACAGCGACATGAGCCTAACCAGTCGTCAACGGATCCAACGGCTAAGATGGTTGGGCCATGTAGAGCGCATGGAGAATACTGCTCCGACCCGTAGAATCTTCGATTCCGAACCTGTGGGACAACGCATTAGAGGACGCCCACGGAACCGATGGCGCACACAAGTGGAGAGAGACCTCAACCAACTTAGTGTGCAAAATTGGAGGACCGTGCTAGCTGGAAAAGTTTGTTGGTTGAGGCCCAGGTCCACCCCGGACTGTAGCGCCTAAAGAAGAAGAAGAGTTGAGCTGTTATTGAAGGCGCAAATATCCATGGTTTCGAAATTAGTCAAACCTTTTTAAAAACTGTTAATACAGAGCAGTTTTGGCATCACAAGTGGTGCTGCCAAGACATTTGTGCAACCGAAATATTCGAAAAGTTGCCAAATTTGAAAAAAATTACTAAATTTAATACTAAATTTTTTAGTTGAAAAAATTGACATTAACATTTTTTGGATATTACATTGTATGATAATAATCACAAAGCAACCAAAACATTCTTCAAAATTATTAATAATATGCACACAATAATAAGAGTTATTTCCTAAAAGTTTTTGGTAAATAAGCAAATTTGGCTTTTATCAAATTAAGCTGCGAAAACATTTTTTCGGCGGTTGCTGCGCTATGTGGCTGAGAAATTTTTTTTAGGAAACAAGAAAGTTGTTTGAAGCCTTAATTTTTTCTAGCAGAATTCATTATTCTTCTATTCTATTAAATTTTGGGAAAATGATGATAAGGTTCTCTAGAAAGTTCTAAACTAATTAAAACCTTTTTTTAATTCACATATTTTTAAATGTGACAAATTGCAGATACAACTCTGCTATATATGCAAAATAATTAGATATATTTAATCAATTTAAAAACTCTGAGTTTAAATTGTTTGCGTAATCAAATTTAGTAGAATTACCCAAAATTAGTTAAATTTATTTTTTAAATTACTGGAAGCATATGGAAGGCGTACTATAAGGCGCGTTATAAATTAAAAAAAAAATTCTAACTGGAAGTGAATTTTTGAAGTAAGAATTTTTTATAACATGGACTAATCATTGAGTACTGCTAGGACTGTTGACGGCGTTGACCAGCAATGCAACATAAACTATGCTAAAAGCTAGAAAAAATTTCAAATTTCTGAAAGTTTGACAAGTTAATTATAAGAAATATTCGAATGTATAACTGCTTTAGGAAGAAAATAAACCAAATGAAAAATATGTTCAATGTCCATATTGTAACAAAAAATTTCGATATAAAAAAATGGCAGCTCTGTAGTGCGATTCTCTATCTATTTTAACGCCAAAAAAAATCGTTAAAAAAGTTAACACATCGTATTCTGTACGTTTTTTAACACTGTTCGTTTTCGTTTAAAATCAGCTGGTTTTTTTTAAACACACTTGTTGTCGTTAACTTAAAGCCATTTGTATTTGAGGTGTTAAGTTAAAATATATTGAGTTTAATAATTTTTGAAATGGCTGTTGAGTATTTGGGATACGACCTATCACGGGAGGAGACAACTTTTAACGCTTCAGCAGTTTATCGGCGTATTCTCCGTGATGACGATTGACAGTTTTTACTGCTCCGCCAAAAGAATTTAGTTCATTGGAAAGTTCGCTCCACAGCTTAGATGTTTCAAGTCTTCCATGGAGCTTCTGAAATTTCCCACTTGCCAAACTCGGGTTCTTCAGCATAAAGTCAGCTATTTGACTTAACTGCTCGTTCGTGGCACGGCTTCTCTTGGTAGCAGTATTACTTGACATTCTAGAATAAAAAAATACATACATATGTATTAGCAAATATTTATTATATTAAAATTTTAAAAACATTTTACTTACCCGCACAAAATAAAAGCACGAAAATTTGTTTTGTTTTTTTTTTGTATTCTTCTTTGGACTTTTCTTATTTTTTACAAAGTTGCCATGTAAATTCGAATTTTTTAATACACTAAAAAAGTGCTAAAAAAGAAGTTAGCGAATCACACAGTCGTTAGTGCAAACCACAACAACTGGTGTTAACTTTAACACTTTTAAAATCGCTAAAAGTTAGAGAATCGCACAACTGATCACAAGATCAAAGTGAACAAAAGTTGTTTTTGATGGAAGCCATAGAAGTATTGATTGCTTGTGTTTTCCTCACTCAATGCTTCAAATATTTGGTGCGCCGGCTGGTTGTGAAAAATCAACAATATTCATTTTAGTCTGTTCCGCAACCGTGTTTTTAATACCAGTTTTTCACAATGACACTTAATTTGCACCTATAAAGTTAGACGCGCTTGGGTATACATGTTTAAACTACATACATATGTATATATTTACTGTTACGTTTTCGTTTAATTGGATAATGGACAATTGTGCCACGAAGTTTAAAAAGCTATTGCTGCTATTGCAACACTTACCTTTTCTAAGCGCTTTTTATAGTTTTCTTTTATTTGTGTACTTTTTTATTGTGTACTTTTTTATATACATATTTTAAATACCTAATCGTGTTTATTTATTGCTGAAAAAGTGTCAGTTTGAATACTCTGGCGTCTAAATGTTTTTGAATATTGAACATACATCCATATTATTATTCAGCCATTCCGAAAGAATTATACAACCTTTCATATAGATTCCCATTTTCTCTAACCCTTTTTATTAATCTACAAGAAAAAGTTTCATGGTCATAAGCTGTACCATATTGAAGTTGCCAGCGCTTTGTTCAAAAATTAAATTTGATTTCAGAGTCTATAAATGGAACACAAAAGAGTTGCCACGAGTAGGAAGAAGTTTTCATTTTGTAAATAAGTGAGCAATTGTGTTTTCATGGTACAATTGTGTTGATTTTGCTACCCCTGAGTTTCGGCATCTAATTTATTTGAATAATAATATAAAAATCAGTAATTCCCCCTCAAAGTCAGAGAGAAAAACAGTTTTAAAAAGAATGTGTTCTGGATATTGTAATAAAGCTGAAATATAAACCGATTAAAATTATAGAATACAAAGAAGAATATAGAATGGATTTGTGCAAAAAAATACGAGGGCATGCAAATTTATTGTTATATAACCTATGGGAAACAGATTGTAAAATTCTACTTGCTGAACACATCCCTCCATGGCTTGTCAGGCACACATGAGAGGCAACTTCTTGTAATATGTGAAAGCGGCTCATAATAAAAAAAGTATTGTTCGAGAGCTCTGTCCATTTGGTTCCTCTATTATCAATATTTATCCACAAACTTTCTTTCGTTTTCAGGCTTAAGCCACAGCCAGAAAGTTTCGGCCTAGTTAGGCATCTCATCATCAATGACAATGATCCCTCTTTCAAAGCATCTCAAAGGCGCGATAGTCCCAGTTGTTAAAATCAAGGTTTCGGAAAAACCTACACAGCCGAAACACACATGAACTTCACTGAGTTTGGACCCAGAGGGTCCCAGTTTGGAATACATCAAGGCAAAAACTGCTTCAAGTTTTACCAAATTTACACTTTTGATTACCAGAAGGAAATTAAGAACAGAAAGAGTTATCTTCTATCTAACTTCTTAAGTGTGTTCTTGTAAATTTGCAACAACTTAATACTTGCAACAAATTTACGTGTTCTTAGTTGTAACATTTCGTTCTATAATGAATTGTTTTAATTGTGCCTGTGCCTGCAATTATAACTAAAAACATTCTTAAACTTGACATTAAAAGCGGGCTTAACGTTTCAGCAAATAAAATGAACCAGTCAACCAGGCTAAGCAAACCAACTAACAAGGCATACACCAACCTGCTAACCCCAACTTCTTTCAGAAAGAGCCACGATACTAAAACAACAAAGTTATAAAAATAAATATAGTACATGTTTTGTTGTAGTTGCTTCTGGAATTGAATGGAAATGGTTACCATTCTCTTTGAGAGTCGAACGGTTTGCCTGACAAGTCTGGGAAAGGATATCTGCAGTTTTGTGTCTGGCGTTCGTAAAAAGAAGAAGAAGCATTGGTGTTTAGTACGTAACCACTACTAAAAACGAGTTCAGGCGAAGCAGTAAATTACTTTGTTAGTAGAATATAATAAAATAAAAGAATATTTTGGCACGAAAAATCCCGAAATAGCTTTTTAAATAGTTGTTATCCGCTGCCTTAAAATAATAGAAACACTTAAAAGTTTTAAGCACCGAAACGAAAAATGTACGTTCTCCCCAAAGAAGAATTTTTGAATACCTTTCTGAGACCTGCAGAAAGTGTCCCAAAAGCTTATAGTTACATTTGGATATTGCAGACTTTTTTGTCTATATTATAATTTAACAGGGCAACAGAGAGCTGATCGGAAAAGAGCACCTAGTTCAGTGAGCTGACAAGTGCTGGTCTAATGGAGATCGATCATTTCTCGACTGAAAAATGTTCAACGTTCTTTATAAAACAGTTACTAATAAGTTATGGTTTCGCCAGCAGATGTGTCTGATCTGGAGCAGAAAACATCAAACTAAAGTATTACATTTTATAAAGTGATAAATGGAAGCGTCAAATTTCTTAAGAAGAATACGAGTGAAGCATTGAAAACATTTAAGAATTCTGCCAGACACATATCTCTTGCCCAGATAACTTTATTATGCATTACAGAAAATTAAGATCACGGTGATGAAGAGAAATCAGTAGAGTACCTGAAGTAAAGAAATTTGAAAAATTTACCGTTCCTAGAGAACTCAAGTTCACCCGAATATTAAATCCAAATGTTTCGAAATTCTTGAAACACTCGTATGGGAAGAAAAGAAGCAGTGAAATCAAAACGTAACGGAAAATACCGAATACCCTGAATAGCCAGCCGATGTCATTATGCCGCAGTATTTCCAAAAACGTTGTACGTATTAACGGAGTTTGTTAATTTATTTTTGCAAAATGTGTAGACAGCATTGACTATTACACTATAATTTTTTTAGGAAGTCAGCCTACCTTTAACGAGAGCAATAGGGGACTACGAGTAGCGTGTTCAATAGTTTGCCTATATATTGTGTTAGAAGAATACAAACTGAGTTTATATTATAAAAGAAACAACATTAAGCAATATTTGATTCAAAATACTTAAAATATTTTAATGTGACAGCTGAAAATTCCTAATGTTATTATATATGTACATACATACATATGTATGTATGTAAATACAAAATTTAGTTTTTTTTATCAGAGTCACTAGGTTATGTATGTATGTTTATATTGTAATATTATTTTGCTAACACTTTGTCTTAACGCCTTTAAAACTAAAATCCCAGTATCGCCACAATGCACAATTTGTTAACCTTGGACCAATTGTTATCGGCCACTTTTGCATTGATTTTAATCGCCCACTTGTGTGCCGATCACTGTATGGTACAAAGAACTTTGAAATTGCGGCAACTGGTTCCCAAGACTTTACTTTTTTAAGCTTAATTACAGCAGAAATATATTTTTCAAATCTATTACAAATGTATCTGTTTATGCACTTATGTATGTACGTATGTATGTATGTATGTATGTATGTACGTATGTATGTATGTATGTATGTATGTACATTCTGACATGAATAGTACACTTGAGCTGTTGAGCTGAAAGAAGACCAGTTGCTTTCACTGAAACATCACATATTGATTTCCATCGCTGGCTTAAAAATAACTCTCTAATTACTGTCTTGCCTTGTTCCGTTTTCCAACATTGATGCCAAAATGTACATATACTCTATGTCTGCCACTAAGCACACAACCAAAATATGTGATTTAATTTATGGGACCACCTAAACATACGTATGTATTTTATGCAATGTCTGAAAGTGTGTGAAATGAAATGTATAAAATGCTTTACATATTCAAACCCTACATCAGAGTATGATCTGAAAGTGTAGGAAAATTACGTCCTCAGTATTTACAAAAGCTATATGAAAATTTTGTGGATGGATTTTGGTTATTTTGGTAACTTGGGTTATCTGATGAGAAGACATGCGATTACCGTTCGCTTGTCAAATTTTATACATATTTGCATCTCAATTACTGCTGAATTTCAATTTGATTTCAGACGCAAAGATTTTCTTCCTGCTACATAATTTTATAACGTATCTAAGCACCAGTGCTGCCGTGTAAAAGCACATTGTTGTTAATCATAAAATGTTATTATTTTTGAAAGATATTTTGTGAAATCGATATACATAAGAGCACAAGAAGAAACGTTTCTCATCAAATGCATTTCAAGGCGGTCGTCGTAGACGCCTACTGAAATCACACATTCACATTAATTGCATGAGCGCACACAAGAACATGAATATTCATATTCATACGTACATACATATGTACTATGTATGTCTGCATATACTTTAGTACGTGCGTCTAGTACAACCATTTTTATACTTTAATTGTTATCAAAGGGGTTTTACCACTGTTTGTAGGAATGGATAGCAAAATCATAAGTAGCAGACGGGAATGAGTACCGTTAAGGATAAGCAAATATTTATGTTCGTTTTTATTCCACTTTTTAACAGAATCTGTATTGAGGCTTGCGGTGCTGTTGCATGTGCAGTCAGATGTCAGAGGTGACTATAACTTTATGGAGTGACAATTTAACAGAATATATCAACGTTGCTCTTGTTGGTTCTTTTAATTAATCATTGCATAAAATAGAAACAAAAATATCGCTATGGGTTAAAAGAACTGATATTTGATGGTTTTATTTCGCTTGAAAAAGCGATTGTTCCATAAACTACTTTGATACAGTCACGTTTTTATAGCCGAAGATATTTTCATTCCGAAAGGATGGTGAACTCTGGTAAACTTATTTTTTTCGGACTGATTGAGCAAATGTCATCTATTTATTGATTTCTATGGTAAGACAAATTTCTTAATCCAGCAGTTCTTAATTTGGATCTGTTTTATCGGCTCAGGCAAGTGACTTGACGTAACCAAAAACTATATTCAACAGGTTTAAATAACACGATCCTGCTGCAAATTAAGAATCCCATCAAAAACTTTCTTACGTAAATTAATTACAGTGTAATGGCTAGGAACACAACTGCGACGAACAACGAATTTTGCTCATCGTGACAGCGAAACAGCAAAAAATTTAAAAATCAATAAAAAAAATTGTAAATTTGGTGCATTCGTCTAACAAGTAGCTAAAAATATGCAAACAATTATTTATTTATTTATTTTTTATATTACATGGAATAGTATAAAAATAAAATATTCCACAAAATATACTTGCTTCTATATACCTACATACATACATACATACGTATACGTTCGTCGCAGTTGTGTTGCTAGAATAATCACCGCAAAAAATTGCAATCATTTATACATGTACTATATAGTGTTCGTCTTGACAGTAACATTCTGCACACGAGCATTTCATACGAATCAATGACCCCGCCAGGTATACATACATATACATATGTTATATGTTATCTGTCCTTCTCATTCATTCATTTTATTACATACTTTTCTTACTTTAACTATATACTGCTACTTTTGCTACCATTATTGTAAACATTAGCGGTTCTCACGCTTCGCAGTAAAGTATTCTTGTAGAGCTTGTACGTATTGAAGATTTAGTAAATCTTGATAAATTTAAAACTTGACAACAACAAAACTTCTATTTACATTTTTAATTTACTAAATTAACAACCTCTCCAACAGCAAAAATCGTAAACGTTGTGAGTTCATAGATAAGTTTCATAAGTTTGGCGCCATATTGTTTTTGTTGTTGTTTCGGTTGGTTTACAATACCATGCGCATGTTGGTCTTTTGACGTCACGAAACAGTCTGATATATAAAGGTTATGCAAACACTACACAATTTCTTATTTTTTCCCTTAAATAATTTTATGAGTAAATTTTTTGTTTATTTTGATTTTGTTTATCAATTACGTCATAGAAATAGTCAAATATTCAAAGAATATACACACATATGTATACATATGTATAATTACAAAACATTTAAAATACTTGTTTATATCATTTATAATATACAATATTAGTTTTGTCATTTTACTACTCTTTCTTTTTCGTCTGCTTATATTTTGATTAATTTCCTCACTAAGCGAAGATTTGAGTTTGAAAAATTCTAACCTCCTCTAAACTCTTTGAGACAAATGTTTAATAATAACCTCAGATTGGCTTTTTTGCATTTGTAGAGTTAAAAGGCAATGGGGACTCACTTGACTCTGTTCCATCGTTTTGCAGGCATTTGCCCACTGCACACTTTACTTCAGTTTTTAAGCAAGTTTTTCTTTGCACGTAAAGCTTTTAACGCACTTCAGACACGCTTTTTATAATAATTATTATTTTTTACAATATATTTTCTAAATTTAAGCTCAAAATTCTTGATCTCTAACGAAACACATTCAAAGGGATTGTTGCTGCAGGGCTGCCAAATCTGTAAATAAAATAATATATTGACTTCTCAGACTTTTTCAATTGTCTTTACCGCAGATACACACATACATACATACATACATACATATGTATGAGAATGCATTCACGAAACACAGAACTTTTTTGACGAAACCCTTCAGCTTAGAATCCAGCAAAAATATTGGTTCTAAACTTATTTATTTTGTCCATATACACGGGCTTTAATATAGTTTTATATAACAGTAGATAGTTAAAAAAACAAAAACTATTTACCTAAACACTTTTCATAATGACTTTATAAGGGCAAATTTTTCACGATAGTAAGAAACCGTGATCGAAATGCTCATTTTTGATCTATTTAAGATTTTGCGTTGTTCATGTTGATGCCCAACCAAAATAAACATAAATCACGTGACAGCTGACACAGTGACAGCCACTTAAAAACGTGTTGCCAACTTAACGTTTTATACCTCTATAAAAAACATCCTTTATTTATATGATCATACAAAAGGTATTTGATAGCCATTTCGTGTGGTATGCATTTCGCCTAGATTTATTATATACAAAGAAAGATATTTGCATTTTTATCTTGGAGCTCTGAGGTTTTGCAGCTAAAAGAGTCGGGCAAAATATTTCTTGGTTTCGTAAGTACATTGTCCATTTTATGTCTGGTGAAAAAATCCAAGAACTCAGTATTGGATTGGTTCCAAATTTATTCTATCGATTTCATCTACATACAAAGTCGCTTCAAACTCAACACACGACAGACTTCGACGCTCATATTCATCTTCCAAATCTATTGGAAAATAATCTCATTTTGGATCATTAATATTTATTATACAACAGAAATTCTTATTCCAAACACAGTCCTATATGATTTGAAAATACATGGAATAGGCAACGCTTGCATGGGTTAAACAATCGAACTTTCTATCACATATGTATTTATACAACTTTTGCTTTAATTAATTTACTCGCCAGCCCCTAAATTATAATCATTTTCGAACCAAAATACTGAGTTACTGTTCATTCTAGGTCCGAATATTTTCGATTATTTACAAAACTGAGCAGAATTTTGGTCGAATTGGTGGCGGACGTGGTGTTTGGTTGGCTTGCAGAAGTTGTATAGTATAAAAATGTAACAAAAACTCTTTCGTGAGATATTCTATTTGCTGGAAACGGAAACCGATTTATCGGTGTGGTTCCTCTTGAGTGCTTTGCTGCATAAAGGGCTATAGCATATTCGATTCTTGTTTGGCGTCTTACAGAATGCAGATTATCCAGTAAAAATATAATTGGTGAAACAACTTTCCACAATTGTTAGAATTATACCCTCTATACCATCACAAGTTTCACGAACAAATAAAAAACTTCAAAGATTTGTTATCGTGGAAGTCTACCCATGGTGAACTGATAGACCAATTTAAAAAAAATTCCCTGTAAGAAGTGTTATTTAGGTTGTCAAATAAATCCCTATTGCTAACTCAAAGACGCCTCAAAAGTTCGCAAGATTAAACTAAATCAAATACCTTTTAAAAGTAGTTGCGCGAAAAGCATTATTTGTCTAAACATTTTTAAATACAGAAACACAAATTTAGAAATTGATCTACAAATAATAGAATAAACCGATAAATCTGGAGCGAGCTGTTTGTCAGGCTAAAAAAAACAAACTGAAAACCATCCAGCAATACGGCAGTTCATCTCGTTGTTACACTGCATATACATACATATATTTTAAAATTGGTGTGATATATTTCGAGTGTCTCCCTGGCAGAAAAATTTTTTCAGACATGGACTTTGTCCTAATCGAATTTTACGTGAACAAATTGTAAAAAGCCAGTTCCTAACAGACGTATCTCCAGTAAAAAAGTCGAGGTCGTACGAACTGATAATCCCATTCTATTACGAAACCGTCTAAAAAAGTATTCGCTGGTTTGGCTTGCGGTACGTATAATATCAGTTAAATATTGTATTTTTGCAAGAATATTAAAACACCCCTCCCGTTAGAGGATTTTTAGCAGCAGTAGCTAAAATGGAGTGGCAAAAGAATCATTATTGGCCTTTTATTCGAAGCCAGTCTAGCAGATAAAGGGAGCAAATCCCATTTTATGGCATAAAATCCAATAAATCTTTCGTTTTAGTTACAAACGTTTAAACACACTAGACGATGACTGCACAATTTGATGGTGCGGGCACTTCATTGCAAAACCAAAGGGAGGAAAAGACCAGAACAAATATTTATCTATAAACGAAAACACGTCCTTTGTCCGCACACATCTTCTCTTGCCACGTTTTTTAAAAAAATTCTTAATTTTTAGCTTGATTGGTTTGTTTATTGTGCATTTATTTGTTTATTTGCTAAATATATAATATGTACGGTAGAGTGTTCAAAAGGGATTCAAATGGCAAACAAAAAAAAATAAAAATGTAAGAAAGTGTTAATTAAGTTTTTATGACTTTTTATTTTGCGATGTTGTCCCAGGACCATAGAGAACAATATGGTAAATGATGTTGTTAAACATCCGTTTTTTTGTTTAATACACCTTCTTACCTTCACTTTGTAAAGTTGGTATTGTTTTGGTTTTGTTTGGTCTACGTAAATATTCGCAAAAGGGGAGATAACAAGTTTTAGATAGAGTGACATTGAAATTATTTGGAGCAGATTTCTGTTTTTTTGTGAGAGTGGCGCGGCGAAAGGCGAAAGGCGAAAAGGTATGATTGTAACATCTGTAGTATTATTTTTTGTAAAAAAAACTTATGATATTACACCCACCATTTTCGGTATATCTTCTTGATTTTCTCTATAATGATGTACTTATATGTATCTTGATATCAATAACGTTGTTTTCCCTGGTGCCTTTAAGCCGCTAATAGGTGGGCTTTTTGCACAGTATTATTACTGCCCCTGAATTGTCAAGCCCTATTAGTCCTTTACGCAAAAAATTGAAGAGATAATCACCTTTTGTTTTGGTTTATTTGGAAAATCTATTTTGATATAATATAACATTTTGATATAATATAACATTTTTATCTGTACGTTATATTTTTCATATTTGCAATAAAAAGTTGTGTACAATCTTACATACACATCTTTATTTTTCGGAAGTGATTAAGTGTTTTCAGAAATATGTGTATTATGTAGTTGAGTCCTTAGTTTTTAAGTTCCACTTGAGGTTCTTAAAACCGAATATTGAAGCGCTTAGCTAATTGAGTGAATCAAAAATACCGAAAAGTAATAACATTCAGGGACCAGACCTTTAAAGGACTAGCATTATCATATATAGCCACGCGCACTTGTAACACATTTCTTAAAAAGCGAAACTTTAGCAACGTGATAAGAGCTTTTCCAATTTCGCTAGAAATACGTCTCTTGCCACGCAGCCACAGTTCCAGTAATGCCTTATTTCATAATTGCCTTCGCACGTCCAAGTAGCAGCTATAGGAAAGTATAATTAAACTATTTATCCCAAATGTGATGTCACTTGTCCTGATTGTGTGTTCACTCTCTCACGTCGATATTAGCAACAGTAGCAATGTGAGTGTCATAATGTGATGTCTGTATATATTATGTTTTTCAGGAACAATGAAGGGTTCACGTATTTGCCGATTTTGCTTGGTGACACTGTTTCATCGGGACTGACAAAAACTGACTTGAAATAGGCAAAAATTGTACTTTTCTAAGACTCTGAAGAATTTAACACAGTGAAAATTTATATTAGTTGATGGACTTAGCAGGTCACATTGTCATATTGCTAAGATTTAAGTGTGTCCTTGGCTAGTGGTTTCAATGTTGTACACTTGCTTCAGAGAACTTCCCAGTTTAGATGGGCGCCGATGAAAGAGCAACTATTGCCAAAATTTTCAAGTTTTTCAAACAGAATGGAAAGCAATTTCCTGGAGAGCGGTAAATTACGAGTATGCGGTGCTTGATTGAGTTTTAAACAAAACCGGTTCGATGTTACACTGCGTGGCCTTTTCATATCCATCCAGCTCTGGTGCGTTTTGAAAGTTGTGCCTGTTTGTGTTTCGATATAATTAGCAAGTTTTTTTTTCGCATTCAGTTAGAATGAGTTACTGCGATATTATTATGATATTATTTTTTTTCGACTGTTGACTGCCTGTATTATACTTAAAGCCCTGCATGTTGTTGCCCAATTCTTTAAAGATAAACTTTTGTACTACAATATAAATTACGTGACGCCAGTTTCATTTTGTTCATCTTTTTCGGACATCTGTGGTAGGAATTGTTCATCTAAAGGTAGGTCTCTATTCTCTACGGCTTTTTCGCAGCAACATGCTTCGCTTGAAATTGGTGTTAGTGACAGTCAGGCTTGTGTTTAATAAAAGCAAAAACAAAACTGGTGCCGAAAGTGAAAGTGTTTTTTCCCAACAAACACTGTGCGTTGTTGCAAGCAAAAACTTAAAGCGAGCCGAATGTCTGTGGTATGTGTTGTCTAGTTCAAAGGTGGGATGTACTCGAGTGTTTGGCACTTTTGTTTCTGGGTTTTATGATGAGACCTGAATATGCAATGATTTTTTGTTTTGTAAAACTTATTAGCCCATCAGTATTAGTATATTTTGACAAGATTATAGAGAATTCGGGGAAATAATAATAACCATGCTCTTCGCTAGAGACCAGCGTTCGGTTTCACATTTTTGCTTAATTTAATATTTAATAATAATGCACAGTAAAATTTTCAAACTTTTTAAATAAATAAAAAGAGGAAATTATGCATCTGTTATTTGTTTTTTTATGTTTGTTTTCCTTTTTCCTCCTTTCCTGAGTTGGGAAAAAGTGAAAGTGACGAATTTCGGAGGGATTTTATGTAGATGTCTGAAATTCTCTGTTCGGGCTGTTTGCAGGTTGGTTCAAGGTGGCAACTATCTAATGTCAAAAATATTTGTGTTTTTATTAGCAAAAAAGTATATATTTTCCATTTTCTAAGTCAAATGGCTCTAAATAAAAAAATCGATACAGAGATAAAGGAATTGGAACTTTCTTCAAAGGTCTTTAACAAGCATTATCTTCTAAAAACCTTTTGTAGTGGTACTGTTATACAGGGCTGCCACCTGGACCGTAATAAATACACCTCGGCTTAGGCTTATTTTTGTTAATATAATAATTTCCAAGATAATGTTTTACTTTCATTAAATTATATGACTTGTTTTGTATCCCAAGCTGTAGAATTCCCATTCTAGAAATTGTTTACACTATCCACTCTGTCTTTTGTCGACCGCTTTACAGTTCTCTTGTTTCTGTTTGAATTTGCTGTATCCAAATAATTAATTTTTAAGACGATTTGCCCTGAATATTATATCTAAGCACATGATCAATCAGATCATTAAAGTTGGTGGCTTCAAGTTTAAAAATCATTCGTAAACTGTGGTCATTTTCAATCTTTTTTTTAAAGAAATGCAATACCTTTTTGTGGACATTTTTCTTGTAAAGATTTTGTCAAGTATAATCGTTGAATAGGTAAAAAATGAATGAACAAACTCAGAGATTTTTCGGGACATACTCTGCCAAATATCTGCAGCCAATCCTCTATACGCGTTCTTTCATAAATAGAATTTGTAAAATATTTTTAAAAAATTTCATATTTCCACCGCAGAAAATGTATAAAAATAATAAAATTTGGCGAGAAAGTAGCTGGTGAGGAAACAAAGTGAACCAGGAGTTTCTTAGGTGCCCTTGAAAACGCTGCATTACACCTAAGGCCACATACTTTCTATCTCCCTTCTTTAACCTTATACTCCGCATAAAAATATTGTTGCTGTTTCTAAAATGTTGCCTCCCCTGCCGCGCAGAAAATCTGTACCGTACTTAGACCCACCTTTATTATCTTTTTCGTTTTTCTACATTATAACTGACTACTATGGCTCTTTGCATTTCAATTTGCCAAAATGAGGCAACATTTTTTAAAAATCTTATAAGTTTAGTTTTCTTTAATGTTTTTAATAGTACGAATTCATGTTCTTAGGGATATTTAAATACTTTCTACTCAGCAAAAGCAACAACACAAAAGATAACTTTTACAGAAACATAAATGAAGTAAGTTTTTCTTTCTTGAATATATGGTAATTTCCTTCTCTTGGTTACCAAGAATTTAAGGCGAATTCAAAGTACTTCTACGAAAGCCATGCCAGAATTGTACACTTGGAAATACTAAAAATGGGTCTGTTGGTTTTGGATCTGTTTTGTTTGGTTGTGTTGCTTGAATATCCTTAAAAGAATTCAATATATCGCTGGGCTCATATCTATTTAGTATCTTTGGAAGCTGCATTTTTTGCTTATTACCAAGCTAAGAGAATACAGCACTGATTCTAAGATTATGACTCGATTTGAGCTGAAACTGCATTATGACTTTTTCTCTTCTTTTGTGTTGAAGAGTTTATTAGGTCTTTCCGTTTACTGTACAGTAATAAAAAATATACATATTTGGAATTTTTTACTAATAAACTGAAAGTTAAAAAATTAGCTCAGGAAACGAAACAGATACACACAAATGCAAAGGAATTCAGAATATTTTGTGGATAACAATGATAACTTTGCCACAACAACAACAGCACTCCGCGAATGGTGATAATTTGTTATTACTTTTTATACATCAACAGTTATACCAGCGCGTGCTTTCGAGGCATGTTTTCTGTCTTCACTTCAGTTTGTATGAAAAATGTACGCAATACAATGATTTTAAGTAGAAGAAACTGGTCTTTGGAAATGTAGCCATACTTTTGCTAAAGGCCAGTAATGTAAATTTTGTTTTTATTGTAAGGTGGCGAACTCTTTTGTTGTCAAATATTTTAAAATAATTCTTAAAATAATGTATGTATGTACTCGTATGTACATATGTATGTACATATATAACAGTCGTTAAGTTGCTCTGGGCAGAAGAACTGCTCTGGCCTCATCGTAATTACTTTTTAAGTGAAATGAAAGAAAGAAATGAATAAAATGTGTACATGTATACATACATATCGCACCCTAAATACAAAAGGGTCACAACTCAAAATTTTCCAAAACTGACCTTTTCCCATAAATTAATTCTAACTACTGCAAAAATTTCTTTCACATCACTATTTTCTTTAACTGAAAAAATACAGTTATGTCTAGTGTGTTGCTTCTGCACGATGAACTAAACAGTTTTTTGTCTCTCCTGAAAATTTTAGTATTTTGAGTTGTGACCCTTTTGTATTTAGGGTGCGATATATAAACTTGAAAATGTTTTTCTTATAAACAGAACAATTTCCTTTAGTTAAAGTTTAGTTTATTAAAACGGATGAACTGAAATGTCGCGTGTTGTTGTGGGGGTTCACGTTTGGCTGTTCGAATACTTATATAAGTACGTATGTACATATACATATGTACAGTGATTCCACATGTGGGCAGTAATAAAAAAATTATGAAAACGTAAAAAACTATGTTCAGGATGAGGAAAACCATGCTTGAAGCGATAATGCTGTTTACTGTAATAACCATATGGAAAACAAATGAACAAGTGTTAGCAATTATTTTTAACATTCGGTACGTTCAGTGCATTCGAAATCGACAAGCGAGGTTTCGAAAATAGGTTTTGTAATTTTCAAAGAACAAATGTACAGTTTCTTTATGTAACAATATTTTAAGACTGTGAACTAGAAATTGTGTATAGTCGTTGTTAGTCAACCACATAAAAAAATAGTTTTATTGTCGCTATATTATAAAATAATGGTATGATTAACTATATACTTACATATATAATATATGTTTAGCTACAACCGATTAAAAGCTTGATGTCAAAGGCCTTCACAAGAATAGTGTGAATAACAATAGGTGCTGTTTTATTGTGCGTGAAGACTGGTTGCGGGTCAATTATGGTTACGATAAACAGATTATTGTTGGATATGGTAACAACTATTGCTGTAGGCACGTGCTTTTCTAAAATACGATTGTTGTATTTAACCATATTTGAAGTTCATTTAAGTTATGAACACGTTGACAATAAATTATATTTGGTAAGTAGATCCGTACACTATTTGCGTTACTATAACCCATTATTATTGAAAACTGATTATTGTTGCCCCAATAATATTTCAAGCTGCTATTTTCTTACGTGTAAAATGTTCTTTTTATTAAAAATTTGTAGTAATAATATAAATAATGCCTTTAAAATTACTTTAAATTCTAATAATCACTAGTCCTGACAATAACCTTATAATGTAATGACAGAGTCAAATATTAGTCCCACAAAATGGTAGATCGATTATGTAGCACTATTACGAGTAGTTAAGATTCATTTAATTCTGATTTTTATTGTATTACATTTTTTTTGCTGGGCACATGTATGTTCTTCCAATTTCCCATTTGATTTGCCCAAGAAAATAGAACATTTCATGAATATTTAACACTCACATACAAAAGGAGACGAGTTTAAAAAATTCCGGATGTAAACAAAAAACTTGTTAGTACCAGAATTTTAAACCTGCAGCAGGGCTCCGTGCGCACATCAGCTTTTAAACACAACTCAACACCATTTTCTGTCCATTGTTTGAAGACGAGAATGAACACAACATATTCTTGTTTACATTGTCTTTGGGTCCTTGGCTGTTTTATTTAAATTGGTTAAGAGGTTTGAGATTTTGAAAATACAGGTACTTGGGGAGTTGGTTTGCAAGATAATAAAGGCAACAGTTTGTATAAATATAAATGAAATTTTGAACTTTAAATTTTACGTAACTACATCAACATATTAAATTAGATTTTAATCAGCCGTTACAAGCGGCATTAGAGATGAAAAATAAATACCTACCGGAAATATAAAATGAGAACTTTTGAAACTACAGCGCGTTCGATAGGGAACAGAATCAGGCGCGAATGTCATATTGAAATTGTACTAAGCGATCTTGTTGGCAGTCTGTTTCCTTTTCCACTCCTTGCAGTGACGTGAAAGTTAATTTAAGACATGCCAACTATGAAACTGAATCATCTGGCCACTTTTTACTTTGGGTTTCTTTGGTTGAGTTTTTACTTGTTTTCAATTATTTAACAGCATTAGTAAAATGCTGAGAAACTCAGTTCTGGTACAATGCACTGCATATGTAGGGGTCAACCCCCGTGTTCTGGTCACAAGAAAAAAATAAAAATAAACCCCATATTTATAAAAACAATAGTTCTCGAAAATAAATGTTACCGCTTTATCATAAATAGTCAACGCTAATGGATGGATGTAAATGCAGAAATGTTCAAACTGATGGAGACTGTATTTTGTCGTCGGAATAGCCGCATTTATTTGCCATCTTTTGTTTGTTCAAACATCAGTCAAACAAAAGTAAACTGTTACTTGAGTATTAAAGTAATTATTTTCTGCTAGAAAGTATATGTTCGGACCGCCAAAAATATTAAATTTATTTTACCTGAAAAAAAATATTTAGCGAATTCTTTTGTTAAGCTCTGGAGCAGTATCACTACATTTAAGTACATTTTGCCCAACAAATTTTGTGTTCATTATTTCTGTTGAAAAATTGCAGCTTTTCCGGAATTAAGTGCGCAAAAGCACTTGTAATGTCAGCACATCGTAAATGTACTCTGAGGCAGGAAAGTGGTTACACGAGGTACAAACTTTCCAATGAAAATTTTAAGAAAGTGAAAAAATTGCTATGGCTCGCCGAATCACTATTATCTCCGAAGTACCGAATTTGCTTCAAAAATTGCCCAACATTTTACAAAATAAACTGCGTCGCTGAGGAATTATTAAACGACATCAATGACAGACCAGATTTACATAAAAGGGTCATAACTGGTGAGGAACAATAGTGAAATGGTTATGACATTGAATCCAAAGTCTAAGCTGGAGTTTTTACCACATGGTAATACGGTTAATAAGTACTACCCGGAAGTTATGCTTCTCGTGGAAAACATTCCTTGGCTTTTACATCTCAATACTATACCTGCTCACTGGTCATTGTCTGTTTGTAGTTTTTGGGACAAAAACAACAGCGCAATCCTGCCTCAGCCACCGTATTTTACAGATTTGGCCCTGCGATATTTTTCTGTTCTCAAGATTGAGACTCATACAAGAAAATAGTTATTGATGAATAGATAAATATTTTTGGATATCCCCGGAACGTATGTAGATATGTACATGTTGCTTTAATTAACATTATTTGTTTCTTGTGCTTAATGCCGGCACTTTAGATATGCTTTATTCCATTTCTCAATATGATTTATTGCACATCTTATAAAAACAAATACCCCTCATTTCACTTTTTAAGATGTTTTCAATGTACATATTTTATATTTTTGTTTTGTCCTCTCATCCATAGTTGATTTTTAAAAAGATTTTTTTCAATATATTTGTTTTTAAGTCGCCTAAGGATAAACTTAATGAAAAACAAACTGGAGGTATTTAGATGCGCAGCTGACACTTTAAGATTTATGGCATTTGCGATATTTTGAACAGTTCTCGTTGAACTGTAGAAAAACAAATCATCTGGGTGTTGTTTCTTTCTTATCTGTAGACTCACCTTTTTTTCTGTAAATGGCTTATATGTGTATGCATGTATGTGTGTGTGTGTATTTTTCATTTGATTTTCAATAAAAATTTTCTTTCGCAAAATGCAAAATGATTGGCCTGTAATAAATATTTATTATGACAGGTTTCGTTATGCCGGTTATTAAAAGGGGATATTTTTATATGTCTATGTATGTACAGTAGTACCTCTCTAATCCGGACACTCCCTAATTCCGACTATCCAGTAATCCGAACATATAAAATTTTCGAACAGTTGGGAAATTTTTCCTCTACAGTCGTCCGGACGATGGTGTTCTTTTTCCTCAGAAAAATTTGTTTTTCAAAGCTTTATGGACTGAGCAAACCAAAGCTACAGAATAGGTTATTTTATTTTGAAAAGAACTTGAAATAAAGTAAAGTTTTTTCAAAATTGATAGTCTTGGTCTCCTTTAGCACGTACTGCATGTTTTCTGTAGATTAATTATACACAAATGAATTCTTATGTGTACTTATATTTCTTTATATATTTATTTGAATGAATCTACGGGAATATATATGCATGTAGTATGTAGGAACTATGATTTAAACTCAAGATTCCAGTATTGTATTTGTTAAGCTTTCATAGCTTTATATGTTTATTCAGTTATTTTATATAAAAGATTATTATTTAGTTGTTACAAAATTTACAAAGAAAGGAATAGTTTATTGAATTAATAGTTTTGAATTAAGTTAATGTCCGCCCGAAGCACATCTAACATTATTCTCACAGCTTAAAGAATTAATTACTTTCACTGCTTAGGCTACTTTTCAAAAACTTTACTCAACTTTATTTCTCACAAGCAAACAACGTTTCTTCGAGTTGCCTAACAACTTGTTGTGCGTTCGTCTGTCCTTTTTGTCTTTTGTACTCTAATAAGTACGTCAGTGTTTCATTATTTGGTATGTCAGCGTTGTACTTGATGTATCTGTGCGTTAACCTGTGTCCCCACAGGTATGTCTTGCGATCCTCTAGTCCCGACATTAGCTGAAACTACATCTGTCCGGATTGGGGACGTTATACTGTATACATATTCTGTGGAGTTTTATTATAGTAGTTTAAGTCAACATAAGGCGAAAAAAGGTAAATGTTAATAAACCAAAATTGCAACAAAAACTCATCAATAATACGAAAAAGAACTTTGCCAAACAAAACATGTAATATTTCGTCACTTGCACTTTTTGCAATTTCAGGGTGCCGCATGTATTTTGTTTTGGGTATATTTGAGAAATTAGATTCTGAAAAAGAAAAATGAAAATTTTTAGAAAGATTTCTAAAAAGAAAATGTGAACAAACAACTATATTGTATTACCCTACGAATTGTGCAAGACCTTTTATAAACATAGATCATAAATTTATTATCCAGCCTATGAATTATTTAAAAAGCATTTCCCCTTGATAGTTTTTTTGGTTAAAAAATGAGAAAAATACAAAAACCTAAAAAAATTATGAATGAATGATAACCATGAATATGACATATGTATATGTATGTATTTATATGTACGTATGTACATATATCTGGTGTTTTCGCTGCAGCGCTGTGAGTAATTTTCACTTTCAACCGTAATTAAATGTAAGTTAAAACTAAACATATCACAATGTGGCGTCCGTTACACACTTTAGAAAGCTTCAGTAATTCAGATTGCAGTGTTCTTCTATTAAATACATACATAAGTTATATTTTTTCTTCATTGTTGCACAAATAAAATGTTTGATGTACCAAACATTTTATCTTTGCACAAACATTAAATAAAATGAGCACTTTATTTTTAAGACGTCAACTTAACACGTTGATCATCTTTCAAAGACTCCAACTTAATACGTTGAGCATCATTCAAAGACTCCAACTTTACACGTTGATCATCTTTCAAAGACTCCAACTTTACACGTTGATCATCTTTCAAAGACTCCAACTTAACACGTTGAGCATCATTCAAAGACCCCAACTTTATACGTTGATCATCTTTCAAAGAATAATTTTTATTCTTTCTTTAATTCTTAAACTAAGCGACATAACGAACTCTTAAAATATAACCGTTATTTAAAAACTAAAATAGTAACAACAAAATATAAGAATTAAATAATGATGCAGCTGCAATATTTAAAAACTAAAATAGTAACAACAAAATATAAGAATTAAATAATGATGTTCAGTTAACCGTTATTTAAAACTAAAATAGTAACAACAAAATATAAGAATTAGATAATGATGCAGCTGCAATATTTAAAAACTAAAATAGTAACAACAAAATATAAGAATTAAATAATGATGTTCAGTTAACCGTTATTTAAAACTAAAATAGTAACAACAAAATATAAGAATTAAATAATGATGCAGCTGCAATATTTACTTTAGAGAATAGAGAAAACATTAAAATTGGGAGTTCATAATTGAGATTAATCCAATTGTAATAAAAGTAAAGAAACTGTTAGGTAATATATAACTCATATGTACGTATGTGTGTGTACACATACACATTGCAGATATACATGTGTATGTATATGCTTATAAGCAACATAGAACAGTCCAGCTTTGCCCTTTAAGCAGTCAGGTTGTGTGGGGGTGTTAACAATCAACGTTGACAGCGAACAAAATTTGTTCTTACGTCTTACGTCATATACTACGTGCGATTATAATGAATAACATTTTTTTGCTTTCAGAAAATAATTTTGGCAAGCAAGAATGTGATATTTTATCAAGGCTGACTTCGTGATTGTTTTGCTGTTAACGACATTAAAATTAAGTTTCCTTTTGCAGATTTTTAATTAGGGAAATTAGGCGAAACTTTACCGGCAACTTTGGTTCGCAGTGAGAGTGGAGAGATTCTGACAATTGTAAAAATAAATCAAAGAACTTCGTCTAATAACCCGAAAATGAGGCATTTAGTCTCTTCGCCATCAGAAATTTAACCAACGTATGACATTTTTTCAAATTCAAACATATTAAATTGCTTTAGAAATTATGTTTGTAAACATTTCAAGATTTTTTCTGCTATTTTTGACAGCAGTTTTTAAAGCTAAGGAGTTCTAAGCCAATTTTTCCGGCCGACATTGTGCTTCAATTTCCGAGCATAATGTGAGTAAAGACTCCCAATTATGCACATTGAAAACAATAATTTTAAGAGCCTAAACATATGCAGTTAATTATTGACATGTATTTCGATTCAGACATGTTGTTTGTTGACATTGTGTTTGTAATAAATTCAAAGTAATCCCATTATGTGTTGTGTTGACGGTAATTTCCCCAAAGTATTGAAATTTTTGTTGATTGTGATTTTTGCTCCAAATGCATCCGAGTGCAACAAACATCGAAATATTTAAGGTGGTGTTATTAAAATTCATTTTAAGCAATTTTGATTTTTAACTGCTAAAGTATGAGAATTATTGTTTCATGGTAATGAAATATACTCGCATGCATGTACATACAATATATATACATATATCGTTGCTCATATATGTGAGTTTTCTATTTATAATTCAAAGGGTTGTTTTTAACAAATACATTTTTACAAGGACTGAAATCTTATGCAGATAATTTTTCACATAAAATTAATAATATAAAAAGAAAATGTTGCCTTATATTCCGATTTAAATTCAAAATATTTAGCTAATAATATTTATTTATTTGGCATCTTGCTTTTAAAGTTTAGGACAATATTCTTGTTAACATATTGGCGAAATAAGCGAATACATACTCCTAAAATTTAGCAAATACGATATTTCCTCATTAATATGAGATGATAACGTCGGGTCGATAGCGACAGTTTGTTAGCTGAGAATGTCAAACTGTGTTGATATTCCTATGCAGTAAGGATTGACAGGTTGTTAAAAATTTCTAATTGTCAAATGAATGTTGGCTGGTTGGATTCTGTTGGTTTTTAATTGGTTGGGTTGGGTTTTATTATTCGCGTTCCTCTTTACTCGGCTTTTCCTTTGGAATTGTCAGTTTATTTCAAAAAACTAAAGAGCCGAGTACAAGACCAGAGAAAAGGCAGATTCACAGTTGCATTATAGACACACTTAAAATTAATTAACAGTTAAAATATTTAAATAGTATTAATTCGTAACATCGTCGAGAACAACGAGTTTACCCGCCGTACGTCGCATCTTCCCCATCGCCGTTCTTACCAATGCCGAAGGAACCTGAGCATCACTTGCCACCAAAATTCCTCAACTATGCCTTTCTTCCACTTGCCGCGTGTTTCGTTATCGTCACGAATAACTTCGATTATTTTCATCGGCTTGTACCATTTCGTTCGTCTTGTCAGATCGGGAGATATTCAAGCACCTATCAGTTCTAAAATGTCTGCTTCAATTGTTGTAGAATATGCCACTGTTGTTTTTAGCGACTACCTTCTCTCCTACAGCCGGGCTTTGTATGATATTTGGACAACCGAGCTGAACTTTCCAATAGAAGATGAGTTAACTAAATTTTGAGCTTCCACCAACAAGCTATAAAATGTTTCAATTTGTGGGGATATTTCCCTTAGCGTAAATGCAAGAATATTTTTTACACTGCACACCATGCGCTCCCATGCACCACCCGCTGATTAGTTGGACAGCTCTTCTCACTTCGACAACCAATGCCAGTGAACAAAAACGGCCGCACATATGTTGTTAGCCTGTCAACTGGGTGTTAACCCATAATAGGTGATTGAGGAACAGCGTTTCTGTTCATACATTCCTAACATTTGCTTTTGACCGATTTCACCATTTGTCGTATACTTTGTTCGTATTGCCACACGTATTGACTCTTGATTTTCATGCTGAAAATCTTTTTGAAATTGTTTCACTATTACTCGAGATATAGTGTGCCCTTTAGGCATAATAATAGGATGTTTTGTCGCTTGCGTAATGCAACTAGCATTTTTTATACGACCCGTCTTTTCCCAGAAGTGGCGACAAACTGTATATATGGCTTTTGATAGAAACCGGTCTATTTAATTATAAAGAAGTCAGCCCCTTCGCGAATTCTGCCTCCAATAGCTCACGGCGGCGAAGACTACCTCACTCGCATCAACAAAAACGTGTAAATCAATGACTTTGCCATTTTTTCCAAAGTTGGACCCATAACATTTGGGGAATTTTATCGCTAACCCACTCGTTATAAAATAAAATTAGAAGTATTTATATATTTACAAAAATTTATTTATTTAATTTCACCGGGTTTAGCTAGTATTATAAATTACAAAATCAGCTGTTTTGCAGACAGTTGTGGGAGAAAGATAATGGGGCTGCCTCCAATATATCACAAACAAACGCCGCTTTTTTTTGGTACGTATTTCTATTCATGCCAATACCATATATAGCAAATACTGCCGCCGTTGGTCAAAAAATGCCCAAGATATGACGATTTTAAATTTTGGGTTATATGGGCGAGGCCACGCCTCTTTGTCCACTCACAACTTTATATAGTCAAGAATTTATTATTTCGTAAGAATATCCTATTGTGAAAATTTAATGACGATCGCTCCAGTAGTTAAGACTATAGTACGATTTTTAATTTCCCTAAAAAGGGGCGTGGTCCCACCCACTTTTCTCCCGGTACGTATTCCTAATTATGCCAATACCATATATACCAAATATCATCGACGTATGTAGGTAAAAAAATGCCCAAAATATGGCGATTTAAATATTTGGGTTATATGGGTGGTGCCACGCCCCTATGTCCAATCAGAACTTCATATAGACATTCACTTTTATATACATATATAGATTGGCCAAGAGTCAAAAATAGACATTGTCATGCTCAAGACTTCGCGTTTTGTTGGCCTTCGTTAGCCATCCAGACAGAGTCTGAAATTCTAAATATTAAATCTCAAAACAAGTTTGTCTGTCGCAATTTCGTTTCTACATTGGCTGGTTATACTTGTTCCGTTATTGTCAGGCTCATAAGTATCGGAAAATAACGGAACTCAGAAAGGCCCCTCAGCTTGAAATTTGCCTGTTTATGTGTATTTACAACTTGTTTTGCAGCCGATATTGCGTCGTCTATATCGTCAAAATTGTCCACGTAATCATCAACTTAGTGGCAGTCGACAATAGCCTCACCCGTTCTGGGATGCGTTTGCTTACAACCTTCAGCATTTATGTTTTTGTAGGCCCTGTTGCAGTCCACGACGAACAAAACTCCATGAAGTTCATATACATATGACTTCGGTTATGGATGTTCTTCTGAAACCTTCGCCAAAGGTCAATTGGCAAAACGGGGACCAACATGTCAATTGGCAATTCTGGTGTTGGTCATAAGTTGAGATGCCTGCCTACCTTGGCTGCAGCATTCTGGCTATGGTTAAAACTTAAAATCTTGATTAACACGCAACAGACCCTCTTCTTCGTAAGGAACTATATGGTGGCAAATGTACAGGTGAGTTTGGTTACGACCTGATGTTCCTTAAGGATTTCAGGCTACGAACATCAGCAGATTAGTCTTTCTTTAACTGTCTAGGGAATTGCTGGCAGAAGGTATTAGAAATCCCGAGCTCTCGAGCAAGGAGTTTGTTTTTGGGCCGTGACCATATAATAAGCCACAGTGGGGAGTGGGATTGGTTGCCCGCCAGATTGGGCCATAAAAGCGGGGACTCACGTATATCTATTCCACGATCTGCGTAGGGAATTGCTTGCAGATTGTATCTGGTCGCTTCAGTAGGTGATTTATACATATCTACAAGTTGGAGTATTTGCAAAAAGTTGAGTGGCCTGGTGAACACCGGTGGTAGGGGCGTTCACGAACCGAATAATACAAAATTGTTGTAATGACTTTCTTAACTTTTGCTCGAAGCCACTATTTTAAGCAATACTACTTTGTTGAAGATTCCTTGTGAAATATATCGATCTTTTGCTTGATAGGAATAACAAATTTTTAATTTTCACTCAAGTTCAAATTCATGGCGTCTCACTATTTTTATATTCCTTACGAATCCACAGTCAACTTACAAACCTTAACAAAAGTGTTTACTTAACTAAATGACGTTTGGTGTCTGAGGCAACGATGTGAAACGATTCAAAATATTAGAAAGAAAACATTATTTAACATTATGACATTTGAGAAGAGAAAATAATGTGATTTGAATTAAAGATTATTTGTTGAAATACGTAAAACATGTTAATTGATGATCGCCTGTAAATAACGGGCGACTATTTAAGCCCTTGAGATGTGTAGTTGACAACTTTATCCTCAAATCAATTTTACGAGAGCAAATTTGAATTTATAAATATTTGGAGAATGCAAAATGAAAAGCAAATCGAGCCCATTTTGAGTTGAAAGCTTAAGTAAAAGAATATTACTTTGCCTCAAAGTATGCAGAGAATAAATATTTTGAGTTAATATATGTCAACAGCGGATTGTAATTGGAATTTTTTTGTAAATATATACTTTCAGAAAATTGTGGCAGAGTATTCGGAAGCTGAAACTTTGTCAAATTATCAACTTCCTGAGGAATTACTGAGAAAAGTAAGTGCATTTTATTTAAATCAAATCAATAAAATGAAAAGGTTTCGATTTTCTTTTTCACTTTGCACACCAGGACTCTGAAAATTTGCGTTGCAAGGACGAATATAATGAATAAAGATTCTTCCACAAAAATCTCTGCCATCTCCAACATATTTTTCGGCCACCTAATGAGAGTCTTAAAAAATTGGCTATAAAACATAAAAAAATTGCAGAAAAGTCCAAACCCTACCCTAACTTCCAAAATCTCCATAATTTATTTATAAAAAGTTGGCATCATTTTTTTAGTACAAGTTGACATGTAATAACTTGTCAATATAATATATACATATTTTATTTAACGAAGCTTGTAATTGCTGAGTCAAGTTTTGGCGCTTTCGCCATTTTCTATTTAAACTTTGCGAGGTGACCTAGCACTTCTTCATAATACGAATTTTATATTTTAATAAAAAACTATTTTATTATTTTAACTGAATTATTTCCTAATGAATTGTTGTATTTTTAAAGGAATTTTAATATAAGCACATTTGCATATTAATCAAGTGTTTTAATTGCATTTGCGTTTTATTCAAAATCCATTGGAAATTGCTGGCTAGGCCTTTTGCCTTTTCAATACCAACTATATCGTATAAAAAATTTATAAATAACTGTTTATTTTAAGATTTCCACTACTTGCGCTATTTTTGGGGCACGTTCAGTTCTGAGTCTTACTAAATATGTTTAACTATCCCAAAGAGACCAATTAACTTGAAGTTATATGGTGAAAAACTTCTTTAAAATATTTCATGTGTAAAATCACGAAGTTCCGCAGAATATATTAAAACCCTGAATATAAGATTCGATGCACGAAATACGAGTACTTTTATTTTCGAAATACCATAAGCACAGAATTATACCTTTAAAAAATAGGCACACAGCTGTTCTATTTGATAGGGAATGCATGTCAGTATGTATGGAATATGAAAATAGTTCAATGTAACACTTAATTTAAGCAATGCCACCGGTTATATTCGGCCGATTGCAGCTTATTGGTATAAGCCTGTGACTTCGGGAAACCCCACAGGAAAAACTGTTACGGGGTCAAACCGAAGAATGTTGATAACCAATTCACGTAATTTTTGTGGGATATAGCCACACTCTAAAATCGTTCATGCAGAGTGTGCATCATGGTGACCGTTCTGTGGCCCTTTTCGCCATTCATTTGGAGCCGTGTGTCGTTCTTCAGTTTGGGCGAAAAGAAATCGCTTTTCATCATTGTGTAGCGCCGTTGATAGGTGCTAATTGAAGCCAGTTAGTATTAACAAAGAGTTTATTCAATTCGATGTAATCTGCTCGCTTGAAACAGAATTGGTCAGCTCTTCTCCCCAAACTATTGTTGTGACGAACATTTGGCAAGTTACAGTCTCTTTCTATTGTTGGATGATATTTGTCTCAGGTAAAGTAATTGGAACAGCGTGATTAATTGTGCACTCTTTGGTACTATTCACATATATTAAATGTAGTAGTTTTGCAAGTGTGTTTTGACCACCGTTAATTTGATACATATAAAACTCAGATATATCTCTATGAAAGCCATCACCATAACTATCAGATGTCTTGAGAAACAACTATATTTTGGTAAAAGATTTCACGTAAAACGAGTTCAAAACTAGACGAATTGGATTTTTGATTACAATGTTAATCGCTTCAAATTGTTGCTTGTAAATTAACATATTCTATTGAGGAGGAATATATATATGAGCAAGTTATCTATATAATTATTCGCAAGATTTGTTTTCATACCAACAGCAATGAATCCAATATTGTATAATGATGCAACTGGTAGGAATTAAAACTTCACCCCCGTCGTGGTTGTAATTCTGTCTCGGAGAAAAATTTGGAAATCATCGCAGAGTATTTCAGAATTTATAGTATCATTCAGTCAAGTTTCGGTAACAACAATATCGTGATGATTTATATTTATTAAAACTTTCATTGAAAAGCGTAGAACACTTGGATTTTAGTCCTCGGACATTCTGGTATAAGATAAGAATTTGATTATCGGTAAACTTTTTATTTTTTATGATCATTGCCTGATTTAAGGGAAATCGAGCAAAATGATTAGCACTTTGGTGACGAGCCTGTTCTAGTTCACGAACTAACGCACAGTTATTGATCAACAACTTGAGTTAGTAGAGGCCGCACTCATATCAGAAGAATTCTCCGATGATGCAGATCTTCAGTTCCGTTTTAAATTCTTAAGGGAATAGTTTTGCTGCAGATTGACGAATTTATTAAGTTTTGAATAATTGTGAACAAGATCATCGAACTGAATTAATTTACTATGTAGCACAGCAAATTCGTCTTTCGAATTTTTGAAGACTTTGTAAAACTGCACACTTCTACACCTTGGACAAGCCTTTAGAAGGAGTTTTTGAGAATCAGCCAGTGCATTTGCATCACGAGCTGTAAGAACGCTATACTTTAAAAGTTAATGTTTAATATATACCCATTTTAAGTTATACGGTCATTAACAGAAATAGAACCCCCTTATGTAAAGGTTGGACATTGCGCTCAACTCATAAAAGTGTATTTGCCGCACTTTTCACGATTTTGATATCAGAGACAAGACAAGATCCTTTATTTATTTAATAGTACTGCCAGCACTGGCCAGTTCAATACTCCTGATTGTAAGATTATAAACAAAAACAAAATGATCAGCAAGAGAAAAACCAGTTTATAAATGTACATGAGTCGTAAAACAGCTCTGGACTGAAGAACAGTGTGAAGTGCGGTCAGGCTTGTTCTTGTTGTTTGTCCTTCAAGAGTTTTGCATCTCACTCGCACTGGTCGATTGATTTGAGAGATTTCATGTCGGCTGCACAGCTACTTCCGATGTGAACGCATGGGTCCTACAATCTAGACACGGAGGCACTTAGAAAACAAGACTGTTAAAATCATCACGGGCATATGGCCTTCCTTACCCGCCTACTCTGTGCAACTTGTACTTATAACTTGTAAATTTATTTTGCAAGAAATAAAAAGATAAATAAAATGTGTATAAGTATGTAACACAAAGGTGTTCGTTCTATGTACATATACTATATGTATGTACATATGTAGTTGTTTTGCTATGTTTGGATTTTATTATAAAAATTCCACTTTCCGAATTTAACCCTTAACTGCAAGATTTTTTCTTTTGGATTGAAATTTTTTTTTATATAGAAGTAGATTACGTAAAAAATAATGTAACAAATTTTTATAATAATTTTTAAAAACACGATATATAGACTTTTGGCAACAATACGCGTTTGGTACTTAAATTACAGAGCTATGAAAAATACTCATATACATACATATGTACATATATATTTATATTAGATACAATTATTTGGAAAAATTGAAATTGGAAAATGGTGTCTTGAGCGTTAGTAATCGTTCGGAAAGGTTTGTATTGCCCATAAAACCTATGCGATCGTCATTGTGTTTCAAACTTCTTTTTTTCCATACTAAGTTTCTTTTTCGTTGCTTCCAGGCTGGTAGTGGCAGTGCAAGGAATACTTGAGGTACTAGGGGCTGGATTATCTAACTGATCCTTATTCATCAATTGGTCCATTTATTCTTCTAAAACTAATTCTTCATTGCCTTCTGATTCTTTCAATTGATCTTTGTCTAGAAAATATTCAATTTCTTTTTCGCTGCCAATGTCCACTTCATCTTCACTAATATCACCATCTTCAAGGAAGGCATTTTTAAAAACAGTAAATAAACTAAAAAATTATTTATGTCACAAACGCATGTTGTAGATATTTGGCAACACATAGTATTTTTCAAAACTATTGCATTTATTCAATATTATTATTAAATTAAAGATTATCAGGCCGTAGCTTACCTGTCAACAGATGCAAAATGATACCAGTTTGATAGTGAACGATTCACAGAAAACACAAAAATACAAAATTTCATTTTTACTAAAACACTGCCAACTAAAAGTAAATCAAAGCAGCTGAAGAAAAAGTAAAGTCTTTTTTGCAATCATATTGCAACGAGCTTTTGTAAAAGTACTTATGTATGTATGTACATATGTACATAGGAACATAAAAAATTAAATAGAATTGATATAAAACTAACTAGAATACAAGAGGAGCGGACAATTTATTTGAAAGCCGGGATTCCAATTAATACGGCAAATCACAGTTCATAGAAAGCAGAGACAATTTTAATAACATTTACATATTTTAATTCGACCGATGGTAAACATAATATATACAACAGTGTTGGCAACTGTTGAAAGAATCAATTAGTGTTGTTTGTTGTTGTTAGAAGCATTAATTTATGCGGGCGCTCAAGATTTATTTATTTGACAAGCTCTTTCATGATTGACATTTTTAACGATTGCATACTATACAGACTGTTGAAAGTAATTTTGCACTCATCTAACGCATGTTTTACAAGAACCGGAATCAAAATCCTTGGTCTTGTCAGAGCAAATCCAATATATGAGTAGTAACGATAACAGTATTCTACTTCTTTCTGTTTTACAGCACAGGCTTTTAATTTTTTAATGCTTTCAGTTTCTTGATTATTTTTTTTATATATTGCAGCCAGCCATAAGGGTTTTGTATTTCTTGTTAAGATCTTTTGCTGCTTAAGCACTTTTGATCTTCCAGAGGGGTCTTAAAAGGATATTTCGAACCATTTTCAGAGTTACACTTTATCTTTGACGCAAAAATGCTAATACTACGTACATAAGTATGTATCTAATTTAAAATTATTTTATGTTAATGCTGGTATTCCGCTAAAGAAAATCCTAATTAATTTGTTTTATTGCTGCCTGTACCAAAGTTGCACAACAATAAAAAAATTTTGTAAAAGCAACTCTGAATATTTTCAGCTGCGAAGAGTGGCATAAGTAGTGCAAATATAATTAATTTAAAATAGAATGTGCATATTTTCGCTCCAAAGTATAAAACATATTGTGTGTGTTGAGAAAAAGTTTTCTGCAGGAACAACTTTGCAATTTTTTGTTTTGAAAAATTGCATGAATAACGTACTTACGAGTAAGTGAAAATAAAAACTAACTCTGCAACTGAGGAAGCATGTGGTTTATATAAAACTTAAATAAATGAAAGAGGAAATGTTATGAAAACATTAACTAACCCAGGCAGACATACAAAGGTCATTTAACTTACAAAAGGGATGTGGAAAATTCAAAATTTTATTTCAAAACGAAAAGAGGTGAATTCGTATGAGTTGCTGACATTACAAAATACGAGTAGTTATTTGCCACAAAGTGGAGAATTTGTTTTATTTACGGAATTTGCGGGTATTTAACATTCCGGTATCATACAGAAAACAGCAGCAGAGCTTATAAAATGAAAATTAATGTAGAAAAAACCCATGATTAAAATGCTTTACCTGCGTGCTGTATAAGCGCTTTGACATTTAACTCTAGTTTGGTCAGACTTATATTTTCGATTTCTATCATTTTTGGATTAACTGCTTTTTGCTATTGATTTCCTTGACATTTACACTGGTTCGGTATAAAAACTTCATAGTTCTGAAAGTTTTGTTGACATGACCTTTTGCTGTGCGGGCTCATTAAAGAGCTCATTCACTTTTCTTGCTATTTTCAAAATTAAATTTTTCACAAATTATATTGACCTTGGAAATATGCCATATAGTTTTGAGGTTTTCATTGTCTTGATTTAGGATATTTTTTAGGTATCCCAATTGGCTCACGAAATTTAAATAGAGATCGAACGATGCCCGTCGCTGCCATTCCTTGTTCACTTTGAGAGTCGCTGTGGGGGTGTGTAACTTATTTGCACAGACTTCAATGATACCATTGCAGAGAGCAGTTTATAGCACCTCCATGTGAGTTGACCACACACTCAGCTACCTCGTGAAGAGTATCCAATATTGCAACCACTATCGGTGTCTTTATCAAACAATTCTGCCAAATAGACTAATCAAATAACAACATACCGTCACCGAGATAACTCTGACAAAGTACTAGAAATCTGAATTTTATGACCGTAAAGAAATCAATACCACCTTTCGAAATTTGTTGAATAAAATCTGAACTCTCTATTAGCATTTCATTGCAGGTGTTCTATATACTCGTAATTTGTATTATTGAATTTTCATTAGTGCTTTTCGACAACAAATGAATAATACTTTTTCTAGTTAAACAAGTTATTCTGGGGTCAAAAAACAGTCAAAAACAAATACTTTTAGTTGAACTCAAATACAAAATTTCTGTTGCGGAAGGAAAAAAAAAACAACTATCAAAAGTTAAAAACGAGTGCTGCACTAAAGTCACTTGATATGAATTTACAAATAGGAAAACTTAAGTTTTTAAATTAGTTAAATGATGGAATGAATGTTGTAGCTTGGCTTTTACATAAACATTTATTTTTACTCAATGTGATGTTCAAAGGTTCTGCTATTTAATCAAATACCTTCACAAGGTTATATTTTATATATGTAATCATAATTATGAATATTAAACCAATTTCGACAAAACCAGACTTTTCAGACTTCGATATTAAGCAAAAATATAATTTAAAGTTGTAGGCGTATTTGATGTTAATAACGAAGAAAATTGAGATTTTTATTATACTTTTTCATCCCTGACTCCGTAAACAAAAGTAACAAAATGTGGAGCCGTAGAGTACAAGACATATTTGCACAGACTTGGTATATGTTCTTCCTTTAACCGCTCTGAGCAAACAGAAAAACTTTTGCCTAGATCTGCATATTAATTATTTTTTGCGCGATACCTTTCCCTGTTAATCAAAACTTTAAAAGTTTTGTTTCCTTACTTAATGCCCCTATTGCGGTTCTCCACTCAACTCAGTTTGGTCGTGTGAGAGTGAACCCAACTTATGCACAACCAAACTCTTTTTAGTTATTGCGATACACAACTGTTTTTAGTTAAGTTTGCCATAAAGTTGCCAACCTAAAATATCGAACAGCCAACTTTAAATATCACGTTTGACAAGTGAAATTTAAAAGAAAATTCAGTTTTGTTTTTTTTTAACTGTTGTGTGAATAAAAAGTATTTATAATTATAAGGGATATTAGTGTCGATTTATTTTATGAAGATGAAAATGAAAACTCTTGTATAGATGTTCTACGTATAAGAAGAAAAATTCGTGATAATTCCAACCCTCTTGAACTACCCAGTGCCAGGTAAGAACTTTTTGTAAGTAACAAAACTAAATAATAATTTTATATTTATAGATTTATAAGTTATTTCCGACTAAAGAAGGAAGCGTTTTGTTATTTGCTGGATGAAATCAAAGATCACTTCAAAACACCTGTTCGCGTAGTGGCTATTCCTCCTATATTAAAGTTATGTGCTGCTCTTAGATTTTTCGCTGACGGGAGCTACCAAAAATGCTGTGGAAACGACTTCAATATTGGAATAGCTCAATCTACAATGTCTCTACTCTTAAAAGAAGTGATTGAGCAAATGGATAACAATACATATGACCCATAATTTGAACAAGCCGCTCAAATTGCGCTTTCGTTGTTATTTTCAAACTAATAAAAGTGTAAAAATTGCGAAAATTTTATTACAAAAATTTATACTTACGATCTCTCCATTTTGTTTTCCATTTTCACCGCTTTTAAAAAAATTTTACTCTAACTGATAATGACGCATCTACAATTAAGCAGTTGTGTGTATTCAACGTTTTTTACGACCAAACTTTTACAAAGTTGAGAACGGCAATACCATGAAAAAACAGATACACAACTGAATAGCCAACTGCTAGTTTAGTTGAGAACGGCAATGCGAAATCACCAAAGACCACCAAACTGCCACAAAAGTGGAGAACCACAATAGGGGCATAATACTCCTCCAAACCGATTCTTTTCTTTTAGGATCGAGATTCGTTTGTCTGTAGATTTTTCTTTCTAATTTTCTTCGACTTTTTTATTTTACAAATACACTATCTTTTATACATATTTCTCTTGAGCTCGAGCTACTTTGATATTTTTTTCTTTTACCACTTTGTCAACTTGTTGAAACGGTTTTGGGATACAATTACATGCTGCCACAAAACAAAATATCCGAGTCACGAGGAAATATTGGTACAATGTTGTAAAAAGAATTGAATATTTTCCATTAATTGTTTATTTAATTAAGGACGTTCTGGAACCTTCAGCGCGAAAATAAACTGCAGAATACTGAACTAAATACTTTACTCCTAAAAATATTTTATGACTATAAAAAAAGAGCACAACTGTTCTACTTCTAAAAGCCCACTTTGGATATAATAAATGTAAAACAAATAAAATTTGTATGAATTTCGGTTTATTTTCTTATTTTACCCATTTTAAAGGCAAACAGCCACCGAAACAAAAACATTCAAAACCATAACAATTAACACAAATAATAACAAAAGTTTATATTTTTTTTATTTCTTTTTCTTGTTTTATTTTGATTTGTTGTTTATTTTTTGTGGTTTAAAATGGCAACTAAAACAAATTTATTCCTACCAGAGTATAAATGCAGAAGCCGTTGAGACTAATTGAATTTCAATGCAACAGTGGACACGAATTTTAACTTTTTAAATAAACAATTAAACACAAACATGTTTACAAAATGCAAAAAGAGCTGCATTCTAGGGGAGTTAAGAGAAAAGGAGAGTAGTTGTGATTGTCTGTAATAAACGAACGAAGGCGGACTTAACAAGGTGGCAGTAGCGGCCACTTACAAATAATGCTTTCTGTAAATGAAAGCCAATAGTATGGCTCCATATAAAGGAAAGCAGAAATTGGATTAACAAACATTATTGACATATTAAATTTGAGGTTAGGGTGTCATTTACGGGGAACAACTCTTGAATACAGTTGTTTGGCGACATTTTGCTAAATGCGCCCATCGAATATTGTAAGCCTGAGAGCCGAGGCTACCCAAGTATAGAGCAAGCGAGCGCATGAATATATGACTCATAGAACGCAAAACTTTGACTAACCTTCTGCTTTTCAAAACTTATTACAAGTGAGTACGTTAGAAAAATATTGTTTTCAATGCTTTGGATAAACAAAGTTTTCAAAAAAAAGGTTTCTTTATACAAAATTTTGAAATTTTTCTTTCCACCTAAACCTAAAAGAAGAAAATGCGTGAAAGGCCCTGGCGCTTGAATGCGTTGCAAAAACTGTGAGTTAAACATGTCTTTAAGTCCGGGTGTCTGTAAATCCAGGTGTTAAGCAACTCTTAATTCGTATATAGAAAACATTGATTTTAATGCATTGATTTCACAAAATTTTGAACCGGAGTGCAAAATTTAACTACATGTCTTCTATAATTAACCAGCAAGTGCAAGTCTTCATCACTCTGCTTTTAAATGTTAAAAATGAACACTTATTATGGCAGCTGTCAGAAAAGCTCACAAAGAGGATGCGGTCATTAAAAAAGATTTTGCAAACCTCATCGCTTGAGTTGTTGGTGGCTCAGGATTACAATAATCTAAATGTCTGGGAGTAGTATTGGGAGTTCGCAGAGCTGGAATAGAGTCAACTTTTCCTATTCCTGTCTGAAGTATCGTCCGCAATTCCCACGATCCAATATGTTTGACGATCTTAAATGGAAGTTAAGTTATTGACAATTCATTCAAAAAACTTTATTTATTCAATAAACGATAAAAGCATATGCAAATTCTTCATGACTCTGCTTTGAATCAAGTCCTCAAACACACTTTATTCACTTACTTATTATTTAGAGTTCATAAGCCAAAGTTCCTATAGGCTAATTTATTTTCAACTTTGTCAAGTAAGTTGTTTCAACAGTAAAATATACTTTCTAGCTGCATATTCTGAACGTGTCCGGCTATTGCTCGCTTTCAAGCCGCCAAATCGTTTTTAAAGGTTGCTCTGCTTCAATTCTTATAATATCCTATTTCAACGCTTTTATATGAAACGTTTTGACATTTGCTCTTGTTGAGTTTGACAGCCATCTTCAACTCTCGGCCTTTAAACTTTGGATGGCGTGTCAAAATAAACACTTCTAAACCGCACAAACCATCTACAGTAAGTTGAAATTGGTGGAATCGATAGTAATCGGTGGCCTTTCGGTTTTAAAGTACAAAGTAATGTAAAATTTTTTAGTAAACTGTATTGGAGCTCTGGCAAAACCGCTGTCAATTGTATTTATAAACTTTTTGAAAAGTGGATTGTAGATTCACTTGTTCATCTAGTTTCGTCCTTATAACACACTTTCAACATGGTTTTCCAAAAGAATCATCAGCAACGACCACCATTTCACAACCAACGACTTTGGCGAATGAAGGATTTGCAGTTGATAACGTGAACAACATCCTCCTTCTGACAAAACTTGATATCATTGGTTTCGATAAAATGTATTGAAGTTGGATAAAAACGAACTTTTTATGTAGCTTGGAATACGTCAAATTTAACTGTTCAATTTTAAAATCGATTGCAGTAGAGTCCGAAGGTAGCAACCTTGGGAGTCTTTTGTTTTTGCTTTTCAAAACGAAATGCCGGAAGTTATTAAATACTCAAATATTTTAATGTTTGCAGATGATGTAAAAATATTTTTAAGTTTTAAAAACTTTTTAGATCATATTTATCGTGTAAAGGACTTAGACAATTTCTTCCAGGGATGTTACCACAATTTAGTAAAATTTAAACATATCATAAACTATGCTGTGTTTCATCTATTTAGAAAACATTGTTGTGGTTTGAACTTGTCGCTATAGTCTGTAAGGATATATCCATAGACTTATAAATAAACAAGAAACTCTATCATTATAGAGATTCATGTTCGTTACCATCAACGAATCTTTTATCGCGGCTACTTTGAGGAAACAGAGTTTGGCTATGGGAAGGTTTTTTCTTTTACTAGAATACATTCGACAATAAAAGTCGCATATTTTGCCGAGGTTCTAGTAAGTTACCATAAGCTAAAGACATCCTCAAAATCCAGTTTAATGAAATTTGTCTAGGTGCAGAGTTAAGACAAATTGTTAGGAACTGCTTTTAGGCTGGTATTTCCTTTCTTGGAAGACTCACGTTTGCCACGGCTGCTTCCAATGGCATGAATGCTGAGTTTGGGCAGTGGCTTCAAATGATTATGATGCCTCTAAGAGCGTCGCTCGGCTGCGGCTTATTGGCACATGCATACCACCAACAAATTAAAATTCGAAGATTCTGATAGGAAATTTACGTCATATCAGATCAATATTACCTTGAAATATTAGGAAAATTAACAATTATATAATAATAAAATGGTGGGGAAAAATTCAAAATTCCGTAAAATGTTACAGTTATAGAACTTTTTATTATACTCGCAAGCTAAACACCACAACTGTAACTAAAAAGAAATATACGTACAGTGGTGGACATTAGGTTAGCACATTTGGTTTGAGCTGCATTTTCTGGGCACACGCTGTTGGTCCTATAATCAAAATCGAGAATCGAATGGTCCAGCACGTTTATAAAAATATAATTGCAAACACAATGATTCCATGCACGCCGACGATCCACGACACACTTCACGCTTAGTGAAGTGTTGCTTGGAACAACAAAGCATTGAAATTTTAAAATGGCCAGCTCAATCACCGGATCTTAAACCGGAACGAAAGCCACTTATGGAACAATGTGGAGCAACACATTACTGCTGTTAAGCCCAAAATGATTTATGGTCGGAAAAAGAAAAGGCTTGGTACGCAATACCAAAGGAACGATGCATGGACCGGATAGACAGTATGTCCAGAAGATGTGCAGCTGTATTAAAAAATAAGGCTTTCCTACTAAATATTAGTTTTTGTTGTTGGAAATATATTTTGTTAATTTGTGCTAAATTACTGTCCACGTCTTTTTTAGGTTTCGTTTTAAAAAACTGTTACAAACGAAAAACAAGTTAAGTTAAATATGTGGCATATTCTTCCCACCGTGAATAATATATTAAAATATCACAATGGCAAAAATAATTAATACGTTACAAAATTTTGTAATTATAAAAATACAACGAGGTATACATATGCTAAAATAATGTTCACCACTGTCTGTATGTAAATTGGAAACAATACACTTTGAAAAAAAATCTGAAAGTTTTCTTTAGGAAAATGTGCCTTTTAATTCTTCAGTGTTCTCTATATTGGTGTGCATAAAACTTTGCCCCTCTACTTAATTAATTTCAAAGTTTATCATCTTCTCTTTCTAGTAACCATTTAATTTAAAGAAAAAATATTCTTTAACTGAAATGCTCTTATAGTTGTTTATTTTTAATAGCACTTTTATTGATTGCATTGGAAAGCAAAAACTGGAATCCCTCCAATCCCCAACAGTTGAAAGCTTAAGTTCCGATATAACTGTTGTCCGCCTACAGACATGCCAACAAAGTCACATACACATACACATACATACATACAAGGGCTCGGAAACCCACAACCATTAAAGCTCATACATACATTTTAAGGCTGCATACAGGGTACTGAGGTGCTCCAAGTCAAGTTGAGATGATTGTTTGTGGCTAAACAAATAAAAAAAAAAACCAAAAAGGCAACAACGAAGTTGGAAAAAGGGTAAAGTTAGTGAATGGAAAGTTTGAAATCTGAAATAGGGATGAAAAAACTAAAAAGCAACATATACAACGAAACGAAGTCAATTGCAGGTATATATATGTGTATGTACATATGTTCAGGAATGATTGCAAGATATAGCAGCATATAATGAGTGCAACAATGCAATGCAAAAGAGTAATTGAGGCGAAGTACAAATGAAGAAGGCAATGACCGTTCGGTGGAATAATAACACAATTTTGCATTTAATGTCCTTGCTACAAGGACTACATACATTGACATAATATACTTATATGGATTTAAAACCGCTTCGGATGTAATGTATGTATGTATGTTAAGTAACAAAAGTAAGTATGACACAACTTGCTCTGAATAAAATAGGGATTTTGTCAGCTTCAAGCCAATACTTTTAGTCCGCATTTTATCTTACTAGATATTTCTTTATCATTTTAATAGTCTGCTAATTGTTACTTAAGCTACGCACGCACGGCATTTATTTTGTACCGTACATGACAATTTTTGCTCCCTTAAACAGCTACATATGATGCACATATATCGTGCGGTAGTTCCAAAACATTGTAGCGTAAAACATCAAACATCAGATGCTTTATTTTGATAAGAAGTGCAGCCAGAAAACTGTGCTGTACAAAAACACTTGCAGCCATTGCCTGGTTGAAAGAAACATTTAGAACAAGAACTTTTTTTTTTTGTCTAATTCCTGACAGTTAAGCAACAGTCCTTGAGCTTTCTGAGGCGCATCCTCATCGCTCCTTTTAGAGAACCTGGAAGCTTGCACAACACCTGGTATTTCTTACTGAACCATCTGAAGTATTATTCCGTTATTAGTCTCTCCGCAAATTAGACAAAAATGGCTGAAAGGAATTCTAATATTCTAATAGTTAGCCATTTCGCGCATAAGCTGTTCCCAGGATAATAACTGCAATTAGTCAATTGTTTGACATTTGAATGCTGTTTTTCTGAATGTTGCTTCCATCCAGCCAAAAGTCTTTGCGCTGGCTGAATGTTTTTCAACTAAAATATGGAAAAATCGTTTAACATGATCAAATAGGAGACGATACCGAACAAGAATGGTCAGACGATTGCAAGGATTGAATGTTGAATCCTCTTAATATTGCAGATTCTAGGCCAGAAGTAAAATAATCGTAAATTAAAAAAAATCATTTACTTTGAAGAGTTTCGCATACGCGATAGTAGTCGTATGCGAAATTATTACTAAATATTGTTTGTGTAGCATTCATTTTACTCCGATTTATCACTTATGTTCTATAAACTAATTTATAAACATTTCAATCCCAACTTTATTAAAGCATAAATGACAGGTAGCACATTTATGTGGCCTGTCTACGTCTATTTGCACTAAATTGGCTTAGAGCAGGGGCACTCTATTGACATCTAAAGTGGCGAATCGCTTACCCCTTTCAACCACCAAAGCCATACAAGCACTTCCATAACACGAGAAGACCAACCAACCTATAATCGGAATACACTTATTGCATTTTTGCTTGTCTTCCGCTAAAGACGCTTAGTACGAACGCATGTACTTTGGACAGGTTACTAAGCACATTTGTTAGCTCTTGCTTCGCTTTGTGCGAAAGACAGTTAAGTATTCTATTGTTTCATTTGTAGTTGACTGTGATAAGCAGGAGCCTAAAATTTGGAAGCTGTCTTTGGAGATGAATCAAAATTGTCACATTTGGGACGACATTGAAGAGAGTACAATGCATATCGAAATGGTCGCCGTTTGGTGTGAAGGAGTCATCCATTTCTTTGAGGACAACTCTATTTTTTGGCCTGAATTGGATGACGAGTGCATTAATGTGACATACCGCATTCGACAATTTGCACGAGCGATTAAGTGGAGATGATGAGATGTCTGGCCATGGAAATTGTGCGGTTTGAATCCGTCAAGCTTTCTTTTACAATATGTATATTCTACCATAAAATTTGTTCATGACATCTCATAAAAGAAGCACTCAAGTGATCTGCTCGTTCTTCAATTAACGCCTGTTTTACTCGGTATTTAACCTTTTGCGTCTTTTGAAGTGAAGTCTGGTTGAAGTGTTTGGAGTGTCTATTTATGATTTTTTTCAATTTTTGAAATTTTTCGCTACATATTTGAGTTTCGACAGGAGTTTTGAGTCCATATGTAAATATTTACATGTGTATGTCAAGCTTTTTGATAATTGACAAGAAACTATAACATATATATGCACATATGTACACAAAAATATCATACATACACATACATGTGTCTTATTTGCGTCGAATAAAAAATCACACAAAAATAAATAAAATTTCCTTCAAAACAAATTTGTTGTTTCCTTTTTCTGTTAGGATTTGAAGTGCATTCTGATCTCCATCGGTAAAGCATTGGCTATTGATACCGTGGGCGAAGCCGAACCGGATAGGTGGCATTGGAGTGTTATTGTTAAAGTCTAACATAATTTTGACCTCTGCGCCATTCAGCTCTAATTCACCTCAAATTCTCACTAAATTGGAAATTTTGAAAATTAGGTACCGTTCTAAAGAACGTACAGTTTGAGATACACGGATGGAAGGATTACAAATCGCCAAAAGCGGGGAAATATTTTAAATATATCTACATATAATATTTTTGGCCTGATATTATTTTTGGCTTGGCGTATTTGTCATGTAAATTTCTGACAGCTTGTGGTTCCTATTAGCTGGGGTGTGGTCATTAGGATTTTGTTATTTGCCGTGTTAGAATCCACAAACGGACTTCAACAACTTGGCAATTGTTAGTGCTTTTATATTAAAGAAAGAAATGAGGAACAAAAATTCATACCAAATTTAATTGTTTAAGGAGAAAGCTAAAGTTAAATACTTATTTATGCTTAGCTACTTGCTAGGCAGAAATATTTGGAAGCATATGCTATGCAGATGTTCATAAATATTTTATTTAAATATTGATTATCTGCATGTCAATGTGGGGCCAGCAGGCATACGGCTCCCATATTTTGCTCAATAGCCTTTGAAAAAATATTGTTACCGCCACTCATAAATCGCTAATATGACATTACTGTTACCGCCACTCATAAATCGCTAATATGACATTACTGTTACCGCCACTCATAAATCGCTGATATGACATTACTGTTATCGATATGTAGAGAGATGAGCATGGCAAAATGTTCAATTATTCCTTTTAATTTTCCACGCGGTATAATTATGAGGCCATATTTAATCGAGACCACATACATAAGTATATAAAACACCTACATAGATTTAAGATATTCATTCGTTCAGGTCATAAGGATTACGAAGCTTCGCTTGGAGTAGCCATACATAAAAGTTAGTATATCAGCAGTTTAGTATGTAAGTTTGTATTATGAATTTATTTATAATTTAGGAATTTTAACATATTAAAGAGTAAGAATAAAGAATTAAAGTTTTCTAAAATTCTTACACTTGTGTTTATAATCTACATTGGCTATCTTGAGCTTGGGCCGCTTCACCCGCAACAACAACTGTAACTCAAAAGAAATATACGTACAGTGGTGGACATTAGGTTAGCACATTTGGTTTGAGCTGCATTTTCTGGGCACACGCTGTTGGTCCTATAATCAAAATCGAGAATCGAATGGTCCAGCACGTTTATAAAAATATAATTGCAAACACAATGATTCCATGCACGCCGACGATCCACGACACACTTCACGCTTAGTGAAGTGTTGCTTGGAACAACAAAGCATTGAAATTTTAAAATGGCCAGCTCAATCACCGGATCTTAAACCGGAACGAAAGCCACTTATGGAACGATGTGGAGCAACACATTACTGCTGTTAAGCCCAAAATGATTTATGGTCGGAAAAAGAAAAGGCTTGGTACGCAATACCAAAGGAACGATGCATGGACCGGATAGACAGTATGTCCAGAAGATGTGCAGCTGTATTAAAAAATAAGGCTTTCCTACTAAATATTAGTTTTTGTTGTTGGAAATATATTTTGTTAATTTGTGCTAAATTACTGTCCACGTCTTTTTTAGGTTTCGTTTTAAAAAACTGTTACAAACGAAAAACAAGTTAAGTTAAATATGTGGCATATTCTTCCCACCGTGAATAATATATTAAAATATCACAATGGCAAAAATAATTAATACGTTACAAAATTTTGTAATTATAAAAGTACAACGAGGTATACATATGCTAAAATAATGTTCACCACTGTCTGTATGTAAATTGGAAACAATACACTTTGAAAAAATATCTGAAAGTTTTCTTTAGGAAAATGTGCCTTTTAATTCTTCAGTGTTCTCTATATTGGTGTGCATAAAACTTTGTCCCTCTACTTAATTAATTTCAAAGTTTATCATCTTCTCTTTCTAGTAACCATTTAATTTAAAGAAAAAATATTCTTTAACTGAAATGCTCTTATAGTTGTTTATTTTTAATAGCACTTTTATTGATTGCATTGGAAAGCAAAAACTGGAATCCCTCCAATCCCCAACAGTTGAAAGCTTAAGTTCCGATATGACTGTTGTCCGCCTACAGACATGGCAACAAAGTCACATACACATACACATACATACATACAAGGGCTCGGAAACCCACAACCATTACAGCTCATACATACATTTTAAGGCTGTATACAGGGTACTGAGGTGCTCCAAGTCAAGTTGAGATGATTGTTTGTGGTTAAACAAATAAAAAAAAAACCAAAAAGGCAACAACGAAGTTGGAAAAAGGGTAAAGTTAGTGAATGGAAAGTTTGAAATCTGAAATAGGGATGAAAAAACTAAAAAGCAACATATACAACGAAACGAAGTCAATTGCAGGTATATATATGTATGTACATATGTTCAGGAATGATTGCAAGATATAGCAACATGTAATGAGTGCAACAATGCAATGCAAAAGAGTAATTGAGGCGAAGTACAAATGAAGAAGGCAATGACCGTTCGGTGGAATAATAACACAATTTTGCATTTAATGTCCTTGCTACAAGGACTACATACATTGACATAATATACTTATATGCATTTAAAACCGCCTCGGATGTAATGTATGTATGTATGTTAGGTAACAAAAGTAAGTATGACACAACTTGTTCTGAATAAAATAGGGATTTTGTCAGCTTCAAGCCAATACTTTTAGTCCGCATTTTATCTTACTAGATATTTCTTTATCATTTTAATAGTCTGCTAATTGTTACTTAAGCTACGCACGCACGGCATTTATTTTGTACCGTACATGACAATTTTTGCTCCCTTGATGCACATATGATGCAACAGCTACATATGATGCACATATATCGTGCGGTAGTTCCAAAACATTGTAGCGTAAAACATCAAACATCAGATGCTTTATTTTGATAAGAAGTGCAGCCAGAAAACTGTCCTGTACAAAAACACTTGCAGCCATTGCCTGGTTGAAAGAAACATTTAGAACAAGAACTTTTTTTTCATTTATTATATTTGTCTAATTCCTGACAGTTAAGCAACAGTCCTTGAGCTTTCTGAGGCGCATCCTCATCGCTCCTTTTAGAGAAGCTGGAAGCTTGCACAACACCTGGTATTTCTTACTGAACCATCTGAAGTATTATTCCGTTATTAGTCTCTCCGCAAATTAGACAAAAATGGCTGAAAGGAATTCTAATATTCTAATAGTTAGCCATTTCGCGCATAAGCTGTTCCCAGGATAATAACTGCAATTAGTCAATTGTTTGACATTTGAATGCTGTTTTTCTGAATGTTGCTTCCATCCAGCCAAAAGTCTTTGCGCTGGCTGAATGTTTTTCAACTAAAATATGGAAAAATCGTTTAACATGATCAAATAGGAGACGATACCGAACAAGAATGGTCAGACGATTGCAAGGATTGAATGTTGAATCCTCTTAATATTGCAGATTCTAGGCCAGAAGTAAAATAATCGTAAATTAAAAAAAATCATTTACTTTGAAGAGTTTCGCATACGCGATAGTAGTCGTATGCGAAATTATTACTAAATATTGTTTGTGTAGCATTCATTTTACTCCGATTTATCACTTATGTTCTATAAACTAATTTATAAACATTTCAATCCCAACTTTATTAAAGCATAAATGACAGGTAGCACATTTATGTGGCCTGTCTACGTCTATTTGCACTAAATTGGCTTAGAGCAGGGGCACTCTATTGACATCTAAAGTGGCGAATCGCTTACCCCTTTCAACCACCAAAGCCATACAAGCACTTCCATAACACGAGAAGACCAACCAACCTATAATCGGAATACACTTATTGCATTTTTGCTTGTCTTCCGCTAAAGACGCTTAGTACGAACGCATGTACTTTGGACAGGTTACTAAGCACATTTGTTAGCTCTTGCTTCGCTTTGTGCGAAAGACAGTTAAGTATTCTATTGTTTCATTTGTAGTTGACTGTGATAAGCAGGAGCCTAAAATTTGGAAGCTGTCTTTGGAGATGAATCAAAATTGTCACATTTGGGACGACATTGAAGAGAGTACAATGCATATCGAAATGGTCGCCGTTTGGTGTGAAGGAGTCATCCATTTCTTTGAGGACAACTCTATTTTTTGGCCTGAATTGGATGACGAGTGCATTAATGTGACATACCGCATTCGACAATTTGCACGAGCGATTAAGTGGAGATGATGAGATGTCTGGCCATGGAAATTGTGCGGTTTGAATCCGTCAAGCTTTCTTTTACAATATGTATATTCTACCATAAAATTTGTTCATGACATCTCATAAAAGAAGCACTCAAGTGATCTGCTCGTTCTTCAATTAACGCCTGTTTTACTCGGTATTTAACCTTTTGCGTCTTTTGAAGTGAAGTCTGGTTGAAGTGTTTGGAGTGTCTATTTATGATTTTTTTCAATTTTTGAAATTTTTCGCTACATATTTGAGTTTCGACAGGAGTTTTGAGTCCATATGTAAATATTTACATGTGTATGTCAAGCTTTTTGATAATTGACAAGAAACTATAACATATATATGCACATATGTACACAAAAATATCATACATACACATACATGTGTCTTATTTGCGTCGAATAAAAAATCACACAAAAATAAATAAAATTTCCTTCAAAACAAATTTGTTGTTTCCTTTTTCTGTTAGGATTTGAAGTGCATTCTGATCTCCATCGGTAAAGCATTGGCTATTGATACCGTGGGCGAAGCCGAACCGGATAGGTGGCATTGGAGTGTTATTGTTAAAGTCTAACATAATTTTGACCTCTGCGCCATTCAGCTCTAATTCACCTCAAATTCTCACTAAATTGGAAATTTTGAAAATTAGGTACCGTTCTAAAGAACGTACAGTTTGAGATACACGGATGGAAGGATTACAAATCGCCAAAAGCGGGGAAATATTTTAAATATATCTACATATAATATTTTTGGCCTGATATTATTTTTGGCTTGGCGTATTTGTCATGTAAATTTCTGACAGCTTGTGGTTCCTATTAGCTGGGGTGTGGTCATTAGGATTTTGTTATTTGCCGTGTTAGAATCCACAAACGGACTTCAACAACTTGGCAATTGTTAGTGCTTTTATATTAAAGAAAGAAATGAGGAACAAAAATTCATACCAAATTTAATTGTTTAAGGAGAAAGCTAAAGTTAAATACTTATTTATGCTTAGCTACTTGCTAGGCAGAAATATTTGGAAGCATATGCTATGCAGATGTTCATAAATATTTTATTTAAATATTGATTATCTGCATGTCAATGTGGGGCCAGCAGGCATACGGCTCCCATATTTTGCTCAATAGCCTTTGAAAAAATATTGTTACCGCCACTCATAAATCGCTAATATGACATTACTGTTACCGCCACTCATAAATCGCTAATATGACATTACTGTTACCGCCACTCATAAATCGCTGATATGACATTACTGTTATCGATATGTAGAGAGATGAGCATGGCAAAATGTTCAATTATTCCTTTTAATTTTCCACGCGGTATAATTATGAGGCCATATTTAATCGAGACCACATACATAAGTATATAAAACACCTACATAGATTTAAGATATTCATTCGTTCAGGTCATAAGGATTACGAAGCTTCGCTTGGAGTAGCCATACATAAAAGTTAGTATATCAGCAGTTTAGTATGTAAGTTTGTATAATGAATTTATTTATAATTTTAGGAATTTTAACATATTAAAGCGTAAGAAAAAAGAATTAAAGTTTTCTAAAATTCTTACACTTGTTGTGTTTAAAATCCACATTGGCTATCTTGAGCTTGGGCCGCTTCACCCGCAACATTAAAATTCTTTTATGTGCCTCATCGGATCGTTTGAAGGAATCATCTTGGGTGTTAAAACGTAAGTCCTAACAGAATGCAACCTTCCACTCCCTCACAGGGTCAACCACTAAGTCGTCAACGACCAACTCAGTTAAGCACCGAACAACTGTAACATTTGCAACAAGTCCACAGACAACGAAAAATTTATAAAATGCAGCAAGTGCCATCTTAATTTTCATTTACCATGTGTCAATCTCAGCAGCAATCAAGACCAACCTACATGGAGTTGCCAAAATTGTACGGTACAACATCAAATCACGATCGATTCTGCCTCTTCCATTCGTAGTGGCTCTTCGGCCGCTTCCCGCTCCCGCCGACAAGCTCTTGAGCTACGACGTCTAGAAGAAGAGACACAACTTGAAAGAGATTTCATTAAAAAGAAATACCAAATTCTCGAACAAGCAGTAGATGACTTCGAGGACGCACAATCAGTTAATAAACACTCAGCTGTGAGATCTGTACATGAGTGGTTAGATAATCAAATCCAACTCCCTACTTCGGCTATTGCAACCGCACACCAAAATATAGTTTCCGCAGCTCGTCAGTTTGAAACGCCACCTTACACATTTGTACCACAAGCCACAACAACGCAAGAAATGCCTAACACTACTAAACCATATTGCCAAAACGTAAGTAATGACTTAGTTTATACGACAAAAACAATAACTCCGCCCGTATGTACAACTACGTCATTCGTTAATAACATGTCTTCATTTATTAATGACCCAACAACGAACCGTCAGCAGCCGACAACGGCAAATTTATGTAATAATTCAGACAACGTAAATGCAGAAAATCACACATTAGAGACACCTGTACAATTTGGTTACATGGATTCAACGTTTTCCATGAACCCATCAAACCTCCAACCTGTTATATTACCTTCTCACAGGCTTTCGCAACAACAAATAAGCACGCGGCAGTCAGTACCAAAAGAGCTTCCAATTTTTACCGGCACTCCTGAAGAATGGCCCTTGTTTAGTGCCACATATGACTGGTCGACAGCAGTCTGTTTTAATACTTTTGCATTTATAGACGAGGGTTCGTCTGTAAGTCTGGTAAATGAACAATTAATTAATAAACTAGATTTAAATGGTGAGTCACAACCTCTATGCTTGAAATGGACAGGTGAAATAGGTCGCAACGAAGAAGACTCAAAAATAGTCTCAATGAAAATTACAGGTATGAATAAAACTGAATTTTTTATTTCTGTTCGTACGGTTAAACAACTATCGCTTCCGAGTCAGAGCTTTAATTATAAAAAGTTACGTAAAAAATTTCCGCACCTTAAAGGGCTACCCATCGCCGATTTTGAAAATGCTGTACCAGATGTACTTTTAGGATTAAATAACTTGAAATTATGTGTGCCAACTCGTGTTAAAGAAGGCAAGAAAAACGAACCCGTCGCTTTACATACTCGCCTCGGCTGGCTAATATGTGGCAACTCCAGTGTTGGAGAAAAGGCCCAAATTCAATATAATTTTTACTCTTGTGAGTGTAAAGGTGAAAACGACCAAATTCTTACTCACTTACTCAAACAGTTTTATACAACTGAGTTAGCAGGGATAAGTAACTATACTCCAGCTCTTGGAAAAGATGACCAAAGGGCATTAAGTTTGCTAGAAACATATACGAAACAAAGATGCGATGGCCAGTACGAGTCAGCTTTGCTGTGGCGATATGACAATATTACACTTCCACAAAGCTTTGATATGGCGAAGAGACGACTGATTTGTCTCGAAAAAACTCTAAGAAAAAATAAAGAGTTGTTTGAACATTTCGAAAAAACAATTTCTGAATATTTTGAAAGAAATTACATAGCCAAAGTAAACAATGAAGATGATAAACAAAATGTATGGTATTTACCAATGTTTCCGGTATTTAACAAAAACAAACCGAATAAAACAAGAATAGTTTGGGATGCGGCCGCGAAGGCAAATGGTATTTCACTTAACTCTATGCTGCTCAAAGGGCCGGATTTGCTGTCTTCTCTTGCAGCTATTCTTTTTCGTTTTCGGCAAAGGCAAATTGCAATCTGTGGTGACATCGAACAAATGTTCCATCAGATTTATATACGCGATGAAGACTGCCATGCGTAAAGATTTTTATGGCGCAGCTGCGACGACAACAAATAACCCGAGAAACGTGTGGCCAAAAGGAAAGGTCATCGAAGTTGCCAAATCCGAAGATGGACAAGTACGAAAGGCAAAAGTTTTGACAGTTTGTGGCGTTTTAGAAAGACCTGCTGCAAAATTAGCGGTTTTAGACGTGGCTGAAAGAAAGTAGAGTAAGTCTTCGAAATCTCGCCATACTGTGGGGGAGTGTTACCGCCACTCATAAATCGCTAATATGACATTACTGTTACCGCCACTCATAAATCGCTAATATGACATTACTGTTACCGCCACTCATAAATCGCTGATATGACATTACTGTTATCGATATGTAGAGAGATGAGCATGGCAAAATGTTCAATTATTCCTTTTAATTTTCCACGCGGTATAATTATGAGGCCATATTTAATCGAGACCACATACATAAGTATATAAAACACCTACATAGATTTAAGATATTCATTCGTTCAGGTCATAAGGATTACGAAGCTTCGCTTGGAGTAGCCATACATAAAAGTTAGTATATCAGCAGTTTAGTATGTAAGTTTGTATAATGAATTTATTTATAATTTTAGGAATTTTAACATATTAAAGCGTAAGAAAAAAGAATTAAAGTTTTCTAAAATTCTTACACTTGTTGTGTTTAAAATCCACATTGGCTATCTTGAGCTTGGGCCGCTTCACCCGCAACAAATATTAAATATATAATTGGTAAGTTCCGAACATTTTGCAGGCGACAGAAAAAGCAGATGACTGTCAATGAAACATTATTTGCATACTTTTACTTTTTAACCAGCACAATCATATTTATATAAACTTCGTTCGGGTCAGAACAGGAAGTTGGGCCTTAAGCAAATATACAACACATACGTATGTACATAAATAGATGGAATGAAGATATTTTTGCATAACTAACAAAGCACTAAAATATATTTTACACAAAATGCACACATGTGTATATATTTATATGCATATGTGTATATACTATACAACTATCACAAATTTTAAGCTCAAGTCAGAGCAATCCGAAACAGACCACTCACCGTGAATGCTTGGAAAGTGAAAAGTTTTAAAGTGGATAACTTCTTAACGTACATCATGTTTTCCTCATGTCTGTCACAATTATTGTTTTGCAGAAGATTTCTAATATATGCTCACATATACAGGTTGTAGAGTTGATTTACATACGTCAGCACCTGCCATTATGCTCCAATCTGATGGTAGACCGACTCCACTTGGTGCACTTAATGGTAGAGGGGGCGGTGCACAATATAAACCGGTTACTTGAGAGCTCGGGCCATGTAATTCCTTCCATGAATAATTGGCTAGACAGTAAAAGGATGACTGAGCACCTGAGTTGGTATGCCCAAAATCTCAAAGAATATTACGCCTTAACCAATTCGCCTGCACATTCCCCACCATCTATTGCAGTTCCCTACAAAGAAAAGCAATCTGTTGGAAAATAACAGTACCTCCAGGACACTTCCTGCGTTTTCAGCCCAGATGACCAAAGGAAAACTGGGGGTAGGTTGGTCCCCGTTCTGTCAGTTGTCACCTTTGGTGAAGGTTTCGTACATGAGCTTCCTACCTTCCAGTTTTGGTGTCCGTGACAACCGAAAAGCATAGTGTTTCAGTAACCCTCCCCAGGTGCTCACATATACAATTACATCCAACGTGAACCTTGTTTGCTTACAACAGCTGATCTGGTCGCAGATTTAAGTAGTGTGGCTGCAAACTGTCTTGTAGCCGGCGAAAATATATTTTACTTGCATCACTGAACTACATATTAAAAACACAACAATTTTCTAAAATTTGAGGTTATTTTTTTCCTTTCTACATTCCAGGCTGTTAGCAAGTAATAAAAAATTATACTTGTGTTATTATGAGAAAAGATATATTTGTAAAAAGTATTCCTTTCAGGCGACTGATGATGCCGTACAAATGTTTTTTGTATTAAAATTTTGCACATAAAAAATAGAAATAATGTCAGATGGTCTTGCTCAGGAGTTTTACGCCAGACCTGTATCTGTCGAATAGCAGGGCGACACAAATAGTAGTCAGCTGTTATTAAATAACAATTATAAATATTTGATATTAAAATTAAAAAAACAGGTGAAGAATTTATTATTGTAGCTGCTGGTTCAACATTTACATGCTGAACGTCATAATGGCCGGCTTAACTTTTCTTTTAAGCTATTATAAAATATTACGACACTATAACAATATGACTCATAAGATCACGGGATATTTTTCCCTCTTTGTACACGAATTAATATAGACTATTTATTCTGAACAGAATAAATTTCAGCTCTTACAACTTTGTGCTTTTATTACACATACTTGTAATATGATGTGGCAGGTGAATTCAACTTTGGCTGAAACACTAAAGTAATTGGCAACACGGATCAATTTTGTTTCAAAAAACAAAAAATTAAAACTAATCAATTCGAGCTGAAAGAATGTGAGCCACGACTATTTATCACAAGTTGTTAAAAGTGCTTAAAGGAGGAATTTCACCGGAATGTCCTCAGGGGGAATGGGCCAGTGCACTCAGGGCAAAGTTGTTGATTGCTCTCAACCTGGCGAGAAGCCAGCAGCGATCCCTGAAAATGGACTGGTCAAGCTGACATACTGCCTCCCCGTGGCGCCCCTGGATAGCCCCTACAGCACCCGCTTAGAGGTGAACCAAAGTGTGCAGCGAATCCCCTCTGTCCAGGGGTCTAAACCAGGACCCGGTCCTCCAGGTTTCGGGGGTTGTGCGTGGGGGTAACTTCCCTACCGTGTAAAAACACACTAGTTTCGACACAACAACAAAGAATAACTTTGTTGGTTGAGGCCCAGGTTCACCACGGACTGTAGCGCCAAAAGAAGAAGAAGAAGAAGAAGTCCTCAGGACTATTACGGATAATCGATATATTATTCGTGCAATAAAGTTATTAACTTACTAGGTCTGTTTGCTGATTCTGGTACATAACATCTTACAACGGGTATCCATTTCTTTTCAACACATGTATCAGGGCTTGTGGCCATAAGAAATTGGAAGCTGCTTCCTGAACACGCTTCAAATGCCAGCGGCAAAGCCACATTCTACGCCTGTCAAAACTCTTGCCCTTGCCCTGCAAATTTTGTCTTTACCAACAACTTCACATTCTTTTTGATTTTGCATATTTAAGTGGCTAGAAAACTGTTGTTAGAGAACTACAGATCTGGAGAATACAAGTATATTTGTTTTTCTTATGGTCGACTTTTTCTTTTTCTATTTAAAATTTTCCTTCCAGTATTTTATATGTATGTACAACTTTTAAATGCGTTATTTTGCTAAGACTTTTTTCCATCACAAGGATTTGAAGTAATTAAGTGCAAGGAAAAGTTGTTTATAGGATTTCTTATTTTAAAACAATTACTATTTGAAAAACTTTCAATGAATATCTGTTAAAAGTAGAAACGATTCATACAACCCAGCAAAGAATTTGTCGCCTTAGAATCTTTTCATTGAAAATATATGATATCAAGACCAACGAAGGCCAATTAATAACAAATTTTCTGCACGTCTTTCCAACTCTTTCTATTTTACAAAGGAACGAGTTATCAAGAAAATTTAATTGAAAAGCATTACAATTTTGGGCGGAAACATCAATAGAAAAGATTATTTTCGTATTGTCGAAGGCTCAATAGAATGAAATGTTAAACTTCGGGTGTGATTCGTTGAAGATTTCAGGAGAATTTTTTAATAGGTCATACGCTCTGCTTAATTCGAAATGAAATTATTTTGAAATATGATTCTAATTAAATGTTGGCTTCGTTCTCACCGCAAGTGCTCATTTCTAAGGCTAAGATCTTACTATCAGCGTAAATAGCACAGTTTGCAACGGCTTTTATCGTGCTATATGGAAATAGCTCCAAAGACTTGAAAACGTCGTAATATATTTTATAGGAGCTTCCATTAGCGTGGCACATTGTGCCACTATTTTTCGGTTCATTGTAACAGAGCTCAATAGTTTTGCTTTCGGATTCGATTACTTGCAAAAACATAAAACTAGAGTGACCAATGTTGGAAAAAGGAGCAAATGAAAACTAAAAGGACACTTGAAAAGTATAGCAAACAGGGAAAAGAGTAATTAGAAAAGAGAAATGAATGCGAGAATGGCTGACTGGCATCAAAGAAGAAAAATTTAGGAGCCAGTTGGTGCAATTTCAAAATACGTTTTACCATTTCTTGTGCTGCCTGTGATTGGCGACAGCGATCAACGCAATTTAAAAAGTTGTGAGCGCGCACACCATCGGCACATGCATGAAAACAATCACTACATAATGCCAATCCTGGGATTTTAACTGGAAGATTCAACCTTTAATTATTCTTTCCAACATTGCTCTTGATACTCATATGTGTTATCATACACACGTTTAATGTTGGCTTCCAGAAGTTTAATCGCAGCTGACAAGGATTTCACGCTTCATATTATAAAAAAATCGTAGGGATAATATCATAAGAGCAGGATTGACATGCCCAGGCCGTCTTCAGTCATAACGAAATCACACGCCTTTTTCTACATTTTTCCACTTAGAATTATAGGTTTAGAAATAAATTTGTGTATTCAGTTCAGTTCAGCAAGAACGCAATAGTTTGTTGACTATTCTGATTTCCTGTCCTGAACTGCTCTCATGGTTCTGGCAATCAATTTCAAAATTCTTCTTTAAACTCCCTAAAGAATGCAATTAAATTCTAATTCATCTCACAAAACAGCATTAAACGAGTAAGTAGTGATTTTTTTTTGTATTTGTTTGTTTGTTCGTTCAACACGAAAAGACTTACTTACCATTTCAGAGCAACTTAAGTACTTAAATTTCAGTAAGAATAGTTTTGTGTTTCAGCAACTTTTCCATCAACTTTCCAACTAAATACTTAGAAAAACATAAAACTTTTCTCTATGTAAATTACGAGAAATAAACTTCTTAAGTTTTTATTAGAACTAAATAACTTTTAATGCATCTTTAAGAAAAATTAAATTGAAAGCGCGTTTGAAATGAAACTTAAAAAAGAAGAAGACAAACAATTTTTAAGGAACATTAAGACGTTTCAGAGGTCCAAACACCAAATCTCTGACATATTTCTATTTTTATGGCAAGGTTTCCAAAATCCTTAGGTCCATCCATGTCCGGATAATTGGTTCTTTATTGTTCAGTTAATGTTGCCACCAAATGGTATAGCCTTTTTTGTTTCTGCTACTCGGACCCGGCGCGTTGCACATGTGATAAAAGCATTCAATGACTTAACAGGGTACTCGGCGCCCCCTATTCAGTCCGCATTTGCTTTTTTAGTGCAGGTTATATTCTGCTAAAGCAAATGTTTTGTTTTATAATATCAGGCAATTTTTACGGCGTTCGCCGCTAATATTAATTTATTTTTGTATGTTTCTAAGAATACAAAAGCGTTTGCAAGTCCTTCAATTGATATATGTACATACATACATGTATGTATGTGTGTGTATATATCTTAGCTTGAACATAAAACTATTTTTAAATTTAATTTTCTTGTTTGCGTCATGGCTGCAGAACATATTTGGACCCTTTCCTTATTTTGTAATTTGTTATTGGCATGACAGGGTTATCCGATAGGAGCGTTCGAACTTTGACAGTTAAGAATGGCCACATTATAGAAATAATGTTTGTCGGTTATTCAATATCCAACGTATAAAATGCAACCAAAAACGTTTGATTATTGTATTTTCTAGACATATTATTTTCGTAGTTAGACTAAATAGCAAGAATTTCTTTTCGCTTAAATCCACTAAATTCACAACCTACTTTAGCGGACAATTCGCCTGTTGATGGATTATTTAGGCGTTGTTGGCTTCAGCAAAAATAAGGTAAAACATCTCTGTGTTTTTTAGAGTTTCTAAAAACAAAATCGAGACAATCGCTTGCGCACCGACCGGCCTTTTGAGTCGTGACTAGGGTATACGGCCGTACCATAATCAATTGACTCAGGAGCTGAAGGTATATTTTCGTAGCCAAGGGCACGTGTTCGCTGAAACGTCCCTCACCATCATCTTCAACAGACAGCACTACATGACGCTGATTATCAACTTCTTTTGGCTGGAATTGGATAATGTAGTTGCAAAAGGAAGACGCCAAGAGCTAAATTCTTTCGACATGGTTGTCTCATGTGGAGTCGATATGAACTGGTCCCCGAGACCGTGCAGCTTTTCTCTGTTAGACTCCTTTTTATATGGATTTCCTGATCTGAATATCATCAGCAGTGAGCTTTTAATGTAATACCATTTCCATGAAATCGCAAATATGACGCTGGAAATATTAGAGCTGATTGGCTTTGGACAAACTGTACTTATGCCCAGTGATGTCTAGGATCAGCCTCTCGGGGCAAGCCTCTACTCTTCCCTCTGCTTTGCGGTCGGCCTTTCGCTTCGCTGTGTCTCCCTTTTCTGCATGTTTGGCAAAATAATAAGTGTCCATGGGTTGGATTGCCCATGACGATTCGTATTTGTTTGTAATAACTTTGATAGTTTTAGATCTTTAATTCGTTGAAAATTGCCAGTCTTTGCTTAGCACATTTGTCTTATTTCGTTTGGAAACCATATTCAAAACCGTATATTATTTGAACATGGTTTCCAAACGACTTTACCACCCACAAATGTTCAAAATATATTTTTATCCATTTTAATGCCATTAAACGACACAAAAGCAAACGAAAAACAAGAAGTAACAAATTAGTTGGTTGTGGCACAAACGGAACGTGGAAGTAGAAAAAAGCACATTTAAATTCATATGTACATACGTACATAGATACATACATACATATGTACATATGTATGTACATTTGTATGTGTGTGTATATAAATAGGAAATTGCACACCATTCATTTGCAACGTGCGTGTGTCAGCGACGCCATATTCGCTGAACAACCAGTTACTTTATATTAATGCATTTGCTTTAATGATAATAATTATATTGACGACAGTTTCCATTTTGCGTTGTGGTCGTTTCCCACGGCTTATATTGGTTTTTTCAATTCACTTGTGGCTATTGCTTAGATCAGTCGGAGAGCTTCTGAGATTTTATTGATTCTTTTATTATTCTGTTCTGACAGAATAACTACACGTCTTGCAGGAAATTTGGTTGAGTTAAGCTTATGTGGACCTATTGTCGATAATGAGTTCGAAGATAATAAGTGATGAAATGGCATGGAATAAACTACGTTACATATGTGTGAAGCAGTACGTAAGTTCATCACTTTACTTAGGATGAGATAGTAAACATTTAGAGCTGCTGGTTGCACCTCACCTCACACTTAATGGTCCAGTTTTATTGCTTTAGAATTACTCTGCTTTATCTAATGTTTCGCAACTTCTTTAAATATATTTCAATGAACTGACAAAAATCCCCAACAACTTATGAATTAAATATGTATAAAATATACATAATTAGATATTCATAATGGTTGCAATTTCGAGATAACACTTGATGATCAATCTCAGTGCATAAACCATAAATCCTTTAAGTGCAAATAAATCTGCATATGTCTGCCACTGTGCGCATGTGTAAGCGAAACTTTTTGTTTTATTGTTTAATTATATTTACACTGAACGGGAACGGGCTTGGCACTCGCACCGATCTTATTTAAATGTTTAAAAGACATGCGCAATATTAGAAAAATGTTTGGTGTATAAGAGTTTGTCTAAAAACAGTGAAAATAGGTAAAGGGTCCTTCATCTTCATGTGTTAAATGTATGGAGCTTCACTTTGGTCGTCACGTGGCTGTAGTTCTGTGTGGGCATGTTTGTAGTTGTGTTCCAATTGTGAATGTCAAAACTAAATCTAAGAAATGTGTGTGTCTTATAAGGAGAGGAATACCAAATTTTGCAAAAAGCATAATTCTCTTCATTTTTAATAGTATTTTAGGGCAGGAGAACTACCCCGCAGAATGGAAAATTTCACTGATTATGATACCTAGTCCCGACAAAGATAAAACGAAGGTTGAATCCTACGAACGCAAAGCTGATAAAAAAAGAAATTAAAAGGTACACAAATGAGTTATTGGCTTATCAGCAGAAATTGTACACTGAGAATAGACTATAAGTTCATGTTATATAGCTCGATTCTAAAACCCATATGGTCATAAGACATCCAATTATGGGGCATTGCCTCTGCAGCGAATGCGGAGACTTGAACCAAAGAAGGAACTTTTGATCCTAATATTTTGGTCTAGTACTGGCCGGAGTACTTTTAATAATTTCAGATTTAAAATTTGAATAATTATTGTTGGTTCAATTTAAAATTGAAGATCCAATAAGTATTACATGTCTGTATATGAGAAAAGAGGCATGTTTTCACTAAAAATAAATTAAACAAATTCCTGTTTTTATGGTGAAGCGTTAAAAGTCTCCTGCAGCTTCTTCTACCTGGTGCTTTTGCTGTCACAAGAGTTTACCTCTTGTTTTAACAAGAGCAAACATTTTATTTCAACGAATACGCGTCTACATTTGGCTGCAGTATTTTATATCTGTTTGAATTTTTGTTTTGTCTCTTTTATTCAGTGCATTTGGTAAAACATTTTTCCTTTATTTTTGCATTTTGTGGTTGCCATTCTTTTCTGATGCAGTACCATTTTTTTGTTGGTATTTACAAAATATACAAACAGACATATGTACATATGTATGTAGTATATGCGTACATGTGAACATATATATGTATGTATTTCCATGTGCATCCATGCTGAGGAATATCTCACATCAACACACACGTAAGCATTTTAGTCATACATTTTAATTTACTTGTAGGCTAACAGTGGGCCAACATTAGTCTTTTAGTAGAAAAACCCTGGCTTTGCTTCCTTTTACCACACTTTACCCAAACAGTACTGGAACATCTGCTGGACTTCCATTACTTAAACATGCAGTATTTTTCTAATTCTTAAAAAACTTATTCAACAAACTGTACAAGCGCTGTTTTTGTTTATGTGAAAAAGAAGAAACTTGGTCAAGCTATAGAAATTGAATAGAAATTGCTTTATATTTTGTGGAATAATATTTTAAAATTATTCAACTATTAATTCGAGAAGAAAAAATGCCTGGAATTTAGGTAGCCATATATAAAGGGCGTAATAAGACCCTCAAGTAAAAAATGCGCTCTTGTTTACATGTTTATATTGAGTGCCATTTAAATGCTCAACGGTTTACAATTCTGTCAGCTTGACAGCGCCGAGCTTGGAACATCAAACAGAGTTGCATTTTGTAAAATCTACGTACAACGTATTCAAAAATGGTTTTAATGTAATTTTAGAATAATAATTTTGTGTGGAAACTCAGTTTTTAATGATTGGTTTTAACATTAAAACTAAATGGGCGTCAAAGTCATTCAGCGTAAACACTCCGTAAGATATATCTTTTTATATAAAACCCTAATCTTTGCCTGAGAATTAAAAGAAAATACGCATCTCTATAAAATTCCCATTCAGTGGATAAAATTTTGCTATTTGGCATTCAAACGATTTTCACTGCCTTCACCACTGCAAAATTTCCCTTCTTACCTTCTGTGATAGCAATAATACCTCTGAAACTGTGGTTTGGTTAATTTTAAAATTTGTTCCTAAATGTTCCATTGGCCAGGATTTTACTATAACCAATGTTTTTAATCTATTTTTAGCAAACAAATAGACAAACAAATACAAATACTTTGACCATATTTGTACAAAGTAAAAGCTCCGCTTACTGCCCGCACAAACAGACAAGCTGAGGAATACCTTCAGAGACATGTTTGCAAATGCATCCAAATTACACACTTTGCAACGCAATCAACTGAATTTATGTTTGTATCCATTCGTTTGCACCAACTAAATGAATTTTGAACATTTTCTTCTTTTGCAAGTGTCCTCTTAATGGCCGTTATTGCGTTACTCTAGTTGCCACGTATAAAATTATTTGCTGTAATTGATTATATTTTCAAATGCGGCTTAATTTTTATGAAAGAACTTAAAAAATACTTCACTAAGAGTGTGACCAGATTTTTTTTCAAACTTTTGCAGCTAGAAAAAAGCTGGAAAATGTTGAAAGTGGTAAAATCCAGTCCTAAAACTATTTCTTTTCTTTGAAAAAGCCATTTTGCCATTTCTCTAATATTGCCCTACAACTTAAATAATGTTCCAGTTTATGTAGAGAGACTTGTCGTGATACTCGGTTAACTCGATATGTATCGCACGAAATCAGAATTCCCATCTGCGATTCAAGTCCTGTTTTACTTTCCCGTATATTTATGAGACTGTTTTCAAAAATATTAATAACTTAATCTGTCACTGGTTGTTTCTGAACAATCGTCAAAACAGGATCTTCATGCCAGACTGTTCAAGTAACGCTATTCATTATTAGACTTTCGCTTGGGAAATGCATACTCGTACAGAGTTGAATTAAGTCATGTTGAATAAACTAAAACGCAATAAAAAACATTAAAAAATGTTATGATATTTGCTTTAAGATTGTTATAGAGCCATAGCGCAAGAGCTGCCAGTTTTATTTCGCTGGAAGAGTTGCCAAGTTCGAGGGCTACTCGACGGTTTCGCGGTACAAATAAAACACTTGTAGAACGTGAATTATTGTTTCAAATTTTCAAATTTGTTGTCTCAACGCACAAACAATTAATTGTAGATAATTCCAGGCCCGCTTGTGGTGGTTATGTTAAGACGCCACACATGGAAATCTTGGGCGCAGAGAGGTCATTACACCCCTCAAGGCAGCTGTATGGGGCGGTACTATTTTTTGGAAATGCCGACGACATGAAAGAGCGTTACAGACATTTAGTAAATGATTCTTTTTTACTTAAACTAGCCATTTAAAATAAAAACTTCTTCATTATGGCGCAAATTTGAATTTCAGCTGGTAGACGTCAGCACCCTGTAGCCGCCATATAATTTTGGTGGCATCTGTATAATTTGATGCCTACTTTTCAGGTACTGAATGCTGACCACATCACCATTAAAAATTACGCGATTGAGCAGAACCTCGCAAAGGGTAAGCGCAATTGTATGCTGTAGACGTAGACGATATTTGATTTTAGTAGCATGACGCTACCTACGGCACAACGGACACCAGGGTGCACATTCAGCACGACCGAATGAAAGGTTTAAGTATTTCTCGCAGAGGGGAAACGAATTGTCCACCACTTCTGCTTGGGCAACTTGGTTCCGTGCCATTGGAAGAAGCTGCAGAGGACATTTGAATGATGTTTCATTGTATTAGTAATGAGATTTGTGGGACTTTCAAATGAAAAAACAAAGAATTTCACTTTTAGCCGTCCTTATTGAAAAACCTTTCAGTTACTTCTATAAGAACTTGGAAAATAATAGAGCAAAAAACAATAAAAGGACGTACAAATTTCCCGGGCTTCCAATTTCAAGATCAAAATAATGTGACAGAATGTTGTTGGATGTGCCCGATTTATGGAAACATATACCATTCACCCATTATTTATACACAACTCAGCGGACTGTAACTCCCATTGCTACTATCAGCAATTTGAAATTTAGTTGGACTCAGAAGAAAGAAGCAACAATTTAATTTGCTCTAAGTTTATTACAGCGCTCAAAATAAAATAAGGAAAATGATCGAAAATCATTCAAATGAAGTAACTGGCTGCATTATTTGAAACTTCATTAACACTCTGTAGCAAACACCACTCAATATTATTAAACATCCTTTCGAAAGCGAACAATAGTTTGAAACCAAACCACTATTGACAATAAAGCGATGAAAAAAGAAAAATCCACAATCCTACTCAGATCTATAGCACTTGTTAAACACGATAGAAAACATTCGCTTCGCAATTGTTTGCTGGCACACAGAGGAAGGCGGTTCGAATATAAAGGATTTCATTAAAGTTTCTGCATACCGCGGCAATTAACATTTCTGACTTTTTTTCGTTGGTCAACTGAAGGGACGACTAAATTGAACAGGAATGTTGGATTTCTGCAACGATAAAATTTGATTTAGATTATCGTTAACAATAAAAAACAAAACGAAAACGAGCTGTAATGATTTACACAATTTTAATATTTGATAGCAACAGCAGTCATAATATTTAAGGGTTGTGTTGTTGGTATTCCAATATGACTTTTTCACTCCGGTCGGTTCTCTGCGCACACATCCATGCGTACTAATATTTGTGTTTGTAGTTATTATCAGGCCCTTGTGTCCTGTGCTTCATGGGCCATTTGGACATCTCATTAATGAGTGATGATTAATTGGAAAATGTGGTTTTACTTTTAGCTTAAAAAGCCTAATGCTATTCAATTGTTTTGCTACTGAATGTGTATATAATTGGAAAAAAGTTTGCTGTATACTTTTAGGTTGTGTAGAAGACTGGAAGCACAAAATAACACTAATCCCTAGTGCGTTCTCTCAACCATACATGTATCGCATGCTTATATATGTATGTATGTACATATATGTATTTCAGTTCTGTTACACTCGACTTCATTTTAAATACATTTTTGCTTATTTAAGCATTTATTTTCATTTAACAATAATGCCTTAATTAAAAGTTAATAGTACTTTTTTATGTGTGACACTGCATACGAAAACGCACCTAGTGTGTCAAAGCCAGCTTTTGAGTAAATCGCAAGTTAAGTCTCCCCCTCTGTGTTGCGCTATAATATTGCGTTTTTGCGTTAAATTACGATGTCTTTTACAGATGTTTCATTTGAAAACTGAAGTTGTTTACATTCAAGTCCAAAAAAGTGATTTCATGAAATTTCACACACTACATGGGTTCTCGTATGCAGGGTCACATATAAATTTTACTATCTACCGCTTTCTCATTCATTCGTTTGAAAAAATAATTTCTAGCAACCGCACATATCCATATATACATTCATACGTATATTTCAAACTTTGTAGACAATTTTTCTTACAAGCAGAAACATAAAACGAATGAAATCGCAAAACTTCATGGCTCTATTTTTCATTTGAACGTTGATGAGAGCTCCCTAATGTAGGCAATAGATTATTGCTGTTGCCAAGAGCCTGAAACAAGTATGTGGCAGAAAAAATATGTTAAGGAAAAAGTTAAATAAAATAAGTTTTTTTAATCATTGTTGAAATTTGGTTTGAAGAAAAGGGAATATAGAAGAAGTAAATGTTGAATAAATGACAGTGAGATGAGGCTTTTGGACACGGAACTATAATCAGCAAAATTCTAGACTTGGCTCCAAATTGGAATGTGCAGTAAAATGCTGCAAGAACGTACGCTTTTCCGTAGATGTTTGCAATTTAAGATGTCGTCGCTGAAATATCAATAGCGTGACGTGTCGCCACTTCAGATTGCGCTCCATTCGCAGGCATTAGCTTGAGGAGTTCATCAACTTATAAATCCAAGTATATATACGAGTATGTTTGTATGTACATTAATTGAGAGAGAGAGAGCGAGAGCATTATTTATTTCTTATTAACAATTCTTTGTCGTCTCTAAAGAGAAAAGAATACTTTCCATTCTCAAATATCTCAAATTGGGTGACCAAAATTTTTAAAAATTTTGTTGCAACTCTGGTACGAGTATTAAACATGTCATCAACTGATGACAGCATTCCATTAAAAACTTATTTAATGTACCGTGATTTATTTCGGAACAAAACTCAAAAATATATCTACGTTTAGAAAATACTGTGTGAAACGTATTATTTCAATAGCACCAAAAGTATTAAATAACAGGTTAAAATTTTTCGAAGTGTCGCTCGAACCAGATAAGCGCTAATATATGGATGTATGTAACTAACTCGTGTGACATATAACTATTTGAATATTAAAAAATTAGCATTCACGATATATTTACGAAAACCGTTGTATCATCTTGTCCCCACAAATATTTTGGCGATCAAGGAACAGATATAACCTTTTAACAGAAACTGTCCGTATTCTCTGTACTTTACATGTTGCCACATACAGATTAGAAATGAGTTAACATTTTGTTAATTAAGGAAGATATATATATATACTAGGCTTATTGCTCAGATTAAGGCAATAAAATCAATAGAATCACTATTAAATCAAAAAATATTCATACATATGTAGCTGTTTTTTGTACGTTTTCCAACTCCCTATATGTCTCACCCGGGGGCAGGTTAAGCGTTGACGATATACATACATCCAGTCAGGGCACTCTGCTTTCCGGGGAATAAATGGGAAGGGGGCCCTCGCTTGGCACGGCCATCAAAACTCTAGGAAGTTCATGTATGACTTCGGTTATGCATGTTCTTCCTAAACCTTAACGAAAGATTAATTTGGTAGCACGGGGACCGCGACGCCCGCGGTCGGTCATTGGTTGAGGATCTGAAACCTTCTGGTTGTGATTTAAACCTAAAGACGCAGGAAGAATCTTCGAGGTGCTGTTGCCTTGCGACAGATCTGTGTTTGTGCAAGGATCTGGATTGTGGGAAATGTCAGGCGAGCTGGTTTAAGGCTTTGTGTATTTCCGGCTACCAACTCAGGAGCTTTGTCTTTTCTCGCCTTCTGAGGAATTTTGTGAAACAGAAAGGATTAGATATCCCGAGCTCTTTAACAACAAGCTTTGCAATTTTGTGTTCGTTATTACAAGAAAATTAAGAAGCAAAATTTAAGAGATATCAAAAACAAGTTGAAAAATGAAGCTTTTGCCGAAATCATATATAGTTCAGTCAGTTCCGTCGCGGGGACTTTTCGTGTGTGTGATAACTGTGCAGGCAAATCGCGCGAAGACATGGAAGGTATTCACCATATAAAAACTTTACACTTCATTTTTATCTACACACACATACACACATTTGGTTCTACTGTAGCGCTGCAATTTTTCTTACTTTTTTCAGTTAAACTTTTTTTCAACAAGTTGACAGATTTTCACCGGAAACTTAACAACCAAACTGGAATAAAAATTATCTCGAAGTTTTTCTTTACTGCCAAAACTTTGTTGCCTAACAACATAATGTTGCAATATGCAAAACTTTCCAACAACTGTATAAAACGCTATAAAAATGTATGTATGTATGTTGCACGTACTTCTAGGCTAAACATGGTGGAAGTGCTTACTTGAACTCGAGCATGTGCCCTGTTTCTTTTCTTGCCAAAGTAAAAACTGGGTGCTGGGGTAGGTTTAAGCTTGCAGTAGAAATCCGATGTTCGTTGTTAATGGGCAGAGGAAAACGCGTCACAAAATAAATAATTTGCGTCTGAAAGACACTTTTTTTTTGGGTTATGTACTTGGTCAGCAATTACGATACTGAGTACAAAATTATATTTTGGTTACAACAAATTGCAAAAACGATTCTCAATTCGTTCGTTGATCGGGAAAGATTCTGATTATTTTTTTTAAATAACGCCAGTTTCATAAACGGAATTCTAAAGGCCGAAATTACATTGTCAATAAGTGATATAACCAAAAAGCCGTATGTTCGTCTTGTCACAAAAATAATAATATTTACCAAGTTAGAATTTACAGCGCAAACAGTAAAATAAGTCCAATGAAAGTTAAACCTTACACGGACTTCAAAAAGGTTTTTCATAGTTTCTACGAAATGTCTGGCGATAAAAGGAAAAGGTGGAAGGGTTGAAAGCTCCAGAAGATCAATTTCAAAACAAAAGTATTAACTAAAATACTATTCCAAGCGTGTTCAGGTGTGCTTATATAAGTTATGAATTTATTAATTTAAATTCACTGAAAACAACTATTTTTAGTTTCTTATTTTTTTGTTTAATTTTATTTTACATTTCTTTTTGGGAGTGAAAATTTGCAACTGACCCTAAAACTAAATTTAAAATATATTTTATTTCAATTACTTTGCCAATTTGCGGATGCATCACAATTTTGGCAGTGTGATTATTTTTGGAAGAATTAATTGGCAGCACTTATTTATATTCTGCAGACGCGTTATCAGTATTATCAGATACTAAAGTCACGCACATCATAAAAAATGTGTCAGCAGGTTGATTTTGAGCAGCGAAAACTGCTTTAGCCAAAGTTATAATATCTGGGGTGTTAACTTATACATTTGCGTCCACGCTGGGAATAAACGAGAAAATGCTAAGAAATTGGGTAAACTTTGATGTATAAATGTTTCGTCAGGAGAGAAAAATCAAATATCACAACGTAAAGAAGCCACAAATAAAAGAACATTATAAAATAAAAGTTTAGTTCTTCGATTCTTAAGCTAGAATCGCACAATCGTAGACAATATAAAAATAAACTCTGCCTGCAGTCGGATGATATGAAGTGTATTCCAAATGCTGCGAGTCTAACAAAGAGAGCGATGTAACTTCTGTATTATTTCCGAAAGACAGTTTTTCTTTGTATACACCGACAAATGATGTTTGTAACATTTGTATATCATACCAATCCAAGAACCTATGACATTCATAGAGAGAAGATACAAAACATTAGAGAGGAAAAAGTTAATAACGCAGAAGGCTTCATATCTGGATTGTGTTTGTTGTTGTGCATTAACACGCAGGCAGTGAAATTAATTCCTGTAGGCAAATGGAAACGCGACATATTACAAATTGTTGTATGTATTTTGTTATTGATCTTATTTTGAAAAAGTCCATGCAATTACGGCTTTAACGGTGGTTCAAGAAAAACCGATTCCAAAGCGCCCCAATTACCATTAGGCAAAAACGACTATTGTTTCTACAATTTTTGTTATTGAATCACACCTGTATTAGTTTTCTATCCTTGATTCTAAAGCTTCCCCTCAAAGAAATAAATACTCTTAAATTTATAAACAGACATTTTCTTTTACTTGCGATTGAAACACCTTAAATTATTTTTTAATTGTTCCGAAACTAACGCGTTTGGCGCGATTTCTCCTTTTTGTACGTTGAATTCGAAGAAATAAAGTGTATGTTTTATCAAAACAAATTAAAAAATAAATAAAATTATCATACACATATAAACAAATTTCTAATTATGTATGTATGTATATTTTTAGAAGATTCAACATAAAAGTGCAAATTTTTATTTTTATTTTTATCAAACATAAGAGAAGAAATAACTAATTACTAAATTTGTTTATTGGACAACACTGACACCGAACACTTGTTGAATTTGTCTGTTTAAACAATTAACAAAAACGTAAAACGATTTAAAAATTTCAGTTTTTGTTGAAATAAAAAGAAAATACTGTAAAACTTTACTGTAAGTTTTTAATAATCATGTTGTTCCCTTTTGAAAGCGTAGTGTGCCTGCGAGTTGAAAACGCAAATTTGAAGCGATTTGCATTTGTGAGAACAGCTATTTTGCGATATGCGTTAGTCGAAACACATACATACATATGTACATATTTGGCGTTTTGAAAACTCTGGTCTGAAAGTGTTTTGCTCATCGTCCTGTAAAAATATAAAAAGTACAGTTACAGCCTTTTGGATTTCATTTGGAGCCATTCCCCGCGATCGTAGTTTCATAACTAAAGTTGATTTTTAATTTTACTGAATATGATTACGGTACATCGTAATTGCAACAAAATGTTTCATATTTCTCCCCACAAAATACCTAAAAAACAAATTGCCGCACTTGACGAAAAAATAGCTGAAGTGGAAACAATGATCGTATGAATGAATAAGCAAGCAGTGTTGCCAACTTTTTAAATCTCAAAGTATACCAATATATTTGTATATTACTTAAATACGCTTTTTTACGTCGGCGCTTGTGATAGAAAAAGTCCAAAATAATTGAAAACAATTAAAATCCGCTGTACACATTTGTTTTTAAGTTCTATTTAGGTACGAAAAGCAACTACTAAGTACTTACTTACCTTAAAGAAAGTCGGTAGTTCCATTTTCATCAATTTAGTTTTATATTAAAGGAAAACAACAACTTATATAAATAAGTTTAACTTAAAACTCGTTTGCTGGCCTTCTTCGAATTGTTGTAGGTATCATTTGAATTTGTTTTCTCACACACATCTAATAAAACACTAAAACTTCCACAAAATGCTTGTTTTGATCGCAAATCATATTTAACATGTATTAAAGAATTCACTGTCTTAGTTGACATTTCATTTCTTATTATTGTCTTCAAATTCTACATTTAAAAATTGGAGGCTTAATAAGTTAATGAAAAATGAAGACAAGTTAAAAACGGATTTTTATTGACGGCATATTTTTTATTTATAAAACCTCAAGTTAATAAACCAATTTTCTATATCATCTTTTTCTTTTGTCATATTTTAATTTTGTACATACATGCATATGTATGTGTATGTGATAAATATATATGTAGATAGAATAACATGTGTATCGAGCAAAATGTTAAACGAAGTAAGTACTTAGTTGTAGAAATTAGTACTAGCAATATGTATGCAATAGAAAGTACTCTTAGTCTAGACGAGACAAAATTTTATTAAAAGGGATTAGACATACCTACATACATATTTCCTCTATATTTCATGGATTCTCTCATTTACAGGAGCGCGCTAAGATGAAAAATGTGCAATAATTCTTGCGGGAACCGAACTAAATTATTCTTTCTATGTTTAGTTCTGAGTGCATTCGCACGCGAGCTGTGCTCCAAGACTACTGATCTAAGTCTAAAATATTCCTACACAGGCGATTAAGTATTTTTAAGGAAAGGAGATCGTCAGTCCATTTTAATTCTCACAAAACTTATAAACCCAACATTGGCATATGTGCATATGTATGTGGTCCCAGCGTAAAAATTGGCAACGGATTACTTCATGATACATGACTTGTTTTATAAAAGCGAAGACTTGTGACAAATTGAAAAGGTTCATTATCAAAACTCATGTAACGTTTTGCTTTCAAATATTTTGCACATACTGGTTGTCAAAATTCAGAAAAATTTAAAGCTGTGACGTACAGCTTTCAAGATGTCGTCAAGAAAAGAACTCAAAATGATTGCTTCGTTGAAAGTTTTAGAGGAAATAAATAAAATAATAGAGAAAGAAAAAAACCGATATCTGGGATTTTGGCGACGAAAGATTAATGTTCCACTTTATAGGTTTATAATTCTATAAACCGCAACACATCGTTGTACTTATTATTTTTATTCACAAAACATATTTATTTAATACTCTTTTTCAATTTATAATAAAAGAAACAATTCAATATAAAAAGAATATGCCGGCAAAATATTTGCCAACAACAATGAAAAATTTGCTCAAAAATTGTAATCAGCTGTTTTCATGAGTGCATTAGTGAAAAAGTGTAATTGTATTAAAGCTTGCAGCGCAAATCTTGAGCCCCCAAGTATGAAAAAATTTGGATATAAAATAAATAAAGTAAATGAAGTGCGAGGTGATTTAAGACTGTACAGTTTGATAAATTTCGGCCTTGCCAATCCGAATTACTCGTTTTACGATTTCTTGATATAATAATGCATTAGATAGAGTTCAAGTGCAGCTGTACATCGTCGCCGTACATTTGTATATCATAGTCATGTTAAGCCTTAAGAAGATCAAATTTGTAGAAAAATAAAACTGAAATTAGTTCAAAATACATCCCATTTACATACGAAAAAACAGGAGCACTTTGCAAAATTTGCTAACAAAATCGGTTGTAAAATTAATTTGGTCTTTATTCAAGTGTGCGGGAAAAATGAACACTAAATTTGACGGGATACAGATAAAACGTAACATAATGAATAAAGCGTAAAACCGAGATATTATTTTTTACAAAAAATATATTGTACTTACTACGTACACATATTTAAGTACATACATACATATGCACATACATATGTTTAACAGAATACTTAAAATCTGGAAATAAATACTTAAACATAAGACAGAATCGCCTAATATTAAACTCTATTATGACTTTGATTTGGGATTTCTATCGCAGCTGGTAGTGCGAATATTCATATTATCACGAGTTTTTTTAACAGTCTGGCCAGCTAAAACCTGTAGCATTTTGGAGTACACTAGTGTTCTTACATTTAAAGCCCACAAGAAATCCATATGATTGAATTCTTTTTGCGGTACCAGATATTTGCCGATAGGTCGACCTAAATCTTTGTACATATTTTCGACATCATTCGGATGACAAAGTAAATCATTATTGGAGTAATAAACAAAAGTCGGCACTGTAACAGCTGATAGGTTATAGCGCGGTGGATCGCGATCTTTGTACAGCAACATGTTCTTATTAGAACTATAACTGTAAGGGGCAAATTTGCCACTTTTAATGATTTGTATAAAATGCTTGACTTGTTTGGCAGCAACACCCGCAGGATAATGACCCAAAATGACAGGAAACATTTTCTTAAAAGAAGCGGAACTTTATTTCATTGAACAGAATCAAAACGGAATCATAACTTACCCTATTAAATTCACCCCAGTTGCGGCCCACAATGGCAAATACTGCTTCAATGCACAACCGCTCGGTTTCGTCTGTCATGCTGCATAGAAAACGGAACTCATTATTAAACATTTCTGTTAAGGAGCTGCCAACCAAACTCTGAAAAACATTCAACCGATAATATAGCCCATTTTAAAAATTTAGATTCAGTCTTAAAATATCTTTGTAAACCTTTAAAATTTTTTAAAGCTTATGCATAAAGAGCTTAACTTACGTTAAAATACAAATTAATCGCTCTAATATAAGGATGATCTTCAGTCTCGCTTGCGTATACGGCCGGTGCCATGGCGTGCATCATTGTAACCTTTTTATTGTATTCTGGCCTCATGGAACACATAACAAAAAATGCCGTACAACCTTGGGAGTGTCCCGCATATTGTATTTTTTTAAATCCCGTTGTCTTCAGAACATAATCAATCATGGTTGGCAAATCGTAGATACCAATTTCATGCCAACTAAACTCCCAGAACTTTTTACCGTCCGGGTCTAAAATTGTATGATTGCGAGAGTAACGATTACCACGAGCATTACCCATCCAAACATCGTAGTTTTTATCGGCAAGCAGGTACGCTGAAATATTGAAGCAAATTCAATTAAATAGGACTTAAAAGCGAAAGAAATACATATGTAATTAAACGGAATTGATGCAAAGCCCATTAGTGAATAACTTGTTTATTAGATGGATGGCTTCACAAGATCGTAGTCGATTACCGTCTGGTAGGCTTAAACTATGTTAGAAAAGAAACGAGGGGAATTTATAGCAGGTAGACTCGCCAGTATGACTACAAAGTTTGGCGAAATCCGGAGTATGTGTTTCGTTGACATCTATGAAAGTCTTATCCATAAAAAAGTAATTCGCCCATATTGTGAATTTCAATGGCTGCACAAGTGATGGCATTGCCTTTGACAATACTACCAACTTTCGATAACAACCCATCATATTTTAGTATTATTGAAAGCAAAAAACGGCGATATTGCCTTATATTGGCTTTGGTTTTGTCGACAATATATGAATATGAATAAATAAAACGAATGAATTGGTACTGCAAAAATTTTGTTTTTATTTGATCTCTGATTTGTACAGCTCCCTACTTCGCAACACATCTGTGTTGGTATCAACACTTTCATTTCTATTCTCCTCACTATTTATTGTCAAATCATACTCTGCATTCAGGCTCTAATGCTCATTGCAAATGTTATGTAAAGCAGTACAAACATTAACAATTTTATTTGCTTGTAATGAAGTTGTTGTCGGGCACCTGGAAAGCAACGAAAACGATTTATAAGCCCAATAATCGCTCCCTACACAACCCTTATTGGTTATTGGGGATAACCAGTATCAGACTTTATGCTGTTTTCCTTCATCGAAAATAGTCCACAAATCTGTAATTAACCAATTAACTAGTTCATAGATTATTCTCGTTTTGCACTTGTCGCAACTTAAAAATAAAAGCGATAGTTCGCTTATTACTCCAAATGGATCATTGAGGGATGTATCAGTTCGTTTTTGGTTGTTTCTTTTCTTTGACATAACTGTTAATTGTTGATGTGTTCGTTTTGTTTTTCTATTTAGTTTTAAAGTGAAAGACGTGTTCTTAAAAAAAGCGAAATAGTACGGGTATGCATATGAACGAATTGTTAAAAACGTGTAAAAATGTCATTTAAGACGACTAGTTGAAAAAGAAATGGAAAAATTCTCAAATTGTAATCGGGAGACTTTAAGTGAACAAGAGGCATCAGCACCTAACAAAGTCAATGAATTATCAAATGAAGACAGCCAAACGGAAAACTTTGATGTTCATTATGATATCAATTCAAACAATATCAGTAAGAATGTTGATCAGAAGCTTGCGTCTTGGGTACTTGAAAATCGCGTTTCGAACGAATTTTAAAAAGTGAAGGTATGGACGTTCCACTATGCAGAGACACATTGTTGAAAGCAGTGCACGCAGAAAACCCATGCTGCTCCACAGAGAGCCCAGAAATAACAGATATGGCACCAGGTGAATACTTTTATTGTGGTTTAGAAAAAGCACTGATGATGCACGGCCAATACTTATCACCGAATGCCGAATTACTGATCGATACATTTGTGGATGGAATGCCGCTTTATAAAAGCTCATCAAAGTCATTATGGCCAATCGTAGGTGCTTTTCAGAGTTTAAAAACACAGAGCCATTTTTAATTGCTACATGTATTGGCCCATCAAAGCCTCCAGATGTAGCAATATTCCTAAAACGGTTTGTGGAAGAATATATCAAATTAAAGAATGAAGGTATTAAAATTGATTGATGAACAATTGTTCATACCCAAAATTAGACTTTTTGTTTGTGATACACCTGCAAGGGCTTTTTAATCGGTACAGTGGGTCACACTTCTGCCCAAGTTTGTTCGAAATGTGAGCAAGAAGATTCATATAAAAATAGAAGACTAAATTACTCTATAGTGCCTGGAAATGCAAGAACTGATGTAACTTTCAAAGCACGAAAAAGCAAGGCTTATCGCTTACCGCAATTTCAAAGCGAAATTCATCTTTTGGAATTATACAACATCAACATGGTCGCACTATTTCCGCTTGACACTATGCATTTGATTGACCTTGGAGTGTTTAAAAAGATGTTGCGTTTAATTTTACAAAACAAGACAACAAAATATAAATTAAGCATTTCGGAAAACAATGAATTAAATCACAAAATATTATATGTATGTAGCGAATTATACGCCAAAAGATGGTAGAAGGTATGCAAATGGAAGGCAAAGAAATTCCGACAAGTAGTGCTTTACACAGGAATAGTTATTTTCAAGGATATATTACATGACGATTTATAACCCACTTTTTGCTTTTACATACAGCATATCGTATTGTTTCATGTCCTTCGAATTGTCAACAGAATTTGCAATGCGTTCAGCAACTAATGGATTTTGCCTTGATATATGGAAGTGAAATGATCAGCATAACGTGCTCAACTTATTACATTTGGCGAAACGAGTTGAAAGGTTTGGAAGTGTTTTCACCATATAAATATGAGAATTTTTTGCAAACCTTAAAAAAAGATTGTCGGAAACCGTCACAGCTTAGCCAACAGCTAAACAATCGTGCCATAGAACGACATTTGATTTAAAAAATGGAAGATCCTAAATTTTTACCACTTGGGAAAAACACGGAAACAACCTGTTTTTGAGATATAAGTTCGACACGTTTTTCTTATCCGGAAAGTCTCCTGACAATTATTGCTTCACTATGAATATGGTTCCCATTAAAATATATATGGTTTCCAAGTAGATGGCGGCGAAGAATACGTAGCCGGTAACGAATTCACAGATGCTGTAAGCTTGTTTCAGTATCCCGTTGACTCTAAAAAGTGTTTAGGAATTTGTAAGGCGAAAACTCTTAATACTAATCGAGATAAAATTAACGTGCGTGACATATATTGCAAAATATTTTGCATACCTGATGGAGAATACTTTGTATTTATTCCTATTTTACATCACTGTCAGAATTGAGAATGTACATACAGTAGAATCGCCCAATTTTCATTAATTCATCTTGGGTGTAGATATCTTTCTATACATATTTTACTTGTTATAAATATTTAATATCATTTTTGATTTTCATGTTCAACCTTTGTTTTTATGTAAAATAAATTTTGATTATAGATTAAATAAAATAATATTTTATAAAAAAAATCAATATTAAATTAAAATCAACAGAATTCTGTTATAGAACATATCCCACTTTTACTACACATATTAGATTCATGAACCATGAATTCCAAGGCGAACATATTCCAAACGCAGCCAATATTAACGCCGGAAACTACCAGCGCTTCGAATAATGTACATATTTACCATAGAGCCTCCTTATTATTATAGTTCTTGTAGTATTCATTTTATTATATCCCAGAAACAAGCAATGAAGGTAAGGAAGGAACAAAAAACCTGGAAAACAAAGTTGATATTCTCACAAATGAAGTCGGATCATTAAAGCAAATTATGTGTAAACAGACTGTTTTATTAGAACAGCTTGCATAAAAATTTACGCCCAACTAGTAGGGATCTTAAAATTTTACCAATTAATTCTTTGTAGGAATTAAATTCGGCAGAACAGCTGATTAAAACCGAGCCTGATTCAGAAGTAGTAAGACTGTGTTTTTTTTAGTGCAATCAGTTAAACAAGTATTCAAAATTCTTTGTTTTTTATTTTAATTTATTTCAGATTTCGTATATTACATTGAGGTTTGACAAAATCAAAATTGAAAAAGGACTACGCAAAACCGACAGACCTACTCGAATCCAACGTTGAATCCAACAAAAAAAAAAACAATAACATTTTTGAAAAAAAATTTAAAAAATAAATGAATATATTTTTGTTTTTTTTAAAATATAACCAATTTTATATGAATGTTTGCTCCCGTGATGCTCTTTTAGGAGACAAAAACGATTACTACCTTGATGCTCTTTTAGGAGACAAAAACGATTACTACCTTGATGCTCTTTTACGAGACAAAAACGATTATTACCTTGACGATCTTTTAGGAGACAAAATCGATTACTCCCTTGATGCTCTTTTAGGAGACAAAAACGATTACTACCTTGATGCTCTTTTAGGAGACAAAATCGATTACTCCCTTGATGCTCTTTTAGGAGACAAAAACGATTACTCCCTTTATGGGAGTTTTATGGAGTAATCCATTGCTCGCAAAGGAGCGCTCCAAGATTACTCTTTGGATGATCCTATTTTTTACTGGGAACATAAAATATGTTTTTCCACAAATTTTTAATAAAAATAAATTAACAAAAATTTTAAGCAAGAAAGTAAATTTTATAGCGATAATATTAGTTTCCTTAATATTATCGATGATAACACAAAGTCAGCACAACACTTTTAATTAATGTCGATTTAGCATGTCGACTATTGTATTCTGTTGACGCCGCCATTGGCATGCACAATATGGGTGATTAGCTGTGCTCTCTGTTTCACCTGCTTTCGACAATACCCTAATGGCCAGTTTTTAACTTAATATTTAAATACGAAATTAGTTAATTTTTCCTTAAACTTAAGTTGTATTTAATATGGTTTCTTTTTTTCAGTCTCAAATTGCGTTTGGCATTTAATTATGATAAAAGTGTGGTATCACTATTAAATGGCAAAAAAATATAAACAACGTCTTCATTTAACAGCTGCTTACTATTTAGTTAACTTAATATTAAAATATTTTGTTTTAAACATTTTGTGGTTTCGAAATGTTTGCCTGAATTTGCTATTAATTTCTCGCTCCACATCCATCCACACATTCACCTTTTCTTCTGCACCAACTCGGTCGGTCCTTTTTCCACTCGATTATTCTGCTGTTTCTTTAATCGAAGATCTCTCAAAATCATATGGTAGTACAAAAAACTTAAGTTGTATTTAAATGGACCTGGTCAGTGATTTAAGTTGTATTCAAATATGATCTATAAAAATGAATTCGGTATTTAAACAGAACTTAAGTTTAAACACCGTTTAATTTTTAAGTTAAAAACTGGCCGTAAGTAACTGTTTTAGGTGACCGGATTTTTTGTGGGCAAGAACAGAAAAATTTGCAATTTATACCTACTAAAAATAAACCAATTTGAATTCACATACATACATATGTACATAATAACCAAATTATGAACACTTTATTTGCATTGTAGTTCATTTCATTGCACTTGCGGACCAAAATACAAGGGGAAAGACAAAATAGCTATTACAGGACTATGATGGCATATCCTGCTGACATGCCAAGATGAGCCGATTTAGTGATTAAATTGCTGGAAATTTTGGACTGTGTGCCGATTTAGGAATATCGAACCTGCTTGTTCGCTCCCATAATTGCATTAAAAACAAGAGCAGCATTCAAAACTTTGTTGGTGCTTTCAATGTAATAGTGTGTACGAACGAAGACGTTCCATTTCCCTAAACTGACACTGATCTTTACCTTGAAATCTGAGCTTTTAAGCAAAGAATTAAATAAATAATTATATACATATGTACATATATGTACATACATACATGCATATTTACATATTTATATTGTTGTTCTCTGTAACACTCACGATATTACTTAGTTTCGCAACTACAACTATAATAATGCCTGTAATTTGTTGTTGCATTCCTGTCATATTTCCTACTTCATATTTTGGTTTTCTTCTCTTCTGCTTGTGATTTCCCGTTGAAGTTGTTTTTGCTTTGCTTTCTATGCTATTGTTGTTGCTTTCTGCGTGGAAGTAATTAATCAATGTTTATCTTAGAAATTACTCCAACATAATATACATATAAAGAAAAAAAAAACAAAATTTTTGCCAGACAACAATTTGCAGAAGAGTATTGAAAATGTTTGTTGTTTCCGTTGCGAAGCTATTGAAGCACAGACACAGATTAACTGCAGATATTATTTGGTTGCTTTTGTTTTATATGCACATCTACTCCAACATACTTATATGTATACCTCAATGTAAGATACACCGTTTTCTGAAGCATCCTAAAAGAGTTTGAAAGTTATACAAATTTTAATTTTTACTGTTTTCACTATTCCCATAGAACAATAAGATGATACAGCTACACTCCATGTGGTGAACTGAAATTTAAATTAAGATTTTGTCGCAAATGGCAAAAGAAAATCATCTCAAAATACAACACTGTTTTTCGTTTGCTTTATTTTACAACTGTTGTTGTTAGCCTTAAGACTAATAGCTTGTTGTTTTGGGTTAGGAAAAAAGTGAGATCACTAAAACTTAAGGTGCTTGCACTCTTAAAAACAAAATATGGGGACAGTGATGTTAAAGTATGTTAAATGTTAAGCTATTCCTGGGGCACTCTTGTGAGAAGCAAAGCTAAAGAAATTGCAAAATATGGAGGCCTTATTTTTTATATTGTTGCATTCAAGTTAAATTTTCAACAATGAATATAATAAAATTAAAAGTTTGCTACCTTCCTGAGCGAAGACCTTTCATAGAGAGGTTACACTGTTTTTACAATTTTGCGTAACGGCGCGCCACAAAAAGTAAATAAATTTTGACACAACTAAGTAGTAAATAATGTCAGTCAACTGAGCTGACTTGGCCAGAATTATTTCCTCGCAGAATGTTGTTTTATATACATATGTATGTATGTACATAAGTATGTCCAACTGCTTTATTCTGTTATATGTACATACATACATATATGAATGTTCATAATAGTCCTGAACAAATTTTCCACAATTTCCTGTTAAAATTGTTCTAATGTTTTCAACTGACTGTAAATATCCTTTTAAAAATGGTGTAACTTATCATCCTCGTGGCTCTGGCTTCAAGCATTCATTCAGTCAGTCATGCATTTAATTCATTTTTATAAATTCACAGTTCAGTCTTTCATTTTTCTTGTTTAAGAAAATAATAAAAAACAAGACGGAAGCACAAAACAGGAAACAACTCACCAAGACTTATGTTTGGACCCATGATGACATAACCTGCCGAGCTATCAACAAGACCATGTTGCAAAAAAAATGGTTGAGCACCTTGCTTGCCACGTATGCGATGCATGGTTAAAATGTAGCCATCATCCGTGATGGCAGTATGGACTTCAGCTGGATACCCATATTTAGCAATTAATTTATCCTTCGAATTGATATTGTTGTCATTGTTTTCGTTGTTTTTGTAGTTTTAAAACAAATGATGTTGAAGGATTCCAAGTGATGAAAATGTAATGAAAATGAAGGGAAGAAAGCAAATAAATATTTAAATAACTGAATTTATTTCAAAATGCGCCAATCAGAAGAAAACTGCGAAATAAGTTGTTCCATTTCAATTAAATTTTCCTTTAGAAAGAGAGGAGCAAACGGAGTTAATTAAGTTAAGTGAGTTTTATTGAAATAAGCAGAAATGTACGAGTATTTGCATAAATAGCAAAATGTTAATAGTAAATGATGACTTTGATAGAAAGAGAGACCATAAAAAACAAAGTGAATGTCTTTGTTTCCGTACGAAAAATGTACGACTACATAATTGCAGAAAAAGTTAAGCAAATGTCGTATTTATTGAGCGGCGGAAAGTGCTTTAAAAACATTAAAGGTGGTAGCAAATTTACTTCAAATAAACGATATTTACTGAACAATAAGTTTGATAGGAAAATAGTGTGAAATATGGGTAGAACAATTGGTCTAACGGATTAAAAATGAGCCTTGGCTTGTACTGACGATTTTGGGTGAAAGTTACTGTAAGGTTGAGGTAGCTCCTCTTCCTTATAATTTAAATACAATTTGAAGGCTTCTTGCTTTATTGCGGCTCTTCTTAAGACTAAAAAACTGTTTTTTAATACATAATTGCCGTAAGTTTAATTTAATAAATATGTGCAAGGAATAAAAGAAATATGTGGTATTAAAAGGAGAAACAAGAGTAAATATGTTAAGAAAAAAAGGAGAAATAAGTGCGGGAATGGCACATAAAATTTATCAGCCCGATCATTAATATTCTCATGGAATTTCATTTCTAAGGAAAATCTTTTTCTCTAGAAAAAATTCCTCCAATCATAATTTACGGGGGAACAAAAAATAAGGAAGGTTGGCAATATCGAACTTCGATGACAGCTGTTTTGTTTATTTACATTTTATTTTTCATTGTGACGGCTTGAAAGGAGAATATATTTTAGTGTTAAATAATTAATTAATTAAAGAATTAATTTAAAAAATGCATTTAGAATTGTGGCAGAGTTTGTTTATGTTAGAGAAGAGCACGAAAGCGTGATTGTTAGACGCATCAGATCCTCTTGAATTGCCTCAGTCATTGTATTTAAATACCATATAATTTAATTGTATTGGATATATCCAATTTTTTTATAGGCTTCAAAAATACCACAGACTAAACAAGCTGGCATTTCGATACTTCCATTGCTGTTTACCAATGAATAAACTGAAGGTGGCCACCAAACTGGAGTTGGTGGTTGACGTACGTATTTCCAATTCGCTTGTGCCTGGTGTGGATAAAAGTGCCAGAATTGGCACTATCGTTGTACATAAAATATAAACTAACAATGGGTTCCAGTAGATGGTTCTCCCGAAATAAAATTTAATGAGGTGCATTTAAAATGCCGCAACATAATTGAGCCCACTAACGGAATACTTAAGAACCGGTAGAGATGTCTTCTTGGTGCAAGGGAGTTGCATTATTCTCACGAAAAGACAGCCAAATGTTAAGTCAATACCAACACCAAGCTCTATCTCTTAGAAGCAATATAAGAAGAACTCTGGATTAACTTAAAGTAAATAAAATTTGTTTTTATAATTTATTTAAACGAAAACGATCTTAAAACTTTGTGTTTTAACGAAAATCGATTTTGATCACATTGTAAGTTAAGGAATCACATTCATAAATAAATTCAAAAAATTATTTTTGGCTCCTATTTCAACACACGCTTAAAACCATTCCCACAAATAATTATTTTTGGATCATATTTATTACAACACACGCTTAAAAACATTCCATATTTTTATGCTGACAGACTAGAAAAAAACAAAAATATTAAATGCTGGTGGATGGATTAAAAAGTTTAGTTTTAAGTTAGACTTAAGGAAATGAACTTGTAAAAATAATATATATTTTTTTTTACAAAAATTCAAATCGGAATTACAACTGGCGCCCAACGTAGGGCTACCGAAAAAATCGTATAAATCCTGAAAAAACAAAGTAAGGAACGTGTTCCGTCTCACAAAACTAAGAAATAAGTGACTTGGAAACAAGAGACAAAATTAATCAAAGTTTAATTGGTGAATAAGTCCTGAAAAGGAAAACTAAGGATCGTGATCGGTTACACCAAATTAAAAAATAAGTATTTTGGAAAGAAGAGAAAAAATAAAAAACAGACCATAATTGATAGTAAAAAACTTAATTGTAACAAGTGTTACAAATAAATTGTAAACTAACTTTGAACGTGACGAAATATTTCATCCCAAATAATTTTTTTCCAATATAATTTTTATAAACTGTGGCAAGAGGATAAACAATTTTAATCTAGTCCATAAGAAAAAAACGCGGTGAATTCAAGGAAAATACTCTTAAATTATAAAGATAATATATGGCAAAAAACTTTACAAGTAAAAATTAGAAAAAACAGTGATTTACTGGAAGGCAATTGTAAATTTATAAAATTGATTAAATGCAAAACCTTAACAAAATTTTTCTTTCAAACCCAACAAACGATACGAATAATGCAATTCCTATTTAACAAGAACTTAACAAACCAAGTGAAGTTTAATGAACCTTAAAAATATGAAAATTAATTAAAACTGAAAATATTGGAAGAAAAAACTCTTTGATAGAAAATATGAGTGGCGAAAACCAGAAACAGTTACAGGAGTATCATCCACAACAAGTAAAAACCACAGTGACAGCATTGCGTTATCAGAAATCCAGCGACTGACGACTTCAACAGCATCCAATGCAACGTGCTACAAGTTATATTAATGGAAGATTATTTTATTTAATAATTATCAATAGTTATGATTTTAAATGTGAAATTTAATTGTGTTAAGAAATTTTGAGTTGCTATATTTTAAAAAGTTTTTTCATGTAATGCCTGAAGAAACAATTAAAGATTTAACCAATAGACTCAGTCGGTCACTAACAATGGCTAACACTAGTACACCATCAGTGTCAGGATTGACAGAACTGCAGAAGAGTCAGATAAGAGACTTAATTATTAATACAATAGAGACAGGTCCCTTGCACAGAAAGGTAGATGAATTAACCAGCAATCTCCAACAACTGACTAGTGTAAATATAGTTGAAGAATACAAGGTAGAAAAAATTGATGAGACAATTACTTGTGATGAATCCTTAGATGTTATAAAATCGCTACCAGCCTCTAATGGCAAAACATCTTACATCAGCTGGCCGGAAGCCGCCAACAACTCTATGAGCTCTATGAACACCGCTTACTCGGACAAGAGACCATAGCACATTATAGAATAGGAACTTAGCATTATGCGACTGTAATGAAGTTAATTCGGGGGAATGGGCCAGTGCACTCAGGGCAAAGTTGTTGATTGCTCTCAACCTGGCGAGAAGCCAGCAGCGATCCCTGAAAATGGACTGGTCAAGCTGACATACTGCCTCCCCGTGGCGCCCCTGGATAGCCCCTACAGCACCCGCTTAGAGGTGAACCAAAGTGTGCAGCGAATCCCCTCTGTCCAGGGGTCTAAACCAGGACCCGGTCCTCCAGGTTTCGGGGGTTGTGCGTGGGGGTAACTTCCCTACCGTGTAAAAACACACTAGTTTCGACACAACAACAAAGAATAACTTTGTTGGTTGAGGCCCAGGTTCACCACGGACTGTAGCGCCAAAAGAAGAAGAAGAAGAAGAATGAAGTTAATTCAAAACTAACTTCTTTAATAAATAAAACCATTCTGACTCATGGTTCCAATTCAGAACTGACATATGAGTTAAATAAAAAGAATCGACAGTACGCATTTCTTATTCTTCTTATTTAGGCGCTACAGTCCGGGGTGGACCTGGGCCTCAACCAACAAACTTTTCCAGCTAGCACGGTCCTCCAATTTTGCACACCAAGTTGGTTGAGGTCCCTCTCCACTTGTGTGCGCCATCGGTTCCGTGGGCGTCCTCTAATGCGTTGTCCCACAGGTTCGGAATCGAAGATTCTACGGGTCGGAGCATGCGCTCTACATGGCCCAACCATCTTAGCCGTTGGATCCGTAGAAGCCTGGTTAGGCTCATGTCGCTGTACAACCCGTACAGTTCATAATTGAATCTTCTTCTCCAGAAACCATCAACGCAAACGGGGCCGAAAATTGGACGCAGAACTTTTCTCTCGAAAATACCAAGGACTTCCTCATCCGCCTTCGACACCGTCCATGCTTCCGCGCCATAGAGAAGTACAGGGATTATCAAAGTGGTATATATTGTCAGCTTGGTTTTTCGAGAAAGGGCCTTACTACTCAATTGCCTCTTGAGCTCAATAAAACAGCGATTGGCAAGAGCTATTCCGCGTTTGATGTCTGTACTGATGTTGTTTATACTGTTGACTTGGTAGCCAAGGTAGACGAAGTCCTTCACTACCTCGAAGTTATAGCTGTCTATGGTGACGTTCTGGCCCAGTCGTCGATGGTGTGCGTCTTTTCTCGATGACAGCATATACTTCGTTTTGCCCTCGTTCAACGTTAGACCTATTTTAGCCGCCTCCGTTGAAATACCAGAAAACGCTTCATTGACGGCCGCTGTGTTCCACCAATCACGTCAATGTAGTCAGCGTATGCTAGCAGTTGCACGGACTTTTGGAAGATCGTGCCTCTGTTGTTGGCGTGTGAGTTTTGCACGATCTTCTCAAGAATTAAGTTAAAAAAGTCACATGACAGTGCGTCGCCTTGTCTAAATCCCTTTCTGACATTGAAGGTCTCGGCGAATTCGTTTCCGACCTTGATGGAGCAGCGAGAGTTCTCCATCGTCATCCTACATAGCCTGACCAGCTTGGTAGGAATGTCAAAACTAGACATGGCTTTGTATAGGTCGTCCCTATACACACTGTCATATGCGGCCTTAAAATCGACGAATAGGTGGTCGGTGTCGATTTGCATCACTTGGGTCTTTTTCAGGATCTGCCGTAGTGTAAACATTTGGTCAATGGTGGACTTCTCCGGCCTGAAACCACACTGATAAGGACCTATCAAACTGTTCACGAATGGTATCAGGCGCTCACACAAAACGGCAGAGAAGATCTTGTAGGCGATGTGCACGAGACTTATTCCTCGGTAGTTGGCGCAGTTGAAGGGGTCTCCTTTTTTGTGGATCGGGCAAACGATGCTAAGATTCCACTCGTCGGGCATGCTTTCCTCCGACCATATCTTACAGATGAGCTGGTGCATTCGCTCAACCAGGTCATCTCCGGCTGCCTTAAATAGTTCCGCGGACAGTGCGTCCGCTCCTGCAGCTTTGTTTGATTTCAATCTCGATATTGCTATCTTGACTTCATTCAGGTCGGGGGGACGGAATTCTCTACCATCATCGTCCGTTATCTGGAGTGGAATATTCTGCCTGGCGATGGAATCGGTGTTTTGCTCGCCGTTAAACTGTCTGCAGAAGTAATCTTTCCAGATTCTCAGCATCGATTGCGACTCTACTACGATTTGTTCCTCTTCGTCACGACAGGCTTCTGTCCGAAGCTTATATCCATTGGATAGTTGTTTTACCCGTTGGTAAAACTTTCGGATATTATTCCTCCCCTAACACCTCTCCAGTTCCTCAATCGCGCGCTTCTCATGCTTTTTCTTCTTCCTTTTGAGAAGCCGGTGTTCTTCCCTTCTCTTCCCTTCTCGTAGAGCTCTTCCCTTCTCGTAGAGCTCACGAGCTGCTCTCGTCCTTCTCTCCAACGTCGCCTTATACGCCGCTACCTTCGCTGAATGTGCCTGCCTGCACTCGTCGTCAAACCATGGGTTTTTCCGGGTGGCATTGTAAAACCCAATACATCAGAGGCAGCATCTCTGATGGCGTTTTGGCAACGGTTCCATTCCTAATCAGTTGTTTCGCCTGGCAGGGTTGGACTCTCTGAGAACTTAAGGGAGACTAGATCAGCAAATTTCCCAGCGGTCGATTGCGATTGTAACTTTGCGACGTCAAACTGTTGTGGTCGTGCTCTACTCCGTTGTGCTACTGATATCCGTGATCTTACCTTGGCTACCATAAGGAAGTGATCGGAGTCAATGTTGGCTCCTCGGAATGTTCGGACATCAAGAACATTGGAGGAGTGTCTGCCGGCGATCGCAATGTGATCAATTTGGTTGACGGTTTATTGATCAGGGGACCGCCAGGTCCCTTTGTGAATGTTGAGGTGAGGGAGATTATAAAAGTCATCCTTGCTGTCGTCATCTTTATCCTCCGTAGGGGCGTGGGCGCCGATTAGGCTAATGTTGCCGAGTCTAGCCTTGATGCGGATTGTAATGAGGCGTTCGCTCACGTATTTAAAGCGTAAGACTCTTTGCTTAAGTCTGCCTCAAATAACAAACCCGCATCCAAACAAGCGCTGTCGTCGCTCTTTGTAGCAATCACCGTAATAGATGTCGCAGTTCTCACTTTCTTTTTGCCAGGCCCATCCCATCGCACTTACTGGATGGCGGTGATGTCAGCCTTATTGGCTTCCAGGGCCTCCGCAAGTTCATCGGCTGCACGTGGTCTGTTCAGGGACCTAACATTCCACGTGCAGAACCGAAAATCGTTATCCTTATTTCGTTGTCCATGGTCGTCAGCAATAGGGTAATCCATACTTATATTTTCTTCTTGTGGTTGTATCGAAACTAATGTGTTTTTACACGGTAGGGAAGTTAACCCCACGCACAACCCCCGAACCTGGAGGACCGGGTCCTGGTTTAGACCCCTGGACAAAGGGGATTCGCTGCACACTTTCGTTCCCCTCTAAGCGGGTGCTGTAGGGCTATCCAGGGGCGCCACGACGAGGCAGTATGTCAGCTTGACCAGTCCATTTTCAGGGATCGCTGCTAGCTTCTCGCCAGTTTAAGAGCAATCAACAACTTTGCCCTGAGTGCACTGGCCCATCCCCCATTTTGCACTGAAATTTAATCGGGCATCTAATATAACTCCCCTAAAAAAAATCCTCCCTAAAAAAATCACACAATAATTTGAGATTCACTCAGAGCAATACCACAAAACCTAATTTTTTCCAAAACTACAGGTTCATACGAAGCCGATACCGATGGAATTGGGCAGCTCTGCCAACATACAACAAAAAACACAACCTTTTAATAATGGGTTTAATTTTAGACCAGCCTATAATAATAATAACTTTTCACAGACACAAAATATAAATAATTGTCAGAGTTATGGACAAAATAACTTCCAGCAAGCCACGAAACGACAGCGTCCAAGTGCCCCAGCACAAGCCGCAGAGGATAAATAATCTCAATGAAAAATCTCTTTTAGAAATCACACCGGATTGGTCTATATCACAAAAAGGGGAGAATCTGGACGAATGTATAGAATACTAATTGACAGCGGTTGTACCAGTTGCTACTGTGGCCCTAATGTTTTTAGAAATTGGCAAGAATTAGTTATAAGAAAAAAAAAGTGAAAACAATGAGTGGGTTCACTATTATTAATAATTTTAGCGTAGCAAGGATATTCGGAATAAAAGAAAGATTTTATGAAATTCCTAATCTGATATTTTGTTACGATACAATTTTATGAGAAAGTCTAATATTATATTAGTCTTTGAAGCAGGAACCTTGTCAAGTGGAGAGCACATTGAAAGGTTTCATAACATTTACGGAAGGACACGAAACCCTTAAGGATACAGATTCCGAAGAAGGGGAGCCCATTGAAAATAATAGTTATATAAAACAAAATGAAGAATTTGAATTTTTAAGGAATAAAATTAACAAAGAAATAAGGAAACTCCATTCTGGGATAAATATGAACAGACGTAAGGGCAGAAATCAATACAATTGCTAAAACTCCTATATGGAGTAAGCAATATCCATATCCAATGTCCGTGAATACGTTTGTAAACAGCGAAATAAAAAATTTATTGGACGACGGTATTATTCGTCCAAGTAGAAGTCCCTACACTTCACCAATTTGGATTGTACCAAAAAAGGCAAAGAATGAAGACGGATCTTCAAACTTAAGAATGTTAATTGATTACAAAAAATTAATTGAAAAGACAATTGCTGTTAACTATCCCATTCCTGACTGCAATGTGGTCTTATCAAATTTGGGGAAGGCTAAATACTTCGCCACAATCGATTTAGAATCCGGGTTCCATCAGATATTAATGAAGGAGTCAGACATTATGAAAACAGCTTTCTCAGTAAATAATGGCAAGTATGAATTCCTTAGAATGCCATTCGGACTACAAAATACCCCGGGCATTTATCAGGCTGCAATGGATGATATCTTAAGAAATTACATTGGAAAACTTTGTCACGCTTATATCGATGACATAATTGTATTCTCACATTCATTGGAAGAACATACTGACCATCCTGCTCAAGTAATTGAAACTGTCAAGGACGCTAATATGAAAATTTCATTTGAGAAGTCTGAGTTCTATAAAAAAAACAATTTTTGGGATACATAGTGGGGTTTAAGTGATGAAACCCGACCCAAAAAAAAAACCAAACTATAAAAAATTACCCGCTACCAGTGACCCTACGACAACTCAGAAGTTTTCTGGGAATGTCCGGTTACTATAGGAAGTTTGTAAAAAATTATGCACTTGTAACCAAACCACTAACCTATTATTTATCAGGTGAAAATGGCCGGATTTCACAAAATATGTCAAAGAAAATTAACATTCAATTGAATGAAGAAGCTATCGCAGCCTTCAATGAAGTAAAGGCGTTCCTTACAGATCGGGTAGAATTAATGCAACCTGACCTTAATACCAGGTTTATTTTGACGACAGATGCGTCAAACGTTGCCGTAGGAGCCGTATTAAGCCAAAATTCCCGTTATCAACCAGAAATCCCAATGGCAATATAAAAAGATGGCATACTTTCATGGAGGAGTTTGTACTAAAGACTGTGTACAAACCAGGGAAACAAAACAAACAACAAACTTTACATTAACCACATAATTAATACCCAGCAACATTAATTCATTCTAACAATTTTAATTAATCCTAAATTAATTTTAGCAAAATGCTACTAAAAATGATCATGATGATACTTTTCGCCAATCGAAAAACTTTATTCAAATTCATTTGGGCATAAGAAGAATGAAGAACGGAAATTTCAAACTAATACATGTTATTGAAAAAAATAAATACACACAATTGATTGATACATTCATTCCCTTATAATACTTTGGAGGAAGCCTTAAACTTTGCCTCAATAATAATTGCATCTAATAAAAATGCCATAATATAGTATTTGTGAAAAGTCAATAATTAAGCCAATTAAGAAGAATAATACAACGAACTAATAAAATGAACAGCAGTATTTCTCTGAAAATCAGCCAGGCGAGGAAATATTGTCCTTGAAACTTATTAAGGAACTTAGTGTTAATAATATTAAAGAATTAAAATCAATCAGTACAAAAAGCAAAATCACAACCTCAATAAACTTTTCTCTATCAACTCTAATGGTTGTGACAATATTATATTGTTGCAAAAGATACAGGAGTAGCTTCTCAGTGAATCTACCTTCTATTGTAAAAACTGAACTATCTCTTGAAACTTCACCAAGGAACAGTGATCAGAAAAACGAATCCTTGGAAATTCCAACCACTAACTCAATTGTGGACAATTGATTTAAGGAAGGGCTGACTCCCTCACATTCATAAATAAATTGAAATAATTATTTTTGGCTCCTATTTCAACACACGCTGAAAATCATTCCCACAAATAATTATTTTTGGATCATATTACAACACACATTTAAAAACATTCCATATTTTTATGCTGACACTATGCCTGCAACTTTCGTCAAATTAAAAGACAAAAAACATTCCCCCATTTATGCTGACAGAATAGAAAAAAACAAAAATACTAAGTGCTTCTGGATGGATTAAAAATTTAGTTTTAAGTTAGACTTAAGGCAATGAAGTTGAAAAAATAAAATCGGGAATTCTGACTTACATACATACATATGCTTTTAAGAAAGAGCATTTAAAAATATTTGTTTTCGAAATTCAACATTTTTAATCGCCCGAGTATCTCCTTGCCTCTTTTAAAAACGCCGCACGCAGTGTCGTGATTGGGTTCCATTAATCAAAGCAAATGTTCACTTGGCTGCTTATTTGTGCTTTTTGAGCTTCCAAGAATTTTTTTTAGTTATTTAATTCACGTTTTAATAAAAATAGTTACATGCTTGTTTTTAAAAACTACCTTTAATATTTTATGGGACAATTTTTTTGCACTGAAAAATATGATATGATGGGGATAAAAATAAATGCATATTTAAAACAATTTTTTTTAGTTCCGAGTACTTACGGGTTGAGCCAAAAGTTTTATTATATTACCCATTCATCACTATTTTTGTTCCAGTTTATATTTGAATCACAACAAAATCTGACTGTACGTTCCCAACTGAATTTCTTCGATGCCTATAATAATTACCTTTCCAACGAGCCCCAATAGTCTGCAGATAAACTACGGATAAACTTGCCCGGAATACCCTAAAACCAAAGTTCCAAAAAATAGGTGAATTTTTAATTTATTTTTATTGTTGATAATATTATACTAATGAAGATTTTTTGTGGGATGAAAACTTTTTTCTGTAGTGCTCCACAACTTGAAGCAAATACTGCTTATCCTCTTCGCCGTATGTCAATGCCCGATTGAAATCTGTAATCAGTTTTACTGCTCTTTCTGCCGGGTCATTTACAACGGTTAAGTGTTGGCATATTCGTTTTGCCGTGCAGTATTCTTCTTGATCCTTCCAAATTGACAGATCCAATTCAAAAACTGTCACATCGATTTGCAAACGATGGAAAAAACGGTTGGTGTGAGGAGTTATTTTCAAACAATTTCACTTGTTCCAGCGTTAAGTTTAATCTTTTCCGAATAACTTCGTCATCATGATTGCCAAGAGCTTCGACCATTTTCCGCTTCACTTCAATAGATATCATTTCATCGAAAAATTCAAGAGCAACCGCCTCTTCGGATAAATACCATAAATGGTTTTTGATTTTTGGCAACATTTAGATGGAAATATGAAATAGCGTCTTTAATGAATTGTAAATCTTGGTGCGGTGCAGATACAGCGTTAACGCATTCGAACCAATACGAAACATACATAAATACGCGTGAAGAAAATGCAACTGTTTTGAATGCCTTTCAGTTCGGAGGATGACATCGTGAATTATTCGCGAAGCAAAAAAATGCTATAGCAGTATGTAGCTTTGGACATAAACCTTGCATGAATTGTTGCGCCAGGCAACCGCAACTGCGTAAAATTTGGTTCTTCCTTACCAAGAAAAATGAGCGAAAATTGCAACAACTCATTATAATCGCCTCCTCATAATGAGATTTCAACGCCTCAAGGCAAAAGTTCTTGTGCGTTTCTATTTCGGCTGCTCTTAAGTTTTTTTGCACTGCTTCATCCAATACTCCACTCTTGAAAGTATTCATATTCATATTTTTCCAGTTTTTTGAAAAACGATTAAAGAGAGTGACTTCTGGTGCTGATGTTTATCCGAAATTTAACTCACGCACAGCTTTAATAAGCAATTCGCTGAGCTTTTTTCAATACCAGTGTTTGTAGATGTTGTGTCAACAGCCACAATTTGCACTAAATTATAAATCTTCCATTTGCGTAGGAATTATTCAATGCCTTCAGCAATATTTTCACCACAAGATTCCTGAAGTTTCGCAATGCCAAGGAGTTTTTCGTCGTTCTCTGCGGTTATGTTAATTACCTTCAAGGTATTTATTTATATTTAATTATTAATTATGTACCTTGAATTCGTCTATGATCTGTTTCGCTTGTCTGCGGCGATATTCCTTTCGCATTGTTTGAAACGATGTTCGGTTAAAGACGAAATCTTCCACATTTATGTCCTTCAAGTCAAGTTCCATTTACTGCAACTTCCGCAAGACGGCTGTAATTGTAGCAGATGTTAAATGCATTGCATCGCGATCACTGATGCGGCACTTATCCATGCTTGCTAACATTCGATCATCAACGAAATGGATTTTTCCGCAAGATCCCTGGACTCCTTGATGTTGGTCCTTCAGAAAATCAACTTCCGCAACTAATTGTCCATTTCTACGCCTTCGTATACAATACTTTCTGAGGTATCTGTATTAGACGCAACCTCATCTTTGAACAACAAGCAATAATTAAAAATAACAATAAAAAAGACATTATATTGACCAATACCTTGAACTTCTTGTGACTCTTCTTGATATTTGCGCTTGCGCTTTTTTGCTTCTTCCAGTAGCTTCGCTTTGCATTCTTGTTTTCGTGACAGCTTTAAATCCTGGCCTGACATACAACCTGGCCGACCCTTTTCTCCTTGCAATAGAAGGAAATCTTTGTCCTCTTCGATAGTCATCGTTTCAATAACTTTCGATCTTCTCACAGAATTCTTTCTCATCGTTTCTATATTTTTCATATTTGCCAAATCTGTTCTTGGACAAATTTTTCCACTCGGTTGATTTCGGCCATTGTTGGAATATTTGCTTTTTGCCAAAATTCAAGAGTAGAATGTATTGTATTTTGTATGCTTGCCTTAACAGGGAGTTTTAGCACTCGGGTTTTATAAAAAAATAATTGAAGAACTTGCTTCATATGAGGCAACTTTGCGCCTTTCAGTTCACTTTCGCATTTTCCCACCAAAAATATATCATTATCGGATCGTAATTTCTTAGATTATAACTGTTTATTGTTTCATTTTATTTAATTGGTCTTTACTTATTATTCACTGCCCACTTGTTTCTCTTATCACTTTTACTTTGAAACTGCAAAACTTTCACTAATTTACTATTCATCAAATATTAAAACTTCTTAATAATTAACAACAACCCATTTAATCCGAAGATCATATTGACGTATTTACGCAGAAGACCGTATTTACGCAGTAAAGCAACAGAAGTATCAAATAATGTTTAACACTTTAATGTTTTCTTTATTCACAAAATTGCATTTCAAAAATCATCAATACGCCGCTAGATCACTTTGTCTTGTTGTCGCTAATAGCACAAAATGTTTAGAAAGGGCGATCAACGCCCGAGATTCCGCGAACGCGGAACTAAGAAAAGAAATTTTAAATATCCATAATTCTAGTTATCCCCAAACTCATATTTTTCAGTGCGAAAACTTTTGGATTTAACATTTCTTAATTTTTCTATATAACGATAAAAAAAACAGCAGCATAATCGAGTGCAAAAAGACGGACCGAGTTGGTGCAGAAAAAAAAGGTGAATGTGTTGAAGGATGTGGGCGAGAATTTAATAGCAAATTCAGGCAAACATTTCGAAACCACAAAATGTTTAAAACAAAATATTTTAATATTAAGTTAACTGAAGAGTAAGCAGCTCTTAAATGAAGAAGTTGTTTATATATTTTTGCCATTTAAGAGTGCTACCATACTTTTATCATAATTAAATACCAAACGCAATTTGAGACTGAAAAAATGAAACCATATTAAATACAACTTAAGTTTAAGGAAAAATTAACTAATTTCGTATTTAAATATTAAGTTAAAAACTGGCCTTTAGTCAAACACTCGCTAGGAAAACGTGCATAAGAAGGTACCTGGTACTCAGGGCGGAAAGCTAAAAAAGAAGTTTTTATGAAATTTTTATTTTATGAGAAGTACCTTTTTCAAAAATAAAATCTAACAGTGGTATTCATAAAAACTTAATACATGCTTACAAGCAGCTATTAGTCTTAATTTGAAAAAACTGTATTCATAAACGATTATTAGCTTACTAAACGTTTAGTAAGCGGTTATTAAGCCGTACAAATTTTAATATTACCTTGACCATCAATTAAGCTCTTATTATCGGAGAATTTTTACATTTTTCTGTGTTTACAATGTGTCTTTTCAAGTTTTTCAAATTTTATAGGAAATATGCAAAAATGGAACCATTAAATTTAATAAAAAGAACGGGTAAGTACATCAAAATTTATTTAAAAAAAAACTTTTATAATTTTGATTCTTATTAAGAAGAAGATATAAGAAATATTTGCCAGAAAAAACGAAAAGCAAAAATGTATAAAAGGAAGTTCGATCCATTTTCTCTACCGAATAATTTATCTTTATTAATTTTTGCAATACAAATCTAAAAAAATTATGAGAAATATCCTAGTGATATGTAAACAAACAAAACATAACTCGTTATTCAAATACTTTTACTTCACTCGTTAAAAAATGTGAATTTAACGTTGACATTATTCATTTTTGTGCTATTCTAAAAGAAGTGAACATATTAATTAGTATTATCTGTTTGTTAAATATATATTTTTTCTTAATACAAGGAAAATAACATAAAGTAATATGATAGACATGGTTAATTTAGAAATTGGTAATCGGCTTAGATACAGCACGGTGCTGCCACTCTTTTGTCTAAAAACTCGATGAAGTATTTATTAGTTACTAAACTGTTTATGAATACGCTTTTTTACTAAACGCTTAATAAACCGAAATTGTTTAGTAATTAGTTTGTGCTTGATATGTTTAGTAAGGATTTTTTATGAATACCACTGTAAAACTTTTACAAATTATGCTCATATGAAAATAAAATCATTCTAGATTTTAATGAGGACAGACCAAAACATTGACTAAATGTATGTAAGTTGTCTTTACTGCAATAGAAAATAGATAAAGTCGGTCGGAGCTCGTGCACTCGCCAAAATATGTACATAAGTATGTGCACATACAATGTATTTATTTTTCTTAATGAAAACAAGTGAAAGAATTATTTTCAACAATACGTTCTTGTTCAATACCCGTTCAATAATTTCAATTAAATAGATATTGCTAAAAAATTAGAAAAAATTTTAACGATTGTGTAAACAATAAAATTTATATACATGAGTCGCAAATTTTTCTGCAAGCGAAATTAACATTTTTAAAATTTTTTATATGGAGTAATTTTAGATAAAAGCAGAGTGACCATGTTGTATTTTCAATGTTATCAGAAGTGGTATGGATTCAGTTTGAATTAATCATGGAATATTCCGATGCAGAAAGAAGAAGAAGTCTTTCAATAATAACAGATTTTACACGTAACCTTAAGTTCAATTTTGTTTTTTGTCATGTTTTTTGCTTTTATCCTCAATTTTGAGCACGATGAGGGGACCTTTGCCCCCCATCTGACCGCCAACATTTTTTGGCTCAAATATTTTTTTTCCAGACCTCACAAAATGAGGGGTTCCTGCATGTCGAAATCTAGTTACTAATGATTCTCATATAACACTATGCCAAAGCCAATGTAAGTTAAGGTACAGAAGTACATCTATTGGAATGGTTGCAAAATGAGCGCTGCATGCGCAACAAAAAACTTGTAGCAAACGCTACCTTGCATTTTATTTAAAATTCCGTTCACATGAAATGTGAATCCATTTTGGATGAAAAACATAATTGTTGGTGCTTTGTGTGAGGTTGTGGAGATCTTTATAAAAAAAGAAGTTCAGTTGTATTTTGGCACTCAGACTCGCATAGCGAGAACATAAAATATTTAATAAGAATTTGATTTGTTAAGATTAACAATAAAAATTAAATTTATAAAATAAAATTTTATATTTTTAATTTTTATTTTATAAATAAAATTAAAACAAATAAAATCCACAGTGTTTAATTTATACGTTTATCCTCAAATCTTTGGATGGTTGCTCTGTTTAATTTCTTGGATAGTTACTTTAATTAATTTGTACATACATACATGAATTAAATGAGAGTTATAATTTTAAATTCCATTTCGAAGGAATTCTATTATTTTAAAATGTCTTTTTGTGAATTGAACGAAAAGTATGAGCTAAAATTTAGTTCAAAGAACAGAACGTATTAATTTTTTTAAAAGCTCTTCTTTAAATCTATTTTAATGAAAAGAACGCAAAATTATTTTCTAGATTTTTCTTATCTTTCTTTGCAAATTTCTTTTGTTTTATGATAAATTTTTGTTATTTAAAACTCAGTACTCATATAGGAATTTTCCACAACTACCGTTTTTACATTTTAATGACAATTGGGGCCTCTTCACAAAGTGTAAGGAAAAGTGGTTTGTTTTAGTATGCGGAGGTACTTATACTTAAAAATATTCACTGGCAACACTGGATCAAATGACCAGTGTAACGGATCACTTATTTGATTCAGAACGAACGATAACAATATTTTTTAAGCCAACATAAAACTGAATCAATTAATTTCAACGTTTTACTCACAATTTTTAACTGCCCGCTCTAACGCTAACACGTTCGTTGAAGCGGTGTGATAGATGCTTTGTATAAATTTGGTCTCTACACAGTTCAGAATTATGGCACAAGCAAATGCAAATTGGATAAAATCACTCACAATTCCTGATCGCGTAATTCAGAAATCAAAAAATGGAACAAAGCAGCAAAACAGTATTTCCAATAAATGGGCAAATTATAGATGCATATGTACTCATATGTACCCATATTTGCCAATTCCGGCTAGAACTACTCGTGCGAGTACTTACGACTGATAAATTCGAGTCCTCTGTTATGCTTTTACGCTCCGCCTTTTCTTCTTCGGTTTCATCTTCGTTGCTGTCGTCCTCGTCTTCGTCAATAAATGGGGCAAACTGACAGTTTGCTAGATTTATAAGAACGTTTAGGAACAGGAAAACCAGAAATGTATCCATTCCACAGAACTTTTGCACAATAAACATTTGTTGTTTTAGTGATCTTTCTAAAAAAAGTGTTATTGATATTAAACTTTTAATGTTACGATTTGCAACAAAAATTATGCAACAAGTCACAATTTTGACGTAATATTTGCTCAAACTGAATAAAAAGTGAAATTATTATTTAATAGAGTTTCTTCATTTCTTATTGACACTTTTTATTTGTAAGTTGCTTGTTTGTTTATTTGCTTGTTAATTGCTCGCAAAAGTAAGACTGACACGTTTGATTTTTTTCTTTGGGTCTTAAGACCAAGCCAACCAACTCTTTGACGGTTTTAAGTGAAATGCCAGAAACGAAACTACCAAATATTTTAAATCGTCGAATTGTCTGTTGGTCTCCACTCACAACCCAAAAAACTTTCATTGAAATACAAAACTTTTTTATTGTTGGGCATTTGCTGGCTGTTTCATTTACCACTGCGTTTTTCTTTTATTTGCTTTTTAACTGTTCGCCCTCTGCTGCGCTGCGTCCCTGTTTTGAATTTCTTTTCTTAACGCATTTTTTATACTTTTGCTTATAAAGTGACTTTTAAATTGTCCAAAAAACCAATTTGAGCTTGAATGTGTTTTTGCTCCTCAGGCCTTTTGGCTGCTATTTGTTGCTGCCACTCAAAACGCTCTATCAGTTGGCTTGCACTAAACAAGTTAAGTTTAAAATTTTAATTTATTTATAATTTTTTTTTAAATGAATTCGTAATGCAGAAAATATTTAATATGCACGATAATATTTATCGATTGTTTATACATACATACATACATAATATATATGTGTGTATGTAAAGCTCCACATGTCCATTGTGACTGTTCTTTACTTCGCAGCTGTAAAGTAGTTCTGGGTTAAAGAACAGACATTTTTCGACGTAATTATATCTTAAGTCCGACGGTTGCTGCTTGTTTGGCCGTCGAGAGTTTTGCGTCTCACTCGCACTGGTTGACCAGATAACTGAACTATTTGCCGGTTCTTTTGTGTTGATTTCGTGTTGACAACACGGCTGCTTTCTGTGAAAAGGCATAAATCATATACAGTTTGTCACTGAAAAAAATAGAAAAATACTCTTAATGGGTATATGGTCTCATTCTGTACAGCCATGTTTTGAAAAATTTCTTTGTAAAGTAATAAATAATTTTATTTATTTATTATTATCGATAAGAAATTGAGTTCTGTCAACAAATGGCAAATTTTTCAAATTAAAACTGACATTGCCAGCTTGAAACACTAATGCGCTATTTATGGTCAAATTAAGCGATTTCCCGCTTCTTTCCTTTCGGCTTTGCGCTTTCTTGCAAACGAAAAGTTGACAGCACTTAATACTATAAAGGAAATAAAAAACTGTTTGCTTTACTTTAACATTTATTCTATTCTTTCTATCAGTTAATCCATCAATTAATGAAACAACAAATTTTGTGTCATAAGGAAGAAGTCGACTGATTTTGGTTAGAATGTGTTACTGCTACTGGCCTTACATTTCCAGTCAAATCTGGCTTCATACAATACACCGTCACGTTCAGTATGCACATACATACATATGTATGTATGTATTGCTATTGGATTCTTCACAGGTCAAAAGCAACGGAAATTGTGTTCGTTAACAAATGTGATTTCGAGAACGCCGTTCTTTGGCACTGAACAGAATTCGGGGCGAAAAGAATCCTTGTCGAGCAAATCCAATTAAAAAATACTAAAACTTGAATGCAAGTCAGGTGGCTTTGATTCTTAAGTCACAGTTCAATATTTGATCTCGTTGACTACGGTCGTCTCATATTAAATAGCGGATATTTATTTCAAACAATCAACTTTAAAATTTAAAGCAATATTTTTGTTTTTGAAACCTCGGTATTTCTTCTTATTGAACTCTTTTACTTGCCGATTTGCAAAGTTCTTGCAGAGCAAGCATAACCCAAATGGCCCCAGGGCCAAAATCGCGTAATCTAGATTTAAAAAAATCTAATATGAAGAAAACTAAACGGTCTGTGAACATTCCTATTAGTATATTATCTAACTTACCTACAACATCAAAAAATCGGTTTAGCGAACTAGCTATACTAAATGATATGGAATTGGATACAGTATACAACATAAATGAAGCAAAAATAGCAAAACCTCCTCCATTGGTAGTCGATGCCAAAATAAACTTAGGCGATCTTCAAGCATTATTGGGTAAGGACTCAATCTATAAACGCACGTCCATTGGAACTAAGGTGTTTCCACAAAATACAGCTTCATATGAGATATGTAAAAACATCTTATTGGAAATGAAAATTGAATTCCATACCTTTAATTCAAAGGAAAATCGTCTTTATACTATGTTCCTCTATGGACTTCCTAAACTTAGCATCGATGATATTAAAAAAGATATTCAGGAATATAATTTAACGCCCCCATCTATTACGGAAGTGAAAACAAAATTTAGCTCAGTGAATAACGTGGTCTATAAGGTACAATTTTCTAGGAAAAATTTCAACCCGAAATCACTTAACAATGTGTCTTCATTATGCAGTATAATAGTGTCTTGGAAAAAATATAAACCAAGAAAACAGGACAACCCCACTCAATGTTGGAACTGCCTCATGTATGGCCATGGAGGTATGTGATATGTGTAAACCAACATCACACTAAAGATTGCCCACTACAGAATCAAGGAAAAATGCCTGCAGTTTTCTCTTGTTTCAATTGCAAAAAAAAAAAAAATGGCAAAGAACGAACAGATCACTCTGCAAATGATATTAATTGCCCTTTTCGATCACTATATTTGGAAACAAGATCTAAAGCAACAAAGAAAAATACTCGTAATTATAACAACAACAATCAGAACTCATCTCATTACTCCAATAATAATATTAATATTAACAACGCCAACAACAATACTTACAGTTATACATACCTTATCATATGCAAATTGTGTGAGAGGAAATAATAACCTCTTTAAAATAGATGAACTCTTCAATATTTTTACAACAGCATTAAGTGATCTACAAAAATGCACAACCAAAGTACAACAATTACAAATTGTAATGTCGATGGTTAAATATGCATATGGTTTACAATAATAACAATGGATTAAAAATACTTTATTGGAATGCGAATGGCATTTCTACCTTTTCAAAGCTACTTCAACTTGAAACGTTAATTGAAAGAGAGAATATTGATATTGCCTCTCTAAATGAAACTCATCTAAATGAAAATCACAAAACATATTTTAAAAATTTCATAATTCATCGAAGAGACAGAAATGTTTCTCGTGGGGGAGGTGTAGCACTTATTGTACGTAGGCCAATCCAACACAAAGTTCTTTCAATCATAAACACATTGGGAATAGAAAATTTACCAATCGAAATAAAAATAAGTAACAGAAAGTTAATTGTTTGCACTGCGTATTCACCGAGATATAAAAAAAGCTTTGCAAGTGACATAAGAAATTTAATCTCTTTTAATGAAGATTTCATTATCCTGGGCGATCTCAATGCAAAGCACACTGCATGGAATTGCATAACTATTAACACCGCAGGCAACGTATTGTTTCAACTCGAACAATCTAACAATTTTTTTATAAACTACCCTAACAATCCAACTTTTTATCCGTCCCAAAGAAATAGAAACCCTTCAACTATTGACTTAGTTTTAAGCAACAGATCGGATATGAAATGCCATCTGATCACAGACCCATTGTTTGTAATATTGAAAATGCAACGGCAATTGAAAGGGATTTAAGGCACTATCACTATAAACTTACTGACTGGTCAGCGTTTAAAAACATAATTAACAACAAAATCACCATTACCGCAACCTCATATAACTGAAAAAATTCAATTGATTCAGAGATAAATAAGTTTATTAAAATTGTACTTGAAGCACAAAACAACTGCACTCCATTATTACAGTCCTATGGCAAAGTAGTATTACCTCAAAATATTGTCAATTTAATAAAAACTAGGAAAAAGTTCAAAAGAAGATGTCAAAGAGCATCAAACCCATCGGATGCAAAATGGTATAATCAATGCCTAAAACTGTTGACAAATACCATAAACAAGGATATTAGCACTTTTCGCAACGAAAAGTGGCAAAAGCTGCTATCGAATTTAAGGCCAGGTGATAAATCTTTTTGGAAAATCAGCCGGGGCTTGAGAGGTAAACAAAAAGGTAAAATTCCCCATCTCATAGAGGTCACACACTGACCAAGAAAAGGCAGAACTTTTATCAAACACTCTTTATGCATCTAGCAGCCTTACGTGTACATTCAAACATTCTATCGATAAAATCGTTAACTCAAAAGTTCACGCATTTACATCCATAAATACCTATTCCGAAAATATATCTTTAATATCACAAAACGAATTAAGCGACTTAATTTCTACTCTCAAAACATCAAAATCCCCTGGGCTAGATGATGTCTCCAATATTTTAATCAAAAATTTACCTATTAAGGCTGTGAAGTTATTATTAATAATTCTTAATAGCTGTTTAGAAAATAACTACTTCCCAAATCATTTTAAAAAGGCAAAAATCTTTGCTATTTCTAAACCAAATAAGCCTAAGCACTGTCCTCATAGTTATAGGCCAATTAGCCTGTTAAGTAACCTCGGTAAACTATATGAAAAAGTTATTCAAAATCGAATCAATAATGTTATTGAAAATACATCTATATTGGCTAATGAACAATTTGGGTTTAAGAAACAACATAGCGCCGTCCATCAAATAAACCGTATCACAAGCATTATAAAGTCAAATAAAAGAGTCAGGCAATCTACCGGGTTAATAGTCCTTGACATCGAAAAGGCATTTGATACTGTTTGGCACAACGGTCTTGTCTATAAATTGCTTCAAGCTAATATTACAAAATATTTATGCAGGATTGTTGCCGATTTTCTCACTGATAGAGCGTATGTAGTTGATATCAACGGATCATTTTCATCTCCAAAACAAATTACTGCAGGTTTACCTCAAGGCTCAATATTATCACCATTATTGTATTCAATTTACACCTCGGACTTCTATGCTGATGATACGGCTCTCATAACGTCTAGCAAACTTGCAAAAGGACTATTGCAGAAAATTGAAAAAGGACTTTCATCCTGCAATAAATACTTTTATAAATGGAAAATAAAAATAAGCCCAAGTAAAACTCAAGCAATTGTTTTTCCGTTCAACAATTCCCCGAAACGATTGCCGAATCGTCAATTAAGACTCCAGAATGAGAACCTGGCAATTCAAAACAATATCAAATATCTTGGAGTCTGCCTCGACAAGAAACTTAATTTTGCGAAACACATCGGTGAGATCTGTAAGCAATCAATGAACACTATTAGAGCATTGTGGTCAATTCTTAATAAACGCTCAACCCTTAACTATAAGAACAAGAACTTAGTATTCAAAACTGTGATAAGACCAACTTTGACTTATGCTTGCCCCATTTGGTACAAGGCAGCAAAATCACACCTAAAGAAGCTACAAGTAATCCAAAATAAATACCTTAAAATTATACACAAGAAAAACTGGAGATATTCAACCCAATTACTGCACAATGAAACTGGATATGAATTAATTTTTGATTTCATAAAAAAACTAAATAATAAATGCAACGAAACTATTGAAAATTCTCCATATCAACTGATAAGAGAATGCTTGCAATCAGCCGCGTAAATCAGATCATTAAATTGAAAATTAAATGTATACATGTATTATCCTCGGATAACTTCATAGTATACATATACATACTTTTTCTAACGGTATTTAAACCAAATAACTTTTCAGTATAAAGGTGTTTCCTATTTTCCTTTAGAAAATGTCAAATTAGCAATTAATATCAAGATCTTTTGTTATGAGAATTATTCATTGCAATATCTGTAGATAAAATCTCGAACATAGTAAATATAAATATGCTGAGTTGTGTCAGAATAGGCATTAAGTAAAACCTTTCGATTAAAAGATGTAAAATCTTTCATTTCTATATATGTATGTATGTATGTATGTATGTGCACATGCACGCCGAGCAATTTGAACTAAAGTACTCGTATACTAGTTATATGTACTACAGTGTAATATCAGTCAATGCAACTATTAAATATTTTGGGCGTTGCAAACACCGCGTTAAATATTTGCAGGCCGGTTATCTATATAAACAATATTAATATAACAATAATAACACAGGCTCCATTATTACCAGAAAATCTTTTAGTCACAAGTCTGTGAGAAATAGTGATATAAAAGTTTCAAGAAGTAGTATAGACTTACATATATAGAAAACTAGCTAAGTATCTTGATAAAAGAAAAGTAGTTTTACACACCTACTAAATTTGTCATATTCCTGAGGGTGGTCTTCACCACTCAACTCCTCTGGAAGATATAACAGCCGAGTTAATGGCTAAAGCTCAAGACGTTAAAAAGCATAATTACAAAGTAGCCTCTTTTGATTTTTTCTCAGCAACAGCTGAATGCACACTGAGCAACAAAAATACTCCTTGCACTTAACGCTACGCCAACGGTTCAATCTGCAAATATATCTTAATCTTTCAGACCTCAAAACTGCACAAATATTAAGCAACACTCGAGTGCATCTTATGCAAACACTTCAAAGGGTGAAAATACAAACGAGAGAGTTTATGAACGTCTTGAAAAAAAGATAAATAAATGATGTCTGTTCTTGTCGCCAAGTTATGCAATGAGATATTACCGCTAGTATGGAACACTAAAGGATTTGCAATCATATGCAGGAAACTGACATTTGGCTCTTAATAAAATCACACATTAAATATGAAGAACTTCCTTCAAATTGTTACAAGTTACAATATTTCTCACTTCGGCATATGGTTTTATACCACGACTATGAGGAGTTCTTCAACAGTTTAGGGAACAAACCAAGACTGGCAAGCACAAAGGGTCGTGAACTACACAACTGCATTTTGAAAAAATCATAAAATGTTCTTACAACAGCTGGACCAAACTATTGGCCATCTGATCCTACTAAAATACGGAGTAGCTGCTCTAAGCTCTGATCACACTCCAATTATTATGACTCAAAATTCCTTTTTTCAAAAAAAGGTTAAGTTTATGTAAAGAAAACTGATAGGAATTAGACCAATCTACTGAAGAACTCACTAACTCACAAATTAACTGTTTTTTGGTCAAATTAAATTATTTTAAAGTCACAGTCATTTTATTTTCAAAACAAATAAAACTTTAATAGAAAGAAATTCAACTATTTTCAACACAAATTCAAACTTTTTCAACTCAAATACAATAAAATATGTTTCATTACAAATAAATTTTTTTTAGCTTTAAATAAATTATTTTAATTTTAAACTTAGCTTTTTTAAAATGAATCTAATTCTACTAGAATACTAAATATTTTTTCAAATTTAATTATTTATTAAATTTACTTAAGTCATATAAATACATTTTATTCTCATACCATTAACAACGTTAAGCTTTTGTACATATTGTAATGTGCCTATTGCAAAGGCTCTCCAGACGCCAAGTCCAAATTGATTTCTGTATCCGCCAGCAAATTTCCAGCACAGAGTTTAGTTTTTGAAATAACTTTTTTTTTCTCTTGGACTAAACATAGGAAAGTATGAAATTTACTTTATTCGAAAGAAAATCTTCTGTAGGCAAACATTTGTGGTGACCAAACGTTTTGGAGTTATGGGCGTAGACTAGCGACTTCACAAAAAAAAAAGTGAGCTTCAGCAGTCAAAAAAATCCGCTTCGTCTTAAAAATAAGTGACGAGAGTTTTCACGTGAAAAATATTCTTGATTCTTGAAAACATGATTTTGCAAAGAAAACAGCGCAGGACTTGATAGCTCAAGTGACACATATTAAGGAAAATAAAAGAAGATTGAAGTCTCCGAAAACATATTAATCAGGGTTTTCTGAAAGGCTGAAGCATTCAAATATTTACAACATTTTAACATTTTAGCATTTGAAAATTTAAGCACGGACTGCCAATTGTTCAACAGAACGAAATCAAAACTGGAAAAAGAATAAGAGTCGCATTTGGTTTATCAAATCAGCTGCAATGGAGATGGGGCCAACATATGCCCAAAAGTAAACGTTGGTACCACACAAACAAAATTAGAGAAGAGGTTGGCGTCCCACAAATCTGATATTAAACCAATCAATATTTCAACGACGGGGCACAAACAAAATTTTGCAAAGGGAGAATAATTACACAAACCGATATAATCTGGAAATGCTACACATTACAGGACAATAAACAAGCAACTGGACAACAATCCTGGGGAAATGAACTCCGGGATGAATTCTTTTTACAAATAGACGTGTTTTAATAGTTTTACTTTCGACATACATACATAAATGTATGTACATGCATATGTATGTATTTATTTTTTGGTTGATTTTAGTGTTAATGTCGGGTTCAATTACTTATTAATGATAAATTGTAAATTGTATAATTTACTGAGGATGATCGTTGATGGAAGTTGATCGAAATAACAGCCAATTTGTTGAAAAGTTCTTCAAGAAAATGTACCAAAATATTTGTATTAACTGCCATGTGTGTTCATAGCTGAGATGAGGGAAACATTTCGTTCTCTAAGGGTGGAAACAAAGACATGTGATGCGGTATTTATTTTAGACCTCGCCTTGTTTCTTTATACAGATATGTATGTACATTTGTATATTTTATGGGAGGTTATTGGAAATATTTTCCAGTTCTGTATAATAAACAAGGCAGTAGGAGAAAAGTAGTCAGGAACTAAACAAAATTTATTTTTAAAACTTTGACACTGAAATGAATTTGAATTAATAAATATAATTTACAAAGAACCAATTTGAATTGGAAATGAAAAGGATTTAGTTTTAAATGCAAAAACTTGAATTTTTGTTGCAAATAATTTAATTTAGTTCGAAAAGATTTAATTCGTTAAAAAAGTCAATTTGATTTTAAAAATGTTTAATTTGAGCTGCAAATGAAAGGAAAAATCAGAATCAGGAACCACAAGCAATTACATCTCTACTGAAATAGGATTCCTTATTCGTTATAGAAAGCAAAATGTTTGGCAGTCGAGATCCAATCGGCAATACGATTTTAAATACCCCTCGCGCATAGTTTAAACAAAAGTTAAAGCGATTCAAAAACGAGAAAACGGAACAATAATAGAGCACATTTCTTAACTTATCCTTTGATAGCGAAGTTCACAAATTTTTAAATTCACAATGCCAAATGACTCTTCCTAAATAGAAAGGCTTGGGAATAATAAAACTGTCAGATAAGACGGAATTGACTTAAAATCAATAAAAATTGTCATAAAAATTTCTTTTATTTTCAACACTATTGTCTAAGTTAAATTTGCACTTAATGCAATTCTGACCCAGCTGTAATCATACAGAGCGATTGTTTTACATAGAATAAATCAAAAAAATAGCCAATTTGGCTTTCGCAGTAAACATTGTAGGCCAGAGCAGTGGCATCGAATTTTCAATACAATAACCGATACTTTGAAACCAAAACCCAAATGTTCAACAAGTTTGTAACCCAGGTACAGGGTGGCTGATGAATTTTGCTACATAAGAAACTCAAATAACTTGTTGTAAAGTTTATTTAATTTGTTTTTTTATTAATTCATTTGAAAAATAATTCATTTTTATTAAAGTAATTCATGAAGTTTTTAAAACAATTGAATTCAAATGGCCTCCACCCTCGGTGACACATGTGCGACATCTAAACAAAAAGTTATTCATTACTACCTGGAGGGTTGCAGCGGGAATTGCCTCAATTATCTTTCGAGTGGATTGCTTTAAATCAACCAAATTTGTTGGTTTTCTTTTGTAAACTTCCTGTTTGCAATAACCCAAAAAAAAAATTAGCAGCAGTAAGGTCAGGAGACCTGGGGGCCAACGGAATGTGGAGCTTCCTGAAATCAGCTTATTGGGGAATTTTCGCCGCAACTCTGTCATGACAGGCATGGCTATGTGACAAGTTGCCCCATCTTGTTGAAACCACACAGGGTTGAAAGGGATTCTCTTTCGGCGTAGTTCTGGAAAGAAAAGCTCTTTCAACATCTCTAAGTAACGGTGTCCATTGACCGTAACAGTAAGACGGTTTTCTCCGAAAAAGTAAAGCCGGACAATGAACCTTCATGAAACTGCACATAAAACTGTGACGCAAAGTGGATGCAATTGCATCTCATGGAGTATCTGTGGGTTAGAATTACTCCATATTCTCGCAATATACTGACCACTAAAGTGCATTGCAAATATGTTTATTAAGGTTCATGATAAAACTTTAAAAGAAATTCGAACTAAAGAGAATATTGCTATTGTTGGAGATATGAATATTGATGTGTTAAAAGATGCAACTCTTAATAAACGAAGCAACGCGCAGTGAAATAAAACCAAACAGACGAACATGTGTTGACCACTGTATGGCAAAAACAGTTCCATCAAAAACTAATATACTATAAGCTACTGTTATCAGAACAAACATTTCTGATCATTATTCTATTTTTGCTATATCGAACATACTTCTACAACCAGCGAACATAATAAACGAATATTGCCAATATGTCTCCAAGGCGACACATATATTAACACACTTAAAGTTAAACAAGTGATCAGAGAAACAGATTGGACTAATGCAACTGCACAGAACAGCGCAAATGATATATACAACAATAATTATATAAAATTTGGAGATATATGTGTATGAAAAATCAATGGATTATTAACAAAGTTGTGAAGTGGTGTGAGCAAAGGGATAAACTTTATAACAGATGGACTAAAACAAAGCAAACTTGAATTATGATAGTGAATACAAAAAATTCAGAAACCAAATTAACAAAAAAAAAAATATTTAATGAAAACAACAGATATTATAAGCAAAACTTTATTGAAAATCGTAATAATCCGAGAGTAACCTGGCAGTTAATAAATGAGGTCAATGGTAAGACTTGCAATAATATAGACGAAACAATTTTAAAACAACAGATTAGAGCACATACTACAAAACTTTACTACGAACTTCAATGAAAATGTTCAAAATATTCAGCGGTTACCCGGGAGTGATCTTGCGAAACTCAATGTATGTATATGGAACAAGCAAACGAAGAGGAGATCTTGAATATATTCACACATTTAAATCAAAACAAAGGCCCCGGGATAGACGGAATGAGACCAAACGACACACAAAATAACGCTGTAACACTAACGCCCTTAATAACAAAACACCCCACTCGTTCCGGCGTTGCCAAAAACTTCTGTTATTCGGCCTATATATAAAGGTGACCAGAAAGAAAAATTTTAACAACTACAGACCAATAGCCATTCTTTCAGTAATTGAAAATTATTGTGAAGTGTTCAAGTAATTCTTTAAAAATATGTAAAATAATACATCCTAACCAGTTCGGTTTTCAAAAAGAAAAAAATATAAACCAATTTCGTGGATAATTCGTTCATAAAATAAATAATGCTTTTAGCAAAAACGAACAGTGCTTGGTCTTAATTATCGACTTCACCAAAGCCTTTGATACGTTATCACACGTTCCACAAGGATCAGAGGCCGATCTTATATCTGTTATATGCTAATTATATGCTTAAAGTTTTGAATCTATGCCACAGCTACGGAAACTATGCAAACTCAGCTTGACAACGCATCTAAATGGTGTCATGACAATGGTCTGACACTTAATGCATCAGAAAATAACTAATGCACATCAGGCAACCACACGTTGGTCAAGTAAACATAAGCTTGAAATCACGATTTGGAATACATACACAACAGAACAAATAATTGAAACGATCAGTGCAACACCACTATTGAAGTAGTTAATACCATACAAATATCTCGGAACTCATGTAGATACCACTTTTGAATGGAAGACACATATAAAAGAACTCCAAAACTACGCAAAGCAGCATATTCAATGCTGCAACAACAACAGTCCTTCACCAGGCATACTTCTCGCTGGCAGACTCTTATATACGGCACGGGATAACTGCGTGGGGAACCTCTGTACACAAGATCGACTTCTGAAAATACTACTAAGAAACCAGAGTACCGAAAGTACAACACTAGACTCCGCGCAAAAGGTAGACTCAAAGTAGATACAACAAGGAACAGCTACGGTGACCGAGTCTTACAAGTAATATTACCAAAGATCTACAACCCAATGCCAACAAGTTTAATGAATATCACTGATAAGTATAAAATTGAGAAATTATTTAAAAAGTGTTTATTGTCACTGCAATGACCTCTCACATGTAATTTAATGTATTTAAATCCTGATTTGTATTAACCTACAGACAAGCCATGAGGCTTCGTAGGTACTGTGGCACTAAGTATGAACAACACAGTAAATTTAAAGTGAAGATTAAGTTTAATACATTCATCCAAATTTTGTTAAATTAATTTGTTTAATAAATATTTACAAATAAAAAAAAAAGAAAGGGGCCTCGCCAGACATAAAAATGCTAAAAATGATGTTTTCAACCTCTGCCGCCAAATTGCAAATTGCAGTGAATCGGAAAGTCTTTTGTGTTCAGTTTGCTTGTTTATTGAATCTTATATGGAAATGAGTTTAAATCTTGATGTAAAATTGTCTGCAGTCACTGTCTGCTGAGCAGATAAGCTCCTTGTCGAAACTCTAGGTTTGGATTGTATGGCAACAGCTACAGCAGCGATAGTTTCCTGCGTGCGAATGGAAGGATCTCGATGATAAGGCCTTCTTGCGATTGTGCCACGCTCAACACAATTATTCACGAGCCTCATTATAGTCCATCTGCTTGGAGGAGTACCACCAAACGCACTTATATATATTCTCTTTGGACGGAAACTACAGGCTCTGAAGCGTGAAAGCGACGCACCATCCAAATTCTTGTTTCATGTCCCAATTCTCAATTTTCGTTAAATCTAAAGATTTACATATAAAAGAAAATAAAAATGGAACAGGCTGGTTACACAGAAGAAAAGTTATTACGTTTTTTTGGTAGCAGCTTTCATCAGCCACCCTGTATTTTATTTAAATTAAAAGCTTTATTGCCAGCTCTATTTTATTTAATTCTTAAATCATATTAACATGATCTAAGATCTTGATTAAGCAGATCAACACTGGAATTTACATACACTAGTGATGTGCCATGTTTTCAAAATATTACGGTTGCTACTTATGCAGGTGACACTGACCTCATCGCAGCATCATCTAATTGTCGCGTTAATGTTCCGATTTCATTGCAAATCGAACTAAAGGAAAACTGCAAAGTCAAAATCAACCGAATGAAGTCCTCTCACATGACATTCTCAATAGATTGACTGTGAATACTTTGTGGAAGGGCTAAAAGTTCGAACACAGAAATTTTGCAGCGATACTAATTCAGAACTCCTCGTGTTATTACTCAAGCCTCATGGCTTCAGCGATGCACAATGTCAGCTGAATCCCAACGGTCAAAGAAACAATAACAGAATTTACTTCAAGACACCTGAGAGACTGAGTGCTCAAATCAATTATCCTACTAGATGATTGGGAAGAAGGGCGTAGGCTAAATAGGTTAAATGTTCTTAATTAGACACTTCGTTAAAAGCTCATATAACTAGTCACGGTGTGTTTTCACTTATGCATGTATGTATTAATTGTCGAAAATTTTGTAGAATGAACTGTGTCCCATCGTGCAAAAGGAAAATGCATTGAATTGGAAAGAATATGGATATGGAATGTTGACAAGCGGTCGGTAAATGTTTATTTTCTAAACTATGGATTTTGGAAACTTGTATTTTCTCATTACACCAGAGGTGCATTTTACAGTAAACATTGGTAGCGGCAACAAAATGTATTGAAGGTTACAAGAACAACCAAATTCAACGCAACAAATTTTCATTTTGTTTTTGTAAATATTGTAGAACTGAACCCATCAGCTATTTGAAGTGCACCACCAATATTTCGGCTTTGATTTTAATTATATCATCCGTTTAAACATGAAAAATGCTTACAACATATTTTTGTTCTCTTTTTTTTAACGGAGAGAGTTTCATTGATTCTACAAAGTCGTAATACTTTGTATTACCATCAGAGTGGCCATAATTTTTTACAAAATTTGCAAATTTGGAATAAAAAATCTGTTGGAAACCCATAAAATTAGACTCAACATAGAAAACACAATTCTTTGCATTTTATGAGTGTTGCAAAAAGAGGGATTTAATAAAAACGTTACCGTACAACTGTTTTACAAATAGTGGGATAAAATTAAGACTTCAGAAATAAAAAAGTTGAAAGTAAAGATTTTACATTGACGAAATATGGAGCAAAATCTGCACAATTTGCGGAAACATTGATTTATAAAACAATCTGCGCATTTTTGGCAACGCTAGTTACCATGTAAACGGCCCTTTAATATGTTTGCATTGAAGCTATGCCCGGTTTTTCATTTAAGTGACCGGTCATTATCGTTCAATTATCAAAGGCTGTTCCGTTTGTTCATTTCGGTCAATCAGTCAGTTCGAACAAACAGTACAGTGAAATACGCCAACTATTATGATGGTTCTTATTCTTGCTATTTACTGAAAACAACTGATGCAGACATCAACGCAAGGGAAACAACTTCAAGTAGTTTAATTGCTTGTGCTGAAAATAATTTATTTTGGAAAAGAGGAGAACATTTTATAACAGGCAGAACATGTACGAAAGCACGGAATATAACGAAAGCATTGGCAACCGTACAATGCATTGTTGAACGATAACCGGCCAATTAAATGACCCGCTCACTCCCTTCACTTCAATGATCCGATCAATAACTTGCGTAGTCGTAATTATTTTTTAAGTGCGGTCAGGCTTGCTGTTGGCTGATTTGTTTTACGGTTGATTTGAGGAATGTGAAGGCATGGGTCGCATAAGTTAGACACAGCGACATTTACAAGAGTCCGTTAGCACTATCTGGGGCATATGGTCTTCTTTACCCCGCCCATTCCGTGCAGTTATTACTTGTAAGTTTACTTTGCAAGTTATGAAATAATAAATAAATACATATGTATGTACAATATACATACATACGGTGACGGACCTAATATATATTTTATTATACACTTGTTTTTTCTTTAATAGTTGAATTAAAATTAAACCTTTTTAAATATTCTTTAAGATTAAGAAAAAAATTAATACTTAATCGCACATCAGCTTTGCTTTATTGTTTCACCCCATCTCCTGGACATTGAATGAACTAAATTTTTGTTTGTTTCGTTATGAGTTTTTCCAATTTTTCATTATCCAATTGGATAATGGTCAGGGGATTGCGGTGGATGGAGCGGAATTAAAATTCATGTCTGTAAATCAAAATTAACCCTGCTGGCTCCCTCCATTTATAAATAATGTATTAAAAGAATCGGTTTGAGTTAAATTCACTGAAACGATTAAAGTTTCTGTAGGAAATTTAAAATTTTATAAATATTAAATTATTGGGCCAAAATTTAAGTCCGGTAACACAACGGTGCGACTATATTCGAATCTTTTAATGTATAGGAATTGCATTAAAATGTATTGATAGGAAGTAATGAAAATGAAACAAGTGATTTTAAATTTTAAAGTTTCATAAATGCGATATAATTTAGCTTTGCTACTAAAATATATTGCTTGTAAGCACTGGTCGTCCGGGACCGGGGGTTAGACAACCTCCTCGTAGGATAAACAAACAAGCTTGAAATATTTTATTACTCCTTCTCTCTTTATCTTTGAGAACATCTGCGCCCGATTTACATACATATACAAGTAATTATATTGATATTGAAATCTAATGAACCGGAAAAATTCAAGGAATTTTTAATAATAATTTCATGCCGTCTATTTGTAGTACTAAAAATCAGGATGTCGTCCAAATAATCTACGCATGTCTTGTTTATAAACCGATTATAAATTCATACTTTCTTCCCGTGATTGGCGCTGCCTTTCGCCGCACTCTTGCGTTATTAGGTATATTCAACTCCGCGGGTGCGATTGTGCTGAATAATATTGGGTATTTTAATTTCGTTTTCGGGAAATCTTTTATTTCGAAAAAAATTAAACAGGCCCTAGCCTGTATCTATGAGCGTTATTTATCTTTTATTACTAATTTTATCTTGGTTAGCCATTCTGAAGCCTTTTCATAAAAAATACAACTATTAATTTTTTCTTTTCTGTGATTGTACGCCTGAACCTTGTTAGCCAGGGGTTAGCCGAATTTGCAGATTGATTAAAATTGTTACACCCTCCGTTATTTAATTTATTATTTTGCCTGCAGGTTTTCTTCATATATTATTTCATTATGGTAGTAAGGATTCCTCGAGGTGAACTATTAAATCTGTTACCTGTATCCTGATTCCTATATGTCCTTTATGTTGATACCTGCCGTTCCATGCAATTGTTGTTTATCTACTCTTATCTTAAATTTTCTGTACTCTGCTCGGACGCAACCATCTTGAAATCTTCTAATAGTCTAATAAAACTGCCTGGGTCATTTCTTTTAAAGTATTTATTAATGTACTGTCCATATTAGTTATGTAGGTCTATATTAGTGGTCGTTTGTATAATGTAGTGTCAGTTTATCCGATTTATATTCAATGTTTTGTATCTCAGTCATAATTTCAATTAAATTATCCACGTTAATGTTTGCGACTTTCCTGTACACCTTGAGGTCGATATCGTAACTTCAGTGTCTCTGTAATTAATCGCCAACTATCTTGTTCTGGGATGTTGATAATTACATTCTTTGCAGGTCTTTGTATCGTCCTGTAGAAAATTGTTCGTTCCGCTTCCTTCCCTAACTCGGTGTCGTTGATTGTGAAATATTCTATACTTTGGAAGAATGAATTTATTGTAATGTCCCCTGGGTCAGGTTGTTTACTCTTGTCATTAAGCTCCCTCTGTCGTTTACTTCCTACCTTACTCCTTGGTTCTAGGTATGTTTGCCTCACGGCTTTCGGTTGTTGCGCTCTCCTAATTCATATGATTGGTGGCATTATATATAAGGAGACATCGTAGAGTCTCGAATTTTAGTATATACTAACATTTGGTTGTGATAAACAAATACTGCAAATATGGAAAAAATCCGAGCACAACCACGCCTACTTCACATATAACACAAAAGATAAAAATCATCGTACAGTCACAATTTTTTGCTCATTACAATTTTATGATAATATTAATGAATGAGGAAAAAATTAGAAAAATCTGCTAGCAGCCACGCCCACCTCTCACATAAAATAACCACATAAAATAAAATATTTTCTTCGTTGAAAAGCTAGATCGCTTAAAAAAGCTACACAGATTTAAATTTTCGTGTTTTTATTTGATTAAAACATAAATAAAAGAATATAGCAACAGTCATGTCTATGTTTAGTGAATAGATCTGTAAATAAATGGGAGAAAATATAAAAAAAAATTAAAAACAAAGTAATTCGTGTACCTTTATTAACACAACAAATTTTTACTTTATCAGAAATTTCCAATACATCCTTCTTGAACTGTGTACGGTACGGTGACGCTAGTAACATATGCATGATATCTTCATTTGTTGATATGTGATCAGCTTTTCTGGAGTGGCTCAGGCGATCACTTTTGTAATCTTTATTTCGAGCTTCCATAGCTTCCTCCGACAACACGCCAAGTGGCAGTATTGCTGCTGACACAATTTTACTCCCATGAATTAGAACTTTGTGTACAGTAATAGGCATATAGTACCAGCTGTACAGTTGTTGTATCGTTCTGCAGTGTCCAAACAATAAACATTAAATTTTTCTGCATCTACTTCGGAATTACTGTTTATATCCGTTAAAATTGTACTAAATCGATGAATTAAGTTTTCATCAACACCCAGAACATCTGCCGTTATGGAGGGACTTGCAAAAAAACGTCTAGAAGTATTGCCAGCATTCGTTGAGCCTATTCCTTGTTTAACCATGTCGACACTTATGCCTAGAAACATTTTCAAATTTTTTTGTATTTCCGCTTCTGCATTTTCTTTTTCATGTTTTGTATCTTTGGTCACTCTCCACTTTGAAAAACTTTTGTTGTACGCTATATGCAATATACATTCCATACATTTTATCGTCGCATGTAAAGGGGGAATTCCAAATTGAAGCCCTTCTCCCAAAACTGGTTTTGTCTTTAGTACTTCTAAGTTGTTCATTTCGCTAGGTTTAGCTTGACATATGAAACAGGCAGCCATTCCTGATGTTTGTGTGATTGTATTCGCAACCTTTCCATCAATCATTGTTAAAACTAGAGTATGCAAAATTTCAAAACTTTTGTCATTTATATTAACAACGGCTTTTTTCAAATCTTTAATTTCATTTTGCACCCTTTCCACTTCTTCAGAAATAACATTTGCCGTTTCTTTCACAAGTTGAAATTTTATTGGGCTACAAAAAGTTTTCGCCAGTAATCATTTGTGCCATCTATACATTTCAAATTGAGAGGAACAAGACTTGTAAAAAAAATATTTTTGTCATTTAAATTTGGATCATTGAGTTTTTGATGGCATTCGCTATGTCCTGAAGATGCATCACAACCCCATTTAGAAATCAGTCGTAGTTGATGTGGAAGAACCTCTGTCTCAGCTTTCGTTTTCGCCTTCAATATTCTGGATACAGTATAATCGAGTAAATCTTGCATACTGACTTTGCAATAGTTCTCCTGTACTTCCAAATTTTTAGGATAACATTCCTTTTTAACAGCAAGAACTTTATGATATGAGGGGAAAATAGCACAACCAATTTCTTCAGCACTCCAATCTTAATATTTGATACTGATGTTTTGATAAACAAGCATCAATAATGAGGCTTAGTGCTTTTTCTGGACTAAACATTTTTGAAAATTGTTCATCCTTATTAACTTTTTTTGAAGCTGATGAACTAAGTTCTGCTGAATTACCATCACATAACTGCTTTACTTTACTCATTTTAGCACGAGATTTGCAAAGTTCAAAAGCCTTAGAAGGGCGACCACGTTTGACTTCATGAGAACACATTGGTTGTTCATATTCTGGAAGATCTTCACCAAAAGAATATATATATTTTCCAACCAAACTTCATTTTGTTCAAGAAATCTATCTTTTATACGTCTTGCACTGGCCCACTTAGTTTTCAATCTTGGTAAAAATTGTTTACGTACACATTTTTTAAATTGATTAACTGATAAGTTCGTATTATTTGTTGAAATAATATCGCAAACTACATGAATGTTCTTATCACAATCTAATAAAAGATCAGAAATTTCATAATAAGATAACTGAAGATTGTCCATATTCAACGACTTTTTTGCTTATTTGTCACTTCAAAAACACTAAGCTAATTACCTTTCATCACTTAACAACAACTAATAATCACAGCTGATAACAAATTCAAAACAATAAACTAATAAGCTGTAATCACCAAAACAATGCAACTAATAATCACAGCTGATTACAAAACAGCAAAAACAACACTATAAATAATGGTTAGAAGTTATTTCTATGTATTGCAAAAAAACATGAAAAGAACGTTGTTATTGCATGCGCAGATGAGAAGGAAATTTTTCCTAAGTTTTTTATATCGGAATTGCTTACGAGCAGCCGAATTTTTAACAAGTCGTTAGCTGAGACTTCAAACTTTAATGTGATATACATATGTAAGTCTGGGGCCCAAGGCAGCTTGAGATTAGTAGATACAAGCCATAGAAGTTAGAGAAAATACGTATTTTTGGACCATTCTTAGTACTAAAGATTTTTTTTCTTTAATTTTGAAATTTTTTTTATTTTATACATATATAATTGACAGCATCCAAATGTTTATAAAAAAATTATTATAGTGTCATTATAAGAGTATTTTAAAAGCATGGAGCGATAGAATGTAGCAATATAATACGGTCATTTGAAACGCATTCACTTAGTACAAATTTGAATGTCCCTGGAGAAAAAAGTAATAAAGATATAAGCCTAATATTTTTGGTACATGGTAACTAGATTGTTTATTATAAGCTGTAAAAAAATCAGGTTAATCAGAAGACATAAAAAAATGATTTAATGCCGCTCTTGAATCAATGTGCGGCTGTCCTTCTGCCATTCTTCGCTGATCAAACGAATGTTGTCTTCTTGGATTAATTTCTGAATAGCAAAATAGCTTTCGCTGCACCAAACTTGTACTTTGCAATTGTATGTATATATTTTATCTGAACGCGGTTCGTATTACTGGATCCTTTAACTCGTACACTAGAATTCTACCGATTGTGCCTCTTGAATTCCCACCCGTCGTTCATTGGTAGCGGTCAGATCAGTCTATGTTTTATTTAATTTAATTTTATTCAAGAACTTAAAATGTTTTACAATTTTGATTGCTTACCTTAAACTATATTTGTTAACAAATTTTAATTATTTTTAAAATTGTGGTAAAATACTGATTAAGTGGAAATATGAAAAAAATTGCTCAACTTTGTCAGGTTCGTTGGATTTAATATCAATACAATTACTTGTATGTACATGCAACTTTCGAGTAGAATTGATGACCTTTTAATACAAATAGGCAAAAGAACATTAAACTCATTTATATTTAGCTCCTCGGTAAGGGCTTAAGACACTATTACCAATAACACAAACGCAACATAAAAAGAATAAACAACGAAAACTGTTCAAATAATATTAAATATTATAAGTTAAAAATAAGCACAAGTTTAATTGCAAAGTTCAGTTCTTAGATCTCATTAATGATGAAATAAAAATAAATTCAAACTAAAACAATGTTTTTTTTTATATATTCGGGGGTGTAACATAGAAACCAATATTATTGGAGTTGGTTTTGAAAACGACAAAAAAAATTTTCGGTGTCATGAACTCCAATGTTAACGGTTTGATGTTCGAACTAGAATTAGTGTTGGTTTTAGGTGTCACAGAAACCCATGTTATCGGTTTTACTTCCGGCAAAAACCAGGCAGCTAACAGCCGACAGATTTCATTTGTGCGCTTTTATTTTTGCCTTCCCATATAATATTTTGTATAAATGTATGTAAATAAATTTTATATTAAAAAAGTAAATGCATACTTATGAATTCTAACTTTTCTTTACATATAGATGTGTCAGAAGCTAAAAGGCCTAACTGCACTTTTCAAAACTTTCTCAATTTTGTACTATCTTATTAGCTGTGAATTCTTTAAAAAAATTATTTTTCCATTATGTAAGTATTTTCCATTAAAATATATAAGAAATTGGTATAGGAATATTATTTGAATTTTTTCAGAAGCTATTCCAATTTAAATCTAGCGAAACTTCACATGTTTGTTTAAGTTTATGAAAACTAAACAATACACCTGTTTCGCTGGAATCCCCTTCCTAATCATTTTTTCTTAGAAATACTATTAAAATATTGGTAACAATATGACTGGTATGAAATAATTAAAAATTGTAAGAAGAAATACCATCCATTTAATACCATCCAAATGAGTCATAGATACTTTAGATCGACCAAACCATTAGAAAAGTCCATCACTAGAAGAAAAAAAAAAACAATTCAGGATTACCAATTAACTGGCTGAGGATAAAATGGAATAAATTAGAAAGATCCAAACCATACAGCATACAATTTCAACACACACGAAGAATTTCTTTCAATGAAAATCAAAAAGACTGGAATTGTTAAACCGGTGCAATTAAAAAACAGAGAGCAACCTCTACTCTACCCTTCTGGGAGAATAATTACAAACGGAAAGAAAAAGGACCTGATGGACTTGTTAAAAATTATACTGCACATTAAACATGAATTCTACAAAAATTTTAAGACATCTTATAGAAATTGCAGTACGGCAGATGCACCTGGTTGTTACGATTGTCTATATGATGACTAAATATTTTAATACTTAGAAAAGTTAAAAATATTACTATGTTTATTTTTAAATAAATTCTGTTTCAGTTTTCTTATGTTATATGAATTTACTTATAAATAAAAAAAATCAGTGGCTAAACCAAATAACTCCAAACAATTATATTTAATGTTCACAAAACTGATTAAAAAAATTTTTATTTCAAAAATTTTATCTTTAAAAGGTAATTTAATTTGTGAAGGGACCCCTTAACAATTTTTTTAAATTAATATCATTTTCATAAATTATAGAAATCAAGTTTTTAAGAATTACTGTCTGAGTCCCATTTGCACAGGGATGTAAAATGTTGCCAGAAATGAAATTGTTTCGTGTTGTTGCAGTGTAATTTTTTTCTATGGACATGGACTGAGTGGAAAAGCAAAGTCAAAAGAAAGCTTGCCCAAAACAAATCTGAGGGCAGGGCAAACGGTGGAGGACATTCTTCTGAGCACAAGTTGACAGATACTGGTCTCAGCGAAAATGCAATTGGGGAAAGTGAAAAAGATATGTTACCAACATCGTCAAAAGGCCCACTGCTCCCACTTTTGACTTATAGTACGCCAAAAAGATTAAAAACGGAAAATACTGATCAGAAATTAGACAATTTTTTGGATCAGGATAGTAAGATAAAGCTGGAGCAGAATGAAAAGTTGGACGGCCTATTAAAAATAGAAAAAGAAAACGCAATTAGGTCCACAGAGCGCTGCAAAAAGGCCAACAGACTGTCGCAAATGCAGTCGAAGAACTGAAAAATGAATTGTTGTATATCAATAGGGGAGTTTTGCAGGTAATGCAAGAGAAAAACGAGATAAAAAGAATTAATTGGATCTCGATATACTGAAATTTGAATTCGAAAAAAATGAGCCTTTAGTTATAAGTTTTCAAAGTTTTCAACATGCTTGTACCCTTCAAATGACTGTGTGGCTTGAACTTAATTTTTGTTTTTGTTATACGTAAATAAAATTTAACTTTTGTTTTGTTTTTATAATTTTTATGTAATTTTGTACTAATTTTTTCATTGTTTTGTACGTCGTATCTTCCGCATATGTTGTGAAGCGCACAGCAAGTATTAATAATAATTTTCACAGCTTTTCCAGGATTATAGTGTAAAGTGCTCATTAAGCAGCGAAATCGACATTTAAAAACCTATTGTTCGCTCCACAATATTACTGGCCGATGAGTGAGCCGAATTGAACTTATACTCTCTTGAGTCGTGGAGTGGATTTCTGTATGGAGGTAATAAAAAAGGCTCAATGCCATATCAGCAATCGACCAATAATATTGCTGGCCGTTCTCCTGATTCAAAGCTCCCCTAAGGAAATGTTGTCTGGCGCTACTAATATTGCATATAAAAGCATCATGGTCAGAGCCGGGATACCGTGCATCTACTGCTCGTATTTTCATATAATGGTCACAAATCTGAACATAGAGAATAAATTTAGTTTCCAAAAATTACTATACATACATACAAATGTATGTATGTATGTAATGTATGTATGTATGTATGTACTTAAATAATGTAAAACTGTGCTGTATTTACAATCATGGCATTCATACTGAAATATATATTCTTTTCGATTAAAGTATAAATGGTCGCTGAAAGTAGGCTTTATAATCTTTACGAGCGCGCCATCGATGCAGCCAATTTTGTGCTTATTGTAGAAATAATCCCTTGATGTTGAGCGCAAGCGGAGTGCTAAAATCTCTCAATGTTTTCCATCTGAACTTTTCCGAACGCTCTTCCTCCAATAGCAAATATAAAACAACAGCATTATTCATTTTCCTTCTTTTTTTATTTAAAACACAGAAATTTTTAATATTTTTAATGCACAAACTTATATTATAACTAAAATTGTACACAATTATACAAATGTAAACAGCTGATTCGAATATTGGTCTTATTTGCATGTGAAGATAGCAAAACCAAATGAAAGCAATATTGGTTTTCAAAACCGAGAAACATCAAAACCAACTTCGTTCCTATGTCACCCCTGATTAACTTGGTAATCTAAATCGCGTTCTGTGTTAAAGGTCACATTCATACTCCGCTGTCAAACCAATCGTCTTCCGTAAAGTTGGCGCTTCATTTGCTCGCTGTTCATCCGGTTCCTCTGTTGAGTAATAACTAATCCAGTCTTTTAAAGTCTATTCAACATTTTTGCTTCCAGTAGAGTGTATATTTTGGAAAAGTTTTGACGCTTTTGTTGGAAAGCCTCGTTTCTCTAGCAGAACGAACGAACGTACGAGCAGAACGGCATGTTGTCAACGGCTATCGTGCAAAGCAACACACCGCTCATTCGGTATATGAATATTGAAAGTATTGCCGGTAATTCTTATCTGGAAGGAAAATCGATTGAAAAGAGGGTATAGATCTATTTCAGCAGAAAATCGCTAAAGCTGAATAAAGTTATTCTTATTTGACCAATTTTATGAAATACGTGAATAAACCTTTAATAAACGTAAAATAATCTTCTTATAAATACGGCAGTAGGTTTGTAAATTTTACTTAAATAAACAAAGTAACCAATTAAATTTTTCCAAAGAGCAAAACTGAAGAAGATTGCAAAAACAAAACTCCAAAAGCTAAAAATAGCTACATATTTAAGTTTTTGAGATATATTTTTATTTGTTTTGTGTCTCGGCAAATTAGTAATAAAAGTAAAAGCGACTTTAAACCTGGTTTTGCTAACTTTTTGGCAGACTTTCTGTAACAGGCGCATACAACTACATTCGAATTGTTTATTCCATAATGTGTGCGTTTGTGTGTTTATTTTTCAATCAGTTAAGATTTCAAGTGGGATTTTGAAAACTTTACTAAATCTGACAACAAACGACTGTTAAATAATTTTTCTAGCTCTGGCAAAATCAAGAAATCCAAATGCTTGACTCGCGCTGTGTTTACATGGTAAACGTCTTTCACACTCTGCCTTCGGAAAACATTAGTTAATTTATTCCCTCATTACTCAGTAGTGAAAAGGGCTCTGATTATTTGTGATATCATACCATTTAATTACGTTCCTTTTTGTGCTTTTAAAAATCTTTCAAACTTCGTCAGCTTGAGTTTAGCCATAACTATACTTTCTAATGTCTTTAACCTTTATTTCTAAATACTACCAGCTGATGTGAAAATTTGAAACGCTAAAAGCATAGCATTTCACAAGGCATAAAATATTCCCGTGCCAATTTCGGCCCAATAGTTACAGTCTTATATCGAATTGGCATCCTTGGCAAAAAATGGCTGTGGAGTTTGTTCACTTACATGGTTCATATGATGTGAAGTGACTGCCACTAACATCTCAGTTCAAATGAAATCGTCTTGGATAAGTTATTATGTCGCTGGCCTCTAGCTAGACTTTACCAAGAACAGTCATCCAAAAGACACTCTGCTCGCTCTTCGTCGGCAAATGATTTAGGATTCTAACTTAATGGAAGCAATCATGTTTCTGAAAAACTTCTAAAGTTTGTACATTGTGTGCATAGATAAACCTGGCTGTACAAAACTTCACTTATAGTGGCTAATGAACCAACTTGCATACACCCCTCTAATGTCCTGATGTTTTTAAAATTAATTTTAAAAAATGATGTTTTTAAAATTAAATTTTAAAATTAAATAAAAAAAATGCTAATAATATATACAAAAAGATATATCCAAATTAATGTTTGTAGCAAATGGGTTAAGTTTTTATCTTTGGGCCCATAATCATAATTCGAATTCTGCTGGAAATAGAGCACTGCTTTAAAGGGACCCGCCTTACGAGACTTGCACGAGCGAACGAAAGAATATGGCAATATGACGCATCAAAAGAAATGCCCCGCTCTCTTGTCCACTACCAGTCAATAAAAACAAAGACAGAGTACTTTAATTTACCTTTACATTTCACAATTTTCATCACACTACCAGTATTAAATTTAATGTGATCCTTTAAAGCACCTGTCGATGCTGACGCCTGAACAAAGTGTATTGCGGCCGTATGGAACACGTTACCAAAATTGCATTTAAAGCCTAAATTAGCACCAGCACCAAAACATAAATAAAAACATTTCCCATTCAAACAGTACCACTTACATGGTGCAACTACACAGCACGACACGATCACAAATAACAAAAACAGCCATCCAACCAATCGAACTGTGAATGACCAATTAGTAAAACTTGTTGAAACTATGATTCATTTGGTATGTGGTCGAGAATGGCTGGGAGATCATGCCGACGAGAGAACTTTATATAGAACAACGTCAAAACAAAAACGCACAAGGGCTTAAATGTTTTATCGGTAAAACATGTTGCCGGACAGGAGCTCTTTGCAGAACCCATTACAACCCAGGGCGGGGAGGAAGTTCTTCTTCTTCTTCTTCTTTTGGCGCTACAGTCCGTGGTGAACCTGGGCCTCAACCAACAAAGTTATTCTTTGTTGTTGTGTCGAAACTAGTGTGTTTTTACACGGTAGGGAAGTTACACAGGGGCGCCACGGGGAGGCAGTATGTCAGCTTGACCAGTCCATTTTCAGGGATCGCTGCTGGCTTCTCGCCAGGTTGAGAGCAATCAACAACTTTGCCCTGAGTGCACTGGCCCATTCCCCCAGTGTGGAGGAAGTTAACAAACCATTAATTAACAGTATTGGACGATGGCGAGGTCGGTGCGAGATTGCAACTATCTGGTGTGACAATATGCTCGAGTTCGAGTTCGGGTCTACAGTTCTGTTGTGTAATGCAATGACTCTTAGTTTTGCAAAATCAAAATTTGCAGAGCTAAACACAGACATCTATAATTTTTCATTACTCCTATAAACTTCTGTTCGAGAGCGAGTATTCAAAGGATTATTGATTTTTCATTCTAAATTTCAATAAATTTTGTAACGTTTTGATACATCGTTTCTTAGGATAAAGCTTTTTCATTACACAGACCATCTTTTTGCATCTTCACTTTATTGCAAATACAATATTTTTTACAAATTCTATCAATTATTTTTGCGGACTTTTCTTCACTTTTATTGAAATATTCATGAGAGGGGTTTCTATGGATTGATCTATTACGCACACACATATGTAATTTGTTTTCAAGCTCTTCTTTTTCATTTTTTATATTTTATTTTTCGTTTTTCTTATTTCAATTTGGTTATTTTTATATGTGTTTTAAGCTCTGCTTTATCACTGTGTATTGCTTTTGTTTTTAAATAGTTTGGTTGATCTTCGGTATTAAGATCAATGTTTAAAGACATATTTTTCCTTTCGCCATCTATAGCAATTGTGCTCAGCATCCATAAAATAATCTTCATTAATAATTTTACTCCCTGTAAAAGACTGGTCGATATGTTTTTTTCTAACGTATTGGCTGAATCCAATACCTTTAAATGTTTTGATCTTGCTTTTAGAATTTCCCCAAGTTATGAACTGCTATATACGAGAACACAACATCCCTTGAATTTCAATGTAGTATGCTAAGTATTTATTCATGTTTTTTGATCGTCTTCGACCCATTTATTCAGTCTTCTTATTGGAAAAAGTCCATATATATTTTTCAAATATTCGCTACATATATATCGCACCTGTTCATCAAAATTAACACAACTCAAAACTTACAAGTTTTCAGTGGAGGCAAAAAACTAATTGCGCCAATATAATGGAATTATTGTTATAAACAAATATACCGTTGTAAAGGAAACTCAATAATATTTCAATAAAATAGCAAAATGTATTTCTTTTTACAGTGGTTAGATATGGTAATCATACACTGTTTCCTTCAAAAAAGTGGAAAATAGAATTTTTTGAGTTGTGTTACTTTTGATGAACAGGTGCGATATATTAGTAAATTCCCTAACGACATGTACGTTTTATACATACATACGGATTCATTTCGTCTTCTTTATATATTATAATCAAATTTTGAATATTCATATTAACATAATGCATACATATGTATTTACTATGTGTATAAATGTTTTCAAATCCGGGCTATTAAGCCAATTATAACATTAGTTTTGCCGCAGTTTGACGGGCTCTCAATCAGCGTCGCTATATTTTTTTACAAAATCTGCAAATTTGTAGTAAAAAATCCGCTTTTCAAGTGAAAAACTGGACATAAATAAAGCCCAATTAAAGCCAAATTTTGCTTTATACATACATATACCTACACGTAAATAAGCAAGGAACAAGAACGCTTAGAAGGCAAGCGTTTTATGATTTGTATTTTAAGCCATAAAATTAGACTGCAGAATGTAGAATGTAGAAACACATAAATGCAAAGATTTAATCAGTGTTGGAAAAGGAAGGAAGGATGTAATAAAAACATTACGTCACCACTGTTTCACAAATTGAGTTTCTAAATATGCGTGATTTTGGAGGTAATAAGCGGAAAATAATTTACCCGATGAACTTTTAATTGATCCCTTGACTCAATTAAAAAAAAACTCCTTTAATTGAGCAGCGCAATCAATAAAACGAACAAACATTACAAAGTATAGATATGTATATACATATGTATGTATGTATAAGAATTCATAGTTTTGAAAGTACATACATATGTATACTTATATATTTATTTATGTGTGAATTTTTTGGGAATTTGCAAATGAAACTTCAGCGCCACTTTTGCACGTGACTTGTTAAAGCTTGTGTAATCTTAAGAGTCAATTAAAGGGATGCCGCAATAAACGGGACTCAATTAAGCGTGGCTTTTTCATTAGTTTTTGTGGTAACTATTCATTTCACTTTTTTGGGAGCATTAATTATCCGGCAATAATTAACCGAAAATGGCTGTAATGGGATAAAATTAAGACTTCAGAAATAAAAAAGTTGAAAGTAGAGAATATATTAAAAAAACTATGGGGCAAAAACTGCAATATTTTCGTAAAAATGTTTGTTTATGAAAAAACTTCAAAACTTAGCAACGCTTCGAAAAGCTGCAAAATGCAGGTAAATCTGCACATTTGGAAACGCTGCTCTCAATCTACGCTCTAATGGAGTGCGGTAACAGTATAGTATGTCTTAACTTTAATGTTGCTTTTCTGCTCTTCATCAGCATTTTTAACAACTATTTGTTTAGGTTGTCATTTAATTCTTCAGTATCAAAAACGTTGAACTGAAAAATGGTTACAAACTACATATCGTTACCTGAAATGGAAAAGGGCGTAACAACATATTTCAAAATTTTACAGGAGAGACAAAAAACTCCAAAAAATCAAAGATTACGAAGCTGGTGTTGCAATTTCTTCAGTACAGCATTAAATTGCGATGATGCATTTATTTCGTAGAAAAAAAAATTTCTTTAATCGTCATTTTTATTAGATGTGGGTTGCGCCCTTTTGGTTTAAGAAAAAACCAACTTTGTTGTTACGACCTCTTGATTTTCTTTAATAAAATGGTTGTTATTGACAGTAGGGCTGTAAAAATGTAGGAGGACATGTAATTCGATTTGCTCTACAATAATAAATGAAAAAACCCATTTTGAATTTTTTGGTTGTTACGCCCTTTTGCATTTCAGGTAACGATATGTATATAAGTCATTCCACCAGTTTAAGTGTGGTAGAGTTTTACTTGACAACATAATAAATAAAATACGTTTTGAATTTCATTTACTTGGATATCAGTTTTGTGGGCCTGAAACGAAAGTTAAAAACCGTTAAACAAGAGCCGATAAAGGAATAAATAAATTCTAATTCGCTCGTAGGAAGTACGATATTATATATTCCCAACCAAATCAGTTAAGCAGATAAAACATTGGCCGAAGAAACCTGGCAACGAGTAACATCAAGAAATTGTGCTGGATGGCGGGTTTGTAACAAAGAAAAATAAATTTCGATTCGAAAGAAATTGAAGAAGAAGGCAAAAGCCGAAAAAGTTTATGACAAAAAGTTATTTTCAGCTACTGTTAAAAATATCTTGAGAACTTCGAGGATGGTGAAACCAAATAGTTTTTTACGGCTGTCAAAATTGTTTTATTATATATTATAATTATAAAGCTATAAATGACATAAAAAACGGGAAAAAACAACTCGCAGAGGGCAAATCATCATAATAGAGTGATGGAATCAATTGCCATGGGAAACGGTTCATTTCTTAAGTCATGCAAAAAGGTGTTTGGGCTTTACTATAAACACATACATACATACATACATACATACATACATATGTTGTATATATTTAAAAAATAATTATTTTGTTTGTACATAGTTACGTCTGAATACATACATACATAGATAAATGCATATGTATGTACTTAGATAATTATACTTTTTCAAACATATGGACGCATTAAAGTTTTCGTTATATCAAAAATGTTCTCTACAGCGACCCCATGCGAAGGTTTCGTTATTATTGTTAAAAAACAATCTCCTTTCATTTTAGTAGCTTAGAGATATTGTGTTAATTTGGACGTATACAATAAAATTGTTTTTAGTTTTTAGAAGCAATTCCTTTAATCGGAAAGACTTTGCTGGGCTTTCTTTACTTCTTTTTTATTTTTCGTTACGTAGGAATGCATATTAGATCCCAAACCAAAAGAGTTCTTTCACAATAATGGTAAAGTTTTCACCCCTCATCATTTCTAAAATTTTTTTTTTTTTAATCAGCAATCGGATTCATGAGTCGATGCTCCTCCCCACAGCATATTTGTAGAGTTCTCATGCGTATTCAGTTAGTCGGGCCAGATTTGCAAAATATGTACATACATGTAATTAAAACTTTTTTTTTTATAAATTCCTACTGAAGTTTCAAAGACCATCTTTTGAACAAGTTATCCGATATTGGTCAATGTTTTCAACCTCTATTTTGCAGTAATCTTTATACATATGTATTTGTTTTGTAGTAAAATTGAGAAATATTGTCGTTTGCTTCTGACAGTATGTTGCTACATACATAAAATAAGTTTCGCTTTTATTTTACATATATTTATCTCAATCTTCCACTCACGTTTTTATTTTTACGAAAAATAACACGTCTCTTGTGCAATGCAATCAACTCCTAACTCGAACATATTCGTTGCATCGCACCGGTGCTGATCAAAATAATAGGCTTTTATACATTCGTTATATTTTTCGATAAAACATTTATTTTTAGTCTGTTTTTAATCTTTAAAGAAAGTACTAGGGTTAAACTAACGTAAAATAATTCATTAAAATTTTTGCTGTTCCCAATAAGAGACTTTAGATAAGTATCAAGTAAGTAAAGAAGGTTTAATTTAATAAAACCGATTATGTTCGGTTGGGAGTACTTTCCCAGCTGCTGCTGACTGCTTCCCAACGTTGATTTTTGTTACTAAAAACGTTTCTTTAGCTACATCCACAAGGTCTCAATCGGGTTGAGATCAGAGGATTGAGAAGGCCATTCCACTTCGTGTTCACTCAGCCAAGATTTAACTAATTTTGACGAGAGCTTAGGACTATTTTCCTGTTGGAAGTGCCAATTTGGTGGCATGTGGTTTGCTGTATCACGTCATTTAAAATATAGGGTGTTTTTTATTGAGGTATAGAACTTTAAGTTGGCATCACTTTTTTAACAGGCGGCCATTTTGTCAGCTGTCAAGTGATTAATATTTAGTTTGGTTTGCCATTTCATCATGAACAGGTTGACAAAAGAACAACGCTTGCAAAATGTTGCAAATTTATTTCGAAAATAATGGTTCAGTTCGCGAAGTTTACCGCAAGCTCCGTCCATTTTATGGTCATCAGAGCAATTAATTCGGTTAACCATGGATCGTTTTCGCACTACGTTTACTCTATGTGATAATACGCTTTCGCAGAGACGTCGAACAGTGCGCACCGAAGAAACAATTGCCGCTGTAGAGCAAAGTGTTGAAGAGGACCCGAATGAATCGATTCGCCACCGTGCACAGCAATTGGAGCTTTGTCCATCAACTTTTGTCCATCAAAAATTGGACCTGTAGAATTGGCTTTATTCGAGCCAGCCGCGGCGGCCACATGCCCGAAATCATATAAACATTAATGGCATAAAATTATCCTTCCAATAAAGCCAAATTGATGGACATTAAAACGATTTTCTTGTGTTTTATTTCAATTCAAAGTTCTATACCTCTAAAAAAAACACCCTGCACCTATCACAATAAATTTTTGTATTTATGATTTGAGTAATCTGATATAAAGGTCCAAAACACCGTACCACGAAAACGCACAGGAAGCCATGATATTTCTTCTAGCAAACTGAAAGGCAAAGAACTACCCCTATTAGTCTTCTGAAATTACGTCGACTGTCAGAACCTAAAAAAAAAATTATTTTCGTATCATCGCTCCATACCTTTTTTAAAATCGTCGATAGGCCTATTTTTATATTTTTTAGCAAATTTAATCCCAGCCTTCTTGTTTTTAGAGCGTAATAATCGAACTTTTCGGGCGATTCTTCTTGACAAATTGTGTTCTAACAATGTTCGAGGATCTGTCGGAGCACTAGTTTCATGATCAGTTTCTGCAGAAACTCCCTGCTCTTGAGGACATAAATGGGTTCTTTTTGGCCAATAATGCTATTGGGGAAGCAGTAGTTGACGAGGGTTTTCGTGGTCTACCCCGTATTTCTTTGTGTTTTCACTTTAGAGCATTTCTGATTCCATGTTCAGCTCTCCCAAATGCTTTAGCAATGAAATTCAGAGATTATTTGCCACTCGAGCTTCTTCATTGGTACAATGTATATTTCGAACCATTTTTAACAAAAGTTATAAATAAACGTAACGGTATTTTTAAATAAAGGTTGCTATACTTTCGTCTTAGCCACTCAAAACACACAATAAACAAATCGAATTAAATTACTAAATATAACAAAGTTATTATCTTTACAACAGCTATAATTGCAGTTAATTTTGTTTCAAGCACTTGCACTTCCACATGAACAATAAATAATATTTAATTAGGAATAAACATTTTACAGTGTAAAAAGTAATTTCATTTTTCAAAATAGTCGCCTCTTAGTTCTGTACACTTAGTCCAACGGTTCTTCAATTTGTTTATCCCTTTCGAAAAATATGATTTGTGGAGGTTATCCGAATACGCATTTGGTTATGAGATGATTTCGTCGTTGAAGTCAAATTCTTTGCCGGCAAGCCATTTCCTCATGTTTCGGAACAAGCAACAGTCACTCGGGCTTAAATCTGTAGAATAGGGCGGATGTGGGAGTGATGAGTATCCCAATTCTTGGGTTTTTGCCATGGAAACTGCACATGTGTGCAGCCTTGTTTGTGCTCGATTGTGAACATTTTGCACAAAGCTTTCTCATACCCAAATGATCATTCAAAATTGAAACCACTGAGACACATGGAATGCCTATGGCTTTCACAATCTCTCTCACTTTTAATCTCCGAACGGATAAGACTATACCTTGAATTTTTGCAATTGCTTCAGATATATAGAGACCTAAACTGGGCGTCCAGAAAGTTCGCCATCTTCCGTGCTTGTACAGATGGTGCAGAGTCCTCATAATATTTATCCTTGGTTTGAGTCATGATTTTTTTCCACAAAAAAAAAAAAATGCTTACGAAACTTTTTTCCATTTTCTTCTTAAAACTGACAGTTGCCTGTTGACAGGAGCAGTGTTGCCATTTCCGCAGCCAAGCCACAAGGCTTTGCGGGTTATTTTACATATTAAGTAAAAAATTTGGAAACACCGTCTTTATTATTGCGTCCATGTATGTATTTTCTGCTTAAACGTCAAAGAAGAATAAGTAGATATGTATGTATGTAAAGGGTGGTTAAATTTCAAGGGCCGATGTTGATTTTGAATAAAACACAAACTATTTAGGCAATTATTGTAATTTTATTTTATTATGATGTATTGGTATTACTCAATTATGTATGGAACAAAATATCGGCCAAATGGGCGCCGCGACCTCGGCGGCACACCTCCATCCGATGGTCCAAATTTTCGATGACGCTGAGGCATAATGGAGGTTCTATGCCGTTAATTATCTGATCCTTTAGGTCTTGAATTGTTGCTGGCTTATCGACGTACACCTTTTCTTTCAAATAACCCCAAAGAAAAAAGTCCAACGGTGTTAAATCACATGATCTTGGCGGCCAATTGACATCGCCATTACGTGAGATAACACGGCCATTGAATTTGTTGCGCAAAAGAGCCATTGTTTCGTTAGCTGTGTGGCAAGTGGCACCGGCCTGCTGAAACCACATATCGTCCACATCCATATCTTCCAATTCGGGCCATAAAAAGTTCGTTATCATCTCACGATAGCGAACACCATTCACAGTAACTGCCTGACCGGCCTCATTTTGGAAAAAATACGGCCCGATGATGCCGCCAGCCCATAAACCGCACCAAACAGTCACTCTTTGTGGGTGCATTGGTTTTTCGACTATCACTCTTGGATTCTCATTCGCCCAAATGCGGCAATTCTGTTTATTGACGAATCCACTGAGGTGAAAATGTGCCTCATCACTGAAGATGATTTTCTTCGAAAATTGATCATCCACTGTTGCCATTTCTTGCCACCATTCTGCCCATTCACGACGTTTGGAATGGTCAAGAGGCTTTAGTTCTTGAGCCAATTGCACCTTGTAAGCGTGTAAATGCAAGTCTTTATGCATAATGTTCATCAACGACGAGCGTGAGAGGTGCAATTGTTGGGAACGACGACGAGTTGAGGTGGACGGCTCTTCAGCCACACTATAGCGAACAGCAGCAATATTTTCTGCAGTACGAGCTGTACGAGCATGCACTGGTGTTCTCACATCTTCTACAGACCCGGTTTGTTCGAATTTTTCCACGATTTTTGCGATTGTACGCACATTTGGACGATGAAATTGACCAAAAAAATTACGAAGTGCACGATATGCATTTTGATTTGAACTCCCATTTTCATAATAAGTCTGGATAACTTTAACACGTTGTTGGATTGTGTATCTCTCCATTGTCCAAATTGAGTAAGTCTGAAATAGAGAAATGTCAAATAAAATTCGGAAAAAAACTTGGCGTTTAGGTGTGGTTCACATTCAACATCGGCCCATACAATTTATATGTTTTCTTGAAATAAATTGAAAAATATAATTGAAAAAAGCAAGCACTGCGCGTCGTGCCATGCAGATTTTGTACACGTACCATATTGGCATCGAAATATTCGGATCATTTGCCATTTGCTTCTCTCTTTACCCATGCAAGCGCAAGTTCATGCTAGGAACTCAACTGCGACGACTTACATATGTATATGTACAATTTTCCAACTTTTATCATTTATTCTAGCGAAGTATGAATCTTCCTTGTTAAGATATTTCCCTTTTCTTTGTCTTTCGGTAGATAAAAGCATTTGCTGTTCTCTAAATTTTGTAAGATTTTTGATCCATAGTGTGCAACACACCTACAATAAAAACAAACACCATTTGTAGAAAGAAAATTTTATATTCTTTTGTTAAACGCATTATGAAAGCAATAACAACAATTGACACATAATTCATAATTATTTTGCCAAATGGCGGTTGCATCACAATTTTGGCGATGTGATTATTTTTGGAAGAATTAATTGGCAGCACTTATTTATTATTCTGCAGACGCGTTATCAGCATTATCAGATACTACAGTCACGCACAGCATAAAAATTGCGTCAGCAGGTTGATTTGGAGCAGCGAACACGACTTTATTTATAAACTTTAAATGATAACAAACGAAAACAAAAGATTTTTTATGCTCGTTGCAAAGTAGAATTTATCGTACATACGATTCTATAATCGAGACTCAGCAGAATTGTAACAGAGTTTAATGGGATATTTCTAAAAACTCATCCAGAATAAATTCCAATTTATTGGAGTGAAGTGGAGTTCTATTGGAATTTAATTGAATCTTTGAAAAATTCAATTGGCATTATTTAAAATTTTTTAGACTTGCAATTAGTTTCGGGCGTGTTCTGATTAGCTCTAATTGAAAGATCTTACGCCTGTGATCCTTTTTGGCAGTCGGATTTACATATCCTAATTACACATTGTAATGAGACTAAAAAGCCTATTGCTAAAGTATGAAAAATAATATGTGAGGGCACAGAATTATGATGGTAAGTTAAAAAAAGGCAAAACTATGAACTTGGTCGGAAATTTTAGTTTAAATATCAGATTATATATCTAAAAGTTTTCATGTTAAAAATTCTTATTTTTACTCTTTAATTTATATAAAAATATTTAGAAAAAAAGGACTGGGAATTGTTATTGCTTTCAATACACATTTGAAATTAACATTTCGTGACCAGAAAGAAAGATTTGTGTGCCTCGACGGGTGAGTTGGGAGAGTATTCCACCGACAGTACAGAGGTCGTTGTTTCGATTCCTACCAAAGACTCTGATGAGAAAAACAATTGGCAAAACTCTTAATATTAACGAAATCATAACATACAATAAAATAAATAATAAGCATAAGCACTCAATCACCCAACAAACAAATTCATAGTAATAAAAGATGGATTTTAGAAAAAAGCAATGTTTTTGGGAATGTTGGATTAATTGATGCCTGACTGCGCATTGTCGAAGGTATGCACTCTGAACAGTCAGAACGACATCAGTTAACACCACTCCATCTTTCCCCCTCCCCATAACCTAATATTGTTATAATGCGACTGCACATGTAGATGCGTCACCTGAGTACTAATCTGAGATAAAAAAGATTCTTTAAAAAAACATAATTTCCAAAATAAATAGCACATTCCGATGTACAGTCATTTAATTAAAATTATTTACCAGCTCGTAGAAGTTTTTTGTGAAAAAATCACGCACGTACCTGTTTGGATCCCTCTCTTTCAGGTGTGAAGTGGTGTGCCCTTATTCATGGTAACGAATCGATGATCGTGAGCAGTTGCAGCATCCCGCTTTTTCATTTTCAAATTTTCGTTCAGCTGCTCGTGCACCTTCAGCCAAAGTTCATCCAATACTAGTGTGAAGAACTGATAGAAAGTGAAGAAGATGATGATGCAAATGCTGCTAAAATGTCGAATCTTCAAAAGTTAGCGCAGTATCTTTCCAAGCCTTTTCCTGCCTTTTTAGGTTTAAACGTTTTGGGTCTGAACGTTTCAGCCAAGGACAGGCTTCTCAACGAAAAGTCAATACGTCTGTGTTACCATTGACGCCTTTGAATTACACAATGTTTGATGCTGAATTCCACAGCACGGTATTGGTTTTGGAACCACGTTATACAGCCAAAGCGTAAACTCCAGCTTTAAGGTAGAATTTCCGTCGATTAACCAATTAAGTTGCTCTGCTTTTCATTTCATCTCAGTTAATTTTGCGTTTTTATGTACTTTTATTTGATATTCTTAAGGCATCTTTAACCTCTTTTTTAAATTATTTCGGTTTTTGTGGAGCTGTAATAAAGTCGGAGTTCTTACGGGCAGCTTTGTTGCCTTAATACTCCAGTTAACTTCATAAAAATAATATGAAAATATTGAATTTTTTTCTTTCCTTAAAAAGGTTTCCGTTTTTGTTTTTGTTTTTACATTTCAATATTTGTGCTACAATTTGTTTGATATACAACTCACGTCTGTATTGAAAAAGGAAATTTCTTTGTGAGTAGGAAATAAAAGCAAAATCAAGTAGAAAAAACGTTGTTTAAAATAAACCACGCGATTTGGAAAATGGGTTCCAGAATGGGGGGTGGTGGGATGGGTTGTACGCGTGGTGAACTGAAAAAGCAAAACGAATGTGCTCCTGTACGAATGTTTAACTTAAAATGCAAAATACTCGTAGCAGTGTAAACAATAAACATAAAAAAGGATACAAATGAGGTACGAAAATAAAAATTTGATAAAAAAGCAACGTCGTTTAAGGCACACAAATGAAATGATTTCATAAAGTAACGGCTTAAAGGTATGCTTTAGCTAAGCACTCCTGATTGTAGTGCTCCGTTAAGGAAGGCGTTCAAAGCAGCAAGAACGTAAAAAAATGTAATTAAAGTAAAAAATCATACATATGTCCACATGTATGTACATTTATTCACAGCCATCTCACAGAACGAAACGGCAAGCCAACCAAATTTTGTCTCTCTTCTCACAAAAGTTGCTTTTCAATACAAAACATGTCTCTTTTCTAGTGCCGAAAAAATGCTCTGAAAACAAAAATATCATCATGGTGGCACTTTTGTGTGGAAAAATGTCATTATCGATACAAGTTATTCCGTAAAGAACCCTACTGAAAATTAGTCCAACTTAGGTTAATAGTTAAATGAAATCGTTCAGATAAAATCTTAAATATATAAAAATAAATGCATACATATACATACATACATATGAATGTATGTATGTATGTAAATATACGAACATACGTACACACATATGTATGTATGGCTGCACATGCATATGAGTCTAATTTTTATTTTTGCTGCACAAATAGCCGAGTTGACAACTGTTTCCAGCTGAGCAGCAAGCGCTCATTGGTTACTCCTCTTTGTGGCCCGTCAAGGCTCCAGATGTTGTAGTCACAGCTGCAATGGAAGCCCTAGTTGAAGTTTCAACATGGCCTGTTGTCCGTTACAATGATCTCATTCACGACGAATTGCAATCGCTTTGCAAACTTAAAGCTGTCGATGTTGTACTACGACAATTAGATGGCGGCGTTAAGGATTATAAATGAAAATTTTCCAATCCGGTACTACTCGGACTCGATGTGGTGCGTTGGTGTTGTACGCGAATAATTATTTATGATTGATGGATATGATATAACGATTATGTACAAAAACAAATCTAAAATAAATATTTCCATCAGACAATTCTATTAATTGTAAAATTAAAGTTATCGGGATACTTTTTCTACATAAAAATCATCATCGTGAAGTTTTTCAACAAAAATTTCTTATGATCTTTGTGATTTCGTGAAATTTTCCCAAAGAAAAACTTGCGCTTTTTTTTATCAAATAACTTTTCTACAGACAAATTTTGTTTTCTTATCTGTAGAGAAGAACTTGTCTCCTTTAAAAAAACCTGCTTGAAACTTCTTTTCCAAACTGCTGTGGTAGAACGTTCGAATTTGTGTGTGGTTTTCTTCGGAACATGTTTGAGAGAAGAAAAACATAAAATTTTATTTTATGACGTAGTAGACTAAACTAAATAACTTCCAGGAAATAACTTAATATTGGTGGACTTTGCGCAACATACGATTACACTATTTATGATTTTAAGTGTCGAGTTGTATGCAAAATAAATTTGGGAAGATATTCAGCGTCATGGCTAAAAATTCTAATTATGTAATTAATTATAAAAATATCCTGAGAGTCCTTTAAATGTTGACCCACAAACTCTTATAACGCTTCTTGTTTGTTTAGTTAAGTTCATTATTTGAAAAATATTGAAAACAAAAAAGACATCCATCCTTTCAACGTGTTGGTTTTCAGCGTGTGTATTTCTTCAGCAAAAGAATTATGTAAAATATATTTTGATGGCTACTGGCCCACGACCATTTTATTTTTACCTCTTTCGGCAAAATATGTACATATTTAAAATATATTCTCAAATCTTGATATTTTTTTTTTATATTTAGGATATCTACGTTTTTATGTATGTAACTCTAAATGTCAACACAAATGTGAGTAAATTTGCTTATTATCTTTATATGAAAAAATAGATTGCAAAAAATAATAAAAAATACAATATATTCTCAAGTTGGGTAAATTATTAAGTGCTGTTTGTTTGTTAACCCATTAAGAATCCCACAGCAAAAACTTGTGTAAATTATTATTGCAATTGATGAAATTTTAAATGAATGTTAATTGCAAAATGTAAATAATTTTGACCAGTCAAACGTGCACAAAAAGATAAATTTGAATATATATTCGTAAAAAAGTCTTTTTTTAAATTCTTCTTCTTCTTCTTTTGGCGCTACAGTCCGTGGTGAACCTGGGCCTCAACCAACAAAGTTTTCCAGCTGGCACGGTCTTTAGCCAGCGTTCTCCAATTTTGCACACCAAGTTGGTTGAGGTCCCTCTCCACTTGTGTGCGCCATCGGTTCCGTGGGCGTCCTCTACTGCGTTGTCCCACAGGTTCGGAATCGAAGATTTTTTCAAATTACATTTTTTAATAATGTAGGAAGAGAGGAAAAGAGAACACCATTTAACGGTTTGCTTTGTTTCATCTGCAAAGTATCTGCCACACCCATTTTTCTGCGCTAAAGCTTTAAATTTTATATTAAATGAAATATGTCTGTGCGCAGTAACCAAGGAAACGGTGTATAAAATTTGATAAGAAAAGTAGACTACGAAATATCGACCCGGAAAATACACAAAAAGTTGAATTAAATTTGTGTGACATTTTTCCCTAGTAGAATATTTTCGCTCGATTTTTTCATAGAATAATGAAAAAAGTCATAACCTTATTTATTCTAAAATTTGAAAAAAGTTCTTAATGCAAAACAAATTCTTTTTTAATTTCTATCAATAAACAATAGAAAAAGATTTGTCTCCGAAAAAAGGAAAAATTTTTACTTCTAAAATTATTTGACGTTAATGTACACCAAAGTCAGTCAGTCAGAAGTCAGAAAATTCTTATTATCAACAAAAGTTTTTCCACGGAAAAGTTGTCATCAAACAACTTTTAAGCCGTCGTTTTTTGGAATGGTTGTCTTTGGAAAAGTTGTCTGTACCGTGACAGGTATTTGTGCATAAAAATTGTCCTTGTCCAGACAAAATTGTTTTCGTGATTTTTGTTTTTTAATGCAGGAAAATTAACAGTTTCTATGGAAAAATTCTCACACCCAAATTTTCTTATAAGCAAATGTTCACTGATGAAATTTTTCACAAAAACTTTTACTGACCAACTTTACTAATAAAGTTTGTCTAAAGCAAAATTTTTCTATTGAAAGCTTTTCTTTTTCCTGTTGAAATATTTCTTTAAAAAATGTTTGTTGACGATATTTCTATAGAAAAATTCTGAAAAAGAAATTTTCTATTAAAAAGTTTTCTTTAAAAATTACGAGTATTTACTATTAACTTTTTGTTGAGGTAATTTCTTTAGAAGAAGTTTTCACTAACACATTTTTTCCAATAAAATTTATTCATGGAATAATGTTCGTTGATAAAAAATATTAGTTTTTACTCACAAACCTTCTCAGTGGCAAAACTTACATTAGTGCGATTTTCTTTATAGAAAGTTTTACAACTGCACAAAATTTTCCGATGTAAAACTTTCACTAGTGAAGTTTTCCTACGTTTTCTATTTTAAAATTTTTGCTTGTAAATTTTTTTAATACTCCATATCAAAACTTCAGTTGACAATAGTTTTCGTTAAACAAGGATTTCATTTGTAAAATTTACCATAAACAAATTTAAAACCCTAAAAACTAGTATTTTTACTCTTTAAAACTATTTATTCAAGTTAATTTTCACATTTATTCATTTTAAAGTTTTACTAAATTATAAATATATGTATGTATGTACATGTGTGTGTGAGCTGCCACTTAATTGTTCTTGATTTATGAAAATATGTACTATATTGTTTGCCTTTCTGCCGCCTGTGTTCGTTTGCTCAGTGAACAGTGATCCGATGAACGTATGATTGTCCCGAACGACAACAACAGCCTTGCGATCTGTTCGATGTACTTGATTTTGTGTGTGTGTGTGTGTGTGTGTGTTCATACAATCGTACACGTATTTATGTGTGCATGTCGCACCTGTTCATCAAAAGTAACACAACTCAAAATTTACAAGTTTTCAGTAGAGGCAAAAAACTAATTGCGCCAATATAATGGAATTATTGTTATAAACAAATATACCGTTGTAAAGGAAACTCAATAATATTTCAAAAAAAATAACAAAATGTATTTCTTTTTACAGTGGTTAGATATGGTAATCATACACTGTTTCCTTCAAAAAAGTGGAAAATAGAATTTTTTGAGTTGTGTTACTTTTGATGAACAGGTGCGATGTGTTGAAGTGATTGTGATGCATATTTGATAAATAGATCCTGCTGTAATCACTAACGAAAAGGTAGTCATTATCTAAAAACTGACAATGTTTCGCAAAAGGACTAAGAATTTGATGTAACAAGACTCAATACGAGAGGAATATATCACAAGCCAAGAAATAAAGACACCTGGAACGGTAGACCGAAATCCACAAGGACTGTGAAGCCTCAACCTGGGGACTTTTGAATCCTGAAGATGGGACTATGCATCCCAACTATATCATCAGGATTACCTGCCGGTAAATTGAACCTGAAGCCACAGCCAAAACTCAGCAAAATACGTTGATTCACTTGTGAAAGACAGTGCGAAAGATAGTTTGACTACGCAAAAATTTGCACATGAATGCAGTCATTTTATTTAATTTATGTTTGTAAAGTCGTAATTTTTATTGATCATCCTCTTTTCAACATCCGCATAAAAAGCTACATATACTATTTTTCAATTAATTGCATTTTCCTTAAGTCGCTACTGTCAAAATATTTTTCTGCTTTCCAAAGAGTCACTTGCATTCAAAGAATTTCAGTAAAATCCAAAAAAATTATCTTAAGTGATAGTGAAGTTGTACGAGTTGCTGTTGCCAAGTTTAATTGAAGCATCTGCTTCCACATCTTCGACATTCTAAATTGAAATATTAGGAGAAATTACCAGCCGTAATTTTGTTGTAGAAAATAGCTTACAGGCGGTTTTTAGAGCTCGAACACGTTCTGCGATATCATTTTTGCAATGATCTCAACGAAAAGTTCCTACCTAAAGTGCCTTTAAGTTTCCTTATATTGTATACTTACATATAAAAATGTTTTATTTTTATTCTAATGCTCTGCTTTAGTTTTCAAAAGCAAATGAGTACTACAAGCGAGTTTTAAGGTTTTCAGTTTCCATTAGTTTTATGTGCACAATATTGCGGTGTTTTAAGTTTTAGGCCGTAACTCCTACTAGAAATCTGTCATTTTGCGTAAAAATACGATATGAAAAAAATTATGGGTGTCGTGACCCCTGTTAGTAGGATAACCACAAGTATAATTTTTTGTTTGTTATTAATTGGTAAAATGAACAGAAATATAACAATTTTCATAATTGTATTCTTTAATATACAATACTAGCACGGTCCGGTCCGCTTTACTGGCTGTTGCCACAGCCACCCGCCCCGCCTTAACAAAAATTAGTGGACATTTTCTATACGAAAGAGCAGCGTTGTGGTTTTTTTTTCTGTATCCAAAAGTGACCTATGAGTCGAAAAAACTTATGGTGCAAACTCTGGATGCCCTACTGTTTGCGACATAAATAATTGTTTGTTACTCCTCCCTCAAAAATGAAGGAGAAAAACAATTAATTATTTCAAAAAATAAAAACGTAAAATATAAGTTAATAAACAAAATCAAAGAATTTTTATTTGTTCCTTGTCTAATTGGTTTCGACGAAATAAATATATATGTACAGAGTTTAAAATTATAAATTAAATATTGTAATTATTTGTTCAGTGAAATATATTTCTCAACTAAACTTTTAATAAGAATAAATATAATTTTTGCAACGCCCAATGCTTTATTTTTAATTTTTTGTTGTGTCAAATTTAATTTTTGTTTATACCAGAATGAACACTTTAAGGGGACTTAGGGTCGAAACAACAAAGTTGCAAATATGGGCCAACCTAGTGTGTATGTTACAAAAGTTTGGCCTTTAGAAAAGATGTTTTTAGTTCGCCTAGGACGTAAAATTTACAAATGGAATTTTCCGAATATTATTAACTGCGGCGGCAACAGTATATCTAAATTGTATATTAAACTAAATACGCGTGCACACGTGCTTCAGACGCATCTTAATCAAACGAGTGAATTCCTTTATCACGTTTTATTCGCACTGCGCCTGTTTCTTCAAAACAAATCGAAAAAACTCATGTTCAGATGTTACGAACTTATTGTATCTAATTTCAGGTGAATTTTTTTCCATAAAACTGGTCCAAACATTTTTTATTTGTCTTTTTTGGGGGTAATTATACGGAATTCGGTGATGGGCTTAAAATCAAGCAACAAGTTGAGCTTTCTTTTAGCCAATTTTTTGTTTACGAGTATTATTTTCCGCTAAATTCGAGTAATCTTCCGGCTTCAAAGACCAAGCTAGCGAGCTATTAAAGTGGACTACAGTTCATAAGAGCAACGTGAAATACAAAGTTCATGAAAAACAAAATCAGGGCCACCGAGTTGATTTCATTCATAATAAAATTAAATAAAAGTACATGATTTTTTTTAGGTTATCACAAGTTTTTTCCAGAAAATGTTGATACGACTGTAAGCGAAAAAACTCTCTAAAACCATTATTTTTGCTGGTTTAATTAAAACTCCACGGTCAAGTTTTGTGATCAGTCAGAAGCTGGTTTGGCAAATAAATTTTATTTTAAATTAATGTCAAAAAAATCAAGTACAATTCTGGTTACTGCTAACAAAGAAATGCAACAAAAAGTATCTTTTGGAAATGTTTTTATTTCGTTTTATTCCAGTTGTGTTAATAAGCAAAAGTATAAAACTGCTGTTATGTGCTGTAAATTAAATCAGTAGCGTGTTTTAGCTTTAGCTGGACACATTTATTGTTAATTAGAAAAAAAGGAGAAGAAACGAATAAAATGAAAGTGCTGTCAGTCTTAGCACTGATGATGGCTTGCGCGAATGCACAATTCGGTTTTCGTCATCACCCTCATCACCACGGCTTCGGTGGTCACCATGGTGGATATGGACCACCTAGTCCATATGGTGCTTTTGATACACCAAGCCTTAGATTTCCAGCTGGAGGTGGTGGTGGTTTTGGTGGTGGCTCAGGAGGGGGAATTGCCGGTAGCCATTCCGCTTCGGGTTCGCAGTCTTTTTCAAGTGGAGCTGGCTATGGTGGTGGACAAGGTGGAGGGCAGGGTGGTGGTTCAGGTGTTGGCGCCCTGAGTGGTGGTGGTGGTGCTGGTGGTGGTGGTTTTGGTGGTGGCTCAGGAGGGGGAATTGCCGGTAGCCATTCCGCTTCGGGTTCGCAGTCTTTTTCAAGTGGAGCTGGCTATGGTGGTGGACAAGGTGGAGGGCAGGGTGGTGGTTCAGGTGTTGGCGCCCTGAGTGGTGCTGGTGGTGCTGGTGGTGGTGGTGGTGGCGGTGGTGGCGGTGGCGGCGGTAGCGGCGGTGGTGGTAGCGTTGCCCAATCCAGTTCATCTTCATTTTCCCAATCAGGTTCTTTTGGCGGCGGTACTGGTTCTGGCTTTGGCAATGGCCTTGGTGGTCTTGTTGGCTACGGAAGATAAGATATTGGTTTTGATTATTTTTGTGGCGTTATAAATATACAAATATGCACTTCTCGAAGTTTTTCAATTAAAAAACGTAAAGCATATGGATATTTAAATTCCGCAAGGACTTATAGAAATGGTAGAAGATTTGGTTTTAACTTGAAAGTGGCTCTAATTATTTTTACTTCTAACAAATGTAAATTAACTAAATCGGTGAGTTTAAAATGATCTGAGTCACCATAACACATTAATGGACTCAACTTACAAAGATTAAACTTAAATGAGGTAAATCTCTAAGTGAAACGAAAACCTCTCAAGAAACGACTTCCTTTAAAATGGGCAGCCTTAAATGCTGCATACAAACTTATGAAAGTTTTTTGAAGACTCTCACCGCTGTTTGAATCCTTTTGAAATAATACTTTCTTATAATACTTCCTAATAATAATACTTGCTTTGTGTCTGTACTAATACTTCCTAAGGAAGTGATACCGGGCACTTCAGTACATTCCATTGAATTACATTGTGAGGAAAAAAGTAGTCTATAATGCATTCGAGAGTCCGACTTACATGTTGCAAAAGTTTCAGGGAAATCTATCCAGGGGTCTGGTCTCCTATAAGGTACAAACAAACAAACACACATTCTGTTTTACATATAAAGATAAAGGGATCATGAAATACAGTATCAATACGACGACCGTATTCGTTATAGTGTGTTTCAAGTTCCCTTTATTGAGGGTAAGTTGGACACTCTGTGGACATGAACACATCACAAAACTAATATTTTTACTGAAACATATTTCAGCAACAGTTTTTACATACTTAACAAAAACTGTTTTCCTGAAACAAAGAAAATGTTTGCTGGAAAGTAAAATTTTCTATTCTTCTATTCTGTTCTATCAAATAATTGGCTGGGTCAGTGAAATTATTGTCTGAACAAAAGTTTCACTGAATCAGCAAACACTTTATTTGTAAAAACGAATAATTTTTTGTAGTTGTTTCATTGTAATTTTGCCTTGAACTTTTTTATTTCCGAAATTTTATTCGTATATTTTCATGCTACAATGTTTTTATTACACTTCAAATCCATTTCATTTTGTTACATACTCGGCTCCGTCTGGTTCATTTTATTGTCTTTAAGTCTTCTCACAAAGTGTTGACTTAAGAACGCAAGAAAATCAAAATAACTCCGTAATAAATCAAAAACTTGTATGTTTCGAGAATGTTGAAAAAGATTCTAACTTCGTTATGTTGAATGCAGTGGCCCAAGATGAAGAAACTGCATTTAGACATGGCTCCTCAGTTGAGGAGCTGATTTTTTATTCCGAATTTGCAAATTTTGTGAAAACAACTACGGCAGCGCTGGCCACAAGAAAGTTCTGTTGTTTTCATGTTTTTATTTTGCCGAAGCAAATAGGTGCGCGAAATGCTTACGAACCTATAAGTATTAAACAATAATAGAAAATCTGAAAACAATTCATTCAGTTTTTGTCTCTTTTTTTAGTACTAATGTTGGCTGGGTTATATTCATTCTTTCGTGTATTTTTCTTAAGACTATTCGAAATTGTTAAAAAAGGAAATAAATTGGGCATGTATCTCATTGTCTGATGTGCTTTAACAAGAAATAGGTGTGGGCATTGAACGCAGCTAGAAAGTGTAGAACATTTCCCAAACGATTGCATAAATATATACAAAACTACAATAACTCGGCACAGAAAGTAACATTAACAAAACCAAATTTTACTTTGCATCGGGATTCATACAAAACTTGGAGTTTCATGTCGTTTTGATATGTTCTCAATGCCGATAGACTTTTCACAGCTTTTATTCTACATGAACATCATATGAAAGTAAAATCGAATTGTTCTATAATGTAATAAAATGTTTGTGTTGCATTTCAAAATCATGTTGCATTAACATGAAAAGTATAATAAAACATCTCAACTTAACACGGTTTTAAGCACTTCTTTCAAAAAATTAAAGTGAATTTCGGTAAAAATTCCGCCGTTTTGGATTGAGCTTCGCCGCCACACCTTTCATGACCGAAAATTTCCTTCTCTAAGAGCGATTCTGCATAAAATTTTTCTTCACTTTTATAATATTTTTATGCGCTACTAAAGTGCTGGGGCTTCCAGGGCGAGCATCGTCTTTTACGTCGCCTCCATCTTCTTTGAAAAGCCTCCACCACTTGTAAACATTGATCTGACTCTGAGTACAATCACCGTATCCCAACCCTGTGCTGACATTTCCAATACAAAATTTTATTCGCGAAATTTGAAAATTCCTCTTATTTTTTGCAGAAACAGACATACTGATTGGAATAAACGCACAACAAACAAGGCTTCGGTCATGCTATTTTCAACAGGTGTCGCTTATTCTGAATCAATACACAGTTCGGCACCACCGATGCCTTAATTGTGGCGTTAAAATACCTTAGGTTGGGCTTTCTGTATGGTAAAAATAAGTATTACGTTCGTAATAAAGATAAAACTCTGGTTTTATATCTAACTTTAAAATCTTCGATGTGTCTTATATTTGCTTTTTTAAGACTTGAGTTTCTTGAATTTCTATTGAAAGCAAAAACATCCTGCCAAATGTTAATATTGGTTTCAATACACATACGAGTAAGTTTCTTGGAGAAATTGTTTGCTTTTTTGTTTATTGTAAAGTGTTCCCATGACATGAATTACTTTGCGCTAAAAATCTTACATTTTACTTCAACAGGAACCACTGCAGCTCTAATGTCTGCTTAATTACATACTAGATTAACCCGCCACAAGTAACGAAGTTATGCTCGTTTTGGTTAAAAAAAATCTGTTCGAAACTATGTGGAAGGAGTAACATAATTCGTTCCAGAAACCTGAATGAATGTTGTAAAAATCTCAGGAAGATCGGGTTTATACATATATCTAGATGTACTTGATTTTAAAACATTTCGTGATTCCAAACTACGTGATTTTCAGAACAGACCTGTATATACATACATTTATAATTTTTGTTTCACACTTTCGAAATATTTTTGTCCTTTGCTCCACTTCTGAAGTTATAAAGAAATAGGGCAAACAACAGAATAAATTAAAACTTAAACATTTATATATACATACATACATCCATATACACATTCATATGTACATACATATGTACATATATATGAACCTGTGATTCGTTGGACTGTCACAATGATACTGCCATTACATGAGAGAAGAGAAGAGTAAATAAAGTAGTATAACTCAAATGGATGAAAAGAAAAAATAAATTAAATTAAATTAAGAGAAAAAAATTTCACTGCTGTTTATACTTTGTAATAAGTAGTAATGAGCTGCATAGATCTGGTTAAAATACAAAAACTTTGATGCACCGCGTTGGTCGAAGACGGAGAAGGTGAGTATTTGAGCGAATTTGTCTCCAGTATTTCGGTGTCAGCTGTCTCAGCGCGATTGTTCCATTCTTTACGATAAAGATTTGAAACAATGTTCATGATGCATAATTTTCGACGGCAGAGAACCGCCGAATGCGCAAAATACTTCTAACTTTAACGCCTCTCGCAAAGACAGGAACAACTAAATATGCTAAATAGCTGAAACATTAAACATATGTATGTATGTATGTATATTCGTGACGGCCAATACAGAAGAGATAAGTGAATGTAAATGCATATGTGCACATGTACATACATCATTAATATTGATGAAGACGAAGATGGTGAAAGTATGACAGTATGAAAGTATGGAAGTAGCCTTCAAATGTATTTATTGTTGTTGTGAGTGGGATCAGCAGAAATATATTAATCTTAATAAATAATGTTTCTCGTACTGAACTCCCATATAAGGCTTTGAAAGTGTGACTTATCGAATACCCGTGTACATTAGCGACTTCACAGGTTATAGCTGCAAAATCAATGCTACTAGATTTTTGAAATTTCGGACCTAGGAAATAAGTCTTTATGTGCTGTTTTGTTGACCAGTCATGAACCACAACAATGGGCTTTTAGAGGTGATATCTACGCAAGCACATAACCATAGTATCGTTGTACCAATAGGTGGGGACTACAACGCTACTTATAGAGCCCAAATACAGCCTGAGCTCTATCATGGAATACTAAACAATTTATTGGATGCCTGTAAAGCTGATGATCATTATAAACCATTGAGCTTCAAAATAATATCACTAGGCAGATAATTCGTTTAAGTTATTAATTAAACACAGTTTCAATGTGAAAAAAAACTATTCACCAATTATCTGCCTTTAACTAATTCCCTAGGGACCATGTCAGGTTTTTATGCACGTATTTCTGCTGAAGAGATAATGCATACATACATATATGTATGTATGTACAAGTGACATACACAATACAAATATACCCTAAAATTCTATGAAACATTTTCGTCATATTATAAACACATTTACGAGATAAGAACACCAAAAGATCCTAAACTCATGTAGTAAACACTGTTTTTGAATGGCAAACACTATTTTACTTATCATAGCAAACTGTGCTTTTAACAGAAGAAACCTAGACAGATAAGGTTATTCTAGACTATGTTTAAGATCCACAAGAATTTTCTAAAAAGGTTCAGTTTATGGAGAAAACTCAAAACCAACACATTTATCTATTATTGGCGCAGTCGGTAGGATGTACAAAAACGATCCTTGCAATCGAACCTTAAACAAAGTAAAATAAAATCAAGAACAACACCAGGAATAACAACAACAATGCCCACAACACACAGTGGACAACTATCTGTTAAAACGGTTTGTAGTGGCATTACCTGAGACTGATTCATACCTTTTCTGGACAAAAAGGAGAATTGACAATGTATGTCGGGGCAGTAGAAAGTATAGTACCAAATATATCTCCCCTACCACCAGAAGACCGGATGCTATTCTTCAACTGTACTCTGCGAACATTGATGTTGTGAGACATGAACAGCCCCGATGATTGCAAATATTTGAAAGAGCTGTTGATAACAGAATTTAGTGAGCATGAAGGTACTCGTATACCCCATATAATTTTATGTGTAAATGATATTAAATTTAAGGGTAGTATTAAAAAATTATGCGAAGAAATTAATAAAGTAATATGTAGAATTAAGGGCAGGAAACATTTGTGTAACGAACAGGCGGAAAGAAAAACACACTTTAAAAATTAAATACATTTTTACAATTTGAAAACATTGAAATGAGAAATTACCAAATCATCTAGTAGCCTTTTTAAACGCTAATCGTAAATAGTTTCGCAACATCCAAATACTAAGCGGAAGTGATGAACATAATGAAAACACTCATTATTGTCTGCCACAACCACATAAATCAACCACGAATAAGTTGCATTATAAAAACAATTTTTCTCCCAAGCACAATAAATTATTTAACAAAAATAAAAACTTCCATCCTCAGAATCCCTATCTAAATAATTATGGATATAATAATGAAAATCGAAACTTCTACCCTCAATAATCACTATCCCCAGAATACCGATTATCTTAACAGGCCTAATAATAACTATAGTCCCAATAAAAGAATGAGGGAATCTGATTCCAATCAATTCAGATAAGGAAAAATGGCGCTCCAAAACCAATGGAAGTAGAAAAGTTCGCTTGAAAACTTCAAACCATTACCCTTCATTTCATTGCAGATTGAAAACAGATTTTCTAAATTTTTAGTAGACACTGGGTCATTCATAAGTTGGATCAGATGTAATACATTACCAACAGAAAGCAAGGAAGTTAATCCAATTAGTGTAAAAACCAACAAAGAAAATGTTTTTTTCTAATAAAGTACAAGAATTCACTACGACGCTTGTCAGAATTACGCCGGACTTATAGGTTATTATAGTTTACAAAAACTAAAAGCGATCGAAAGATATATCATTTGAACTATAAAAATGTTTATTTCCTGGATGAAAACCGAGCAGGATAAATTGGTAGGGCTATATACGTTACAGCACTGGATCTCACAAAAGGACTTATCAAATAGAAGTGGGGCCCGGAGACATGCATAAAACTGCATTTTCCACTACCAATTTTTAAGAATGCCTTTCGGTTTTCGTACATTCCAAAGACTGATGGATACAGTATTAGTGGAGCTAATTAGAAAAGACTGTTACATCTGGATGACATAGTAATATTTAGCAGTTCTCTTCGAAAACTCATCCCTGTTGCAAGTGCATATAACTTGTTATCTATGAAACATCTGTCATTTATAGCTTAAAAAGTCCTTAAAAAGGTTTGTTCCCTCTTTTGCCCCAGCCATAAATTTTAAAGGTTATTCTTTTTATTTCTAAGAGGACTGCGGGTGTCTATGCGCGATAATGCGAATATGATTAAAATATTGAATCTGAGGCGTATGTACAAGGATCATGTCATTGGTCATAAGACGCTTAACGAATTTACTAATATGTGTGGCGAATGCGAAAGCATATTGTGTTTTCATGTATAGCAGTTCAAAACCATATGCAACGCAGTTCGGTCATACTCAGACTTAAAGCAGTTTGACATCAGTTATATAGCAGTTCGTTTGCAGATTATAATTTAATCAAAGATTTAATTATAATTTAGTCAAGAACGTTGGAGGGCCACTCCCAAGCAAACGGAAGCTACTTATGGAAGCTTGCAATAACATCTTCTTATACGGTAGCGAAGTTTGGGCGAGAACATAGTTTAATAAAAGCAGAGCAAAGGCGTTACTGTCAGAGCAGAAAAAGGCAGCTCTTCGTGTCACATCAGCGTACCGTACTGTATCTGCATCTGTAGTGATGGTCATAGCTGTAATGAAGCCTATAGATCTGCAGGCTATGGAAAGAATGGAGATATTCAACATTAGCGAAACAATTCCCAACCGGCGGAGGAGATTGAAGAAGGACTACGGTCGCGAAATGGCAAGCACGATGGAATAATGATGAATATGGAAGGTGGACACACAAACTCATCCCTGAGATCGCTGAGTCGACTGGGAGCAGAGGAAAGGCGAAATAAATTTTTACCTGCCTCAGGTGCTAACTGGGCACGATTATTTCTGCAGAATTGGCAAATATGTATAACACACCATTCTGCATCCACGAAGGAACGGAAATCGTGGATGACGCTGAGCACACATTTTTTAGAGGTTGTCGCAGGACAGAAAGACGCACAGAACTCGAAGGCCACACGGGTGAAATCACGGTAGAGAACGTCGTAGAGTGCATGATCTCCACCGAGGAAGGCTGGAGTGCGATCGCAGGTTTCTTTGAGTACGTACTACGGGCGAAAAAGCATAAACTGGAAGCAAAGTTTGGGAGCCGTATTACCGGGGGAAGCCGAGTCAACACGAAATAAACTGGGGCCTAGACGTTGGCAATATGGACGAAGTGTGGACATGGGCACACTTTTATGGGATCCACCTAGAAGTAATGCGAGAGCATTCTCCAGATCGACTACACATTCCCAGCGCGTTTAAGGTGGGCGGCATAAACCAAAAAAAAATTTTTTAAATATATATTTTTTAATTTATGAGTAATAAAAATACATTCCATTCATTTTGACAAGAAACTGTACGTTAAATTTTTTATTTAGTCAGAGCTAAATAATAAATATTAAGTGTTAATAAAACGAAGTACAGAAAATTAATATCAAATTACAGTGGCTTCAATGGACAAAAGTATATGTTGACTGTAAATAAATCCAGATTAACAAAAAATTTAGAAACATATTTAAAAGTTTATTGAAACACAATCATATGAGTTGTAATGCGGTGACGTAAAAAATGTACGTTTTATGTTCATATGTGTTTCGTTTTAGTAATAAGAATTTTTCTTTTCAAAGGTTTGAAAAAATTACAGGATAAATAAGTCGGCCTGTATACATACATATATCTGTTGAACATGTTAACGTTGTGCTGTCAGCCAAGAATGAAGTCGTTCGCAGTCTCTCCACTTGGGAAAATAATTCAAGGTTTACATATTTTGCCGAAGTTGGGTATCAAACTGGTATAGGCAAAGCCACGGCAGAGAAGAAGAGCAGCTGTATACAAAGTGGATTACTTTCTCCAAAACGCTGGCAGGGAAAGGACAAACTGCATTGTCAATGTGTATAAAGCACGCTATTTGTCCGTATTATTGCTCCATCGAGAAATAAGCATCTGTCCTATACCGTTTTAATGTAATGCTGGTAAGTCCTTTCGAAATTTGTAGATAATTTTTAGTAAAACATGAAAAATAGTTTGTGATCATGAGCTAAGAACTCCATACGTGGATGCCTCCCATTCTGGTGCCTGCCATGACTACGACAACCCTACAGCAGGAATATCTGAGAGGATGCATTAATTATTGGTTCCTTGGTAAGGGTTACGTACACATTTTTTTCAATACCGTGACTTCTCGCCCCTCATAAAATTCTAGAATAGCGTTCGATCCAAATGAAATTCAAAGAAGTTCATTCAACGTAATTGAGCGAAGTAATGGTGCCTTAAAAAATAGATGGAATATAAACTTTGCTGTGCGTTACATAACAGTTTTATTATTAATTAGCTTAAATGCAATACAAATACAGCTGCCGTGGAAAATCCAGATTATTTTACTGCACAAGATATGGCATGACTTGTCGACAGCGCAAAGCATAAGGAATAATATTGGGAACCATCGAATCACTGCAATCTGTATAGTTCGTGCGTTACTTCCACTTATATTATTTTAATTACAATAAACTCAATAAATCTTCAAATTAACTAACAACAGAGGACGTTCTAGGGACGGATTTGGGAATATGATAAAAATCCTGATTAAAAAAAGAAGCGGTATAAAAATCTGTCACATCAATGCTCAAAGCAATTTTTGTTTATTTTTGAAAATTCAGGCAGGGATGTAATTTATGTATCCGAAACTTGGTTCAATCCTCAGTTTCTGAACTTATCGGTCTCGTTATAAGGGTATAATATTAGACGGGTTGGTGGGGCAATAAACAATAAGCGAATCTAACGATGATTCTGATATATTTATATATAATTGAGTATCTACTGCTTGAGATAATTTCCAAGGGCTGTTTTTACAGACCAATTAACCCATTTTCGGCCACTGTTCGTACTTGCGTCAAATTACAAAGCTTTATACATTTATTTTTTTCATTATTTAGTATATAGCCCGTATTTTAATTACAAGGAAAAAAAAAAATTATAAAAATTAGCTATTGTTTTTCCTGAAGGGGCTTTAAGTGAGGCATATTTTTAGAGGGGTTTTCATAATTGCATAAAAATAATAATTTTTTAAAAATGTTAAATCTAAATATAGTAAATTCAAATGATAAAATAAAATAAAAAAAGTAAAGAAATCACAACATTGACATCATATAACAGTTCGCAAGCGCGAACATTGGCCGCTATTTGCAAAACATGCTTCATACAATATTGTTGTTCATTGGAATAATTTCGAAAAGATTAAACGCTCCCTTCATTTTAATAGCAATGATGTCCTGAATATAAATGATAAGCTGTCAAATGTAAAGAGCGTTAGTTTATCTTTTTGTTTGAATTTTAAAAATTGTTGATTAGGTACGTTCGTTGTTTGATCTTGCGAATAACTAATATATGTGACCTTCTCCGAGAAAAGGGACCTGGTGTGTCAAAAAACGGGTGTGGACTTAAGAGTGGATTCTGGTACCTAAAAGGGTGTAGCATAAGATGAAATGAGTTAGATTTCTGATAAAAATTTATTTATCCAATAAAAACGTACAAAACGAACTTGGGAAAATCGATAAAAATGAGAAAAACATCAAATTTTTTTTTGATTTTTTGGTTTTAAATTGTTTTTTCGTCAGTCTGAATTTTTTTTGGAGCTTGAACTTTTTTTCGGTGTGTCGTGATCTGGTACTTCGATTTTCTTCCGTTTGACAATTTCAGTTTTTTTCTTTTTTCGGCACTTTGATTTCAGCTTTCTTTTTCTCGTGATCCGGTGCTTTGATTTTTTTTCTTGCTGGCAGGCTCAGATTTATTTTTGGATTTTTTTTTTTGCTTTGGGTTCACTCGGTTTAGGAGCTACAAAATCCCGTTTCTGTGAATACAAATACCATTTGCGATCTAACGATAAACCGCTTGATGCAATGAGCGGAGGTAATTTGTTTGGTAGCCCAGCCGTTAATCGCAGATTAAACGTTTCTTCTTCCGAGTCCAAAAGTTCTTTACATACAATTTGGTTTTTTTTTGAAGTCAAAGTGGTGGTACTTGGTAATACCTAAAATGCAAACGCTTACAAAATTAATTGAAATCACAAAATCCCGACAGTTTATCTGATAATCTTTTGTAAAATCCTTCGAAATGAGTATCCCATGTTCGCCACTCTACTTCTCTTCCATTCCAGCGTTGTTAAATTTATTACTGCTAGATCTATTGACCACATCTTCAAAATCTTGGTAATAATCTACATTTGAGCGACTATATTCTAGTTTCATTAATCCGAAAGAGCGATCGGGACTGAACTTGGTGTGGCCAGTTAGGAGGAAATTCGTTTAAGCCAGAATCCACCCGCCAGACCAAATACTGCATCATTGCATTATTTTTATTCTGTGCTACGCAGTTATCACTAAATAAAACTAAATTTTTAACGGCATTCTTCGTGAAGTAATCGTGAATTTGGCTAATGACAGCATTAGGTCCTTTTCCTATTTCGAACTCTGCGTCTAATAAATAGTTCGACTGAACGTTAATGAATTCATTATGAATACCAAAAATTGAACATTTGCGTGCTGCTTTGAAATATGCCGTTCCGACTTGTTGTGGACTGGATGGGCAAGATATATTTTGTGCATTATCGAAACTCACTACAAGAGTAGAATAAGCATCACTCATCTTGCAGCATTGTTTGTCAAGATGAGTAGCAGCCATTCCATTCGTAATTTTGCTTATTTTGTATCTGAATCAGATTCTTCCAAAACTTGTCGTAGCATCAAGGTTATACAGTTGGCACAAGACTGAAGCGTCACTTCATTCTTTTCCTTTCTTATACGAGTAGTTATTTTTACAATGTGTACAGAGCAGCAACAATAGCAAAGGCATTGTCACACTAAAAGCAAAAAAATACGTCACCACATAGGCATGACGTCACCAATCATAACTAACCATACCAAATCGCATCTCCCAACTGAAGGTGTGTTCAAAGTGATAATCCTTTATGAAACTTTAAATGCGTTTTTCTCAAAACTTCATTTTCACACACTAGGTCCCTTTTCTCGGAGAAGGTCACATATGTATATACAATTTTTGAGATATTACTAAATAATATTGCACCTACTAATATAAAAGTATTATTAAGAAATAAGAAAACATTGAAAATATTAATAGGATTTAAGGAAAAAAATATAACTAAAAACCTTATATCTACATATTGTATTTTATATAATATTGTATTTTAGAAAACAAATTTGCATTGAATCTTACGTCATCTTCCTGACCGGACATTACTACAAATTTCGTACCAAATCATGGTTTGAAAATCTGTTGCGATGTTCAAATCTTTGTGTTAATTCACAAATTACAGTTTCAAATAGGTTTTCTTTGAAGTTTATGTGTAAGTCCATTGTAGCGTAGCGTCTGGGTAGGTTATATATTTTAAAATTTTTGTTTTGGATAATCTGAAGCTTTTTTAGGTGGGTTTTCGCGCATTTCGAAGACCACACCTGACATCCGTAGGTCATAATCGGTCGAATACACATTCGATAAAGCAATAACTTATTTTTCTGGTTAAGGGATGATTTTTGATTTAGCAGAGGAAAGAGGGCTCTCGCACTTTTAAAAATGTTACTAATATATAAACAACTACAAACGAGTACACAAAAATAACATAAAGATATCATAAGAATAACATAAAAGTAGCCCTCTTGAGCAAAATCGTTGTTGTCTGTATTTCTTTGATGTGTTTTCGGTATCATCGCATACCGAATCGGACAATTTTCAAAAATTAGTTCTGTTCGAAAAAATATATAGTTGTAAGTTGTTTGAAAAAATTCTGCAATTGAAAATAAGTCCCTATAGTTCCACAAAAGTAAGAAATATTTCACTTTTCCCCACATGTCAAGTTTAAAACAAAAACGGGCAAGTTCATGCACTGGTCACCACTGCTGATAGCAATAAACATTTTAAACCATATGTAAGCAAGTAACCTTTTCAGGAATTGTAAAAAGTAATTGGCAAAAAATGGTTACAAAAAACTAGTTAGTGTTGCCCCATTCATAATAAGATATGTATTTGTTCCTTGTACATACTTATAACGTATGATTATACAGCTTTATCTACAGCTAGTAATATATACCTACATATGTACATACATACTTATATAGGTTTAGAAAACTTCGGATATGATAATATTTTGACGGTATGATTCCAGTGTCGAGACATTCGCGTGTTGTAGCACCAGGCATTAGTTGTACGATCATTACTATTGCAGTGATGAAGTTGAGAGTTTCTAATACTTCGAATAATACACAATTTATTGTGTAAATTATATTATTGAAAAATGTTAACAGATATTTATCTACAAAATTGGTAAAATGGGCACGCGAAACTGCTTTTGTACTCCAATTTACGCCTGTTGGAACTTCTTGTTATCTTCTTGGTATGTTAAGATTTTAAAACACTGCTGTGGAGTGTGTGCGATAAGACCATATTGAAGTCTGAGTGAAGGGTATGGAAGATAATGTATGTGGAGAGAATGAACTCATATGTGGTGTGCTGTGTCTGAAAGAAGCTGTGACGCACGTGTTGTGTGCATGTTCAGCTTTTTTTTCTACACTTATCTACATTGGTATTACTAGAATTCTCTAATAAATTTTCCTTAAAGATAAAAAATAATAAATTTATTTTTTTATCTTTAATAATAATTTATTAAAAAATTTGACTAATACCAATGTAAATAAGTGTAGAAAAAAGAAAACTTGATCGAAACGAGGTTTAAAATGTTCAGAAAATGAGAAATCAACGATTGATTTTTAAATTTTGCTATTCGTAATTTAGCAAATTTTTGCAGTAGCATTTTTGCTTCCAATGACAAATCCATCCTGAAATAATTACTTACAATGCCGAATAGTGAAGAGTAGGTTTAATATCATTTTAACTCATTACTTTTCAAAAGAAGTTTTCGCAGGGTAATAACGAATTAACAATATGTTAATGTATGTATGTATGTAGAGTTGTTTTCGTGCGGCCGAAAACTTTATATATTGTACCTTCTAAGGATACAAAGGAATTGTTTATATCTTCATTTAATTGCGTTCAATAGATTCAGACAAAAACAGGTGCAGAAAAGCGTTAAGTTTATTATTTTAAATTACATTCGAAAATCCTGAACACCAACCAATGTGATCCTCTGTGAAAGAGTATTAATATGCAACGTATGAAGAGGATCTACGTTAAAAACAAGAATCTAAATTTCTTATGTGCTTAAAAATATTTTATTACTCTTATTTCATTTTAATTGTGCATGTACCTACATCTAAATAACTTTTAGTAACGCATAAGATAAAACAAACTTTTTCTGTTTAATAAAAAAAAACCCTAAATAAATAAAACATAAGCTAATATAATAGTTTTAAAATGGTTAACTACGGCTCCCAACCCAACCCTGCTACCAAATAATTTTAATATAAAAGCCATCAAATTTTTGAAGAAAGTATTCATTTGCTTTCAGCCCTTTCGAATATGAAGATCTTTGTTTTTACGAGTATATATCTGGTGACCCTCGTAGGCGTAGCTACCGGACAACCTGCAAAACATGCCAGTCTTCCAAGAGGCTTTCGGCATAGCAGCAGCTTGCATATTGGTGGTGGTATTGGTCTGGATGTTGTAGGTACAGAAGGGGGCGTTGATCAGGATACTTCTGGTGGAATAATTGTTACCACTAAGCCTGAAGTCACATATGTATTATCTAAAAGAACCCGTGGAGGCAGTTTTGGACATGATGGTGGTGTGCGTGTTGGTGGCCTGAACATTGGAGGCGGTGTAAACACAGCCGGTGTTGTTGTTCTGGACTCTTTAGATGAAAAAACTATAACCTCAACCCATGGAGGCAGCTTTAGACATGTTGGTGGTGTGCGTGTTGGTAGCCTGAACATTGGAGGCGGTGTAAACACAGCCGGTGTTGTTGTTCTGGACTCTTTAGATGAAAAAACTACAACCTCAACCCATGGAGGCAGCTTTGGACATGTTGGTGGTGTGCGTGTTGGTAGCCTGAACATTGGAGGCGGTGTAAACACAGCCGGTGGTGTTGTTCTGGACTCTTTAGATGAAAAAACTACAACCTCAACCCATGGAGGCAGCTTTGGACATGATGGTGGTGTGCGTGTTGGTGGCCTGAACATTGGTGGTGGTGTCAACACAGCCGATGGTGTTGTTCTGGACTCTTTAGATGAAAAAACTACAATCTCAACCCATGGAGGCAGCTTTGGACATGATGGTGGTGTGCGTGTTGGGGGCCTGAACATCGGAGACAGTGTCAACGCAGCCAGTGTTGTTGTTCTGGACTCTTTAGATGAAAATACTACAACCTCAACCCATGGAGGCAGCTTTGGACATGCTGGTGGTGTGCGTGTTGGTGGCCTGAACATTGGTGGTGGTGTCGACACTGCCGGTGGTGTTGTTCTGGACTCTTTAGATGAAAAAACTACAACCTCAACCCATGGAGGCAGTTTTGGACGTGATGGTGGTGTGCGTGTTGGTGGCCTGCAGGTTGGTGACCTTAACATTGGCCTCACCAGAGCCGGTGGTATTGTTCTGGCGACTTTAGGTGGAAAAACTAAAATCTCAACACATGGAGGCAGCTTTGGACATAATGCTGGCTTACATATTGGTGGTCTGAACATTGGTGGTGGTCTGAACATTTTTGGATAAAAAAACTACAACCCTGGAACATAAAGTTGAAATTGTTTAGTAGATACGATTCGGAATACTAATAACATCACCGGAATCTTATTAGTCTTTTGTTATTTTTTTTATACTAATTTTTTAATATAATCCAAATATTTTTTACTTTAGTACGATTGTAACTAGGTTTTACGTCAAAGGATCAATTTTTCTTACATATTTCTGTCGCAGCCATATACCCCGAAATGACCTTCAGCTCCAAACGCAATGCCCATCGTCGGCACAGTTTTAAATGAGACCAATCGATGGCTGTACGAGATGTCTTGTATAGGCCCATAAGCCAGGACCCGTAAAATTTTCCAAGTATTCAAAGGACCGAGGCTAACAAGTTGACAACGACACTTATTGTTGTTGTGTTGTTTCTATTGTTGATGGTTTTGAATCAAGAAGAGTGAAATTAGTGGCAAAACTGTATCAGAAGGCCGATTATGTTAACCGAAAAAAAGAGGAAGTGCTCTTCGACAGATTTATTTGCAATGACTTACCAGCTGTGTCAACACACTTTGACATTCTCTGCTTCCAAGTTATCTGTTTTTCTCATTCTATTATAAAATGTATTTCAGATTAAATTTTATTAATTCAATTTATTTCCAAACCCATACATTTTTCGATTTCCGTCTCAGAAGTGCTGCACTCGTACAGATATCGTTGGTCTGAACTATCTCTTCTCATAATGATGCAGATGCTAATTCATTTTCAAATGTTCATGAACATATATATGTGTTACGATTCCGAAAAACTCCTGAGTTACACAAAATTCAAAATTGATTTAATTCACTTCCACATTCTTTTTTACCGAATAGATAAAAGTGCTGGCGAAACCCACATTTCCATGCTTTTTATTTACAATTGAAAATTGATATGATTTACATCAAACGTATCTGTAAACGTATGTATGTGTGTATGTATGTATGTATATACAATATGTAAGCGTAAGCGTTGTTTGACTTATTTACATATTAAACATCGCCTTAAATATACTTATGTATGTATATAAATTGTATATATTTGCATGTATGTATGTATGTATATATAAGTAAACATACGTTTATGTGCATCCATCGTCACTTGTACCATTGTTTTATCCTCTTCTCGAAGTAATTCTGATATGCGCTTTATGGTACATCTTTCATCTCTTTAACTAACGCAAAACACCTTCCTTTCATGAGTCTCTTCATTGGGTAAAATTTAAAAACAAGCAGTGAGGAGTGAGCAGCAATATTGCAACGAACTGTGCTGCCAGTTGATTTATGCCCAAAATTTCTGAACGAATTGGGTTGCGTGTGCCAATCGATATACCGACATCCTAAGCCATTTCTCTAATAGTGAGTCGATGATTCTCCATAATAGTTTTCTTCACTTTCGCACTAACTTTTATGTCTCTCACAAACAAACTGAGGGTGCTAAATAGGTGATAATTTTTCATTTTGTTCCATATTACACCTTTCGACTATTTTAAGTCATTCGAAAAATGAGAAGTTGGCAATAAAGCCTTCAATATCTGTAGATTTGATGTATGTATGTATGTATTGACAAGCTCGAATATGCATATTTTTTAAAATCAGAAAGACCAGCTGGAAATGCTAAAACTTACATATTTATTTAAGATGTTGGCAATGAAAACTGCTGTTGCACGAGCAAATGTACACTGAGCGGATCTAAAAAATTTTGCAAATGAAAAAAAAGTTAACGGCATTATGTATAATTTTTAATAAATAATTAATTTCTGAAATGTAAATACAGTTATTTTCAGTGGTTTAATTACTAGAAGTAATTTTAAGAAAAAAAATTCAAGTGAATAAATAAAGAACGCTTTAGTCCAATTGCAGTTGAAAAGCAATATGTTGGAATAAAAACAGAAGCAAAAGTTTTGTTTAATTTATATATCGTTACCTTAATATGGTTTTAAACTCGTTTTTTTTCAAATCGATTTTTTGTAAATTTCGAAAGATGATCTTCAAACACATCATTTGTAAAAAAAATGGACGTAATCCGAACAAAAATAACAAAAATATAAGCAGTTAAAAAAAGTTTCGCGACTACAAAACTTTAATTTTTATTAAGTTTTTTCTCCTTCCTGAAAAATTAAGAAAACGCAACTTAGGACCTTTCTATATTAAGGTACCGATATGTAAATAAGTACCGTGTTATTTCATACATAGTTCATAGTTCGACTTCGTCGCTTGTTGTACAAAAACGCGTGTTTACAAACCTGTTTTTATTTTATTTACATACTGTGAATGGAAATAAAAATAAGCCACCAGACAGTGGTGAAATATGTCCGCCACTAATTTAGTTCGATAAATAAAACAATTAAATTAACAAATCCCTGAGGAAACGCTTAATAATGTCGGGGCTCAATAGCGAAGAGACGCTCCGCAAAGTACCACCGTTTTTGGTCGAAAAAGTTATTGATTCCGTTTTTGATAGGGGAAATAACCAGCTGTAATAAACTGAGAAGTATCGGAACACAACTCGCTAAATTTTTCTAAAGCCATGATTTATTCAAATGACTTAAGGGGTGTACCCGACGAAGAAATACTCGACAAATACAAAACTCAAAATGTATCCAAAGAATCCCAATCAATCGTTTATGGAAAAATATAAGTAGATTTACAGATCACAAAAATAGTTACAATATACATAGTCTTCTTACTGATAATAATTCGTCATCCTTAGCTACCGACAATAAGGAAATTGCACATATATTTTGTCAATTCTGGTCAGATAAAGCTTCAGATGCAAACTTCCCTAGGGAATTTCAACCCCCCAAATATAAATCCTCTACTACGATACCTTCAATAGTCACTTCACCATCAGCGAGTATTATTGAAAGCGAAATCCTTCCTACCGAACTCAATTCGGTACTCCCAAGTTTCCAAGGCAAATCTCCGGGTCTTAGACAGTATTTCATAGCCAGTGCTAAAATAAATACCAAATAGCATGAAAAACAGATTCTTAACACTATATAATAGCATATTCAGTTCTACTCAACTCTAATAGCATATTCAAGCTGCGGTGGCTTATCGAGACATACAAGCTTCTCGATTGTCGACAGCTTGGATTCAGGAAAGACAAGTCAACAAACGATCCTCTACTTTACTTAGACTACCAAATTGCCAAACTTCTTTCTTTAAACAAGCACTTTTCAATCATATCCCTCGACTTTGAAAAGGCATTTGATAAAATTGGATCCCACACTATCAGACATACATAGATCAACTTTAAATTTGGAAAGTTGGGCCAGAAACTTCATGTCAAATCGGAAGATAATAACACGAGTAGGAAACAATTTTTCGCGTTAACTTCCACTACTGAGTGATATCCTACAGGTATCCCTTATTTGGTATCTTATTTCTAATAGCATACAGCAAACTCTGCTCAGTTATGACTTTGCAAAAAGATATTGATATCATTGCTTGTGCAGACGTCTTCAATCTGATAATACGATTAAACCATGACAAAAGCCCCATGACAAAGGTCGACACTAACTTTGGTAATATTAATGAGTGGTGTAAGTATGCAGGGGCTGTACTATCAAGTTCGAAATGTAATACCATCCACATTTGCAGAAAAAAGGCTGCAAACATATTATTGTAAGTGATAACTTCGCAAAATATCTGTTAAAAAAAAATAAAAGCGCAGTACAACAGCTATTCCAAATATGTACTTCGAAAGCAATATGTTACCATTAGAAATACAACGACAAATAATAACCATTAAACTTTTTAAGTGTCTCAGGAATAGTTCCAATACGCCTTTACAACCGATTGTCAAAAAAATTATTGTATTAAATTTAGAAGAACTCGAAAAGTTCCCTCTGGTATACAGATAACTCTGGAACATTGCAATAAGCTAGAGCTTCCTCCCATAAAGAAAATGCAAACCAAAGAAGGTAACCCACCCTGTTTTCTTTAAGATGGTGTTGTTAACACTATGCTTCGTAACTACATCAGATCCAGTACAGATCGTTCAATCACCAGACATTTCTTCTTATATTTTTATATAATTTATATTCAGGCAAAAACAAATAACAGGGCAAGTTCTAGTGAAACCCGTAATAACAGAAGACTCATCAACAAAACCTTTCCGAACTATACATCCATATTATCCGCTCAAATTATGGCAATAATGAAGGCAATCAACTTAACCAGCGACAAAGGTTGCTTCTATGTAATTTGCACTGACTCGCTTTCTTCTCTAAAAGCTATCGCTAACATCTCAAACAAAAATGTATGTATATACAATCTCAAAAATAAGAAAGAGTCATATCAATAAATACACAAACCCGATTCTTATATGGACACCTGGACAGTGTGGTATTAGCGGTAATAAATACGCAGACAAAGCAGCAAAAGAGGCGCTGAATACCCCACTTTTTTCTACCTAAATATAACCATAACGCAACTGACGCTTGTAAAAAAAACCTTTTTTGAAAATAACAATATATTTGAACAAACATCTAAATGGTACAAAAATATTAATTACAATAGAATATCAATTGACCAATTCCTAAAGGACAGATATAAAAAAGACTCGACCTTATCAAGCTTGAAAGACACTCAAAATTATGCCACGGATATCTGACAGCTGTCATACTGCAGCAGCCAATCTTCTGACGCACATACTGATGAAGTTTTACAAAAGCACCCAAATCCTGGGACCCTATTATTACATCCGACACAAAACAGCTTTCTACAAATAACGACTTTCTCAAAAGCAACTGAGCTCTATATATATATATATATATATATATGTATATATGAGCTCTAAACCATATTTTCAATATAATAAATTATATTATACTATCAGTACTATACACTTAATATAAAAAGTGTGCAAAACTTTGTGCCTGAGGCCTAGTAGCCATGGCCTGATGTACTGTTAGTCTATAATTTATAATTATTTGCTAATACTTTAAAATAAATATAATAAATAAATATTTCATGCTACGAGTGTGCAGGCACGAGGGCATTCGCGCATGAGTTGTATGCGTTCAGAAGAAGACATTTTTTAGTTTATGTAGTGACAAGGCATCGGTACAAAATAATAATATTATAGCACAAAAGTGTAATAAAAATTGTAGAAAACATTCTCTCAAAGTTTCTTTTCTTTTCCGTTCCCAATGTTTGCGGAGAAAAACACACTCTGTTTTTTATGGAAAACAATTATTGAGCGTCGACAGTAAAAAATAAGTAATAACGATAATCAAATCAAAGTACTATAAATATATACATACATACACGGGAGCTGGAGCACCATGTATTTTTCCCATAAGGACTATTCTTATTAGCATTATTCCTTTGTAGGTGTGTCAAAAGGAGTTTACTTATAAGAAGTACAAAGTTAGAACCTTTGGATCCAATTACTCACAAGGATCACAAGCACAAGGTTTTCCAATTAAAACCAATGGGAACTCTTAAAAATTTAATTTCTTTCAACTAAGTTTTCTCAAAAATCCAATTGAATTCCAAAAAAATTCTAATTCCTTCCGATTGTGCCCTTTGAAAAATCCAATTAAATTCGAATAAAAAAAATTGAATATTTTTATAAATCCAATTAAATTCTATTACAATTCTACTTTAGTACAATAAATTTTTCGTTAACTCCAATGGAATTCAGCTTGATTCTAGATTATAGTACCTCTTTCACCATAAGCATGACAAATTCTTATCATTTCCATGTGTGAGCATTTCTAACTTACCAAGAGAATAAGAGATAATTTTTAAATAAATCTATACCAAAGTGCCAAAGTGGAAATTCGGATTAACTTTATTTTGGGCTGTTTATCTCTTCAAATAATCGTTGGGGGTTTGTGTCTATGTTGTCATTTTGTTGCTTAACAAACATTTTAAGACACAAATAACACTCGATTTTAATTATTATTTAAAGTCAATAGAAATTTCCACTAAAAAGTAGATATAACAGGACAATCAGAATTTTGTATTCAGTTATTGATTGTAGCGTCACCTTCAAAGTAAGAATGATTATCATCAGCTCAGTTTGTAAGAAGAAGTGAAGGAATAAAGAAGTGTATTTTCGAATTTTGTTATTTTATGTTACAACATATGTATTTATCAAGAAATTATTAATGCTGGGCAAGGACGACAATCAGAGTACACTAAACCACACATATGAAATGTAAATAAACCACACAAATTTTAAACTTTGAGTGGAAGTTTACACAAATTGGATCAAGTCAAGCATATTAAAGAACAACAAATAGCATAGTGAAATACCATAACGGTAATGGATGATCCATTCTTAGCCAGAATGAATGACAAAAAATTGGACATTTGGCCGTTAATTACCCAACAGTTCTGCAATATTTGAACTTTCTTTTAGATAAATTTCCGTACTTAACAGTAGACATACATATGTATGTATGTATGTATGTACATACATATGTATATACTTAATTCCTTTTTCAGTTTACTCGTTTCGTATGCAAGACAAAATTGTGAATTAATTTTTTAATAATAAATGTAAGCAAGTCTTAAGTCAAATGAAAATACCGGGTTTTTATTTATAAAAATTGGACATGCATGTGCATGCTGAAAAAGGTATTAAAATTCCTCAACAATGCTAAGCACCTGCGCAACAATGGCAGTAGTTTAAAAACATTGGGCTCACGATAATAAATGTGTATGTATATGACCCTTATCAATAATCTGCCTCTCTTCTGGAATACTATTCCAGAAACACCTGCTTAAAAAATTTCAACATGCATGTGCATGCTCCAGCAGGTATTCAAACTCCTTAACGATGCTACACAACGGCGAAGCATACACATATGTATGTACATATTAGTGGGACTTTTTCTCACGGCCATAAATTACAGTTGCAAGTGTATAGACTTGTTATCTATGAAGCATCTGTCATTTACAGCTTAGAAGGTTTTTCCACTTCCATACATTTTAAATGGTATTCGTTTTATTTCGAAGAGGGATGCAGGTATCTAGAAGATGTTTTCCATTTCTATCATTTTTTTCTATAATTTTCTTTTCTTAATTGTTGTTTAGAAAAAGGAATAGAATATTAGGAAAAAAAACTTAATCTATTATTCTAATCAATTCTAATTTTATTACCTGATCCACACTTGAGTTGAGAGTAAATGAAAATTCAGTAGAAACCTTTCCTATGTATACAATAAGCACCAAAATTGTACAATAGTTGCATTACTGCTGTGACATACAATATTGTTGTGCAATGTTTCTTGTGAAATTTTTTGTATTAAAAAAATGAAAGAGTTAAAGTGTGAGATTTGTGATTTCATCACAACGAAATGAAGCACTACAAGAAACAGCATAACATGGGGTTGTCACAGTCCAAGGGATCTTTGTACAGAAAAATCAGGAAGCGAATAGAGGAGAAGGCTCACGACGATTGGGTAAGGGAGATGTTCTTGTCGTCGGCCTCCTCAGAACTTTCATCATGAAGGCTATTTTCGCCACCTCCCTCATCAACATCAGAGCCAACACCAGAACAACCACCAACCACCAACCTCAACAACATCATCACAACAAACAGCAAGCTCAGCAGACCAACATGTTGGAAATAAAGCAGTTATTAGTTTTTTTCCTTTAGATCAGATGTTCTTAAATTTACATACATATATGATGGTCAGGATGAAATATTGCTGCAAACAACACTTCAAGTGCGGGTGTAGTAATAGTTATTATGTTATTACAATGTTTCTAAATAAATGAAGAGAAAAAGTAAAATATGAAACTATGTTTTTTATAGAGCTACAAAATTTTAAGTTGGCAACACGTTTTTAACTGGCGCCTATTTTGTCAGCTGTCAATTGATTTATGTTTAGTTTGGTATGGCATTCCAACATGAATAGACTGACGCCTGAACAGATTCGGCGAATGGGTCCAAAACAAGACTGCCATTGATCCCGATTTTCATAAGCGAATTTTTTTCAGCGATGATGCTCCCTTTTGTTCGAATGATTGCGTCAATAAACAAAACTGCCGTATTTGGAGTGAAACTGACTGTTTGGTATGCTTTATGGGCTGGTGGAATCATTGGTCCGTAGTTGTTTAAAAACGATGCTGGTCAGAACGTTACAGTCGATGGTGACCGCTATAGCGCCATGATTACTGACATTTTCGTTCACTTATTGAACAACCATGATATGCAGGCGCTGTGGTTTCAACAAGACGGCGCAATATGTCACACAGCTCCTACCACAATTGACGTATTGAAGGAAACGTCTGGTAACCGCATAGTTTCACGATACGGACCCGTGAATTGGCCTCCATGACCGTGCGATTTAATCTTGGAAAAAGTAAAGAAAATTAGAATTGCAGATTAGAATACGTGCAGGTCAGTCGTGACGGTCATATGCCAGAAGTCCTGCTTAAATTATAATGTCTTCTTTCGAATAAAGTAAATTTCTTTGTCAATTTAAAGAATTCATCTTTGTTCTATTCCATTTCAAAGTTCTATACCTCTATAAAAACAGCCTTTATATTATTTTGAATAGTTTTGATATGAAAAATATAAATATGAAAAAGGGGAAATAATAATCGTTACTCACATACAAAACGTTACTGTGTACAGTCCTTGTCATTACTAAGAATGGTACTAAAATATATTTGTAACTTCATAAAAAGATTTTCCAATATTGTTTCAGAGGAAGTTAAACATAAACTCATTAAGCAGAAGCGCAAGCAATTCTTAAAGCCCTTCCCTTATTTCTCGATATATAGCATAATTCAGGAACTTTGAAAAATTATGTTCAAACGTATTTTTGTCATTTGTTCTATGTGCAATAGTGTTTAAAGAAAAAGGGTGGTTAAATTGTATGGGCCGATGTTGAATGTGAACCACACCTAAACGCCAAGTTTTTTTCCGAATTTTATTTGACATTTCTCTATGTCAGACTTACTCAATTTGAACTATGGAGAGATACACAATCCAACAACGTGTTAAAGTTATCCAGACTTATTATGAAAATGGGAGTTCAAATCAAAATGCATATCGTGCACTTCGTAATTTTTTTGGTCAATTTCATCGTCCAAATGTGCGTACAATCGCAAAAATCGTGGAAAAATTCGAGCAAACCGGGTCTGTAGAAGATGTGAGAACACCAGTGCATGCTCGTACAGCTCGTACTGCAGAAAATATTGCTGCTGTTCGCTATAGTGTGGCTGAAGAGTCGTCCACCTCAACTCGTCGTCGTTCCCAACAATTGCACCTCTCACGCTCGTCGTTGATGAACATTATGCATAAAGACTTGCATTTACACGCTTACAAGGTGCAATTGGCTCAAGAACTAAAGCCTCTTGACCATTCCAAACATCGTGAATGGGCAGAATGGTGGCAAGAAATGGCAACAGTGGATGATCAATTTTCGAAGAAAATCATCTTCAGTGATGAGGCACATTTTCACCTCAGTGGATTCGTCAATAAACAGAATTGCCGCATTTGGGCGAATGAGAATCCAAGAGTGATTGTCGAAAAACCAATGCACCCACAAAGAGTGACTGTTTGGTGCGGTTTATGGGCTGGCGGCATCATAGGGCCGTATTTTTTCCAAAATGAGGCCGGTCAGGCAGTTACTGTGAATGGTGTTCGCTATCGTGAGATGATAACGAACTTTTTATGGCCCGAATTAGAAGATATGGATGTGGACGATATGTGGTTTCAGCAGGACGGTGCCACTTGCCACACAGCTAACGAAACAATGGCTCTTTTGCGCAACAAATTCAATGGCCGTGTTATCTCACGTAATGGCGATGTCAATTGGCCGCCAAGATCATGTGATTTGACACCGTTGGACTTTTTTCTTTGGGGTTATTTGAAAGAAAAGGTGTACGTCGATAAGCCAGCAACAATTCAAGACCTAAAGGATCAGATAATTAACGGCATAGAACCTCCATTATGCCTCAGCGTCATCGAAAATTTGGACCATCGGATGGAGGTGTGCCGCCAAGGTCGCGGCGCCCATTTGGCCGATATTTTGTTCCATACATAATTGAGTAATACCAATACATCATAATAAAATAAAATTACAATAATTTCCTAAATAGTTTGTGTTTTATTCAAAATCAACATCGGCCCTTGAAATTTAACCACCCTTTATAAACATATGTACATATATGTATATGATTTAAGGTAACCGCATTGCCTGAATTTAGGGACTGAAAGTTTTTTTTTCTTAATATTAAACCATGTTTTAAAAACTGCTCCTAATTTTGTAAGAAATAACTAATTTGTTTCTATTACTTAAGTCAACAAGCGGATATTAGTCTTTGGATATGGAGGTACTTTGTTTTGATAACAAAATGGTAAATAATTGTGATAATCGTTACTTCAGTTGGATAAATTAAAGCCTCTTCTAAAATGTAACCAGTATTTGGATCATCACACATGGAACTGAGGGAAAAATTGTCAATGTCTATAACCTACTCAAACCCACCTTCAGGAAAACACTGAGATATTGCCCAACCATACAAATTACTTACATTCAGATACATACATATGTAGTATGTGTGTACATTAATTACTTGGGTGGGAAATTAATATTGTAGTCTGCCATGTACATATTGTTCTGCAGTTCTAGTTCAATATTTGTCATTTTGCGTATGGCAGCCCACGAAAGCTTTTGTATCATACTTTTTTCCGAACTAATATATGTATGTGTGTATGTATGTATGTAGCCCAAACAAATTTATGGTTTGTTCAGCGCAATGCACCCTCTTTTTTATTATTTTTAATGCGCTTCGTATGGCCTTCTCAACATCTTGATCTTGAACAGATCCATGATTGACATGGATCTGTTGTCAACATAAGACTACATTCCTACAAGTTTGCTTTTTGAGAATGTTCGTACATACACATCTACATAACTTAGTACATATTTTACCTTGATACATGTATAAAGGTCCTAACTGTGGTTTTTGCACACTTTTCTAAATTAAGACAAACATCAAAAGAACTTGAATTATAAAAATGATTTATATAAATTTTGAAATTACAGTTCACCTGTCAAGGCGTCAAAGCAAAACTCAAAATATTTTAATCGTTTTGCCATGAATTCTAAACAAACTACTATCCATGTACAAGTCTATTGAGATTATATCTGTGAAAGTTTTCGGCAGCGCCCTTAGTGACTGTCAAAAATATAGTTACTTCTTACAGTCACGTGCATATGTATATATACATCTGAATGTACATATACATACATATATGTATATATGTATTTAACTTAAAGAAGCCCTAAATGGCTATTTGAAAAAGATCCTATTCATTAAGGCGCAACCAACCACGCCCATCTTTATTAATAAAACACACTTTGTGGATAAAATTCAAACTTAATTAAACACGAAAGTTATTTCGAAATACAAAGTTTGTCGAGTCGCAATATTAAAGGTGATTTCATAATTCATTTCACATGTCATCTTAGCCTAAATTGTTAGTGGTCAAAATTAATAAAACTTTATTTATGCAAAATTGCTTACTAGTTAAGAATAAAAAAGCTAATTGATGAAAATAACTAAAGTTCAACCAACAGCTTATTTAAACTGCAAAAGCAGGTATTCATTGGTCTGACTTAAAAGCAATTTTCAGCAAGCCCTTTCGGTTCTTAGTGAGAATATACATAAACAGAAAACTCTATCAAACCAGTTTAGAACAAAAACAAAAAATGAATAGGAATGAAAATCATTTGGAAACATTTTTAAATTTCTTCGAGAAATACTTTTCTTTCATATTCGCATTCCAATAAGCCAAGGCTGTGACTTTGGCTGCAGATGGAACTGTATTCCTCTTCTTTAGATACAAATCTTCCATTTCCGTCCACTGCCTTGACTCTTCATTCGTCTCAGTTATACAGTGGTGTACCCTGATTCATGGTAAAGCATTGACGGAAAAACTCGGCCTTATTATGCGATTTTGTTTCATGGTAAACGAACGAGGCAGTCTTCTTTCTCATCTTCAAATTGTGGGTTGATCTGCTATGCATTGCATTGTTACGGATCGCTATTAGAGAAGCTGCTGAGGATGAGGATATAAAAACCGAGTAGCTGAAGGAGCTTCAAAACGCGTACACAAATGTATTAGATCTGATGGAGACAACTTTGAAGGGGACATTCTCGCCGGCCCTTTATTCAATATTATTTCTAATTTCTGTGAAATTTCCTTGGATAAAATTTTTACTTTTTTGGAAGGTGGAGAATATTCCTAAAAACAACATTGTGTCCACTGCCGATCAGTCATGTGAAGGTTTGTACATTCAAACAACGAAAAGAAATTCCGAGGGTAAATATATAGTATCGCTTGCATTGAAGCATGTTACTCAATTTTTCTTTAAAAATAGGCAACTCCCGTTCAAGTTGAATGGCACAGTTTTTACGAAATCCAGATTTGAAAGGTGAATACGACACGGTGGCTAAAGAGCATGAAGAACTTCACCATATGGCAAAAGTTCAACCTCATCATATTTCAACAGGAGTTAATTGCTATTATTTGCCACACCATGCTGGCCTTAGACCAGAGAGTCTGACCACCCTCCTCAAATAGTCTAACCTTAAATGCTTTGCTGCATACAGGTCATGTTTTACAGAATGACCTGATATTACTAATTATAAAATGGCGCTTCTTTCGGTGCGTCTATAATTCGGATATTCAGAAAAATTTTCTTCGATTCGAATCAAATGCCATATCAGAGAATTCTTTTCCGCAGTGATCCAAATAGTGCTCACTCTACTCTACTTCAGAAGAATTTTATCGGTCAAGAATAGCTAAACTATTTGATCCAGCAGGCTGTCTAGCTCTTTGTATAATTATTGCAAAAGTAATAATGCAAAAAATATGGATGGATGGTATTGGTTGTATTGAAGTTCTTTCCCAGGAGAAAGAGAAAGGGTATCAGCATACCCTTAAACAATGGCATTCGTTCGAAGCAAACTATGCTACTATAAAAACCATACGTGTTCCCCGATGGTTTAACTATACTCCAATCGCTGAAATTCAACTCCATGGGCTTGGCAATGCCTCTGAATGGGCATACGCTCTACATTCGAGTATCCACTGCCGAGTCCATACACACTCATGGAATTACTTCCAAGACATAAGTCATCCTGTAACAATATTGTTCATTGCTAGACTTGAGCAGTGTTGTGCTCTTCTTTTAGCAGAGATGATTAAAATCGTGGTTTTTCGGTTAGTCGTTGAGAAATATAACATATTTAGCTGGACGGATTCTCCAATTATATTATCCTGGTTGGTCAAGCCTCCATGTAGTTGGCTGGCTTTTGTGGCCAATAGAGTATCGAAAATTATACATATTAGCAACTTACCCTGGTGGTGCTATGTAAATTCTGATGACATTCCTGCCGACTTCGACAGCCGTGGCCCTGCCCAAAAGACCTTAGGGAAAGTGATCTTCGGTGGCACGGTCCAAGATTTCTTAAAAATTTGAGCACTTGAAGTCTGCCTAATCTATCGACTAATGAGTTAAAAGTCTTTCCGAGTTTATTTCACATATTTAATAGACTTCGAGGACTTTCTTGAACGATTTCCATCCTTCTGCAGAGCAGTAAGAGTAATGGTCTATGCCTTCTGATTGTTATACAGAACTCATCCAAAACTGCGCTCTAATTTCTCCTTAGACTTACAGCTCTGAAATCGTTGCAGCTCGTGATCATTATTGTCGAAGAAACCCCTTGAAAAGTCCAGTTGTATTTTGAATCTGAATCCATTTTTAGATCCATAAGGTTTAATCCGTTCACGTGGGAAACTTTAATTATTTCCTAGACTATCATATAATGAAAGACATCCTATAATCATGAAATCAGTATACACAGTGAAAATCAACTAGTACTGAGGATTTTACGGGCGAAATATTGGATACCGAAAGCCACAAATCTTATTAAAGCCATATCCAGCAAGTGCAAACGATGTCTGTTACACAAAAAAAGTGCCAAGGGCAGATTATGGCGGCATTGCCACCCGAACGATGCAACCTTTCTAGTCCAGCATTTTTTGAAACCTTCAGCAGATTTGTATTACACGACGTGGTTTGTATTCCGACAATGGAATTACTTTCGTTAGAACCTCCAGAATTTAGTTAAAGAGTTTCTTCAAGCAACACAGGAACGAGTGACCGCAAATTATAACTTGATACGTTATACCGGCAGGCGCGCCACATATGGGAGGCTGGTGTAAAGAGTTTCAAGTCACATTTACGAACAACGGCAGCCTCCCATAAATATACATTTGAAGAGTTTTCAAGTCTGTTGACCAAAATTGAATCCTGTGTTAACTCGCGGCCAATGTCCCCTATATTCACTGACTTGCATGCCTTAACTCAAGGACACTTTCTAACCGGTTCTCCAATTTTAGCTCCATTGGATCCTCAATAAAATGAATCTCTTTTTTTACTGAATCGTTGGCAAAGTTTGAAGTTAATTCGTATTCGAACAGTACGCGAAAACAAATACTGCATGAATTGTCCTGCTCATGATTATTCCAAAGGACAATGTGTTTAAAAACATGGATGCAAGCACTGCAGAAAGATCTATCACACTTTGCTTCATGTTCATCAGCAGCTTGGTAAAGATTTATTGTACAAGCGATTAAGAGAAAAATCAGTCTTTCCAAAGCCTAAAACTGCTACTCACATATCCAGAGACTCATCCAAGAGTACAAAGTCTCAGACAATATCACACAACAGGTCTCAGTCACCACCGTCAACATCCAAATCGTCCCAGATTGCAATTCTGCGGCAAAATATTATAATTTTATTACCAACTGTCTTGGCAAAAATTGGTTCTACAACAAACTACGCACGTTGCTTATTGCATTCTGGGTATCTCTTTGGTCGCGTGTCCAACAAATTTGTGGAAAAAATTAAGTTAACTGCTTACACTCTAAAGGAAGAAACTATCTGTCAGATGGTACTGAAGTCACGATATGATACTTCTTCAAAAATAGAGATCACATTTAGAGTCGACGATCATATTTCTTTAAGAACTCCATCAGATTCTCTATCCGAATCTTATATAAAGAACTTTCGAATCTCTTCCTTGCTGATTCGAAGTTTTTTGCGTCATCGCCGATAGACATAATTATTTGCGTTGATGTTTATCCAAAGGTCATCCAAGATAGCGTTCATTCAAGACTTGGTTTTCCGATAGCTCAAAGCTCTGTATTTGGCTGGGTCATTTACGGTCGCTGTTATTTTGTAAAACTTACGTACCTCTGAGGTCCATGCAAAATATATACATACATATAATAATATTTTATTTTTTTATACTAAAGAACATATTTTTTCCTTATATGTACATTTCATTTTTAAATTTATTTTATTACATTTGTAGTAATTCCCATATTATATCTACATATTTTATGCTTGAAATTACCTGGCTTAACCTTTAAATCACCCTTGTGCGAAAAACCACACAAACTGAACCATGTTTATACGATAAACAAAAAGATTTTTGGGGTATACTAAAGAAATTTCCTGACTTTGTTAACAATATCAATTAAGCACAGAAAACACATTTCTTTATTAAAAAATATTTTTTAGTATGAGTAGCAAAGCGACAAGTGCTTTTTGTGAAAAATAACGAAGAAGTGAGTGTCTTGTTTGCTTTGAGTGCGAAGGGTTCTTGAATAGAGTGCAGAAATTCATCAGAATAGTGTAAGGTTGTTATTTTATGATTCATAACTATAAAATGACTAGACCGAAATATCTCACCACTGAAGAACTAGAAGCAATTTTGAATGTTTCCGACGATAACGAGTTTTCTGATAGCGAAGATAATTACTCGCCGGAAGCAAGCTGTGAATCAGAAATATCTGAAGATGATTCTGATTTTTGCAATCAAAATCAGGACACCGATGCATTAGAATTGCTGCCCGCTGATATAGGGGTGGATCCATTATTTTTCTCGAAAGACGGTACAGCTTGGAGTCCCCAGCCAGCTTGCGATCGCTCCGGAAGATTACGGAATGAAAATGCCATAAATTTTCATCCAGGTACAACAAGATATGCAAGAGCACGTGTCAACGACAAAGGCAGAATGCGGAAATAGTTATATGGAATTTAATTCAGACTTGCTATATGCATATATTGGTGGTCTAATTTTGGCCGGAGTTTACAGGTATATTGTTTTTAAGTGCATTTATGTTATGTTTTAGCTATAATTACAATATACTAGATCAAAGAATGAAACAATGTTGGATTTGTTCGATAGTGAATATGGACGTCCCATATTTAGAGCGATAATGTCAAAAATAACATTTCAATACATGAATCGTGTTATTCGTTTCGATGACGTTATGAGCAGACGTCAAACCAGCTCTACAGACAAAATTTTCTCCAATTCGTGAGATATTCGACAAATGGGCCGAGTTATTGACTCATTATTTCAATCCATCTGAGTGTGTTACAGTTGATGAGTGTGTTACAGCTGTTTGGATTTCGTGGACGATGCAAGTTTAGGCAATATATGCCTTCTAAGCCTGAAAGATATGGAATTAAATTTTGGCTCTTAGTTTGCTCTGAAACGTTTTGAAAAATCTACGTTTGAAAAATCCCGCCATATTTGGGTGAGTTTACCTGAAAAAAACGGACTTAAGGGCCAAAATATAACAATGGATAACTTTTTCTCATCCTACCAACTTGGACAAAAGTTGTTGTCCCATACCATACCATACCACCCAAATTGTTAGCATACCACCCAAATTGTTAGAATACAAAAAGGTGCCCCTGTACCATTCAACTTTTGCATTCAGCGAAAGTACAACTTTTGTGTCATATGCCGGGAGAAAGGATAACTGTGTAGTACTGCAAAGCAGAATACATCATTCGAATGACGTAGAATCTGATGCGAAAAAATTGCCAAAAATCATTTAATTCTACATATAACAAAACTAGAGGTTCGTTTCATATTAGGTTTATTGATCTTCAGCTTTACAACTTTATTCTATAGGTGGCGTGGATACCGTGGACAAAATGTTATCGTGCTATAGTTCGAAAAGAAAAACAAATCGATGGCCAGTTGCTGTTTTCTCAAACATGGTAGATATTTCAGCTTTAAATGCGTACATTATATTTAAAGATATAAATCCAAATTGGAAAACAAAAAAACCAATTTTACGTCGAGTTTTTTTTTGCGCGAGCTTGGAATATCTCCCGCTTAGTCTTACATGGTAGTACGAAAGGGCGTACCAAGAACTCAGTCAACAGTATCTGTGCTTTCTGCTATCAACCAAAGCGGTTTAGTGGAAGAACCAAGCGGCTCAATACATACAAAACATAGTCCCGTGAACCATCTGGAGCTCAGCAGAGCTTATCGCAATCGTTCGAAGTTCCTTCAAAAAATCAAAAAACTATTCCTCCTATAATCCAAGAGAAATATCGAAGGCATATTTGTTATAGCGAAAAGTTAAAATATAAAAATTATATTCACCAAACGATGTGCTGTTTTTGTAAGCGTACCCATAACCGCAATGTCTGTGAAAAATGTATTGAACATAAATTAATGTAAAATAAAACGATATATGAAATAAATTGCTATTAATACTCATAAAAAATCATGATTTTGATTGAAAAATAACTATGTTCCTTCAGCAAAATACATAGACATTGCATATGTATGAAAAGTCACACACGAGGGTAACTAACGTAAGTTTTTTTGAGGGTGATTTGAGGGTTAATATATGTATGTATATGTATTTAAATTTCGAAAAAAAACCATTGCGAAAATGTGAAAAGAATTAAATGTTTGAATCGCGAAAAATCTGCAAGGCAGGCGGCACTATTAGGGCGACAAAGGCCTTAACTGATTCAATCACCATGGTCTTGTCCAGTTGGGTTTCTCCTGTTCGCTGAGACTTATGCAAAGGCTAATTTTGAGTTAAATGAACTTGACGCTGTATTTTACTATTTGTCCCTTTCTCTTTTAATGCCTAAAATACTCTTTAAGTCCGTTTAAAAATGTAAAAACGGCTACTTCCGTTCTTATTACCTTGATTTAGTGCACTCCTCAATATTCTGCAGCACATATAGAAGGTAATTATCCAACCTACTCCAAAATAAGTAATAAACCCTAACGAAATTCATTTTATTTCTCTTCCGTTTTTTCGCACAAAAATTCTGGTTGGAGTCAGACAGAAATGTCTGAGCAAACAAAACACGCCGATTTTTAATTGGCTCAGATAACGAATACAGGTCAACACAAAAAAAAGAGTTAGTTTCGTAAACTTTCAATTGTTTTAAATCATTTGTTAAGTTGTTAAGATTGTTCTTATCAAGTGGACTTCTAAAATTTTGGTATATTGGGGTTCAAGGACAGTTTTGGCTTTATTACTTTAGTACTTGCCAACATATCAGTATTACAAACTTTTTAGAGCGTGACAATAAAACAGTTTCGCTAGAATTTCCAGGCACGTAAATCGTGTCCATATCACCATTTTTAAAGATGAATTTTGTATTTTTTCTCTATTAGAGCTAAAGAAATTGATATCAGGTTTCTGTGCTTAAATCGCGAATGAACATTATTTTTCGGCTTCGTGAAATAGACACATGTTTATACATACATATATTTTAGTTAGAAATAATATCAATTCAATTGAGATGGATTGTATACAAACATTGCTTATATTGAAGAATTTCTCATTCGCCTTTACTATCAGTAAACCAACACGGCTTCAGAAAGGGCTGATCTACAACCACAAATGTTCTGAAAGGACACAAACCGATGCCGTTGATACTGACTTCAGCAAAGCTGTTGACAAAGTTAACCATGACTTGCTGCTGTACAAATTAGAATTGATAGGTTTTACCGATGTCAGCAGGAAGTGGCTAAGGTCCTATAAAACATGTCGTAAGCAGAAGGTAATAATCAACAACTCGTCATCCAGAAGTATTGCAGTTTTATCTGGTGTCCCTCAAGGGAGTCATCTTGGCCCTATTCTTTTTTTCATTTTTCATTAATGATCTTCCTAATGTGATTCAGTTTTCCTATATCTTAATGTACGCCGATGATGCAAATTTTTTTTAAAGCTTCAAATATTATGCTGACCACGTAAAACTACAAAGTGACCTTGACATTTTGTTTTTATCGTGCAAACACAATATGATTGTGCTGAATTTGAAGAAACGTAAATTTATACAGCCCTGGTGAGGCCTGTATTAGAATATGGTTCAATAATCCGGGATCCATATTACAACATACATTCTCAACGTATTGAATATGTCCAAAAACACATTTTGGTGTTTTGTTTGCGTGGTTTGAATTGGACTAATAGTGTAAGTCTTCCAAAGAATGGCTTTAATAAGGCTTCCAACACTTGAAAGACGTCGTAAAATGTTAAATGTATCTTATATTTTAAGTCTTATTAAATGCTAATATTTGTTGTGACTTTCATTTATGCAATATTCGATTCAATGTTGCACGTCGTAATACGCGATGTTACAACCCCTTACACATTAATATCTGTAGAACAAATTATGCTCTAGCCGGCCCGATAACGCGTTTATGTAATGATTTACAATGTTAATATATGTAATTAAGCAAAGAATTATTATGTATTTAAATGCCATAACACGAGTGCTTTTAAAAATGTGGTTGGCCTTGCCTTCAGTGATTTTTGGGATTGTTGTTGTAAGCTAAGTTTTTATAGAAAAATTTGCGTTCATGCAATAACTCTTTGAAATTTGTCATTGACCCACTGGGTACTGCTGAAGGGACTTCCTCTGCATTCTGGTGAGCATTTGGCATAGTGCTGAGAGAAGGATTTTGGCTCTAGAATTGTTGGACGCTTTTCTTTTCTTCCCAATTTGATCGCGGAAAAGGCAACTAACACTCAAAACGAAGTAATACAATACTTTTTACTTCCCAAATATTTTCTATTCTCCTATTGCTTATTTACGAAAATCTTTGCTTGATCCAAAAACTAATATATGGCAAGAAAAGGGTATTTTACAAAAAGGCAAAAGATGAAAAGAGAACAATCAAAAGAGATATAAGAAAAGCTTTAATATGGCCAATTGTTCACCTATTTATAGTTGACTTGCAATAAAAAGTTGACTATCTTGAGTCAAATCGGACAAAATGTGATTAAATCATATTAAACAAACGATACACTTACAGGTGATTAGTCTTTAAAGCGCAAATATGTAAGTCAGTTCGTGATATACATACATATAGCATGTACATATATACATCTTCTTCTTTTGGCGCTACAGTCCGTGGTGAACCTGGGCCTCAACCAACAAAGTTTTCCAGCTGGCACGGTCTTTAGCCAGCGTTCTCCAATTTTGCACACCAAGTTGGTTGAGGTCCCTCTCCACTTGTGTGCGCCATCGGTTCCGTGGGCGTCCTCTACTGCGTTGTCCCACAGGTTCGGAATCATATGTATGTATATTCTAGTCAAGTGACAGAAATAACGAAGAGGGACAAATCGTAGTAGAGTCGCAATCGATGCTGAGAATCTGGAATGATCACCAGGTAGAATATTCCATCCTACATAATGGACGATGATGGTAGAGAATTCCGTGCCCCGACCTAAATGAACTCATGATAGCAGTATCGAGATTAAAATCGAACAAAGCTGCAGGAGCGGATGGACTGCCCGCGGAACTGTTTAAGGCAGCAGGAGATGACCTAGTTGGGCGCATGCACCAGATATGGTCGGATGAAAGCCTGTCCGACGACTGGCATCTCAGCATCGTTTTTCCGATGCACAACGAAGGAGACTGTCATGTAATAATAAATAAACTCAGTATTGCTTAGACTCACAACATAACAACAACCGTCTCGTATGTGATATGGTGTCAGAAGTGCCAAAAGATTAATAGAAAAGAAGAGATAAAAAAACCTAAATTGAATGCATGCAGGTTTCTGATATATAAATAAAGCAAAGTAAATGTGCAAGAAAATATATATATATATGTATGTATGTATAACAAAAAAAAAACCCTGTGACAAGGAAATAACACAGGGACATGACAGAAGCACAAAATCAAATGGTTCAGCAACACATATCAAATATACCAAATGTAATGGCTAATTTAAAGCCACCAAAGAATTTGTTTATTCATCTTGATGGCGATTTGGCTGCTGCGTGGGCAGAGTGGTTGGACGAATATAATAACTATTATGTGGCGTCAAACGTCGATTCGGAACAACAAACAGTGCAGTTTGCGAATTTAAAAGTAGTTTTAGGCCGTGAAGCGAATAAGTTGCTCCGTAATTTAGGCTTAACCGACGATGTATTGAACAGCAGAGCACCTACATACATATAATAAATAAGCTGACTAGTCACTTTTCGGCACCCCGAAATAAAACATATGTATGAGCGTTGTCAATTCCACCGTATAAAACAGCAAACAACAGAACCATTTGAAGATTTTTACCAAAAACTGAGGCAACAAATTAAATGTTGCGCTTATAATAGTATTGCCGACGAATTTTTGGTAGACCAAATAGTACTTGGAAGAAAATCTAAATTTAACAAAAAAAAAAAATTCATGAAATAAATAGTGAGGAACAAAGCGAAATGGTCAATACAGTAAAGCAGCAACAACAAAACAATAAGAAAAAATACAAATGTGGTCGGTGTAACAAAGTACATCAGCCAAAAAGTTGCTTCGGGTATAACAAAGAATGTAAAAAGTGCGGAGTTAAAGGGCATTTTGCGGTCGTTTGCAAAAGCAAAAATAAAGAGGTCAAAGAAAGTATAAAACATACAACGAAATATGTGAATACAGTAGAGAAAAGTGATGACGCTGAAGACGAAGACGAAGAAGAATATAGTTACGTAGGTGCTAGATGCTAATAATAATTATGACAACAAAATGGTACGCTACTCTTAATTTTGGGCAATATGAGTTGCGTGTGAAGTTGGCACAGGGGCTGGTTGCAACGTTCGTTGAAGAAGGCTAAGCGAATTAATGCTACTATTGAAAACACTAAAACGTCTGGTTTGATAGCGTATAATGGAAATTTTATTAAAGTAATTGGTGACTGCAGATTACGATGCCAATTAAAAAGGCAAAGTAAAATTGTCGTATTTAAAATTGTAAAAGACAATTTGCAGTCAATACTGGGACGTAATAGTTGCGAACAACTGCGATTCGTGGCGCGTATTGATTGCGTGCAAGCTAAAAAGCTGGGCTGTTGTAAAACATTCGAGTACGATATAGAGAAGAATTAGAAGAAGCGTTGAAGGAAAAAGTGAAGAAAGAATTAAATAATATGGTTCAAATGAAAGTCATCGCACCTATAAGTGAGCCATCGCCAGCTGAAAGACCGATGGTAATTGTTCAAAAAGGGGAGAAGATAAGAATTTGTATGTGTTTGTATGGACTCGACCGAATTGAACAAGAACATAAAGCGTTGCCATTTTCCTCTTAAAACGATAAAGGAAATTGCAGCAAAGGTACATATGTAAGTGGTTGCAAATATTTTACTAAATTAAATTGCGAAAAAGGATTTTGGAAAAGAGGGGGGGGGGGGGGAGGGGGGGCGATATAAATATTTACGTCTCCCATTTGGGCAAAAATACTAAAGAGTTGCAACGCTTGCTTGGTATGGTAAACTATCAGGGAAAGTTTATCCCCAACTTATCTGAGCTTACGGAGCGAAGTAAGAACACTGTTGCATAAAAACGTCGAGCCGCAGGTAAAAGCATTTGAAAAAATAAAAACTGCGCTTCCGCCAGCTCCAGTTTTGGTGTACTATGACGTAAATAAGCCAGTGACGTTATCTGTCAACGCAAGTAGTACAGCTATTGGCGCGTGTTTACTACAAAACGGAAAACCGGTAGCATACGCAGCTAGGACTTTTAGTAAATCGCAACAAAATCAGCCACAAATAGTATAAGAGGCATTAGCCATAAGATTTGGTTGTAAAAAGTTCCACGAATATGTGTACAGCAAAGAGTTGCTGATTGAAACAGACCATAAGCCATTTAAGACGATATTTAAAACCCTGATACAAAATGCACCGTTGAGGGACATGTACAATATTGTCCGAATTTTATCTACGTAAAAGGCAGAAACATTGAGTTGAGACATTGAAGTTGACGAAACTGAACCTGAACTAAAATGCAAAGTAAACTCTGTAGTATCGACAACGCCAGATGCAGAAATGCATAAACAATTTAAAAAATCAATTGACAACGATCCGGAACTAAAAGTTCTTAAAGAGTATATAATGAAGGGCTGGCCAGAAAAAACATCAAAAGTCCCAACCATCATAAGAAAATATGTCACGTTTAGGCATCAACTTACATATGATGAAGACTTATTGTTTAATGGTGATAAAATCATTGTACCAAAAGATCAAGTGCAAGAATTACTACCACGTTTACATTCTGGTCATCTGGGTATCAATAAACTTTATCCATGGCAAGAAAGCAGTTATATTGGTACGGTATGACAAAAGGTATGTACAGAGTGGAAGCTTTTTGCCGAGCCGAGCTGGTTGACGCTTATTGCGAGAACCAATGCGAGAAAACTGGTTCTATACAAATTAGTATAAAAAAGCGCGAAGCGGTCATAGTGGGCGCCGAGCTGGCTAGAGCGCAAAGCTGATTGAATGCGAGAAAACAGTTTCAAAGCGTATTTCAGCGCCGATAACATTGTTTAGATTTTGTTATTATGATTTCAACTTGTTTGGAAAACATAAAAACAATTAAAATCAAAAATTTAAGAGAAAGTAAATCAAACATGCTGAACAAATAGGAAATCTAGTGGAATTAAATTCAAACGTTTCGTCAGAATTTACACTATTTTATTTTTCCTATGCCTTTCTAGTACTTGAACTGAAAGACTATAAAATAAGGAGACGTGATTTGTGTATGAAGACTGTAGAATCAATGCCATTTATTTGTGTTATTATTCATCTTTTATACAATATTTAAAATTACTTAATTAATTGACATACTTTATAATGCGGAAATAAATATAAGCTTACCATCAAAAATAGTTAAGAAGTTGAAAAATTGCAAATTAATGAAAATGGAATTTTCATTATTTAAATGTATGTATTTTGTAATTTTTTATTTAAAAACAATGCATGCGTTGCAGTTTTAATTTAAGTTGACATAATGTAAGTACAATGTATGTTTCGTAATTTTTAAATAATACAGTGACGAACAAATTAATAAGATAAAAATAAGTACACATGCAATCAAAAAATTAAAAAAGTAATAAAAATTAAAAAGAAAATAAAAATTAAAAAATAAAATAAAAATTAAAAAAACAAATAAAAATTCATATAAATAATAATAAGTAAAATTTTAAAACTCAATGTCAGTTTTTTTTTCAATGAACAACAAACCCAAATCCGCACAAACATATGTAATATGTACATAAAACACAAATAATAGATAAAATATCAGCGCTGATTCTCGCATCCACTATGAACACTTGTTTCTCGCATGAACAATTCTCACAATTAGCGTCAACCAGCTCGGCTCGGCTCGGCAACAAGCTGCCACTCTGTACATACCCAAAGGATATTACACTGTATGTTGAAAAATGCAAAGTATGTCAACAAACACACAGAGCTAACAGCAGCGAAGAGTTGATCATTAAAAAATCACCAAAATATCCTTTTCAAATTGTATCGGTGTATATTTTTCATTTTGAGGGATATGACTTCTTGTTAATAGCGGACCATTACTCAAACTTCTTTGATTTTCGCAAATATACTACGGCTTCAGCCGTAATAGTTCAAACTGACAACGGTAAAAAATATCGTCGAAATACGTTTCATCTCAGAAGATCATTAGCTGGTAGGGTTAATCCTGAAAAAGATGAAATAATTGCAGCTGATGAGAACACAACAAACAACGTACCAACTCAACAAACAACAAAAGGATTTCTGAAAAAAAACCCAAATCCATCTACCATTGAGATAACAGGTGAGCAGGTGTATTTAAGAGTGGATTCTGGTACCTAAACGGGTGTAGCATAAGATGAAATGAGTTAGATTTCTGATAAAAATTTATTTATCCAATAAAAACGTACAAAACGAACTTGGGAAAATTGATAAAAATGAGAAAAACATCAAATTTTTTTTTGATTTTTTGGTTTTAAATTGTTTTTTCGTCAGTCTTTGAATTTTTTTTGGAGCTTGAACTTTTTTTCGGTGTGTCGTGATCTGGTACTTCGATTTTCTTCCGTTTGACAATTTCAGTTTTTTTCTTTTTTCGGCACTTTGATTTCAGCTTTCTTTTTCTCGTGATCCGGTGCTTTGATTTTTTTTCTTGCTGGCAGGTTCAGATTTATTTTTGGATTTTTTTTTCGCTTTGGGTTCACTCGGTTTAGGAGCTACAAAATCCCGTTTCTGTGAATACAAATACCATTTGCGATCTAACGATAAACCGCTTGATGCAATGAGCGGAGGTAATTTGTTTGGTAGCCCAGCCGTTAATCGCAGATTAAACGTTTCTTCTTCCGAGTCCAAAAGTTCTTTACATACAATTTGGTCTTTTTAGAAGTCAAAGTGGTGGTACTTGGTAATACCTAAAATGCAAACGCTTACAAAATTAATTGAAATCACAAAATCCCAACAGTTTACCTGGTAATCTTTTGTAAAATCCTTCGAAATGAGTATCCCATGTTCGCCACTCTACTTCTCTTCCATTCCAGCGTTGTTAAATTTATTACTGCTAGATCTATTGACCACATCTTCAAAATCTTGGTAATAATCTACATTTGAGCGACTATATTCTAGTTTCATTAATCCGAAAGAGCGATCGGGACTGAACTTGGTGTGGCCAGTTAGGAGGAAATTCGTTTGAGTCAGAATCCACCCGCCAGGCCAAATAATGCATCATTGCATTATTTTTATTCTGTGCTACGCAGTTATCACTAAATAAAACTAAATTTTTAACGGCATTCTTCGTGAAGTAATCGTGAATTTGGCTAATGACAGCATTAGGTCCTTTTCCTATTTCGAACTCTGCGTCTAATAAATAGTTCGACTGAACGTTAATGAATTCATTATGAATACCAAAAATTGAACATTTGCGTGCTGCTTTGAAATATGCCGTTCCGACTTGTTGTGGACTGGATGGGCAAGATATATTTTGTGCATTGTCGAAACTCACTACAAGAGTAGAATAAGCATCACTCATCTTGCAGCATTGTTTGTCAAGATGAGTAGCAGCCATTCCATTCGTAATTTTGCTTATTTTGTATCTGAATCAGATTCTTCCAAAACTTGTCGTAGCATCAAGGTTATACAGTTGGCACAAGACTGAAGCGTCACTTCATTCTTTTCCTTTCTTATACGAGTAGTTATTTTTACAATGTGTACAGAGCAGCAACAATAGCAAAGGCATTGTCACACTAAAAGCAAAAAAATACGTCACCACATAGGCATGACGTCACCAATCATAACTAACCATACCAAATCGCATCTCCCAACTGAAGGTGTGTTCAAAGTGATAATCCTTTATGAAACTTTAAATGCGTTTTTCTCAAAACTTCATTTTCACACACTAGGTGCCTTTTCTAGGAGAAGGTCACATGAATTCAAAACGAAAATTTTAGTAACTTGAAATTAAAATTTTTCAAATCAAAATAATTGAAATTTGTTTGTTTGTATTGAATTTGTATAAAAAGAAGAAGAGAGATGCCATGTAATAACAAATAAACTCAGTATTGCTTGGACTCGCAACATAACAACAACAGCCTTTATTTACCTCGCATGTGATAGAGACCCCTTCAACTGCGCCAACTGCCGAGGGATAAGTCTCCTGAAAATCGCCTACAAGATTTTCTCTGCCGTTTTTTATGAGCGCCTGAGACCATTCGTGAACAGTCTGCTAGGCCCTTGTCAGTGCGGTTTCAGGCCGCGGAAGTCCAACATTGACCAAATTTTCACACTACCACAGCTCATGAACAAGACGCAAAAGATGCAACATAACATAATTCTAGAGAAGATAGTGCCAAACTCACACGCCAAAAACAGAGGCTCGATCTTCTATAAGTCCGTGTAACTGCTAGCATACGGCGACGACATTGATGTGATTAGTCGAACACAGCGATCCGTCAATGAAGTTTTTGTTGTTATTTCGACGGAGGCGGCCAAAATGGGTCTAGCGGTGAACGAGGGCAAAACGAAGTTTATGCTGTCATCGAGAAAAGACGCACACCATCGACGACTGGGCCAGAACGTCACCATAACACAGTAGTACCAAAGGAAGAAGAAGACAGAAATAAATAAATAGATTGGTTTTTCACATAAAACCGAGTGTTATAAAAATTAAAACTGATATCAAATATTTTAAATTCCCAATATAATAAATTAACAAAGCAAAAAATATTTCGATAATATTTAAGTTTTTATTTATATTTCTTTTCCAAAACTAAAAGAGGACTAATAAGATCCCGGCATTGTTGTTATTATTCCACATCGTATCTACAATTAAACGACTTGAACTTAAGGTTCCATTTTTTAATCAAAAATGTTAGGATCAGTACCGTGGATGGTGGCGAACAATATGCACGCTACCATCATGTCCAAAGCTGCCTCCATGGGTTGAGGCTCTAATTTTTTTATTTAAAGTGTCCAGAGCAACACCACCGGCTGTGTTGAGACCGCCTGCAATGTTCAGGCCACCCACATTCAGGGCACCATCATGTCCAAAGCTGCCTCCATGGGTTGAGAATGTAGTTTTTTCATCTAAAGAGTCCAGAGCAACACCACCGGCTGTGTTGAGACCGCCTCCAATGTTCAGGCCACCCACATTCAGGGCACCATCATGTCCAAAGCTGCCTCCATGGGTTGAGAATGTAGTTTTTTCATTTAAAGAGTCCAGAGCAACACCACCGGCTGTGTTGAGACCGCCTCCAATGTTAAGACCAGCAACATGCACACCTCCATCATGTCCAAAGCTGCCTCCATGGGTTGAGGCTCTAATTTTTTTATTTAAAGTGTCCAGAGCAACACCACCGGCTGTGTTGAGACCGCCTGCAATGTTCAGGCCACCCACATTCAGGGCACCATCATGTCCAAAGCTGCCTCCATGGGTTGAGAATGTAGTTTTTTCATCTAAAGAGTCCAGAGCAACACCACCGGCTGTGTTGACACCGCCTCCAATGTTCAGGCCACCCACATTCAGGGCACCATCATGTCCAAAGCTGCCTCCATGGGTTGAGAATGTAGTTTTTTCATCTAAAGAGTCCAGAGCAACACCACCGGCTGTGTTGAGACCGCCTCCAATGTTAAGACCAGCAACATGCACACCTCCATCATGTCCAAAGCTGCCTCCACGGTTTGAGATTGTACTTTTTTCATCTAAAGTGTCCAGAACAACACCACCGGCTGTGTTGACACCGCCTCCAATGTTCAGGCCACCCACATTCAGGGTACCATCATGTCCAAAGCTGCCTCCATGGGTTGAGAATGTAGTTTTTTCATCTAAAGAGTCCAGAGCAACACCACGGGCTGTGTTGAGACCGCCTCCAATGTTAAGACCAGCAACATGCACACCTCCATCATGTCCAAAGCTGCCTCCACGGTTTGAGATTGTACTTTTTTCATCTAAAGTTTCCAGAACAACACCACCGGCTGTGTTGACACCGCCTCCAATGTTCAGGCCACCCACATTCAAGGCACCATCATGTCCAAAGCTGCCTCCATGGGTTGAGAATGTAGTTTCTTCATCAAAAGAGTCCAGAGCAACACCACCGGCTGTGTTGACACCGCCTCCAATGTTAAGACCAGCAACATGCACACTTCCATCATGTCCAAAGCTGCCTCCACGGTTTGAGGTTGTAGTTTTTTCACCTAAAGTGTCCAGAACAACTCCACCGGCTGTGTTGACACCGCCTCCAATGTTCAGGCCACCAATATGCAGGTCACCATCATGTCCAAAGCTGCCTCCATTTTTTGAGGTTGTTGTTTTTTCATCTAAAGAGTCCAGAACAACACCACCGGCTGTGTTGACTCCACCACCAATGTTCAGGCCACCAACACGTACACCACCATCATGTCCAAAACTGCCTCCACGGGTTCTTTTAGATAATACATATGTGACTGCAGGCTTAGTGGTAACAGTTATTCCACCAGAAATATCCTGATCAACGCCCCCTCCTTTGATTAGACCGCCACCAACGTTCCAGCCATAATTGTTTAAGCCAACAGTACCTTTAAGGGCACCTCCAAATCTTCCGTCAGATTTTCCATATGTGACATGGACTTCAGGTTGAGTGGTATCAGTTTTTTGTCCAAAAATGTCCAGACCAACATCGCCGTCTGCGCTTACACCACAGCAAATAGTCGTGCCACCATTGTTCAAGCCTGCACCGCTTTCAAAGCCACTTCCAAGTCTTCCCTTAGATGTCACATATTTTTTTCCAACTTTAGTTTGCGTGGTTATGGGTTCTGTACCTACAACATCCAGACCAATACCACCACCAATATGCAAGCTGCTGCTTTGCCGAAAGCCTCTTGGAAGACTGGCATGTTTTGCAGGTTGTCCGGTAGCTACGCCTACGAGGGTCACCAGATATATACTCGTAAAAACAAAGATCTTCATGTTCGAAAGGGCTGAAAGCAAATGAATACTTTCTTCAAAAATTTTATGGCTTTTATATTAAAATTATTTGGTAGCAGGGTTGGGTTGGGAGCCGTAGTTAACCATTTTAAAACTATTATATTAGCTTATGTTTTATTTATTTAGGGTTTTTTTTTATTAAACAGAAAAAGTTTGTTTTATCTTATGCGTTACTAAAAGTTATTTAGATGTAGGTACATGCACAATTAAAATGAAATAAGAGTAATAAAATATTTTTAAGCACATAAGAAATTTAGATTCTTGTTTTTAACGTAGATCCTCTTCATACGTTGCATATTAATACTCTTTCACAGAGGATCACATTGGTTGGTGTTCAGGATTTTCGAATGTAATTTAAAATAATAAACTTAACGCTTTTCTGCACCTGTTTTTGTCTGAATCTATTGAACGCAATTAAATGAAGATATAAACAATTCCTTTGTATCCTTAGAAGGTACAATATATAAAGTTTTCGGCCGCACGAAAACAACTCTACATACATACATACATTAACATATTGTTAATTCGTTATTACCCTGCGAAAACTTCTTTTGAAAAGTAATGAGTTAAAATGATATTAAACCTACTCTTCACTATTCGGCATTGTAAGTAATTATTTCAGGATGGATTTGTCATTGGAAGCAAAAATGCTACTGCAAAAATTTGCTAAATTACGAATAGCAAAGTTTAAAAATCAATCGTTGATTTCTCATTTTCTGAACATTTTAAACCTCGTTTCGATCAAGTTTTCTTTTTTCTACACTTATTTACATTGGTATTAGTCAAATTTTTTAATAAATTTTCATTAAAGATAAAAAATAAATTTATTCTTCCGCAGGAAAAACTGCTAATATACTATCAAATAATAACCAAGTCATTTCTTCATTTCTTTTTAATAATGGAGACGGTGAATACTCGTAGTATGGTGGTATTAGTTGAAAGTAATACATTACCAAGCTTTTCTGGGTATATTTTATTTATAATAGCATGCGATTGTTGCAAGCAATATTTTTTCGGTTCAAGCATCTCTTGATACGTGCTAGCACCTGCGTCTGTTCTACATTTTAGCAACTCGGCTCTCTTCGTTTGGTCTGCTAAAATCTGAAATCCCCGATTACACTCATCCGGATGACATAAAACATGTAAGCCACAGTCTTATGCTATCATGAGCTGAACATGCACCCAACACGTGCGTGACAGCTTTTTTCAGACACATTATCTTCCTTCTGACTTCAATATGATCTTATCGCACACACTCCACAGCAGTGTTTTAAAATATTAACAAATTTTGGTCTAATTTCTTATCGTTTATGGTGCTTCTTTGAGTTAAAACAAAGAAAAACAATTAATTCACAGATAAGCCAGTTAAGCTTTGGTGCATTAATTGATAACAAGAAATTAACAGGGTAAGAAGATAACAGTGGTATATTGTGGATCAAGGACAGTTTTGGCTTTATTACTTCAGTACTTGCCAACATATCAGTATTAGAAACTTTTTATAGCGTGACAATAAAACAGTTTCGCTAGAATTTCCAGGCACGTAAATCGTGTCCATATCACCATTTTTAAAGATGAATTTTGTATTTTTTCTCTATTAGAGCTAAAGAAATTGATATCAGGTTTCTGTGCTTAAATCGCGAATGAACATTATTTTTCGGCTTCGTGAAATAGACACATGTTTATACATACATATATTTTAGTTAGAAATAATATCAATTCAATTGAGATGGATTGTACAAACATTGCGTATATTGAAGAAAGCCGTTATAAATATGATAACAATACAAATTTGTTTGATTGGTATTTTTTAAATTAATATATGTATGTACATATGTATGTATGTATGTATATAGTAACCCAACAATAAAACTTTTGCCGTGTAGGTTCTCTGAGAGACTTTTTTTCGTTTTATTTACAATCTATCCAAGGATAATAAGTAAATTTTATAAAATAAGCAATAAGAAAATAACATTCATTGTTGGACTCCAATAAGAACAACAATATACAAACAAAAATTGTTAAAGTTATTTCAAGAATTTATAATATATACATTATGTACAAAATCTTAAAGTTTTATCTATATTAATATTTACATATATGTACACTAGAGTGTCCCTCAAATGAAAATGTTTGAAATGTTTATACGGTACCAGCTAATTTCTTTCTATTTGACATAATTATGACTCATATGTAATATTACGCCCCTACGACCACGGCTTCCCTAAGTGACGGGGCTTCAAAGAGAAGAATATGCATTTTTTCACGATCGGTCTTTTTTTTGACACGAACATTTTTATTTTGTTAATTTTTATTGTCAATAAAGGAATTATAAATAAACAGGCAGTATTTTAATCGTTTGCCACATTATGTTGCATCATATTTTCTGTTTAATGTAACTTTTGAACAATTTGGATAAATATTTCTATGATGCTCAACACATTGCAATACATATTTCTTTGTTCTTCTTGAACTGTAAGAAGTCCATGGAATTGTTTCGTGAGGTTTACAGCTCTTTCAGCACTGTCATTAACTGCTTTCAAGTGAATCACTTTTGATTTTGCTTTTAAAAAAGATGAATTCTTTTCCCAAGTTGATGGAGAAAATCAATGTTTATTTTGAATCGTCTAAACATATTATTGCTTTTTACTGAAACAAAGTAATGCAGCTTTTTATCTGTACGAAACGAGATAGGAAATAAATATCATGTCAGATGAATAAATAATAATATATTTACGAAATAATGAGTAGTTCATTTCTTCCTTTGATGATGATGAACATATCGCTTGGAACTTTCAAATTCGCTTTCATTTGTTAAATTAGTAACAATATTCTTTGTTGTTTCAATATCAACCAATATCATCAAAAAGTGATAAAGTAACGACTTCTTCACTTAAATAATACAAATGCTGACAGAATTTTGTTAAAGCAGCTTTTGATATTGTTTGGTCCACACATTCATAGCTCGTAACAGCTTTTATAAAACACAAATCTTGATAGGGTGCTTTTATGGCCAAGTTACATTTAACGTAAATTGTTACAATGAAAAGAGAAACTTCTTGCAAACCCTCGTTCTCTTTTCTTGTTAACTTTAGCTGATCCCGGAATAAAAACATTTTTATTGCATAAATAGCTCTCGCCATCCATCGTGCTTGATGCATGACTCCAGGAGGTTTTATTTTAATTTTTTTTATCATCATTTCCGTTGAAGAATAATATCGAAAGCTTAATCAATTCATGATAATCACCTCTCACAATTGGTTTTTCGAGTTCAGAAGAATAAAAGCTGATTAAGTTGGCAATCTGCGATGGCTGAAAGTGCTGGCTTGCATTGGAGATACCATTTTGAATATCGCTATGCTTGGTGTTATTCCAGTTATGTTTTAATTTTTTAAAGAGCGGTACGTCAGCGCTAACCGTAACTTGAGGGATTTTGATTTCAAATACAGTTTTTAATACCAATTCGTACACATAATGCCTGCATCCAATCCCATGCAAAAGTAAATCCCTTTCTAGTGCTTGTTCCAGTAGCGCACATGCTCCATTAAAGCGACCCGTGTTGGAAGGTGTAGTATCACAGCACATAATCTGAACTTTATCGGGGAGTTGCCAGTCATTTATTGCATTTAATACAGCTGCAGCCTGCTCTTTTCCACTTGCTTGATATAATTTTGGTACAGCAATAAGTTCCTCCTGATTTCCATACGTGATGACAATTGGAAGTCGTTCTTCTTTAATACTTTGGGCATTTATTGTGGGCAACAATTTACCATCCCAATGAACAGAGACCGTTTCAGGAGTATTATGTATTTTTAAAATCAGCTTTAATGTTTTCTTCACATTCTTTTCTTATCTGTGTTCTTATTCTTTGCATAGAAGACTTATTAATTATGCCCAAGTGCTTCTAGAGTAGCTTCTAAAATATAAACGGAGTCGCGCTTACTCAACTGACATCTATCGAGGGCAGCTCCAAGTTTTGGGGAAAGAAACTCATTTTTTCCTCTTTTTTGGACAGGTAATAAATTTTGTTCAATAAACTCTGGGCTTTGATCTTTATGATTTTCAACGGATATGATGGATGATGAATTTGATGAGAAACTTGAATTTAGTGATACGGTTCTTGTATTTTCCTTTTCCTGTCTTTTTCTTTCTTTTAGTAACCGGAGTTTTGTTCTTTCTTCTTTTCTCCATAGATTGTAATCTACTCCTGGCAGAGAGCCTGGTCTACTAGGTTCCCGTTGCCGCTGCAGAAAAGTTTGTCTTCATCGATTTTCATAGCGTGCGCTATGTCGAGGAGATTGTCCAAAGCGTGCACAAATAAATTTTCCTTATCTTTAAGCACCTGAGAGGTCTTCTTCGAATTTTTTTTGCAAATTCTGCCAAACTCCGTGTAATTTCACTAGTTTTTCTACACTATTTCTGAATATTTTAGTGGGTAATCTGGCTTTTTCCCAAAAAATCATTTACTCTTTTATGGTTAGGTGAGCACTTTCTTGCGGGATTAATTTCCCTTGTCGAATATTGTAAAATAGAAGAGCAAGAACTTGTTGATTTGATGGAAGTGATTCGGTGGTTAACATTTCCAATTAAATACACCGAATAATTATTACTGCTCCGTAATCCTTGCGACATTATATTCTTGAATTTTTTTGTTAAAACAACTCTTTTTTTTCAATTTTATACGCTCTTTTAATTCAAATATATAAACTGTGATAAATCACTAAAAAACTTCTTCCTCAAGATACCCATTAATTGTTTGCTTCCCGTTATTTAACCGCTCGGATGTTTTTGTACCGCTTTTAGTTCTTATATTTTGCGCTCTTTTTATTTTTTGCGTATCAGAAATTTTTGCTAAAATAAAATATAACAGATACGTACATACATATAAGTACCTGTTACTATAAGTATAAATGATAGGAGTATAACTGATATTTTATGAGTTTTTTCACGCACACATTCTACTCGTACGTGTTGTAACACAAAAAAAGAAACAAAAATGTTTAGTCTAAAAAGAGTACGATAATGGAAAAACGGCATATTTCTAACTTTAAGGCCCCGTCGCGTAGGGAAGGCGTGGTCGTAGAAGTGTAAAATTACATATGAGTTACGTTCAAGTCCTTTAGAAAAAAAATTAGTGGGTACCCTCGAACTATTTAACTAAAAAATGAAAATTACGCTTGCTAAGGGACACTCTAAAGTATACAGAATTTTATTTATGTATAATTGATTAGGTGCGAAATGGCAAGTCTAATATGAGGTTCCTTTTCAGTCTCCTTACTTCGTTTGTGTCATGTAGTAGCATTATTGCTAATGGGTTACCATGAGTACTCAGCCTCGCTATATTTTCTAACTTCTTATTTAATCATCGGAATTGATAAGTCATCATGAATTGTTTTGTTTGATACAAACCATGGAGCGTTAGCTAAGGACCTCAATGTTTTCCCACTGAAACCTCTGTAGAATTTCAATGTTAGAATTGTTGGCCGTTCCCCACAACTGTATACCATATGTCCATACTGGTTTTAACATGACTTTTTATAAAATTACCTTATTCTCGAGACTTAGTTTGGATTTGGGACCTAGTAGCCAAAATAGGCGCTTGAATTTCAAGTTAAGATGGTGCTTCTTAGCTTTAATGTGGTTTTTCCATGTAAGCCTGCGATCGATGTGCAGACCTAAATATTTGACTGTGTCAGATTGCAGAATATCACTGTTTTTAATTGATGCACGTGAGCAGTTTCCACGACGCAAAGTAAACGTTACGTATAAAGATTTTTCAGTGGTGACTTTTATCTTCCATTTACTTAACCAAATTCCTATTTCATCAAGCTCGCTTTGAAGATATAGTGACGCAACGTCCGAGTCTGTGTCAGCAGCTAATACCGCTGTATCATCAGCGTAGGTTGCAACTAGTACATTATTTATTAAGGGCATATCCAATGTAAAAATTGTATATAAAATTAGGCCTAACAGACTGCCCTGAGGGACTCCAGCCTTGACACTGTAAATCCCAGAAAAATCTCTGTTGACCTTAGCATGGTAATACCTTTCACTGATATAAGATTTTAGTACTAGGTAAAAATGTGTTGGAAGTAGTTTTTTAAGCCTATATAGTAGGTCTGCAGGCCAGACCCTATCAAATGCTTGTTGTACATCCAAAAATACACCTGAGCAATATCTTTTGTTTTCCAAGGAATACCGTATGAAATTTACTATACGATGGCATTTTTCAGGTGTGCCATGCCTATGGCTAAACCCGAATTGGTACTCTAGTATTATATTTTCTTTTCCTAGTATAGGTGACATTCTTCTCAGAAATATCCTTTCAAATATTTTGTAGAATGTGACTAGCAAACTTATAGGGCGATATGATGTTACAACATTTTCTGGCTTTCCAGGTTTAGGGATCATTACCACTTCCGCACATTTCCATTGCGAAGGAAAGTGATTTAGCCTCAAAATTGAATTAAATATAAGCGTAAGAAAAATAACAGCTTTCTTAGGCAAGGCTTGGACTACTCCATCAACACAGCCGTATCCTGGTGATTTTTTACAATTAATCTCAGCAATCTCCTCCGGTACTTCATTTGGTGAAATGTGTTTTATTGGCCAATCTACTGGGCATGAACTATCAAGAAATTCGTAGATTTCTTTTGTAGAAGTACAACCATTTATTTCATGTGGCTGAAATATTTTTGATAAATGTAATGCATATGCTTCAGCCTTGCTTCGATCTGTTCTGCACCATAAACCATTTTCGTCTCTTATAGGTGTATTTTTCTTGATTGGACGCTTCAAATATTTGGTGGCATTCCACAGGTAATGTTGATTATATGTATCTTGTAACGTTGAAAATTTTCAATCTGTTTGTGCTTTATTTCAGTCAGCCGAAGTTTAAGATCCTTTGTGCCCCTATTAAGGATTCGTTTGTCATTCGGGTTTCTACTCATTTGCCATATTCCTCTTAGTCTTCTTTTATTTTGGATCACTGTTCTTATTTCAGTAGTTACATAAACCTGGTTTTGGCTATTATGGGTATCAGTTGATGGTGTAGATAGAAATCCAGCTTCATGGAAATCATAATTTTTTAATCATAAATTGTTGAAAGTTTCAGCCGCATCATATACATACATACATAATTCCGATGCAGACTTTACTGAAATATTGATTCTAAGCAGGTGCTAAATGATGATAGATCAGTTTTACTATTCAAAATTTTATATCATTTCAAGTGACAATGTAAAAATGTATTCAAATCAAGGATAAGTGGCGAATGGTCAGAGTTTAGATCGTAACTATCAGTTACTTGTAGTAAATTATTTGGTATGCCGTAGTATACAACAAAATCCAAAAAATCTGGAGTTTTCGTCAAATCTGTAGGCCAATATGTTGGACTACCCGTAGTTAAAACTGAATAGTTGTTATTGCCGATACATCTAAAAAGTTCTCTGCGTTTTGGATTTATTAATCTCGAACCCCTCCAATGATGTTTGGCATTGAAGTCGCCTCCTACTATAAATCTAGGCCCAAGTTTTCTTAAAAATTCTTGAAATTCCTGACACTTTACAGAATATCTTGGAGGAAAATAAATAGAGCTAATGGTAATGGAAGTCGAATCACAAAATATTTTAATACATGCAGCTTGTAGATTTTGCTGTCTTATTTCGTCGGTGAATTTGTAAGTTATTGATGATTTTATTAGTATTGCTGCTCCACCATGTGCTCTATTGTCCGGGTGGTTAGCTTTTATTATGTCAAAATTTTTTAATATGAAAAATTATCTGTCTGTGAAGTGTGTCTCCGAGACTAGGAGGATATCAATAAAGTTAGTTTTAAGAAATATTTCTACCCATTGGCATTCCATATTGCAATTGTTAAATTCATTTGCATAGTCTTGATGTTAAAAGAGACATCATATTTATCAACTTATTGGTCTGTTCTATTTGGTTTTCAATTAATTTTTCGAGTTTTTCAAAAGAATTGTTTAATGGATTTAGTTGCTGTGGATTAGTGTTGGTGCTTGCATTTTCGTTAAGTTGATTTGGGTAATCTTCACTATTAAATACATATACATACATATATTGACTGGTTTTATCTCTTCTGTAGAGATTGTTATTTTACAATTTGCCTTTATAGTTTGTTGGATGGTTTTGTAGACAGTTCACACAGCGTAGAGGAGTTTCAATATCTTTATTGCAGTCAATTGTAAGATGCCCTAAGCCACATTTAACACATCTTTCTTCTTGTCGACAGTAAGTTTTGGTATGACCGAATTCTTGACATCTATGACATTGCACAAGATCGTTAGATTTTCTTGAGGGTTCAATGGTTTTGCGCTATTTATGTGCCTAATATCGTATACGTTTTTGTTTCTTAGGTCAGGTTCTAAATCAACGAAGAACATTGGAAGGGGATTTTTCGTTATTCTACTGCGAACATTGGCAATGTTCCGAACTGTATGACCATTTTTTTCAATTTCGTATTTAATATCAGTAGTTGGCGTAGAATGATGTAAGTTTTTTATAACTACTCTATACGATCGGTCTTGCCTCAATTGGTAGGTATGGAACTTAATTTTCCTGTCATTTAAATTAGTAACAATAATTCTGTACGATTTTACATTCCTTATTAGTAATCTTATTTGTCCATCTTTAAGTGACTTGTATTGAAATTCAGAGGAAGGAATAATTTTAGAAAAAGATTTCATCATTACGCTAATATCAGCAACAAATGGTATGTATATACATGTGTAGGTGGTGGCTTTGGTTCATTGTTATTGCTGTTTTCATTATATTCTTCATCCTCAGTATCAATTTCATCATGATCAAGACTAGCAAAACGATTATTATTTTGGGAACCATAAATAGTTGTCTTTGTTTGTCTTGATGTACCAGCATCGTTGTTGTTTATGATTGGAATGTTGTTTGCATTTAAATGTGCATGCGCCTTTATTGAGTTACTTGCATTGTTGTTGTTAACAATTTTTATTGAAGTTAAGTTGTTGTTGTCGATATGTTGTCTTTTGTTCTCGAATATTTTTGGTGATACACTTTGTCGTCGGTTTTTTTGTTATTGGCAAAGTAACTACCTGCCAGCTAATATCATTATCTTCACTTGGTTCACTACCATCATCCAAGTTAAGCCCACTGTCAACCACAAGCCAACTAAATATTGCTGACTATTATTTTATTTGTACGTCGCAATAAGCGAATAATAAGGTTAAGCAGTTCAATAAACCTATTTTATTATTTGTAAGCAAAATTAATAAATATAAAACCTACAATCAAAAATATGATTTAAGCTAAATAATCATTTTAATAAACTCATTTTGTTATTTGTATGCAAAATATATTTCAATAAATATTTTTTTACAAAATAAAGTTTAGTATTCAAGATATAATCTAAACTAAGTAATCATTTGTAAACTACAAAAATATTATCCATAAAATTCGAAAGTTCAGTTGATGTTGAGACAAAGAAGTGTCGTGTGTTAATTTAACTTAATATACATACATTTTTTTTTGGTTCTCTGGTGCAAGAGAACCATAACTTCCATGACGAAGGCAGTGTATTTTGTTAGTGCTTAAAAATATTTTAAGTATTGTTCTTAAAGAAGACAATTATTTTAAACTTTTTGTACTCTTTGTATTTAATAAAAATAAATGTATTGAAAATTGTGCCTGTGGCGCGTTCGCGGCGAAAGTTAGAATGTTGATGTACTTAAGAATGCATTTTTTGTGCACACATGCATGTATATATATATATTGATATACACGAAAATATTTTATTATTTTTACTTTTTAAATTCTTTTTTATTTTATTGATTAAAACACGTCCGCCTTCTACGAAAGTTTTCAATAATCCTCTGAGAGAATTAAACAGGAACTATTTTTATTATTTTCTTGCTTGGGATTCCGGTTGTTTTTATTAAAAAAAAAATTATTACAGTCAAATTACTAAATTCAATTGAAAAACCAAATAAGTAAAATAAACAAATAGACTGGCCTGAGGAACCAGTCAAATATCAATGAATTGAAAAAAACACACATATTTTTTTTTGAAGCTACAGTTTTAATACCGATTTAAAGAATTTCTCATTCGCCTTTACCTTTAGTAAACCAACACGGCTTCAGAAAGGGCTGATCTACAACTACAAATGTTCTGCATCTTACATCATTAATTAATGGTGGTTTTACTGAAAGGACACAAACCGATGCCGTTGATACTGACTTCAGCAAAGCTGTTGACAAAGTTAACCATGACTTGCTGCTGTACAAATTAGAATTGATAGGTTTTACCGATGTCAGCAGCAAGTGGCTAAGGTCCTATAAAACATGTCGTAAGCAGAAGGTAATAATCAACAACTCGTCATCCAGAAGTATTGCAGTTTTATCTGGTGTCCCTCAAGGGAGTCATCTTGGCCCTATTCTTTTTTTCATTTTTCATTAATGACCTTCCTAATGTGATTCAGTTTTCCTATATCTTAATGTACGCCGATGATGCAAATTTTTTTTAAAGCTTCAAATATTATGCTGACCACGTAAAACTGCAAAATGACCTTGACATTTTCTTTTTATGGTGCAAACACAATATGATTGTGCTGAATTTGAAGAAACGTAAATTTATACAGCCCTGGTGAGGCCTGTATTAGAATATAGTTCAATAATCCGGGATCCATATTACAACATACATTCTCAACGTATTGAATATGTCCAAAAACACATTTTGCTGTTTTGTTTGCGTGGTTTGAATTGGACTAATAGTGTAAGTCTTCCAAAGAATGGCTTTAATAAGGCTTCCAACACTTGAAAGACGTCGTAAAATGTTAAATGTATCTTATATTTTAAGTCTTATTAAATGCTAATATTTGTTGTGACTTTCATTTATGCAATATTCGATTCAATGTTGCACGTCGTAAGACGCGATGTTACAACCCCTTACACATTAATATCTGTAGAACAAATTATGCTCTAGCCGGCCCGATAACGCGTTTATGTAATGATTTACAATGTTAATATATGTAATTAAGCAAAGAATTATTATGTATTTAAATGCCATAACACGAGTGCTTTTAAAAATGTGGTTGGCCTTGCCTTCAGTGATTTTTGGGATTGTTGTTGTAAGCTAAGTTTTTATAGAAAAATTTGCGTTCATGCAATAACTCTTTGAAATTTGTCATTGACCCACTGGGTACTGCTGAAGGGACTTCCTCTGAAGTCGTGAACAGTCTGATGGGCCCTTGTCAATGCGGTATCATACGCTGACGTGATTAGTCGAACACAGCGAGCCGTCAATGAAGTGTTTGCTGGTATTTCGACGGAGGCGGCCAAAATGGGTCTAGCGGTGAACGAGGGCAAAACTAAGGCGCATACCATCGACGACTGGGCCAGAACGTCGCCATAACACAGTAGCGCCAAAGGAAGAAGAAGACAGAAATAAATAAATAGATTGGTTTTTCACATAAAACCGAGTGTTATAAAAATTAAAACTGATATCAAATATTTTAAATTCCCAATATAATAAATTAACAAAGCAAAAAATATTTCGATAATATTTAAGTTTTTATTTATATTTCTTTTCCAAAACTAAAAGAGGACTAATAAGATCCCGGCATTGTTGTTATTATTCCACATCGTATCTACTATTAAACGACTTGAACTTAAGGTTCCATTTTGTAATCAAAAATGTTAGGATCAATGCCGTGGATGGTGGCGAACAATATGCACGCTACCATCATGTCCAAAGCTGCCTCCATGGGTTGAGGCTCTAATTTTTTTATTTAAAGTGTCCAGAGCAACACCACCGGCTGTGTTGAGACCGCCTGCAATGTTCAGGCCACCCACATTCAGGGCACCATCATGTCCAAAGCTGCCTCCATGGGTTGAGAATGTAGTTTTTTCATCTAAAGAGTCCAGAGCAACACCACCGGCTGTGTTGAGACCGCCTCCAATGTTAAGACCAGCAACATGCACACCTCCATCATGTCCAAAGCTGCCTCCATGGGTTGAGAATGTAGTTTTTTCATCTAAAGAGTCCAGAGCAACACCACCGGCTGTGTTGAGACCGCCTGCAATGTTCAGGCCACCCACATTCAGCGCACCATCATGTCCAAAGCTGCCTCCATGGGTTGAGAATGTAGTTTTTTCATCTAAAGAGTCCAGAGCAACACCACCGGCTGTGTTGAGACCGCCTCCAATGTTCAGACCACCCACATTCAGGGCACCATCATGTCCAAAGCTGCCTCCATGGGTTGAGAATGTAGTTTTTTCATCTAAAGAGTCCAGAGCAACACCACCGGCTGTGTTGAGACCGCCTCCAATGTTCAGGCCACCCACATTCAGCGCACCATCATGTCCAAAGCTGCCTCCATGGGTTGAGAATGTAGTTTTTTCATCTAAAGAGTCCAGAGCAACACCACCGGCTGTGTTGAGACCGCCTCCAATGTTAAGACCAGCAACATGCACACCTCCATCATGTCCAAAGCTGCCTCCACGGTTTGAGATTGTACTTTTTTCATCTAAAGTGTCCAGAACAACACCACCGGCTGTGTTGACACCGCCTCCAATGTTCAGGCCACCCACATTCAGGGTACCATCATGTCCAAAGCTGCCTCCATGGGTTGAGAATGTAGTTTTTTCATCTAAAGAGTCCAGAGCAACACCACGGGCTGTGTTGAGACCGCCTCCAATGTTAAGACCAGCAACATGCACACCTCCATCATGTCCAAAGCTGCCTCCACGGTTTGAGATTGTACTTTTTTCATCTAAAGTGTCCAGAACAACACCACCGGCTGTGTTGACACCGCCTCCAATGTTCAGGCCACCCACATTCAAGGCACCATCATGTCCAAAGCTGCCTCCATGGGTTGAGAATGTAGTTTCTTCATCAAAAGAGTCCAGAGCAACACCACCGGCTGTGTTGACACCGCCTCCAATGTTAAGACCAGCAACATGCACACTTCCATCATGTCCAAAGCTGCCTCCACGGTTTGAGGTTGTAGTTTTTTCACCTAAAGTGTCCAGAACAACTCCACCGGCTGTGTTGACACCGCCTCCAATGTTCAGGCCACCAATATGCAGGTCACCATCATGTCCAAAGCTGCCTCCATTTTTTGAGGTTGTTGTTTTTTCATCTAAAGAGTCCAGAACAACACCACCGGCTGTGTTGACTCCACCACCAATGTTCAGGCCACCAACACGTACACCACCATCATGTCCAAAACTGCCTCCACGGGTTCTTTTAGATAATACATATGTGACTGCAGGCTTAGTGGTAACAGTTATTCCACCAGAAATATCCTGATCAACGCCCCCTCCTTTGATTAGACCGCCACCAACGTTCCAGCCATAATTGTTTAAGCCAACAGTACCTTTAAGGGCACCTCCAAATCTTCCGTCAGATTTTCCATATGTGACATGGACTTCAGGTTGAGTGGTATCAGTTTTTTGTCCAAAAATGTCCAGACCAACATCGCTGTCTGCGCTTACACCACAGCAAATAGTCGTGCCACCATTGTTCAAGCCTGCACCGCTTTCAAAGCCACTTCCAAGTCTTCCCTTAGATGTCACATATTTTTTTCCAACTTTAGTTTGCGTGGTTATGGGTTCTGTACCTACAACATCCAGACCAATACCACCACCAATATGCAAGCTGCTGCTTTGCCGAAAGCCTCTTGGAAGACTGGCATGTTTTGCAGGTTGTCCGGTAGCTACGCCTACGAGGGTCACCAGATATATACTCGTAAAAACAAAGATCTTCATGTTCGAAAGGGCTGAAAGCAAATGAATACTTTCTTCAAAAATTTGATGGCTTTTATATTAAAATTATTTGGTAGCAGGGTTGGGTTGGGAGCCGTAGTTAACCATTTTAAAACTATTATATTAGCTTATGTTTTATTTATTTAGGGTTTTTTTTTATTAAACAGAAAAAGTTTGTTTTATCTTATGCGTTACTAAAAGTTATTTAGATGTAGGTACATGCACAATTAAAATGAAATAAGAGTAATAAAATATTTTTAAGCACATAAGAAATTTAGATTCTTGTTTTTAACGTAGATCCTCTTCATACGTTGCATATTAATACTCTTTCACAGAGGATCACATTGGTTGGTGTTCAGGATTTTCGAATGTAATTTAAAATAATAAACTTAACGCTTTTCTGCACCTGTTTTTGTCTGAATCTATTGAACGCAATTAAATGAAGATATAAACAATTCCTTTGTATCCTTAGAAGGTACAATATATAAAGTTTTCGGCCGCACGAAAACAACTCTACATACATACATACATTAACATATTGTTAATTCGTTATTACCCTGCGAAAACTTCTTTTGAAAAGTAATGAGTTAAAATGTTATTAAACCTACTCTTCACTATTTCTACTTCGGCATTGTAAGTAATTATTTCAGGATGGATTTGCCATTGTAAGCAAAAATGCTACTGCAAAAATTTGCTAAATTACGAATAGCAAAATTTAAAAATCAATCGTTGATTTCTCATTTTCTGAACATTTTAAACCTCGTTTCGATCAAGTTTTCTTTTTTCTACACTTATTTACATTGGTATTAGTCAAATTTTTTAATAAATTATTATTAAAGATAAAAAAATAAATTTATTATTTTTTATCTTTAAGGAAAATTTATTAGAGAATTCTAGTAATACCAATGTAGATAAGTGTAGAAAAAAAAGCTGAACATGCACACAACACGTGAGTCCCAGCTTCTTTCAGACACAGCACACCACATACGAGTTCATTCTCTCCACATACATTATCTTCCATACCCTTCACTCAGACTTCAATATGGTCTTATCGCACACACTCCACAGCAGTGTTTTAAAATCTTAACATACCAAGAAGATAACAAGAAGTTCCAACAGGCGTAAATTGGAGTACAAAAGCAGTTTCGCGTGCCCATTTTACCAATTTTGTAGATAAATATCTGTTAACATTTTTCAATAATATAATTTACACAATAAATTGTGTATTATTCGAAGTATTAGAAACTCTCAACTTCATCATTGCAATAGTAATGATCGTACAACTAATGCCTGGTGCTACAACACGCGAATGTCTTGGCATTTTTTGCCAAATACATTTTACAATTACTGAAAAGGTTACTTGCTTACATATTGTTTAAAATATTTATTGCTATCAGCAGTGGTGACCAGTGCATGAACTTGCCCGTTTTTGTTTTAAACTTGACATGTGGGGAAAAGTGAAATATTTCTTACGTATAGGGATTTATTTTCAATTGCAGAATTTTTTCAAACAACTAACAAATATATATTTTTCAGTTGAGGAAATACATACATACATATGTACATATTTTGTACGCATTGGCGGATATACTGGAAAAGTGCAAAGCCATTATTACAGCTTTGTAGGAAGAGCGATGGAATGGAAAAGGCGATGTGCTGCTAACCCGTATGCATGAGCTTGTTAGTGCAATCTGGCTAGAGGAACACCTACCCGGTGATTGGAACCTCAGTATGTATACCATGCCCCGTACACAAGAAAGGAGACAAAACAGTATGGGCCAACTGCAGAGGAATAAGTCTTCTTCCCATCGCATATAAAATATTATCGAACGTATTGTGTGAAATCTGAGGTTGGCGGAATAAGTGGGCCTTATCAATGTGGCTTTAGATCTGGTAAATCCACCAACGACCAAATATACACATTACGCGAAATACTGAAAAAACCTACGAAAAACAAATCGATCATATCATCTTTTGTCGATTACAAGGCCGCTTTCGACGGCCCCATACGTTTAAAGGTGTTTCAAGTCTGGTATACCTGTAAAACTGTTACGACTCTGCAGGAGGATTTCAAATGGCACGTGATCTGCAGTTGAAATAGGAAGAGCTTTCTTAGAGCTATTCAATACCAAACGAGGCTTAAGACAAGGACACAGCCTATCGTGTGATCTTTTTAATATTCTGCTAGAAAAGGTTATACGAGATGCTGGTTTTATCAACCAAGAAAGTCAAGGCTGGTAACAATGCATATGACGTGCCCATCAACATGTCAGGTGACTGAAAAAATGATCAAATAACAGTACCTGACAAAAGAAGAAGGCGTTGTACAGCTTGTGATGCGACGAAGTTCGCAACAGAGGGTCACTGTTTTGAGGCTATAGAGTAGTGCGGACGGTCCGCCGTCATTTTAAACTTTTTTTTTCTTAAATGTGAGTTATATGTACATATATATACAGTCTGTCAAGACAATGGAAAAAACTCTTTACTTTATACCAATTGTTCCAAAATCTCAAATTCTTTATAATTTCCAAATAAAATTCAATTTGATTTCAATGCTTACATTCTTTTCGAAGATGCTTTAGCAGAGCCAAACATTTTAATGGATGTAATCGACGAAAAACTAAACAAAAACAATAAACACTCAGCTATTGAGGGCCAATGAACGGTAATCAGCCGCTATTCAAGTTTTATCAAGATAAGTGAGAACGTGGTTAATGTTTAATTACAAAAAAAAGTGATGGACACGCCACTCTGGAGTCCAGGCTTGAAGCACATTTAAAATATACGGTCATATTTGAAGAAAAAAGTTACAAAAAGACACCCTAAAAACCGCAGCGAATTGAAGAGTGCAAAAGTGCAGACTTGCTAATTAAGCCGACGATATTTTTTTATAAGACTTAGGCCCGCCTCCCCTTCCTTATTTGCATATGTACATAATATATTCATACATACATACATATACACATGTACGTATGTATGTATGGGTTAGTTTGTGGTTTGCTGAAACTTATGCAGAGCGAGTGAGTACTGACTCATTCGTAGGACATTACATGTCAAAACTACCACGTAGCACGTACCACATACCAGGGAAAAAGTAGGCTTTTGAGCGACCATAGCTTATGTTTATCAAAGTGAACTCAAATCCCGACCGGGTATGCAATTAAAAAATATGTGTCAATTGTAAAAAATATATGTATGTACATACATACATGCATATGTATGTATTTTCCTGTTGTCTAGACAATTAAGAATTAGAATAGTTGTAAAGGAGCTCTGGGCTGAGCAACAGCTCTTGCGTCGTCGTAATTACTTTTAAGTGCGGTCAGGCTTGTTTTTGTTGTTTGGCCTTCGAGAGTTCTGTTTCACGGTTGATTTGAGGAATTTCATGTCGGCCACGCCGCTACCTCGCATGTGAGGGTATGGGTCGTATAACTTAGACACAGAGACATTTATAAAAGTCTGTTAACACCATCCTGGGCATGTAAATAAGAATTAAGTGCTGATTTATTAAAGAGCTAATTTGGAAAGTTTCAGTTATTAAATTTATTTTTAAATAAGAAAATTCTAAAGTTGTAAGTGAGTAAATAAAGATCACTTTAAGCCAGCACGATTTAAAGTAAAAATGTTTTGACAAACAAAAACACATATGTAGTTGTTGTTTAATTTACATATATACATACATACATACATACTTGCCTTTATTCAGGTGATAGCAATTGCAAATATATGTACGTAATATAAAGTAAAATGTCAATAACAACAGTGTAAGCAAAGGTGCCATACTCGACTGCACCCTTCCCCACCAACGGCACAAATAACAAAAATTTTACTTCTCAAAACACCAATAGACGATAACTTTTATTTTACGAAAGAAGTTTTTTTTTTGCAAAAAATTGTAAATAGCGGAGTTTTGGGCTCTATTCTGATGCGTTTTTCGGAGATAATTTCCAGTTAAGGCTCGCAAACAAAAACAATCAATTTGTCATAAAACTCTCGAATTCACTTGTCTCTAATACAACTTTTCACCTAAACAATTCCGGTTGTATTTAAAAATTATTATTAATAGCCAACTTTATAGTGTACGGGTTTTGTTCTTAACTTTTTGTTACAAGTAATTCTATTGCAGCGGTTTTAAACAACACTTTCGCTACAACTTCTTACTGAAATTTTTTTAGTGTTTACTATAATAGGCCCTAACAACAGCAGTATTAACTCGATTTGAAAAAAAAGTTATCCTAAATGTGTTTTTGTGTATTTATACGCGGGGCATAGGCCAATGGATCCAGGGCAAAGTTGTTGATTGCTCCCAACCTGGCGAGGGGCCTACCCTGTAAAAAAGTTATCGCTTATTATTATTTCAATAGTTTTAATACTTAAACTTATTTTTTTACAATAAAAGCAAATACTTACACAAACGAACTTTAAATGATATATGTACATTAGAGTGGACAATATTTATATGGAATTATTTTTGTTTTTTGTAGGAGGTGGTTCGCCCCCTAATTTTTTTCTTTTGGGCACAAATAACATATTTCCAAAACTGTAGACTGTTTGGTCAACGTTAAGGCGTGGCACATGCGCCCTCAAGTTGACAAGAAGGGATTTTGCACAATTTAATAAGAAAAAAGTTATAACTTCATTGTTATTTATCAAAATTTATGTTAAGTATCGATATTATATTTAATTTTGACTATTATTTTAATGCGTGCCCCTAAAAAGGCGTGGCACCTTATATAATTTAAGTAATATATACGAAAATATGTAGTTTTTGCTTCAAAATATGATGGAATCTTACATATGTATGTAAAATTTTTTTCTCCTAAAAGTCATTAAATAAATGCCGGCAAGTTAAAATAAAACACAAATAGATTAGTGTTCCATGAGATCTGATTTATTAATACCTTTATAGTTTTTTCGATAATCAGTTACAATTTGTAAGATAAATTGTTTTTCTTCTTCATTTATTGATAATGAATTATTATATTCTTCCATTAATTTAACATTTCGTTCGGCAGTATCGTTAACTACCCTCATTTTACTGACGATATTTACGCCCTGTATATAGCTTGGCTCGTTCTGCCATTGGGAGGGTTCTTTTTGGAAAAAATCGGTTGCAATCGAAAAACGTTCAAAGAAGTGAAGTGTATTTTTGGTTACGAAGTCCTCAATTGATTTTGATTGTAAGTCCTTTATATCAGTAATCAGCCGCTTGCTCTCATTTTCTGACTCTACACGAAGTCTCTTTATCATACAAATTTTTGTTTCAGAAGTAATGGTTTCATCAAAAAACGAAAAACCTACTGTTTCTGCTGCTAAATACCATAAATGGTTACGGAATTTTCCCAAAGTTGCATTGCTTACGTTTTCGTTGACATTTTTGTAGGCGAAAAGAGATTTAATTAAAAGAAGGTCTTGATTAGGCGCTTTGGCAGCTATTGGCGCTTCTATCCAGACTTTTACATAAATTTTCACAATAAATAAACAAGCATCGCGTATGGCGTCTATTTCATCTGACGACATGACAAACTCTTCTCTGAATAAAAACATTTTTAATGAATAAATCGCCTTGGCCATCCAACGAGCGTGATGATATGCTCCTGGTGACTTGAATTTATAATTCCTATCGTGCTCCCCAAGAAATGTTAGGCTTAATTCCAGAAGCTCCTTATAATCAGCCCTAGGCTGTTTTATTTTTAAATATTGGCGGAAAAACGTGGCTAGATCTTCTAATTCGAAAACGCTAATATGCTGACTTACCTTCTCGTCATCAACTCCAAATTTAAAATTTTCTTGGTTTATCATCGCCCAGGACCCTTTAAACTTTTGGAAAATTGACAAAGTTGGTCCACTTGAAGACAAATTTCTTTTTTCAAATACGCTCTTTAATACAATTTCGTAGATGTGGTGACGACAGGGCAAGTACAAAAGAACTTTTCCTAATTCCTGTTCCAATATCACGCAAGCACCTTGAAGTCTTCCCGTGTTTGTTGCTGTTGTATCAAAACACAGGGCCTGAACTTTGTCTGTCAAATTCCACTCTTTTAATAATTGGATTATTGCTTCAGCCTGTTGCCTTCCTGTGCCAGCCTGTAATGCAGGAACTCCAAGTAGATGCTCTGTCTCTGTAGATTTAATAACAACTGGCAATCTGTCTACTTTTTCCTTTCCAGTTAATGATGGTAACAGCTTTCCATCCCAATGTACTGTAATGGTTTGCGGTAAAATGTTTTGAAATTTTTCCTTTATATTTATAGCTGTTTCAGATCGAATTTGTTTACGGCAATTTCGAATTGTAGTTTTACTTATTGCTAACTGACTTAAATCATGGCCCAATGCTTCAGCAGTGGCTATGAGAATTCGAACAGCATCTCTGTCGCTAACTTTACACTTGTCCAGAGTCGCAACAAGCTTGGGTGTTATAAAGTTTTTCATTTTACGTTTCTTTCCCACATTTCCAGTAGATGTTTGTTGAAAATTGTCTTGAAGCTCATCACTGTCTATTTCAGTCAATTGTCCTTCATCATCTGAGTAGTCCTGACTTGCAACCAAATTTTGAGATTGCTCCTGGTGATACTTTTCTTGCCTTATCAGTTCTCTTTCTTCACGCATATTTCTTCTTTTCTCTCTTTCAAAAAGTGCTCGATCGCTTCCAATCATACCACCTGGTCTGCCTTTTTTCCGTTGATTAAGTAGAAATAGTCTATCTTCTTCGATTTGAATAATACTTAACGCATCACCATGAGCGATATCAAACAAATCGTCTAATTCTTCCACAAAATCGTGCTCACGTTTCTCCTGTAGAGCTGTACGGCGCTTACAAGTTTTCTGAAGTGTCTTCCACTGATGATATAGAGCTTCCACTTTTTGAACGCTACGAATATTCTGGCTTGTGGGAATACGTGCTTTATCCCAGAGTACTTCTGCTTCTTTAATTACAAGATATGCACTCGGACGAAGATTGAGCTTAATTTTCCGCATATTGTAAAAAAGAACTTTTAATATTTGCCCTTTTGATGGTAACTTGCACCCAATGATTTGACTTTCGTCGTGCCCAAGCAGAAATAACTTTTCATTTGCTCTTGTTTCCATTGCTGTTTGAGTTACATTAATAATATTAAATATGTTATTATATTTTGAAAATATCGAGCACTTTGTTGTTTAAACTTACCAATTTTATAAACCTTATCTTTCAATCAAATCAAATTAATATTTTCACATTTGCATGTATAACAACACATTATCAACGCTCTTTTTTAGCTTAACAAAAGCACATGTGTACTAGATACCGTTATTCCAGTATTGCTACTTCTATGAAAATATAAGTTTGCTTGATCGCAACTAATTAGCACAGAGCTGCATTTGTTAGTAGCAGTTTAAAATTTTAACTTGCCACGCCCCAATTTGCCGGCATTTGTTTAATGACTTTTAGGAAATAAATTTTACATACATATGTAAGATTCCATCATATTTTGAAGCAAAAACTACATATTTTCGTATATATTACTTAAATTATATAAGGTGCCACGCCTTTTTAGGGGCACGCATTAAAATAATAGTCAAAATTAAATATAATATCGATACTTAACATAAATTTTCATAAATAATAATGAAGTTATAACTTTTTTCTTATTAAATTGTGCAAAATCCCTTCTTGTCAACTTGAGGGCGCATGTGCCACGCCTTAACGTTGACCAAACAGTCTACAGTTTTGGAAATATGTTATTTGTGCCCAAAAGAAAAAAATTAGGGGGCGAATAACATGTTATTCAAAAAAAAAAAAAAAAATGTCCACTCTAATGTACATACATATGTACCTAAAATTCGTATTATTACAATAAATAAAGACCAAAAGTTACTACATACAGGAAAATTTTTCAAAATCAGTTGTGATGAAACTATTTCTAAAATCGGTTGTTATATCAACGGCTACATTGAACAGGTTCTGGTAAAGGTTCTATTAGAACGGATTTTAAAATCTGTTTAACATGAATATAATCTAAAAGAAAAAGTAATATCCTACAAATAATTAATTCATTGTATATGTAATGAATTTCTTAGAAGCGTTTTCTCGATCCGTTGGGAAGGCACAGGAAAACATTACACTCGGAGCACCTCTATATTTTTTGACCCTTACCTCTTTTCACTGTGTATATTCCTTTGTCCGTTGTGTTTTCCGGCCAATGCTGATTTCTATCATATCGTGCAGAAGTTGAGGGTTATTATTTTCATATGTAAGACATTCGTTATTCTAACCACGAGCTAAATCAATGTAGTTTTCAAAAATCTTAAGCGTTCACGTCTATATAAAGAAATGAGGAAATCCATTTTATCTACTCCTCTCATATTGATATTGTATTCTGATACAATGTTTGGTTGTGTTACATATTTCAAAGTGTATTCACGGGTTCACGGCCTTGGATTGACAATTTCCCCATCAAATCATCTGAGAAGAAAAATATTATCTGCTCTTTCTACACGGTAGTCGAGATTTCCGAGGCCTTCTTTTTTTGAACTCATTCTCAGATTTGAAATTAATTTTTCCGAATTTATTTCCTCTTATAGTACTTTTAGTCCGAATTGCTTTCTGGCCTCAATATAATACTAAATTCAAGGTACTAAAAAAATGTCAAAACTAAGTGAATCATAATATCAGATCAAAATCCCAGCTTGAGGGATTCAATATTGTACTTTTTCCCTGATATGTCTGAAAATCGTAAACTATGCTTTTTGAGCTGCAAAGACAAAATATTTTCATTTCCTTCTTGCTGGTTTTCGTGGGCATATATTTTCTCAGAGTGGTTCTACCTTTAAAAGGAACCATCATTTCAACTACAGATGTGAAAGCGATTTACGTGGGTACCTGCCAGTGTGATCCTATCACCGGTTGGAAACAATGCGTCCTCCAGCGCCCCAAGCATGACAGACTGCCACACTTGAGTACCAATTCGATCACATGCCATTTGGAACATGATTTCCCCCTTGGTTTGGAGCGGAGCCTATCTAAAACTCCTTCCGTTCGATGGGTCACGGCACCCGGTTGCAATGCAACTCCACATTCGAGTCCAACTTGAACTCTCCCCGCGATTTGGGTATCAATCACAACCACTACGTGGCTCCCCGAAGGGCCTCACCATAGCCGGGCAGGAACAAGTCCCGGCTCCCGTCGTAACAGAAGTTAGCCTCTGGTCACACCTCGTAGCCCTAAAGGACTACTACCAGTTTTAAGCTCCAAATAGCTCCAAGGACTGGTTCCCCCCCATTTCAACTACACAAAGATTTTCATCTTTTGGACAAGCGCAAAAGCGTTTGTTTAAACATACTTATTTGTAATTGTACAAAATGGAATCTTTGCCTGGCCACGTTTTCTGGAAATGATGGTATTACCGATTGTCCAATACATATAATCGCGGATACCAATCATTATTTTTAGAACTAAATATTTTAGCAGTTCTTCGGTAGTTAAATTAATAAATTTTCCATCTCTAATCATTGATGACTGGTTTGTTCTGAAAATGCCAGTTGTTGAAAAGTCCTCTGTAAAATATTCCAAAAAATCCTCTACAGGTAATTTTGTATTTTTCTTTGGGTATGCTTCGGAAAAACATGTTTATGGATTTGTCCAACGAAATTGTCCAACTTTGTTGAGTTTTTTGAACTGTTCCATCAACTCGAATCATCTCCATCTCCATATCTATTATCAACATCCATAATCCTATACCTTCTACATTCATGTAGTATTGATACCATGTATGCTGATTTCATACGGACCTTCTCTATAAAGTTCTTCTAATAACATGTAAATTGCTTATAACTTCAGATTCTTCCAAGTCAGTAACATCGGAATCGACAAAAGCAGTTAAAATTACTTCTTTATTTTTCTTGCAATTTTGTAAATTAAAACTAAATGGTATCAGAGCTAAAAACAAGAACGTCTGTACCACAGCAGCATCAAAAGTAAAATGATTTTATTTGTAGCCATATGGATACGTACCATGTTTAAAAAATCCGCGGAGCTTTTTTTTTTGTTTAAAACAAAAAACTATTAATGCAAAAATTGAAAAAGTGGTTTTCTTAAAAAAAAAACACTCCCATATATGTAAATATGTATGTATCTGTTATTTGTAAAATAAAAAACCTTTTTCTTAAGAAAAATATTAAAAAACTTAGTTTTTAATGCTAAGTTTTGCAAAAATCCAAACATTTCTTATTCAAAATGACTCAGAAGATCTTAAAAAGCAGTAATAAGTCGATATATAAATCAATTCTTTGACTTGTGTTGAGTGTATCCATCTAGATACAATATAGCGAAAGGGTTAAGTTATCAACAATTTTTCAATAAAACTTGATTGAGTTTAGCCTAAAAAACATCAAAAGTGCATAAATGAAATTCAGGACATAAAAACAAGTGTTGAATGAAAAGGTTGACAAGTATGATTACATAAGCCTCTCCGTGGACTAATTGCTTAAATTTTAGGTTGCATGTTTAAGCCCACTACTTTTTGTTCAGTATGGAGAAAAAATTTTGCTTGCGGCAACAAAAAATTTAACACCTGCTTAAATACATAAATACATACGATGAACACATCAATAAGAAGACAGTTTGCTTTTGACTTAAATAAATACATATGTACATATTTTCAGGGATGCAAATTTTAACACCATCCACCGATAACGTCAGTGAAACAGTCACAATCGCGCGAACGAACTTGGTAGAATATACATATGTAATTAAGCATTTCATACGGTCCTGTATTTGAATATGTTTTGAAAGAGTTTTAGAAGATACAATTTTCGGCTTCGAAATCTTAAAACGATTAGAGAAGCAATTAATTTAGTTCGAGTCTTTGGACGTTAATTAACTCAAATAACAGCTTTTAACGAACCAAACTGTAACCAGTCGATCGAACAAAAACACATTGAGTTTTGCTGGGATTTAGTCGTGACAACTAATTACGAGTAGCATAATTTTGAGCTCTTAAAATTGAACTCAAATTGAAAAAACAACCGTTGTGATTTGAATCTAGAATAAGATTGTCTTTATTTTTCAAAAAATATTAATATTGAAATTAACAGTTGACAAAAATGCTTATTGGTAGTTCTTAGAAAATAAATTGTTTGCAAAAGAAAACGTATTTCATTATTTTATTGATTGTGAAATTGTTCTTAAGAATTTCATATTTCGAAATTGATCACACTTTGAGCGGAACTGCATTCGAGCGTTCTAGGAAATTAATAACAAAAAATAAAATAAGTGTTTAAAATGTTTTTTAAGTACATGCATGTTTGTACACAGTGTTGTGACAAATATGTACATATGTTATTGACCTTTTCTTCTTCTTTTAATTAAAATATTAAAAATAATTTCTTTTCTTTATGTAGTTAAATAAGCATTTTATTAGGGGTTAATATAACTTAACATCTGCTAATTGCTGACGCTAAACTATCAATGAGTCTGAGTTTTATAAGAGACTATTTGAGCAAGCGTGTCTACTCGTATGTGGAGGAAGATACATTTTTTGTCATGAATGAAAAATCCGTTTGTTTTATTCTTACGTCTAATGCCTTTCTGGAAATTTAACTATTTATATTTGCATACATATATACATACATATGTATGTATACTGTGCATATTGGCTCATTCGAAAAAGTGAGGAGAGACCGGAATGAAACTGCTCATGGTTCTAGTTTGTTGGTTTTGGTGGGATTTGAAGTGCAAATGCCGCTTCAGCTGCAGCAGAAACTAAGAGCGGTGCTGGCTATGGTGGTCAGGCCGGTTTCGGTGGATTGGATGGTTCTGGTTCCACAGCAAATGCAGCTGCCAATTCAAGTGCTGGAGCTTTGGAGACCCTGGATTTCGTGAACTAATTTTGTTATAGGAAAATATATGTATGTATGTATTTATGTACATATGTATGTATGAACCGAAACAATGGGCACAAGTTCGAAACCATTGTAATGGTCACAGCAGAAATAAAATTAAAATAAAATACAACTTATTTAATGCATCTTGCTATATAAAAGTTTGTTTCTGAGCGTCATCACAAATTTTAATTTCAGGTTGTCAAACACTTGAGTTTATTTAAACGTTTTAAAGACATACAATTAAAAAAATTATAAAACTGTAAGTTTAGTATATTTTCCAGCTGTCTATAGACCGATATTTCGTACGTGCACCTTACTCGTCATAACCTTTGAAAAATATGCCCAAGCCATCTGCTATCGGAACAGCCGCAAGTCCTGGTCTACAGGGATTTTGAATAAAGCACACAAATGTAATTTTGACGAAATGTGTACTAGATTAAAATTCCTATATAAGAATAATATAATGAAATATGAAATTGAATACTAGAAATTGGTACATACTTTTTGGTATGGAAACCACCAAGATATTTCTAAATATATGTAAATTATTTTTACTTTATATTTTGTTAAAAAAAAAACAAATGTTTTTGTGAGCTCAAGCCCTTTATTTTATTAACTTCAACTTAAAACTAAACTTTACAAAAATCGTTTTGTTAAATCCAACTGCACTGTTTTTCACCAGGACTGCTTACTCGACGTTTCCCACGATTTCATAAATTAATTTCTTTGCGCGTGTGCACTGTCAGAAACCAGAATGTTTTCGACTTAAATGTTGCGAAATACGAGGAGTTTCGGATTTCCGTCTGGCTTTGTTTTTAGGCATTTCAAATATTGGGTGTGTTAAATATTTTATGTATTTTGAATGTTGGATGCGTTTACTTGTATGTATGTATGTATATAATGTGACGTTGCGCAGTGTCAACCGTTAGGTTTCACTTTTAAGGATAAAAGGTGGCTGTCAAAGCGCCCACTAGCATTTGAATTTTATTTATTACCGTTTGCGTTGAAAGAAATGTGCTCTTTTGAGCGCTACTTATAATAAATTTTATATCCTAATGGAAATGAATTGTAAGTAATTGCTAAAGCGGGCTACAGTTAGTTGGATCAGTTCAGTATTTCATAGTGCCCTCGTGAAAGGGTTTTCATATTTAAAGGTTTTGCTTAACAAAATTAATATGATTTTTACTACTACCTCTACTACAGCCCCAACTATAAAATAACCAGTCTCGGACAAATGAGCCAGTCTCGATAAACTAATATCGAGAAATAACCAGTCTCGAAAAACTAGCAACTTAAAGTGGAATTAGGCAAAACTAAAAACTGAAAACAATTCTTTTGAACTAAGAGGGTTTCATCAATATTTTCTTCTTAAGGCGGCGTTAGTCAATTTTTTATCTGTCCTCTTAAAAAATTTATGAGAAAACAATGATTACAATGTGAAGGAAGCTCTTTTCAAAAAATTTCCAAAAGAAAGCAAAATATTGAAAGCAATTTTATATAGATATGTGCATTTAAAAAAAAAAAACAAAAGGTACCAAATATTTTGTATTTAACTTTTTACAAATTCTGAATATGAACTATAAATTCGTGTAACACGTTGGAACGGAATTAACGTCATTTGACTTCCATTGGCGCAAATTAGTGATCAGTTTCAGTGTCCTCGTATGCGTCACTAGGAGCAGTTTCGGCGGTATTAACATCCCCATTACTGCTGGCACTGACTGCAGCAACACCACTAGAACCCCCAAAGATATTACTTGATCCAGTCAAGCATTTTACAGCAAACGGTTGGATTGCACTTGCACTAACTATAGCAATGACTAAGATATAAATTAGCAATTTCATTATGAACTGATTACTGAAAACTGTGTTCAAATACGACGCCTTCTTAAGATTTTATACTTTGTGGAGGAAAATGTTCCAAACCTATTTCCCTAATTAGAAAATTGTTTGTATTGTCCAAGTATTTTACATGAAGAATTGTCGTTATTTGTCGAATGTTTTGTAGTGTTTTTCTAGATGAGAACAATTTTTTGTCGAGTCATAGTGTCTTTTTGTTGGCTGCTTAATAAATTACAAAGCTTTTTCTTTAAAAAATAAAATAAACTGAAGCGTTAGTTATAATTTTAACGAAACACATTATTAGAAATTTCAAACATCAAGCAGATAAATAAAAAAGTTTTAATTCGTACAGAAGGATACACCTTCCGGAGAATAAATTTCAATTCAACACAACCAAAAATCAAATAATAAGCATAGCAGTAAATTCCTCATCCTTCTTGAAGTCTCCAATTCTTTGAAAAACAATAAATTTGCAAAAAAAATAATGATGGATTTAACAATAATAAACACCAAACAAACAGTTCACGATGCTCGCTTCATTTCCGGATTAAGACAATAACAACACAATAGAAACCGAAAATATAAGATCAGGTCGGTGCTCTTTAAAAACAACTTCAATTTGAACATCTGTTGCTCCATTTTTTTAACTTTAGCCCATCATATGTTGAGTTTAAGTTGAGGCCAGCTTCGAAAGAGTGGTATCGAAAATGTTTTCCTACAGCATATTAAGCCTTTAGGTTAAGTACCATCTCCAACGAACTATAAAAGCTAACAAACACAAACATAATAAATTTTGTAAAAAGTTTCTTGTTAATAGATTCTTTAAAAAATTTGTTCTTTTTTTATTCCAAAAAGTATTCGGTTTCGTTATACACCAAGTAACAGATATGATACGGTTTACGTGTGTATATAGAAACAAGAAAGAGAAACCAAACAAGAATGACTGGTAGGCAAATAATCTGCCCCGTGGACCTGTGTTAGTGAGCTGTCGTTCAAGGTCAACACGAGGGGTTGGTCCGCCAACGGATTAGACTCACAATCACAATCAGTTCAATTGTCTCTGGTTTATTGACGTAGACAAGTGAGTTTACAAATCCTCAAAGAAAATAATCCAATTGGATTGAATCACACGATCGTGGTGGCCAATATGAAACAGACATTTTCTGTGGATGTAATGAGCTTTCGATAAAAGTTTGTGGATTCCAAGTGTGACAATTCTGCTTAAGCAAACCCATTCGAACAAAAATGGGTTTCATCGGACACCAAGTTTTTAATGGAAATTTAATATCGACATCAATTTGTACTTCAGCCCATTCGCCAAGCATTGCTCTATCCATAATGAAGTCTCAAAGTCGAATCTAAAAAAGCAACAAATGTTAAATGGGTTGTCAAATAAAGCGGACTCAAAGTTGCGAGTCTCTTCGCAATATATATTAAGTTATAGCATCGGATAATTACTTTACATTAGAACAACGGGAAATTTATATACGTATCAAAGTCGATTTTGAAAATCTTAAATCAATTGCTGTACCGAACAATAAACCTATTTTTGTGAATGTAAGGTGGTATTGTATATACACACATAAGTAAGATATTGACTTGGTCAAATGTTGAAATAATAATTAAATCGGTCCAATATTCAATCCTTTCGAGTAAAAAATATCGAACGTTTCTGTTTTGGCATTACTGCAATCGATATCGAGATGATGAAATGACAGCTTTCGATGGCAAGTAATCAATCGTAAACCAAACAAACTATTTTTTAATTGTAACGGCATACAAACATTGTGAGAAATGTAAGTTTTATTATGTTTTTTACTTAGAACAATTTTAATCATTGTTAAAATTCTAGGGCAAACCATTTCCTTAAACAACTCTGTTACTATTTTGCTAATCGCGCTGTGAGGTAATCATCACCAACTGCATGTTGAAAGGAGCTAACTGCAACTTTGGTGGTACCGCTGTCGACATATGCCCAGAAAAGATCAAAAATATATGTAGTATATAGCCAATAATTTATTTGATACAAAAATACAAAATTTTTAACTTAGACTTTTGTTGGCAGGAATAGAACATCGCTCTTATCCCGTAGATGCTTCCGAATATGCACTAAACCAGGCTCATCTTCCGACTCCGACGAAGACAATTATAAAGCATCAATATTTGTGGATCCATTATCCTTGAAATATTAAGTTGTTATTTAAAATTATAAAAATTCTAATTTTACTTAAAAAATTTTGTTTGTTTTTGTTTTGCTTATATTTTATGTCAATAAATGTGCGACTCTTTTACAAATGTAATAAAATCTTTTATACTTAATATGAAAACTCGATTCGATATCAATCGAATGCCACCATGAATTAACTCGATAGGTATCGAAATTTATGTTTGTTCTATAGTTCATTCGATATTGCAAGTGGTAATTAGACCCTCGTTTTAAATTAACCGTGTATATATATATATATATATATATATATTTATATATATATATATGTATGTGTGTATACATGTACATAAGTGTATTGAACTTAAATAAAACAAAATTTGTGTGTGGGAGAACAGTTGAAAGGACCAATTTTTTATTCCTACACAGACATCTAGATACATATACATATATATGATTCTGGAATCAATTCGCAGTTTTTTTATTTATTCAAGGCAAATTTTTGTCTTTTTAAAACTGCTTTGAGAGCAAATATATATGTAAAGATAAAACCACTAGTGTTCTTAATTATGACTATACTTTGGTTGGAAATCAATCAATCGATCCAGCTTTTTTCGATTTTAGATAACTCAAATTTTCTTTAAGTAAAAATCTAAGCTGGGCTATAACGTATACTTTAACCAAAAAGCAGTTCCTAAGTGCCTCCGATTTTTGAAAAATTAAGCAAAGTTGTGACATTTATTGACTTGTTTTTTATATACATACATACATACATATCTACATACATTCGTACGGATATGAAGATATATGTATTTCATATATTTACTGTAGACGCTCAGATGTTAGAGCTATTTTGTACCTGGGATAAGTTGTAATTTCCAAATGTTTTTTTAACAAAAATTAGATCTTAGACTAGAAAATACACAAAAAATAATTCTGCATAGATTTTTGCAATTTTATTTACATATGTATGTATAAAAAGGAACACCAAACATATTATATATACATACATATGTACATATTATTAAATTTCATTCCCAAATGAACAAATCTGCACGGACAATAGGAGTTACATAAATAACATGCAATTCCCCTGTTTTGCCAGGTAGAAGGCAAACAAAATCCGAGAGGACAACTTTCCAGTGCTAAAAATTAGAGCCGTGAGTTCTAACTGCACTGCACGTAATGTATTGAAAACGTTGCTTCTAGTTTCCTAAAGATTCGAGTTTCGCATATATTCATACATACATACGTATGTATATGCATATACTCATATTATTGTGAAAGCATTAAGGAACCCTGTATAACTCAGCACAAACATGTTCAGAAATTCAAGTTAAAACAAAGAAAAATTGAGTTTTTTATTGCCTGCGTATTAGTACATCAATAAAATTTCGATTGCTTAGTGTTTGAATAATTTTCTCATTAAATTGAATCCGACCGCTAACATCTCACTTGACCTGATCCTGATTCCAGTAGTCGTTGAAGCAGCCGTGTAACTGTAGCTTAGCAATAACTTCCAGCTTGACTTTTTATCACTTTAACACTCAAAGCGTGTTAATAGCAGACAGCAATGATTAGGACGAGAACTAAAACTTTCTTCGTGAAGTTCTTATGAGAAACTGTTGCTTCATTCGCAATTCACAAGTCTTTTATACTTCAAAGATATTTAGTGAAGTCTCGTTATTATTAGTTTAAGACGTAGACTTTTATTATAAATATTTATGAAAACTTTCTATGGAATACTTATAAATATATGTATGTATTCCTGATTTGCTTTTAAAAGGCATAATTCAAACTCATCCGCAGAAAATCAATAAACTCTAAATTAAATGCAAATTTAAACTCTTAAAATATCAGTAATTTTGAAAACAAACCAATTCGGCGTTAAATATTAGTCATCCATCAGCCCGTTTTGCTTGCCGAACGCATAATCAAAAAATTAAAACGAATATATCGCACCTGTTCATCAAAAGTAACACAACTCAAAAAATTCTATTTTCCACTTTTTTGAAGGAAACAGTGTATGATTACCATATCTAACCACTGTAAAAAGAAATACCTTTTGTTATTTTATTGAAATATTATTGAGTTTCCTTTACAAGGGTATATTTGTTTGTAACAATAATTCCATTATATTGGCGCAATTAGTTTTTTACCTCTACTGAAAACTTGTAAATTTTGAGTTGTGTTACTTTTGATGAACAGGTGCGATGTACATATATATAAGAATATGGCGCAGCATACATATGTACATATTTACTTGACTTGGACACTTTTGGCTGCACAGATACGTTTCGACAAATTTTCGCCCCTCGGGCTGATATTTGCTGATAAAAAGTTACTACAGTAACGCGTGACACAGGACAGAAACGGGACAAAAGAATTAAAGCAAAAGTGGGTGCATCTCATTTGTTTTGGTCACCTGTCTTTGCTGTCTTATTCTTTAACCAAACAAGAAAGTGTATTATCGTAGAAACCGGTACCAATTTTTTACTACTAAGAGGAAACCACTGTGTTGAAGGTACATAAATTAAGAAAAAGGCATGATGTCAGAGATTGAACAACCAGTTCAACTTATTGATAATATTTATGTACTATATCTTGTAGAGAAACACAAAAACTGTACAACATGAGATAAACCCTAATTTGTGACTTGATGAAAAAAAGTTTAAATTCCACTTTTTATACAGCCGGCAAAAACACAGAATCGTAAATGCAAAATGCAACTGTTTTTTTTAAATTTATTTTGTACGTAATAAAAAAATTTCAGATTAAAGAAAAGCATTTATTTAGAGCCCGAAAAGATTAAATGGTTTATTTTAGAGGTGCTTAACTATTTTGAGTTCCTAACTTTTCTGTGATATGAAAAATGTAACTCTAAATGTTTTCACACGTTGCAAATTTTTGTTTTAGAGTGTATTTAAGTATTATACATACATACATATGTAAGTATTGATGTCTTTTAATGTCTCAACACTTCATACGTATGTATGTATGTATATTTCATCCAGTAGCGTGTGTTATGTGCAGCAGGAGTACTAAGAAGATATGCACTTATATGGAGCTTGCTAAGTAAGAAAATGGGTCTAATAGATGAAAACTGAGCTTTTGTTGGACTCGAAAGTTTCATTAAAAGGTACAGTTTGTATGCATGGAAATTATGCCTTTTACTCAAGTTGTGAGCTGTTTCTCAACAGAAAAGTTTGAACTCAGACAAATAAGTGTCTGGGTGCTGGAGATCATTTTTGTATGCATAATAAGAAGCAAATGCTTTAAATTATGAGCAAAAGCTCGCAACTTATTGAGTCCGCTTTTTAGTTATCTCCAGTAACTACAGCAGTGACAAACACGGAATTACTCTCTTGGATAAAACGATTAAAATCGCGAGGTGGCGTCCAAAAAATACGGATGTTTTTAAGATTTTGCGCCAGTTCAGGACTTCAAAACGGTATTGCTGACGACATTGGGACTCACCAATCAACAGTTTCGCGAACTGTCGCAGGAATGGCTCACTGCATAGCACGTGAGTGGTTGACAATTCAAAGCACATTGGAAGAAATGCAATGTGCACAAAGGCAATGGCAAGAAAGACCTGTTTTCCATTTTAAATTGGTGCATAAAAATAGAAAAATCGAACATTCATACAGAATACATTGAATGTACATACATATGTATATGCAGAAATGGATTTCATTCCATAAACTTGCAAGCTGCATGCGACAAAAATGAGCTTTTTACCAGTGTGGATGTATGTATCTTGGCCAGGTTTGCACGTGAGTGTCGCGTGCTGCGAACTAGCACTTCTTCTTGCCGATGAGGTTTATGCTATTGCACCTCAAACTGAATTGGAAATCAACTATACCAACATCTTTACGAAAAAAAATGCATTAGAGAGCAGTGTTTTGGGCAACTAAAGCAAACATTTCAATTTTAAATTATAAAATTAGAGTTCAACAGATTTAGTGCCAACCCTCACCAGTTTTACTTAAATATGTATATCACTTTATTTTTTATTCTGCATTTGATATTTTCTTAGCTATATTTTTTAATATTTTAATAATTTTGTTAACTGAAGCACGAGAATTAGTCCTTTCCTTTTGATACTCACATATACACATCCTGCAAATCGGTGTATTATTTCATGAGAACCGCTGCTCGTACCAATTTTAACAATTTTGTCGCTATTTTTCATTTGAAATTTGTTCAAAAATAAATAATTTCATAAACACTTTTTTAAACTTATAAAAAAAACAAAACGGACGAAACAATAGCAGACCCCTCTAACATTTTTTTACGTTGCTGTAATTTTGATATGCCCGTTTCTGGTACTCTTCACGAACGAATTTTATTTTATGTATCAAAAACAAGTGGTGCGTAAAAAGAAATGGTTTTATTACATGAAACTGAGATTGTTAGGGAAGGAATATCGCAAGCTCCGAGTGCTATAAATAACTTAATACCGTCCATGCCCAGAAGAGATTTTATTAAAGAGATATATTTTTGTACCACGTTTTGCGAACATTACAGGAGCTATAAGTCTGCTTAAATATTATCCTTAAATATTTCCTGTTTTTGTCCAATGTGCTACTACTGAAAATATGCGAAAAAAAGGCCTGCAAGTCAGGCGCTCAAGTAAAATATTATTTCGTCTTGAGAACTGTGTCATCTTTGCTCAGTTCTTTAGTAACATTTTTTTGTATTTCTCTCCCAGCTTTTTAACATTTTAAGATTAGTTTTCCTAGGCAATTTTGTTGTTACTAAGTCATTAAGTATTTTGATTAAGCTTCATCTCCAGTAGCGGTCTACATTTTTAACACAGTGAGCATTTTTAAATGAAACAATAGAACTCTACAAAAGACTAATAGGTTCGGCTTTTATTTTCCAATGTATTGTTAACTGTGCACAGAAAAATAAAAGTTGATTCCAAATATTTAAACAATATTATATATAGTTTTGAAAATTATTTTGCATCTCCATAGTCAACAAAAATCTTATGAAGAAATAGGAGAATTTATGAGCGTTTTGCTGGTTCAACAGATTTGTCTGGAAAAAAACATACTAGTCCGCGAATTCTTAGTAACAGGGAAGAGGTGCAAACTATTCGTAAGATCAAAAATAAATAAATAAATCAAAAAGTTAAAGAAAAGTTTGGAAAAGAAATTCACGCAAAAACTATACGCAGAACATTACATCGCGCTGCGTATACATAAATCTAGAATAGCTAGAAAAAAATCTTTTCTAAGTGAAGTTAACAAAAAAAAAAAAAGGGAGAAGACTTTTAGAACAATGTTTTATTCTCTAATGAAAGTACATAAATTTAATATCTTTCAATCAGATGGAAAAGTTTCAGTTTGGCGAAAACCAAACACCGCCTATGATAAGAACAATACACTTTGTTCAGTTAATAATGGTGGTGGGGGGTAATGGTTTGGGGACGCATGCCTTCATCTGGAGTTGGAGAGCTTGTGGTCATCGACCAGATTATGGGTAAAACATTATATCTTAATATTTTAAAAGAAAATGTTAAGAAATCAGTGGAAAATCTAGGATTGTCAAGAAATTACTTTTTTCAACATAACAACAATCCCAAACATACGGCTCATGATGTGCGTATGTGGATAGTCTATAACATCCCTCATATTTTGACCCACCCACCACAATCCCCCGATCCTAATCAACATTTCTAATAAGAACCAGCTAAAAGAGACTCTCTCACAAGAATGGAAAAATATCAGCTCAGATGTACCAAAAAAAATTGGTGCATTCAATGCCACGGAGATTGAGTGAAGTACAAAATTAAGCAAAAAGGATACGCCACTAAATACTGGACTTATTTTTTTATCTTAAAAGTATTAACATTTTGAAGATGTGCCAACAATATTGTCGCACAAAATTTGAACTAACAACTAAACTTAATTTTTTTTTCTTAAAATATGTTGAATTAATTTTTATTTTTCTGTAGTTATAGAAAAAAGTACAAGTATATTAACAAAATATGACAAAATAAAAACTTATAATACTTGTTGTCTGTAGAATTCTGATGTTTTATTTAAAAATGCTTACTGTGCCAAAAATATAGTCCCTCACTTGTGTATGGATGTATGTATGTATTTTGATAACAATTTCGTTTGCCTTATAAACGATAACAAGATCTTTCTTGAAGCAATAAATGACTTAATCTTATAAACTACATAAGTACATACATATGTATGTATGTCCATATGCATGAATATGAATATGAATATGGTGGTTGCGATCTTTTGCACATACATACATACATAAACACTAATAATATATTTACATACATAATATTATTGTTATAAACTCCAACAGATATATATTAGCGGCAGGCAAACGAGCAAGCAGAGGTGAACGAACTTGACGTTCAAAAGAGAACTACAAAAAATTCGAATGTTTCGTAACTGTTTTCATAAATGAACGTCAATTATATTGTTGGGCACTTATGATATTTCGAAGTTATCAGCCAGATGCTGACCTAACATAGAAAGTAATTGAATCGTCCTCAAAACTGTCATTAAGAATTGATAGTGGCGAGAACACGTATGTATGCACATATGTACATTTTGGTTTGATAACATTTTACACTCACTATATTTACTTTTGCTTGCCATATTATTGAAATTTCTTTTTAGTTTTTTTTTTTTCGTTTCATCGGTAGTTAATAATAAATTTTGTTTCAAATACTTTCAGCGAATGATATCTCTTGGTACCATGAACTGCTATTACAGATGAGTTAAGTTCATTGACCAACAAACATACATATTGACATCATTATTTGTCAAGTTGAAAATGGCAGTTGGACTATCTCAAGAGAAACAGCTTCTAAGTCTATTTATATGATGTTTTTACTGATGGGAATCTAAGAAGCAAGTTATCCGATTTTGTATGCAGTCTTAATATCGTTGCAGAAATATTGGCGACTTTTGATCCCATAAATTGCATGCTATTATCAGATTCGCAACTCCAACTTGTGCCTTCGGCACTTAAATCTCCATCAGTAATAAATGCCTCTAGTTCCTGGCTAAGTCTAATATGTCGCTTAGATTGTAGTGTAAGCCCTGAGATGCATTAGAAAATGGAACATGTACTGAAAAAGTCAAAGTTTTAGTGTTGTTGGCATTAGAACGAATTTCTACACGAATAAAAATGCTATTGGGAGGTGCTGGTATTTTTTAAATCAGATAATGTTTTGCTTATTTTATTGACACCCTCTTACGTTTGTAAAGTTTTATAACTCCGCATACGAGGTACGTTAAGTTTTTCTTAAATCGACGTTCACATAACGAGGCCTTAAGTCGAATAACATACATTTGAGATATTGAGATGAGTTTTTTTCAATAAAAAAAAAATACAAAATACTAAGGAAAAAAATATACATACGTACATATGTATATAACTAACGACACACTAAAGTGCAATTCTTTGCCAAAATTGGTAATCGAACTAAACATAGTTGACGACATATATAATCAAATAAAATTTAATTGGGAAAGTTGTTGAGTTTTCTTTTATTTCATTTATTTATTAAGTAAACTGCAGTACAACGAGATCTAATCTCATTTAATAGCTGTTCAGATTGAGGCACATCAATTTAGAATTAAAAAAATCATAAACATATATATGTATGTATGTGGGTTACTAAATGGCCATTTGCAAATGATTAAAAATTATAAAGAAAAAAATGTAGAATGTGCTTACGAATGTCACTTAACGGTGGTGACAGTTAATTTCGGTAAAGCTACATTTATGCGAACGCAACGTAACGTAACGTTCGTTTTTAAGCATACCAAAATAATGCAAACTCTTTGATAAGCTTCAGTGATTAGAGTAGAATATTTGACCAAAAGCTTCACATTGTTCCATATATGCGGTTATTATTCTTCAAAGTCCCAATATCGTTACTATTCTTGCTGAGAACTTTTGTAAATTTCCAGAGTTTTGAAGAACTTTTTTTAAAGAAGTGAGCAGTTTTTTCCAAGACTTGTTTCTAATGGTATTTAATTCGTCATTAATTTTTCAGTTAAGAAATTTCATAAAGAGCAAATCGGTTATACATATGTATGTATGTACATTAGAGTGAACATTTTTTTTTTTTTTTTGAATAACATGTTATTCGCCCCCTAATTTTTTTCTTTTGGGCACAAATAACATATTTCCAAAACTGTAGACTGTTTGGTCAACGTTAAGGCGTGGCACATGCGCCCTCAAGTTGACAAGAAGGGATTTTGCACAATTTAATAAGAAAAAAGTTATAACTTCATTATTATTTATCAAAATTTATGTTAAGTATCGATATTATATTTAATTTTGACTATTATTTTAATGCGTGCCCCTAAAAAGGCGTGGCACCTTATATAATTTAAGTAATATATACGAAAATATGTAGTTTTTGCTTCAAAATATGATGGAATCTTACATATGTATGTAAAATTTTTTTCTCCTAAAAGTCATTAAATAAATGCCGGCAAGTTAAAATAAAACACAAATAGATTAGTGTTCCATGAGATCTGATTTATTAATACCTTTATAGTTTTTTCGATAATCAGTTACAATTTGTAAGATAAATTGTTTTTCTTCTTCATTTATTGATAATGAATTATTATATTCTTCCATTAATTTAACATTTCGTTCGGCAGTATCGTTAACTACCCTCATTTTACTGACGATATTTACGCCCTGTATATAGCTTGGCTCGTTCTGCCATTGGGAGGGTTCTTTTTGGAAAAAATCGGTTGCAATCGAAAAACGTTCAAAGAAGTGAAGTGTATTTTTGGTTACGAAGTCCTCAATTGATTTTGATTGTAAGTCCTTTATATCAGTAATCAGCCGCTTGCTCTCATTTTCTGACTCTACACGAAGTCTCTTTATCATACAAATTTTTGTTTCAGAAGTAATGGTTTCATCAAAAAACGAAAAACCTACTGTTTCTGCTGCTAAATACCATAAATGGTTACGGAATTTTCCCAAAGTTGCATTGCTTACGTTTTCGTTGACATTTTTGTAGGCGAAAAGAGATTTAATTAAAAGAAGGTCTTGATTAGGCGCTTTGGCAGCTATTGGCGCTTCTATCCAGACTTTTACATAAATTTTCACAATAAATAAACAAGCATCGCGTATGGCGTCTATTTCATCTGACGACATGACAAACTCTTCTCTGAATAAAAACATTTTTAATGAATAAATCGCCTTGGCCATCCAACGAGCGTGATGATATGCTCCTGGTGACTTGAATTTATAATTCCTATCGTGCTCCCCAAGAAATGTTAGGCTTAATTCCAGAAGCTCCTTATAATCAGCCCTAGGCTGTTTTATTTTTAAATATTGGCGGAAAAACGTGGCTAGATCTTCTAATTCGAAAACGCTAATATGCTGACTTACCTTCTCGTCATCAACTCCAAATTTAAAATTTTCTTGGTTTATCATCGCCCAGGACCCTTTAAACTTTTGGAAAATTGACAAAGTTGGTCCACTTGAAGACAAATTTCTTTTTTCAAATACGCTCTTTAATACAATTTCGTAGATGTGGTGACGACAGGGCAAGTACAAAAGAACTTTTCCTAATTCCTGTTCCAATATCACGCAAGCACCTTGAAGTCTTCCCGTGTTTGTTGCTGTTGTATCAAAACACAGGGCCTGAACTTTGTCTGTCAAATTCCACTCTTTTAATAATTGGATTATTGCTTCAGCCTGTTGCCTTCCTGTGCCAGCCTGTAATGCAGGAACTCCAAGTAGATGCTCTGTCTCTGTAGATTTAATAACAACTGGCAATCTGTCTACTTTTTCCTTTCCAGTTAATGATGGTAACAGCTTTCCATCCCAATGTACTGTAATGGTTTGCGGTAAAATGTTTTGAAATTTTTCCTTTATATTTATAGCTGTTTCAGATCGAATTTGTTTACGGCAATTTCGAATTGTAGTTTTACTTATTGCTAACTGACTTAAATCATGGCCCAATGCTTCAGCAGTGGCTATGAGAATTCGAACAGCATCTCTGTCGCTAACTTTACACTTGTCCAGAGTCGCAACAAGCTTGGGTGTTATAAAGTTTTTCATTTTACGTTTCTTTCCCACATTTCCAGTAGATGTTTGTTGAAAATTGTCTTGAAGCTCATCACTGTCTATTTCAGTCAATTGTCCTTCATCATCTGAGTAGTCCTGACTTGCAACCAAATTTTGAGATTGCTCCTGGTGATACTTTTCTTGCCTTATCAGTTCTCTTTCTTCACGCATATTTCTTCTTTTCTCTCTTTCAAAAAGTGCTCGATCGCTTCCAATCATACCACCTGGTCTGCCTTTTTTCCGTTGATTAAGTAGAAATAGTCTATCTTCTTCGATTTGAATAATACTTAACGCATCACCATGAGCGATATCAAACAAATCGTCTAATTCTTCCACAAAATCGTGCTCACGTTTCTCCTGTAGAGCTGTACGGCGCTTACAAGTTTTCTGAAGTGTCTTCCACTGATGATATAGAGCTTCCACTTTTTGAACGCTACGAATATTCTGGCTTGTGGGAATACGTGCTTTATCCCAGAGTACTTCTGCTTCTTTAATTACAAGATATGCACTCGGACGAAGATTGAGCTTAATTTTCCGCATATTGTAAAAAAGAACTTTTAATATTTGCCCTTTTGATGGTAACTTGCACCCAATGATTTGACTTTCGTCGTGCCCAAGCAGAAATAACTTTTCATTTGCTCTTGTTTCCATTGCTGTTTGAGTTACATTAATAATATTAAATATGTTATTATATTTTGAAAATATCGAGCACTTTGTTGTTTAAACTTACCAATTTTATAAACCTTATCTTTCAATCAAATCAAATTAATATTTTCACATTTGCATGTATAACAACACATTATCAACGCTCTTTTTTAGCTTAACAAAAGCACATGTGTACTAGATACCGTTATTCCAGTATTGCTACTTCTATGAAAATATAAGTTTGCTTGATCGCAACTAATTAGCACAGAGCTGCATTTGTTAGTAGCAGTTTAAAATTTTAACTTGCCACGCCCCAATTTGCCGGCATTTGTTTAATGACTTTTAGGAAATAAATTTTACATACATATGTAAGATTCCATCATATTTTGAAGCAAAAACTACATATTTTCGTATATATTACTTAAATTATATAAGGTGCCACGCCTTTTTAGGGGCACGCATTAAAATAATAGTCAAAATTAAATATAATATCGATACTTAACATAAATTTTCATAAATAATAATGAAGTTATAACTTTTTTCTTATTAAATTGTGCAAAATCCCTTCTTGTCAACTTGAGGGCGCATGTGCCACGCCTTAACGTTGACCAAACAGTCTACAGTTTTGGAAATATGTTATTTGTGCCCAAAAGAAAAAAATTAGGGGGCGAATAACATGTTATTCAAAAAAAAAAAAAAAAATGTCCACTCTAATGTACATACATATGTACCTAAAATTCGTATTATTACAATAAATAAAGACCAAAAGTTACTACATACAGGAAAATTTTTCAAAATCAGTTGTGATGAAACTATTTCTAAAATCGGTTGTTATATCAACGGCTACATTGAACAGGTTCTGGTAAAGGTTCTATTAGAACGGATTTTAAAATCTGTTTAACATGAATATAATCTAAAAGAAAAAGTAATATCCTACAAATAATTAATTCATTGTATATGTAATGAATTTCTTAGAAGCGTTTTCTCGATCCGTTGGGAAGGCACAGGAAAACATTACACTCGGAGCACCTCTATATTTTTTGACCCTTACCTCTTTTCACTGTGTATATTCCTTTGTCCGTTGTGTTTTCCGGCCAATGCTGATTTCTATCATATCGTGCAGAAGTTGAGGGTTATTATTTTCATATGTAAGACATTCGTTATTCTAACCACGAGCTAAATCAATGTAGTTTTCAAAAATCTTAAGCGTTCACGTCTATATAAAGAAATGAGGAAATCCATTTTATCTACTCCTCTCATATTGATATTGTATTCTGATACAATGTTTGGTTGTGTTACATATTTCAAAGTGTATTCACGGGTTCACGGCCTTGGATTGACAATTTCCCCATCAAATCATCTGAGAAGAAAAATATTATCTGCTCTTTCTACACGGTAGTCGAGATTTCCGAGGCCTTCTTTTTTTGAACTCATTCTCAGATTTGAAATTAATTTTTCCGAATTTATTTCCTCTTATAGTACTTTTAGTCCGAATTGCTTTCTGGCCTCAATATAATACTAAATTCAAGGTACTAAAAAAATGTCAAAACTAAGTGAATCATAATATCAGATCAAAATCCCAGCTTGAGGGATTCAATATTGTACTTTTTCCCTGATATGTCTGAAAATCGTAAACTATGCTTTTTGAGCTGCAAAGACAAAATATTTTCATTTCCTTCTTGCTGGTTTTCGTGGGCATATATTTTCTCAGAGTGGTTCTACCTTTAAAAGGAACCATCATTTCAACTACAGATGTGAAAGCGATTTACGTGGGTACCTGCCAGTGTGATCCTATCACCGGTTGGAAACAATGCGTCCTCCAGCGCCCCAAGCATGACAGACTGCCACACTTGAGTACCAATTCGATCACATGCCATTTGGAACATGATTTCCCCCTTGGTTTGGAGCGGAGCCTATCTAAAACTCCTTCCGTTCGATGGGTCACGGCACCCGGTTGCAATGCAACTCCACATTCGAGTCCAACTTGAACTCTCCCCGCGATTTGGGTATCAATCACAACCACTACGTGGCTCCCCGAAGGGCCTCACCATAGCCGGGCAGGAACAAGTCCCGGCTCCCGTCGTAACAGAAGTTAGCCTCTGGTCACACCTCGTAGCCCTAAAGGACTACTACCAGTTTTAAGCTCCAAATAGCTCCAAGGACTGGTTCCCCCCCATTTCAACTACACAAAGATTTTCATCTTTTGGACAAGCGCAAAAGCGTTTGTTTAAACATACTTATTTGTAATTGTACAAAATGGAATCTTTGCCTGGCCACGTTTTCTGGAAATGATGGTATTACCGATTGTCCAATACATATAATCGCGGATACCAATCATTATTTTTAGAACTAAATATTTTAGCAGTTCTTCGGTAGTTAAATTAATAAATTTTCCATCTCTAATCATTGATGACTGGTTTGTTCTGAAAATGCCAGTTGTTGAAAAGTCCTCTGTAAAATATTCCAAAAAATCCTCTACAGGTAATTTTGTATTTTTCTTTGGGTATGCTTCGGAAAAACATGTTTATGGATTTGTCCAACGAAATTGTCCAACTTTGTTGAGTTTTTTGAACTGTTCCATCAACTCGAATCATCTCCATCTCCATATCTATTATCAACATCCATAATCCTATACCTTCTACATTCATGTAGTATTGATACCATGTATGCTGATTTCATACGGACCTTCTCTATAAAGTTCTTCTAATAACATGAAAATTGCTTATAACTTCAGATTCTTCCAAGTCAGTAACATCGGAATCGACAAAAGCAGTTAAAATTACTTCTTTATTTTTCTTGCAATTTTGTAAATTAAAACTAAATGGTATCAGAGCTAAAAACAAGAACGTCTGTACCACAGCAGCATCAAAAGTAAAATGATTTTATTTGTAGCCATATGGATACGTACCATGTTTAAAAAATCCGCGGAGCTTTTTTTTTTGTTTAAAACAAAAAACTATTAATGCAAAAATTGAAAAAGTGGTTTTCTTAAAAAAAAAACACTCCCATATATGTAAATATGTATGTATCTGTTATTTGTAAAATAAAAAACCTTTTTCTTAAGAAAAATATTAAAAAACTTAGTTTTTAATGCTAAGTTTTGCAAAAATCCAAACATTTCTTATTCAAAATGACTCAGAAGATCTTAAAAAGCAGTAATAAGTCGATATATAAATCAATTCTTTGACTTGTGTTGAGTGTATCCATCTAGATACAATATAGCGAAAGGGTTAAGTTATCAACAATTTTTCAATAAAACTTGATTGAGTTTAGCCTAAAAAACATCAAAAGTGCATAAATGAAATTCAGGACATAAAAACAAGTGTTGAATGAAAAGGTTGACAAGTATGATTACATAAGCCTCTCCGTGGACTAATTGCTTAAATTTTAGGTTGCATGTTTAAGCCCACTACTTTTTGTTCAGTATGGAGAAAAAATTTTGCTTGCGGCAACAAAAAATTTAACACCTGCTTAAATACATAAATACATACGATGAACACATCAATAAGAAGACAGTTTGCTTTTGACTTAAATAAATACATATGTACATATTTTCAGGGATGCAAATTTTAACACCATCCACCGATAACGTCAGTGAAACAGTCACAATCGCGCGAACGAACTTGGTAGAATATACATATGTAATTAAGCATTTCATACGGTCCTGTATTTGAATATGTTTTGAAAGAGTTTTAGAAGATACAATTTTCGGCTTCGAAATCTTAAAACGATTAGAGAAGCAATTAATTTAGTTCGAGTCTTTGGACGTTAATTAACTCAAATAACAGCTTTTAACGAACCAAACTGTAACCAGTCGATCGAACAAAAACACATTGAGTTTTGCTGGGATTTAGTCATGACAACTAATTACGAGTAGCATAATTTTGAGCTCTTAAAATTGAACTCAAATTGAAAAAACAACCGTTGTGATTTGAATCTAGAATAAGATTGTCTTTATTTTTCAAAAAATATTAATATTGAAATTAACAGTTGACAAAAATGCTTATTGGTAGTTCTTAGAAAATAAATTGTTTGCAAAAGAAAACGTATTTCATTATTTTATTGATTGTGAAATTGTTCTTAAGAATTTCATATTTCGAAATTGATCACACTTTGAGCGGAACTGCATTCGAGCGTTCTAGGAAATTAATAACAAAAAATAAAATAAGTGTTTAAAATGTTTTTTAAGTACATGCATGTTTGTACACAGTGTTGTGACAAATATGTACATATGTTATTGACCTTTTCTTCTTCTTTTAATTAAAATATTAAAAATAATTTCTTTTCTTTATGTAGTTAAATAAGCATTTTATTAGGGGTTAATATAACTTAACATCTGCTAATTGCTGACGCTAAACTATCAATGAGTCTGAGTTTTATAAGAGACTATTTGAGCAAGCGTGTCTACTCGTATGTGGAGGAAGATACATTTTTTGTCATGAATGAAAAATCCGTTTGTTTTATTCTTACGTCTAATGCCTTTCTGGAAATTTAACTATTTATATTTGCATACATATATACATACATATGTATGTATACTGTGCATATTGGCTCATTCGAAAAAGTGAGGAGAGACCGGAATGAAACTGCTCATGGTTCTAGTTTGTTGGTTTTGGTGGGATTTGAAGTGCAAATGCCGCTTCAGCTGCAGCAGAAACTAAGAGCGGTGCTGGCTATGGTGGTCAGGCCGGTTTCGGTGGATTGGATGGTTCTGGTTCCACAGCAAATGCAGCTGCCAATTCAAGTGCTGGAGCTTTGGAGACCCTGGATTTCGTGAACTAATTTTGTTATAGGAAAATATATGTATGTATGTATTTATGTACATATGTATGTATGAACCGAAACAATGGGCACAAGTTCGAAACCATTGTAATGGTCACAGCAGAAATAAAATTAAAATAAAATACAACTTATTTAATGCATCTTGCTATATAAAAGTTTGTTTCTGAGCGTCATCACAAATTTTAATTTCAGGTTGTCAAACACTTGAGTTTATTTAAACGTTTTAAAGACATACAATTAAAAAAATTATAAAACTGTAAGTTTAGTATATTTTCCAGCTGTCTATAGACCGATATTTCGTACGTGCACCTTACTCGTCATAACCTTTGAAAAATATGCCCAAGCCATCTGCTATCGGAACAGCCGCAAGTCCTGGTCTACAGGGATTTTGAATAAAGCACACAAATGTAATTTTGACGAAATGTGTACTAGATTAAAATTCCTATATAAGAATAATATAATGAAATATGAAATTGAATACTAGAAATTGGTACATACTTTTTGGTATGGAAACCACCAAGATATTTCTAAATATATGTAAATTATTTTTACTTTATATTTTGTTAAAAAAAAAACAAATGTTTTTGTGAGCTCAAGCCCTTTATTTTATTAACTTCAACTTAAAACTAAACTTTACAAAAATCGTTTTGTTAAATCCAACTGCACTGTTTTTCACCAGGACTGCTTACTCGACGTTTCCCACGATTTCATAAATTAATTTCTTTGCGCGTGTGCACTGTCAGAAACCAGAATGTTTTCGACTTAAATGTTGCGAAATACGAGGAGTTTCGGATTTCCGTCTGGCTTTGTTTTTAGGCATTTCAAATATTGGGTGTGTTAAATATTTTATGTATTTTGAATGTTGGATGCGTTTACTTGTATGTATGTATGTATATAATGTGACGTTGCGCAGTGTCAACCGTTAGGTTTCACTTTTAAGGATAAAAGGTGGCTGTCAAAGCGCCCACTAGCATTTGAATTTTATTTATTACCGTTTGCGTTGAAAGAAATGTGCTCTTTTGAGCGCTACTTATAATAAATTTTATATCCTAATGGAAATGAATTGTAAGTAATTGCTAAAGCGGGCTACAGTTAGTTGGATCAGTTCAGTATTTCATAGTGCCCTCGTGAAAGGGTTTTCATATTTAAAGGTTTTGCTTAACAAAATTAATATGATTTTTACTACTACCTCTACTACAGCCCCAACTATAAAATAACCAGTCTCGGACAAATGAGCCAGTCTCGATAAACTAATATCGAGAAATAACCAGTCTCGAAAAACTAGCAACTTAAAGTGGAATTAGGCAAAACTAAAAACTGAAAACAATTCTTTTGAACTAAGAGGGTTTCATCAATATTTTCTTCTTAAGGCGGCGTTAGTCAATTTTTTATCTGTCCTCTTAAAAAATTTATGAGAAAACAATGATTACAATGTGAAGGAAGCTCTTTTCAAAAAATTTCCAAAAGAAAGCAAAATATTGAAAGCAATTTTATATAGATATGTGCATTTAAAAAAAAAAAACAAAAGGTACCAAATATTTTGTATTTAACTTTTTACAAATTCTGAATATGAACTATAAATTCGTGTAACACGTTGGAACGGAATTAACGTCATTTGACTTCCATTGGCGCAAATTAGTGATCAGTTTCAGTGTCCTCGTATGCGTCACTAGGAGCAGTTTCGGCGGTATTAACATCCCCATTACTGCTGGCACTGACTGCAGCAACACCACTAGAACCCCCAAAGATATTACTTGATCCAGTCAAGCATTTTACAGCAAACGGTTGGATTGCACTTGCACTAACTATAGCAATGACTAAGATATAAATTAGCAATTTCATTATGAACTGATTACTGAAAACTGTGTTCAAATACGACGCCTTCTTAAGATTTTATACTTTGTGGAGGAAAATGTTCCAAACCTATTTCCCTAATTAGAAAATTGTTTGTATTGTCCAAGTATTTTACATGAAGAATTGTCGTTATTTGTCGAATGTTTTGTAGTGTTTTTCTAGATGAGAACAATTTTTTGTCGAGTCATAGTGTCTTTTTGTTGGCTGCTTAATAAATTACAAAGCTTTTTCTTTAAAAAATAAAATAAACTGAAGCGTTAGTTATAATTTTAACGAAACACATTATTAGAAATTTCAAACATCAAGCAGATAAATAAAAAAGTTTTAATTCGTACAGAAGGATACACCTTCCGGAGAATAAATTTCAATTCAACACAACCAAAAATCAAATAATAAGCATAGCAGTAAATTCCTCATCCTTCTTGAAGTCTCCAATTCTTTGAAAAACAATAAATTTGCAAAAAAAATAATGATGGATTTAACAATAATAAACACCAAACAAACAGTTCACGATGCTCGCTTCATTTCCGGATTAAGACAATAACAACACAATAGAAACCGAAAATATAAGATCAGGTCGGTGCTCTTTAAAAACAACTTCAATTTGAACATCTGTTGCTCCATTTTTTTAACTTTAGCCCATCATATGTTGAGTTTAAGTTGAGGCCAGCTTCGAAAGAGTGGTATCGAAAATGTTTTCCTACAGCATATTAAGCCTTTAGGTTAAGTACCATCTCCAACGAACTATAAAAGCTAACAAACACAAACATAATAAATTTTGTAAAAAGTTTCTTGTTAATAGATTCTTTAAAAAATTTGTTCTTTTTTTATTCCAAAAAGTATTCGGTTTCGTTATACACCAAGTAACAGATATGATACGGTTTACGTGTGTATATAGAAACAAGAAAGAGAAACCAAACAAGAATGACTGGTAGGCAAATAATCTGCCCCGTGGACCTGTGTTAGTGAGCTGTCGTTCAAGGTCAACACGAGGGGTTGGTCCGCCAACGGATTAGACTCACAATCACAATCAGTTCAATTGTCTCTGGTTTATTGACGTAGACAAGTGAGTTTACAAATCCTCAAAGAAAATAATCCAATTGGATTGAATCACACGATCGTGGTGGCCAATATGAAACAGACATTTTCTGTGGATGTAATGAGCTTTCGATAAAAGTTTGTGGATTCCAAGTGTGACAATTCTGCTTAAGCAAACCCATTCGAACAAAAATGGGTTTCATCGGACACCAAGTTTTTAATGGAAATTTAATATCGACATCAATTTGTACTTCAGCCCATTCGCCAAGCATTGCTCTATCCATAATGAAGTCTCAAAGTCGAATCTAAAAAAGCAACAAATGTTAAATGGGTTGTCAAATAAAGCGGACTCAAAGTTGCGAGTCTCTTCGCAATATATATTAAGTTATAGCATCGGATAATTACTTTACATTAGAACAACGGGAAATTTATATACGTATCAAAGTCGATTTTGAAAATCTTAAATCAATTGCTGTACCGAACAATAAACCTATTTTTGTGAATGTAAGGTGGTATTGTATATACACACATAAGTAAGATATTGACTTGGTCAAATGTTGAAATAATAATTAAATCGGTCCAATATTCAATCCTTTCGAGTAAAAAATATCGAACGTTTCTGTTTTGGCATTACTGCAATCGATATCGAGATGATGAAATGACAGCTTTCGATGGCAAGTAATCAATCGTAAACCAAACAAACTATTTTTTAATTGTAACGGCATACAAACATTGTGAGAAATGTAAGTTTTATTATGTTTTTTACTTAGAACAATTTTAATCATTGTTAAAATTCTAGGGCAAACCATTTCCTTAAACAACTCTGTTACTATTTTGCTAATCGCGCTGTGAGGTAATCATCACCAACTGCATGTTGAAAGGAGCTAACTGCAACTTTGGTGGTACCGCTGTCGACATATGCCCAGAAAAGATCAAAAATATATGTAGTATATAGCCAATAATTTATTTGATACAAAAATACAAAATTTTTAACTTAGACTTTTGTTGGCAGGAATAGAACATCGCTCTTATCCCGTAGATGCTTCCGAATATGCACTAAACCAGGCTCATCTTCCGACTCCGACGAAGACAATTATAAAGCATCAATATTTGTGGATCCATTATCCTTGAAATATTAAGTTGTTATTTAAAATTATAAAAATTCTAATTTTACTTAAAAAATTTTGTTTGTTTTTGTTTTGCTTATATTTTATGTCAATAAATGTGCGACTCTTTTACAAATGTAATAAAATCTTTTATACTTAATATGAAAACTCGATTCGATATCAATCGAATGCCACCATGAATTAACTCGATAGGTATCGAAATTTATGTTTGTTCTATAGTTCATTCGATATTGCAAGTGGTAATTAGACCCTCGTTTTAAATTAACCGTGTATATATATATATATATATATATATTTATATATATATATATGTATGTGTGTATACATGTACATAAGTGTATTGAACTTAAATAAAACAAAATTTGTGTGTGGGAGAACAGTTGAAAGGACCAATTTTTTATTCCTACACAGACATCTAGATACATATACATATATATGATTCTGGAATCAATTCGCAGTTTTTTTATTTATTCAAGGCAAATTTTTGTCTTTTTAAAACTGCTTTGAGAGCAAATATATATGTAAAGATAAAACCACTAGTGTTCTTAATTATGACTATACTTTGGTTGGAAATCAATCAATCGATCCAGCTTTTTTCGATTTTAGATAACTCAAATTTTCTTTAAGTAAAAATCTAAGCTGGGCTATAACGTATACTTTAACCAAAAAGCAGTTCCTAAGTGCCTCCGATTTTTGAAAAATTAAGCAAAGTTGTGACATTTATTGACTTGTTTTTTATATACATACATACATACATATCTACATACATTCGTACGGATATGAAGATATATGTATTTCATATATTTACTGTAGACGCTCAGATGTTAGAGCTATTTTGTACCTGGGATAAGTTGTAATTTCCAAATGTTTTTTTAACAAAAATTAGATCTTAGACTAGAAAATACACAAAAAATAATTCTGCATAGATTTTTGCAATTTTATTTACATATGTATGTATAAAAAGGAACACCAAACATATTATATATACATACATATGTACATATTATTAAATTTCATTCCCAAATGAACAAATCTGCACGGACAATAGGAGTTACATAAATAACATGCAATTCCCCTGTTTTGCCAGGTAGAAGGCAAACAAAATCCGAGAGGACAACTTTCCAGTGCTAAAAATTAGAGCCGTGAGTTCTAACTGCACTGCACGTAATGTATTGAAAACGTTGCTTCTAGTTTCCTAAAGATTCGAGTTTCGCATATATTCATACATACATACGTATGTATATGCATATACTCATATTATTGTGAAAGCATTAAGGAACCCTGTATAACTCAGCACAAACATGTTCAGAAATTCAAGTTAAAACAAAGAAAAATTGAGTTTTTTATTGCCTGCGTATTAGTACATCAATAAAATTTCGATTGCTTAGTGTTTGAATAATTTTCTCATTAAATTGAATCCGACCGCTAACATCTCACTTGACCTGATCCTGATTCCAGTAGTCGTTGAAGCAGCCGTGTAACTGTAGCTTAGCAATAACTTCCAGCTTGACTTTTTATCACTTTAACACTCAAAGCGTGTTAATAGCAGACAGCAATGATTAGGACGAGAACTAAAACTTTCTTCGTGAAGTTCTTATGAGAAACTGTTGCTTCATTCGCAATTCACAAGTCTTTTATACTTCAAAGATATTTAGTGAAGTCTCGTTATTATTAGTTTAAGACGTAGACTTTTATTATAAATATTTATGAAAACTTTCTATGGAATACTTATAAATATATGTATGTATTCCTGATTTGCTTTTAAAAGGCATAATTCAAACTCATCCGCAGAAAATCAATAAACTCTAAATTAAATGCAAATTTAAACTCTTAAAATATCAGTAATTTTGAAAACAAACCAATTCGGCGTTAAATATTAGTCATCCATCAGCCCGTTTTGCTTGCCGAACGCATAATCAAAAAATTAAAACGAATATATCGCACCTGTTCATCAAAAGTAACACAACTCAAAAAATTCTATTTTCCACTTTTTTGAAGGAAACAGTGTATGATTACCATATCTAACCACTGTAAAAAGAAATACCTTTTGTTATTTTATTGAAATATTATTGAGTTTCCTTTACAAGGGTATATTTGTTTGTAACAATAATTCCATTATATTGGCGCAATTAGTTTTTTACCTCTACTGAAAACTTGTAAATTTTGAGTTGTGTTACTTTTGATGAACAGGTGCGATGTACATATATATAAGAATATGGCGCAGCATACATATGTACATATTTACTTGACTTGGACACTTTTGGCTGCACAGATACGTTTCGACAAATTTTCGCCCCTCGGGCTGATATTTGCTGATAAAAAGTTACTACAGTAACGCGTGACACAGGACAGAAACGGGACAAAAGAATTAAAGCAAAAGTGGGTGCATCTCATTTGTTTTGGTCACCTGTCTTTGCTGTCTTATTCTTTAACCAAACAAGAAAGTGTATTATCGTAGAAACCGGTACCAATTTTTTACTACTAAGAGGAAACCACTGTGTTGAAGGTACATAAATTAAGAAAAAGGCATGATGTCAGAGATTGAACAACCAGTTCAACTTATTGATAATATTTATGTACTATATCTTGTAGAGAAACACAAAAACTGTACAACATGAGATAAACCCTAATTTGTGACTTGATGAAAAAAAGTTTAAATTCCACTTTTTATACAGCCGGCAAAAACACAGAATCGTAAATGCAAAATGCAACTGTTTTTTTTAAATTTATTTTGTACGTAATAAAAAAATTTCAGATTAAAGAAAAGCATTTATTTAGAGCCCGAAAAGATTAAATGGTTTATTTTAGAGGTGCTTAACTATTTTGAGTTCCTAACTTTTCTGTGATATGAAAAATGTAACTCTAAATGTTTTCACACGTTGCAAATTTTTGTTTTAGAGTGTATTTAAGTATTATACATACATACATATGTAAGTATTGATGTCTTTTAATGTCTCAACACTTCATACGTATGTATGTATGTATATTTCATCCAGTAGCGTGTGTTATGTGCAGCAGGAGTACTAAGAAGATATGCACTTATATGGAGCTTGCTAAGTAAGAAAATGGGTCTAATAGATGAAAACTGAGCTTTTGTTGGACTCGAAAGTTTCATTAAAAGGTACAGTTTGTATGCATGGAAATTATGCCTTTTACTCAAGTTGTGAGCTGTTTCTCAACAGAAAAGTTTGAACTCAGACAAATAAGTGTCTGGGTGCTGGAGATCATTTTTGTATGCATAATAAGAAGCAAATGCTTTAAATTATGAGCAAAAGCTCGCAACTTATTGAGTCCGCTTTTTAGTTATCTCCAGTAACTACAGCAGTGACAAACACGGAATTACTCTCTTGGATAAAACGATTAAAATCGCGAGGTGGCGTCCAAAAAATACGGATGTTTTTAAGATTTTGCGCCAGTTCAGGACTTCAAAACGGTATTGCTGAAGACATTGGGACTCACCAATCAACAGTTTCGCGAACTGTCGCAGGAATGGCTCACTGCATAGCACGTGAGTGGTTGACAATTCAAAGCACATTGGAAGAAATGCAATGTGCACAAAGGCAATGGCAAGAAAGACCTGTTTTCCATTTTAAATTGGTGCATAAAAATAGAAAAATCGAACATTCATACAGAATACATTGAATGTACATACATATGTATATGCAGAAATGGATTTCATTCCATAAACTTGCAAGCTGCATGCGACAAAAATGAGCTTTTTACCAGTGTGGATGTATGTATCTTGGCCAGGTTTGCACGTGAGTGTCGCGTGCTGCGAACTAGCACTTCTTCTTGCCGATGAGGTTTATGCTATTGCACCTCAAACTGAATTGGAAATCAACTATACCAACATCTTTACGAAAAAAAATGCATTAGAGAGCAGTGTTTTGGGCAACTAAAGCAAACATTTCAATTTTAAATTATAAAATTAGAGTTCAACAGATTTAGTGCCAACCCTCACCAGTTTTACTTAAATATGTATATCACTTTATTTTTTATTCTGCATTTGATATTTTCTTAGCTATATTTTTTAATATTTTAATAATTTTGTTAACTGAAGCACGAGAATTAGTCCTTTCCTTTTGATACTCACATATACACATCCTGCAAATCGGTGTATTATTTCATGAGAACCGCTGCTCGTACCAATTTTAACAATTTTGTCGCTATTTTTCATTTGAAATTTGTTCAAAAATAAATAATTTCATAAACACTTTTTTAAACTTATAAAAAAAACAAAACGGACGAAACAATAGCAGACCCCTCTAACATTTTTTTACGTTGCTGTAATTTTGATATGCCCGTTTCTGGTACTCTTCACGAACGAATTTTATTTTATGTATCAAAAACAAGTGGTGCGTAAAAAGAAATGGTTTTATTACATGAAACTGAGATTGTTAGGGAAGGAATATCGCAAGCTCCGAGTGCTATAAATAACTTAATACCGTCCATGCCCAGAAGAGATTTTATTAAAGAGATATATTTTTGTACCACGTTTTGCGAACATTACAGGAGCTATAAGTCTGCTTAAATATTATCCTTAAATATTTCCTGTTTTTGTCCAATGTGCTACTACTGAAAATATGCGAAAAAAAGGCCTGCAAGTCAGGCGCTCAAGTAAAATATTATTTCGTCTTGAGAACTGTGTCATCTTTGCTCAGTTCTTTAGTAACATTTTTTTGTATTTCTCTCCCAGCTTTTTAACATTTTAAGATTAGTTTTCCTAGGCAATTTTGTTGTTACTAAGTCATTAAGTATTTTGATTAAGCTTCATCTCCAGTAGCGGTCTACATTTTTAACACAGTGAGCATTTTTAAATGAAACAATAGAACTCTACAAAAGACTAATAGGTTCGGCTTTTATTTTCCAATGTATTGTTAACTGTGCACAGAAAAATAAAAGTTGATTCCAAATATTTAAACAATATTATATATAGTTTTGAAAATTATTTTGCATCTCCATAGTCAACAAAAATCTTATGAAGAAATAGGAGAATTTATGAGCGTTTTGCTGGTTCAACAGATTTGTCTGGAAAAAAACATACTAGTCCGCGAATTCTTAGTAACAGGGAAGAGGTGCAAACTATTCGTAAGATCAAAAATAAATAAATAAATCAAAAAGTTAAAGAAAAGTTTGGAAAAGAAATTCACGCAAAAACTATACGCAGAACATTACATCGCGCTGCGTATACATAAATCTAGAATAGCTAGAAAAAAATCTTTTCTAAGTGAAGTTAACAAAAAAAAAAAAAGGGAGAAGACTTTTAGAACAATGTTTTATTCTCTAATGAAAGTACATAAATTTAATATCTTTCAATCAGATGGAAAAGTTTCAGTTTGGCGAAAACCAAACACCGCCTATGATAAGAACAATACACTTTGTTCAGTTAATAATGGTGGTGGGGGGTAATGGTTTGGGGACGCATGCCTTCATCTGGAGTTGGAGAGCTTGTGGTCATCGACCAGATTATGGGTAAAACATTATATCTTAATATTTTAAAAGAAAATGTTAAGAAATCAGTGGAAAATCTAGGATTGTCAAGAAATTACTTTTTTCAACATAACAACAATCCCAAACATACGGCTCATGATGTGCGTATGTGGATAGTCTATAACATCCCTCATATTTTGACCCACCCACCACAATCCCCCGATCCTAATCAACATTTCTAATAAGAACCAGCTAAAAGAGACTCTCTCACAAGAATGGAAAAATATCAGCTCAGATGTACCAAAAAAAATTGGTGCATTCAATGCCACGGAGATTGAGTGAAGTACAAAATTAAGCAAAAAGGATACGCCACTAAATACTGGACTTATTTTTTTATCTTAAAAGTATTAACATTTTGAAGATGTGCCAACAATATTGTCGCACAAAATTTGAACTAACAACTAAACTTAATTTTTTTTTCTTAAAATATGTTGAATTAATTTTTATTTTTCTGTAGTTATAGAAAAAAGTACAAGTATATTAACAAAATATGACAAAATAAAAACTTATAATACTTGTTGTCTGTAGAATTCTGATGTTTTATTTAAAAATGCTTACTGTGCCAAAAATATAGTCCCTCACTTGTGTATGGATGTATGTATGTATTTTGATAACAATTTCGTTTGCCTTATAAACGATAACAAGATCTTTCTTGAAGCAATAAATGACTTAATCTTATAAACTACATAAGTACATACATATGTATGTATGTCCATATGCATGAATATGAATATGAATATGGTGGTTGCGATCTTTTGCACATACATACATACATAAACACTAATAATATATTTACATACATAATATTATTGTTATAAACTCCAACAGATATATATTAGCGGCAGGCAAACGAGCAAGCAGAGGTGAACGAACTTGACGTTCAAAAGAGAACTACAAAAAATTCGAATGTTTCGTAACTGTTTTCATAAATGAACGTCAATTATATTGTTGGGCACTTATGATATTTCGAAGTTATCAGCCAGATGCTGACCTAACATAGAAAGTAATTGAATCGTCCTCAAAACTGTCATTAAGAATTGATAGTGGCGAGAACACGTATGTATGCACATATGTACATTTTGGTTTGATAACATTTTACACTCACTATATTTACTTTTGCTTGCCATATTATTGAAATTTCTTTTTAGTTTTTTTTTTTCGTTTCATCGGTAGTTAATAATAAATTTTGTTTCAAATACTTTCAGCGAATGATATCTCTTGGTACCATGAACTGCTATTACAGATGAGTTAAGTTCATTGACCAACAAACATACATATTGACATCATTATTTGTCAAGTTGAAAATGGCAGTTGGACTATCTCAAGAGAAACAGCTTCTAAGTCTATTTATATGATGTTTTTACTGATGGGAATCTAAGAAGCAAGTTATCCGATTTTGTATGCAGTCTTAATATCGTTGCAGAAATATTGGCGACTTTTGATCCCATAAATTGCATGCTATTATCAGATTCGCAACTCCAACTTGTGCCTTCGGCACTTAAATCTCCATCAGTAATAAATGCCTCTAGTTCCTGGCTAAGTCTAATATGTCGCTTAGATTGTAGTGTAAGCCCTGAGATGCATTAGAAAATGGAACATGTACTGAAAAAGTCAAAGTTTTAGTGTTGTTGGCATTAGAACGAATTTCTACACGAATAAAAATGCTATTGGGAGGTGCTGGTATTTTTTAAATCAGATAATGTTTTGCTTATTTTATTGACACCCTCTTACGTTTGTAAAGTTTTATAACTCCGCATACGAGGTACGTTAAGTTTTTCTTAAATCGACGTTCACATAACGAGGCCTTAAGTCGAATAACATACATTTGAGATATTGAGATGAGTTTTTTTCAATAAAAAAAAAATACAAAATACTAAGGAAAAAAATATACATACGTACATATGTATATAACTAACGACACACTAAAGTGCAATTCTTTGCCAAAATTGGTAATCGAACTAAACATAGTTGACGACATATATAATCAAATAAAATTTAATTGGGAAAGTTGTTGAGTTTTCTTTTATTTCATTTATTTATTAAGTAAACTGCAGTACAACGAGATCTAATCTCATTTAATAGCTGTTCAGATTGAGGCACATCAATTTAGAATTAAAAAAATCATAAACATATATATGTATGTATGTGGGTTACTAAATGGCCATTTGCAAATGATTAAAAATTATAAAGAAAAAAATGTAGAATGTGCTTACGAATGTCACTTAACGGTGGTGACAGTTAATTTCGGTAAAGCTACATTTATGCGAACGCAACGTAACGTAACGTTCGTTTTTAAGCATACCAAAATAATGCAAACTCTTTGATAAGCTTCAGTGATTAGAGTAGAATATTTGACCAAAAGCTTCACATTGTTCCATATATGCGGTTATTATTCTTCAAAGTCCCAATATCGTTACTATTCTTGCTGAGAACTTTTGTAAATTTCCAGAGTTTTGAAGAACTTTTTTTAAAGAAGTGAGCAGTTTTTTCCAAGACTTGTTTCTAATGGTATTTAATTCGTCATTAATTTTTCAGTTAAGAAATTTCATAAAGAGCAAATCGGTTATACATATGTATGTATGTACATTAGAGTGAACATTTTTTTTTTTTTTTTTGAATAACATGTTATTCGCCCCCTAATTTTTTTCTTTTGGGCACAAATAACATATTTCCAAAACTGTAGACTGTTTGGTCAACGTTAAGGCGTGGCACATGCGCCCTCAAGTTGACAAGAAGGGATTTTGCACAATTTAATAAGAAAAAAGTTATAACTTCATTATTATTTATCAAAATTTATGTTAAGTATCGATATTATATTTAATTTTGACTATTATTTTAATGCGTGCCCCTAAAAAGGCGTGGCACCTTATATAATTTAAGTAATATATACGAAAATATGTAGTTTTTGCTTCAAAATATGATGGAATCTTACATATGTATGTAAAATTTATTTCCTAAAAGTCATTAAATAAATGCCGGCAAATTGGGGCGTGGCAAGTTAAAATTTTAAACTGCTACTAACAAATGCAGCTCTGTGCTAATTAGTTGCGATCAAGCAAACTTATATTTTCATAGAAGTAGCAATACTGGAATAACGGTATCTAGTACACATGTGCTTTTGTTAAGCTAAAAAAGAGCGTTGATAATGTGTTGTTATACATGCAAATGTGAAAATATTAATTTGATTTGATTGAAAGATAAGGTTTATAAAATTGGTAAGTTTAAACAACAAAGTGCTCGATATTTTCAAAATATAATAACATATTTAATATTATTAATGTAACTCAAACAGCAATGGAAACAAGAGCAAATGAAAAGTTATTTCTGCTTGGGCACGACGAAAGTCAAATCATTGGGTGCAAGTTACCATCAAAAGGGCAAATATTAAAAGTTCTTTTTTACAATATGCGGAAAATTAAGCTCAATCTTCGTCCGAGTGCATATCTTGTAATTAAAGAAGCAGAAGTACTCTGGGATAAAGCACGTATTCCCACAAGCCAGAATATTCGTAGCGTTCAAAAAGTGGAAGCTCTATATCATCAGTGGAAGACACTTCAGAAAACTTGTAAGCGCCGTACAGCTCTACAGGAGAAACGTGAGCACGATTTTGTGGAAGAATTAGACGATTTGTTTGATATCGCTCATGGTGATGCGTTAAGTATTATTCAAATCGAAGAAGATAGACTATTTCTACTTAATCAACGGAAAAAAGGCAGACCAGGTGGTATGATTGGAAGCGATCGAGCACTTTTTGAAAGAGAGAAAAGAAGAAATATGCGTGAAGAAAGAGAACTGATAAGGCAAGAAAAGTATCACCAGGAGCAATCTCAAAATTTGGTTGCAAGTCAGGACTACTCAGATGATGAAGGACAATTGACTGAAATAGACAGTGATGAGCTTCAAGACAATTTTCAACAAACATCTACTGGAAATGTGGGAAAGAAACGTAAAATGAAAAACTTTATAACACCCAAGCTTGTTGCGACTCTGGACAAGTGTAAAGTTAGCGACAGAGATGCTGTTCGAATTCTCATAGCCACTGCTGAAGCATTGGGCCATGATTTAAGTCAGTTAGCAATAAGTAAAACTACAATTCGAAATTGCCGTAAACAAATTCGATCTGAAACAGCTATAAATATAAAGGAAAAATTTCAAAACATTTTACCGCAAACCATTACAGTACATTGGGATGGAAAGCTGTTACCATCATTAACTGGAAAGGAAAAAGTAGACAGATTGCCAGTTGTTATTAAATCTACAGAGACAGAGCATCTACTTGGAGTTCCTGCATTACAGGCTGGCACAGGAAGGCAACAGGCTGAAGCAATAATCCAATTATTAAAAGAGTGGAATTTGACAGACAAAGTTCAGGCCCTGTGTTTTGATACAACAGCAACAAACACGGGAAGACTTCAAGGTGCTTGCGTGATATTGGAACAGGAATTAGGAAAAGTTCTTTTGTACTTGCCCTGTCGTCACCACATCTACGAAATTGTATTAAAGAGCGTATTTGAAAAAAGAAATTTGTCTTCAAGTGGACCAACTTTGTCAATTTTCCAAAAGTTTAAAGGGTCCTGGGCGATGATAAACCAAGAAAATTTTAAATTTGGAGTTGATGACGAGAAGGTAAGTCAGCATATTAGCGTTTTCGAATTAGAAGATCTAGCCACGTTTTTCCGCCAATATTTAAAAATAAAACAGCCTAGGGCTGATTATAAGGAGCTTCTGGAATTAAGCCTAACATTTCTTGGGGAGCACGATAGGAATTATAAATTCAAGTCACCAGGAGCATATCATCACGCTCGTTGGATGGCCAAGGCGATTTATTCATTAAAAATGTTTTTATTCAGAGAAGAGTTTGTCATGTCGTCAGATGAAATAGACGCCATACGCGATGCTTGTTTATTTATTGTGAAAATTTATGTAAAAGTCTGGATAGAAGCGCCAATAGCTGCCAAAGCGCCTAATCAAGACCTTCTTTTTATTAAATCTCTTTTCGCCTACAAAAATGTCAATGAAAACGTAAGCAATGCAACTTTGGGAAAATTCCGTAACCATTTATGGTATTTAGCAGCAGAAACAGTAGGTTTTTCGTTTTTTGATGAAACCATTACTTCTGAAACAAAAACTCGTATGATAAAGAGACTTCGTGTAGAGTCAGAAAATGAGAGCAAGCGGCTGATTACTGATATACAGGACTTACAATCAAAATCAATTGAGGACTTCGTAACCAAAAATACACTTCACTTCTTTGAACGTTTTTCGATTGCAACCGATTTTTCCAAAAAGAACCCTCCCAATGGCAAAACGAGCCAAGCTATATACAGGGCGTAAATATCGTCAGTAAAATGAGGGTAGTTAACGATACTGCCGAACGAAATGTTAAATTAATGGAAGAATATAATAATTCATTATCAATAAATGAAGAAGAAAAACAATTTATCTTACAAATTGTAACTGATTATCGAAAAAACTATAAAGGTATTAATAAATCAAATCTCATGGAACACTAATCTATTTGTGTTTTATTTTAACTTGCCGGCATTTATTTAATGACTTTTAGGAAATAAATTTTACATACATATGTAAGATTCCATCATATTTTGAAGCAAAAACTACATATTTTCGTATATATTACTTAAATTATATAAGGTGCCACGCCTTTTTAGGGGCACGCATTAAAATAATAGTCAAAATTAAATATAATATCGATACTTAACATAAATTTTGATAAATAATAATGAAGTTATAACTTTTTTCTTATTAAATTGTGCAAAATCCCTTCTTGTCAACTTGAGGGCGCATGTGCCACGCCTTAACGTTGACCAAACAGTCTACAGTTTTGGAAATATGTTATTTGTGCCCAAAAGAAAAAAATTAGGGGGCGAACCACCTCCTACAAAAAACAAAAATAATTCCATATAAATATTGTCCACTCTAATGTACATCTATGGCGTTGCCATTGTGTATGTACGCAATTTTGTTGGTGAACAATGTGTTTCTTATTAAGTTTCGTAATAACAACCATGAATCAATAATAATAGATTACGCTCTGCGCGTCCATTATGTTGTTTACATCAGTCAGCTGTATGTGTGACGTAGAAAGTTTTCTTTGTAAAGCGAATGAAGAAACAACAAACTTTACACAAAATGATTAAAAATTAAATAAATTAAAATGAAATGTGAAGTGAAGTGAAAAATTGCAAGAATAATAAAAAAGACAAACAATGCTATTCAAAGACTTTATGAAGTCTTGGTATCACGATTTAATTGGAAATATATTATTACGTGTCGCCTTAATCAAGACTTTTTAGAAATTTTTTTCGAAGTGATTCGCGCTAAGGGAGGTCTGCATGACCATCCAGATCAACTGGAGTTTAAATACCGGTTAAGGTCGTATATTCTTGGACGAATTGGAAAATGGAAACATTAAAAATTATGATACTCCAGAAATGTGTAAAAAATCTATAAGAGGTAATTTTTTTTAAATATATTTTTTTGCAGCTCATGCTTTAAAAGTGTCTTTATTGATAAAATATTTGAACATTTTAATATTGATGTTTATATGGAAGAAGCAGACGAAGAACTTACAGACATGCATTATGATGGCTTGGAAAATTTGGCGGGTTACATTTGCCACAGGTTAAAGGACGATCTTCCTGGCATTTCCTGAAAAAACGATGAAAGTGAACCGACATATACATACATATTTACATGGATTGACCATTTGTCAGAGGGCGGCCTTACAAAGCCCACAGATAAGCACCATGGAGAAAACCTACTCATGTAATAAAAAAACGCTCTTTTTTAGGTCTCTCATGTAGTTTAAAATAAGAAAATTAAATAAAAATTTAAAAGAAACCGCTAGATCACGGGAAAAAATTCAATAAAATTATAAATTGATTTAACAATTTACAAGCAAACTTTGTAAATTTATTTCATTAGTAATACATTGTACCTATACGGTAATTCTCTTATTTTTTAATACTGCTTTGTCTCTTAATAGCTATTTAACCTGTTGATTTGCTCGATCCAAGTCAATAAATAGTAAATACTGTCCTTATCCACGCGGATAATCCACTTATGTATTTTTAAATTTATCTCTGGCCAAAATTTGGGCTGCTGTCTTGCCACTGCCCGCCTGGCAAATTTTCATAAATCTGTATCACAATGAATATGTATAAACTTAATGAAGCAAAACGAAATAAAATTTATTAACTTGTTTTCTAGTTTTTTTTAAATTAAATTAATTATTTTTCAAATTATTGAAGTATTTCACAACAAATTACAAACATTTCTTTGATGTACATACATAAACAAATAATTCTTCGAATTGAAACGTATGGAATAAATGATTGCAAAATTGAAATTAATTATTTTCCAATTTTACTTAAACTCCCGCGAATATGCAGAATAAACATAAATGCAAATTTACTTGGTAAACATTTAATTAGTTATAAATATTGCTGTAATAATAATTTTAAGTTAGTCAAAAGATTGACAGCAAACAATAAAATAAAAATTAAGATAAAATAAAGCAAATCTTTTTTATTTAAAAGACAATTTTGAGTGGTGCAGTCGGTAGGATACCGCAAGTCCTACCCAAAATAAAAAAAGATTTTTATATTTTCGCGGTAGAACTTGGTTATTAATCCTTAGTGCGGTAATGTAACACAAATCTGATACAGAGGACTATATCAGAAATAAATATAAGGACTAATAAAAAAAAGACTTGGTACTAATAATGAAGTGTCAGTGGAAAAACCCCAAAAAACAAATTATCCTTTTAAGGACATCTAAACTAAATTTATAGATCAATAAAAAGGCTGATTGCTAAATAAGGAAGTGTCGGTGACTTTGTGCTTTCCAGAATAAAAATTAAAAAACTATCAAAAAACAAATGCATCCGTTTAAGGACATTCAAAAAATAAATTTAAGGGTCAATAAAAAATACTGATTGCTAAATAATTAAGTGTCAGTGACTTTGTGCTTTCCTGAATAGAATTTAAAAAATATCAGTAAATATAAAAGGACATTAAAAGAAAAAATTAATATGAAAGACTGAATGCTAAACAAGAAAGTGTCAGGGACCTTAAGTCCGAATAAAAATTAAAAATTATCAATAAACGTCTAAGGACATAAAAAAGGCACTATTATAAAATAAAAAATAAATAACACAATTATCGACTCCTGTTCAATATCAATATCCTCTTCATACAACTACAAATATCTGGAGTGAACAAACATCTTTAGAACAACAACTTAAACCATCAGAACTTATCAGCAATCAACGAAGCCACGAAACACCATCATCATTTTTCTAGGGTATCCTAAATATATAAGTCATATTTAAAAAACTTAGTAATAAACTCCAAAATTTTTTAAGGCTAAAATCCCGGACGCTATGAAAACAATTGAAGCGGGTTATGCATTTGAAGCGGGTTATGCACACATAGTAGGTATAGACAATATTCAACCATTCAATAGAAATAAGTTTGAATCACGAAAATAACACAGGACCAACATACAAAAACAACAGACACATTACCCACAACATCATTCGCAGAATTTTCCACAAAACTCACGACATCCACCACAACGTTTCCACAACTCTCAAAACCAACAAAATTGTCCCCAACGCACACCGAATGCAAGAAACTGCCAACGACAATACCAAATACAATAAAGATTTCAAAATTATGGGTACCAACAACAAAAACCACCTCCTGAGCTAATGGATATAAACAATTATGAATTAACAGGATCAGCCTCGGACACCTACCATATATATATAAGAATAAAGGCTAAGTTTTGGTATATGAAATTAATTGTAGATACTGGTGCAACCAGTTCAATTCTAAATCCTGGAATCTGCCATCTTAAGTGGTTGTACAAAACAAGTCCCATCTTCGTTAAAACTTTATTAAATAAAACCCAATTAAACCAAAAAGCTAGAATTAAAACTTTCAAAGAATTTGGTGAAGAGCTTGACTTTATCGAATTTTTTATAGTTAAATTTCACGATTACTATGATGGCCTAATAGGGTACGATCTATGTATAAATACGATTGGAAGCCTGTATAAACTATAAAAGCAAATCCATCCAATTTGGTGACATTACTCTACCCCTCTTTGAAGTAAATGATATCAACCGAAAAAACCAAGAAGATCAGAATAGCAACGTCAAAGATGTCAATAAAAGCAAGAAGGAAGAAAACCACGATATGGAAGAAATCTGCTTTCAAGACTTATTACACTATAAAGAAATACAATTAGAAAACCAAGTACGAATAGACCACCTTAATAGTGAGGAAAAACAGGATTGCTTAAAATCATAAAAAAATTATTCACATACATATATTTTACCAAGAACATTCCAAACTTACCTTTACTTCCGCCATAAAACATAAAATACGCACTACTAATAATGTTCCGATATTCTCCAAAGCTTATCGTTCTCCATACATACATACATATGTACATAAGGAAGAGGTAAAAAGACAAATCGAACAAATGCTTAAAGATAAAATAATCAGACCCAGTAATTCACCCTATTCCGCACCTATATGGATCGTGCCAAAGAAGACTTGTCATCGACTACCGCAACTTAAATGAAGTAACAGTAGATGACAAGTACCCGATCCCAAATATTGATGAAATATTGGACAAATTTGGAAGATGCCAGTATTTTACCACCTTTGAATTAGCCAAGGGGTTTCATCAAATAGAAATCGCAGAAGAGGATATTCATAAGACCGCTTTCAGCGTGGAAGATGGTCACTATGAGTTTCTAAGAATGCCGTTTGGGCTCCAGACAGCCCCAGCGACATTTCAAAAACTGATGAACACAGTCTTAAAGGAATACATAAATAAGATATGTCTAGTCTACTTAGACGACATTATTATTTTCTCTACATCATAGCAAGAGCATTTAAAGTCAATTAATCTTATTTTGAATAAATTAAAAGAAGCTGATTTAAAGGTACAATTGGATAAATCTGAGTTTCTGAAGAAAGAAACGGAATTCTTAGGACATATTGTAACGCAAGACGGAATAAAACCAAACCAAAAAGAAATTGAACGCGTATAGAATTTCCCCATCCCAGGGACATCAAAGCAGATAAAAAAATTTCTAGGACTTACCGGGTATTATAAGAAATTCATCAAAGATTATTCAATAATTGCAAAGCCAATGATCAGATATCTAAAAAAGGACGCCAAACTAAAAATCTCTAATCCGCAATTTCAAGACAGCTTCGACAGCCTCAAGGCTCTGTGAATAAGTGACCCAGTTTTAATATACCCAGATTTTTCAAAAACATTCACAGTCACTACAGTTGCGAGCCATTCTCCTTAGGGTCTGTTTTATCACAAGACAACCATCCAATTTGTTTTGCAAGTCGTACATTCAACGAGCACGAATGCAATTATAGCACGATTGAAAAAGAATTTTTGGCTATTATATGGGCCACTAAATATTTTAGACCATATATTTTCGGGCGTAAATTTATCATAGAAACCGACCACAAGCCATTGACCTGGATTTTTTTCAATTAAAGAGCCCAATTCAAAGCTCGTTTGATGAAGGCTTAAGCTTTCTGAATTCGACTACGAAATTAAGTATAAAAAGGGTAGGAAAAACAGCGAACGCCTTATCGAGAATTGAACCCACATCCATTAACATAAACATACTGAAATCCAACCCAACTGCGCCGAAGGAAACCCATAACCCCATTAAAATTTTTAAAAACCAAATCATTATCAAGAAGATCTACTCACGTTCAGCTAGAATTAAAAATAAAAAGTGTTTAAAAATAACAGAAATTTCATAGGAGTCAAAGAACTCGATAGAGAGACTACAATCTCAATATAAAAAAATCATTTGAATCCAAATCAACTGAACGCAATCCTTGTGGAAGATGACCTTTTCGATATAATAAAGAATACCTATGAAGAACTCTTTTCAAATAATAATAAATTTAAAATAATAATAATAAGATTAAGTCTTGTTGTACTGTAATTTCCTCAAACAAAATAAATAAATAAATAATAAGATGCAACAAATTACTCGAAGATATCGAGGATGAAAACAAATTAACTGCACTTATAGAGAAGGAACATTTTGATAAAAACCATAGGGGTATTCAAGCAGTACTCGAGGAATTAAAAACACAAATTTACAATCCTAATTTAAAATTGAGAATAACGCAATTCATTAATAATTACGGAATTTCTAATTTGGAAAAATACGATAGGAAACCACCGAAATCACCTTACAAGTTAACAAAAACACCTTCGAAACCTCGCGAAGTTATCCTTATCGATGTCTTTTATACCTTAGAAACAGCTTTTTATGACAATGATCGACGAATTTACCAAAATTGCAGTGACTTATAAAATTAATGGACGAACATGGATAGAATTCAAAACCAAATTACGTCAGTATATCAACTCTTACGGCAAAATTGAAAAAATAATAGTGGACAATGAATTGGGATTCAAAGCCACCATACCAATGCAACAATTCTTAATTGTAACCACACCTCCAATGCGGACATTGAACGACTTCATAATACAATAAACGAACACATAAGACTATTGAGACATGACGAAAGGAGCAAAACTGAAACTGTTGAAGAAAAGATAACAAGAATAATAGGCTTCTACAACAACACCATCCACAGTACAACAAAAATCAGACCAATTGATTTTATGGCGGAATAAATTACATTAGGGAAATTAGAGGGGCCATGTAATAGACAAAAAGACAGCATTAAAATATTATAAAGCTTGATGCGTGCTACAAAGAAAAATATCAATCTTCCTAAATAGATATCTACATTTTATTTCAGATGGGTTACTTATTACTATTACTGACACTGATATCCACCGCAAGCACCCAAATTATTGGCATACAGGACCTTACAAACAACAATGGCTACATACCAATTAAGACCGATGAAATAAAAGTTATTGAACACTACAGCAAAATATTACATTTTATAAACAGACAGAAAACAGACCATTACTGGACAGTGAGTATAAAAACTTCGTGACAGCCAAACCAAAAGTAGAAAATTTAAAGCAGGCAAAAAAAAGGACTAGTTAACATTTTAGGGAAAGGACTGAAATTCGTTGCTGGATCCACGGATCACGACGACGAGGTGGAAACAAACAGAATTAACAGCCCTACAACAGTAAACGAATATTACTAATCACATAAATAAAACACAGACTCAAATAGGAAATTATTCAAATAAACTGACGGACTATTTACAAAGTAAAATATTAAATATAGAAGATGAAATAAGGTTCTTGGGACATATGTATTTACCAAATAAATAATGACATCTCTCTTCTGCGCAACCGCATAGATAACACCGAACACTTAATGTTTTCCTGCATACTAGGAATAACTCCCTCAGATATATTCACCAAAAGAGAACTGGACTCAATAAACCACTTCGACAGCTATACAAATACTAAGGTAGCCGTAGCACTACAGGACAATAACATCATACTTATCCTCCAAATAACCAATACCCACAAAATGTTATGTCGAAGATAATTTGTGAGCCAATTCCAATATAAAGAATAAATCTATTAATCTAAGTACGTACGAAATGTTATTAGATTCAAACACAATATCTTTGACACTAACATTAAACATAATTTATAACAAAAATTAATCAAGTTATCAGACGAATGTTTAAGTATTATAAACTTTGAAGAAGCACAATGTAATGCAGCAGACTATTGTTGAAACGCAAATATCAGAAATTGTCGCAGGAATACTTGATTCCTTCGAATTCGAACATTTTTACTCAGAGATAGAACATAATTGTATCGAAATAAAAATTAAATTAATCGGGAATTTTAAAATAAAGTTTGAAAACTGCGAACTCAAAACAATAAACAAAACATATTCTAACATTATGACCAATTTATTTTGCCGAATTTTAACACAAAAATTAAAGAAAAATCATTGAAAAATGGAACATTGGCAAACCTGAAGTTAGAGACCTTTGGTGGTATTCATAAAAACTTAATACATGCTTACAAGCAGCTATTAGTCTTAATTTGAAAAAACTGTATTCATAAACGATTATTAGCTTACTAAACGTTTAGTAAGCGGTTATTAAGCCGTACAAATTTTAATATTATCTCGACCATCAATTAAGCTCTTATTATCGGAGAATTTTTACATTTTTCTGTGTTTACAATGTGTCTTTTCAAGTTTTTCACATTTTATAGGAAATATGCAAAAATGGAAGCATTAAATTTAATAAAAAGAACGGGTAAGTACATCAAAATTTATTAAAAAAAAACTTTTATAATTTTGATTCTTATTAAGAAGAAGATATAAGATATATTTGCCAGAAAAAACGAAAAGCAAAAATGTATAAAAGGAAGTTCGACCCATTTTCTCTACCGAATAACTTATCTTTATTTATTTTTGCAATACAAATCTAAAAAAATTATGAGAAATATCCTAGTGATATGTAAACAAACAAAACATAACTCGTTATTCAAATACTTTTACTTCACTCGTTAAAAAATGTGAATTTAACGTTAACAATATTCATTTTTGTGCTATTCTAAAAGAAGTGAACATATTTATTAGTATTATCTGTTTGTTAAATATGTATTTTTTCTTAATACAAGCAAAATAACATAAAGTAATATGATAGACATGGTTAATTTAGAAATTGGTAATCGGCATAAATACAGCACTAAAAGTTGAATAACAAATGAAAATTTAAGTGCTGCCACTCTTTTGTCTAAAACCTCTGTGAAGTATTTGTTAGTTACTAAACTGTTTATGAATACGATTTTTTACTAAACGCTTAATAAACCGAAACTGTTTAGTAACTAGTTTGTGCTTGATATGTTTAGTAAGGATTTTTTATGAATACCACCACTTATAACTATATACACAGAACAAATTAAACATACATACATACATACATACATATGTAATTGTTCATTCAAATTTATTGAACTTTTGTACTAACATAACGACAATAATTGTAATTGTTTTATTAACAATATTTTTCCTATATAACACAAGAAGTAAAATGTCCATATTGCATATTTCGTGGGAGCCTCAAACTAACTGTGGGCGTGTTATAGTAAAACCCCTCAATGTTATATAAATTACTTTCGGTATGCCCCTAATAATACTTTTTATTCATTTCCTTTTTTGCAACGCGTTTATCAAGCAATTTCCATTTCTTTTAACCGCAAATTTTTTTTATTTCGCAATGCATTTATTTTTAGCAATTTAAAAATGGCATATTTACGCTACGCTTGAAATTTTTCAAAAGAATTCCTACAAAAGGGGAAAATTACCTACTTTTGGCATCACTGGTACAAATGCCGCTGCTTATATACTAATTTGAAAATGAAATGAAACTATTGCAACAATTTTAATAGAAATATAAAAGTGCAGTGAAATATCCGTTAATTCGAGTTATGAACCATCAACATATACAGAGTTGCTTTTATATAAAGTAAGATACGCACAATTGTATTTAAAAACAGCCGTTAAGTTTAAATAATGAACGGCTTCAGTTTCTAAAATAAGTAATCATTTCGTCAATGTACCCATTTAAAGAGATATTCTCAGTTTCTGGAATATTGATTCGTCTACTTACAATAACTGGTATAATTATTCCAGATGGATTTTGTGAAATCGTAATCGAAAAAGTTTGAAATGGTTTTTCCTGTCATTAAACTATCTCTACTGGCAGATGATCGGTGCTTAAGGGCCAGTTTTTAAATTAAATTTAAAACGGTGTTTAAACTTAAGTTCTGTTTAAATGCCGAATTCATTTTTATAGATTATATTTAAATACAACTCAAATCACTGACCAGGTCCATTTAAATACAACTTAGGTTTTTATGCTACCATATGAATTTGACAGTTCTGCAAATTATGAAAATTGCGCATTGAAGTTTTTTCATTATTCGATAAAAAAAAACAGCAGCATAATCGATGCAAAAAGACTGACCGAGTTGGTGCAGGAGAAAAGGTGAATGTGTGGAAGGATGTGGAGCGAGAATTTAATAGCAAACTCAGGCAAACATTTCGAAACCACAAAATGCTTAAAACAAATATTTTAATATTAAGTTAACTAAATAGTAAGCAGCTGTTAAATGAAGAAGTTGTTTAATAGTGCTACCATACTTTTATCATAATTAAATACCAAACGCAATTTGAGACTGAAAAAATTATACCATATTTAAATACTTAAAACTTAAATTATATTAAAAACTTAAATTTAAGGAAAAATTAACTAATTTCGTATTTAAATATTAAGTTAAAAACTGGCCATAAATCATTTGTTACAAAAGCATGAGACAATTGTTCAGAAATGTTAGTGATAAAAAAGTCGAGTGTAGAACTTTGTCTATTACCACTGGAGCGTGTGGGGGTGTTTTCACAAGGGTAACTAATATTGATAATATAGGAATATAGTCTCTCAAATAGAATATTTCCCCATGAATTTGCTCTAATACTTGTTGTCTAAGCAGTTTGTGCCCAATTCTGTGTTACTATTTGAATTTCATTATTACAATATCAAATTGTAAGGCGTCAATTTTATGGTAATATTACAATTAAAATTCATTTAAAACTACTTTAATAGTAATGAAATATTAAAATTTTAATTGTAAAGTAATCACAATCCATCGTTTATAAAAAATAAGCAAACAAAATAAGGCAAATTTTACAGTAACACAGTTTTTGATTGATTTCACCTTTTTTTAATTGATTGGCGCAATTCCAATCTACAAAATTGGACAGATATACATATCCTATACGCATGTATGTATGTATATCTATATATTTTGGGTAATCATTTGTGATTGTAGTGTCACTTTTGCTATAACTTGTTTTTGTTTGTTTTCTCTTTCTAACTTTGGGGGTTACACGATCAAGATTTGCCTTCCAAGTTTCAATGCATTCACACTTTTTCACTAATCCACTCACATTTTTATAGTTGAAACGAACTTGCTTTCAATTTCTCTTTCAAATTTGTGATTCAATTTGCAGTCAAGAAAACAGCTGTTTGCAATTTTAATTAGCAACTTTTTCGTTGTTGTTGGTTTATTACTAATAAATAATAGTCCGTGAAAATTAAAAAGAAGTATTTAATAAATATGTTTGTTGTATGAGTTATACGGAAGCCATGAAGTTCTGTGGAACTTTTTCTATTACTTTGTTTATTTGCTTTTTCTCGACGACATCTTGAAAACAAAATGCTTTAAAATTGCGTGCAGCCGACGTCACAGTTTACAAGTTTTGTGAATTTTGACATTCGATAGGTGTGAAAAATTTTAATGCAAAACCTGATCATGTAAATGTAGTGTAACCCGTCAACTAATATAAAACTATTTTCCCCCAACTAAGTGTATAGTCGTAGGACGCCCATCAGATCTGTGTTATATTGCTGTGCTTACACGGAAGCTACTGACTCTTTTGTAGATTATGCTATTCTATGTCATGTCACATAATGGAGGAGTTGAAAAGTAATAATTAATAAAATGAAATAAAAATGTACAGTAAATAAAATTTGCGTTGTAATACCAGATCTTCTCGAATGCATTTTAGTGCTTCAGCAGTATTTGCCTTAGGAGCCAGTGTTCAAACCGCCGGAGCTGGTACTCATTCTAGTATTGATGCTGCTAATGGCAGTACGGCCTGTACCGGCAGGCGCAAGGACGATGCTGAGGCCAGTGTTCATATTGCTGGTTAGTTCACTGGATTGATATGTATGTACATACATAGCTATGTACATATGTATGTTAATTATTTAGATATTAATTCATTTTAAATGTATAAACGTTCTTGAAACTCCGCAGACGTACCTTTTTTATATTGTATTAATTGCAGGTTGGCAATTTGTACAAAGAATTTTGCTTACTTGCAGCCATTTTTGCCAGTCCTGAGTGCTCGTGTTATTGGTGTCATGCATGTTGTGTGGAGAAATTTTATTTTTATAGTAGATATTATAAAGGAGACATTCAGCTTCAAACAACATAAATATCACGTTTACATATTCCATAGTTTTTACCCATTTCAATTTACATTTGATTACCAAAGCTGTGGGTTTTTGCTACAAAATTTTGTTTAATTCTGACAAAATCTATTGTTCCAACCCTCGTCCGACAACTTTCATTTAGCTGCAAGGAAACATCATCTTGAAAGATAGCAGCACCCCAACTATGACCGGACGAGGATACCCAAATCGCGGCACGTACTTCGGTCGGTTCCTGACTTTCTGACCTCTTTTCGCCGGACGAACGGGTCCTTGAACTCTATTTGTCAACAAATCCATTTTCGGTCATCACCAGGTTGAATTTAAAGCTGCTTTAAACCCATTTTAATTTCGACTGTATCTAAAAAGAATTGTACAAGAGATGTTAAGTTGTTTTTTAGTGTTTAACTGTGTTTACCATATTCCGATAATGTTGAGTGATAATGTAACTTTGGTAGTTGTGGCCTCCGCATCTAATGAAAACTAGTGGCTTTGTTCAGATAATAAATGAAATATGGTAGCACTGACTTGACATACATACAGTGTAAATATGTTTGGCAGATTGACAAAAACGAAAAAGACGCACGACCAGCGTGGCCATATTAGCTTTTTTCGAGCTAAATTTAGCTTTATTTTTTAACGTTTAGCTCGAAATATTTAATTTAGCTTTTAGCCTTTTTCAAAAAAGCATTTAGCTTTTTTAAATTTCAGTTTGGTGTAATTAATTTATACTTCAAAATAAATAAAACAGTTTATCGAAATAAATTTATGTGCGGTTACCATATAAAGTAATTCAAAGTTGATAATAAAATCTGGCAGCACAGAAACAATCGCCTTTGCAGATTTGATCTGCATACGAGTACGAGTAAAAAAGCAAAAAATCGTTTTCAATGACAGCAAAGCTGCGGCAGAAATGTCTTTAGGACGAACAAAGTGCATCGCTATCATAAAATCTGTTTTGGCACCTCACTTCAAGCAATTGCTGGTAGATGACGTTAGGGGAACTCATTATAGTCTTATTATCGACGAGTTCACCGACATTACTGTAGAAAAACATTTAGATATAGTAATTCCGTATTATAGTAAGACATTAAAAAAGATTGTAAATACTTTTCTACACCTTTTCAAGTTAGAGGAAGCAACAGCTCGTGGAATAACATCGGCAATTTTAAAAGTTTTGCACGCACTTAATTTAGGTATAAAATACATGGTAGGCTTAGGAACAGGCAACGCAAATGTTATGGCCGGAATTAATCGTGGTGTTATTGCTAACTTGAAAGAAAAAAATGAAAACATAATATTAGTTCCATGCGTTTGCCATTCGATACAATTATCTGTTTCTTATGCGTCAAAAAGTCTGCCAGACGAAATTGAGTATTTAGTGGCAGAAACGTATAATTGGTTTTCCAGATCAAATTCAAGACAAACAAACTACAAAAACACTTACGCAGCTATAAATTCTGACATGCAACCACTTAAGTTGGTAAGAGCATGTGACACGAGATGGATGTTAATTAAAATAGCTGTAAATAGAATTGAAAGTCAATGGTTAGAATTAAAAACCCATTTTCAAATTGCTTCTATTTCGGAATCATACCATCAAGCTAAAGTCTTCCGAAGCCGTTACTTTCTGATGTTCAAAAAGTAAATAAAATGTTCGAAAGTAATGACGTAGATCCTACGCTATTATTTTCAGAACTCATCTTGTTTTTGAAAAATCTTTGTAATCAAATCGTTTTGAAGTCTGAAAATTTGGATCCATTAAAATCAGACTTAGAAGATTTCCCAATTCCAATGCCATACTTTAATCACAATTTCGAACGATACCTGATTTCACAAAAGGAAATAATTGATTCTGAGGCAGAAAAAGAAATTAGATACACTTGGCGAAATTTTATTAAACAATTAATATTAGTTGGTACGTTGGACAACGTTTGCCAAATAATTTTTTAACTTTGCAAAACACCCAATTCTTTTCATTACAAAATAGTCTGAGCAGTACAAAATGTAAATTGTATGAAAATTTTAAAGAAGAAATGTCAAGTTTTAGCGTAGATGATATTCCTCATTTGGAATTACAATGGCAAAAATTAAAGTCCTTTGATTGGACAAACCAAAAGTCAACTACAGAATTTTGGATTAATGTTTCTGAGTACAAAAACGCAATGAATGAAAACCCTTTTAGGGAATTGTCAACTTTTGTGATGAAATTTCTAGGTTTTCCTTTCAGTAACGCAGAAGTTGAACGCGTATTCAGTGGTATGAATTTAATTAAAACTAAAATTAGAAACAGATTTACTCTAAACACCATAAATTCACTTCTATATATCAGATGTGGGCTAAAAAGGTTAAATAAATGTTGCCAAGGCTTTGAAGTAACTAAGGATCTCATAAAAAAATGTGATAAGGATATTTATACAAATGATAATATTTTTTGTCTGACTCAGAACTAGAAGAATATATAGAAGATCAAATATTTAACATGCAGCCTAACACTGTTAAAAAAGTTGGTTGAAAAGCTATTATTTTATGTATTACACATACATAAATTTAAGATTTTTTTGTGCAGGCAATATAACTTTTAACTTTTATACTCGTTTTTCACATATTATCTTCGGATGCTTTTGAAAAGCTGTTATTTTTATAGTTTTAAGATATATTTCTCGCTGGTAGGACTGTTTAGTTTTAGTTGCATAAATTTTCGTTTGTTTGTTTTCGTATGTTTTTGGACAGAATTTTTGATTAATAAATAGTTTTATATTGTTACTGATTCAATATTTTTAATTTAAATGAAGCAAAAATATATATGTACATATTATATAATAACTATCTTATTCATAAAAAATATTTTAGATTTATTAAAGGCTTTCTTTCTATGCAGTATTTGTCAAATAAGCTCTGAAGAAACCTGAACTATTTTTTATGAATAAGGCCGTAAGTATATACATATGTATGTACCTACACATAAACACTATTTAAACAACGAAAAATATCGAAATCATGAAGAGTGACTATAAAAAGCCATAAGAGAATTTGGCTTTATTTTTTGGTTTTTAATATCCTTTTTAGCTTTTTCTCAAACGTGATTTAGCTTTATAGTATTTTAAAATCTGGTCACGCTGCACACGATGCCTTGTACACAATTGCAGTTGAGAGAGGGAGAACTGTTAATTCTCAAATACGACAGATTTTATCAACGCGTGTGTGGGCCACCAAACGGCGTATATTGTATCCCTGTGTTCCATATTACCAGACAGACAATTATAAGAATTTTATTTCAGGTTATGTTTTAGATAGTGCGGAAAAAGTCTAAATTTGGAAATGGAACCAAGAATACAATTAAAAATGGTATAGTACCATACAAACCAAAAAGATCTGGTATTTATTGCCACTACACTTTACTTACTATTCACATAGATCTACTAACACAATAGATCTACTAACACAACAGATCTACTAATTTTCAAAAAGGCTATTTTCTACTCCCAAAAAAATATTATGGCGGCACTATCAAAAAACATAATGTAAGTCCAAAATATGAACTAATTAAAAACAAGCAGGTTAATGGTTGCCAAGGGAGTGCAATGTAGGTAAGCGAAAAAGAAAAAGCGAATAGAGAAAGATATAATACAGTCATTATTGATCTTAATTGAATGAATACAAAATATATGTTGTTATTATTGTTAAGGCTTTACTCATTTCGGCTGAAAAATTAATTAGTAGTATTTTAAAGCGTCTTAGAGTGGCGAATAGTGATCACATTTTGTTTTTGTTGATGATATTTTAGGATTTCATAATTTATTAAATTTATTTCTACTTTAGTTTATTCCCATTAAATGGGGCAGCCCCATTTCTTTCCACAAACTATAAGTCACAACCATTATAATACAAAATAATTTCCATTCAATTCACAATAGTTAACGCCTACCCGAAATCGATAAAAATCTGAACAAATATGAAATTTGGTACTCTAAACAGTTAAAAAGTTGTTTTAATCTTGTTGAATTGTGTAGTTTTGTGTGTGTTAGAAACCTGTATTGAATTATCTCATCTTACTTTGACTTAAGTTTACCAGTTATACATACATACGTACATACATACATATGTATACATAAGTACATATAATCGATCTGATATTAATGCTAAAATTAAGTCAATGTTCTCATTGCTGAGGGAATGATGGCTTTAATTTATAATCAATCCTGTTTCTTTTTTTTTAATTATTAAAAGCTTTTTTGTTCCCGTTGGGTGACTGTGTCGTTACTAAATTTGTTATAAAAGTCTGAGTTCTGTTACGGCTCTTTAGTTTTCTAGCACTGGCTTTAAAAATGAAATATTTTCTTGTCTTCTGTACATTAATTGCCATGTTAACGGCTTCCTTTGCTAATGGAGCCAGCGTTGGGACGTCAGTAGCTGGAACGACAAACCAAGCCGTTGCTGGTGGAACTGCTGGTTACAATGGAACCACCACTCCTGGTGCTACTGCTGGAAAAAATGTAAAATCTAAAGCACTTAGTCGTCTTCATATTAAAGTGGAATACAAATAGAAGGAAGAAATTCATATGTATACATACATATGTATGTATGTACACACATACATACGTATTCTGAAAAACCAAACCATAGTATTTCCTCTGCGACAATTTATCATATTTTTAAATTTGTTATCACAAAAACTTAAATAAATTGTTTTCTTTCAAGTCAACGGAGCTGCTGTAATTCAGCTATAATTTTGCTAATTGTTTTTTAGAGTAATTTTACTTGCTGGCATGCTGACTTATACATCCATATGTATGTATGTATATTCGAGAATAATCCGTTGGATGAAAGCAAATTCCATTCTTGGTCCGACAATTTGGTACATGAAGCCCTAACGAAAGCTCCCATTTGGTTGTTGCGAACAATTCAAACTGTTGAAATCATTTATTTTTTCCAAATTTTTAGTACCGACCTCAGAGGACGGTTATATTGTTGTTGCCTTCATACACATAATTGAAATCGTTTATGTCTATATATGTATGTACATAAAAATTAAATATGTACATACATATGTATGTGCATAGCTGTTGTAGTGTTTGAAGACTCGCTCCGATAGCGATCGAAAGCAGACATGTGTACTGTGTATTGCTGATAAAAATGTTGGCATAAATTTGAAAATAAAACAAAAACTAAAGATATAAGTAAAAACAAAAGGATTAATTTAATGCCTCAGTTTTTGGAAAATTAGTACACAAGAAGCTGATGCTGATAACAGTGATATGAAGTGACAAGTTATTACTTTAAGTAAGCGCAAAACACGGCAATAAAAAACCACGGATAGAAAAGAATGATCCAAGTTGTTCACCTTGAAACAAGTACAGTGCGCCCTCCGTTGCTATAGGTAATAAAAACTAAAGCTGATGCAACCTCCGCGGCTGTTGCATTGGCCCAATCACAATCGTATGTATATAGACCATTTACACAACTTCATATGCATATAAGCACAATCATTACTCCAATTATTAACAACTCTGTAAATATATTGTCCCAGACAATAATTGATACAGGTACGTCCATATACATGCATGTGTACTTGTATCCATTTAAATAAATTTTAAGTTTTTAAGTTTACGTCCTACGCCTTCTTCTGTAGACGCTTCATCACAAAAAGTACGTCGACGTTTCAAATTTGAGAAACTTTTAACGTACGTTGAGTTCTTCGACAGTCTTTCGCAAAGACAAGAAAAGATAAATATTCTAAATAGCTGAAACATTGAAAACTACATTCGAGACGAGCGGATCAACATTAGAGGAGTTACGTCCAGAAATGCTCCAAATGTATGTATGTATGTATTCCTGTTTTGAGTGGGATCATCAGAAATATATTCACCTTAATGAATATTGCTCCTGATACTGAACTCCAATATCTCTTAAAGTGTGAATAACCGAATACCTGTGTGTACACTGGCGATTTCAAAGCTCTTAGCTACAAAATCACTGCTACTAGATTTTTGAAACTTCGTATCTAGGAAATTAGTCCTTATGTGTCGTTTTGTTGACCAGTTATGAAGCACAGCAATGAGCTTTTAAAGGTGATACCTACGCAAGCACACAACCATAGTATCGTTGAGCCAATAGCTGGAGACTACAACGCTACTTATAGAGCCCAAATACAGCCTGAGCTCTATCATGGAATATTAAACAATTTATTGGATGCCTGTAAAGCTGATGATCATTACCACAACCATTGAGCTTCTACACAATATCACTAGGCAGATAATTTGTTTAACATATTTATGAAAAACAGTTTCAATCTAAAAAATAAACTATCGACCAATAATCTGGCTTTAAATAATTCTTTAGAGACCATGTCAGGTTTTCATGTACGTATTTCTGCTGAAATCAGCGAGCTTTTCTGGAACGGAAGAAGAAATTGACATCAAACTTCTACAAATGATAAAGTGAAGTTGAGCAACGTATCAAGAAAAATAGAGAGCTGGTTATTCGCCAGCAGCGATGTCGATTTAGGGCCTTTTAAAAATATGTACTACTAGCACTATTTTTCACAACTTCATATGTATTCAAAGCAGTTTGTGTGCATTTATTTATTTCTTATAAAGCTTTCCATATTCAAATGCAGAAGATGGAGGATCATTCAGTGTATGGAATTATTTTAAGACGAAAATAAGAAATAAAACGTCTCTTAAGTGTGAATGTTTTAATACGAGTACATATTAAATATGGTTTGAAATTAAAAATTCATGTTCTGAAAGTTATGACATTCCATTAGATGTGTGCGCGAAAGTAATTTCAAAAAACACCTATAACAATCCGAAATATTACATACAATCTTGCTTCCGAAGAAGTGAAATCTGAAATAAAGACACTCAATAACTTACGGTTGTGACAAAATTGCCGCAAAGGTAGTTACTTACTACTGATCTTCTGCACAAGTTTGAATTGCTCCACCGTCTTATATAAACTAAAGTAATTTTTATGTTAAAGCTAACTCTTATGTATGTATGTACTCGTATATATCTGACATGCCAACGAAAAGGGAAGTGGCAATTGCTCCTTATGCTGACGACCCATCATATTTATCTTCAAGTCATTTACAACATATTTAGATAAAAAAAGGTGCATAAGCGCGTTAAAAAGAAGAAGATTTCTAAGTTAAATTCGAAAGTCCTCACCACCAGCCAACTCTTAGTGAACGAACAGAACAAATATCTTCAGCATAATACAATAGAAGTTAAATTTCTTATCTGCTTAAACATATTTTATTACTGTTCGTTTTTACGTTTTAATTTTGCACGTATCTTAATAATTTTAATGTACAAGATAAAACCAAATTAATCTTTAAAAAACACCTAAATACATAACACGTAAACTAATATAATACTTTTAAGATTTTTAACAATGGGTCCCAACCTTACTGCAGAATAAGTTTGATATAAAAGCAAGCAAATTGTTGAAGAAAGTATTCATTTGCCTTCAGCTTTTTTGAGCATGAAGATCTTTGATTTTACTAGTATATATCTGGTGACCCTGGTAGCCGTAGCTACCGGGCAACTTTCAAATCATGCCTTCCGCGATGACTTTGGAAGAATTTTTGGGAACGATGGTCTTAGCAGAGACCGTGATATTGGTCTGGATATTTTCGATGAAGAAACTACATCCTCAAAACCTAAAGTTGAACACACACATGCGAAATCTAGCGGAACCCTTGGTCCCTGGCATATTGGTGATTTGAACATTGGAGGCGGTCTTAATGCAGGGCGTGATATTGGTCTGGATATTTTAGCTGCAAGAACTGTAACCTCGAAACCTAAAGTTGAGGTGAAATATGTGAAACCTGCAGTAAGCCCTAAACATAGCGCCCGCTGGCATATTGGTGGTTGGAATACTGAAGGCAGTGATATTTTAGGCGAAAGAACTATAGCCTTGAAACCTAAAGCCCAAGTTAAATATTTGAGCCATGGACAAAGCGTAGAATACGGTGGCGGCTGGCAGATTGGTGGTTTGAACTTTGGAGACGGTATTAATGCAGGCCGCGATATTGCTCTAGATATTTTAAGGGAAAGAACTATAGCCTCGAAACCTAAAGTTGAAATGAAATATGTGAAATCTGGATCAAGCCTGGGAAGTGATGGTCATTGGAAAATTGAGGATTTCAGCCTTGGGGGGGGCCTAAACACAGGTGACGGTATTGGTCTGGACACCTCAGGTAGAACAACTACATCCACAAAATCTAAGGCTAAAGTTTCATATGTGGAACGTGGAAACAGCCTGGAAAGCGGCCATCGATATGGTGTTGACAGGAATATAAGAGATTTCATGAGTGGAGGTCGTCTTTCCACAGGAAGTGGTACTGGTTTTAGTATTCTGGATGAACAAATTACAACATCCGAACCTCAAGTTGAAGCTACCCAAGTAAAATCTAAGGAAGCACCTGCAGCAGAATTTGGACATATTGGTGGCGTGCATATTGGTAGTCTGAACATTGGTGGTGGTCTCAACACAGGCAGCGATATAAGTTTGGACATTTTAGATGAAAAAACTACGACCTCAAAGTCTGAAGTTAAAGTTAATCATGTTAAATCTAAAGGGAACCTTGGGCGCAACTTTGGATATGATGGTGGCTCGCATATTGCTGGTCTGAATGTTGATGGTGGTATCAACACAGCCAGTGGTATTGTTCAGGAAGCTTTAGATGAAGAACCTAAGACCTCAACCCATGGACGCCACTTTGGACATGATGGTGGCATACATATTGGTGGTCTGAACATTGGTGGTGGTCTTAACACAGGCGCCGACATTAGTTTGGACATTCCAGGAGAAAAAACTACACCCTCAAAGCAACAGGGTGAAGTGACACACGTTAAATCTGACGGCATCCTTGGCCACACGTTTGGACATGATGGCGGCGTGCACATTGGTGGTCTGAACATTGGTGGTGGCATCAACACAGCTAGTGGTATTGTTCGGGAAACTTTAGATGAAGAAACTAAAACCTCAACCCATGGACGCCACTTTGGACATGATGGTGGCATACATATTGGTGGTCTGAACATTGGTGGTGGTCTTAACACAGGCGCCGACATTAGTTTGGACATTTCAGAAGAAAAAACTACACCCTCAAAGCAACAGGGTGAAGTGACACACGTTAAATCTGAAGGCATCCTTGGCCACACGTTTGGACATGATGGCGGCGTGCACATTGGTGGTCTGAACATTGGTGGTGGCATCAACACAGCTAGTGGTATTGTTCGGGAAGCTTTAGATGAAGAAACTAAAACCTCAACCCATGGACGCCACTTTGGACATGATGGTGGCATACATATTGGTGGTCTGAACATTGGTGGTGGTCTTAACACAGGCGCCGACATTAGTTTGGACATTTCAGAAGAAAAAACTACACCCTCAAAGCAACATGTTGAAGTGACAAACGTTAAATCTGAAGGCATCCTTGGCCGCAAGTTTGGACATGATGGCGGCGTGCACATTGGTGGTGTGAACATTGGTGGCGGCATCAATACAGCCGGGGGTATTGTTCGGGAAGCTTTAGATGAAGAAACTACAAGCTCAACCCATTCAGGCAGCTTCGGACGTGTTCGTGGATTGCATATTGGTGGTCTAAACATTGGTGGTGGCCTTAACACAGCTGGCGATATTAGTTTGGACATTTTAGATGAAAAAACTAAAACCTTAAAACCTCAGGTTGAAGTAACAAGAGTAAATTCGAAGGAAAACCTTGGAAGTCGACTTGAAGTCCGTGGTGGGTTGAATATTGGTGGTGGTCTAAGCACCGGTAGTGTTGATCAGGAAATATCTGGTAAAGAAACTGTTACACCTCAACCTAAAGTTGAAGTCACGACTGTATATTCTAAGGAAAGCCTTGGAGGTGGACTTGATATCGGTGGTGGGTTGAACATTGGCGGTGGTCTAAGCAACGGTGGTGTTGATCTGGAAATATCTGGTAAAGAAACTGTCACCACTCAACCTAAAGTTGAAGTCACAACTGTAAATTCTAAGGAAAGCCTTGGAGGTGGACTTGATGTCGGTGGTGGGTTGAACATTGGCGGTGGTCTAAGCACCGGTGGTGTTGATCTAGAAATATCCGGTGAAGAAACTGTTACCACTCATCCTAAAGTTGAAGTCACAACTGTAAATTCTAAGGAAAGCCTTGGAGGTGGACTTGATGTCGGTGGTGGGTTGAACATTGGCGGTGGTTTGTTGAACATTGGCGGTGGTCTAAGCACCGGTGGTGTTGATCTGGAAATATCTGGTAAAGAAAATGTCACCACTCAACCTAAAGTTGAAGTAACAACTGTAAATTCGAAGGAAAGCCTTGGAGGTGGACTTGATATCGGTGGTGGGTTGAACATTGGCTGTGGTCTAAGCACCGGTGGTGTTGATCTAGAAATATCCGGTGAAGAAACTGTTACCACTCATCCTAAAGTTGAAGTCACAACTGTAAATTCTAAGGAAAGCCTTGGAGGTGGACTTGATGTCGGTGGTGGGTTGAACATTGGCGGTGGTTTGTTGAACATTGGCGGTGGTCTAAGCACCGGTGGTGTTGATCTAGAAATATCCGGTGAAGAAACTGTTACCACTCATCCTAAAGTTGAAGTCACAACTGTAAATTCTAAGGAAAGCCTTGGAGGTGGACTTGATATCGGTGGTGGGTTGAACATTGGCGGTGGTTTGTTGAACATTGGCGGTGGTCTAAGCACCGGTGGTGTTGATCTAGAAATATCCGGTGAAGAAACTGTTACCACTCATCCTAAAGTTGAAGTCACAACTGTAAATTCTAAGGAAAGCCTTGGAGGTGGACTTGATGTCGGTGGTGGGTTGAACATTGGCGGTGGTTTGTTGAACATTGGCGGTGGTCTAAGCACCGGTGGTGTTGATCTAGAAATATCCGGTGAAGAAACTGTTACCACTCATCCTAAAGTTGAAGTCACAACTGTAAATTCTAAGGAAAGCCTTGGAGGTGGACTTGATATCGGTGGTGGGTTGAACATTGGCGGTGGTTTGTTGAACATTGGCGGTGGTCTAAGCACCGGTGGTGTTGATCTAGAAATATCCGGTGAAGAAACTGTTACCACTCATCCTAAAGTTGAAGTCACAACTGTAAATTCTAAGGAAAGCCTTGGAGGTGGGCTTGATGTCGGTGGTGGGTTGAACATTGGCGGTGGTGTGTTGAACATTGGCGGTGGTCTAAGCACCGGTGGTGTTGATCTAGAAATATCCGGTGAAGAAACTGTTACCACTCATCCTAAAGTTGAAGTCACAACTGTAAATTCTAAGGAAAGCCTTGGAGGCGGACTTGATGTCGGTGGTGGGTTGAACATTGGCGGTGGTTTGTTGAACATTGGCGGTGGTCTAAGCACCGGTGGTGTTGATCTAGAAATATCCGGTGAAGAAACTGTTACCAATCATCCTAAAATTGAAATCACAACTGTAAATTCTAAGGAAAGCCTTGGAGGTGGACTTGATGTCGGTGGTGGGTTGAACATTGGCGGTGGTTTGTTGAACATTGGCGGTGGTCTAAGCACCGGTGGTGTTGATCTGGAAATATCCGGTGAAGAAACTGTTACCAATCATCCTAAAGTTGAAGTCACAACTGTAAATTCTAAGGAAAGCCTTGGACGTGGACTTGATGTCGGTGGTGGGTTGAACATTGGCGGTGGTTTGTTGAACATTGGCGGTGGTCTAAGCACCGGTGGTGTTGATCTAGAAATATCCGGTGAAGAAACTGTTACCACTCATCCTAAAGTTGAAGTCACAACTGTAAATTCTAAGGAAAGCCTTGGAGGTGGACTTGATGTCGGTGGTGGGTTGAACATTGGCGGTGGTTTGTTGAACATTGGCGGTGGTCTAAGCACCGGTGGTGTTGATCTAGAAATATCCGGTGAAGAAACTGTTACCACTCATCCTAAAGTTGAAGTCACAACTGTAAATTCTAAGGAAAGCCTTGGAGGTGGACTTGATGTCGGTGGTGGGTTGAACATTGGCGGTGGTTTGTTGAACATTGGCGGTGGTCTAAGCACCGGTGTTGTTGATCTAGAAATATCCGGTGAAGAAACTGTTACCACTCATCCTAAAGTTGAAGTCACAACTGTAAATTCTAAGGAAAGCCTTGGAGGTGGACATGATATCGGTGGTGGGTTGAACATTGGCGGTGGTTTGTTGAACATTGGCGGTGGTCTAAGCACCGGTGGTGTTGATCTAGAAATATCCGGTGAAGAAACTGTTACCACTCATCCTAAAGTTGAAGTCACAACTGTAAATTCTAAGGAAAGCCTTGGAGGTGGACTTGATGTCGGTGGTGGGTTGAACATTGGCGGTGGTTTGTTGAACATTGGCGGTGGTCTAAGCACCGGTGGTGTTGATCTAGAAATATCCGGTGAAGAAACTGTTACCACTCATCCTAAAGTTGAAGTCACAACTGTAAATTCTAAGGAAAGCCTTGGAGGTGGACATGATATCGGTGGTGGGTTGAACATTGGCGGTGGTTTGTTGAACATTGGCGGTGGTCTAAGCACCGGTGGTGTTGATCTAGAAATATCCGGTGAAGAAACTGTTACCACTCATCCTAAAGTTGAAGTCACAACTGTAAATTCTAAGGAAAGCCTTGGAGGTGGACTTGATATCGGTGGTGGGTTGAACATTGGCGGTGGTTTGTTGAACAATGGCGGTGGTCTAAGCACCGGTGGTGTTGATCTAGAAATATCCGGTGAAGAAACTGTTACCACTCATCCTAAAGTTGAAGTCACAACTGTAAATTCTAAGGAAAGCCTTGGAGGTGGACTTGATGTCGGTGGTGGGTTGAACATTGGCGGTGGTTTGTTGAACATTGGCGGTGGTCTAAGCACCGGTGGTGTTGATCTAGAAATATCCGGTGAAGAAACTGTTACCACTCATCCTAAAGTTGAAGTCACAACTGTAAATTCTAAGGAAAGCCTTGGAGGTGGACTTGATGTCGGTGGTGGGTTGAACATTGGCGGTGGTTTGTTGAACATTGGCGGTGGTCTAAGCACCGGTGTTGTTGATCTAGAAATATCCGGTGAAGAAACTGTTACCACTCATCCTAAAGTTGAAGTCACAACTGTAAATTCTAAGGAAAGCCTTGGAGGTGGACTTGATATCGGTGGTGGGTTGAACATTGGCGGTGGTTTGTTGAACATTGGCGGTGGTCTAAGCACCGGTGGTGTTGATCTAGAAATATCCGGTGAAGAAACTGTTACCACTCATCCTAAAGTTGAAGTCACAACTGTAAATTCTAAGGAAAGCCTTGGAGGTGGACTTGATATCGGTGGTGGGTTGAACATTGGCGGTGGTTTGTTGAACAATGGCGGTGGTCTAAGCACCGGTGGTGTTGATCTAGAAATATCCGGTGAAGAAACTGTTACCACTCATCCTAAAGTTGAAGTCACAACTGTAAATTCTAAGGAAAGCCTTGGAGGTGGACTTGATGTCGGTGGTGGGTTGAACATTGGCGGTGGTTTGTTGAACATTGGCGGTGGTCTAAGCACCGGTGGTGTTGATCTAGAAATATCCGGTGAAGAAACTGTTACCACTCATCCTAAAGTTGAAGTCACAACTGTAAATTCTAAGGAAAGCCTTGGAGGTGGACTTGATATCGGTGGTGGGTTGAACATTGGCGGTGGTTTGTTGAACATTGGCGGTGGTCTAAGCACCGGTGGTGTTGATCTAGAAATATCCGGTGAAGAAACTGTTACCACTCATCCTAAAGTTGAAGTCACAACTGTAAATTCTAAGGAAAGCCTTGGAGGTGGACTTGATGTCGGTGGTGGGTTGAACATTGGCGGTGGTTTGTTGAACATTGGCGGTGGTCTAAGCACCGGTGGTGTTGATCTAGAAATATCCGGTGAAGAAACTGTTACCACTCATCCTAAAGTTGAAGTCACAACTGTAAATTCTAAGGAAAGCCTTGGAGGTGGACTTGATATCGGTGGTGGGTTGAACATTGGCGGTGGTTTGTTGAACATTGGCGGTGGTCTAAGCACCGGTGGTGTTGATCTAGAAATATCCGGTGAAGAAACTGTTACCACTCATCCTAAAGTTGAAGTCACAACTGTAAATTCTAAGGAAAGCCTTGGAGGTGGACTTGATATCGGTGGTGGGTTGAACATTGGCGGTGGTTTGTTGAACATTGGCGGTGGTCTAAGCACCGGTGGTGTTGATCTAGAAATATCCGGTGAAGAAACTGTTACCACTCATCCTAAAGTTGAAGTCACAACTGTAAATTCTAAGGAAAGCCTTGGAGGTGGACTTGATATCGGTGGTGGGTTGAACATTGGCGGTGGTTTGTTGAACATTGGCGGTGGTCTAAGCACCGGTGGTGTTGATCTGGAAATATCCGGTGAAGAAACTGCTACCACTCATCCTAAAGTTGAAGTCACAACTGTAAATTCTAAGGAAAGCCTTGGAGGTGGACTTGATATCGGTGGTGGGTTGAACATTGGCGGTGGTTTGTTGAACATTGGCGGTGGTCTAAGCACCGGTGGTGTTGATCTGGAAATATCCGGTAAAGAAACTGTTACCACTCATCCTAAAGTTGAAGTCACAACTGTAAATTCTAAGGAAAGCCTTGGAGGTGGACTTGATATCGGTGGTGGGTTGAACATTGGCGGTGGTTTGTTGAACATTGGCGGTGGTCTAAGCACCGGTGGTGTTGATCTGGAAATATCCGGTGAAGAAACTGTTACCACTCATCCTAAAGTTGAAGTCACAACTGTAAATTCTAAGGAAAGCCTTGGAGGTGGACTTGATATCGGTGGTGAGTTGAACATTGGCGGTGGTTTGTTGAACATTGGCGGTGGTCTAAGCACCGGTGGTGTTGATCTGGAAATATCCGGTGAAGAAACTGCTACCACTCATCCTAAAGTTGAAGTCACAACTGTAAATTCTAAGGAAAGCCTTGGAGGTGGACTTGATATCGGTGGTGGGTTGAACATTGGCGGTGGTTTGTTGAACATTGGCGGTGGTCTAAGCACCGGTGGTGTTGATCTGGAAATATCCGGTAAAGAAACTGTTACCACTCATCCTAAAGTTGAAGTCACAACTGTAAATTCTAAGGAAAGCCTTGGAGGTGGACTTGATATCGGTGGTGGGTTGAACATTGGCGGTGGTTTGTTGAACATTGGCGGTGGTCTAAGCACCGGTGGTGTTGATCTGGAAATATCCGGTGAAGAAACTGTTACCACTCATCCTAAAGTTGAAGTCACAACTGTAAATTCTAAGGAAAGCCTTGGAGGTGGACTTGATATCGGTGGTGGGTTGAACATTGGCGGTGGTTTGTTGAACATTGGCGGTGGTCTAAGCACCGGTGGTGTTGATCTGGAAATATCCGGTGAAGAAACTGTTACCACTCATCCTAAAGTTGAAGTCACAACTGTAAATTCTAAGGAAAGCCTTGGAGGTGGACTTGATATCGGTGGTGGGTTGAACATTGGCGGTGGTTTGTTGAACATTGGCGGTGGTCTAAGCACCGGTGGTGTTGATCTGGAAATATCCGGTGAAGAAACTGTTACCACTCATCCTAAAGTTGAAGTCACAACTGTAAATTCTAAGGAAAGCCTTGGAGGTGGACTTGATGTCGGTGGTGGGTTGAACATTGGCGGTGGTTTGTTGAACATTGGCGGTGGTCTAAGCACCGGTGGTGTTGATCTGGAAATATCCGGTGAAGAAACTGTTACCAATCATCCTAAAATTGAAGTCACAACTGTAAATTCTAAGGAAAGCCTTGGAGGTGGACTTGATGTCGGTGGTGGGTTGAACATTGGCGGTGGTTTGTTGAACATTGGCGGTGGTCTAAGCACCGGTGGTGTTGATCTAGAAATATACGGTGAAGAAACTGTTACCACTCATCCTAAAGTTGAAGTCACAACTGTAAATTCTAAGGAAAGCCTTGGAGGTGGACTTGATATCGGTGGTGGGTTGAACATTGGCGGTGGTTTGTTGAACATTGGCGGTGGTCTAAGCACCGGTGGTGTTGATCTAGAAATATCCGGTGAAGAAACTGTTACCACTCATCCTAAAGTTGAAGTCACAACTGTAAATTCTAAGGAAAGCCTTGGAGGTGGACTTGATATCGGTGGTGGGTTGAACATTGGCGGTGGTTTGTTGAACATTGGCGGTGGTCTAAGCACCGGTGGTGTTGATCTGGAAATATCCGGTGAAGAAACTGTTACCACTCATCCTAAAGTTGAAGTCACAACTGTAAATTCTAAGGAAAGCCTTGGAGGTGGACTTGATATCGGTGGTGGGTTGAACATTGGCGGTGGTTTGTTGAACATTGGCGGTGGTCTAAGCACCGGTGGTGTTGATCTGGAAATATCCGGTAAAGAAACTGTTACCACACATCCTAAAGTTGAAGTCACAACTGTAAATTCTAAGGAAAGCCTTGGAGGTGGACTTGATATCGGTGGTGGGTTGAACATTGGCGGTGGTTTGTTGAACATTGGCGGTGGTCTAAGCACCGGTGGTGTTGATCTGGAAATATCCGGTGAAGAAACTGTTACCACTCATCCTAAAGTTGAAGTCACAACTGTAAATTCTAAGGAAAGTCTTGGAGGTGGACTTGATATCGGTGGTGGGTTGAACATTGGCGGTGGTTTGTTGAACATTGGCGGTGGTCTAAGCACCGGTGGTGTTGATCTAGAAATATCCGGTGAAGAAACTGTTACCACTCATCCTAAAGTTGAAGTCACAACTGTAAATTCTAAGGAAAGCCTTGGAGGTGGACTTGATATCGGTGGTGGGTTGAACATTGGCGGTGGTTTGTTGAACATTGGCGGTGGTCTAAGCACCGGTGGTGTTGATCTAGAAATATCCGGTGAAGAAACTGTTACCACTCATCCTAAAGTTGAAGTCACAACTGTAAATTCTAAGGAAAGCCTTGGAGGTGGACTTGATATCGGTGGTGGGTTGAACATTGGCGGTGGTTTGTTGAACATTGGCGGTGGTCTAAGCACCGGTGGTGTTGATCTGGAAATATCCGGTGAAGAAACTGTTACCACTCATCCTAAAGTTGAAGTCACAACTGTAAATTCTAAGGAAAGCCTTGGAGGTGGACTTGATGTCGGTGGTGGGTTGAACATTGGCGGTGGTTTGTTGAACATTGGCGATGGTCTAAGCACCGGTGGTGTTGATCTAGAAATATCCGGTGAAGAAACTGTTACCAATCATCCTAAAATTGAAGTCACAACTGTAAATTCTAAGGAAAGCCTTGGAGGTGGACTTGATATCGGTGGTGGGTTGAACATTGGCGGTGGTTTGTTGAACATTGGCGGTGGTCTAAGCACCGGTGGTGTTGATCTGGAAATATCCGGTGAAGAAACTGTTACCAATCATCCTAAAATTGAAGTCACAACTGTAAATTCTAAGGAAAGCCTTGGAGGTGGATTTGATGTCGGTGGTGGGTTGAACATTGGCGGTGGTTTGTTGAACATTGGCGGTGGTCTAAGCACCGGTGGTGTTGATCTAGAAATATACGGTGAAGAAACGGTTACCACTCATCCTAAAGTTGAAGTCACAACTGTAAATTCTAAGGAAAGCCTTGGAGGTGGACTTGATGTCGGTGGTGGGTTGAACATTGGCGGTGGTTTGTTGAACATTGGCGGTGGTCTAAGCACCGGTGGTGTTGATGTAGAAATATCCGGTGAAGAAACTGTTACCACTCATCCTAAAGTTGAAGTCACAACTGTAAATTCTAAGGAAAGCCTTGGAGTTGGACTTGATGTCGGTGGTGGGTTGAACATTGGCGGTGGTTTGTTGAACATTGGCGGTGGTCTAAGCACCGGTGGTGTTGATCTAGAAATATCCGGTGAAGAAACTGTTACCACTCATCCTAAAGTTGAAGTCACAACTGTAAATTCTAAGGAAAGCCTTGGAGGTGGACTTGATGTCGGTGGTGGGTTGAACATTGGCGGTGGTTTGTTGAACATTGGCGGTGGTCTAAGCACCGGTGGTGTTGATCTAGAAATATCCGGTGAAGAAACTGTAACCAATCATCCTAAAGTTGAAGTCACAACTGTAAATTCTAAGGAAAGCCTTGGAGGTGGACTTGATGTCGGTGGTGGGTTGAACATTGGCGGTGGTTTGTTGAACATTGGCGGTGGTCTAAGCACCGGTGGTGTTGATGTAGAAATATCCGGTGAAGAAACTGTTACCACTCATCCTAAAATTGAAATCACAACTGTAAATTCTAAGGAAAGCCTTGGACGTGGACTTGATGTCGGTGGTGGGTTGAACATTGGCGGTGGTTTGTTGAACATTGGCGGTGGTCTAAGCACCGGTGGTGTTGATGTAGAAATATCCGGTGAAGAAACTGTTACCACTCATCCTAAAGTTGAAGTCACAACTGTAAATTCTAAGGAAAGCCTTGGAAGTGGACTTGATGTCGGTGGTGGGTTGAACATTGGCGGTGGTTTGTTGAACATTGGCGGTGGTCTAAGCACCGGTGGTGTTGATCTAGAAATATCCGGTGAAGAAACTGTTACAAATCATCCTAAAGTTGAAGTCACAACTGTAAATTCTAAGGAAAGCCTTGGAGGTGGACTTGATGTCGGTGGTGGGTTGAACATTGGCGGTGGTTTGTTGAACATTGGCGGTGGTCTAAGCACCGGTGGTGTTGATGTAGAAATATCCGGTGAAGAAACTGTTACCACTCATCCTAAAATTGAAATCACAACTGTAAATTCTAAGGAAAGCCTTGGACGTGGACTTGATGTCGGTGGTGGGTTGAACATTGGCGGTGGTTTGTTGAACATTGGCGGTGGTCTAAGCACCGGTGGTGTTGATGTAGAAATATCCGGTGAAGAAACTGTTACCACTCATCCTAAAGTTGAAGTCACAACTGTAAATTCTAAGGAAAGCCTTGGAGGTGGACTTGATGTCGGTGGTGGGTTGAACATTGGCGGTGGTTTGTTGAACATTGGCGGTGGTCTAAGCACCGGTGGTGTTGATCTAGAAATATCCGGTGAAGAAACTGTTACCAATCATCCTAAAATTGAAATCACAACTGTAAATTCTAAGGAAAGCCTTGGAGGTGGACTTGATGTCGGTGGTGGGTTGAACATTGGCGGTGGTTTGTTGAACATTGGCGGTGGTCTAAGCACCGGTGGTGTTGATCTAGAAATATCCGGTGAAGAAACTGTTACCACTCATCCTAAAGTTGAAGTCACAACTGTAAATTCTAAGGAAAGCCTTGGAGGTGGACTTGATGTCGGTGGTGGGTTGAACATTGCCACTCATCCTAAAGTTGTAGTCACTACCGTTAATTCTAAAGGCAGCCTTGGAGGTGGACTTAAATACGGTGGAGGTTTGAACAATGGTGGCTGGCACATTGGCGGTGGTCTGGACACAGGAAGCGGAGTTGCTCTGGATGTTTCTAGAGAAAATACTGTTAAGACTCAACCGAAAGTTGTAGTCACTACCGTTAATTCTAAAGGCAGCCTTGGAGGTGGACTTAAATTCGGTGGAGGTTTGAACAATGGTGGCTGGCACATTGGCGGTGGTCTGGACACAGGAAGCGGAGTTGCTCTAGATGTTTCTAGAGAAAATACTGTTAAGACTCAACCTAAAGTTGTAGTCACTACCGTTAATTCTAAAGGCAGCCTTGGAGGTGGACTTAAATTCGGTGGAGGTTTGAACAATGGTGGCTGGCACATTGGCGGTGGTCTGGACACAGGAAGCGGAGTTGCTCTGGATATTTCTAGAGAAAATACTGTTACGACTCAACCTAAAGTTGTAGTCACTGCCGTTAATTCTAAAGGCAGCCTTGGAGGTGGACTTAAATTCGGTGGAGGTTTGAACAATGGTGGCTGGCACATTGACGGTGGTCTGGACACAGGAAGCGGAGTTGCTCTAGATGTTTCTAGAGAAAATACTGTTAAGACTCAACCTAAAGTTGTAGTCACTACCGTTAATTCTAAAGGCAGCCTTGGAGGTGGACTTAAATTCGGTGAAGGTTTGAACAATGGTGGCTGGCACATTGGCGGTGGTCTGGACACAGGAAGCGGAGTTGCTCTGGATGTTTCTAGAGAAAATACTGTTAAGACTCAACCGAAAGTTGTAGTCACTACCGTTAATTCTAAAGGCAGCCTTGGAGGTGGACTTAAATTCGGTGGAGGTTTGAACAATGGTGGCTGGCACATTGGCGGTGGTCTGGACACAGGAAGCGCAGTTGCTCTGGATGTTTCTAGAGAAAATACTGTTAAGACTCAACTTAAAGGTGTAGTCACCACCGTTAATTCTAAAGGTAGCCTTGGAGGTGGACTTAAATTCGGTGGAGGTTTGAACAATGGTGTCTGGCACATTGGCGGTGGTCTGGACACAGGAAGCGGAGTTGCTCTAGATGTTTCTAGAGAAAATACTGTTAAGACTCAACCTAAAGTTGTAGTCACCACCGTTGATTCTAAAGGCAGCCTTGGAGGTGGTCTTAAATTCGGTGGAGGTTTGAATAATGGTGGCTGGGACATTGGCGGCGGTCTGGACATAGGTGGCGGTGTGGATCTGGGCATTCTAGATAAAAAAACTAAAACCTCAACCCATGGAGGCAGCTTTGGATATGATGGTGGTTTTCATATTGGCGGTTTGAACCTTGGTGGTGGTCTGAACACAGCTGGCGGTATTGGTCTGAACATTTTTGGATAAAAAACCTACAACCCTGGAACCTAAGGTTAAAGTTGTTTATTAGATAGGATTTGGAATAATAACAACAATGCCGGGATCTTATTAGTCCTCTGTTAGTTTTGGAAAAGAAATATAAATAAAAACTTAAGTATTATCGAAATATTTTTTGCTTTGTTAATTTATTATATTGGAATTTAAAATATTTGATATCAGTTTTAATTTTTATAACACTCGGTTTTATGTGAAAAAACCAATCTGTTTATTTATTTCTGTCTTCTTCTTCCTTTGGTACTACTGTGTTATGGTGACGTTCTGGCCCAGTCGTCGATGGTGTGCGTCTTTTCTCGATGACAGCATAAACTTCGTTTTGCCCTCGTTCACCACTAGACCCATTTTGGCCGCCTCCGTCGAAATAACAACAAAAACTTCATTGACGGCTCGCTGTGTTAGACTAATCACATCAATGACGTCAGCGTATGAAGCCGCATTGACACGGGCCTATCAGACTGTTCACGAATGGTCTCAGGCGCTCATACAAAACGGCAGAGAAGATCTTGTAGGCGATGTGCAGGAGACTTATTCCTCGGTAGTTGGCGCAGTTGAAGGGGTCTCCTTTTTTGTGCATCGGGAAAACGATGCTGAGATTCCAGTCGTCGGACAGGCTTTCATCCGACCATATCTGGTGCATGCGCCCAACCAGGTCATCTCCGGCTGCCTTAAATAGTTCCGCGGACAGTGCGTCCGCTCCTGCAGCTTTGTTCGCTTTTAATCTCGATACTGCTATCATGAGTTCATTTAGGTCGGGGCACGGAATTCTCTACCATCATCGTCCATTATGTAGGATGGAATATTCTGCCTGGTGATCATTCCAGATTCTCAGCATCGATTGCGACTCTACTACGATTTGTCCCTCTTCGTTATTTCTGTCACTTGACTAGAATATACATACATATGATTCCGAACCTGTGGGACAACGCAGTAGAGGACGCCCACGGAACCGATGGCGCACACAAGTGGAGAGGGACCTCAACCAACTTGGTGTGCAAAATTGGAGAACGCTGGCTAAAGACCGTGCCAGCTGGAAAACTTTGTTGGTTGAGGCCCAGGTTCACCACGGACTGTAGACCAAAAGAAGAAGATGTATGTATGTACATGCTATATGTATGTATATCACGAACTGACTTACATATTTGCGCTTTAAAGACTAATCACCTGTAAGTGTATCGTTTGTTTAATATGATTTAATCACATTTTGTCCGATTTGACTCAAGATAGTCAACTTTTTATTGCAAGTCAACTATAAATAGGTGAACAATTGGCCATATTAAAGCTTTTCTTATATCTCTTTTGATTGTTCTCTTTTCATCTTTTGACTTTTTGCAAAATACCTTTTTCTTGCCATGTATTATTTTTTGGATCAAGCAAAGATTTTCGTAAATAAGCAATAGGAGAATAGAAAATATTTGAGAATTAAAAAATATTACTTCGTTTTGAGTGTTAGTCGCTTTTTCCGCGAGCAAATTTGGGAGGAACTTATCATGCGAAATTAACGACGCAAAAACAGCACTTGCAGCCCACTGTGTAGCACCGGGACATAAACCAAATGTTGATAGTGTACAAATTTTGCAAAGCCTGCGGTTAGATTGGCGAACATTTGGAAGAGATACAGGAAGGTTAGGAGTTCGGCGACATACTCTGTTGACGTTTACGTTATTGACATTTACTTTTCTCTTTGACACTTGCTTTATTCTTTTTCTTGCGATGTATTGTGTGTTTTTAAAAATTTCGCCGTTAAATAAGTTTTGTGGTACTTTAAGAATTAAAATAGTTATGGAATACAAATAGGAACGGAAAAAAGTAGAAAAATTAATTTCACTCGTGCAGGAAACAGACTATCTGTACAGTGTACGGTCCAAGGAGTATATAGACCGTAAAAGAGGCACAGGCCTTTAGTGAAATACAAAATATTTTGTCAAAAGAAATGTTTGGCGTAACTGTTGCAGATACTCAGAACAAATGGAAGAGCCTACGCAGCCAATACAAGAGGGAATTGAGACTGGCGAAAATCTTTAAAATAAAGTTTTGGTGGTTTCAACCAGGCAAAGTGAGGATAATGTTGATGTAATAGTTATGTACTCGTACATATACATACATACAAATATTTGCACAAATGAAATTAAGAAAATTATTTTTTTAAGCAGATTGTTCTTCCACCACTTTCGAAGACAAAGTACTTCAGCATTCAGCATCGCTGACTGATGCTGGTTCAACATCAATAGAGAACCCAGCAGAAAACGTTTAAAGGTACTGTTTAATCTATTTTATAAATACTGCCAAAAGCTGCTTATTTATGAAACTTTCTAATACACATATGTACATACATCCATATGTAATTATATTCCAGAACAACAATCCGTTCACTGATTTTCGCCATGAATTCACGGGTTTTAAAGGAATAATAGCAGGTAAAAAGTCAAATGTGAAAAAATGCGGCTGCCTGGGCAATTTGGTTGCAGCACAGCTGGAACATCAACTAAAAGCTGCTTGGGAAACAATTTGCCACAGCAGCTGACTTCGTCCACCTCCTCATCCCATGGCGATTCTGCACACGAACTGCTGCAGATGTCAAGGGATGTCAATTTTGAAGAAAGTGATTTTGATCATTGAAATACATTTGTAAGTAAGTTAAGCCGCTGCCAAGCAACGGGTTAAACAAAAGTGTCAGCGTCGATATTTCATTTTATTAACATTATGCTGACTTTGAATTAAACTCCGTTTCATTTTATTATTGGTTTTAAATAGGAATTATGCTGACTATGAAGAAACCTCTTTTTATTAAAACCATTTTTTTGATTGCCAACTTACGCTGACTTCAAATTTAATTTTCTCACCTGATTGAATTACCTTTTTACTTCAAAGTTCACTAAACTGCCGTTTTTTATGAAATTTGGGGAACTGTCAGCATTATTGTTTTTTGCTTATTTGAGGGAATGGAAATGCGATCGGAAGTTTCTTTTATTTGGAAATGATATAAACGAGTCAGTATTGACAAGTCTCTATAACGAGACAACTCATCATTTAAATAAGTAAAATAAGAAAAACTGTTTATTACAATTAAGCAAATTCAATTTATTAAAATAAAGAAAACTTTTTTTATTAAGTTAAATTGACAACTAGTAAGTTGTATGTTAATATGTCTGTACATATGTATGTATGTGTTGCATAGTGTTTTAATAATTGTAGATTTTGGTTTTGTTTGAATTTTTTTTATTTTGTGATATTGAGTGTTAAAAACGCACGACCGAATTCGTTGTCCTTTGGTTTTTTATTTTAATTTTTATAAATAATACTTACTTTAGTAGATGTATTGTATGTATGTATGTAAATATTTTTAAATAGTATGTATACGATAATATAATTTGTGTATAAATTTTTCAATATTATTTAGGCATCAACCAATCTACTTTTCCTTCTTCATTAAAGTAATTCATAAAATTGTGTCTAATTGTCTGAGCCTCTCCCGTCCGTGGATTGTATGTCATATTGGAAGCAACAGTATCCTGCGCGTTCCTTACTCACCACCTTCTATTGAATTATTATGCAAAGTCCAATAGGCATGAACAATAGTTTGCACAGTTTCCAGTTTTTCACATATTGCAGCTAGAAGCACTCTAAATCTGTTTGACAAAATGAACCCATGTTCCACAACATTTCTCGCTCTGGGGAGCGGTTGATCAAAAATTTTATTTTTTTTTTGGCAGTGCAAGTTTCATTAGATGCGCTTGTAGAGGGACTGCATGCTCGCCGAATATGATGTAAGGAAAATATCGTTTCCTTCTTCTAAGTAGTACTCAGCTTGCTCCTGCAGCAATGCTCCGTCGTTGCTGCGACCGTTGCAGCCTACGTCAACAGAAATAAATTTGCAGTGATTAGTCATTAAATTGCAAAATCGGATTAGGCGGAAACTACAAAAGAAACATTCTTAAGTTTTACACGTTTATACCTAATCATTTACATATGTATGTATGTATATGCATGTATATACACGAATCCGATCTTTTGTAAACTATAATTGTGCCCATTGAATCCAAGTAGAGTAAACAATACAAACGAAATCAACTTGAGTAAAATAAACACAAATTTTATTTTTAAATCTTTTTATTCTTTCCGTTGCTGACTCAATGAGAATCAGCAAAGGAGTTTCATATTTCAATGATATAAAATAAATTTATAAACAAACTGTTAAATAAGCTTTAAGCAGAATAAGAAATTCTCAATAATAAAAGTTTTAGTTTTATCTTGAACTCCAAATTGAACAGAAGTTTCAATTTTGTTACTTACATACCTTTAAATACGAAGATCTTAGCCGCCTATGAAGAGAATTGCACACCTCAGGAACAATTTTACAAATAGCAGAGTTTGACAACCGGTTTGATAATCCAGACTGATGTAGGACTACATATCAAAAAGACTAAACTGCAAAAAGACACAGAGCTGCGCGCAAACATACAGACATTTAATAAGTGTTGAACCGTATTCAACAATATAAATTCAGAAGAATTCTTGAATATTTTTTTCCCGTCTTTTTTTATATAAATTCATTTATATGTTTTTTCCTCCTTTTTTATGCATGAACTCTTCTATATTTTTCCCCTCCCTTTCTTTCATAAATTGTTATATAAATTTCCCCTCCTTTTACGGTAAATTTGTTTCTCTTTTTATCAAAATTCTAATAACTGTATTATTTTATATATACAAGGTGGCGCAAAAATAACTTTCCGATGTTTTTTGGCTGTAATTTAAAAAAAAATGAAAAACTTTGATTCTTCTTGTGGATTATTTTTATTTGGTCTTTTAATTTTTTTTACATCAAGTCGAGAATATGATGTCATGTAAATGGCCGACGCCACAGTTGATTGCCATTTGAGCCCTTTTTATGGCATTTTCCATTACTTTGTCCAAAACTTCCGGCGATAGGTCCTCACATTCTTGACGGATATTGTCTTTAAGAGCTGCAAGAGTCTGAGGCTTGTTGACATAAACCCGCGACTTCAAAAAGCCCCACAAAAAGAAGTCTGGAGCGGTCAAATCAGGCGATCTTGCTGGCCAGTGCAAATCGCCAAAACGGGAGATTAGGTGCCCGGGAAATGCATCCTTCAGCATATCGGTTGTGGCACGTGCAGTGTGTGCCGTTGCACCGTCCTGTTGGAACCACATGTTTTCCAATCCCAATTCATCAAGTTGCGGCAAAAAGACCTCGTTGATCATTGCTCTGTAGCGCTCACCATTCACAGTAACCGTTTGGCCCGCGACGTCTTCGAAGAAAAAAGGTCCGATGACTCCTCCAGCGAAAACAGCACACCATACAGTGACTTTGAGCGGGTGTAATGGCTCTTCGTGGGTTACACGCGGATTTTCAGTGCCCCAGAAGCGTAAATTTTGCTTATTTACGTACCCGCTAAGATGGAAATGGGCCTCATCACTCATGATTATTTTTGATGAAAAATCATCTTCCTCTTGGTGGTGATTAAGGATGGCTTGAGCGTATGTTAGACGCGATTGGCGGTCATCAGCTAACAGCTGATGCACCGTCTGGACTTTGTACGGAACAATCTTCAAATCCTGTACCAAAATTCGCTGTAAAGACCGTCGACTGACACCCATTTGCGTGGCACGTCGTCTGGTCGATGTCGACGGCGCTTCCATGACATCCTCAGCTACAGCAGCAATATTCTCTGCAGAACGGCTACTCCGGGGTCTGCCACGCCTGGCAGCATCTCGTGTTGTGTCAGTCTCTTCGAGGCGAGCGGCTAAACGTCGCAGTGTTTCACCAGTAGGCGTTGGACGGTTAGGAAATCTGCGACGAAATTCACGTTGTGCCAAAGTCACCGACCGATTATTGGTCAAATAAATAGTCACCAGTATTCCGCGTTCTGCAGCAGTGTAGCGTAACATTGTTTATTAACGTGTATTTCGCATGTGTTTACTACACAAATGTCAAAACAGAACTGACATTAGGGGCCGATCGCAAAATGTATAGCATTTTCTGATAGGAGGATTACTTTTGCGCCACCTTGTACATATGTACATAAGTATACATATATTTACATAATTAAACAGAGCAGAATAGCGGAGGCACGAAGCTTCCCAATTTACATCAGCAAACAGAAGTTTTTTATTTTCTATAAAAACTTCTGCAAAATCAAAAAAAAAAAAAAAATCCAAAAGTGAAGTTTAAAAATTGGACTGCTATGCAACCAGTTCTACAATAAGCAAACAAAAACTAAAAGGACTATGAATAAGTTTTCAGCAACCGGAAAACGATCCTGGGGAAATAAACTCCAGGATGCGGTTTACAATTTTTACAATAATTACATATCAATGGTAAATTCATTTTGTGTTCCTTTTGTAGAAACCCTGAAGATGATCAACAATGTTGTTAAAAATATTGGAAAATAATTGAAAATGAATGTATTTTTAATTATTTCACCTAGAGCCGAACTTAAAAATATGAAAGAAAAACCCCGTTTTTTTTGTTTTCACTTTTTATATTTGATTAATCCATTACTAGTGTGGTCGATAAGTCGACATCAGGAAGCAGGATGTATAAATACATACATATGTATGTTTGATTTTGATTTCTCAAGACTCGCGTGTTCCATTTAGCAGCGATCTTTTCTTTAGAATTTATATTTTTTTGGTAGCAAATTTGCGGCAAGTTATTTTTTATATATTTTATAAACAGCATTCTTTAGAAATGTGTATTTCTTTTCCTTCTCAAAGTACTTTACAACCCCGTAAATAATAAAAAATCATTGTAATTCTGAATATTCATGTCAAGTCAGTCGTTCCGTAAGTTTTGTTATATCTGGGATTATAAGCACTTAGTTTGACCCCATGTGCTGAGTTTCACCGCGAAATAAATATTGATGTGCTATATATGTACATATCCAACTAGTTGGGGTATGCAGCAAGTTTTTCCCAAGAAACTACAAAGAAATATAATTTAAAAGTAAGCTGCCATTGATGTGTTGCCCATAACAATAGTATGGTAAATATTTTGATATCGCAAATTAATTAAAGAAAGTGAAACGCTTATTTGTAAAAGGTATGTGCCGGAAATAGATGGTTTGTAATTGAACCGCAAAATGTTAAGTCAACAACTAGTTGTACTATTCGTAATCAGTTTTATTAAAAACGTAAAATTAGTGTAGACAATTCTATGGCAACAACAAATTTTGAAACCCTGAAAGCGCTAACCATACGCAGCGATTCAATGTTCTAGGTCTGTTCAAAAATAAGACAAAATTGCATGTCCCCTTCAAAGTTGTCTCCATCAGATCTAATACATTTGTGTAAGCGTTTTGAAGCTCCTTCAGCTTCAACCCGGTTTTTATCTCCTCATCCTCAGCGGCTTCTCTAATAGCGATCCGTAACAATTTTTTTTCATTTTCCCAAAGTTTGTATCTAAGAGGGACTCGTTTGCTGCCATCTGAGCGCAAGACGGGTTATTTTACCGATGTGAATGTAACAGGAACAGTGCAATGCATCCCAAATCAACCGACAATTTGAAGATGAGAAAGAAGAATCCCTTGTTCGTTTACCATGAAACAAAATCGCATCAATAAGGCCGAGTTTTTCCGTCAATGCCTTACCATGAATTAGGGTACACCATTGTATAACTGAGACGAATGAAGAGTCACGGCAGTGGGCGGGAATGAAAGATTTGTATCTAAAGAAGAGGAATACAGTTCCATCTGCAGCCAAAGTCACAGCCTTGGCTTATTGGAATGCGAATATAAAAGGAAAGTATTTCTCGAAGAAAATTTAGACATTTTTCCTAATGATTTTTATTTTTATACACTTAGTTAGTACCAATCAACTGGCACCATCGGCTACACAAAATAAGAAGATGAAAGACCTGAGAGACTTGCTAATTTGTTTATGACAGGAACTTTGGAATGGTTTATTTGTATACCAAATTAGCAAACAACTTTAATATACATACATATATTAGGGAGAAAATTATTTATGACCTAGCACAGGTACGGCCGTGTTTCACTATCTTATCTAGTCGTACGAAGCGTAAAAAACGTTGTATGTTCAAAAAGTATGGCAGTCTGACCTAAAAAAACACCAGTGTGGTAAAAAGTATTAAGTTAATAGACTTATTCCACTGAGCAACATCTTTCATCAATATAAAGTCTATTGAAAAAAAGAACATATGTACATATATCAACATCTTTGAGAGATGATCCTTTCTCATTTTGTTCCATCTTACATCTTAAGGTGGCATCGCTAAAAAATGTTCCATAGCGACTCCTCAAATACATATACATATGTAGAAATGTATGCATAGATATTATGTGTGTGTACATAATTACAAGTTATTGTACATATTTTGACTTACAAACATCCAAACTCATGTCCACCACAAGTTCTTATACGTCATCTTCTTCCAGAACGGCCTTCATTATTTCGCTGTACTGCATTAAAATTTGATTTTGCTCTTGCAAAGCAACAACTAATCCAATTATTAATTTATTTTCAAGATTAATTTTTCAATCATAATATTTCACATTTTCGTCTTTTTCTTTAAGTATGTTTTTGACTGCTGAATAAATTAGAGATGAATTATATTGACAATGCAAACTGTTGTTTCACATTTTCAACATCTTCCACGCGCTTCACGAAACTGTGGTCAGTGTAAAAAGGCTAGTAGCCTTACAAGCAGTAGAAGGTAAGCGGCACAAGGAGATCGCAACACGCAACAGTAACGACCAGCAAGAAGATAATGTGCAAGTTAGAGGTTAATAATAAACTTTTAGAATTTGAAGTGGATACAGGTAGGACAGTTTCTATAATAAATCTGAAGGATGCCAAAGAGTTGTTGCCAACATTGGAAGTAAAAATCCTGACTTAGAATTGGAAAGCTACTGTGGAACTCCTTTAGAATGCCTTGGCTAAGTATGGGTGAAATTGACACTAATGAAAATCATATATTATGCGGTCTAACCGTAAGCCCTTGTTAGGAAGAGAGTGGCTGTATAAAATAAAATTAAATTGGAATGAAATTGTTAATGATAATGATTTAGTATATGTTATAGAAGCCAAGAACCCCTCTAAGCAAATACAAAAATTAAAGCAAAGGTTTCCAATCGTGTCTCCAAGATCTATGGGCAAATTACTGAACTTCAGGCTCGACTCTACCTTAAAGATAATGTGACTTCTAAAATCGTAAAGGGCAGGCGGGTACCGTACTCCATAATGGAGGCAGTTAAAATACAGTTGCAAGAGCAAGTCGATGCAAGGTTACTAGTGAAAGTAGATCAGAGTGAGTGGGCCACACATATCGTAGTAAAAGAATGGTGAGGCAAGAATATGTGGAGATTATAAGGTTACATTAAACCCAGCTTTACTGGTGGACAAGTATCCAATACCCACTATTGAGGAATTATTTAGAAAAACGGCTGGTAGAAAGACATTTTCAAAATTTGATCTGATTAATGCCTATCTTTAATTAGAAGTGCATCCCAATGATAGACACCTATTGACTCTCAATACTCATAAATGTTTATATCAACCCACACGTTTGATGTACGGAGTAGTAGAAGGAATACATCGAATGAAAACCAAAGGGAAAGCCATTCAAAATATGGTGCAACCTAAAAATAAGGATGATGATAAATTACTATGGCAGATTTATAAATAATTTAAGTGACATTCTTCACCAATGGACTCTTGCAGAAAGATGTAGATTTCGTACTTGATGCTAAATGTGTAAAGGCTTTTGAGGACGTTAAAAGTCAAATGCAATCAGACACTGTACTGGCCCACTAGGACCCAAAATTACCATTACTACTAGCGGTAGATGCCAATCCTATAGGCGTAGGCGCTGCCCTTAGTCACGTGTAAACTGATGGAAGCGAAAAATCTATACAATTTGCTGCACAAACTGTTACTAAAACTCTACATGCAATCATATATGGTGTTCGTAAATTTTATAATTATTTATATGGATTACAGCAACAAAAATGCAACATTACGCGCTGTTCCTAGAGCAATTTGAATACGGAATAGAATGCAGGAAATCGAAAGAAACGCGAAGGCTGATGCGATATCTAGACTCAAAAATAGAGAGGCATATGAGTTCATTGAAGAAGTTTATACATACATATAATCTAAGAGGAAATTATTGATAATTTACCCGTGACCCCAGAAGAACTCAAACAATAAGCAAAATGATGATGATGTGAGGAAACTAATAAAATTTTTAGAATATGGTCGTGACTGTGAAGCAAAGGACCGATTTGATGAATGCTCTGTTAAGAAGTATAAGAGAATTTTAGATGAATTACATTCAGAACAATTTGGCATTTCTCGTATGAAAAGTTTAGCCAGAGCTTACTTTTGGTGGAATCAACTGTACAATGATATAGAGAAGGTGGCATCACAATGCGCACAAGACCCAACCCAGTATTTGTTTTTATTGTTGGATACATGCAGTAAATGGACGAAGTTTCATATCATTCCTAATATGACTACAGTAACAAAAGTACAAAAGTGTCGTGAAATATTTTCTCAATTTGGCATTCCCAATATATTCGCGAGCGATCACGGGACCCATATTAATTCGACAGAATTTCAAAACTTTCTTAAAATAAATGGGATAACACTAATATGAATGACTATAAAATGTAGAGGTAGAAAAAAGAAGAAATGAAATAAATAACTTAGTTGTTCTTTAACCATTGAATATAACGGGTGTCATTTATAACACTATATAATTTTTTTAACCATCATGCAGCTTGAATTTCTCGAGTATGTGTTGAGGGCTAAATTCCTCTGATAATTTTCGATACCTATTCAAATGATATTTATATATTAATGTTGCAAATAAAACAAACGCCGTCTTCAGTGTCTGACTAAGAACAAAAACCGTTTTCAAAAGATACTAAACTTAGCTTAAACAATGCTTCTTCTTACTCTAATTACTCTTATTTCTAAATATCTCTTAACTCTCTTATTATTAAAAATAACAACGAAACTTAATCCTACTTTCTTTAATTATTAATATTACCGTGATTACTCTTCTTGCTAAATCAATCAGATATACATACATACATACATACACTATAGGTAGCTTTAAAGAGACTTACATCACTATATACTTAAATATAAAATAGTTGTACGCATAGAATATATGTATAAGTGAGATACACACTACTAACATACCTTAGCGAACTATTAAAGAACACTTAAGAAATAAGCATAGATAATAATAGAAAATATTAAACTAAGAATCCATAAACAAAGACTCTATTCTAATTATGATAAGACCCTTATTTTTCACACCATTAAAGAAAAACTATTAAAACGAAGACTCTATTCTAATTATGATAAGACAATATCCTAAATCAATAACCAACACTTAGTAAGAATATCATCACTTAGTTCTAAGACGATATTTCTGTACTTTATTTTTCTTTCACACGCTGATAAAACCTAGACTAGATTTAACATTTTCATTTCTAGTATTTAAGAAAAAACTTGGAAATAAAATAGTCAGTTTATGAAGAAAACTCAACCACAACTAACGTTGTATTTCACTTATATATATGTATATGTACACACACACACACACATATATATATATATATGGATATTTTCATATATGTATGTATGTATATAATTACACAGTTCTATACTATCTCTCATAGTGAACGGTCGTGTATAAGATATAAGCGCATAGTTTGGCATACAAACAACAATTAAAAACAGTTTAACATATCTTTGTTTTGTAATTGCCTAATTTGGTTTTTTATTGAATTCTCCCACGTATTAGTCAATTTATACAAAATAAGAAAGTGACATTACAACCAAGCCCCAGGGGGGCTAAACCCGCTACATTTAAAAGGCCTAAAATGGCTAAAAAGAGACAATTAGTGCCGGTTAATGTTATTTCCAACATGCCGTCAACTTCACGAAACAGGTTTAGTTTATTAGACCTACCGAATGAAATGGATATTGTCCCCGAATGAAATATTGCAGAAGTTAAGCAACATAAACCACCACCTATTATTATAGAAATCAGCACTCCTCTCGTAGAAATCCAGGATCAACTTGGCAAAGAATGCATTTATAAAGGTACTTCAATTGGTACAAAAGTTTTTCCACCCAATAACGAGAAATACGAATATTGCAAACTGATTTTAAAAAATAAGAAAATTGAATTCCACTCCTTTTATTCAAAAGAAAATCGCGCTTACACAACATTTTTGTATGGTTTACCTAGAATAAGTACGGAAGATATCATCAGGGAATTGAAAGGCTCCTATCTCCATCAAATGTCATAGAAATAAATACTAAATTCAGTTCGAACAACAATGCTGTTTACAAGGTACAGTTCACACGTACATAAAACATTCAACCCAACTTCGTTAAAGATGTAAACACTATCTCTAACGTAATAATTACGTGGAAAAAACATAAACCAAAGATCAGTGAAAACCCAACATAATGTTGGAACTGCTTAATGTATGGCCATGGTGGAGAACACTGCAATCGGCGTGCAGCCTGTATGGTGTGTGCTGAGCAGCATCACACAAACGAATGCCCATTAACCACAAATGAGAAAAAACCCGCAGCTTTTTCTTGTTTTAATTGCAAAAAACAAGGAAAAGAAAGATTTGACCACTCTGCGAATGATGTCAAATGTCCATTTCGTTCTCTTTACTTGGAAACAAGAGCTAGAGCAACAGCAAAAAATAATCAGAGAATCATCAGACAACAACAACCCAATGTTTTCCCTTCCTTTAGTAATAAAATTACAAATAACAATTATAAAGCAAACAATGTAACATATGCAAATCAACTTAAATCAAATAACGATTTCTTTAGTGTTGACGAGCTTTTTGACATTTTTACAACAGCTATGGATGATCTACATACAAAGATGCATGGATTGCAATAACAGAAATGATTTCAAAATGCTTCACTGGAATGCTAATGGCATTTCCAACTTTTCCAAATTAAAACAATTTGAATTATTACTCGAAAGAGAGAATATACAACTTGCCTCTTTAAACGAAACTTTTTTTAAAGAAGCCCATAAACCTTATTTTAAAAACTATTTTTTATATCGAAACGACAGATTTGGTGAAAGAGGAGGTGGCGTTGCTCTGTTAGTTCGTAAATCTCTTCACCATAAAAGCTCTTATGTCCTCAACACAAATTTTATTGAGAATGTTTCTGTTGAAGTAACAATAAATAATAGACCGATCGTAATAACTTCAGCATACTCTCCGCGTTATACATCATGTTTTTCTAATGACATTTTACAACTTACTACATCTAACAAAGGGTACATCGTTTTAGGTGATCTAAATGCCAAACATGTCTCTTGGAATTGTCCTAACCACAACACAGCTGGTAATGTCTTGAATAGCTTACAACAATCGTGCAATTTTGTTATTTATTATCCAAATTATCCAACATTATATCCATACCAAAGTAACCGAAATTCATCCACTATTGATATAGCCATTACTAATACTACTCTTGACTTAGAATTAGCTTCAATGGACTACGAAATACCATCTGATCACCGCCCCGTCATTTGCACTCTTAAACGATGTAATGCCTCTCTAGTAGATCTTAGCTATTATGATTATAAAGCTTCTAACTGGAACATTTTTAAGAACTTTATTGACAATAAAATTGTTTCTAACGACAATATTTACCGTTCTAAATCATCGATCGACCAAGAAATTGATAAATTTGTTAACATAATTCTGGAAGCAAGAACCTAAAATTACCCATCATAGCAACTTTGTTTTACCTGAAAATATCTTAAAATATATTAAATTAAGGAGATCATTTAAAAGAAAAAGCCAAAGATCAACAAACGTTATTGAGGCAAATTTCTACGATCAGTACTCAAAATTTTTGTCAAAATTAATCGACAAATACATAAATAAAGATCGAAATCAAAAATGGTCCCAACTATTATCAAATCTAAGACCAGGCCTCAAAATCCCCAGGTTTTGACAATGTACCTAACCTACTTTTAAAGAAACTCCCAGTCAAAGCTTTAAACTTGTTGGTATTAATATTCAACAGCTGCATAAAACTAAACTATTTTCCAGTAACATTTAAAGCCGCCAAAGTCATAGCTATAGCAAAGCTATACACAAACCAGGCAAGCCTAAAAACAACCCAAGCAGCTACAGCCCAATAAGCCTCTTAAGCAACTTGGGTAAATTGTATGAAAAATTAATACATACTCGTCTCAATGAATATGTTACTGATAATTCCCTTATTTCTAGTGCACAATTTGGATTTAAGAAAGAGCACAGTACCACTCATCAAATAAATAGAATTAAAAACAAAATAATTAGCAACAAAATGCAGAAATGTTCAACAGGGATGATTTTATTAGACATTGAAAGGCTTTTGACACTGTTTGGCATAACGGCCTACTATTCAAATTAATTTCCGCCAATATCCCTAAATACCTTTGTAAAATTATAGCTGATTTTATTGAAGAAAGAAAATTTATAGTCTCAGTTAATAATGATACATCAACTGCAAAAACAATAACAACCGGGTTGCCACAGGGTTCAGTTTTGTCGCCTCTCCTTTACTCATTCTACACATTAGATTTCTCGCCTCCTTCCTAAATAGAAACAGCGTA